>JAVMKO010000002.1:61939339-63296839 GCA_032164245.1 Sternotherus odoratus | reverse complement strand
GTTTTATGTTACACATTTAACAACATAAATGGCAACATCAATTTAGATATTCAGTTAGATTAACAAGAATAGCATACATGTGTATTGATAATATGGCCAAATTAATATTGCTGAAGGAGAAAGCTTTTGAATGTCCCATTTCTCTCAAGTATAACTGCATTCTTTAATGCACCATTAATGTAGTATTTTTTGCATTTAATTTCCCTGATTTTTAATTATAAAAGAAAATTATTTTCAAATGTTACAGTCCCCACTCTGCTGCTGCTTTAAGGATTTAAGGCAGTGTAAGCACTTAAACCTCTAAATCCTTAAGTTTGTAGAGGTGCTTAACTTGTTTTAAGGAATTAAGGTGGCATAGACGTTTAAGCTGCTTTAAATCCTAAAGGCCACCAGGTGCCCATTAACATACTTTGAAAAGGGTGTGCACTTCTGGAAAAAAATATAGACCACAGTTCCAGGAGTGCAAATTCTTAGACCTGGCAAAATACAATTCTGTGAATATCCAGTATGTCATTTTCAAGTATGCATAACTTTATTAATTTCCAGCCATTTCCCCCCCCCTCCCCCCAACATAGTCACGGATGCACTCTTTAAGAAAGATTTTTAACAGGTCAAGTTTCAATGTCCTGATGGTATTTTAGTTCTCTCTAGGCAAACAAACTGATGCAATTTTTATTCCACAAAGTATATTTTTACCCCTAACATGCACCAATAATTCAAGAACTGCAGAAGATAATTTCTTCCAACTCTAAGGACAAAGACCAAAAGTGTTTTCAAAAGTTTCTTAGTGAGAAGGTTAAGGACAACACTCACTATCAGACACCATCTGAAGTATAACTGGTAATTGTTCCCATTTTTTATCTCATAATTGTGACTGTTGCAATACTATTAATCTATATTTACAGTCGAGGTTGCTAAAATAATAAATAAATAAAATAAAAAATGGAGATATACCAATCTCCTAGAACTGGAAAGACCTTGAAGGTCATCGAGTCCAGTCCCCTGCCTACACTAGCAGGATCCGCCTGCCTACACTAGCAGGATTGAGTACTGTCCCCTGACAGATTTTTTGCCCCAGATCCCTAAATGGCCCCCTCAAGGATTGAACTCACAACCCTGGGTTTAGCAGGCCAATGCTCAAACCACTGAGCTATCCCCCCACCCCCTGTATTTTTTGTCATAAGACTTGCCTCTCAATGAGCAGTAAGACAAATCTGTTTTTTAAATTTCCATTGCCCTTCCCCTTTTTCATCCCTTCCATTCTCACTCGAAATGTTATTACCACCATGGCACCCAAACACCAGCTGTGCATATCCCTCAGGAGGGCAGGTGTATAACTTCCCCATAAGCCAATAAACTCAGATAGTAGGGTGGTTATTTGGGTAATACTGTCAGCACTCCCCACAGGACACCATATAAGTCACATTCACAATATGCTAAGTCTACCCAGGAGCAGGGAGTGAGATTCAGAAGTATATCTTGTAACATGGGACTCCCACATACCAGTGTAGCACACTGTTGGAAGCCACTGAGTCAACTAATTAAAGACAATTTTATAGCCAGACGATTTGTTACCCTTACCCTGCACACACACAAAATAGCCTAGAGGGAGTTGTGGCTCTCTGCAGCTTTAAAAAAAAAAATATCCTCCATTTTTTGACACATATTGAAATGTAAACTCCTATTTACATGCATATGCTACAATTCATCTTTAAACAACATTAATATTGATTAAAATTATTTTTGTAAATAACATATGGTGACTATTCTGAAGGTAACACCTGCTGACACTGAAAGGAATAGCTAGAAGAAAAACAAGATGACCTATATAGATCTCTAATAGATCATAAAAGATAACTAATATATGTTATATTATTCAGCAGTTTGGTCTGATTTAGTTTTTCCTTCAATATTTTTAGTACATTCATCACAAGGAGAGGTTACTTACCTTTCAGTAACTTGAGCTCTTCGAGACTCTATGAGTGCTCCATTGTAGGATGTGCACACATTTGTGTGCCCTCAACCAGAGATTGGATTAGCAGTACCTGCAGGTTTGTGCCTATGCACCACATGGCCTCATGCTTCAGAGCGAGGGCACACAGGGAGGGAATGGATCCTCTGTTGCACCAGTTTCCTTCTCACCTATGCAACAGTTCCTTCTCAACTACAGAATTAGAGACTCCATAGTAGAGGAGGAGGGCAGAAAGTGGAACCCCCAGAGGGACAAAATATCTTGAAGAATTCTAGTTACTGAAAATTAAGCAAACTTTCCTTCTTTTTCAAGTATGTGTCCCTATGGGTACTCCATCGTAGAAGACTTCCAAGCAATAACTCAACATGGAGATGGGTACTGGGTGGGGAGGTGAATCCACGATGGTGCAGAGGACAGCATCAAAGGTTGCATCAGTGTTGGATGCAGATAGAATAGTGTAATATCTGGAGAATGAGTGAATTTAAGACCAAGCTGTGGCCTTGTAAATTTCAGTGTTGGGAAGGTCATTGAGGAGGATAACTGAAGTGAATTGAGCCCTGATGATATTTTCTGACATTCTGGAGAGGATGGTTGTATCCGAATGATCTCATAACAGGCTATGATGCAACCTGAAATCCACTCTGATAATCTTTAAAAGGAGGTTGATCTTTCATTCTTTCAGAAAAGGGTATCAACAGCCTAGGGAAAACCCCAAAGCATTTAGCCCTATCCAGATAGAAGGGTAGTGCTCTCCAACTATCTACATTGTGAAGGCTTCTCTCTTCTCTGGAAGAGTGAGGGTTGGTGAAGAATACTGGCAGATGGATATCCTGGCTGATATGGAAGTCTGGTGAAACTTTCATGATAAACCAAGGATTGGGGTGTAGCATGACCGTGTCACAATAGAAGGTAATATAAGGCAGTAAGCCATGAGTGCTCCAAGTTCTCCCCCTCTTCTAGCTGATGTGGGCCATCCAAAGTCTGAAGGGGAGGGCACAATATTGGTAATATTTTGAACAGCAACAAACCATAGAAAATATTTGTGGGGTTGGGTGCACAGTGACATGAAAATATGCATACTGAAGGTTGAGAACAGTAAACCAATCCCATTGACTCAGACAAGGGATTATGATAGCCAGGGTCACCATCCTGAAATGCTGCAAAAGAATGTAGGTAATCATGTTTCTGAGGCTCGGGATTGCCCTCCAACTGCCCTTTGTTTTGGGAAAAGACAGTTACTTTCCTATATTGTAACCATTGTTCTTCAAGATGTTCTTCAGACATATTCGACTCTGGTTTGTGCATTCCCAGAGCACCAAATATGGAGAATTTTGCCTTTAGTAGTACCCATAATGGGTGGTGCTCATACCCCTCCCATGGGTTCGTAAGGGGGGCATCACCCCAACCCCCCTCAGTTCATTTGCACTGAAATCCCCATCTGAAGACTCCAATGTAGAGGGATGGAGGATGGGTCGGGGAATACATGTGTATCCACATCTCAAAAACCAACATTTACAATACTGGTAAGTAACCATCTTTTCCCAGGTGACTCACAAGCAGTTCCAGCAGGAGGTGGGTTCAGAGTCTTATTAAATAGTGGGTGCAGGATTGTCTTTCCAAATTTTGCATCCAATCTCGATGCTGTGGCGATAGAACAATATCTAGTAAAGGCTGAATTTGTGTAGATGTTCAAATCAAAAATAATTTCCAAGTTATGCAAGTATGTGGCTCTACCTCAAAATCAGGTTTACTGGTCTATAGTTCCCCAGCTTCTCCTTTTAAAGATGGGCACTATGTTAGCTCTCTTCCAGTCTTCCAGGACCTCTCCTATCATCCAGGTGTTTGTAAATATTCTTGCCAGTGGCGCTGAGATTTCTCCACCTAATTCCTTCAGTACCCTGGAGTGAATACCATCAGGCACCACTGATCCAAATTCATTCAAATTTGTCAGAAGATCTTTGATGTTCTTTACTTATCCCAATCTGTATCCCTTCCCCTTTACTGTCCATGGTAACTTTGCTAGTCATCCAGTCACATGTTATTTTTTTGTGAGAAGACTGAAGCAAAGCAAGTTTTGAGCAGCTCTGCCTTCCTATTATCTTTTATTACCAGCTCACCTTCTCCACTGAGCAGCAGACTCACACCATCCCTGATCTTTCTTTTTTGTCTAACATATTTGTCTGAAGAACCCGTTCTTGTTGTCTCTAACATTTCTTGCCAGCTGTAACTCTTTGCCTCGGGTTTCCTGATTTTGTCCCTACACACGCACACTGTTCCCTCTATACTTCCTTGGTGACATGCCCCTCCTTCCATTTCCTATATGTATCTCTTTTGGATTTTAGATAGCTAAAAAGCTCCTTGGGCAGCCATATTGGACTTCTGTGGCGCTTCTTATCTTTCCTCTCCATCAGAATTGCTTGATTTTGAACCTCTACTATTACATCTTTTAGGAACTGCCAGCTCCCTTTGACTCTTTTTCTTCCTAATTGGTCTGTCCATGGGACTTTGCCTACTATTTCTCTGAGTTTATTGAAATCTGCCTTTCTGAAGCCCAGTGTCTTTGTTTTGCTGTTATCATGTCCTCCTTGCATAGGATCTTGAATTCTAATATGACAGTTTCTCTCATTAACTGCATCCATCACCAGAGAGTTGGGACTGTGATGTGAGAAGAAATATTCCAGCTTACTGACTTGTATATAATATTTTCTCTCCGATTTTGAAGACTTCTGAGTCCCCATTATTGTCCCAAGTCCATAGGAGGGGCAGTAGGCATCAGTGCTGGAAATGCTACAGGAGCATATAGACAGGTGGATGGGTAAGTACCATGGATCGAACACTTGATAGAACCTGAAGAAAGGAGGTGGTTGGCAGGCATAGAGATACTGTGGTAAACTCGCGTGTAAAGGGGTGACGCTGGTTCCTCCAAAAATGAAGAGGTCTTCATGTGAGAGAAACCTAAAGTTTTTGGGAAAGCTTTGATAGTGTATAGCCTAGACTGCGGGTGGTACTGGAGACCTAGTAGGGGGGACAGGAAGGAAGTTTCAGCTGGTGCCTAAGGAGCTGTCAAAGTGGGATCTCTGTGCTCCAGGCATATATGAACTGAGGTATTAGAGGAGCAGCAGAGGTAAGAGAGGGCTCCATGTGAGTCTGAGTAACAGACAGTAGCAGTGCCTTGGACTTTCTCATGTCCTTGGATTTTGACGAGTCTCAGTGCCTCGATGGTCCCGGGAAAGATGACTTTTGTCATTTCTTGCTGGCAGGCTTATCCTGAGACATCTGTTTAGATGGTACCAAGGGCCCGGTGCCGATGCCTGACAGAGCATCAGAGGTACCCATTCTGGGACAAAAGGTCTTCTCAGAAACAGTTCTAAGAAGTGACATGGTTTTTTCTTCTCTCAGGAGAGGGAGACTCTCTTTTCTTGGCTTGTTTTATCTCCAAAGAAGCCCTGGGAGGTGCTGAAATACTCAGGGGCAGTGGGGGAATTCAAACCCAATGGGCCTGAGAGTTCCATGAGGAAGATTTTCAGCTCAGCTCCCTTTGCAAGACCTGCTCTTACACACCATACAGACTTTGCACTTGGGATGGGACATGTGAGTCTCTGAGATACCAGGGACAGATATAATGCCCATTGATCTGGAGACAAAACATTTTGCAAGTCTGACAGTCTTTGAATCCTGGGGCCTTTGGCATACACCAGGTATAAAGCTGAGAGGGCCAAGGAAGATTGTCCTGGAGATTGGGGAAAAAGAAAAAAGGTAGATGGAGACACCCTCTCCCCAAGGCATAAATCTGTGCCAAAGTAAAATATAAAAGAAATGAAATGAATAACGGAAGAATGGCTAAGTAGTTCCTAGGAAGCAGCAGACGTTCAGATGCTCTGTCTTGAGCTGCAGGCAGCTGAAAAGGAACTGGGGGGGGGGGGGGGGGTGGCAGGTCTGCTTCTCCCTATGTGCCCTCACTCTAAAGCAGCAGACCATGTGGTGCACAGGTGCAAACTCCATTAATTCAAATCTCCAGTTGTCAGCACACAGGTGTGTACAAATCCCACAACAGAATACCCATAGAAGAATGATATCGAAGAACCACTCTGATATTTTATTTCTGTAATATGCACTGCTGACGTACATCATTCTGCATATGCTTTCATTAGTAATGCTAGCTGATGAAACATATCATATCATGATTTGGCATTAAAATTGGTTGCATTTTTCCAATGGAACAGTTTATCATTCAAAATGCTTTTTGTCATCACCAAAACTTACTTCTGGATATTTCATTTTATGGGAAATTTTGAATTATTTCTTCTTTCAGATTTGGAATGAAACAAATTTCAAAATCAGAGAATTTACAGTGAAATGGAAATTTCAGTTCCTGCACAGTTCTACCTGGTATTTCTAATGCCAGTAATTTCCATCCTGTACTTTTGGTGGGAAAGAGAAAGCGCTGCCACTATGGAAATCAATTGGTTCCAAACAAATCATATTTGTATATATTTGGGGAAGTCTACTTCAATTTTAGAAGAAAAACTGATATTTGCAAATGCAAGTTTAAAAGCTACCATAAAGATTTCTTTTAGCAGAATGCTAATATTAATGAACAGAAATAGACAGTGATGCCCATTGCTATCCTCTGAAAGAAAATATAAAATATCAGTTTATCTCTGGATGCTATGTGCATCAGAGTTTATTCCAGCTTATTACTTCCATATGTAATCAAGTTTGTTTGATGGGTATATGAAAGCACATGGTTAGGGTTCATCCAATAGCTAGACCTAAATCTGGGACTAGATTTAAATTTGGGAATGAAAAGGACAGGAATTCTTGCTCCAGCTTCAAAAATCAGAATAATCCTCCTTGTAATTATTTTAATTGAAAGGATACTAACTATGTAAGCTAAAAGAATACCATGCTAAGGTATCATCTTGAAGAGTATTTTTAGAACTAATCTCTTCAAATATGATCCCAGTGTCTTTGATGGGATCCTCAGCTGTCTATGTGTTTATACCATGCACCTCAGTACGGAATGTATGTATATACGTTAGTATAAATTTTGGGAAAGCACACAGTTTTTATCTGCAGAATGTAAGGTTTAAGAAAGCTATGACAGCACTCAGATCCTAAGATCTTTGTGGCACCCATTGCCTTTTTGTTCTGTTTTTGTACAGCCCTCACATGAAGGGGTCCCGGTCCTTGACTAGGGCTCGTAGGTGTTAGTAATACACATACATTAATATAATAATCACTGAGCTGGTGTGTTTCTTGTGGGGTCCCATCAGGATTGGTTCTTGGCCCTACACTGTATAATATTTTTAACAATGACCTGGAAGAAAACATAAAATCATCACTGATAAAAAATTGGAGTTGACATAAAAAATTTCAGGGGTAGTAAATAACAAAGTGGACACGTTACTATATAGAGTGATTTGGATTGCTTAGTAAGCTGAGTGCAAGCAAAAATGTATGTTTTAATATGGTAAAAGGTAATGTATACATCTAGAAAGAATGTAGGCCTTACAGCATGGGGGAGGGACTCTATCCTGGGAAGCAGTGACTCTGGAAAAAATTGAGGATTGTGGAGGATAATTAACTGAACATAAGCTCCGGTTGTGACACTATGGCCAAAAGGGAAAATGCAACTTTTGGATGCATAAACAAGGGACTCTTGAGTAGACACAGAGAAATTATTTTACCTCTGTACTGGCACTGGTGTGACCACTGCTGAAACACTGTGTCCAGCTCTGATATCTACAATTCAAGAAGGATGCTGACAAATTGGAGAGTTCAGGGAAGAGTCTTGAGAATGATTAAAGGACTGGAAAACATGTCTTATAGTAACAGGGACAGAGCAAGAAGGTGAATACCCTGGGTTAGGCAAGCCTGAATATTGGTTATTTGGCATATTATCCATTTCACACTACACTGAACCAAATAAATGCCTGGTATTTGGGGGTTAGTGCCCTCTCCCAATAAAGTTAACAGTTAATGAAGTTGCAAAACTTCTACTTTTAAATCTACCTCTCTATCTATGTTCATTCTCCTGTATGTTCTGATCAAGGCAGGCTTTGTAGAGACAAACAAAACCAAATTTTAAAATACATAATGGCCCTTATTCTCTACAACACTATACCAATGTAAAGTGAGCACAAATCGCTACTGCCACTATTGTGAGTGGAGTAATTTGATATTTCACATTCATATGTATTATTTTGCACAACTGTAAATACCTGCAGTGTGCAAAGGCAGGAGAGAAACAGGTCCAATGTTAATTGAAATGTTTCATAAATTGTTTTGGTAATATTTGAATGAAAAAAAAATCTTACTTTGATTTAAACAGACTCCTGGAGTGTTTTCAATTAAAATACTGTACAGTACTACTGTGCTAGTACATCAAAGCTGGAAAGTGAAACCAAGTAAAAATGACAATAGAAGTGATTAGTCTATTTTTAATGCCTATTCTGAGTGAAGTGCAAAAACTAAACAAGCAATATAGTGGTGAAAAGTACAATGAAGTAATTTTTTTAAATTCTGTCAAATTTTAATAAGCTAAGATTGTTTTGAACATAATTGAAGATAAAAATATTAATCTATCAGTGTCCTTAGAACCATGCAAGCATTTTAATATCATTTGTATGCAAAGCACAACAAACAGAAATTAAATTTTGTTAATGACAAAAAAGAAACACAATATAGTTTTTCTTTATCTTAGATAGAAAAGTTATAATGTGAGAATAATTCTTCAATATAGAATTTAGGGAATTTTACAGTATCTGATCTCTCATAAGAGTTTTGTAGTTAAAGCAACTGTATTTTTAAACTTCTGCTTCACTAGGCCCTGATTTTGCAATTAACTCTACACAGGCTCAGGGGGTCCATCTGCTTGGTGCCAAATACAGCATCAGTGCTCCAGTCAAATCTCATAGAGAAGATGCCATTATGGAATATCTGTTGCCTTCCAATTTATAAAGTGATAAAAGATTTAGCGTGTTCATTGCTTTGCAGAACAGAGGTCAGGAAAATTGAACAGGAAATACTTAACACATTAAACATACAAGTAAAATTAACACTGCAGCATCAAATTAATAACTATATACTTATCCTAAAGGAATGTCAGGACCAGATCCTATAATCCTAACACAGAAAAATAGCAATGGACATTAATAGGGGATGTTACTTACACATTGCCAGGAAGATTGTGTGCTTATATACTGAAAATTTGATAAAATTGTGCTGAAGTATTTAAAAGAAGTCAGTAACTAACCAGATTTAAGTGATCCTGTTTTACTTCTGATAAACAAAACAGTTCTAATGGTACCAACCGTCAGATCTTCCAAATTTTTCTGCCTAGTCCATAGTAATCTTCCATATGTTTTTTCCTCATGCTGTATTCTCTTCTCATATTTTTCTAATTCATTCTGGAGGTAATCAATTATCATCTGATTTTTCTCCTGCTTACAGCTAACAGCACTAAAATTTTCCCTTTAAGAGAAAAAAAAGTTCTAAATAAAAATTAAAAAATTAAAAACTGATTTTTTTTAGTCTTACTTTATATAGTTAAATATTTAATTTTACTGTAGACAAGATGACAGACAAATCTCACATATGTTAAGATCAATTTGAAAAGCCATATAGAACCATGTGATAGATATAACTTATGTTCTTTCAAACAACCTCGCATTTACTCTGCCCACTAATCCATCTCCATCAAACTATTAACATTTAAAACTTTCAGCAACTTCAAAAAAAGCATCTACTCTAAAAATATCCATTTTTCGGGGAAAAGATCATTTCCCCCTCACATGTGAAGTTTTCCTTTAAAATTATATTGGTGTGAGAAGCAGAACAGTCAGTAATGAGCTCTGGACCAATATCTGATGACTCATCAGGGATAGAAAAAAGCTTTCCAGTGGGATACAGTATTAGTGTCTAGACCTGGTCAGGCCTTGGACATTTCATCTTAAAACTGTGCTTTTTTGATCAATATAAAAGGTATGCTAGGCCACCTTTAGAGGTTTCTAAAACGTATGTTATAATTTTCATTTTCCTCAAAGGACTGTAAATGAGTACTCATGTTACTAATGGAGCCACATTTTCACACAAAAGGATACAAAAAATAAAATATAGAAAATTAGGGGTCCCACAAATAATATAGTATTTGATGATGTAATTAAAGACTGTCATAGTAAATATCCATAAAGGGAAGAATAAAGGTTGCAACCTTCAGCGCTTTACTTTGTAACCTAAATGTTGTTTTAAAATAGCTTTTTGGGGGAAGGAGAGGGAATGCAATTCCTCCCTTTTTTTAAAAAAAAGCAAACACAAACATAAAAAAGCCTTTATGTATAATCATGTTGATGTCACACGTGTCATCAGCAGTTCTGGAAACTTTAGATCCATTGCACAGACCTCCACTGCTTACTAACAGCATATCTGGTAGCAGTAGAAGAACTAGCCACTAGCAAAAAATGAGACACATACTTTGCTAGTGGGACTTGAAGCTATCCGCTGAAGGCACGGGAAGGCGGAGATTCAGGAATCCTGGATTCAATTCCACATTGTAGAGGAAAGTATGTTCTATTGGTTACAGACCCTTCTGTCCTGTTTCCCCTAGCTTGCCCCTCTCACCAGCATGTACCCCTTAATCTGTCCCTTTGATCCCATTTCCTTCTTCTTATGTCCCAGGCACATTATGTAGGCAGCTAGGCACAGGGAAGGGAAAGGTTCCAGCATGATTAAATATGCACACTCCCAGTTCCCTTAGAACCCCAAGTGTTGGCTATCTCCCACTAATCCAATCAAACTTGCCCTATTCTACCCCCAGTGAGATAAGAGGAGTTTGGTGCAGTTGGCAATGTGGTAGGTTCTTGCTCAGAATTGCTAGGTCTATGCATTTTCTATCAGGTTTTTGTTTTATTTTTGTTTTTCACAGGGAGAATGAAAGGCCATAAGGTTTTTCAAAATGGTTCACAATTTTTATTGTGTTGCCTTGATTGGCTGTAGGGTAGGACTGTGTTTTCCTTAATTAGTGTATTAGCATAGGGATTTGTGATACCGTGTTTTCCCGAAAATAAGACAGTGTCTTATATTAATTTTTGCTCCCAAAATTACATTACATTATATTACAGCGAGAGGCAAAACTTGAAGTACGTCTTATTTTCGGGGGATGTCTTACTTTCGGGGAAACAGGGTAGTCTTTTTAGTTACACAGCTGCTGCTACTCTGGAAAAAATTAGGTGAAAATTTCCATTTTATTCTTGTAGTTTGTGTTTAGGCTTTTTTTTTTTTTTAAACAGTTAAACAGTAATAAGTGGGAGAGGAGATCGGATAAAAGTGTGAGAGAGTAAGCTAGAAAGTAAGCAATAGCCATGAGTGAAGGCAACACCAGGAACCCCATGTCTCCAGTTTCTCCACCAAGCCAGGCTGGAATCAGCACCAGGAATCAAGGACTGTTGCCTCCAGCTGCTTTCCTCAAGTGTGCACAGTTTCTTCACAGAAACAGTAACTCCCATATCATGGGTCTGCTGATGAATAGACTAGAAATCTATTCAGTTATTTGAATGATTTTTTGTCACTGTGTCTAAGGGACTGAGTCAGACTAAGTGGGCTACAGTCCACGAAAGCTTATGCTGAAATAAACTGGTTAGTCTCTAAGGTGCTACAAGTATTCCTCACTTTCTTTAAACAGGAAAGTTTCTTACACACTACTTGCCTTAATTTCTCAATATCTGCACTAATCCTCACAGATGAGTGAATTCAATCATTTTGAAGAGGATGCTGGGAACCTTGAGTTTACCCATCTGGCAAACTACCAGAAGAGTTCTTCTAAAGTTCTATACAATCACTTAAACCAATCACCATTCCACCCAAAAGTAAAATATATAATCCAAGTAGATAATAAGCATGTTTAACATTTAACTAGGAATAGGGAAAGCCTTCTTTAAGATATGTACATAAAATGCCAACTGCTGGGATGGATTATTAGAGACATTAATAGAATAAAAGAAATTAACAGATAAATATTCCTTTCTTCTGCATACTCACAACTAATCCTCACTAATGGGAAATAAGAGTCAGCAAGAAGGAGCAAGCAATGAGAAACAAAATTTTTCTTCTCTTTCTCCCACCTTCCCTTCTACCACCCCTTTTTAAAAAATACACACAGGCTGTATGCTCAAATGACCACAGAGGCCATAGGTGCACTATCCTATTTTTCCAGCAATTCACATGGGAGAGAATTTCCATGTGTGCTGTATGGTTTCTGTGTAGAGGAGAATGGTAAAATTAGATGGGGAACAAGCAACTTCAATCATTTGGATCCAAGTCTTGGAAGTGGAGTGGCTTCAGATCTTTGTGGCTGTGGTTAGACTACAGGGGGAAGCACTATAAACAATTCTTGCTATAAAAAAATCTATAAACCGATTTAGCGCTACAGCTGTTGCGCTAGAGGGTGTCCAGATTGACGCCCTCTAGCGCCAGAGAGCGAACAGACTGTCAGCGCTTATTGTGGTACAGGTATCCCACAGAGCACCTCTTCGGAAATCCCCCACAGTATCTTGTGGGGAAGGGGGCATTTATTGTGGGCATTCAGCATCCGGGTCAAAGTCCCTTGATGCTTTCTTTCACATCCCAGCACTCCCTTTCTTTTCCGGTCAACTCCTGCACTGCTTCTGAACTGTACCAGCATTTCTGCACGCTCCACTGCCTGTTTCCCCTATGCTGAAATGGATCGAGAACTGCTGCGGACCATGCTTGCTAGTGTTGCCAGCACAACTGTCTGCGTGGCACAGTTCATTCTTGAAAGCCAAACGGAAAGTAGTGATGACTCCGAGGACGATCTGGAAGTGGAGCCAAGGAAGAAATTGGACACTACAGTGCTCATTGCTTTAACTGACATGCTCACAACTGTGGAATGCTGCTTCTGGGCACGGGAAACGAGCACTGACTGGTGGGATCGCATCGTGCTGCAGGTGTGGGACGATGAGCAGTGGCTGCAAAACTTTCGCATGAGAAAAGCCACTTTCATGGGACTGTGTGAAGAGCTGGCCCCCGCCCTGCAGCGCCAGCACACCAGACTGAGACCTGCCAGTGGAGAAGCGGGTGGCTATAGCACTGTGGAAGCTGGCCACCCCAGACAACTACAGATCTGTTGGCAACCACTTTGGGGTGGGGAAGTCGACCGTTGGAGTCGTGCTGATGGAAGTGTGCAAGGCCATTAATCGCCTCCTGCTACGAAAAATCGTGACCCTTGGCGACGTACGTGAGATTGTGGCTGGGTTTGAGCAGATGGGGTTCCCTAACTGTGGTGGAGCGATCGATGGGACCCATATTCCTATTATTGCCCCTCAACACCTAGCTGACCAGTACATTAACCGAAAGGGGTACTTCTCTATGGTTCTTCAGGCGCTTGTTGATCACCGTGGGCGGTTTACTGACATTCATGCAGGCTGGTCGGGAAAGGTGCATGACGCACGCATCTTCCGCAACAGCTGCCTGTTTGGGAAGCTGGAGGAAGGCACATTTTTCCCCGGACCAGAGGATCTCCGTGGGGGAGGTGGAAATGCCCATTGTGATTCTGGGTGACCCCGCTTACCCTCTAATGCCCTGGCTCATGAAACCCTACACGGGGAGCCTGGACAGCAGCCAGGAAAGGTTCAACTACCGCCTGAGCCGCTGTCGAATGACCGTGGAAAGAGCCTTCGGGCGTCTGAAAGCCAGGTGGCGTTCCCTTTACGGCAAATTAGACATGGCGGAGGGAAGTATACCCGCGGTTATTTCCGCGTGCTGTGCCCTACACAATCTCTGTGAGTTGAAGGGCGAAGCCTTTAGTGTGGCGTGGGCCTCAGAGGTTCACCGACTGGAGGCCAATTGTTCTCAGCCCGAGAGCAGGCCGATTAGGGAGAACCAGCGGGAGGGGGCATGGATCAGGGAAGCCCTTAGGGAGCATTTCATGGCTAAAAGCGAGTTCTAAAACTGTGCTTGCACCGGGAGGGATGGAGTTTGTGATGAAGGTTGCGGGGTATAACTATAGTCCCCAGAGGAGGCGGTAGCCTTGATGTACCTACTATTCACATATGTGCTATGAATAAAGAAACCTTTTTTTTGGAAGAAAAACCTTTATTGAAATGCTTCTTCATAATCTGCAGTCATGGCTCAAAAGATTTGTGCAATGCTGCGTTTGAGGAAGGGGTGTGAAAGTGGTTTGTGGTGGTGGGGGGTTGGAGGTATTAGACTGTCCTCGAGGAATCAAGGGATGTGAAGTGAGGGTTCAAGGGTTTAAGGGGTGTGAACTATGGGTTCAAGCGGTGTGAGCTATGGTTTCAAGGGGTGTGAATTACGGCTTCAAGGGGTGTGTGCTTAGGGTAGGAAAGGGGCACACTACAGAGTGGCGAATGTAACAGAGCCATAAGCTACACTGCCCTCCGAATCAGTGCTCTCCTCCAGACCATTCTGGGGATTGTAGCCCTGCCTGTTAATCGGGATCGGGTTCAGTGGGTAGGGGTACTGGATCTCTGGGGTTCTTGGTGAAGGGATGGGGGTTGGGGGCATCTGTGGGTAGTAGTGGCCTGCCGGCTGCTGATACTGGCCGGGAGGGGCCATATGGCCAGGAGTCCATTGGCTGGGGGGCAACTGGGGGCTGGGGGGGGGCACTGGTGCCTGTTGCACCTGAAATACAGCCATCTGCTGCAGAGCCTGCACTTGCAGACCCAGCAGCGGCAGGGGAACACGCAGCCCTGCCACCCGCAGCGGCAGGGGACCCCACAGCACTGCTGCCCGGAGCGGCAGGGGAACACGCAGCCCTGCCGCCCGCAGCGGCATGGTTTCAAAATTTTATATGACTTTGGGGGAGGGTTCTGACGTGGGGGTCACCTGAGGACGGGACAGAAGAGTTTTAAATGGTGGCCAGAGAGGATGCAATGGAGATTCTGGGCCAGGATGCCGGAGGCTGGAGGCTCACTATCACGCAAGGGTAGTACACATTGCATCCCTTGCGTTACAACAGCAGTGCTGAGAGCTTTATTCCTCTCGTTTTGAGGTATACCAGTACCGCTTTAAACGGTCAGTTAAAGCGGAAAAAGTGGCTTGGGAGTGTATACTGGCAGGGCTATTGTAGCGCTAAAGAGGGGTTTTAGCGCTAAAACAGCCCCAGTCTAACCACAGCCTAAGAGTGAGATGAGATTCCTGAGAAGCAGAGGCTCAAAAAACATTCAAAGTCTTTTTTACAGAATTTCAAAATCATTGCTCTTTAAAAAGAGTAGGAATTGGAAAAATTGTTGAGGAATACCTCAGCTGCAGGAGTGCTGAACTCAAGGACTATTCAGAACTAGAGAGTTACTGGAAGTGACCAAACACTACAATATTTCACTCCCAACTTCAGTTGCTCTTAAAGATTCTTGGCCAAAACCAAGGAATTAAGTTTGGGATTGAGCATCCCACTGCATGAAACTGATCAAATTGATGTCAGTAACAAACCGCTGGATGTGAGATGCTGAGCACTGATCCTCTCTATTTTTGGAGTCCACTGTACTGGAGGTTTGATCACTAGGTTCAGTTCAATCATTGTTCTTGAATCCAGGTTTGGAAGAAGCCAATCCCGGGTAGTTGGGAATGTGAAGCACCTGCAAATGGATGTGAATGTGACCGCAGAAAAGGACCTATAGTGTGTGGAGGAAAGAAACTCTTTTCTCTTGACTTCCCCATCCTGTAAGTAACTTTGCAATTCAACAGCACACAGCTATTTTCTCTTTGACATTGCACAGCAGGCTCACCTTTATCCTGGAGAAGAGTAAGCCTGCTGTGCAATCATCATATATGGCCCTCCAAGGCTTGCGTGTCCTAGAAGGCTACAGGTATTTTCAGCTGGATAGGGCCCTTGGAGACTATTTTCAGGACTCATCAGTCACAGTAAGTGTAAGTCCACATTTCTTGAAACAGAGAAAAACCAGAACACAAGAAATCTTCCATTAATTAAAGATGCAACTGACCATGGATTTTATTAGATTTTGGAAAATAGTCCTGATGCCTGAAACACCATTTACCAGGCAGACAATTTATCATGAATGTCTTCTACAAATGCACAAAACCCACAAAGTATAATCAAACAAAAATACTTCCAAATTATTGATAAAAACGGCATTATATTTACTATAAATAATACTGTACAGATAACATAAAAGCTACCTTTAAAAAAAAACTTTGATAGGAATGGAAATTCTTACCTCAATTCTATAAGGGATTTCTCTGTAGTTTCAATTTCTGTTTTCTTTGTCTCTACTAATTCATTTAATTCCTGAATTCTGTTTTGAAAATTTTCAATAATGTGAGTGGTTTCAATTAGCCGACTGGAAACATCTGAATATTTTTCCTAGAAACACAGAAGAAAAAGTCTGAGTGTGTCTATATCTATCTATCTATCTATTATATGTAAAGTAAGGAGGGCTAGATTTTTAGATATTGTATTTTAAGTGCACAATTATGGGCAACAATGCATGAAACTGCATATCCGAAGACACAGAAATGTTTTCAGAAGTGCTGTTGAAGCACCTCGTGCAATTGAAATAATTCTGTTTCTTTAAGGGCACAAATTTACACGTCTAAGTTATTGTTCCTCAACGTGTTGCACAACCTTGCTATTAATGTTTGTATCCTCACAACTGCATATTGAATAATACCTTCTTCATTGACACACACACACATTACACATATACATATATCTATATATACATACACTCTCCTATACACAACAAACAGCTTCTAATAATTCTGTTGTCCTCGTCAAACAAACAGTGGCTTGCATACCCAAAAACATCAATAGCAGGTGAAAGACAAACAAAACTCTTCACACAGGGCCCAATTCTGTGCCCATTGATTTTGATGGATGCAAGATCATGATCCTAGGTAGCAACTTTCACCTTGGGTTATCAAAAAACTAACAAATGTTAATAATGGAGTCTTGCAACGTCTCCATGAAGTTTGGTAGAAAATATTCTCCCAATTTTACACATTAGAAAACTAAGGTGCAAAAAGTTTAAAGCAAAATGCGTACGCCTTAAAATAGGCAACTACTCCATACTTAGACATGTATCGAAGAGAGCTGATTTTCATGGGTACTGAGCAGTTGTAGTTTCTATTGGCTTCAGTGGGAAATGTATGTGCTCAGCACCTTTGGATATGAGTATATTTATTTAATTGTGTAAAGATACAGGTACCTTTAGAAATAGGTCAAAACTTTCAGACAAGAATTGTTTGTAAACTACGCGTTCCATATTACAGGTAGCGGGACAGCAGAGTAAAAAAATTAAAAATCCTGAAATGCAGTCCTCTTTTCTAATCCATAGATAAATTGCCTCTCAAATGAATATTAAGACCAAATTGTTTAAACTTAAAATAGGAACAACTGTTTTTACAAAATATTTGTAATTCACCAAAAATTTTAATATGTATAGATTTTCATATCTCCATTGTGTGCAAGCAATATGGCATCAACTATTCGGCTTTTAGTTACACAACTGGTGAACAATCAAGTGAAATGCAATAGTCCCTTCTCATTTCACAAGTGACAATCAGATGAAGAAAATTTAAAAAGGTTCATGAAGCAAGCAAACAATACTGTTAATACTTACAGTATAACCAGGGCTGCAACTTCCCCAGAACCAACATACCAAAAGAAGAGAGCTATTGAATAACAATAAGCAGGTGGGAGGCTGGAGCTACTTTAACAGAAACCCATTTTACATGTAGGGAAAAATTACAAAGAGTAGCTCTAGTAATCCATACTAATGGACTCTAAATAGCAATGTAAATGAGCTGAATTAAGGAGGAGGAAACGTACCTCTCTCTCTCTCTCACACACACACACACACACACACACACACACACACACACACACACACACACTACAGCCCTTATAAAGCTTCAGAGAAAAGTGCATCAGCCAACACATTAATACCCAAACTATAGTGCTTAGCAAAGGAGCACATGCACTTACAAGTACTGTAGTCTGCTTCACAAATCTCTTTTTCAGATGCTTCTGTCACATCAGGAAATTACACCTCCAACTCAAAGTGTAGATGTACAGTGAGTGATACTCCAGGACAGATATGGAGACAATCTGGTGATCTTGTCAAACAAGACTGATTTCATTTTTTTTATGACAGGGATCGGCAACCTTCGGCACGCAGCCCATCAGGGTAATCTACTGGCAGCCCGCAAGACAGTTTGTTTACTCTGACCGTCTTCAGGCACGACACCCGCAGCTCCCAGTGGCCACGGTTTGATGTTCCCAGACAATGGGAGCTGCGGGAAGTGGCCTTGGCCACAGGGATGTGCTGGCTTAAGAGCTCACTCTGTGCTCCTCCCTCAGTTCCCCTGACAGTGCTGACCTGGTGCTCAATGAAGGTGGAGGCAGCAATGCCATGGGGACGCTTTCACGTACAGATACCCAAGCAAACCTGTAGCCATATAACCTTTAAAGACCAGTGACAGATGAGCCAAATAATCTATCAATGGTAACAATGGTCCAGTCTCTCTCATCCAACTGATTTATGTGAGAAGTATAGACATTGTTATGAGAAATAGGTCAGCCTCTAGGTTGACTGGCTGGCAGCCACCCAGTAGGTCCTTAAAGATTCTGAAACAGGTGCTGTTTAATGAAGTAAAGGACCAATACATAAATTAACTTTCCCTCAAAAATCAACAGTAATCCTATTTGGGTACAAGTTATGGAAAGTCTATACAGAAATTCTATAGACTGGGATGTGTGGAAATACCCTTCACAATCCCCTCCATCTGCAGGATCGCTAGTGCAGGGAGATACTGAAACTTGGTGGCGGGGGGAGGCAGCCAGCGCCAGGCTTGAAAGAAGGATTCTGGAGGTTCCTACTTGCTCCTGGGCTCATGCCAACTCTGATCCAGGGCCTGCAGCAGCTGCCCTAGCCCCTCTGGGTTTGGCTCTTATCCCGGAATGTGGTAGTTCACATGGAAATGGAACCACACACAACACTTCCACTGTGGGGGCACTGCAGCCCCCAGCCCTCACTCCTGGCCCCCACTCCAGTTCTACTGCCCCTGCTATGGATCACCACAACCACAGGTTGATGCCCTCTATTTACCCCACGGACTTCTTAGATTTGGAACCCTGATATCTTGGGAAGAAACATATTGTGACAAAGCTCTGTCCTTGTCTCCGTGGATCCTGCGTTTCCTGGCAGATTTCACTAGCCTCAGAGGTTCACTGTGACCCTCCATATAGCCCTTCTCTCTGTAGAGACAAGGGTCACAGCCTTGAGCCATTTTCATCATAAGCCAGTGAGGGAGGTGAGGAGAAGCTATCCTTCCTTGCACAGTCTCTGTTGTTTCCCAATCTCAGTGATTAATTAGGGGAGACAGAAAGGGAGGAGCCCGGGCCTGCCCTCTACTCCAGGCTCCAGCCCAGGGATCCTAATAGTATCAGCTATGATGGCTGATCGTTTAGCAACAGAACACATACAATTCCCTGGGCTACTTCCCCACAGCGACTCCCGCTTCCTCAATACTCCATTTCACCCTTACCTCAGGGTCTCCTTCCTTGCCTCACCAACAGCACAACTTCCTCTCACAGCTCCTGATATCCGCACCCACCTAACTGGAAGGTTTTTAACTGGTTTCAGTCAGCCCGATTGGCTTCAGGTGTCCCAATCAGGCTAGCTATTTCTACTGTTTTCTTAATTGGCCCCAGGTGTCTTGATTAACCTGGAACAACTGCCATTTGGTTCCAATGTTTCCAAGGATTTGTTTAGCCTGGGACTAACCTATCTGTTCCTTAGCATTTTCCTACAGCCATCTGGCCTTGCTTCATCACAATATGAACCACGCAGGTTTCCAGTTTTATACATTTTATTAGCTAAAATTATGAACTAAGCAAAACCATAAAACAAAACATTTAAACATATCAAATTTGAATAAAATGGATGATCACATTCATCTGATTATCAGGTTGATTAAATCACATCAATTAACTAACAATTCCTTAAAAGACTTTAATTATTTGAAAAGGTAGTAATTTTGTTTCGCTATTAGCCTCAAAAGTAACAGGACATTATCAATTACAATGCCTGTCATATTTATATTCAAGCCAAACAGCTGATACAAGAAGTGTCAAATCACACCTCACATGATGCTAATGATGAGACTACAGCTCCACGTCAATTAAGGCACTCTGCTCAAATTACTGGTGGTTAGGAAACAGTCAATTTTTCCCCACCCTACCCTCTTATGCCCCTGAAAACACACAACAGGGTTATATGAACCATTCTAACACAATTGAAGATTGCACAGCTTGTTAAATATGATATTCAAATGACAAATTTAGGTGAAAGTAATAGGATTTCTCAGGATTAAACACACAACTAGTTCATTAAAAATGGGTGTGTGATCTTTTACACAACAACCTTATTTAACTTAGGTTGTTAGATATTTGAGGAACTATTTTATAGGCAGAATTCTCATATTCTGTGACTTCTATTCACATGCACACTCACTATCGGCCATCTGCTGGAGTCATACAACAAGTGCAAGAATGCTGAGGTTGAGGCATCCCTCTACTAATAAAATTAGAAAAGAAAAAACTGAAAAGGTTGAGACTATATTTCGTAAAGGAACCATTTTAAATTCGTTTTAATACAGACTAATTGTCTTACTTGCAAATAAATCAGAAAACTCATTCTATACATAAAAAGAGTAAGTGTTATAAATCTGAAGTTCATATGTTGTATTTTTCATACATAATAGAGAGGTTAAATTCCTATGTCAAGTACAGATCAGAAATCAGCCTTAATTTGGAGTCATGACCAGTTGCTTCATAATGTTGAGTATGCCACACATTACATACACACTGTTTTAGGAGTGTTTTAGAAACTTTGTAAAAATGTGATAGGACTATTTTTCATATCCCTCCACCGACAAAGCCAACTCCCTCAGTTAACATGAGATGGCACTGTACAGGACTCAGAAGGAGCCACTGAAACCTCTAAAAATTACTCAAAACAGCTTTTCTTTTCCATAAAAATAACACAACTTTAATTATCATACATTGTGCCCTGCAAAGCTAGAAAAAGAGTTGGCTTGTTTGAAAAAAAGAGGTGGCTCATTTTGTGCAGTAAGTGGAGTTCTTCAATATGTGTCCCTATGGGTGCTCCACTTCAGGGGCACACGTGCCCCCATTTGCCTTTGATCAGAGATTTTTGGCAGCAGTCTCTTTGGTCCATGCCTATGCTTGAATATCTTCATGCCCCATACATCCTCATGTGCTGTACCAAAGATATATAGGGTGGTGCAGGTGAACTACCCTCAGTTCCCTCTCTACCACAAAATCCTGCAGAGAGAAAGGAGAATGGATAGTCGGGCACCCATAGGGACACACATCTCAACAACCTCCAGTTACTGCACAGCGTGAGTAACCTCTCCATCTTCCATAAGTATTGTCCTAATGGGTGTTCCACTTCAGGGGACTCTGAAGCAGTACCTCCACAGGGAGGTGGGTGCTTCAGAGCATAGTAAAACTGAGGACAGAACAGCATTGCCAACTACAGCATCTGATCTTGAGGCATGAACCACAGCATAGTGGGTGGAGAAATTGCAGCTCTACAAATTGCAGCAACTGGGACATCTTTGTAATGACATAGAAATAGATTGAGACCTACTTGCAGAATGGGCTAACACCCTAGAAAGAAGTTGAATGTTGATACAGTCATAATATGAAATAATACATCCAGAGATCCATCTCAGGAGTCTCTGGGTAGAGACTGCAGATCCTTTAGATCTGTTCCCATTTGAAACAAACAGCCAGGGAGACTTTCTGAATGGTCTTTATCAAGCATTCTTCTTTATCAAGATTCTTATCAAGCATTCTTAAAACTACAATACCCACCTGGGAAAGTGAGGAAACAAGTTGACAGAGTGAGATGGGTACCCAGAAGTCACCTTCTACAGAACAGACCCAATAAGGAACATACCAGAACATCACTTGCCATCATGTACACCCCTCAGCTAAATCCTTTCAAGCACATCAACAATCTACAACCTATCCTGGAAAACAATCCCTCACTCTCACAGACCTTGGGAGGCAGGCCAGTCCTCGCTTACAGACAGCCCCCCAACCTGAAGCAAATACCAGCAACAACACGCCACAGAAATACCAATCCCTGTAACAAACCCTGTTGCCTACTCTGTCCCCATATCTACGCTAGCAATACCATCAGAGGACCCAACCATACGAGCCACACCATCTGGGGCTCACTCACTTGCACATCTACTCATGTGATACATGCCATCATGTGCCAGCAATGGCCTTCTGCAATGTACATTGGCCAAACCATACAGACTCTATGTAAAAGAATAAAAGGACACAAATCAGACATCAGGAATGGTATCATACAAAAGCCAGTAGCAGAACACTTAAATCTGTTATAGAATGTCCAGGGAGACTGAAAAGTAGCCATACTTCAACAGAAAAACATTAAAAACAGACTTCAAAGAGAAACTGCAGAGCTACAATTCATTTGCAAATCTAACGCGATTGAATAGAGACTGGGAGTGGCTGGCTCACTACAAAAGCAATTTCCCCTCTCTTGATATTGACACCTCATCAATTTTTGGGAGTGGACCACATCCACCTTGATTGACGTGGCCCTGTTAACACTGGCTCTCCACTTGTAAGGTAACTCCTTTCTCTTCATGTGTCAGTATATTTATGCCTGCATCTGTAATTTTCACTCAATGCATCTGAAGAAGTGGGGTTTTTTTACCCATGGGAGCTTATGCCGAAATAAATCTGTAAGTCTTTAAGGTGCCACTGGACTCCTCATTGTTTTTGTGGATACAGACTAACACGGCTATCCTTCTGACATTTGATTTCTGAATGGTTTGGACAAAACCAAACAACAGGCTAATGCCCTCCTGACATCCAAGATATGGAAGACAGCTTCCTGCCTAGTCTGATGTGGTCTCAGAAAAAAAATGGAAAATGAATAGTCTGGTTAATATAAAAGTCAGAAGACACTTTATGTATAAACTTGAGGTTTGGTTGTAATGAAACCATTTCCTTGAAAAACACTGCAAAGGGAGGGTTTGCTATTAAAACCCTCAATTCTCTGCCTTTCAAGGCAGAAATGATGGCCACCAAGAAAGCAGTTTTCATGAACAGGTGAAGCAGCAAACACAGCTTCTGGCTCAAAGGAGTATTTCACAAGGTAATTAAGGACAAAGTTCAAGCCCCATACTGGATTAGGTTCTATGATCTGTGGAAATACATCTTTTAAAGCATGAACAAAGTCATTGGTAGACTCAGCAAACAATATGAGATTATCAAAAAGGAAGTCCTCAATGGTACTCTACACCTCTTTATAGAAGCTGCAGAACTGAAGCCATGAAACTTGTTGGATCACAATCACAGTGGAAATGGACTGTGCTACAGTATTGGCTAAATCTGATGAGGCCTATAATGATGTTTCCAATAAGTGTTTCCCTTTATTTATGATGGCCCTAAATTGCTTGTGGTGCTCCTCTGGCAAATGCTCAATAAAAGTGTTAAATATATTATAAATCAGAAAGTCATACTTTGATGAAAATGCTTGTTGGTTAGCTATTCTGAATTGCAGTGTTGCAGAGGAGTAACTCTTATGATCAAAGATGTTGAGTCACTTCTGGTCTTTGTTGCAAGGGGTAGACTTAGTACTGTGTTGTTTACTACTTTCATTAACTGTCCACAACCAGGGAATTTGGCGTTGCGTGTTAAACAACAACAACTCTGAGTCCTTGGCTACAACACAATACATTTTTTGTCAGCATGTTTACAGATGATCTTAGCAGGCTCTAGTAAAAAACAGGGAGGGCAACATGTACAGAAATATCCAGGAGTTTATGAGGAGAATCCTGAACTCTTTATAAAGGGGGAAACATAAGCAATTAGTTTCTTCAGCTCCTGGAACTGTCTAAGGCCATCTGCTATGGAAGGTGGAGGAGGCATTACAGCCTCATCTGGCTATGATGATGAAATATCTGAGTGAGGTGTTGCCTCCTTGTCAGCCCTTACCTCCTGCTCCTCAAAGATCTCCTCTAACGGTGGGAGTGAAGACAGTGGAAAACGGTTCTGCCTATGCTCCTTATGGGTGTGTTTTGGGGCCCTTATGAACTGTTGGTGATGTAGGGCCCAGGAATCCCAATAAGGCCACTGTGAGGCCCACAGGAGATGGGAGGAGGATCTTCTGTTGATTGTATCAGGTAAACAAGGGTCGAAGTCATTTGTCCTCTCAGAATGGACAGGAGAATGTTGTCTCACAGAATAAGCAAGAGAACCCTGCACCAAAATCTGTCAGAAGAGTCATTGTTAATATACTCAAGGGGAGGTGATACTTGTTCACTCTGGATGGTCAAAGTTGGTATAGAAGCAGGTCCGAATTAAAAATGTGGAGATGATAACCCGGAGGATTTTGGTGCAAACAGATGTCCAGTAGCAGTAACGGGAACGCTGGCTTATTCAAGACAAGAAGGTCCTTTGAATACTAAACTCCTGCAGTGCCAGTGGTATGTAGGCAGGAGTTAGCTGGCCTCCACAGGATCTCATTTTTGGTACCAAGTCTGGTATCTATCTTGAGTGTGGTCGCGCTACGGACCCTGGGTGTTTGGTATCAGAATGTCCAGGGTCAGACTCCAGCACTACCAAGGCAGAGCTATAGAATAATGGCATAGCTACTAGGGATAAAAAAAAGTGTCTAATGTGCTAGAACTCTTTGGCACAGAACTTCTACTGGTATGAATATGACTACCCAAAGACAAAGTTGTCTTCAGTACCATATCCTCTTTGGTAGTAGTATGGCTCTAAGAGGACACTTTAGATATCCTGAGAGTACTGGAGACACAGGAAACCTCAACAGAACTCCCTTTGGGAAAGAGGTCTCCAGAACATTTTTCTCAGACAGTGACTGAGTCATCTTAGAAGGAGATCTAGGACTCCTACTTTTCTTATCAATACCCAGAGACTTAGAATGTGAAACTCCCTGTACTGTGGATACTGAAGCAAATGCTGGCTTCCCTGAGAATTTCAATGACTGAAACCCAGAGGTGGGTGGGGTAGCAGCAATAGCTAAGAGCTTTGAGCTCTTAGTGACAAGGATCCTGAAGTTGATGGGGTACTAAGTGTGCTTAGAGGCCAGGGTACAAGGCAATTCTCAGAGCTCAGGGGTTATTGAGAAGGGACTGAGGCATGGTTTGCTCATATAGCCCTGTATTTTCTTGATCGGGGGCATGAGGATATGCAGGGCACATGCGAAGGACAAACAGACACTGCTACTAAAAATCTCTGATCAAAGGTGCCTGGAGGCACATGCACACGTGAAGTAGAGCATCCATAGGGACACTGCTCAAAGAAGAATCCCCTTTACAGCAGTCTAAAACTCCTGTTGCTAGCCTTCGAGAGTGTAAGATACCATATCAGACTAAGTTTGTGATATTTTTACACACAGAATTGCTGTTACTGACTCAAATCTCTGGAGATGTCCTCACAGAACATTATGTGCTGCCCCATTCCACATTACATTCTGTGGCCTATCCCTCCAACTGAAATATCACGTGAGTGGTGGGTTTGGGGACAGCAGATAGTTGGACACATATCTTCAAAGGAAGTGTTTAGCATAGGGAGGGAGTACCCTGAAAAACACTGCAGTCACTTGACCTCTATATCAATGTCTTTGCTGCTGTTGTAGATCTCAACCTCTGCACATTCATTAAGAGAATGGAGGAAGAAACTTAGGGCAGGTATACACTACAGCCGGGATCGACGCTCTGAGATTGATCCACCAAAGGTCAATTTATTGCTGTCCAGTCAACTCCTAGACTCTACCCTCGACAAGAAGAGTAAGGTAAGTCGACGGAAGATTTCCTCCCATTGACCCCCAGAGGCGTAGAGTAGACCCTGTGGTAACGTGACCTAAGGTACATGAATAACATAGCTGGAATTGTGTAGTGTAGGTCGACGTACCACGATAGTGTAGTTATAGTCTCTGTCTTCCCACCTCACAGGGAACAATCTAAAAGAATCAGCATTGAGTTTCCTGGTCCCTAATGTAATTTTTTTCTGTACAGTGGATGATTTTTTCCCTATCAAAACTACAATATACACCAAATGAAGAGGCTACTATGGTTAAATCAAAAGCTTTTCCTCTTTGTTTACCTATAAACTATGTGACTCATCCTTGATACTATATCTTACTTAGTTTTATATGCTACACAAATGAAAGAACAACAATAATAAAAAGAATCCTGAAAAGAAAATGCTTTTTTCTTATACCTGCTTATAATCATATTTGTATAAAATATGGTTCTCAGTAATAAAATGCTAAATAATTCTCTTTGTGGATTATACCGTTTAGTAACTAATATAGAAGATATAAGCCATCATTTACAAGAAGATGCCATCTGCTGAGCAAAAGTGTAATCAGCAGGCAATTTCTATTACAGCCAAAATCTTTTTCTTCCTTTATTGATTTTCTCCATTGCTTTCCTAAAGGCCCCCAAGCAATCTGAGCCAGTGTAGCAAATGAAGAAAGCATAGGACTTGTCAATGACCCCAATACCAATTCTGCTTTGTACTTTACCCTGTCTCAAGGCTATGGACCTGATAGGTTAGTTCAAACAAGAGATAGAAAATAGTATATTCTGTACATACACACACACACACATTCAGAGCAACTGAGTAGAAATGGCAGGTTAACCTTTGGAATTAAGCCTAATAAACTTGCAGTTTTAAAACACCTTGAAGATATTACACTATTCACCTCTATATCCGTTAATTGATTTTTCATGGCACTTTTTTTGTGTTCCAGTTGTTCTTCTGCTTGTTTCTTCTGTTCATCTAGTTCTTGCATCCTCTGATTCAGATTGTAAAGTTTCTGGAAAATATATGCATAGACAGATGTGTTAGTATTCAAAAGTAATTGTCCTTTTTTTCTTTGGGAAATTATAAAACACATTAGCTATGAAATATTCTTCTTTAAAAGTTTCCATTAATAAGTTAATTTTTAGTTTCACTTCAACAACAATTTATTCACCTAGTTCACTTAGTAGCTATATTATATATTCATGTGTATGCATTCAGAAACACTTCATACTATATAAATAGCCTTATAAACACACACACCCCAGCTATGTTGATTCAGATATTATATTCTGTCATATAGCAAAATATCACTGTTTCACCACTGATTATAAGCAAACCCCTTTCCTCCTAATGGTTCTATGAGTTTATTTTGATAGCTAACAAATAGACATTCTATGTTCAAAACAGAGAAACAAGGTGGGCGAGGTAATATCTTTTATTAGACCAACATCTGTTGGTGAGAGACAAGCTTTTGAGCTTACCCAGAGCTGAAGAGGAGTAAGCTCTGGGGGTAAGCTCAAAAGCTCTCCCCCATCAACAGAAGTTGGTCCAATAAAATATATTGCCGCACTCACATTTTCTCTCTAACATCCTGGGCCCAACACAGCTACAACATCACTGTTTTCAAAATGTGTGTTCTGAATGGCCTACATGAAAATAGCATAAGGGAGGTAAGAAATACTTATGGTTTAGTGACTGTGAACTAACAAGGGAAATAGTATTTAAGACAGCTACTAAGAAACTATAAGAAGAGAAAGAATAGCATATTAGGATTTCTCATCTTTACATCACTCACTAATCCACTGTGCTATTAATTAACATATCCAGAAAATTAGTTTTTTTAAATATCTGCTGTACTAAATAAACACTTTTACATCATTGGTATAAGTGCAAACTATTAAATGATCTAAGTAGTTATTAACATATATAATGTCTAAGTAAAATTTGTAAATTACTTTATCATTGTATTTTTTGTATAATTACAAAGTTATTCAGTGTTTTATTTGATAAATTATGAAATTATGTATCATATGTAACTAACAGAATTATACATCATTTACATTCTGATTCACTTGCAATACTTTCCATTTTTAATCAAAGAGTTTAAGCTCTTCCTTGAAATTATCAACATTTTTTGAATAATATTCAGATACAAACCTGCTTGTGCAAACATTGTTTCCAAGCTTTTAAGACTGAAACAAATATATAGCGAAAGACAAGGATATATAACTCATACCACACCCCTCGAGGTCTCCAGAAGACTAATGATGTGATCCTTGTCACATTGTTTCTACTAAATTTTACTTAGGGAAGGGCTAACAACATTAGTCACTGCCATTAACATGTTGTTTTGAAAATACTATTAGCTATTAGAAATATCTTTTTGTAGTTTTACGTAGCAGTTGTGACTTATTATACCTGCATCACAATTAAACAATCTCAATTATTCTAACATACTTAAAAAAAAAGTATTCTACATCTGAGTGATTGGATAATTTAAATATTATCGGAAATATTCCACAGAGAAGAGAACAAAAGGAAAAATTGAGTCCCTGTAGGAAGTGAAGGCAGAGAAAGAAAGGAGTCTAAACTGACAAGTCCGATTCAATTGTCAGAAAACTGAACTCAGAGTAAATTGTGGAGATTGCTTGGGGAAATTCTTCCAGTAGAGATGGAAGTCTTAATTAACTTAACTGTAATTCTTCAAAAGAAGATTCATGTGAGCTGAAAGAGGTCATGGAAGTTTTCATACCAAGGCTTCGGTCTGAGAACCAAAACTCAGGTATCTAAATTAAATCTGACAGATTCATAAGACAAAGGTGATTATTTATGAGACCTTTCTGTAAAATTAGTATGGCTTTCTGTTAAAACCATACCAGAACTCTTGACTCCAATCTTGGACAAAAAAATGGCCAGGTTTGTTCCCTATTGTGTCCGGAACAGAACTGAAGGCAGTTTACATTCTTTGGAGCAAAGAAGTCTGTTTGAGGAGTCTACTACTTTCAGAAGATCAAAGCAGTAACTGTGTTTTTGAGAAACCACTTATGTTGACTATTGTGTTTTCAATTCAGGTTGTTAATATGTTTTCTTTGTTAGGCAGTGAAGCAGCATACACTTTTCCCAGATCCGAAAAGCTTCTTGTCACACTGAACAAAAGTGAGCTCCTGCATGCCCTTTCACACAACACATAGCAGTCATCAAAAGAAGACAGACATAAGCAAAACTTAGAATTAGCCTACTAATGTGAACCACAGTCTCCTCAGTGTCAGAGACCCTGGATTGTATGACCATCTAAGTAAAATCCTGCTATTCTCAACATCACCTACAAGACTACCGTGTTCTGTGGCATGGTCCCTATGAACTGAAAAGTCAGGTAGACTCAGCTACATCATTCGGGGTGTGACAAATCTACACCCCTGAGAGATGTAGTTAAGCCAACCTTGTGACCGTCTATACTATTGTGGTCTGTGATAAATGTTGTACAAAGTATGCCTTGTCATAATAAAATATGTGTATCAACATTGTATGTAAAGCTGTACATTTCTACTGCATAACACTGCTGTAACATGTTCCAAAATTAGAAAGGCAGGTCCAAACTAGTTTTTCAGAGACAAAGATACAGTAGCACCCCAGCCAGGTGTTAAAGAGTGATCGGTGTTAAAGAGTGATCAGGGTCTTAAGCAGCCATTCTTCAGCAACAGGACAGTGTAAACAAGAAATGTACATTTAATCACAGAGACAGTTCAACCCTCATGTCTGCAAAAGACTATATGTTGCCTACACTCCAGTTGGGGATAATCCTCCAAGAGAAGACAGTGGCCTCCATTTCATTGCTCCTCCTCTCATCTCTCTGTTCATGACATCAGTGACTTTCAAAGAACTGAATTAAAGAGGGAATGATCCCAGGATTGGCTGTTCTGACAGCATAGCTGTGTTAGAGGAACCCCAGGTTAGGAAGTTAAGGGGACGCTGCTGTTCAATAGTCCAGATTTTGTCCTGGGGAATGTCAGAAACAGAACCCTCAGTGTAGACAGCACTGTTTAAGGTGTCAGGTGAGTGTAAAGATGCTCAAAGGCTTGCTGATGAACTTGGCATAGCTTACCTTGGCTGATCTACAGGCCGTTAGATAAAGTGTCTCACATTACATGAACCATTTTCTTATTGTCTTCATAAATTAATCTTATTTTTGGATAAACAAAGGTGAATAACTCTTCTAATTTTTGATGGCCAGAAGGAACCATCACTTATTAATGATTCAAGGCATATTGGTCACATATATCCCTTATACGCTGCATCAGTCCTCCTCCAGTTTCATCCCTCTCCATGAGAAGAGGCCCTGTTTGAGTCATGGTGCCTATGAATCTTCAGTTCCAATTATGATGTTTCAGTGACATTTGTTTCATAATATCTTCTCTCCGCATCTGATCAAAACTTCAGAACCCTCAGTAGCATCCTGTTCCAATCCACTGTGCTTCTAAGAATTAGCAAGCAGACTTAAACAGCCAGGATTCTTTTGAGATGCCTCTGAGCACTTTGTTGATGATGAGGATTTCAAACTTGCTGAAGTGCTTAGTTAACTGGAACTGATGGGGAGGAAAATGCTACAGTACTACTTCTGTGAGGAAAGATCTCTGACAGTGCTGTCTCTTCTTATGGGCTTCTGGTGCAGAGGGAACAAAAATGTAGCATGTCTTCTGAGAGTACCCCGTCAGAGAAGTATAGAGGACAGTGAACATGTTGGTCCACAAATGACAATACACAGCAGTCAAACTATGTTGTAACCAAAGAGACTAACCAGTCATATTGGTGACTCTACTAATCTGTCCAGCCTAACTTAAATTATCAGGAACTGAAACTACAGCTCTCCCACGATTTTGTTTTACATAAGAAAATTAAAAACTAGTGAGAGTAATGACAAATGCTGTCCTAAACGAACTATAAAGGCAAAGACATTATGAAGGTAGAAGGGCAACGGCTGTAATCGGACTAATGAAACAGTTAAGACAGGAACTACGTTGAGATGAGTCCTTGGCTCTTTATATACCCACAAGAGCAAACCTTCAGATAAGCATGGCTTCAAAAATCACAGTTCTTCCAGGATGTTCCAGCTAAGTACCGTATATACTTGAGTATAAGCCGAGTTTTTCAGCCCACTTTTTGGGCTGAAAAAAGCCGCCTCGGCTTATACTCGAGTCAGTGAAAAATGTGCGCCCCAGTTCCTCCCCTCCCCGCCGGACAAAAAAAAAAAAAAAAAAAGCGCCTCGCTCTCCCGTCCCCGCCGCGCGGGTGGGCTGCCGGGAGCGTCCCGGTTCCCCCCTCCCCGCCGCGGGCGGGCTGCCGGGAGCATCCCGGTTCCCCCCTCCCCGCCGCGGGCGGGCTGCCGGGCGGGACGGGAGAGCGAGGCGCTTTTTTTTTTTTTTTTTTTTTGTCCGGCGGGGAGGGGAGGAACCGGGGCGCACATTTTTTTTTTGGTCCGGCGGGGAAGGGGGAACCTCGGCAGCCCGCCCGCGCAGCGGGGACGGGAGAGCGAGGCGCTTTTTTTTTTTTTTTTTTTTTTTTTTTTTTGTCCGGCGGGGAGGGGAGGAACCGGGGCGCACATTTTTTTTTTGGTCCGGCGGGGAGGGGGGAACCTCGGCAGCCCGCCCGCGGCGGGGAAGGGGGAACCTCGGCAGCCCGCCCGCGCAGCGGGGACGGGAGAGCGAGGCGCTTTTTTTTTTTTTTTGTCCGGATTTGATATCGGCTTATACTCGAGTCAATAACTTTTCCAGCTTTTTGTGGTAAAATTAGGTGCATCGGCTTATATTCGGGTCGACCTATACTCGAGTATATACGGTAAATGTGCATCCCAAATGCAGTTATAGGAGGAATGGATAAAAGTAAGAAAGGGAAAATTTAGGATGAAGATCAGGAAACACTTCCTGAGAATAAGCTTTATTAACCTGTGTAATATTTTTTCAAGAGAAATGGTGAAAGCTCCATTATTTGGCACATTTCAAATCAGATCAGATTAATGACCCTATACTGGTATATATACCATAGAAAACAATCGAGTCTTGGCAGGTAGATAGGCTAACACATTTTTGCAGCTCTAGATTTTACATTTCTATGAATTAATCCAGAGGGCCACTGAGGATAGATGTGGAATTCATGTCCATCCATGTAGTAGCTATGTAACAAATGACAGCTCCAATAGTTTCCTTCAGAAGTTTGGAATTTCTCTTTGGATCCTAGAATAAATTTTAAACAGTATTGTTTAGAAAAGGGAGACCTTAAAAGAATATTTAAAAAATGTAAATCTACCACCTACAAATAGTGACCTCCACAACTGGAAAAGGTTTGGATCCTGTCAATTGCTTTTCTGTGTCATATCCTGCACAGTAACAAGAGAGGAACTGGAAGAAATGCATAAGATTAGGAGTAGGAACTAATGCTATAGCCATTAGTCTGGTTTGGTTTTTTTTTCCTGTTTGAAAGCTTCCTCATCCTAGTTGAGAGAAAACAGAATATGATGGAAAAAATGGTATTGCTGCTCTTAGGAGTAGAAACAGAAGTTAAATAGACTATCTGTGCCTGCTGACAGGGGGGTAGGCACAAACCTGGAACAACTCAAGTCATGTCCTCCCTCTTGGCAACTCTTCCCCCTTCCAGAAAGCAGGCCCCCCACATCTCCGGGAAAGCAGCGGCCCCTCCATGCATCTCCTAGATGTCCTTCTGTTCCTGCCTCTGCCTCTCCCTCTCCCTGCCTGGCGCAGCTCCCTAGCTCAGCTGCTACTTAGGGAGGGGCCCCAGCCACACCATGTGACTGAGAAATGGGGGGTGGGGGCATCTACTGAGCATGTGCAGGGCAACAGACCCTTCTTGATAGAAGCAGTTTTCTTTTCTGAGAATTTTCCTGTAGAGCCGAAAGAGAGAAATGTCCCATCTCACTGACATTGCACCTTCCGATATATGGAAAGTAGCCAGACACCACTGAACAGCTGACGAAGGGAAAACAGGTTGCCTAGTCAATATTCCCTCCAAGGATGAGGAGAAGGGAGTGAGATACAGGGCATCAGATTGGGAATATGGGAAAGACCTTTCCAAAAGACAAAGGCAAATAACTGACAAGGAAAAAAAAGCCCAAAGAAGGGTGACCTATAGAAAAAACCCAGAACAAGTGGGGCTGGGGACCTGGAGTTAATATCCTGTAAGAGGTTTACCCCTGGCACAGATCTCCCCCTTCCTCTCCCTCACACCCAAGGTAGATCTCTCTGGAGAGAGGGATTTCTTGTTCAGTTGCTTTTTCTATAAGGCTGAAAAGAGGTGAGAATAGTAAGCTAGCAGAAGATGAAAGGCTGGTTGCCTTTGGTCCAGGTCTGGAATTTACAGCTAAGCAGAAATGTACAGAAGACATACTAAGCAAGTGCTATATGTCTGTGATAACTTTTATGTTGCCTGTTTTAGTTAAGAGAGATGAAGAAGGGCTACTATTTAAGGCATGTGAATTGACTTAACTTTGATTTTCCTTGATTTTTTCCAATAATACCAGTATGTTTATTAGTGAAACACCAAAATTAACCACAAGTGTTTTAAACTGCATTCTAAATTATTGTCTGGAAAAGTAAGCTAAGAAAAATTACCTCAATATTTTCTTTATGTATATTTTTCTTTTCAATAAATTGTGCTTCTAGTTCAGCCACTGGTCCCTCAATGTCTGCTATCCTCTTCATAGTTTCTTCTTTTGTCTTCATGATATCTTTTTTCTTTTGCTCGAGCTCACCATACATTGTTTTAATCCTAGCCTGTTAAAAAGACATAAAACTAATTTTTGCTTACTGAAATTAAAAGCAAAAGAACAATATATTTGAAAAATTCTAAATTTGAAAGGTAATTCATATCCTTAACAAAATGCCATGAACAGACCCACAAATCAATGATACATGTATGTACAAAATTAGGGATTAGCAAGTACAGTTCAGTGATATTAGGAATACCTATAGCAGGGATTGGCAACGTTGGCACGTGGAACCACAGGGTAGGCACCCTTAGCGGTTTGTTTACCTGTCGTTTCACTGACTGTGGCTCCCACTGGCCGCAGTTCGCCGTCCCAGTCCAATGGGGGCTGCGGGAAGCGGCGGCCAAGGTTGCCCATCCCTGATCTATAGAATGAGAGCAAAGTTAGCCACTAAGCCAGAAGATGCCATCAACACTGCATGAAATAGGGAAGGCAGAGTAGCCAGTAGAATTGACAAACACAGTGAAGGGACTGAACAGGAAAAAAATACAAAATGTCAGTACTGTATTATATTAAACAGATAAGGTAGGTAACATAATAACTGTTATTGGACCAACTTTTGTGGGTGGAAGGTACAAGTTTTTGAACTACAAAGATCTCTTTCAGGTCTGGAGAAAGAAATCAGTGTCTGAGCTAAATACACATTGAGACAGATTGCTAAGCATAAACAGTACAGTAAAACCTCGATTTAACGGACTAATTTGGGCAAGGGGGTGTCCGTTAAATCAAAAAGTCCATTATTTAATAATTAAAAAAAAAGAGCTGTCTGAGCAGCAGCCCACCCGCCACAGGGTCGGGGCGGCAGCTCCGCAGTCCACCCGCTGCTGGGACCCGGGCAGCAGCCGGGAGCCAGCCCGCCCACTGGCGGGACCCGGGCGGCAGCCGGGAGCCAGGAGCCAACCTGCCTGCTACCGGGACTGGGGTGGCAGCCGGGAGCCAGCAGACGGCTGCCAGGGAAGGGGACCGGGGCTGCAGCAGGGAGGGGTCGTGGTCTGATATGGATCAGAAATTTTGTCCGTTGCATCCGAAGTCCGTTAAATCGAGGTCCGTTAAATCGAGGTTTTACTGTAATGCCTGTTGTAGGAAGCCACTTGAAATGGAGGGGGCAATAAAGTTTAGATTATTCTGAAAAAGGGGGTTGAAAAGGGTTAGCATGCAGGTGTGTGTTACAAATTGTTGTATTGAGCCATGAAACCAGTGTCTCTGTTCAGTCATGCTGATTTTTGGTGTCTAGCAGCACTATGAATTTAAGTTCCCAAACTCGCTTTTTGAGAGTGTTGTGCAAGTTTCCTTTGAGGTTGAGTATTGAAAGAACAGATGTAGAATGATCACCGTGTGAAAATTTTTTGCAAATGGATGATATGGTGTTTTTGCTTTTCATCATTTTCCCCTGTGTGAGTTCATTCAAACCAGATAATCGTAGCGATTGTCTGGTTTCACTCACATAGTTATTATTGGGGCACCTCTATACATCTCTGGCCACTACTTACAACTCCAAATATGCTGAGCAGCTCTGGAAAACGATCCCAGAAAAACTGAGGAACCATCTCCTGCACTATATATGGTTCAGAAGAAACCACCACCAACAAGAAATCATCACATGATTTCACACACTGGAAGAAAGAATATCAAAAAGCCTACATGGAGATCATGCAGCAAACCCAAAACAACGATCTAAAATACCTGATATGCCAACCATCCAACACACACAAAAAAGTGAAACCAACTAGAGCAACTGCAAAACTAACAGAACACCACCTCCTGTAGAAACCAACACACAATGACCCAGCACATGGACACTACATGATACCCCAACATCATCAACCTATCAAGACTACTCTTAACCAAAACTGAAGCATCTATACTCTCCAAGGGACTGAAATTCTGCCCCACTACAGAACCTGATAACATATGATCATGTGGAGAACTAGAAGAATTTCTCCGTCAATTCCATGCCACAGAAAAGAAGACACCACCCACAACTATCACCTCTCCATCACCTGACTGAACACTCCAGAGCATAAAACCACATACTGGATCATTACATTGACTACTTCAGGAAAAAATCGACTGTAAAATGCTCAACAAACATTATATCCACCACAATCTCTCTACCACTAAGAGAACAGCAATACAGACTCTGAAATCCAACCACTAGATAGTGATCAACCCTGCATACAATGTGGGCATTATGCAGGCACTATCCTAGTCTTTAATTGTGATGACTATTGTGACTGTGCACTCCATAGGGCTTCATGGGGAGATGCTTGTAAATGTATATATGATATAACTGGAATATGTTTATGCTACATATGCCATGTAACATACCTCTGGATATATTCATCCTATTCATCTTATTTGTATGCATGTGTCATTTTTGTACTCAAAGTTATGAATATTGGCCAAGTACTTGATTAATTTTAAATAGCCTCAGTGAAGAAGTTGGTCAGCTGCCTGAGAAAAGACTCTTCTCAGTAAGTGCCCAATCAAGAACCAATTTCATCAACAATGAACTTGGGAGATATCAATCCACATCTGAGCTTTCCCAGGAATGTGGCTTGGCTGGTAAGGAACTCAGTCTTTCAGGGACAAGTGGATTATACACAGGGAGAGGGAGGGGATCCACCCAGAGGAGGAAAGTCTATAAAAAACCCTGGGAGACCCCTCCATTTGGTCTTCAGATGGCTGAAGAGAGAACTTCTCCAACCCTAAGAATACCTGAAAGAAACTGGAGCAAAGGACAGTAACTACAGGGTGTATGAGTGATTGCTGGATCCAGGCTAGAGGGAGCCTGATCTATAAAAGGACGCTCACTAGTAAGGTTTTTATCTGTATTCAGTTTTTATCACTGTACTAGAGTGACATTTGCATGTTTTATTTTATTGTATTTGGTAATTCACTTTGTTCTATCTGTTACAACTTGGAACCACTTAAATCCTATTTTCTGTATTTAATAAAATCACTTTTTACTTATTAGTTAGTACTTCGAGGGGAGGGCAAACAGCTGTGCATATCTCTCTATCAATGTTATAGAGGGCGAACAATCTATGAGTTTACCCTGTATAAGCTTTATACAGGGTAAAACTGATTTAAGGTTTGGTCTCAACTGGGAGTTAAGCATCTGAGTGTTAAAGACAAGAACATTTCTTTACCTGCTTCCAGATGAGCCTACAGCTGTTAGGAGAGGTGGCTCAGACCTGGGTCTGGGTTTGCAGCAGGCTAGCGAGTCTGACTTAAGACAGGCAGGACTCTAGAGTCCTAAGCTGGTTAGGGGCAATAAAGCAGAGGCAGAAGTAGTCTTGGCAAATCAGCTGGCAGCCCTCAAGGGGGGTTCTGTGATATAATCCCTAGCCATCACAACTATGTCAACAAGGCCAACAGACCACTCTCTGACACCACCTACTACAAAGAACCAAAAAAAAAAAAAAAAAAAAACCAACCCCACCACAATATCATCAAATCCTTCCTCAAACAACTGAAAAAACCCCAAACACCTCTACAAACTTGTCTCCACAACCCACCCTAGGGACTTTTGACATGCTTCCCAAGACATACAAACAAGGCAACCCAGGCAGAAGCAATCTTATTGAAGGAATATCAAGACCCACAGAAATCATGCTCAAACTACTCATCACACAAAGGACCAGTTTCTTCCAAGATACTACCAACTTATTCCAGAAACTCTGCAATTTTAAACAACCTCCCCCATGACACCATCCTTGTTACCATGGTTGTCACTTCCCTATACACCAACATCCTTCACCATGATGGCATTGCTGCCTGCCTCAAATACCTACAAGATAATATAAAATGCTCAGAAATCCAAAACACAATGCCAAATGCATCCATTTCATCCTGAACCACAACAATTTCACATTTAACAACACACTTTGGTAACAGGAATGAATACTAGGATAGCCAACCTCTTCATGGGCCACCTCAAGAAAACATTTCTGGACAACTGCACCATGAGACTAAAATTATACCTGGGATAAATCAAGGGTATTTATCCTCTGGACAAACAACTTAAACTCCTTCATAGATTTCCACCACAACCTCAACACTACTCATCCATCAAACTCTCTCTAGAACACTGCCACACCAGTATCAACTTCCCAGACATCATGATTAGCTTCAGCAGTGGAATCCTACAAATTACTATATGAAAGAAACCCTCAGATCACCATACTTACATCCACAGATCCAGCAAGCACCCCAGAGACACAAAAAATATGTTATCTACAGTCTGGCACTCAGATAGCTCAGAATTTTCAGTGAAAAGACAGTCAGACATACATTCCTAGATATATTTAAAACAGTGGTCATCATACAAGGACATTCCACCAGAGAACTAGATTGTATCATGGAAAGAATCACACAAATACCGCAAAAAAGCTGCTTCAGCACAGAAAAAAAAGCCACTGTCAGCACATCTGTAATTGTCACCTCCCACCCCAAACTGGAACCCATATGGAGTATCATCAAACATATCTGACGTCCTGAAAGAAATTTTTCTCAAGCCCCTCTTCTGGTCTTCAAAGAGTCCCACAAACTTGCCAAACACATCAAGGCAAGATCCCCAGAGCCCAAGATGCATCAACTCAAAGCAGCACGAGAGCCTGCCAGAACAACAAATGTACAACTTGCAGACATATCTTCACTGCTATGATGACCAATTCCCCCCATAAAACACCTTTCCAGATTAATGAATCCTAAAAATGCCTGTCACAACATGTGGTGTACCTCATCCAGGGCATCAAACGTCCCAATAATGACTATGTGGGTGAAACTGGACAATCACTACTCTCTCAAATGAATTCACATGGAAAAATGATAAAAGACAAAAATACCATATCACCCATGAGCAAACAGTTTTCACAAAATAATCATTCCATAGCTGATGTTTCAATACTTGGCCTCAATGGAAACCTGCATAATACCTTCAAAAGGCAAGCCTGGGAATTTAAATTCATAACACAGCTAGACACCAAAACGAATGGATTCAACAGAGACAGTGGGATTATGGCTCATTACAACTATTTTAACACACCACACTGCCTGCTAATCCTTAATGGCCCACTCCAAACCCCTTTTGTATACAATCAGACCCTTAATGTCCACTGTATTTTCAAGTGACTGCCTAGAACATGCATTATCACTTATGCTTAACAAGCTATCCCAATTTCTATTTAGCTCAGACACAGATTTCTTACTCCAGACTTCAAGAACAGTTCTTGGTAGCTTGTACCTTCCACCACCAGAAGTTGGTCCAATAACACATTACATCACCTTCCTTATCTCTCTCATATCCTGGGGCCAACATAGCTACCACACTGTAAACAAAGTATTACATTAAAGCTGAAAAACATTACATTACATTAAAGATGAAAAAAATAAATTATTTAAGGTCTTCCCAGTCCTAGTGAAGACATTTAGAGAATGGGTAATTCAAGTACTGGAAATTCATGTCAGGAGTCAAATTCTTCATGATGGGGAACTTTATTATACACCCACTGCTCTTTGGTTTAGACAAGCAAGCTAAAAAGGAAGAAACCAAAGTGAAGAAGAATACCATTATTGCAAAGTAAACAAATACCTTTTAGGTTTATGACAAAGATAATCATGTCTTTTAAAAAAAGTAAGAAATTCACAGTAGTTTCCAAAATCAGATATGGTTATTTTATTTGAAACTGTTTATCCATTATCAAATCCTGCCTCTTTTCCAAAGAGCATATGTCAACATCTAGGGAGAGAACTATTTGTCTGTAATCCATAGGCTGACCATACGTCCCGTTTTGAACGGGATAGTCCCGTTTTTTTAATGTTTTTTAACCGTCCCGTCTTTTTGTCCAAAATATCAATTTTGTCCCGTTTTTGGGGCAGGACTCATAAAACGTGGAGTCATAAAACGTCCCCCCCCGCCGCCGCCGCCGCTGCCGGCTCACTCGGCCCCCGGATGCGGCTCCTGACAGCTCCGATCTGCCGCCTCCTCCAGCCCGCCGCCCGCTGCCACCTCCTCCTCTCTATTCCTCCTTCCGTCCCTTCCCTCCATCCCCCTTCTCCATCCCTCCCTTCCTCCCTGCTCTCTCCCTCCGTCCACTGCCTCCTCTCACTCCCTCCATCCCTTCTCTCTTCATAAAACCTAGCCGGCAGCCCCCCCGCCGGCGCGCTCGGCCCCCGGCTGCGGCTCCGGACAGCTCCGATCTGCCGCCTCCTCCAGCCCGCCGCCCGCTGCCGCCGCCTCCTCTCTATTCCTCCTTCCCTCCATCACTCCCTTCTCTCCCTCCCCCTTCTCCATCCCTCCCTTCCTCCCTGCTCTCTCCCTCCGTCCGCTGCCTCCTCTCACTCCCTCCATCCCTTCTCTTTATCCCCTTCTCCATCCCTCCATCCCTTCCTTCCTTCTCTCTATCCCTCCATCCCTTCTCTCTATCCCCTTCTCCATCCCTCCATCCCTTCCTTCCTCCCTTCTCTCTATCCCTCCATCCCTCTCTTCCTTCTCTCTATCCCCCTTCTTCATCCCTCCCTTCCTCCCTTCTCTCTCTCCCTCCGTCCACTGCCTCCTCTTCCATCTTCCTTCTCTCCATCCTTCCTTCTCGCTGTCCCTTGCCTCCTCCATCCCCCCTGCTCCCTACCCCCATCTCTTCTCTCATCCATCCATCCTCTCCCTTTCTCACCTTCGTGCCTTCTCTCCCTCCGTCCCCTCCATCCTCTTCATCCCCCCTTCTCTCTCTCTCCCTCCATCCTCTTCATCCCCCATCCCTGTTCTGCTTATTCCTCCATCCATCCACCCCGACCCCCCTCTGCCTCCCTCCCCGCCCGGTGCGGGGGGCCCCGGTGGGGCCATGCCCCCCCCCACACACACTCTGTCCCGTTTTTGCCCTCCCAATGTCCCGTTTTTGTCTAAAGGAAATATGGTCAGCCTAGTAATCCAGGTTGGTAAAAAAAAGTTTTATTACAGAAAAAGTTACAATGTTAAAACAAAAAATATATGTAAAAGGAGTTTATGCATGAAATAAATGTGTTAATGTCCTGTTTACCTCAGTCAGCTGCCATGTTCCTCTTTCATCTCGAATTAATTTTTTTATGTTCTCTTCCAAATTCTTAAAACAAAAATTTTAAAAAATTAAGAACGATGATATAATGTATAACAAAAGCAAACTAAATGACAACTGCAATGAAGATTTAATACAGACTTTATTATAAGACAAACAGCTTTCAAACAGTGTCCTATCTACTGTATAATAAAATGAATAATGAATAAAGAGAAAGGAAATTACCATTTTGGCACTTTGACAATATGATTCAGGCACAGAAAGTAAACTAATACAGTAAAAAGTACAAGGCAACAGAATTTTCTAAGGTGTAAGTGCAATTACCTTTTATAACTAGCAATCATTAAATATACTCAATACCTATGTTACCTATAGGGATCATGAATGTCAAATGAGTAATTTTATATATCAGTGCTCTATTCCCTGCACTCTATTATTTTACACAGAAGTTACCTTGTTTGCAAATCATATGCAAATCTGAACTTCTTTGAGTAGATGCAGATAAGTATTCCACTTAGTGACTCACAAACAGTACCCCAGTGAGGAGGCAGGGCTTGGAATCTACTGAAATAAGGATCGCAGAACCACTCTTCCGAGGCCTGCATCCACTCTGGAAGATGTGGTAATAGCATAGTGTTCTGTAAACATATGTATAGATGACCATGTGGCTGCCCTGCAGATGTCCAGTATGGAAATGTCATTGAAGAATGCTATCGATGTTGCCTGCACTCTCGTGAAGTGAATCCATATGCACTGAGGAGGTGCAGCTGAAGGTATCTCATATGCAGCCTTGACTCAGGATGTTATCCATCTAGGGATTGTTTGTGTAGAGACTGCTTGCACCTTCATGCAGTCCGCATATGACATGAACCGGCATGGCAAAACAGAAAACAGTTTAGTCCCGTCTAGATAAAAGACTTGACATTGCTTGACATCCACAGTAAGAAGGTGCTATTCTTCTGGGGAAGAGTAAGCCTTAGGAAAAAACACAGATAAATACATTGCCTGATTCAGATGAAATGGCGAGACCCCCCGGGATAAAAAATTTCAGTATGCTTGCAGTGTTACCTTATCTTTGGAGAATCGAGTGTAAGGACAAAGTGATGGCTATCAGGAACATGATTTTCTGAGAAAGGAGGGGCAGCAGACAGGACACAAGGGTCTCAAATGGAGGGCCTATTTGAGCTACCTATGTTTAGGTCTCACAAAGGAACCAGTTCTCGGATCGGAGGATGTAAGTGGAGAGTCCCCTTCAGAAATCTTGTCATCATGGCATTGGAAAAAAACCATTTCCTTTGAACCAGGGGATGGAATGCTGATATCTCTGCCAAATGCACGCTCAGCAAACTAACTGCAAGGCCCAATTTCTGAAGACGCAACACTTACTCCAAGATGCCCTTAATGGAAGTCACTGTCTGTTGGGTCACCAGGGTCAAGGACCAAACTGAGAATCTTTTCCACTTCGCTAAGTACTCCATCCTAGTGGCAAACTTCCTACTGTTTTGGCCACACTGGAGAACGAGGATGACCTTGGCCCAATCCACCTTGAGCTTGAAGATGACCTGTGGAATGATTGGAATGGCATGGGGGACAACATACAGAGGAGCTATCTGCCAGCAGCAGTGGGAAATGTCAGGGAGGGAGCCTGGGCTGAGATTCCTTTGAGGGCAGAATAGTCGACATTTCCCGTTTTCCCTCATCACAAACAGGTTGATTGTAGAGATGGCTCACATGGCAAAAATGACCCAGAGAGAACATTCTCCTTCAGGGTCCATTCGTGGGTCCAAGAGGAAACTGTTGAGATGGTCTGCAAGACAAGTTTGCATCCCCAGCAAATAGACTGCTTCTAGAGTGATGTTTTCTTTGATGCAACCCTGCCATGAGTTGATTGCCTACAGGCAGAGTAACCTGAAATGTGCCCCTCCTTTCTTGTTCACATAGTACATCATAGTGGTATTGTCAGGGAGTATGTGAACCACTGCATATCTGGATACAGATGCAGTCTGAGAAGACACAACATGCATTTAAAAATGAGTCCCAGACGGTTAAGAAAACACAACGTGGTGTCAATGTGGGTAAGAACCTCTTCTCAGGAGTCCTCAAGGTGCAGGAAGATGTGGATTCCCTTCCTCCTGAAATATGCCATGACCACTGACATGAATTTGGTGAAGACTCAGGGGGCACAAGAGAGGCCGAATGGGAGAACCATATACTGAAAGTGGCATTCTCCTATCACAAAATGCAGAAACTTCCTGTGGCTCTGTAGAATGGCCATAAGAAAGTCCTGAAGATCAAGAGCAACAAACCAGTCGTTCTGAGACAGCGTGGGGGAGGATAACTGATAGAGTGGCCATGTGGAATCTCATGTACTTGATGAATTTGTTGAGGTCGCAAAGGTCAAGAATAGGTTTCATCCCGCTCTTGGATTTTGGTATCAGGTAGTACTGGGAGTAAAAGCCGTGGCCCTGGTGTTCTGGTGGAACCTCCTCTACTGTTTCCAATTTCAACAAAGTTGACCTGATCAATGAGCAGTGTCTCGTGAGGGGGATCCCTGAAGACAGATGGAGAAGGGAGTTTGAAAGGGGGCCTGGAGACTAACTGGACTGAATAACCTGATCTGACAGTGTCTAGGGCACAGCTGTTGGAGGTAATCCAGTTCCAAGCATTGTAAAAGTGGGCCTGCTTGTCCCCAAAGGGATGGGGGCCTGGAGGGGTTGTAATAATGACTGAACCAATGCTCTGGACAAAGGAGTTAAAATGGGTGCTTGGCCTGGGCCGAGGGAGGGTGTGAGCACTGTCTGAAGCTTGAGCCTGACTGCTTCCTCTTGTGGGATCTAACCTGCTTTATAGGGTACTCCCGTTGTTTTGCCAAAAAGACTATTTAGTCACAAATTTCTTCAGAACAAAACATTAAGCAAAGTACATCCTCAAAACTCAACGCTTCTGCATTTTTAAATATTCTGCACATGCACTATTTAAGGACATTATTTATTCCATAAAATGTAAGAATCTTCTCTCATTTCTTAAGAAAGTGATATTGTCCTAATTCAGGAAATATAATTACACCTCTACATGATAAACTGAAAAAAAGATTAGGCAGGACAAGTACTTGTTCTCTCACACACTAGTCACAGGTGAATAGCTATAATAATACATGAAGAGCTTATCCATAATGGTTACTTCAGTCACTGCAGTTGAGAAAGGACAGTATCTGTTTCTGAGAACTGTCTGGCAATACATTTAAAATCTAGTATGTACACATATATACAGATAAAAACAACATCAAGAACAAACATAAGAGTTTTAGCTATGTCATAGAGAAAAGAGGATCTTAGAAATATTATGGAAGCAGCAGCAGCAAGAGTTGGAACAGTTTGCATATGTATGGCAAGAGTGATGAGTCAAAATAACACCTAGTTGTGTGCCTGTGCGACAAGGATAGCAATGTTTGTCAATAGTGACAGAAAAAGGGGGGGAGGGGAGTAGAAAAAGATTAGATGAAAACTGAGGAATTCAGCTGTAACTATGTCAAATTTTAATGAATGGTAAAATATCCAGGAGGAGATGGTTACACAGTCACACTGAAATATAGAGTTGAATAGAGGGAGACATTTCAGAAGTGGAAACATAGATTTGGAAGTCATTGACAGAAAGATGGTACTTGAAACTCTGTTTATGAAGATCACCTTGAGGAAGGGTGTAGACATAGGTATGGGCCTATGATACCCTCTCTGTGGACCAATCACTAAAAGGGGAATGAGACCCAACTTTGCCAGCATGTTTCAACAATATATGCTGACAACATAAAGGAAGTTACAAAGAGTCCTGTGGCACCTTAAAGACTAACTAAAGTATTGAAGCATAAGCTTTCATGGGCTAATACCCACTTTGTCGGATGCATGCAGTGGAAGTGTCCAGGGGCAGGTATAAATAGGTAGGCAAGAACCAGGTTAGAGATAACAGGGTGGGTCCAATAAGGCTGAACCAGCTTGTTATCTCTAGTCAGGGAAGGGGAGGTATTCCTCTAACAGATGAATTGGAGGTGTGAGCAGCAAATACCTCATCTTCCCTGGTTAGAGATAACAAGCTGGTTCAGCCTTATTGGACCCACCCTGTTATCTCTAACCTGGTTCTTGCCTGTCTATTTATACCTGCCCCTGGACACTTCCACTGCATGCATCCGACAAAGTGGGTATTAGCCCATGAAAGCTTAAGCTTCAGTACTTTAGTTAGTCTTTAAGGTGCCACAGGGCTCTTTGTAACTTCTGCAATTCCAGATTAATACGGCTACCTCTCTGATTCGTAACATAAAGGAAGAAACTCAGGAATCCTGGATTCTTTTCTGAGTTCTGGACAGAAGATTGTTCTAGTGCAGTGGTTCCCAAACTAGGGTACGTGAACTCCTGGGGGTTCACAAAACGTTACAGGGGGCTCCTCTTAGGAAAAAAATCCCTAATGGTGGACAGAGCTGTCCCTAGGAACCCAGGGCAGCATGGGGCCAGCAGCCCAGAGCTCCTGGACTTCCGAGAACTAAGCAGATCAAAGCAAGCGTATCTTTCACACTGAGATTTCAATTTCAAGACTCCTTATAAGAAATGTAAAGGAAGGTGGATATTTTTTGCTGTTTTTAAAATTAAATAGGCAGCTAGTATTGTTTTTAAAATTATTATGAAGAACAAGTTTAGGCTTTGTTGTAATATGTGTTGATTGCCTGGACTGCTCAAGACCTGAATGCTTGTGTAGGAGGAACTCTTTGAGTTGGCTTCTTAAATACCTTCTTGCTTTCACATCTGATACTCCTTGATGAAACATAGGAGCCTTGTCTTATAATAATTCAAAGTAGTACAAGCAATGGAAGTGAGATCTGTATTTGTCCCTCCCTCCCATTTTGCTACTCATCTGTCTGCATTCCAGATGCAGACAGGCCAAGCACTCATACAGACTGTCACAGGATTACAAAGCTAGAGGTGGGGACAGGGCCATATGCAGCAGGCATACGCAGCCTACATGGCTGTATAGGGCACCCAGAAGTTTGGGGCACCACCAGGACAGCAGGTAAGAGTGGGTCAGCTCCTGCACACCGTGTGTGTGCTGCAGTCTCCTTAGGCAGGGGCTGTATTCACAGAGCTGAATGCACTGTTGCGGCACGTTCTGCGTGAGGGAGAGGGTACAGTGCGGGGAATTGTGATTCTGCCACCGTGAGGCGGGCTGGGCAGCTTGGTATCCTTTGCTGCCTTGTCCTCCCCCACCCCCGCAATGCGACCCCAGGCTGCCGCAGCTTCTGCTGCGTACAAAGCTTGGTGTGTGTCAGCAATGGGGATGGGGCCTCTTCTAGGGCAGGAGTGGTGGGTGTGTCCCAAGTTGGGCATAGGGCACCAGTTTAATAATACTGTGTAGGGTCCCATAAATCCTAAGGATGGCCCAGTGTGGGGATGAGAACAGAGGGGGAACAGGACAGGATTCTGAGAGGGGAAAGGATAGGATCAGAATGGGGAAAGGTGTAATAGGGGAAAGAACATGGTGGACAGAGACAGATGGATACAAGAGCAGAAAATGTCAGTCTGGCGGGGACAGGAGCAAAAGAGTTTAACCACTCGAACAGTGGTTCCCAAACTTTAACAACCTGTGAACCCCTTGCACTAAAATGTTAAGTCTCGCAAACCCCCTCCTAAAAATGAATAATTTCCAGGGATAGTCTCCTTTACCTGTGTATAAATTATAAAAGCAATGATCTTGGAAATATAAAATTAGTTTTTATGACATGCTTATTACACACTATTATTAATTATTAATAATTACAGTATTTTTATTACATTATGCGAACCACGTACCACTCCTCCTCCTCCCTCCTGAAGCCAACCTGCACATTGCGAAACAGCTGTGTGTGGTGGGTGAGTCTTGGAGGCGCTGGGAGAGGGGGAAGAGTGATCAGCAGGATGCCAGCGAGGAAGAGAGGCTGGGGGTGAGGGAGAGAGCAGGGAGCTTGGTTGACGGTAGGTGCTGAGCACATGCTAATTTTTCTCCTATGCTGCCCCATTCTAGACTGCATAGTGAGTTCTGCAGGAGTGGAGCATGCCCCTTGTTATTCGCACTGAGCTCTATGGAGGTGGAGCATGTTTGAAGACTTTTACTGTCAGCCTCCAAAAAATGTGCAAATGGCAATTTTCAGTGGCTTGTAAATTCAGCCAAATGTGTGTGGATTTTCACAGGAACAGCAAAAGGCCAGAGCAACCTCTTTCAAATGTCAAATCCCCATTCCAAAGGACAGAGGTTCTAGAATTTCTCAGTGAAATCAATGTATGATTTTAACATTGGCAAAAAAATGGAATTTTTCCCTAACCTCAATCCGGGTAACAGATGTACCACCCTTGCTGAAACTTTGCAAAAAAATTCCAGACTGAGGCAGCCACTTGGCATGGAACATTTCATCCCATAAAGTTAAAGTCTGAAAAGTTATAAGCAACTGAAAATATGGTCTTGAATGTAAAATGTTAGTCAAACTTTACTATAGGAATTGCTGCCAACTCTGCCTATAACAAGGCCACATTTGAAGTAATTAATTCAGGACTCTGTTACAAATGACATTCTCTTCTAAACAATTTTTCCACATTTAAAAAAAATGCATTTAAATAAAATAATGTTGTATACAACCTTGTACCGGATTTTTTCTCTAATTATTTTTTCTTCTAATTCTTCCAGTTTTAATTTTCCTTCACCATAAGCTATTTCAATATTATATAGCTCTTTGTTCACTTTTCTTATTTGCTCTTCAATTTTATGGGTGTTTTTGCATATAGTCTGCAGTTCTGACTGATATGTTATTTTTCTTCTTGAACTGTTAAAATAAAACAAAACCTTGAAATTATCTTACAAGAGATGTGTGCTTGCAAAACTAGAAAATTAAAAGAAAAAAATCATTGTTTAAGTAAAACTAAAACATTTAAAAATCTTACTTACAAACTAAAGTCAGTATTTTATTAACCACTTAGTTGATGCTGAATATACCAGGTACATCTTTCAAACGCATACTTCCATTTTCTTGCAAAATATGCCCTGATAGTCTATTGATTTCAGGAAGTCATATTTATACTACAGATATTCAGAAAGCAATAAAATCTATATCTGTAATATAGATAAGCAAAAAACGACACTAAAAGAAAGTTGCATAATAAAGTACTCAAGTCAGCAAATGCCAAAGTTAAGGTTTGCCCACACAACCTTAATTCAGCTTCCTCATGATAATGGACCAGATCGTGAACCACACACAAGCTACTTAGCACCAATCCACTGACACAAAGCAGTCATACAGCTGACGGATCCATTTCCCTGTGACTTTCCCTCCTTCAGTAATCCTTGGGTGACAGGGCCATTATAGATCACTTGTATACAGTGTGCAAGAAAAAATATTAACAAGGAACAAATTTAGTTAAAGTGAACCTGAAATACTATTAGAGTAAATCAGACTCACTGGTGTAGACCAGAACCAATCAAATCAAAGAAATAGGGTGGACATGTACAATTTTTATTTTCCTTTGATTAATGAAATGTGGTCTATATTGGTATAATTTAACACTTTTTAACTGCCTCACAACAGAAAAGTGGAATTAATGAGGAACCTTCCACTGAGTAACTAAAGGTAGCATCAGCTGAATCAAAATATCAAACTTTTATCAAGTCAGAAAGATATTGTATATATCCCATAGAGGAACAGTCTCTAGCTCTGCATGTTTAAATCTACAAACTTCTGAATCAGCTCAGAAGTGATCATACCCTTAGTACAATTAGAGGCAAGACTGACCTTCTCAATAATAGGCTCCATAAATACAGCCTTTACTAGAGCTAAAAACAAGAAACAGTAACTTATCCTAAAGTAAGTGTGGTTCTTCATATGTTGTCCTTTCATATTCCACTCTTTGTGATCATGAGCCCCACAAATTTGAGATCAGAATGGAGACATGTATGTGCTGAGTGTACTCATGTCCTGTAGCAAGGATATAAAAGGGTGGACCAATCCCAGCCACACTCAATTCTTTCATCAATACAGAATCCAGATGTTATAAGACACCACAGTAGCAGGGAAGGAGGGCAGGCCATGAAATATTTGTGTACAGCACATCTCAAAGAACCACAGTACCTAGCCAGCGGTTCAATTCCAGAAACTTCTGTTTTTTGTCTTCCTTTGCTCACAGTTCAGGAAAAATCACTGAGAAGATTATAGAGAGTCCTGTGGCACCTTAAAGACTAACTAAAGTATTGAAGCATAAGTTTTCGTGGGCTAATACCCACTTCGTCGGATGCAAGCAGTGGAAGTGTCCACTGGCATCTGACGAAGTGGGTATTAGCCCACGAAAGCTTATGCTTCAATACTTTAGCTAGTCTTTAAGGTGCCACAGGACTCTTTGTTACCTCTGCTATTCCAGACTAACATGGCTACCTCTCTGATTCTTGAGAAGATTATGTGGACATTTTCTCCTTCATCATCCTTTCAAGCTCCCTGAAGTTATTAGTGCCAATATGCACCACTACCAGTGTATTCTTGACCATCAACATCAAAAGCCTCTCCAATCTTAGAATGAGGTCTCATTCTTGGCTCCAGAAAGATAAGCACATTATCCTATTGTCTACCTGCTCCTTGAGGAATATTCTTTCTTGATTCTCTTTAATGTAAAATCAACAGCAAGAACTGTCTGTCTTCCTTGGACAGCTGGAGATCTCTTTCTGGACATGCTTGATTATCTTTCATGTTGGGCTGAACATGCCACCCACAAGTATATTTCATACAGTTTTGTCTTCAGTTCAACAAGCTGGAACTTCAGAGAGATTTTCTGCAGTTTCCATGCTCAGAATATAATGATTGGATACTTCTTCTTCTTATCCTCTTCGCTAGCTGTATGGAATGCCTCTCAGTTCTCCCCTGTTTGGTGGCCAGTCATCCCATCCTCTTATCTCCAACAATGTAGAATACCATTTAGTCTTGCCTCTGGTGGTTACAAACTGCCAGGACTCCTCTCTAGTTCCCACTCTCTCAGGTTCCTTGATGGCCAGTCCCTTCCTTTTTTGAATCTGTATGTGTGGTGGTGGTGGTGGTGGTGATGGTGGGGGAGGGTGATGTTTCCTAAATTAGGCTGTCTAACAACTCTTCAGCCTCTCTTGATGCTCCATAGTGAATGTACTTGTCCTTCGAGACTATAATCTTTTCTTCCAGCAAAGCCGCCAGCTCACATTTAATACAGAGGATATTCCTTCTGGTTTCCAGCAGGAAAGAACATGATACATGCAAGTCACAACCCCTCTTTCATAACTGGCCATCACAGTACTGCTTATATTTGTCTGTAATAGGAACTGTACCCAGATTAGCACGCACCTCTCACGAGCGTCCCCTTTTCTCTGGCTGATATGCTTGCAATCAGTCTTTTTCGGGACAGCACCTGCCTCTCATGGGAAGCCTCCTTTGGTTGGTTGGGTGTGAGCCTGCTTTTGGTTTTAGTTCTTATATCGGGGTGGCACCTGCCTCTCGTGAGCAGCCCCCTCCTCTCTGTCTGATGGTTTTCTTGGCAGGTCTTCAGCGACTCAGCCCTCTGGCTGAGCCACATACATGGTCACCCCCTTCTGGGATATACATTCCAAGTTCTTATCTTGGCCTTGGTATGGGACTATAGCTCTAAGGCTTCTCCGAGAAGTACTGTCTTCTTGAACCACCCAGACGGGGCCCATCTCAGTACCCACAGCTGGTGGGATTTTAGCAGGCCTCCCTGGGCTCAGTCTTAAACCAGACCAGTGAGGCCTATCTTGTTACCATCACTGGCCTGGCCAGGTTCTGTGCTCAGTCTACCTGGGCTTTAGCCTGCCCACATTGACCTGCTGCTGGTCCTGCTGCTCTTCCCACCAGCCAGGCACCCGGTCTTCAGCAGCCTTCCCTAGGCTTCAGTCCTGTCTGCGGTGAGCCTTCTACAATAAGCTGTCTGCAGTACTGCTGCTCTTCACTCCTTGAGATCCATACAGCTATTGAACTTCTCTGCTCTGCTGCTTGTCTTGCATAGGGCCCCTTTTAGCCACAGACTGGCTGCTCCATCAGCCCCTCTGATTGGCTGCTCCTCTGCAGTCTGGAGGACTTCTCTCTGCTCTGTTCTAGAGCAGGGTGATGCAGGGCCATGAGGCCTCCAGCAGGGGGCCTTCGGACACTCTTCCATCCTGCCACAGGCACATTGTTAAGGAAGGCTATGGATGTGGAGAGTGACCTCATAGAATGTGTTCTAACCTGTGGTGGGAGGAGGGGGAGTTACTGTTCGTGTTGGCAGTAGAAGAGATGAATGCACTCTGAAATCTATTTGCTTAGGTACAGCTTCTCCTTTAGATCTCTCTCTATCTGGTGCCTTCCTGAATGGTTTAGTCCATTTGAGATAGTGCCCTTCTGAAAACTAGGATATGGAGTGCCGTTTCTTGCCTATAGAGAGGCGCTTCTTGCCTGTTCTTAGCGGGTTTAGGAAGAATGTGGGAAGATGGATGGGTTGGTTGAGGTGGAACAAAGGGTATTTTAGGTAGAAATTTATGATGTGATCTTAGAGTGACCTTGTTCTTGAAAAATATCATGTATGGGGGAGGAAGCCAAGAGGGCCCCAAGTTCTCCTACACGTCTTGTGCATGTGGTGGCAACAAGGAAGGCTCCTTCCATTGGAAGGTGTAATAGTTAACATGTAGCCACGGTTTTGAATATAAGTCTGGTAAGAGAACAAAGTATTAAATTAAGATCTCTTGGATGTGTTGGAACTCTGAGTTCAGGATAGAAGCTCCAGACACCTTGTAAGAATTGCTTTGTAAATGATGGGTAAAGAATGAAAACGCATCCACATTTATGGTGGAAGGTTGTGATAGCTGCAAGGTGTACTCTGAATGAACCCGATTTTTTAGTTGAAGTATATAGTCCAGGACTAGTGATAGAGCAGAGGTGGTGGCTCTGATTTGTTTGTTCTGGCACCATGTCTCTTCCATTTGTGGAGGTAGATTGAGCGCGTAGTCAGCTGCATACTGTTTAGAAAGATATCTTTCATCTCTTCTGAGCAGGTCATGTCCTCACCTTGGAATCCTGGAGGAACCAGGCCTTCAGGCAGAGTATCTTCAGGTTTGGGTGCAAGATTTGGCCTGCATCTTGTGGAAGACATACCAATGTGCTGGACATACCAATATCTGCTGCACATATGGAAATCATGTTTCTCTGGGCTAAGTGGAGGCTATCAACATGACCCTGAATTGGTCAGTGTTGATCTTTTGTATGACCCGGAACAACAACAGGGTAGGAGGGAAAGCATAAAGGAGAGGTGCATCCCATCTGAGGAGGAAGGCATTGCCCATGGATCCTGGCCCCAACCCTGCTCTGGAGCACAATGTTGGGCATTTACTGTTCTGACTTGTGGCAAATAGATCTATGGTGAAAAATTCCCATTGTCAGAATATGGCCTGTATCAACAAGGTATTTATTTCCCACTTGTGATAGTGGGAGAATTTTCTGCTTAACATGTTCACTGTGGTGTTCTGACATCCCAGTAGATAGGAAGCTGATATGGTGATCTTGTGATGCATGCACCAGTTCCACAGTCTTAATGTCTCATTGCCAAGGAAGTGTGACCTCATTCTTCCCTGTTTGTTTATATAGAGCATGCAAGCAAAGTTGTCCACCAAGATATGTATGATTTTGTTTCTGATCATGTTTTAGTATGCTTATGTGCAGTGCTGATTCCAGAGGAGAACACCTGCCCTGTACTGGGAGGTTGTTTAGATGAGGGCCTCAGCCACTAAGGATACATCCGTTGTGATTATCATTGCAGAGGGAATCTGCACACATGTTGTGTGAATGGGTCCACCACTGTAGCAAGTCCTTGATCTTTCGTGGTACAGTAGAACCTCAGAGTTACAAACTGAATGGTCAACCATATGCCTCATTTGGAACCAGAAGTACACAATCAGGCAGCAGCAGAGACACCTCTCCGACACACACAAAGGGCAAATACAGCACAGTACTGTGTTAAATGTAAACTACTAAAAATAAAGGGAAAGTTTTAAAAAAAGATTTGACAAGGTAGGGAAACTTTCTGTATGGATAAGATGATTAAAAGCAGCATTTTTCTTCTACATAGTAAAATTTAAAAGCTATATTAAGTCAATGTTCAATTGTAAAGTTTTGAAAGATCATAACCTTTTGTTCAATTATGAACATTTCAGAGTTATGAACAACCTCTATCCCTGAGGTGTTCATAACTTTGAGGTTCTACTGTATGAGAGGCTAAGACTCTGTGTGGGATGTACACTCTCCTAAACCACCTTTGTAGGCAGTACACGCATAGACTGGCCTGTTTCATAACGTAAGTGGTTGCTGCCATGTGGCCTAATAGGCGGAGGCAAGTCCTGGCAGATGTTTGTGGACTGTTCACCTTAGTGTTGATCAGATTTACTAGGACGGCAAATCTGTCTGGTGGTAGTGAAGCTTTCGCCTCCAGTTAGTTTAGATGAGCCCCAATGAATTCTAGTTCTTTTACCGGTGTCATCATTGACTTCTGAATGTTATTTGGAGATCGAGTTTTGCAAAGAGTTATATTAGCTTTTGTAAAAAGATTGAAGAATACTTGTGGCACCTTAGGGCTGGTCTACACTTAGGGGGAGGGATCGACTGAAGATACGCAACTTCAGCTACGTGAATAACGTAGCTGAAGTCGGCGCATCTTCAGCCAACTTACCTGCCATCCTCATGGCGGCAGCGGTTGGCGGCGCGCTCCCCCCATTGACTCCAGCTTGCGCCTCACGGCAAGCTGGAGTTCCGGAGCTGAAGGGGGTGCAGTTGGTGATCAATTTATCGCATCTTAACGAGACGTGATAAATCGATCGCCAAAAGATCAATCGCTACCCGCCAATCCGGCAGGTAGTGAAGATATATCCTTAGAGACTAACAAATTTATTAGGGCATAAGCTTTCTTGGGCTAAAACCCACTTCATCAGATGCATGGAATGGAAAATATAGTAGGAAGATATATCTATACAGAGAACATGAAAAGATGGGGGTTGCCATACCAACTCTAAGAAGACAAATCAATTAAGGTGGGCTATTATCACCAGGAGAAAAAAAAACTTTTGTAGTGATAATCAAGATGGCCCATTTCAAACAGTTGGCAAGAAGGTGTGAGTAACAGTAGGGGAAAAAATTAGCATGAGGAAATAGTTTTAGTTTGTGTAATGACCCATCTACTTCCAGTTTTTATTCAAGCTTAATTTAATGGTGTCCAGTTTGCAAATTAATTCCAGCTCTACAGTCTCTATGCAAAAGAATAAATGGATACAAATCAGACATCAAGAATTATAACATTCAAAAACCAGCCAGAGAACACTTCAACCTCCCTGGACACAATTACAGACCTAAAAGTCACAATTCTTCAACAAAAGAATTTCAAAAACAGACTCCAATGAGAAACATTTTTTTCTCCTGCTGATAATAGCCCACCTTAATTGATTTGTCTCATTAGAGTTGGTATGGCAACTCCTATCTTTTCATGTTCTCTCTCTCTGTATATATCTATATCTATCTATATCTTCCTACTGTACTTTCCACTCCATGCATCTGATGAAGTGCGTTGTAGTACACACAAACTTATGCCCAAATAAATCTGTTAGTCTCTAAAGTGCCATGAGTACTCCTTGTTCTTTCTGTTGATACAAACTAACACGGCTACCAGTCTGAAACCTGTCATTAGCTTTTATGTGGGTCTGACGGATTCTTCACGAGTAGCGTTCTTGAGTAGACAGTCATATAAATAGGAGTACATCATGACCCTTTGCTTGTGGAGGTGGGCAGCTGCCACTGCTAGAACTTTGAAAAAGACTCAGGGGGCTGTGGAGAGGCCAAAGAGCAGCATACCTTGTAATGACAGTGATTTTGTCTCAAAACAAATCGGAGAAACCTCTGTGATGGATGTATGGTGACATGAAACCATGCATCTGGCAGGCCAAGAACCAAAAAACAGTCCCCTCATTCCAATGTTGGGACTATTGTTGCTAAAGAAACCATCCTGAACCACTGTGTCTTGACTAATTTGTTTAGGTTTCTCAAGTCAAGAATCGGCCTCCAATCTTGGTCTTTTTCTGGGTTAAAAAATAATGGGAATAAAAGCCTTTCCCGCTGTGTTGTCCCTGTACTGGTTCTACTGCACTTAGTTAGAGGAGATAGTATAGTTCCTCTGTCAGAAGGTGCTCGTGAGAGGGATCCCTGAAGAAGAACAGGGAGGAAGGGTAGCTGTGGGGAATGGAAGTGAACCAGACAGAATAATCGATGGTGATAATTTCCAGCACCATTTGTCCAAAGCAATAATTCGCCATGCTGGGTAGAATGGTATCAAATGGTCTGTAAAGGGATGGCGATTTGAAAGTGATTTCAGCAACTGGAATTGGGGGAGGTCTCTTGGGACTTTGACCAAACCCTCAAATTTGATATTTTGTTCCACATTGTCCCTATGTAGAAGGTTGAGATGGGAGTGGCCTATGTACTGTGGATCTTTGCCTCCATCTCTGGATATCATACTGCCTTTGTGACTGTAGATAAGGTGCTGGTTTTGAGCATTGTGATGGAAAATATTTGCCTTGTTTTTGTGCAGGTGTGTATATGTCTGAAGACCAAAGAGTCGCTCTAGAGTCTTTCAATGTATGCAGCGACTCAGTCTTACCTGAAAATAATTTTGAACCTTTAAAGGGGAGATTTTTTTTGGTGGATTGCATTTGGGAATCCAGACAAGTGGAGACAGGAGGCATGTCACATCACTATGGCAGTCATGATGGACCTTGTGCCACCATGTCTGCTGAGTCTAAGGATGCCTGCAGAGCAGTTCTTGCAAGGAGATGAATAACCTAAATTGCACCCTTTTGTCTTCAGGGATGAAGTTAATAAAATCAGAAAGTTTGGAGTAATTTGTGTGATTGTATTTTGCTATCGAGCCTTCATAGTTGGCTATTCTGAACTGCAATGTCACTGACGAATAGGCCTTGTCACAAAAAAGATACAATCTTTTCCATTCTTTATCATACAGGGTGGTCCTCAAACAGTGTTGCCTGCCCCATTCATTGACCATCCTTATCACCAGTGAGTTGGACTGTGTGAAAAGAGAAATTCTAGACCCTTTGATGGGATGTAATACTTATCAGCCTTTACAAGTAGGAGGGATTGTGGGGGTCTTCCAGATGGCGTTGGCAAGATCCATGAGTGCCTCATTAATGGGAAAGGCAATTTTGGAGGAAGCTGATGTGTGTAATATGTCTAACAACTTCTGCTGGAACTAAGCAACTTCTTCCAAAGGGATTAGGGGAGTGTCTGTGATTAATTTAATCAGCTCCCGAAATTGTTTAAAATCGTCTCCTGAAGGTGGTGTTAATTGCAGGAGTGGCTTCCTGATCTAGAGCCTCCTTTATTACCCCAAAAAGTCTCCTCGGGGGACTCATGGGGCCCCATCTCTGACACTGATGGGGAATATTGTCTCAGCCTTTACCTTGAGGTGCTTCCTCATTGTCGTCCTCCTCACTAGAAAAAGGAGAGGCAGATATGTTTGTTGGCATGTGTAACAGCGCTGAATGTGCCGATGCTATGTCAGTACTGAGAAGAGGTGATTCCGGTGCTGCAGCAACTACTAAGCCTTTATATTGGAGAAAATGCTGCATTCCAAGAGATCCTGGTATTGAAGATGGCATCAGCTGTAACTGTTGTGGTATCTGGAGAATTGTTATGGTATTGGGAATTTTTGCGGTGCCAGAGGGTTTGATGCCGAGGATGTCAGTACTGACTTCAGTACTGCTGTCTCAGCAGTATACACCAGAAAGCCAGAAAAAGCGCCATAAGCTGAGGAACTATGGAGGTGGTTGGTACCAAGTGTTCAACTGCTGCTGTGGTAGAAGGGGCAGCCTTGTTTCTGCTATCCTTCAGAGAGCCTGCCTGCTTAGGTTATTGGGCTTTAGCAGTAACGGAAGATCCTTATGACTCGTTCGTCCTTAGCTATAGCATGGTCAGTACTGAGGATGTGGAGAGAGTCATAGAACACTTCTTTTTCAAGGCTCCCTTTGTAGGAGAAGTGGTAGCTCTCTTCTTCGCCCTTTTTCTGGGAAACAGGTCCCTCCTGTGCAGTCACTGATCTTCTGCATATTCACAGAAGAACGTTTTAAAGTATAATTGGGAATGAAGGTGTTTTTAATCTAGAAATAACAAGAAAATTTATATTTTCTGTTTAGCAAATTGCCAATCTACAGAACCCATGTGTATGACTGTTTTTTGCTTGTTTGTTTGTTTATGTGGGAGGTGGGGGCATGAGATTAGGATTACAGAACACCAACAATTTAAGTACAAGACTTCAATGTGATGTGATTTAAAATTACTGAAATATTCATTCAGAAAGATTTAAAATGGAAACAATTGACCGATGCTCATCTAAAATGCTACTGCTTATTTTCCTCCAGGTCTTTGACTTTTCTGTTTATATTGCAGAAATTTTACAGAGTTTGAATTACCTTTCTCTGGATTTTTGCACATATTCTTCATTTTCTTGCTCAAGTTCTTTATTTTTACTTTCCAATTCATCCACTGCTTGAAGGGTATTGAGGAGCGTTTGTTTCATAGTCAACTGTTCAGATTCCCAGCTAATTTTCTAAGAAACATTACGACAGAATATGTTTTGAAGATCATTTAAAGTTAACACAATGAACAAAGATTTTCACATACAAATCATGAAGACAAAAAAAACAACTTACCAAATCTTCAATCGATTTACTCACTTCAGAACAAACATCTAATAAACTTTTGTTCTCATTTTCTTGAGCCAATATTTTATTTTTTAAATCCTGTACCTGGAAAACATATGTAAAAGTTATTAAAAAACAATATTTGCAAAAAGAGAACTACACAAAAATTAAATACCAAAACTAGAAAAAGAACAGTTAGTTATTTTACAGTAACCAGTTCCTTGAGATGTGCTGCACACATCAATTTAATTCTTGGGGCATATACAGTTTATGCATGCAAGATCAGAATCTTTTGGTCAGTATTATCCATTGGGGTCGCGTCTGCACCCTAGGTGTCCTCAGAGTTCCTTCACCAATACAGAAACCAGAGTAGGACTCCACAATATCAGGGAAGGAGGCACCGTTATAAAATCCTTTTAGACAACACATCTCAAAGAGCCACAGTTAATGTAACCTAAGTAACCACTTTTTCTTCTTTAAGTGATTCAGCATGTCATCCCTTTCATTTAGCTTAGCAAAAGTCAATCTAGTTGTAGCTTTCCTGTTTTGGAGCAGAATGTTTTGAAATTTCAGCTGAACACTGTCTTTTGGTGGATGTCAGACATTCAGCAACCAGGCTGACAAACGTAACAATGTTAGGTGCAAGCATAGAATCTGACTCTTATTCTGTGAGACTATATCAGGCAGAGCAGGCAAAATGAACAAGGGCTTCATTGAGAAGTTCACTATATCCAAATACCAGAACTGCCTTGTCAATGCCAGAGTTATCATGATATTAACTGAACATCTTTCCTCAATTTCCTCAGGATCCTTGGTATCATGGGAATTTGGGGAGAAGGCATACCTCAATCTCAGAGTCCAAGGAATGAGAACAGCATCTGCTAAACTTAATCCCCCTCTGGAGCAGAACACTTAGTTTTTGTTCTGACCTGTGGCAAATAGGTCTATTGATGGACCAACAAAAGATGGCTGTGCAACACTGGCTCTTTGGTCAGCTGTCTGAAAACTGTCTGTTCAGGTGATCTGCTAGTAAGTTCTGAATGCTTTGAAGATACCAGGCCAGCAACACGTTCCGGTAATGTATACACCAATACCAGCGCTAAATGACCTCTTGACAGAGTGAAGGTGACCTGGCTCCTCCCCGTCTGTTCATATACTGCATAGCTGTGGTGTTTCTATCATTACTTGGCTTGTAGATCCCAGGAGTAAAGACAGAAATGTTTTACATGCCAAATAGAGGTCTCAGAGTTCCAAGACATTTATATGCAGACAACCTCGATGAGGGAACCACTTGTCCTGAATCTGAAGGTGACCTAAATGATCCCTTTCCACCCATAAGTGGAGGCATCTGTCACCAGCTTCTTGGTTGACCGAATTACAGAGAAGGATACTCCATTGCACACCTGAAGAGGGTCTTTCCACCAGTTTAAATGAGAAGAGGCTTTCTGGTGGGACAGTGGCCAACATGTCAACAGGGTGCCTGCTGAGTAGGTACTTTGATTTCAACCACCCTTGTATGGAGCACAGATGAATACTGGCAAAATGCATCATATACAGGTGCATGAGGCCATGTGTCACATAAATCTGAAACATAGCCTTATGATGTCTTTGCTTGGGGCTGAAGTTGGTTAATCAGGTTCACTATAGTTTGGAATCTTTCTTACGGAAAATAAACTCTTATTGTTCTGGAATTTAACAGCTCCTATTAACTTTATCCTTTGACTCAGAGCAAGTGTGAATTTTTCTCTGATTCTGAGAACCACGTATGGCAAGAGCTTTAAGTCACTTGAATTAAGTTGATCACCTACTGAAGTGGTCTTCCTCCAATGAGCCAGCCATCGAGATTTGGATAGACCTGTCTCCTTCAATGAGTCACAATGGCTTCTAATCACTTAGTGAATACCCTTGATGCTAAGGAAAGACCAAAAAGGCAGGATGCTGTAATGATAGTGAAAGGGTCCTGCTAGGAATTGGAGGTATTTCCTATGGGCAGGATATGTGTAAATAGGCATCTTGAAGGTAGAGAATCCCACATTAGTCTTGAAATAGGCAAGGAAGGTAGGAAATGGGAAGGGTCTAGAATTGGATAGATTACCCCTTGCTATCAAGGCTTCCCAAAACTAAAAACACATCGAAGACAAGGGATATTTGAGAGGGTCTGTCAAGCTTTCAACACCAGAATCAAACCTGCTGCCTGGAGAAAGATGCAGATTGGCCAACAGTGGAGGAAGACACCGCGGGTCATCAGCTACAGAGCCTCATTTCTCTGTCTCAGCACCGCTGAGGTTTTGTGAAGTTGATAATAGGACTGGGTAGAGGAATGCTGCTTGAAGGAAGCCTTTCTGCGTTCTTGGGGCTGGAACATAGAGGCCCAGAGAACAAAGAATCACCCTGGAATCTTCAAAAGGAAGGTCTTCAATTGTGGTTTGGATCGCCCTAGGAATTCCTAAGGACTGAATCCAGGAAGAGCTCATTACCACAGATGTGGATGTAGTACAAGCCACTGTGCTGGCACGTCCGGTGCAAGTGGAATGGAAATGCGAGCTCATAAGTTGCCTCTCAGTCATTATAGTTTTTAGTTCTTCTCAATACTGCTGTGGTAGCTTGACCAATTCAGAGATCATGGTAGTTTGCCACATATATTGGGATGCTGTCAGATGACTAGACTGTATCAAAATAAAACGCATTTCTTCAGGTTTTTCTTCCTGGGAGTAGATTTTGGGAAGCCCTGGCTTCTTCAACCACTCTTGGACAGCAACTACTACAAGTAATCTTGGTACTAGATTATACTTATTTAGTATACTAGATTATACTTATATAATCTATACTAGATTATATTTACAATATTTACAATTTACTCGAAGAACTTTAAAGCCTGATGTTTAATAATAAAAATGTTATGAAATGGAGACAATAAAGACAAAATATAATGGTTATAAAAGCAAAGTGAAAACCTAGAGATTCCAATGAACATGAAGTGAAAGCTGAATTAAAGAAACTAAAACTGAATACAGTAATAAACTGAAGCAAAAAAGGTATGAAAGAATCAGATCTGGGACTCACCGTTGAAAATAAGCAAACAAAAAAATCAATGAAAAGAGAGAGAATGTAAAAATGTAAACTGATACAACAGTAATTTAAAATGAATAGAACTGAACTGAAATCACTCTGTTGCAGTAAAAAGAACAGCACAGCCCCTTGGAAATTAGATCAAAAAACTATTGTACATCTAGTTTTGTTTGCCTCATATAGTCTGGCTTTACATTTTTGCCTTCTATTTAGTGTTTAAAAGACCACATTTCATAATTTCTAGTTGTCGTATATAGAACTATTTTGATATTTCTGTAGAGGAAGATTTTAGGTGAGGCTCTTAATTTCATCTCTCCTATAGTGATATTTTTATTTTGTAATCCAACAAATATGATTAAAGTGCAGTTCTACTTAAATAATTTCTATAAATATCAGGGCTTTAAATTCAGTGTGATGTCAGATTTGACCTGAAATCTACAGGACTCACCACCTGAATATCTGATGACAAGAATCATAACTCTGCCACTACTTGGCTCCTAACCAAATCAGCCATATTGAGGTCTGTAGAATGGATGGGCCTGAAACCCAAAAACAACTCTTCAAGTGGCTCCACAGATGAAGAGGTCTGTAGCTTAAAGTGGCCTATTTTTAAACCAAAAATTGCCTGTTATGGTTATGAAAGTGGATATCATGGCCTCTGAAGGTAGTAATCCCCCTCTCTCTCCTCTGCATATCAGTTGGGTATAAATACCTTCCTCCTCCTCTCTCTCTAATCTGGTTGATGAAATAATTAAATGGCTTGGATTTATACAGGCAACTTTTGCAATCTTTTAAAATGTACTTGGACAGTAAGATACAAGTCAGGTTTGATAAATGAATATGTTTAATATTGATGGAAAAGAATAGTGTGTCCATTATAACTTTTGGACATGTATTATGCTGTTTTTCATTTCTGTTTACTTAATTTGTCCTCTTTTTGTGATCTTCTCAAGTTGTTGTTTTTTATGACTAACTGTTGAACTTTAGAACACTGATATAAAAGAACATTTTAAAAGTGATTACTTTTTTTAATGCTATTCACACAATTTTTCAGTTATAGCTCCTTCTAAGAGATGGGGCACAGTCACATTGCCTTTCAGAGGAACTTTAGTCATATGCTTCCTGGATCCATAATGATGTCTCCTCTTCTGGGACCCTGGCAAGATCTCTGGAACTGAAGATCACTCCACATTCCTTTTTCTTATCCTTGTGCATGAGGACAGCTGAGAATAGTACTAATGTATTGTCAGAGTGAAGACTCACTTGAGATTTTGGAAACAATGGTGAAGCCCAGCCCACATCAACATCTACATGCTGCTTCTTTAGAGCCAGGAAAGATCCTGGCACTGAACTGAAGGAATTCCCGCACCAGCTTGTTCCAACAAACAAGGCTCTTCTATGTCAAAAAAGCATCTGCCATTGACACATGAGTAGGGATTAGTTTTACGCTAGGTTTCGTCAGCACCTGCGAAGTCCTCATTATGAAAAAAGGGACAGCACAGGGATTTTTTAGAAGTCAGTGCTGGCCCCAGCACCAATGAGCTGTCAGCACAACTGCGCTCACCTCTCAGAACTGATATTTTTCATGATAAAAAGACCTCAGTTCCAATCACATACTTAGGAACTACAGGCTGTGAACCCAACCCTTGTACAAATTTATTTAATGCACAGGTTGTTGCTTATTTGCCTGGCTTTGAAATAAACCCTCACATGCCTTTCACAGCCATAGACAGTGGATCCAAATGTAAATTAAAAGGACAGACTGATAAGGCCTCCATGGTGAGAAAGGTTTGTGCCTCCATTGCATATCACTTTAGGCTCAAAGGTTGAAGACTCTGCACAGTAAGCAGTGACATGGAAACTTTCCCCCAGGGAGAATAAACAGTGGCTGCATGAGTCTGCTTCAGTGAACACGGAGGAATACAACACGTCTCTTAAATTTGTGCTTGTTATCCAGATTCTTGGAAGCTGGATTGGCCACAACTAACCTTGCGGTAGACATTTCAATTAAAATATTAAAATAAAGTGTGCAACAGTGAGGTGTTCCCAAAATATGCTAAATAAAATAGAAAAAGTAGAAAACAAGAAAAATACAGTAAACTCTCAATTATCCAGGACTGGGTTAACCAGAATGTGGATTAACCAGGATGTCAAAAAAAATTGTGTGCAACTCACAGGGCCGACTCTGGCTTTGTTGCTGCCCCAAGAACAATAAAAAAAAAAAAAAACACCACCAGGGCACAGGGCAGCCAGTGAACCAACACCCCCTCCCCCAGGCGCAGGGTGACTGGTGAACCAACCCCCGCTCCCCATATTTCCTATGGATGGTGATTATCCGGGATTTTATTAACCAGGATTAATTTTTTCCCTATCATCTTGGATAATCGAGAGTCTACTGTAAGGAGAATTTTAAGGTAAAACAGAAATCATTCCAGGTACATAGGAACAATCATGATACCTCTCAGCTTCCAAGGGTCATGACACTGATGCACACCATGACCCTGATGCAGCTCAACTGAGCATGCATTTCTTTCCAGAGGGTTTGAAGAGGTTTGCAGTGCCAGGTGGGAATATGTGGTAGTCCCATGAAGTACTGTAAGATGCTATATTATCACTCCTCATAAACAAAGTTACATTACTGTACCATAATAATGAACAAATTCCATTATATCAAAATTTTTCAATTTACTCAAAATAAATACTTTCATTTGTGCTATTACAGGAAACTAACTTACAAACATATAAAATATTCAGCATTTCATGTACTTTTCAGTTGAAAAGATATTTGTTTTATTTATTTGGTTCTTTATAAATATTCAAAACTCACTTCGTTGTTCCAAGATTTAGTATCTTCCTGTATCTCTTCTTTTTGCTTTACTAACTCTTCAAGGTGTCTTTCTTCCTTGATAATCGTCTCCTCAGTTTCTTTTAACTTGATACACAATTCAGTCCAAAGAAATTCTGAGTGTTTTAAATCATTCCTAACAGAAACACAAGAACAATGTCATTCATTTATTTGGAAGTGTTCCAACACCACCTGTCTCCATAAAGGAGAATATAAAGCAGATTTGAATCAGTAAAGATTTATTTTGGTTCTCTCTGTTGCCTAAGTCACTTGAATACTTCTATATTTATGATTTTGAAATATCTACGCTGACATCATCATCTGCCAGAAGCTGGGGCTGGAAAACCCAAGATGGATCACTTGGAAGTGACCTGTTCTGTTCATTCCCTCTGAAGAATCTGGCACTGGGCACTGTCAGATGACCAGGTACTGGGCTAGAGGGACCATTAGTATGACACAGTATTACTGTTTTTTGTTCTTATTCTAGTCAGGCTTTAAAGCTATTCATTTGTACTTAAAGAGTATAACCACACAACTTTGCATTGAGTCTCAAAAAGTTACTAGTGCAATAGCTTAAAATATGGTTTTGGTTCACACATCCCACAGTTAATAATCAAGCATATTAACCAAGTGCTGTTCTTGCTGTTGGCCTAGTCTAATGTACAGCTTTCTTCATTTAACCGATCAGATGCATAGTGATTTTGCTATGTTCCCAGGTCACTCCCACTTCCTTCCATTCCTCTGTGCAGTTAGGCATCCCAAAGTACACGCATGTGTTGAGGAACTCTAATTCATTTTTGCAGGTACCTAGACTGACAAGCATTATCACTATGGTTTATAATTTATATTGAGGTAGCACCGAGAGGCCTCAACTCTCACTGTGAGAGGCACTTTATAAACAAGAAAAATGACAGTGGGTGATGTAACCAATATGAAGGTGGCGTAATAGTGAAATAATCTTTTTGGGAGTACAAAAAAGATTTTTGAAATAATCTTTTTGGTGGAAGTACAGTCTCTGGAGACCTATCCAGCACAATGTCTTATCTCAGTCTTCGGTTGGGAGAAGAAGGAGAGAGATGTACCTTTTCATTAATCTAACTGGAGAACCAGTCAGATCTGTTGCGTGTTGCAGATCCATGTGAACCTGCATCATAACTGTAATGGTAGGAAGTAGGAATGATGAAATAATTGGTTAAGCTGGCTTCTTCATTGGCTCTATCACCTTAGAACAATGTGGAGCTTTTACGTCCTCAGGTCTCAGATCCATAGTAGGATGCAATCAATTACCAAAAATGTGTTTTAATTTGACCTCTCTTTTTCCCGGAAGCACATTGCTTTGTTCTGGCATGTTATTGGGAGCCTTAGGAGCCTTAGCCAGAACTGTCTCAGATGCAGACTGTATCTTAGAGTTCAATCACTGGACTTAGCTACCAAAATCTCAGTTGGCTTAGAACCAGAGCTCCATGCCAAGACCAAACCTTTTACCATGGTTCTCATTTGAGAGCTGAAAATACTCAGCGCTGCCTTGGATCCCTTATCTTTTCTTTCAGATTTCTTTGAAGCTTCCAATCCTAGAGGGTGGGCAGATAGGGCCTCTTGAGGGCCTGAAGTATATTTTCTCTCTCCTTACTGGCCCAAGTAGTGAACTTGCTAAAAACAGCACAACGTGAAGGGGAATGTCCTTTCCCATGGCATTTAAGACACATGACACGTGCACTGGATGCCAGTAAGACTGCAGGACATGATGAACATCTTTTAAAATCATGCTTCATTGTCTTTGGATCTGCAATCAATGCCAGTACCATTCTTGGATCTCTGTGGTCCTTCTTAGATCTCTTGGAGCAGCTATGGCTCCAAGAGATCTAAGAAGGTCCACATCTGTCTGACTGCTGTGGGTGAAACTAACTAAGGTGGCAGCCCTTTTTATAGCCAGACCCTCAGAATATACTCGAATGTTGAGGGGAGCAGTAGGAAGCATGGGTGAGCACCTTTAACAGGCAGCACTATCAGAAGAATCCACCATCCAAACTGCACTGGGCAGCACATTCCCAGTGTGAGAATATGTAGAGGACACTCAAACAAGAACAGAATTTAAAACAGATATTTGTGAATGCAAATTTACTGTGCTTCTACTGTCATTATACAGTAAACCCTCGATTTAACGGACTTCGGATGCAACGGACAAAATTTCTAAGCAAGTCTGATGCATCCGAAATCCATTTGTCGCGGGCTGGCTGCCGGCTCCCAGCTGCCGCCCGGGTCCCAGCAGCCAGGACCCGGGCGGGCTGGCTGACAGCTCCCGGCTGCCACCCGGGTCCAGGCAGCTGGGACCCGGGCGGGCTGGTTGACAGCTCCCGGCTGCCGCCTGTGTCCCAGCAGCCGGGACCCGGGCGGGCTGGCTGACAGCTCCCGGCTGCCGCCTGTGTCCCAGCAGCCGGGACCCGGGCGGGCTGGCTGACGGGTCCCGGCTGCTGCCCAGGTCCCAGGAGCCGGGACCCCGGTGGGCTGGCTGACGGCTCCCGGCTGCCACCCGGGTCCCGGCAGCGGGCGGGCTGCGGAGCTGCTGCCCCGACCCTGTGGCGGTCGGGCTGCTGCTCTGACAGCTCCGTTTTTTTTATTATTATTAAATAACGGACTTTTTCATTTAACGGACACCCCCTCGCCCGAATTAGTCCGTTAAATGGAGGTTTTACTGTACTTCTAAACTGTCAAAATATTAAAGATCATCAGAGTATTTTAAAAGTATATTTAACATTTTAAAAGGCTCTTACTGGTACTGCTTAAACACTATCTCAGCATATTTGATTTGATCAGACATAGATTCTCTCTTCTTTTCAGCTTCTTCAGTGACTTGTTTTAAAATATTCTGGATTCTCAGAAGTTCCCGATAAACATCATAATATAATTTTGATGCCTGAAAAAGGAAAACAAATCTTCTATAAACTGGTTTCATTATGAAATGTATATAATATTCTACATCCAACTGTTCTCATTCAGTAATCTTCTGACTCACTTATTACTATTTGAAAGCTTGAGTACTTTGGGATGTCATAATATTTAGCAATAAATAAAGCATAGAATACCAAATAAACAGTCAGAGTAGAAGACAATGACAAAGCATGTGTAGAATCGGATATCAAAAAGCCAGTGTTAGCAAGAGGGCTTTCATTTTGTTATAACATTTGGAAGTTATTGTGAAAAGATAGCAACTTGCATGGGAAGACAGAGACCAATGGAGCAGAACACAAAAACTTGGAAAAAGACACTGAGTCTGTACTCAGCAACCTGACAGAATCATTACTTAAAGGCTTCTGAGGACCTGTACAAGCCTGACATTCACTTAAGAAACAGAGAGGCCTGAGACAATGATGGAGATTTTCAAAGGCACAAATGAGAGTTAGGCACCACATTCTCATTGCCTTTCAATGGGAGTTTGGTACATAGCTGCCCTCTCTGCCTTCCAAAATCTCCTCCAACAGTTATAAAAATCAGTAATTCATATAACAGAATAAAAATAGGAGTATATTATAATCTAAAGCCCTTATTAACTGCTTAGTCTTTTCTTTGGGAAATTAAAAAAACAACAACTATATATTCAATATTATCTAATTATTTTTAATTAAAGAGAAAATCAAGTGCCTGCTTTAAGATCTTAAGGCAACGAGGAAGATAAAACCTATAAAATAGGTGGAATCAGTTAATCCAAGCATATGAACTAGAGCACAATTTAAACCTTGAATATTTTTTGTTTTAATATCTAATAACTTTTCAAACAGGAAATATTTGAATGATTTACTACAAGAAATGACCTATATTTTTATTGTGCCATGTAGTGTTACTACTTCTCTGATGAGATTTTGCATTATTTCATTTAGTAATGGAAAGAAAAAAAATCAGTACTGGAAAAAGTGCTAATTTAAAATTGCTTTGGGAAAAGTCTATTTCATGAATTGTATTTCAGATCATTTTGAAATTTTCACTGCATCAAATATATCCCAAGGCAACAACAAGAAGAATGGAAATAACAAAATAAGTGGAAGAAAATGTTAACAGCCTGACCTTTAATTAGCCACTATTTTGAAAATACCCTATCTTCTGATATAACAAAAATGTTAGTCCATCTACTCAACACAGTCATATTCAATGTACCTATGCACGTATCAACAAATATCACCCAGGCTTTATAAAATAATTTAGAAATGAGGAGTTTTCAGGAGAACCAGTAGTTATTCAGGTATATTGTACTGTGATGATACTTGTTAATGTTGATGTTTATTTTAAAGAAAGAAAAATGGATCAATAGGAAATTTGTTTAAGATCATGTTAATTGTAAAGCTCTCTCATCATATGCATTTTCCCCTTTTATTATAATACGTGTGTATTTTTATATGTAATTATTGACTCCTCAATTTAAAATTAGCAGAATTTTTTTTAAATCAACATGGTTTATTAATAACAACACTGAAGGTTATTCTAAACCCAATGTTTTATTCTACAACAGAGACAATCTTTAGGAGAAGTTGTTAATAGTGATCACAAAAAAGTTCAACCCCTGGATTTCTAATCAAAATTTACAATATGCAACATAAATATTATTGTAAGTAGAACTGGTAGCTATACCTGCAATTAAGGTTTCCTAACACTTTCCATTATAAGATCCTATTCTTAGCTGCTTATAATTTTGCCAAACTTTAAACAGACCGAAATTTTTCATGCTGGGCATTAACTGCTTCAGTGAATGAGACTAGAGAAAAATACATTGCTTTTCCCATGTGTGATTGTGGTCTTCAGGGTCCAATAACTACAGGGCAGAGTCAAGGAGGGTGCAAACGTCCACAGAATTACTGATGCACTTTCCCACAGCCCACCTTGACAGAGTTCACCACAGAAGTCTCATTAGGCCCCACAGGTATGTCCCAGGCAGCACAGACAGCCCAATAATCAATAGGTCCCACAGGCCAGCCATCCTTTTTGTAGTAAAGCAAAAAATAGTGCCCAAACCAGACTCAACAGTCCTGTATCAGGCTGCACAGAGGTTCTGGGCTGGCCCTTTCCTCAGGGAGCAAAGGATAAGACATTTACTCTCCTCCCTGAAAAGCCCACTAGTGAGCTGTCCTCCTCCCCTCTTACCTGCCCTTTCATTACCTGACAGCAAGTGTAGATGTAGCTGGGCAGGGTTGAGTGTACCTAAGCAGCTCGTTAACCTTTGCTGGCAGTGTGAGACTGGTATACATCATCACACCATGTTAAAAAAATTTTTACAACCTTTTTTCTGTTTTGGAGCAGGGACTTGAAATTTGACAGGGAGATATGCCTTTTGCTGCTTCTGTGAAAATCCTCCATATTTGGACAACTTTATAAGCCTCTGAAAATTAAAAAATTCACACATGCTCAGTCGAAGTTTATAAGAATTCGACAGCATTATTCTCCAAAGATTCTGTCCACACTGAGCATGCTGCATCCCCATAAGGCTCCTACATAATGACCATGCTTAGCATGCTCCATCTGCAGAGAGCAACTTAGTTCTGCCTTGAATAATACTTAGAACTGTCTTGAGTGCAGGGGACTGGACTAGATGACCTCGAGGTCCCTTCCAGTTCTATGATTCTATGCTCCATTCTAGGGCTGGGCAGGCTTCTCCCTCCCAATTGCTCCTCCCAGCTGCTGTGGCACTTTGCATAGGTACTGTGAAAAGGGAGACTCTGTCCTGTGTTAATGTTTCTACTGGTGGTGCTTGGGAAGCAAAAATGAGGAGGAAGAAGCTGTCTGACTCAAATGGTTGAGAAGAGGAGGGAAGATAGGGGAAGGAGCTGAAGGATTATGGAACACAATAGTAAAATTCCATTAAGTTGCAGGCTCACATATCTAAATCCATGTTCAATGATTATGTTACAACCTAGGATCCCTAGAGATGCTATAAATTACTGTTGTTCCATCTGAATGTCCCACAGGGGCCCACCTGCATAGAGATGCATGTCTACAACATTTGAAATAGCTAACAAAGCTAAGCAAAAACTTTTCCCACACATATTATAAGATTTTTCATTTACATAAAAAGGTAAAATTTTCTCTTGCAAATCCAGTGAGTCTAGTAATTCAGGAGTTGGGCTTTATGTATCATGAGCTATCTGCAAGCAGCACAAAATAAGTTGTAAAATTCTCTGTAGAAGCTCACTTATATGAGGTCTTGGAATTCTAATGCACAAGCACTTACGGCAGCTAAAAAAAGGGCTAAACTTTTTCACGTGGAGAAAAAATATCAGTACTATTCACACATCCAACAGTGGAACAACAACTAAAATTTTGAAACTGGAAAACACTGGAAGATAATTTACTAGATAAGCTTAATGAAAAAAGAGAAAATACTGAAACACTGAAGACAAAAGCAGGATGATAGCATAAAATGTTTTGTTGACTTTTCCAGGTAAATATGTTTCTGGAACTTCATAAATTTGTTTTCACTCATATTAATACTGCAAGTAGCATTAAACATCTGAGAAGTAAAATCAGTAGCCTGAGTTCCTCTGTACCACATTTAAAAGAATTACAAAGGTATACTCCAAAATGTTGTAATGCTAAAAATGCACAATTTTTAAACACTTTTCCTTTTGGGTTACAAAATGTGAAGAATGAACACTATTAGTTATACATGCGTCTTACAGCAACTATCAATGAGGAACACTAAGACACATTAGAACTGATGTAAGCAGACAACTCCTGTATTTAGTGCACCTCCAAGGTTCCACCTTTCGCATGCAGTATATGGAACAGCACTTTTGCATTGGCAACAGATGGCAATTCTAAAAGTGCATGTCCCTAATTAGCAGAAAGATTTTAGTAAAAACATCCTTGCATCATTTCTATTTACCTTTACATGGTCCAGTAATACACCCTTCATGGCATCACCCTCAAGATTCAGCTTTTCTTCCAGCAGAGGGCTGTATTTCTTCATAAAGTCTATATCCTCCTGAATCCTTCCATTAGCTGCCTCTATCTTAAATACTTGGGCTTTTACCAGTTGTAGCTGACGATTTGCACTGTCAAAATGCCACTGTAGTTCTGAGAGATCTTGAGTACAAATCTCATGTTCTGTTAAAACAAAAAGTGAGCCAAGTAGTATAAAAATATGAATATTTGAGTAACATTACACATATTTAATGAGCTTATAAAATACATTGCTAAAATAACTGCATATATTTTATAAAGTTTGCTGTAAACCCTACTTTTTAAGGGTGAATAAGAGAACATGAATTACAAAACACTTCACTAAAAGTTTTATTAAATGAAGACCTGTTCAAAAATTGTGCTTAACAACACCCAGTACATTACACTAACAATCCTTTAAACTGAAAAGCAGTTTACAAGGAAGGAAAGGTGAATAAGAGGGCAGGTCTTGTTTGCCTGGAGCTCACTGCCTATTCTAAGAATTTCTGACAGCTTGCTTTCTTATTGTATACTTTGGCTTAGCATTAGTTACATATGTCCTTAAATCCAAAATTAGATATACAGTAGACTCTCGATTATCCAGGATTGGGTTAACCAGAATATGGATTAACCAAAATGTCAAATAAAATATGTGCAACTCGCAGGGCAGGCTCTGGCTTTGTTGCCGCCCCAAGAACAAAGAAGAAGAAAAACCCACCAGGGCGCAGGGAAGCCAGTGAATCAACACCCCCTCCCCACGGTGCAGGGTGGCTGGTGTACCAACCCCTCCATCCCCATATTTCCTATTGATGGTGATTATCCAGGATTTTATTAACCAGGATTAATTTTTTCCCTATCATCCTGGATAATCGAGAGTCTACTGTTCGGGGGAAAGCCACTTGACTAGTTTTCAACATATCTACTCCTAGTAGGCAAGTGGGAGACACCACTGATTTAGTTTATTTAAAATTCTACACATATGCATATCATGTGTCACTTGAAAGCTTATTATGTCTATTTTTAGATAAGTATGATGTAGAGCTGTCAAGTGATCTCAATACCATAGAAACAGAAATAAACAATGACCATCATCATCATCATCAAGTTAAAAAATTAATGACCACTTTGAAATATTTTAATTCATTTTCGTTAAGGACTGTTTCAAAACATAAAATTGATTTGTGACCTCAAAACATCACAACAACAATCTAAAGGGAAAAACAAAACCAAATAATAAACTTGTACAGGTATCATTGAAATGTAACGGCACCGGTGACATTTCCAGACAACATCATCATCTTTTCCATTATTATGATCTCTGTTAAGAATACATGAGTTACCAGAGTCTTCATTGCCATGGCACGTACGCAGTTCTGTGCAAATCGTTCTGACTACCGACACAGTTGACCTGGCAGCGACCCTTACTTATGTAGGCAGAAATAACATCTTGTAGAAGCTCAAATGCCACTGGGCCATTGAAGAATACAAAAGTAGTTCATCATCCACATTTTCCCATCCAAGTTGCAATGGGTAAACCAGATATTGGCTTACTATGTGCAAAGACATCCACACCTTTGCCAACGTTCTCTTTTGGCATAGTCTTGAAACCTTCCCCACTTCTTTTTAGGCCTCTTCTTTCTCTAATAACTTTTGCATATTCACCCAGGATATGTCTTGTGGGGCCCCAGATGACAGATGCTGGCTTCTTTCTTGTCAGTCCTACAATCCCACTGCTGCCCTTTGGGTCTTTGATGATCGTTTTCTCTGTTCCCAAAGCACCCCATATTCCAGTGAAAGAACAAGGAGTCTGATGCACAGCAAATTTCCCAGATTCAAAGGCACTGTATACTTATTCAAGGACATTTTACATATTAAGATTGTAGCTTGATATCCACCTAGCATAGCTGGGCCAATCTGCAGTAAAAAAAAGTATGCAAACATGGCATGCTGTATGTGTAGGTGAAGTTTTGCTCTGCATGGATATTTGGAATACCTACATAAAGCAGAGAAAATGATCCCAGAACGTGAATGTAGGAGACTGGCCATACCCCCATGTCTGAAATTCCACCAATAATGCTAAGTTCAGGGCTTTGGATCGGTGCTCCGGCTCCGCTCCAGCTCCAGGCAAAAACCTGCAGCTCCACTGCTCCACGCTTCAGCTCTGGGCTCCGCTCCAAAGCCCTGTCTGGGTTACAGCATACTCAAACTCTTCAGTGACATGTTATAGCAACACAGTGTCAGCCAATATTTGCCAAACAAATGCTGGATCTACACAAGTACCTTCTCCCTGCTCACACCATTTAACAAACGAATAAACTTTCAGAGTACTTAGGGCCTCACATACTAGAGTCAAGCCACACGGAGCATGGTTGAATTGCATTCCAATAAGCACTGGATCTGTGGTACAAGCTGCATACACATCTGAGTCAACAAGTAGGTCTAGTAATCCAGTATTTCCCCAGATTTCCCAATATATGCAAAAAACAGCATACATTGTGAAAACCACCCAGGTGAATAACACTAGAACCAAGTTCATTTGGGACAGTCCTTTTCACTTGCTGACCAACAGCACACAGCTGCTGATCCATGGTCTGAACAGAATGCTGCTGTCCATCAGCTGACGACATTTCCTTACATTTCAGCACTACAGTACAGATGTGGCCATGGCAGGTGGCTTGACATCCACAATGGATGCATATGCAACTGCTGTGTAGGTGCTCTTCTTTGTTGCAAGCCTGAGATTGAAACCAGTCCAAAATGGAATAGCCTGAGTATGAACAATATCAACATCATTTGCTATTAATAGGACACCATGAACTAGAAGTCTTAAAAGAGAGATCTCTGATAGCGTTCATTTGTAGGTGATGCGAGTTTATTTTCTCAAGTACTTTCTCATGGCAACTCGTTTCTGGTTTTCCAAAGGCTGTGCACTGCATAAGAGACTCTAATTGCCCAGGGGGAACAAGTGACTTTTCTTTCCCACACTTCAGTGATATTTCTTGTGATGCTGGATTATTTGCAGGCTGTTCTTGAGGTTCCACTCTAGACATTGAATGGATGGAATGTATTCTTTCCATCAATGATCTCTTCCCAGGTGTCTATATTATCATCTCCTTCCTGGATGAGATTTCCACCAGCATGAAGTGGTACAATTCTATTTGGAATGAACACACCTCTCTGAAGACTGTGATGAATGACCACAGCTCACCATAGTGGATTCAGAATTCATGAAGGTATAGTATGTCGATTAAACTGAGAGACCTCAACTCAGGCTGTAGTTGTACAGCAAGGCATATGTGCAGTGGTGTGATAATATTGTAACTGTTAAATATCAGTCACTCTGTAACAGAAAGGCACCTACTTCGAATGTCTTCTGAAGGATGATACTCTTTGCTGGTTGAGTTATATGCCTCTTTATCAACCAAAGGACAAACTCCTGCTCAAACTGAGGTACAAAAGTAGCTGATTTCTGTAAAATACAATCACCTGGCTTTGGATAACAATCTGAGGCTTTCACTTCGTCTATTTCAGACCAAAGAATTTAAATGGTACAGTGAAACCTCCATTTAACGGACTAATTCGAGCGAGGGGGTGTCCGTTAAATGAAAAAGTCCGTTATTTAATAATAATAAAAAAACCGAGCTGTCGGAGCAGCCGTCCGACCGCCACAGGGTCGGAGCAGCAGCTCCGCAGCCCGCCCGCTGCCGGGACCCAGGCGGCAGCGGGGAACCGTCAGCCAGCCCGCCCGGGTCCCGGCTGCCGGGAGCCGTCAGCCAGCCCACCCGCTGTGACCCGCTGTGAACAGTCAGCCAGCCCACCCGCTGTGACCCAGGTGGCAGCCGGGAGCCGGCAGCCAGCCCGCGAGAAATGGATTTGGGATGCATCAGACTTGCTCAGAAATTTTGTCCGTTGCATCCGAGGTCCGTTAAATTGAGGTTTTACTGTATTATATAAAACCACTAGTTCATTTGAAAGCTGTTCATCAGGTTCACTGGCCAGAACATCCACAAAACATTTGGATGATTTAAAATTTCTGCTTCAGATTACTAGCAGCCTAAATCATATTAGCTGATAGGATTATGCTGCACAGAACAAGGGTAGATTTGCCTTGGCTATCTTGTCCATGCAACAATACTGCAGAATCATAGTATTTTTATCTTGCCTGTAATTTGCTACTTGAAGAAACAGAGGTTTTACACCATGTAGAGTCAAGCACGAGGGTTTATTATGCACAGCACTGGCAGAGTGTCACTTCTCTTATTAGACTCAGTGAAACACTGCTAAGCAATTGATGACAATAGACTAGATAGGGTGCCGATGGACAGAGAGAAGCGATGGGGCGGGAGTTCCCAAGCCCCTATGTAGGTTCTAGTAGCAAGACAAAATTAGCACAATAAACCAATAGTCTACAAGATTACATAATGGATCCACCCATAACTCAGGTTACCATGTTTTCTAATACATAGATCTTATCCCTCAAAATTCTCCTCTTGCAATGTGTAAGTTAAATTCTGATTTCAGATTCATAGACATGATGGTGGCTCTTTCCAGACAGGTTGGCCCACGGGTACATTCATATAGGGTCTTAAAACAAAAAGAACAGTAAATAGTGCACAGCAATGACAATCATATATGGTTTACCAATGCATTTCTGCAAACTAGGACTGGCATCTGTGAGGAAGGATGCCATAACTCATGCTGTCCTGTTAGGCCTCTCCATGAAGCCTGGTCGACATTCAGGGAGTATGTACCGTTATCTCTTCCTGGACAAGGGAGCAGACTTTAAGGCTCCTCTCAGTGAGTTATGTGTCTATAACTCATGATAAGCCTCCCAATTACTGCTCTCCACCTGTAGTTATGCAGTCTCAGCTTATTTTATATATAGTTAAAACAAACACGGTTGTTTCCTGCTTATTCCAGCCTCTCTTTGGCCATTGTAAACTAGGCCTCATGCCTCAGACTAGGCCATGGAGTATGGGCCTATGTGAAAGATTCTTAACAGATACGGTGGTCAAGATCTTATTATTGGGATTTTGGCCCTTCACTACTGGAGTAGCTTCCAGTTTCTACATCTTAGGGAAATAGGGCTTTAGATCTTTGTAGCAACTTGGACTGGAGAAGAGCCTTCTTGTTGTACCAAAGATCATTGTCTCTCTCCAATCAGCTGATGAAATGCAATGTCACAAGGTGACTGTAATGCTGCAGTATAACTAGATGATTTTGCTTTAAGATTCATTTTACTCAATTAGGAATAAAACCATGCTGCAGGATAAAATGCATCCTAAACAATAAAGTCTTCCACCAACATTCTGTGCAAAATGTCATCATCTCTTCTTTGAAGTGCTGTCTCCCTTTGATTGGTTGCGCTCTCAAATGTTTGTATTTTAAGAAGCTTATCTTGCTTGTGTGTTCTCAAGCAAACAATGCGACAGAACCAATTGCTGGAGAACGTGCTTGCTCTGGTGGCTATAGATGAGAGAGAATATGATGATTTCTGATCAGATTCAAAGTCTGTTTTCTTTCTGCATTGAATACAAGTGACATGCCAAATTCAACTTGCTTTTGTATTTCTGAAAGCAACTCCAGTGATAGACTATTGGTGGCACAACTTCTAAACTAAAAAACTCGTCCAGTAGCTGTCAAGACAATTCATATTTCCTAGTTTCTGCTGCCAGCATCACAGAATTTCATCATCATCACTCCCATATCACATTGGTAGCTGGAGCACCATCAACCAATTGTCACCACCCTTGACGATTGTGTGTCAGTGCTCGAGTCTCCATGAAGTCCATTCCTGTCCATTCTTTTATGTTGTCAATCCATCTCTTCTTCTGTTTACCTCTTCTTTTCTCCTGTACTGTCCCTCGGATGATGATATTGGATAGGACAGATGATCTTGTTACATGGTCATATCACTTCAGCTTGCGGTTATTCACTGTCATTAGGGGGTCTTCATATGACCCAGCACATTGGGTGATGATGATGTGGACCTGTTCCTTAATGATATGGTCGAAGTAGGAGATGCCCAGGATTTTACGGAAGTATCTCAATTCTAATACCCATATTTTCCATTCAAGTTCTGCCGTAAAGGTCCATGTCTTGCACGTACACAGAAAAATTGAGATAACCAATGCGTGTAGCAGTTTAAGTTTGGATTCCAGGAAGATGTTCTTATTCCTCCAAATGGGCTTTATCTTTGCCACTGCTGCTGTTTGCACAGTTCTTGCCAGAATTTCTGTCTTGGGTCCTTCACCAGTGATGATTGCCCACAAATACTTGCACTGTTCCACTCTCTCCAGCTCTCATCCATTGAGAGTGATATGTGAGCTGCTCCTGTCACATTTGTTGATCATTAGCTTGGTTTTCTCTGCACAGACTTCCATGCCGTATTTTGCAGAGGTTTCATCCAATCATTTCACAAGGTTGGCAAGTTCATCTTCGCTGCCTGCCAAGCCATCAATATCATCAGCAAATCAAAGATTTGAGAGTGTTCACCCCCTAGTGCTGAGTGTGATCTTCTAGCGCATCAATTATTATGCACTCCAAGTAGATGTGGAACAGTGTGGGCAAAAGAAGGCAGCCTTGCTTTACTCCAGCAGTGGTGCAAAACCACTCTCCTATTGTGCCATTGATGAGAACTGCACTACTGGCCTTGGCTTACAGTTGTTTAATGGTAAGAATAAGCTTACAATAAGAGAGCTTCATGCCATACTCTATCAAATGCCTTCTTGAAGTCAATAAAGACATGTAGATGTCCTCCTGGTGTTGTAAGTATTTCTCACATAAAACACAAAGGTTGAAAATCTGTCCTGTGATACTTCTTTCAACACAAAAGCCAGCCTGTTCTTCAGCAATGATAGTCTCCGCTTGCAGTTTCAATCTGTTCAATATGACTTTCAGCATCACTTTGCAGGGATGGCTGAATAAGCTTATGGTCTGGGAATTTTGACACAATTTCAGATTGCCTTTCTTTGGCAGAAAGTGACTGTGTCCACATCTATTCTAGGACAAACACTAAAATGCCTTAATTATACCATTATATCATCAGTGTATATATATAGATATAGATATATCTATATCTATATATATATAGCATCAATGGAGGACAGAATTTAAGGCTGAATGCTTTAACTGTGCATTTCTATACCTCAACATGTTTGCATTTCTTAAGTGTACACTTACATCATACAGTAAGCTGGCCATCTAAGAGCGTGCAGTTATTCCTGAAAGGGGAGGACAAATTAAGAGTACAGCCCAGAATTCAAAGATTCCAAGGCCAGAAGTGATTGTGATTATCCAGTGTGACCTGAAGTAGAACATAGATCACAGAATTTCCCCAAAATTATTCTTTTTGAACTAGAGACTCTCTTGATTTATACTGTGAAAGGGGTCGATTTTGGGGGCATAGCCAGTGGGTTAGGTCAACTGCAGTGAACTGACTGCTTGGAGCCAGGAATGCTGGGAATCAGCGAATAACTGAAATAGACGTGAAACTTGGGAAGATGCAGGGTCTCATGCCAGGTTCAGAAGGATCTTGCTACACTTTAACTATGAAATTCCTGGGTTTTGTGACAGACCGCTCTCTCACCCCTCCTCAGGAACAGGCAGGAAACCCTTCTTTGCGTCAAACAGTGCTCTTTAATTAACAGTGCAGGACCCCACCACCAATATATACAGCTTTGTACAGTTCTTCAACTTACAGCTCTACAGCTCCCAGCTCTACAGACTCTATATAGTCCAGCTTACAGTTTACAACTCTAAATAGTTCCTAACACACAGCTCTGAATAGCTCAAACCACACCACACTCTATACCATCCCCACCACACTGGGATTGCTTCCTGGCAGGCCTTTTATCCCCCTGAGGAGGCTGCCAGGTGCCACTCGTCCAGGCTGATTGCCCTGCAGCCCAGGTGGCTAATTAGGCTTCTCTGCAAGGAGGTTTGCAGAGGGCTTTTCTCCCTCTTAAAGGGGCGACAGGCTGGATCAGGCCCACCCTGCCACAGTTTGTAATGCTTGAGATAAAGACAACACCCTGTTGTTTTTTACCCTGAATTTACAGATACGCATTCTCCTGCTTAACTCCACTTTAGCAAAGTTTTTGCATTTTAATAAATAACACCCATAATGATGACAATACAAGTTAATACAAGGAAAGAATCTCATCAGCAGGCTTTGGTGATGCAACTCCAAGCAGTGGAGTTTCAGAGTTCTCTTACATTAAAAAAAAAATCAGCATGGGGTTCTAAAGTAGTATATCACTGCATCTATTAACAAAACTGAAAATGTGTTAATTATATTTCATGTTCCAAACATTTCATATTCCTAATCAAAGTGTAGACAAGTATACTGAAATTAATGTCCATATGGCAACACATGAATATGATTTAAAGTATCTTTACAGCTGTTGACTGAGAAAGTAACCCATTTAGTAGCTATAATCCTGAATTATTGTATTGAAGAATTAAAATCCATAGTTATAAGTTTCCCCATTCTTGAAATTCTTACTCGATAAACTGGTGTTTCAGTTGTGGCACAAATTTCTCCCTAAAGTAGTTCTGAATCACTCTGTGAATGAATTGTGAGCCTGATGACCTTCTGCCCAAATACCTCCTCTTTCCTCAAAATGTTTGTAAAAGTAACATTATGTTTTGCTTGCCTGACATATTGCCCTTCGGAAGAACAAAGGCACTGTTTGGAAGCGGATAAGGTCTGAACAGTCTCCTGTTTCCAAAGCCACTCTCAGTCGTTGTCTAACGACAATTAAAAATCAGACTGATTATCAATGATAGGTTAGGAAAAACAAAAAAAGCATGAGACAGTGAGTAGACAAATTAGCAACATGTCACATTTTTTTTTTACATTTAATAAGTTACTACCACACAAAGGCAAAATAGTTAAACTTAATTGTATTAAAACTCATCCCGAATAAAGATGCAGATTAATAATCAGTTTCAAATTAAAAAAGCATCTTAAAAGAAAAACTACAGAAAAACTTCTATTATAAAATTAACAGTTTTGGTTCAAGATTAGGCTTCAAACACAAATTATTTTTTCTAAAAAAAGTGCCTACTTGTACCCTTTCATTCTTATTCTAGGAGAGTTTCCTTTCCAAACTCTTGTTTTCTTTTTAACTTTTAAACTGCTGTCACAGTTAAAAGGAAGTTACAACAAAGGTACTATACTACATAAAATGGTTCACCTTTAATTCACAAAATAAATGTAAAGAGGGAATTTTGAGTATAATTAACAATAAAATATTGCAATATCTTTGATGACTATGGTGGGGTGTTGTGTTTTTTTGTTTGCAGCAGAGACAAAGAATATCAACAGGCTTCTCAGTACACATCTTTCCTAAACCTATGAACACCTTCTAGATATTTGAGTTCCAACATCCTATAATAAATAGAACAGCTCCCACTAAATATTAATAAGTTCTTTATCTAAGTATTCTACATTTTACTTATTCCTAAAAACATTATTTTACTTTAGTCTAATTTTGGCCTGATCTACAGTACGCGATTAGGTCAAATTTAGCCGCGTTAGGTCAAATTAAAACTAAATCCGTCCACACGACCAACCCCATTTTGTAGATTTAAATGGCTCTTAAAATTGATTTCTGTACTCCTCCCCGGCAAGGGGAGTAGAGTAAAAATCGACCTCACTGGTTCAAATTTGGGGCACTGTGGATGCAATTCAACGATATTGGCCTCTGGGAGCTATCCCAGAATGCTCCATTGTGACCGCTCTAGACTGCACTTTCAACTCAGATGCGCTAGCCAGGTACACAGGAAAAGCCCTGGGAACTTTTCAATTTCATTCCTGTTTGGCCAGCGTGGCGAGCTCATCATCACAAGAGACCATGCATTCCCAGAATCGCAAAAGAGCTCCAGAATTGACCGAGCAGGAGGTACTGGATCTGGTTGTAGTATGGGGAGAAGAATCTGTTAATGTGTCTGGGGAAGGAGTGGGAATTCTGCAGGAACATCTCAATGAAGCTCTCCTGAAGTACTCTAAAAGCCTTTGCAGAAGGTTTCTGGGGAGGTCTTCTTTATTCTGTCCTCCAAGGTAGGACACTTTACCATGCCAAGCCAGTAGTAAGTAGTCTGGAATCATTGCAGCATCGAGCATGGCAGTGAAAGCTCCTGGGTTTTGGGCGCATTCAAACAACATTCATTCTTTATCTCTCTGTGTTAGCCTCAGAAGGGTGATATCATTCATGGTTACCTAGTTGAAATAGGGGAATGTGTTTAAGGAAAAAGTCAGAGGTGCCTGTTCTTGCTGAGCTGTTTGCATTTGGCTGAAAGGGCTCACCCCGATGATAGCCACATGGTGGGGAGAGAGATGAAGTGATCATCCCAGAGAATTGGGGAGGGTGGTTGTGCTGCACACCTGCATGAAAACTGAAGGGCCTCCATTTAAATGGCCAACCCACCAGGAATTGATTGGTATGGGAAAGAAAGGCCCCGCAGTTTGAAAGCATTCCCACACGTAATGAAGGCGGAAGAAGCCAAACCCTTGTCACCCTTGGGCTTACCATGGCTGCCTGCAAGCTGAATTCTGTTGCCCAGCCGCATGTGATGTCTCACACCAAACCAGCAGGCACTCAATATAAGAGGCAAAATGAGACCTTGTACCGAATGAACATGTGCTGTGTGGTTTGAATTGCTTGATTCACTCTGAAAGAGTCTCCCCTTTGTTCTCTAAAATGTATCTTTTTAAATTCTACTCTCCCTTTTTTCCCTCCTGCAGTTGCAAATGTTTCTACGCTCCCGCTATCATCTCCGTCCCAGAGGCTATCCCAGATCAGAAGGCGAAAAAACTCACTCGTGATAACATCTTTTCTGAGCTCATGCAGTCCTCCCGCACCGATAGGGCCAAGCTGAATGTGTGCAGGCAAACAATGGCAGAGTCCAGGAAAGCGTTAAATATAAGTGATGAGAGGAGGCAGATGCCATGCTCAAGCTAATGGGGAAGCAAATGGACAGGCTCAGATATCTGGAGGATCTGATGCGGGAAAGGCAGCCCGAGCACAAACCACCGCTGGATCCACTGTATAACCGCCTGCCCTCCTTCCCAAATGCCATATCCATATATTTTTGATCCTAGTTCACATTCCCTGCATCACCATGAATAATTCCTTCCTCTTCCCAATGTTCATTCCTTTGAAATATTTGTAGACTGTTTTGTGCACTCATGCTATTTCCTAAATAAATGCTCAATTGTTCCATCATATCTTCAATTTTTTTCCTGCTGTTAGGACTGGAAGAAATTGTGATGGGCAACCACTTCTGAGTCAACTCCAGGAGAGGGCGTAATGGTGGTATTAATCTGAAAATGACCTTGTTGTTATCTGTGTGTTTGGGAACAAGTTCCCAGCTGTATGAGTGTTTACCCCATCTGTGTGAGAATGAATGCGTGGGAAACTAAATGGGGAAACTGAGGCATGACTGCGTAATCAACAAGTGCTGAACAGCCTGTGACCAATTAGCTTGCTGCTTGCTATTAATGAGTATGTATGAGATGTAAATGAGTATGGGTATATCTGTGCTGACACGCCCCTGTTTGTTGAGCTTCCTCTTTGGGCTTCTTCTTTGGACATCGCCTGGGTGTGTCAGACATCTTGTAGCACGGCAGTGCTGGCCGGGAAGCCCCCCAGCACGGTAATGCCGCTCCCTCCAATAAACTCACCACTTTCCAACTAGCCACCTGTGTGAAGTCTCGTTTCTCCCGGCAATGAGATAAGCCCCCTGCAACACCTGCATAATTGTTTAAGTAAACCAAATTGCTAACAGTAAGTCAATAGTTTACTTCAGTGCTAGAAAAGCTAATGGGACTCCAGTCTAACTGTATTGGATTATTCTCTCCCTCTCAATAGGCAGACTACAACTGAATGAAATCTGTTTGTTTTAATCACAATACCTTTTTGTACAGCTATAGGGAATTGTTGAAGCCTCCAAATTGACATGCAATCAATTTTCATTGCAAGCTTTTTCTTTCGCTGTTTTTCCCGCTTCAAAGCTTCTTCAGCCTCTTTACGTTCAGCTTCTAGCCGCTTAATCAGCTTAATGACCTCTGATAACACTGCTTCCGTTTCCTGCTTTAAGGTTAAAGTCCTGCTGTTTCAAAATACATTTTTTAAAGTTACATATAAAAGTATATATATATCATTCTAAGTTAACACACACAAACACACCTTCAGATAAGTTCTCAACATAAAGCTGTCCTATTCACATATACCAGAGTATACACAATTACTTGCAACACAGAACTGGCACTTTCAATAGTATTTTCCCCTTACTTTATTTCAGATTCAGACTATAGTAAAATGGTTGACGATATAACCTCTCATTTGCTTATGGGGATACTATCCAGAGAAGAGTACAACTACAAAATTCTTCTAGATCCCTTTAATGTAATTTTTTTTTTCAGAGAAAGTAACTTATTAAAACATCTGTAACTCAGATAAAACTCAGTGAGGTCTCAATATCATTATCTTACAATGAGCATTTAGACTTAGTCAAAATTCCACTCTGTGAAAAGCTGCTACAAAAAATGCTTCAAGCACTAAGGATAAATTATTTCCATAAAAGAGTCTCTGAGGTCAAGGTCTGCTGTTCTGATTTATACACCTACATAAAATATTAAAATGTTTAAACTACAGTCTGTAGCGCTTCATCTGGGCCACCCATTATGAACCTACAATTTAAGGGTAGAAGGGACTACCAGATCATCTAGTCGACCTGTACAACACAGGCCACTAAACACAACCCAGGCAGTTCCATACCAAGCACAACTACCAGAATTAGACAAAAGTATTACAGCCAGCAGGAGACCAAGCTATTGTGTGCGGCAGGTTTAAAAAAGTCAAATTGCAAGAACAGAAAGGGTGGCCACTGCTTAAAATCTGGGATGAAATCCTTGCCTTACTGAAGTCAATGGGAGTTTTGCCACTGAAGTCAACGGGAGCCAGGATTTCACCTCTGCCGCATAATATTTATTGACAAGTTATGTAATTGGCTTCCTTTTGATAAATGGAAAGTCAAATCTGTTTTATTTTTAAAATCAAACTTTAAAAGGTATTTATTGAATATTATTTTTAATTGCATGAATTGTAAAAGCACCTCAGCCTTTTTGTCAAGACAACTGTATGAATGCATTGTATTATTACTACTACTATAATTTTTGTCCACAGATGCCAGCAAACAAGGCTTCTAGAATTTCCAGCAGCCACAGTGACTATTTTTGGTTGATTCAAACCCTAAATGCCTAAAATACAGTGGGGGTTTAATCACAGAAATGAAAGATGTTTCAGCATAAACAGCAATTTGTGAGACTATAATTTATCAGTGCTTCATATGCTATAGTGTTTTAGTTCTCAACCTTGCAAATCAAGAAGATATTTACATTTTTAAAAAGTGTATATATTAAGGTATATTGCAATCATTGTTACAACTTTAAAAATTATGTTACACCAGAGAAAACAAATTTATTAGTAAAATTCTGTCATTCAGAATGAACACCTTGAAACATTTTTACCTTCACAATACATCTCAATGTCTTTAACAGCCAACTTAGAGGAGTTTGAGAACCATATATCTGAAATCCTATATGTACAGTCAACTGTCAGTAACAATTTTGTCATTCGAAATGGTTTACTACATATTAAACAGACACTGACAAATGAATATTGCCTTTTCCGACACAAATCAACATGTTTCATTTTTTAAAAAGGAAGGTGCTGCTCTTCTGGGAGCCTTAGGGACAAACCCAGGTAAATACACTACCTGATTCAGATGAAACTGAGAGACCACCTTGGATAAAAGATCTTGTCTTCAGAAAACCGAGTGTAAGCTCTTCTTGCTTAAATGATGGCTATCAGGAATGTGGTTTTCTGAGATAGAGGGACAGGATGTCAAGAAAATGCAACATGGTGTCAACATGGGCAAGAACCTCCTCTTCAGAGCTGTCCTTCAGCAACCAGTAATTGAGGTACAGGAAGATGTGGATTTCCTTCTTCCTGAGATATGCCATGAGCACCCCTATGCATTTGGTAAAAACTCAGAGGGCAGAAGAGAGGCCAAAACAGGAGAAGTGCAGCATTCTGCCACCAGAAAATGCAGAAACTTCCTGTGGCTCAGTAGAATGGCCACATGAAACTAAGTATCCTAAAAGGTCCAGGACAGCAAACCAATCATTCTGAGACAGTGTGGGGCAGATAGCCAACAGAATAACCATGCACTCGATGGATTTTTTTGAGGCTGCTAAATTTGATAGATCTTTTCCAGCCCTTGGATTTTGGTATCAGGAAGTACCAGGAGTAAAAGTCGTGGCCCTAGTATTCCAGTGGAACTTCCTCTGCCACTCCAAATTTCAACAGGACTGACATGCTTGATGAGCAGTGTCTCGTGAAAGAGGACCCTGAAGAGGGACAGGAAAGGGAAGCAGAAGGGGGGAGGGGCATGGAATGGAACTAGATTGTATCGTCTGATCTGACAGTGTTTAGGACTCAGCTGTCTGAGATAATCAAGTCCCAAGCATTGTAAAAGCAGGCCAGTCTGTCCCCAAAGGAATAGGGAGATGGAGAGGATGGATTAATGATGAACCAGTGCTCCAAACAAAGGAGTAAAAATGGGCATTCAGCCTGTGGGAGCTGGGCATGTGAATTGTCCAAAGCCCAAGCCAACTGCTTCCTCTTGTGGGATCTATCCTTCTTCCCACTGTTGCAGAGGGAAAAGGTTGTACAAAGGAATGCTGCTGTTGTGCCTCATCGTGGCATCTTCGTGAAGAATGTTCACTCCCAAGGACCTTCAGGCAGCCCTGGAATCTCTGAAGGAGAGCAAATTGTCATCAGTCTTGTCTGAGAACAAGACTCGGCTATCAAAGGGTAAGTCCTCAATGGCTTGCTAGATGGATGTCCAGAGCAATCCCAGAGTTTTACAGCCAGGAAGTCCTCCTCATAGTTACTGTCAAGACTATGACCTGGGCTGAAGTGTCCACAATATCAAGGGCAGACTGCTGGGGTGTTTTAGCCATCAAGTCTTCCGCAACCAAGATGATCCCAACTCAGGACTCCTCATGCAAGGCCTCAGACAACTGGTCCTTGAATTTAGACATGGCTGACCAATTGAAGAAATCATATTTGGATAGCAAAGCTTGCTGATTTTGCTCATTTGTGGGTGTGATGTGTTTGGTCACAGAGACCCCCTTGGGACTGTCACCCGACATGCTAAAACTACCTCTGAGCACATTTTCTTTGGCAGCTTGGGATGTCAGAACCCTGCCTTGTTGAGCCAGACACACAAGCCTGCTGCAACACGGACCCAGAGTCTGAACTATGCTCCCAAAGATGCAGACTTAACTGAAAAGAGCTCAGCAAGTACTCTTGTTTCCAGCACCCAGACACCCAGCTCCCAATGGGATCCAAACCCCAAATAAATTCATTTTATTCTGGATAAAGCTTATAAAGGGTAAACTCAAATTGTCCACCCTCTATAACACTGATAGAGAGATATGCACAGCAGTTTGCTCCCCCAGGAATTAATCACTTACTCTGGATTAATTAATAAACAAAAGTGATTTGATTAAGTATAAAAAAGTAGGATCTAACTTGTTCCAAGTAATAACAGACAGAACAAAGTAAGTTACCAACCAAAATAAAACAAGACATCAGCATCCACTTGAAGATGAACTTAGTACTATTTCCAATACAGCACTTCCAATTATGAAGTAGAGGAGGCTGGATAAATATAGACGTGAGTGGGATACTTAATGTAGTGAACTGTGCTTACGTTAAGAAGTTACATTCAAATGCTTTTGTACCAAGCCACAAACAAACCAAATATGGTGAATACTTAAGTTTAAAAGCAAACAATATATTCCAAAATAAAAGAATATAACAGCTAAGCTATAGAGAGAGTGTTGCTACTATACAAGAAAATAAATATGAAAAGGAAAATTAAGACCATGTATCATTTTAGTATTGTGAGATTTTGAAAATGGAATACTTCTATCTTGTACTTTCTGGTAATATATGATATACTTCAGAGGTATAGGTAGGATGAATAACTGAGCAGGGTAAGATATAAATACTGAATTAACTGGCTTATGATCTGTTTTAAAAGAGAATAAGTGTTTGGCAGGATGTCTTTTGACACTTAAAAATCCAGCAGTTATAAGTCCCTTGACTTTTACGGGTCCTGTTGAATTCATTTCAACAGTCGCAACAGTTCCCAAACAATTATCTGCTTCCAAAGGCTTGAGACAGTGGCTCAACTTCCACTTGGAAAGGTGGTGGCAGGAATCCCCCACCCAGAGAGGCAAATGCAGGCGCCCCTTTTCCTGTCCAAGAGCAGGTGCAGAGGTCTCACTTCCCACAGGGAAGCAGAAGATTCCCTCTTTCCCTATCCGAAAAGTAAGGGTGGCAGCAGAGGGACCCAGCAAAATTTACCCCAGCACCCAGTAGGTATCCGTTTGAGGGGTTGGGAGGAAACCAGTGTATTCTTCTGTTGATACCAGAGTCCCCTGCTTGGATAACTGTTGGTGGGCACCCCAGAGCACTGAGTCTCGGCATTAACACCCTGTTGAGTTGCATGGGGCAGCTCTTTCACCTCAGAGCTGTTGTTTCAAGCGGTCTGACGACTCAGGCAGACATCACTGCATACGTTACTCAATACACATTTTCAAGTTTTTTTTGTTTTGTTTTGTTTTTTGTTTTTTTTTATAACCATGAGAGCTAGAAACTTATTTATTAAATCAAAGCTGGAATTCTGGTGTAATCATATGATTCCAGGAGCTAGAGCCTTATGCACAGGCATTTAGTGCTTATGCTCAATTGCTGAAGCCATAGACACGCCTCTGCTGTGTTCTACACATACAGCACTGCAGCCATCAGCTCTCCCACATCTGTCAGACATCTTTCCATCTGCTCTATACAGCTTGCATAGAGAGTGGGGAGTGAGGCAAACACCAAGGAAAGGAGAAGGGAAGGGAAAGCTGGAGACAGAATCTGAGTAATGCAGCATGTGGGAGGCCAGCCATTGACCTCCACTACTGGGTGAAAGGAGGGTCAACAGTAGAATTTTATCTTCCCCACTCCCTGCCTGAACCCATTTCAGCTCCCGCTGCTCTTGTCTAACTGCAGTGCAAAAAGGAAGTATGAAAGAGACGCAGAAAGAGAGAACACAGAGCTGGCAGTAAAGTGAGAGGAAGGACACATAGTTGATTCTAAAACAGCTGAAGCCACAGCACCAGACACAGCTTCAGATAATTAAGACCCCAGATATAGAGAGAAGATGAATGAGGGGATAAAAGTCAGGTGGGGGGAGAAGACGACAGAGAGCTGAGGTCCTTAAGGAAGAAAAGACAAAGAAGGAGTGATAGGACGGGAACTAAAGAGACTGGAAATCTGAGAAGGAGGAGGAAAGAATAATGAGTGGGAAGGAAACACTGAGAGGACCAGGGACTGTAAGGATTTTTGGGGAGGCTAGAGTGTGTGTAGAGTCTTGTTAAACTGGAAGGAGGCACCAGAATCTGAAAAGAGTGACACAGAAAATAGGATTTGGAACATCAGCCCAGGGCTGCTACTGGAGACACCTGGAAAATATCAGAAGGAAGAAGTTCAAAGACTGTTAAGAATATCAGAAAAAGCCCAAGCAGATGATTATTTGGCTGTATGATTTCTAGAGCATTTGGGGGGCTCAGTAAATAAAAATATGCTCATTGACCAATAACAGTTCTGATTTCAATTAGGTCAATGTCAAATTCATATGTGAACACCTGAGAAGAGACTGGACATTGACCAATGAGCACAAATAGGATCTGTTCTCAGTTACACAAGTGTAAATCTAGAGTAAAATCACTGAAGACAATGGAGTTACTTTGGATTTACACTGTCATACAGAGATCAGAATGCAGCCTCAATGAAAGGAGGAGGAAACTCAATGCACAGCTTGGGAGCTTGTCAGTTTCCTATCCATGCTTCCCCAGATATATGGAGCATTCTTGGATCTCAGGAAACTGAAAACAAGGACTTTCTCTCTTGGACAGATCTTAAAAAGCCTCTTGGGCAGCAAATCAGCAGCTAACCAGAAACAGTCATCTACACACCCAGTAGTTTGATATCAATAGAACTTTTCCTCATTTTCACTGGGAAGGAGTAGGGGAAAAGGGCACCTAAGAGTTAGTTGATGTCTCTCTCAAAATACTACAAAGGGTAGGAGGTGTTATTCTTCAATTGCTAAAATAAATTATAAATATTTGAAAACAGAGTATGGATGAAAAAGTGTTAAAACATTTGAAAGTTAAAGGTTACAATAAATTAGGCAAGGGTTAAAAATAATTTATAAAAATAGACAACATTTAAATATCAATATTAATACTACTAACAACACAATTATAGTGCTAAAATATTTTTTAATACAAATAAGGGTTAAGTATACTAAATATTCAAAAATATGAAATAAAATGAATAAAAAATACTTTAAAAATAAAAAAGATGAAGTATGTATAAAGCCAAAAGGCATGGATTAAATATAATTAAAACTACAAAACACAGGAAAGAAAGGCTAAATATAGTTTTTAAAAGAAGAAAGGAAAGAGTTATTCAAAACACTGAAATGGCAAAGGTAAGATACAATTTTTTTAAAACACAGTACAATCAAAATTCAGAAAAAGGAAGGGTTAAAATACACTACATAGTGACAATAGGCTATGATGAACATCAAAGCAACAGACACTTGGCTGGGGTTAAGTAAGAAAAAGTGGAATTCAGCTTTAGTCAGGAAATAATGAAGGGGAAGTCTTATGTCTCTTCGCTTGTGTCTGTACCTGGTGTGTCTGCGAGGCCCCAATCCTGCAAAGCAGCTCCACGCAGCGGACAGGCCCCCGACTGCATGGCACATATCTAAACTACACTGGTGTCTGCACAGGAGTAGAGCAGTTTGCAGGACTGGGGCCTAAATTAACATTACTAGATTACAAACTCTTTAGGGCAGGTCCCATGCTTTTTTATTTGGCTGTATGATGTCTAGAGCATTTGGGGGGCTCAATAAATAAAAATATGCTCATTGACCAATAGCAGTTCTGATTTCAATTAAGTCAATGTCAAATTCATATGTGAACACCTGAGAAGAGATTGGACATTGACCAATGAGCACAAATAGGATCTGTTCTCAGTTACACAAGTGTAAATCTGGAGTAAAAATCACTGAAGACAATGGAGTTACTTTGGATTTACACAGTCACACAGAGATCAGAATGCAGCCTCCACCCATTCTTTCATCAGTTAATACTATTATAAAAAAATTAATTAAGTGAAAAAGGCAGTTCTAAAAATAGACGTATAGATGCAGTTGGTATTATTAAGGTTGCCTGACCCTTAAAAACATCCTTGCCGACCAAAGATGCAAGATTTTGAAACACACAACCAGGTCACAAATAATACTGAAAGTATAAAAGGTATTTATTTAGTGTAAAGTTTAAAACTATGTAGGATGAGAAATTTGAGGGAGAAAATTAAAAATGTCTTCTTCCTCTCAGTGTGATCGGTCACCAAGCAGTGTTAATTTCAAGGGACCTTTTCTTCTTCCCAAGTTTTGGAATTGTCTGTCCTCTTTTTTGGGGGACCTCTTGCATAGTTAAACAGCATCTGAGGTAACTGATCTCCTATACAAATTCAATAAATGTTACATATAAATAAAGGGAAGTTTAAGAAAATTTATACAGAACACCAAGAATTTACAACTATCACAGAACACTGCGACAAAGTATGGTTTATCATAACTAGTTTGTCCTTCATACTTAATACTTCAAGGCCAAGATTTTAAAGAATGAAACTCTACAGTAAAGCCAAAACTTCCATATTTTAGCACCTAGCTAAGCAGACTGATTTTCATATGTGATAGGCATCTAACAAATCCCACTGACATCAACTGGTCATTTAGGTCAAGTGATCCATACACCATTATCAATCCCGAGTCATCTAATTCCTCAAAATGCTATATAAAAAAAAGATAATTATCGTTCCATTCAAAGCAAGGTGGAAAATGTGTGAAGTGCTGAAGTTCATATAGCGTGTTTTGCAGGAAGACTAACTTATCAAACAATTATCTGGCATTAAAACAAAAATCACGTATAATTCTTACCATGGAATTTTCTCCTTCTCAAGGGTATGATCATACTGCAAATATAAAAGATAAATTTCACTAAGGCATCTTGGTCAAATACATGTTTTCTAATGTAACAAGCCACTAAACTTTACATTGCAAAAAGGACACATCAATGTACAGAAAAATGAATTTGTTTTTACCTGCTTTAAAAATAATTATAGTTAATGTGTCTTTGGAATTGTGTAGATCCCAAATATATATGGACTCTTACATCCTTTCGGATAAATAAGATAAATGATAACCAACCCTATGTGCTGTGTGTGCCTTTGGATGACGATTTGTGAAATAGACAAAAGAAAGCTTGATTTTAATTAAGTAGTTTGACCCTTCAGGACTATACATATATCTTGACTAATAAACAAACTAGCTTGACATTGGTTTAGAGAGAATATACTACTTCCATTATTACAAAATAGTACCGTATTTTTCGCCCTATAGGACGCTCTGGCCTATAAGACGCCCCCTCGTTTTTCAATAAAAAAGCCGGACCAAAAAAAAAAAAAAAAGCGCCTCGCTCTCCCGTCCCCGCCGCGCGGGCGGGCTGCCGGGAGCGTCCCAGTTCCCCCCTCCCCGCCGCGGGCGGGCTGCCGGGAGCGTCCCAGTTCCCCCCTCCCCGCCGCGGGCGGGCTGCCGAGGTTCCCCCCTCCCCGCCGCGGGCGGGCTGCCGAGGTTCCCCCCTCCCCGCCGCGGGCGGGCTGCCGAGGTTCCCCCCTCCCCGCCGCGGGCGGGCTGCCGAGGTTCCCCCCTCCCCGCCGCGGGCGGGCTGCCGGGGTTCCCCCCTCCCCGCCGCGGGCGGGCTGCCGGGGTTCCCCCCTCCCCGCCGCGGGCGGGCTGCCGGGAGCGCAGCCCGCCCGCGGCGGGGAGGGGGGAACCGGGACGCTCCCGGCAGCCCACCCGCGGCGGGGAGGGGGGAACCTCGGCAGCCCGCCCGCGGCGGGGAGGGGGGAACCGGGACGCTCCCGGCAGCCCGCCCGCGGCGGGGAGGGGGGAACTGGGGCGCACATTCGCCCTATAAGACGCACCAACTTTCCCCCCCCCGTTTTGGGGAAGAAAAAGTGCGTCTTATAGGGCGAAAAATACGGTAATCCTTTTCAAAGCTAAAATCTGGTTATCTATACAGACCCAAGATTTTATTAACATTTGACAATTTTTAGTTAGACAGTACCTGTTGAAAGGAGCTTTCTATCTTTACTTCCAGCTGTTGAATGTGATGAATAGCTTTGTTAACACATGGAGATGGAGTATTTACCAGAGCACAACTACGACGCCTGGTGGAGTAACCCAAGAGCATCTCTTTACTCTTACCTGAAAACAAAATGCACACCAAAAGTCACACACAAATGTCAGCATTTATTTTTTAAATTTTCAAGAAACAAATCTTGGTTTTATGATTAAGATGACATAGCAACCAATTCTAACAATGTGAATGCATTTTGCACAAAGCTCTAGCCCACTGTCATTTGCAACAGCAAACATCACATTTCAGATTTCAAGAAACTGCAAGTAGAAGTTGACAGAGGATTAAAAATACAATCTAAAAGGTGAAAGGAGAAACACAAAAAAGTATAGAAAAATACAAAAAGGAAGAAACTAGAGAGAGAGAGAGAGGGAGGGAGGGAAGGAGGGTCTGAGGTCAAAAAGCAATTTAATGCATTCCTCCATCTACAGCTCATCACAAGTGAAATGAGTTTGATGGTTTATTTCTAGCCCTTAGTGGATAATTGTCCAAATCAGGAAAATGACAATGACAAGTAACAGGAAATGAATGCCAGTTTCTGCTCTAGAAAGGCCCAGAGTGCAGCAGAAAAGGTGAAAGAATATCTCTGATGGATCTGTTTGGCAGCTCTGCATATACTACACCTAGCTCTAGCCAGTGTACACTCTTACTTTTTAGAGGAATGAAAGTATAGAACAATCCTTTCCATTTTGGGGCAGTGAAACTATTTGAGGAATAAACCTTTTTAAGCCAATACATTAAAAAGCTATAAGGTTTCCCTGAGCCCGCTACTCAATTCTGTTACCCAATAAAGAACCAGATTGTGCCACCTAACTCACATCCATCAATATCTTAACAACCTGCTGAGTAAGGTACTGTACAACTTAAATAAGGGTAACAGAGTCTAACCCAAAATGTTATCTATTGAAGAAACCAGGCATCATGCCAAGATGCTGAATCCAAACAAGCTTCTTGAAGAAAATATAGAGAATGCCATGCAGCTGCCCTGCAGAACTCCTGGACACAAATGGATGTAAGGCTAGCTACTATCACTGATGTACCTGAGACTACATATACCTTTATATGCTCTGAAGATTCAGATATAACAATATATCAGATTAAGATGTAACAATGAATATGATTCAAGACAGCCATTTATATACATTTCTCTTGGAGAAAATTTCACCTAATTTCTTGGTGTCATATCAAACAAAATTTTGGATGGAGTTTTCTAATGACTTTAACCCATTCCAGATAGAAACCAAGGACCTTTTAACCAAAATGTGTGGTGAATGGCATTATCAGGATAGGAATGACATCTGGAAGAAAATGTTGGCATGATAACTGATGACAAACATCCAACATTGCCTCTGGAAGGAAACATGGATGATTGTATCTGGAGTGAGCTAGCAAGCTATACCCCTGTAATGCAGTATTTGCTCTCCCCCTATGCCTTAAGGCACAATCTCTCTTGCAGGTCCCCCTAAAATACTGCAGTTCTACATCATGCATAATGTGGGCCAGTACCTATAAGGTATTATCTGTCTCAAAGGCTGCACAGTTAAAATGGAAAAATAGCAAGAAATGCAAGAGTTAAGAGTTCCAGAACAAAGTTATACCAAATTTATTGTAAATATGTAGAATCTATCCCAAATTTCTTTGTTAAATCTGTACTATATTAATATTTTTGAAATATATTTCCAAATACATGAAGGGTATGGTCAAATTAATATTGCGGTGATTGTTGCAGTTCCCAATTTTCTTTAAATCACTAGCTTAACTCAGCAAGATCACTTCTTCTTTTTTTTCAAATCAGATTATTAAATTATTTAATTTTATTAGATAAAGAAAGTTACTCTCTGTTGTATCAAGCAGGCAAGGTACTAACAAACTTTAGCAGACTTTATTTAACAACAGTGAAACCTCTTTACAGAGCTGCTGCTGCACCCCTCTGTAGCTCTAACTCTGGCTTGGCTCAACTCCTCCCCCCTCCTTCCTGTTTCCTGTTCTACAGTCCCCCAGTCCTAAGAGTTACAAGCAGCATCTAAAACACCACACTCTCTAACTGCACAATTTTCTCCTCAGTAGATTATAACCATTGGTTACGAGCAGGATTTCACAAATCCACTCACTGGTGTCAAGTAGGAAATGTACCTTCGTTAAAAGGGCCTCACTCATCATTTTCTGCAGAATTTAAGATTTAATTTAGAAGGACACTTTCAAATTTAATCAATTTCAGTTTTTCTAGACAGAAGAACTGAACTCTAACTTCAGGGGGAAGAATATCCAAGAGTAGGTTGTGGCTTAAGTTTAAGCATTCTATAGCACTCTCTCCACAATAGGATTGTGAAGCAGCACTGTGTGCACAAGGACAACCAAACAAGAGAAAAACATATTAAGTACAGTTAAGACACATAAAAATAAAGCAATTACTTAAATCTTGTTTGAAGGCTTTAAAAGTCTGAACCAACTGAAAACTGCACAGTACAAAGTCTTTATAGGAAACTTACCATGTGATGGCTGACTATCATCCTCAGAAGACAGGAAAAGTGATTGCATTTCAAGGACTATTGGAAATATTACCTTGCAGCCTAATTTAAAAATAAATTATACATTATTAATTAAAACAAATATATTTATTTCATCAGTACAAAATTTATTTCATCCATGTGTACTAGCCATAATGTTGGTCAAAACCACCAAGATATTTTTATTATGGGTTCAAATCTTCTACCAATAGAAAAGTATCTGTTAGACAGCTGATGATATTACAAAGCACCAAATTAAACCATTTTAATTAACATTTTTTTTATTTGATTTCGGGGGGGGGGGGGAGAATAGGAACTCCAAGTAGTCCTTTCCCTGAATCTTTGTCTAAATCACTTGACTGTAGTAGCAATCCTGTCCAAGGACAAGAAGGCATTTGTGCCTTGGGGAAGTATTAACCTATGCTGGTAGAAATAAGCTTAGCGGGTCTTTCATGTGGGTCCCCAATCTGTACCCTAGCATTCAGAGTGGGGAGGGAACCCTGACAGGATATATAGTATCGTATTATATAAAAGTAGGGGGAGTCTCTGGAACGTTAGCGAAAGAAGAACCAGACCACCATGGGCTAAAAAATGAACAAAACTATGCCACTGAGTTCTAGGCTCAAAGCTCTTTAGTTGCTCTCCGAAGACTTTCTTCACACACAGTGATTGAGGGTATGTCTTCACTCCCTGCCGGATCAGCGGGTAGCGATCGACCTTATGGTGATCAGTTTATCGCATCTCATTAAGACACGATAAATCAATCGCCAATGCCCCCCGCCCCGTCGATTCCAGAACTCCAGCTCGCAAAGAGGCGCAAGCTGGAGTCAATGGGGGAGCCCGCTGCCGACCGCCATGCGGACGGCAGGTAATTCGGCCAAAGATACACCGACTTCAGCTATGTTATTCACATAACTGATGTTGCATATCTTCGGTCAACCCTTCCCCCTAGTGTAGACCAGCCCATAAATAATGGAATGGATCTGTAGATACATGAAGGATTTGGCTTCTGCCAAAAAGTTACTGGAATATGATAGCAATTAGAGAATATCTCCAGTGCTATGATGATAACTATCCCCCCGCCGCACCTTTCAAGAGTGATGGTGTGATTCCATGTATAAGAAAAATGACAATTTGTATCATTATCACTGTTATGACTTTGCAACAATTTTTATACAAAGCGTACCTAAAGGAAAAGTTATAATCTATCATATAGGATTATCCTGTTTATATGCATGTATCATCTTTTATCTAAAGTTATGAATATTGGCTATGAATTTGTATCTCCAACATGTGTTTTGTTCCTTGGCAACATCCCCCAGATAGATTTACATAGATTATACATTTCCATCAGGGCTAGATGGCCATGTGTTGATGGCCAATTAAGAACACGCCATGCTCATAAGGGGATATTGAAGCAATTCATCCCACTCAGTAAGCCATTCCTGCTCTACTGCTGCCATGATGTCCCAATTGCCACATCCCATGCTTTCAGGAAAGTCTGCATCCCTGTCCTCCTCACAATCGTCTTCGCGGTTGGCATCTCCTAATCAGGCTCTGCACATACTACAGGATAATGCACAAGGTGTTTACAATGCTCACGACAGCAGCGGTGAGTTGAGCAGGCTCCATGCTTGCTGTGCTATGGCATTTGCATGGGTAACCCAGGAAAAAAGGCATGAAATGACTGTCAGACGTTGCTTTCATGGGGGGGAAGGAAGGGAGACTGACAACATGTACCCAAAAATGCAACAATGTTTTTGCCCTTCAGACAGAGACAAACACCTTCAAGATCTCTACCAAGCATTTTTAAAACTACAATACCCACCTGGGGAAGTGAAAATACAGATTGACTGAGCAAGAAGAGTACCCAGAAGCCACCTACTATAGGACAGACCCAACAAAGACAACAACAGAACACCATTAGCCATCACCTTCAGCCCCCAACTTAAGCCTCTCCAACGCATCATCAAAGACCTACAACCTATCCTGAAAGATGACCCCACATTCTCACAGATCTTGGGAGACAGACCAGTCCTCGCTTACAGACAGCCCCCCAACCTGAAACAAATACTCACCAGCAACCACACACCACACAACAAACACACTAACTCAGGTACCTATCCTTGTAACAAAGCCTGATGCCAACTCTGTCCTCATATCCATTCAACTGACACCATCATAGGACCTAATCACATCAGCCATACCATCAGAGGCTCATTCACCTGCACATCTACCAATGTGATATATGCCATTATGTGCCAGTAATGCCCCTCTGCTATGTACATTGGCCAAATCGGCCAGTCTCTACGCAAAAGATTAAATGGACACAAATCTGACATCAGGAGGCATAACATTCAAAAACCAGTAGGAGAACACCTCAATCTTCCTGGTCATTTCATTAAAGATTTGATGGTTTCAGTTTTGAAACAGAAAAACTTCCAAAACAGACTCCAACGAGAAACTGAGGAACTGGAATTAATTTTAAAATTGGACACAATTAACCAGGGGTTTAACAGAACTTCAGATTGGTTCTCTCATTCCAGTAATTGATTGCATTTCCTGAGTTAATTTCACTGACAACAGATCTCCATTTCAAAAGGTGTTTTTTTCTCCTAGTGATAATGGACCATCTACATTTAACAGCCCTCTTAGAATTGGTATGCTAATAATGTACAATTTCTTTTTCTTTTCCTTTCTTTCTGTGTGTATAAATGCATTTTACTTCTGTTCCATTCTATGCATCTGATGAAGTAAGCGATAGCTCACGAAAGCTTATGCTGAAATAAACTAGTTAGTCTCTAAGGTGCTACAAGTATTCTTGGCTTTCTTTTTTTTTAAGTGGTCACTCCCCCTGCTGTTCAAACCTGGCTACGCCACTGTCTGAAAATCCCAGCCTCAGTTTATTTAAGTACTGGAATACACATATTCACACACTACTTCTGAGCTGACTTCTCTTAATACTACCATGCACAAAGAAATAACTAAAACCTGAAGCAGCAAATCTCAGCCAGATATAAGCTAGTATGAGAGACAAATCAGCAACAGATGTATTACTATGACAAATCTGTTAAACCGCTCAATACTTAACATTGCTAATTCTGTATGAGACAACACTACATGATTTGCAGAGACTCAAGGCAATTTGTGTTACAATATTTATTGAAGTGACATATGAAGACAAACACCACATTGTTGCTATTACCGCAATATACCTTTCTGAAGTCATTGTATATTACTCCACACAAAAAAAGTAAAAATTACAGAAAATCATTGCGGATGCTTAGCTTCATCAGGTATACAATGTGTAAATACTTCTACATTCTATTTCACACCTCATGAAATATGTCTGAAGCTGCAGTGCACATATTCAACTTTTTTAATTACTTTGATGGTATTTTAAACTACTGTAACAGAAATAATAATTTGTCAGGATAGCTATTAAAGACATCAAATTTATTACAGCAATAGCTCAAATGAAAGGACCAGAAATTCCTCATTAAGAACAAGGACATCATTTTACACACTTGAGCAAAATGTAAAGCACATTTTTTTAAAGTTTAAAATTAAAGAAATTAGAATTCTAGTAATTATCATTACTATCCACATAATGCAAATAACGATTAATACCTTTCATTATAAATCACATCCACATCAAGGCTCTAGGATGCTTTATAGTTCATTTTATAAACATTTTATATTTATATGTTAAAAGAATAGCAAAGTTGCAAAATCAAAATTCAAGAAGTGCCTCTTTGTTTACTACATTCCCTTTCTGTCTTACACTATATACCAGACCAGGGGTCTCCAAACTACGGCCTGAGGGTCGGATCCAGCCCACAGCTTCAATTTGTCCAGCTCCCCAACCAATAGGGGAGAAGCGAGCAGGCAAAGGCTGCTGCAGCTGAGGGCCGCTGGCAGCAGCTCACATGTGGTGTGAGGGGTGAATGCCCCCACAAGCCAGTGTCCCCCAAAAAGGGGAACATCACTGCTGCAGCCAAGCAGGCACGGACCTCTGCCTTAGAGTAAAACTACAATCCAGATGCTTAATTACATCTCCAATAAATGGAGTAAAGAAGATGGAAATAAAATTTTTAAAAAAACGTGAAATGATTTTTAATGTATTGACAAATATTTTGTGTGATTTCACAGTACCTGCATTGATTATACAGCTGCTTTTATACCTGATTTAGCATTTAATGCAACACTCACCCAGTAGAATAGTGGTGGGGTTTTTTTTACAATTTGCATATATTTAATTTTTTTCACAGTCGCTTTGGCCCACAAAGCTCCTTAAAAAAATCTAATATGGCCCTCATCTCAAAGTTTGGAGACCCCTGTACGAGACAACTATGCTCTGGTCCATTGGAGGCCCAAACACGTCCTTAGTCAAATCACTGTAAATCTCTCTATCTGGTAGATGTAAACAGAATTTGGCCAAAATTAAGGAAAACATCAATATAACTATCTTCTCATTCACAGCATATTCCTGCCTCATTCATTGTGCACTATCCAACCATCACTGTGAAGGAGACAGAGATCTTGATCAAAAACAAATATGTGATCATGTAATTAAAGACTCTCTAGTAATGCATACAGAAAAGAATGCAGAGTTAAGACAACCATCATTTGTTAATGTGGGCATTTCCTGACTTTTGAGTGCTCCATTTGTCAATTTCCGCATTTAGTAGAGTCTAGGATTCATTGAAGGAAAAAATGTGCACTCAATTGAGGCAGAAATGCCTTTCATGCACTGAATGAAGCAAGGCTCCAGCTCATTTAAAAAATATTAACAGCTCATATCGCATGAGACAAGGATCCTCTGGGGTTATTTCCATTAACTACAAATAAACTAGCTGTTAATGAAGAATTACTTAGTCCTATTTAGACAGTAACTCATGGCTTTCTTACATGTGAAGAGGGTAGCCAAACTTCTACTGACAGCGAATGAGGCTAGGGGAAAATTATACAGGTATGGCTTAGTTGAAGAGAAAAATAGGGATCATCTTTAACAAATATCCAAGCTGTTAGCAAGAAGACCACCTTCTACTTATGGAATGCTATATACCGTGGTTCTGCTATTAATACCTGAATCTCTGAGACACTCAAGATTATGTGATCCCAATGAGACACGTTGTACCAAACATGCTGACAATGGTTAATATAGTGGTTCCATTAATTTGCCGAGTACGACATCTAAAGTCCACGATGGAGGCTGCTTCCTAGCAGGAGGCCTTTTAAAATTATTGTCACTGTAGGCTGAAGGAACATGGAGTCAAACTGATGAGTAAAAGCCAAAACTGTAGCCAGATGCACTCTTATGGAACTGAAGGAGAGACTACACAGTTTGAGAGACAGCTTGTAGTTCATAACAAAGAAAATGAAAAAGTGTTAAGAATCAGATCCTTTCTGTCATCTAGATGGAAAACCATTTCCATTTTACAGAGAAGCTCCCCTGCTTTTCCATCATAATCTTTCACAATTCTACAGAGCAATCATGATCTAAATAGTCTGAATGCTGGCTGGTTGATCTATCAGAATAACAAACTTAGATTCTCCTTGCTAAGTCTGACTGTGCCTCAAGGACATGAGATCAAGAAAATGGAGAATTCACTGCCAGGTTCAGTAGGCCAGTTGGCCTTCTCTCCAATTCTCCACAGAATCCCCGGGATAAGGGGACCTGGAGGGAACACACAAGAACATTTGGCTCAATTCCAAGAGAAATGGATCTTTCCATCAGTTTTTCTGTAGACAGATTCTGAAGAGAGGAGTCCTTTAATCAAGGAATGCCTTACAGAATGAAATGAAGGGGACACCCCTACCAGTAAATTCTGGTTTTGTCCAACATGGGAAGGGATCAGGGTGCAGGCTCCGGGCGGCTCTTACCTCAAGCAGCTCCTGGAAGTAGCGGCATGTCTCCCCTCCAACTCCTATGTGGAGGCGCAGCCAAGCAGCTCTGCGCACTGCCCTGTCCACAGGTGCCACCTCTCCAGCTCCCATTGGTCCCGGCCGATGGGAACTGCAGGACTGGTGTGTCCTGGATGAAAGCTGGAGGCATGTGTATAGCTATACTTACCTTCATGCCTCCGGTCTATAGCCAATTGTCTAATATACAATCATATTTGCTCCAATCCCTCAGACAGAGACAAACACCTAAAAGATCTCTATCAAGAATTCCACTGAAGTGAAAAAATTGATTGACTGAGCCAGAAGAGTACCCAGAATCACCTACTACAGGACAAGTCCAACAAAGATAATAACAGAACCCCACTTGCCATCACCTTCAGCCCCCAACTAAAACCTCTCCAGTGCATCAAAGATCTACAACCTATCCTGAAACACAATCCCTTACTCTCACAGATCTTGGGAGACAAACCAGTGCTCGCTTACAGACAGCCCCCCAACCTGAAGCAAATACTCATCAGCAACAACACATCACACAACAAAAACACTAACCCAGGAACCTATCCCTGCAACAAAGCCGGATGCCAACTCTGTCCATATATCTATTCAAGTGACACCATCATAGGACCTAATCACATCAGCCACGCCATTAGGGGCTCATTCACCTGAACATCTACCAATGTGATATATGCCATCATGTGTCAGAAATGCCCTGCTGCCATATACATTGGCCAAACTGGACAGTCTCTATGCAAAAGAATAAATGGACACAAATCTGACATCAGGAATCATAACATTCAAAAACCAGTAGGAGAAGACTTCAGCTTCTCTGGTCACTCACTAACAGACTTGAAGGTGACAATTTTACAACAGAAAAACTTCAAAAACAGACTCCAACAAGAAGCTGCTGAACTGGAATAAATTTGCAAATTGGATACCATTAACTTAGGTTTGAACAGAGACTGGGAGTGGCTGGGTCATTACACAAATTGAATCTATTTCCCCATGTTAAGTATCCTCACACCTTCTTGTCAACTGTCTGATAAGGGTCATCTTGATTATCACCACAAATATTTTTTTTTCTCCGTCTGATAATAGCTCATCCTAATTAAATAGCCTCTTAGAATTGGTATGGCAACTTCCACCTTTTTATGTTCTCTTTATGCATATTGTGGTAAACCCAGGGCAGGCTACTGCCAGAGAGGGTTTGTGGTGAGAGAGGTAACTGCAGGTCAATTGGGTTCAGCTGAGTAAGGCTGCCACTGACCCAAGCAGGATCAGCTGAACCCAATTAAAAAGCTGTCAGAGACCTGTTTAAACCCTCCTCCCCAGCTAGGGTGAGGGAGAGAGATAGAGGGAGTGAGGCTGCCTGCAGGCTAGGGGCAGCAGGACAGGGAGTCTCTCCCAGAAGGGAGATAGTTTTCCTAGCCAGAAAGAAGCCTTAGAGGAAGGGAAAGCCTGCCTGTGGGGCTTTCTAGGTGGGTTGCTGGCACGGCTCTTGCCTCACCAGAGCCAATAGCACCTGAGTAAGGGGGGTCCGAGAGGCCACTCTGACACAATACCGTGTTTCCCCGAAAATAAGACAGTGTTTTATATTAATTTTTGCTCCCAAAATTACATTACATTATATTACAGCGAGAGGCAAAACTGGAAGTACGTCTTATTTTCGGGGGATGTCTTACTTTTGGGGAAAAAGGGTATATATAATATATATATGCCACAATATATATATCATTCTATGCATCTGATCAAGTGGGCTGTAGCCTACAAAAGCTTATGCTTAGATAAATTTGTTAGTCTCTAAGATGGCACAAGTATTCCTGTTCTTTTTGTGGATACAGACTAACATAGCTGATACTCTGAAACCTGACATTAAAGACTGCGAGGTGCTCAGATACTGAGGTAATAGGGACATTTAAGTACAGAAGATTTATAAATAAGAATGGGAGTAAAGATGTTACTGTAGACTTGTCTTCATTTCCTTCCCCTAAGTCTTGAGGCCAGAACAATAGCATCAGGCTTATTATTCTCTTCCCTATTACTTTGAGGTCAGGAAGTCATGGCTGGTGGAAGAGCGCTGGAGCTATCTCAATTCTATTACTGGTGTTGGGTAGTCAAATATCCTAGTACTCTTGAATCAACCAAAAGTATTTAAAAGGATGAGTACTGCTGATGTTCATTCTCTTAGGACACATTGATTATTTGATCTGCCTCATCACATATGATTTTTAAAAAAGCATCATGTAATATTAGAGAAACTAGGCAGGTTAGGTAATATCTTTCATTTGACTAACTTCTGTTGGTGAAAGAGACAAGCTTGTATTTCTAACATCCTGTAATCAACATAGCTACAATAACACTACATATCATGTAATGCAACATTTCTACTGAGTAGAATGGCAACGCTTAAACGGACTCTTCCCATTCTGTTTTATATGTCTTAACGAAATACAGTGAATACTGGTTACTATGGTAACGACAGAATTAAGGAAACTTAGTTTCAGTATAATTGCTCCATATGTTTGTACAAATCACATCTCTTACTCTGAGCATAAAACTGAAGAGCACTTTTGAACTCAATTTTTAAAAAAGAAATAATGGTGAAACAAAGAAAAACTGCATTGCAATATTTATATATCTGGCAGATGATACTTCTGTTATCATTCATTGATATATTCTTTTATATTACTGTATAATTCTTGTAACATGCCCATTCAATTATTTTTCTATTTGTTTATTGTAAGCAATCCAAAGTCTGATAATATTACAATTTCAACATAATAAATTATGAGAGCAAAGGCTATTGTGTTTCTTTTAATTTAATTTAGATGAGGTTTATTTTGGATGAAGCATAATTTGTTTATTTAGATTTAAGTAACTGTGAAAAAGACAAGAGCTCTAGGCTTCCTGACACCTAATCTTAGCACAGCATAATTTGCCCCGCAGCATAAAAAACAAGCAACCAGCAGGAACAAATTAACTCAACACAACCAGCAAGTGAATCAGCTACACCAAAGCTCTTCTTCACCCCAAACATCATTTCCTGGAACATTCCATACATCTTCTCCAAAAACCCAATATTAAATGAATGGTAGAATACTGAGATTTTTATAGTTGTGGTCCAACACTGAACTTCATTCAACGATACTGCTTTAATTGCTAAACATTGTTATGTCATTTTTGTTGCTGCAGAGATCCTAGTGGCCTTTTGACATGAACTCCCATCAATTAAGGTATGTTATAACAACAATGGGGATGATAGCAAAACAAAACAAAAAGCAATTCATTTCTATGTCTAAACATGAAAGCAATTTTGGTCCTGAAATAAGGGACCAAATAAGTTGGTCCAACTCAATGAATTGTGTTATATGCCTTTGGTGGTTCTATCAATGTTGAGTACGTGAAAATACATAGCACTCAACTTCTCACCATCTAAGCAACTATAATGGTTTCCTAATGGCTTTGGGATTAGGGTAATAGTAGGTTGGCATCCCTGTAGAGAATTAAGGTTCTGGTGCATTACCCAATTCTACTGACATTGTTTTGTCACATTAACCATAAGTAGGGTGACCAGATAGAAATAGTGAAAAAATGGGATGGGGTGAAGGGTAATAGTTGCCTATATAAGAAAAAGTCCCACAAAACAGGATTGTCCCTATAAAAACAGAACATCCAGTCATCCTAACCATAACTAAGGCTAAGATTTTGTCAGGAATATTTTTAGTAAAAGTCATGGACAGGTTAAGGGCAAAGCAGAAAAATTCACAAAGCCATGACCTGTCCCTAACTTTTACTAAAAATATGCCTTACAAAATGAGGATCTGCAGATCCCCACAGTACTTCAGATGGGGCAGCTGCAGAGACTAGGAGCTGCCCATAGCAGCTGGGGACTGTAGGGTACCCCTGCGTCTGCAGTGCCAGGCATCCTCTGCTGCCCACAAATCAGCCATTCCCCATGAAATCTTATCTTCCCTGCTGCTGGGAGCCTGGGGTTCCAAGCTGCTACCGTGTTTCCCCGAAAATAAGACAGTGTCTTATGTTAATTTTTGCTCCCAAAATTACATTACATTATATTACAGCAAGAGGCAAAACTGGAAGTACGTCTTATTTTCGGGGGATGTCTTACTTTCGGGGAAACAGGGTAGTCCAGTCATGCTGGGGGAGGGACAGGAGTTGTCCTTCCTCTGAGTGGCTGCTCCTGATGGGGAGATCAGACCCACTTCCAAAACTTGGTGGTACACACTTACTTCTGGGCTCCAGGCTTTGCAGTTCTGGGCACGGAGCTCATGGCTTCCTCCCCCAGCAGTTCCTGCCATGGTGGGGGCTTCTGCTCCCAGCGGCTGCAGACAGGACAGCCCAGGCTCTGGGGTTCTTGTCCCCGTTGCTCCAGCTGGAGCTCAAGGCACCCACAACAGCTCAGCCTGGGCTCAGAACTTCTGCACCCCACCTCCCCTTTACCTTGGCTCTGGACTTTCTCCCCCAGCGATTCTGGCCAGGTGCTTCTTCTCCAGCTAGAGTAGTACAAGAAACTGAAACTGCTATATCTGTAGGAATTTACTACATCAGATGGCAGTTTTTTACAATAGCAGTTTCTTACAATCTCTTACATTTGAGTAACTGCTACCAATAGCAAATTCCTACAGGTAGCAGTTTCTCACACTACATCAGGGCAGTCCAGGCTGGATGCTGCCCAGGCTCGAGGCTTCACCCCACAGTTGCAGCCAAGGCTCAGGGTGCCCAGGCGCAGGGCCGGTTTTCTTCAATATCTTTATCAATGATCTGGAGGATGGTGTGGACTGCACCCTCAGCAAGTTTGCAGATGACACTAAACTGGGAGGAGTGGTAGATACATTGGAGGGTAGGGATAGGATACAGAGGGACCTAGACAAATTAGAGGACTGGGCCAAAAGAAATTTGATGAGGTTCAACAAGGAGAAGTGCAGAGTCCTGCACTTAGGACGGAAGAATCCCATGCACTGCTACAGACGAGGGACCGAATGGCTAGGCAGCAGTTCTGCAGAAAAGGACCTCGGGGTTACAATGGATGAGAAGCTGGATATGAGTCAACAGTGTGCCCTTGTTGCCAAGAAGGCGAACGGCATTTTGGGCTGTAGAAGTAGGGCCGTTGCCAGCAGATTGAGGGACGTGATTGTTCCCCTCTATTCGACATTGGTGAGGCCTCATCTGGAGTACTGTGTCCAATTTTGGGGCCCACACTACAAGAAGGATGTGGAAAAATTGGAAAGAATCCAGAGAAGGGCAACAAAAATTATTAGTGGCCTGGAGCGCATGCCTTATGAGGAGAGGCTGAGAGAACTGCGATTGTTTAGTCTACAGAAGAGAAGACTGAGGGGAGATTTAATAGCTGCTTTCAACTACCTGAAAGGGGGTTCTAAAGAGGATGGATCCAGACTGTTCTCAGTGGTAGCAGATGACCAAACAAGGAGTAATGGTCTCACGTTACAGTTGGGAAGGTTTAGATTGGATACTAGGAAAAACTTTTTCACTAGGAGGGTGATGAAGCACTGGAATGGGTTACCTAGGGAGGTGGTAGAATCACCTTCCTTAGAGGTTTTTAAAGTCAGGCTTGACAAAGCCCTGGCTGGGATGATTTAGTTGGGGATTGGTCCTGCTTTGAGCAGGGGGTTGGACTAGATGATCTCCAGAGATCCCTTCCAACCCTAATATTCTATGATTCTTCCCTGAGAGCTCCTGCTGAGGCTCAGGGGACCCAGTTGGGACTTCCACAATGGGGTTTCCAGGGACCCCCCAGACTGACCAGGGGCTTGGAGCCCCTGCCTTAATCTCTCAGTGGCCTGGACTAGCAGCTAGGAGTCCCCAGCTGGGGCGCTCCTAGCAGCATGGGGGCAGTGTTTTCCCCAGGAATTGAAATTGGAGTGGGAGGTGTTCAAATTTATGGGGGGCAGGGATCAGGGCTGATGAGAGGTGAGGCTGTGAGGATGAAGGTAGGTTGCATAGTACCATCGAAAAACAAAGATGTTTCATGATCATTTTGTTAAATTTAACGCAAGTTTCAAAATCATCACACAAATTAAAATTGGCTATTCAAGCCTTCTGTGAAGCAGTACATCTACATCCTTTTTGGTTTCTTCTTATAATTTTTCACAGCTCTGTTAATGAACTTCTTGAATGTAATGCATTTATTTTTTGTAGCTTCTCGTGTGTCCAGTACTTCCATTCTTTCAATTGATATGCTCATTAGTTCATTCACAACATCAGGCAGAAGGCCAATTCTTTCAGAACACAAAATTCTATTAAATGATGAAATAGACCACTCAGCTGTAGCTCTTATGACCAGGAGTAACAAGAGATGAATTCCTACTTAATTCATCCCAGGAAACATAGCACAAAGATCGGATCGAGCCACTAGTGGTGATAAAAAAGAAGCCAAAATTAAATCTTCATTCATTCACTGTATGATATTCTACTCTGTGTCCAAATTCTCTATTCTGTCCTGAGCACATGGCAGCCCCATTGCTAGTTGTTCCTCACTCCACTCAACTGTCAGTGTTTTACAGGACAGGGATCTGTAAAAGCTACGTAAAGATTGAGAAGTCACTGTTGTAGATTTTTAAGAGTGAAGACTATGTACTTTTTCAATTGTCTTAAACACTTGTCCTCTTCACTTAACGATTCAATATAAATGCCTTCATTAGTTAACTTCTGGACTGATGTCTTTGCTTCTTCCAGTACTTTTTCAATGGATAGCTCTCTGATCCAAATTTAACTTCTATTGCTGGACAAAGGTCAACTACTGTGGTACAGATGCCTGGATGCCATTGTTTAATGACCAAGTGGTTTCAACAGTAGACTTACGAGAGAGAATAGTCTTCTCTGAACGTAGTAACAAAAGTAATCCACCAGCCTCACTGCTTAGATCCATCCCATAAACCCCTAGCTCATCACTAGCTGTCAGTGAGTGCTCATTTAGACTTTGCTTACAAATCATCATTTGAATTATTAGGTTGGCCAACATCACCGAAACAAATGCACCGACACTGTCATAAAAAACAGCTGTATAAGAAAACTAGTCTATGTTCATACTGTTCAGACCTAGTATACTTTTTCAGATACACATTTAATCATACACTGTACAATATACGTTTTTAAGGTGTGTATTAATGTTTCAGTTTCAATTCAAATTTCCAAACAACCACTAAATTGGCAACACTTCATGTAACTAGTTCACAAAACTGGGGGTGGGGATGTAGGAAAATCCCTGCATGTGCATCCCTACCCACCTTCATCTCCCGGAACCTCTTCTAACTACAGGAAGCTCGGAGGCTGCTGCCTAGGCAGCACAGAAGAGAGGGTGGCAATCTTGGGACCCGCCCCTACAACAACTTTGCAATCCCATTTTGCGTCAGGACCCCCAGAGTTACAACACAATGAAACTTCAGATGTAAGCATCTGCAATCATGAAACCGACCTATTTTTAAATCCTGGCCGTGAAATTGACCAGAATGGACCTTGAATTTTATAGGGCCCTAGAAATATCCTAGCTCCACTGAAGTCAATGGCCACACTCCCAGTGACTAGGAGCCAGGATTTTATTCAATGTAACTTATAAAATACATATACTTTACATTTTATAACTCTAGATCAGAGGTGGGCAAACTATGACCCACGCGCCACATCCAGCCCAGGGGATCCTCCTGTGCGGCCCCTGAGTTCCTGGCTCCAGCCCCTCCCCTGCTGTTCCCCCTCCTCCACAGCCTCAGTTCACTGTGCCATTGCCGCAAACTAGGGGTCAAGATCCCACAGGGGCTTGCGAGGTTATTACATGGGAGGTCAGGCTCCACCCCGACCCCATTTTACTTCCAGCATTTATAATGGTGTTAAATTAAAAAACACTTTTATATATTTATAAGGGGAGGGAGGGTCACACTCAGAGGCTTGAAAGGGGACTGGAGAGGGGAGAAAGGGAAGATAGTGGAGGAAATAACCAGTATCTCAATAATAACTGGAGCAGCTGAAGGCAACAACCTAACACTTCCTTCTCTTTCCCACATAAAAAAGACCAAAACACAACATAGCCACACGTTCACACAGACCCCTAGTCAGCATAAAATGCAACAAGAAAACTTAAATGTTGATTTTACTGTGTGTGTTCTCCACAGCTCAATAATTCAAATTAAATAACTATTTTCAACTGTATTCAAATAAAAGCACTTTGGAGAGTTTATTGAAAAATAAACATCTCAGAAATAAAACATCTCAAAAGTTTTACTTGATTAATTTAAAAAATACCATTGTGAGTGCAGGAAAAGGAGACTGTTTTTAAATGGTCAGGTATACTGGGTTCTACATAACTGTACATATATTGACCACTAATGGATACCTGGTACTAGATAAAAAAATTTAAAAAAAGTCAATGCCACAAGGAGCCTATACACTAAATCAAAGACAACACAGTTCAGACACATAATAAAAAGAGTTCAGTACTTAGGCCTGGTGTACACACCATTTTTGTACTGGTATAACTGGTCTTTTTGGGGGGGCGGGGGGGAAGAGTATTATACCAGGATAACTATATTATTTAATCTCCTTTCTGAGCGTCAATAGCTATAGCTGTAAGAAGCACCTTTGTATACTGGCATAACTACCAGTATAATAATAACGCTTTAATTATATCAATATAGTTAAAGTGGTAGACAAGCCACTTTGGAAGAAACATTTTGTGTAGACAGGCCCTTAGGAAGTAAAGAATGGTGAGCTTAAAAGAGGCATAATGTTATTGATATTCAACATTAATTATTTCTTGCTTATACTTGTTAAGGCAGAAGGTCTAGAAATCTAGAAATGTTATGTAAAATTATGCAGCACTCTAACTTGGTGCATATGCTTTTTTCCAATGAAAAAAACTGTTTCTATTCTATTCCTACCCCTAAACCCTACATGATATGCAAACTATAAAAGTCAATAAAAATAATTTACTATGACATTTAAGTCACTTTAAATCCTACTAAATTGGATATTACAGTAGACTCTCGATTATCCAGGATGATAGGGGAAAAAAATAATTCTGGTTAATAAAATCCTGGATAATCACCATCCATAGAAAATATGGGGAGTGGGGGTTGATTCACCAGCCATCCTGCACCAGAGGGAGGGGGTGTTGGTTCACTGTGTGTGTGTGTGGGTGGGTGGGTGTGCGTGCGTGCTTGGGGCCGCAGCAAAGCCAGAGCCGGCCCTGTGAGTTGTGCTTTTTTTTTTTTTTACATCCTGGTTAATCCACATCCTGGATAATCGAGAGTCTACTGTAAATACAAACTGAAGTTAAAAGTTTGGGTTTAAGATTCTCAACAATATACTTTTACAAATTGTATCTAGTATGAAAGACCCCAAACTCCAGCAACTACTTAAGGCAGGTGAATCCAGGTACCAAAATAAGGAAGGGAAGTGCTCTGTCCCACCCAAACCAATGAAAATGTTACATAGTCTACAGGACCCCCAGGCAACAGGAGCCCTGGGGGCTCCAATTCCTCCAAGGGGAGACATTCATACACTGACTCTTTTTCGGGAGTGGGGGCTGTTTCAGACCAGCCTACCCAAGTCTGTGATGAGAGATTGAGATCCAAGTCCATCCCCATGACAGTGCTCTGCCAGTGATGCCCTGTTCTTCCTCTCCCACTTAACTCCACTTTACTTCAAACCTAACTATAGTCTCTACATTCATTTTTTCTGACCAGAAATGGGGATCATAGAATGATAGGACTGGCAGAGGCCGCCAGCGCAGAGGAATGTTGGGCTGCTGAGTGGGGCAGCGCAGTGGGGGGGTGCAAGGTCTGATCCAAAGGGGGGTGCATTGCGGCAGGGCAGGGTACAAGCAGTGGGGCAGCGCAGTGGGGGGGTGCAAGGTCTGATCCAAAGGGGGGTGCATTGCGGCAGGGCAGGGTACAAGCAGTGGGGCAGCGCAGTGGGGGGGTGCAAGGTCTGATCCAAAGGGGGGTGCATTGCGGCAGGGCAGGGTACAAGCAGTGGGGCAGCGCAGTGGGGGGGTGCAAGGTCTGATCCAAAGGGGGGAGCATTGCGGCAGGGCAGGGTACAAGCAGTGGGGCAGCGCAGTGGGGGGGTGCAAGGTCTGATCCAAAGGGGGGTGCATTGCGGCAGGGCAGGGTACAAGCAGTGGGGCAGCGCAGTGGGGGGGTGCAAGGTCTGATCCAAAGGGGGGAGCATTGCGGCAGGGCAGGGTACAAGCAGTGGGGCAGCGCAGGGGGGGGGTGCAAGGTCTGATCCAAAGGGGGGAGCATTGCGGCAGGGCAGGGTACAAGCAGTGGGGCAGCGCAGGGGGGGGGGGGCAAGGTCTGATCCAAAGGGGGGTGCATTGCGGCGGGGCAGGGTACAAGCAGTGGGGCAGGTGCATGCTGGGGGATGGGCGCAGAGGCTGTCCAGCAGAGGGGACAGGTGGGGAGTACAAACCTAGCAGAAGCAGCAGTGGGGCAGGTGCAGCGCTAGAGGGAGCAGCAGAGCCTGGCTAGGGGAAGGGAAGGGGGGTCGCATGCAGAGCTAGGGGGGTAGATGCAGTGGGGCAGCTGCAGCGCTGGGGGACAGGAGTCACCTCCCAACCCAGCCAAGTCCCCCCGCGGAGGCCAACGGGCTGGTCACAAGGTGCTGCCCAGTCCCGAGCCGCTTGAGGCCCGCGGCCGCCAGTCACCTGCGCCCGAGCTCCAGGGATCCGCCCGCCCCGTGTCACGTTGCACCCAGCCCAGTCCCCGCGACTCACGTATTGAGCCCGCCCAGCGCCAGGGCCGCGCCCGCTCCGGGGCCGCGGACGATTCGTTCTGCCCCTCCCCGCGTGCCGGTTGCGGCCGTTGTTCGTTAGTCCCGTCACCAGGCAACGGCAGCCTCCTCCCCCCCCCCCCCCCGCCGCCACCACCGCCGCCGCCGCGCGCGCGGGGGGGCGGGCGAGCAGCCAGGGAGAGTCTGCAAATCCCCCTCTCCCTGCCAGGAGGTGACCCCCGCCCAGCGTCCCTCAACGCGGACCCGCGGGGTCATTGGCCGCGCCGCGCCTCCCTTCTTCCGCCCGTCAGTCGATCCCGGGGAGGGGCTCCGGGCGCTGTCCTCATGCGGGCTCCCAGCCCTGCCCTACAGCTTGCCTGGCTCCCCTCTGCCCAGACCCCCTGCCCAGGGGGCGGGATGTAGCTGCCCAGGGCGGGAGGCCCAACATGAGGCACCGGGGCCCCACGTTCCTCTCCGCCAACCTGCACCCGCTGGGGTTGCCAAAACCGAACCCCCCTGCCCCGCACCTCCCCTTGGCCCCTGGGGCGCAGGAGGGGGCTCCGGGCTGGGGCACGATGTTGGGGCAGGCAGGGAGCCCACCTTAGCCCTGGGACCCCGCTGCACCGCCAACCAGACTTTGAACAGCCCGGTCTGCAGGGCCAACTGGAGCTGCCAAGGGCCCTTTTCCGATGGAAAACTAGATGCCTGGCAACCCTAGGACCAGCTTAGGCATCAGGACTCCTGGGTTCTCTTCCTAGCTCTGCCCCAGAGCTCTCAGGTTCTTCATCTGGGGATAATGATACTGACCCATCCTTCATCTGGGGATAATGATACTGACCCATCTTTGTAAGGCACTTAAAATTCCAGGGCTGTAAAGGACTATGATGTGCAAGTACTAAATACTGTTGTTTTACATCTCTGTCCAGCATTTTGTGCACGCCCTTGTCACTCTGCATGTTTGTTTGTTTCCCTTGCCTGCTGTGCTGCCAGGGCACAGCCTTTCCAGATAGCAGAGTGTGTCTAAAACTTGGTGCTCCAGGAAAGGCAAGAGCTTAATGTTATCTTTACCGCACTGAAACAGAACTGATTTTAAAGAGGCACAGTAATACTGCCACTACAAGTGATCAAAAAACCATGAGTGCTTGTGAAAGTGAGTGATGGGGAAGAGCAAGCGACAGGGGGGTGGAGTGATACGGTGGGGGAAGAGATGTGGGGGAAGGGGTGGAACAAGGGGCAGGGCAAGAGGGTTTGTTTTTTCTGCAATTAGAAAGTTGGCAACCCTATATAGGATAAATGTCCAAAGTTTTAAAAGTTAGCCATTTTCCTTCTGGAGTTCAACAGATCATTTATAAACACATTTGTTTGTCTAGTCTAAGAAGCTAAACAACTAAAACAAATCCAATTAAATACTGCAAAAAAATTCAACTTTAAACATTTTACTCCTACACTGACAGCTTATATGCCATGTTTCACCCACAGTTAAATTTTTATTACCAAGTTGCAAACCCCCGAAAGGAGAATTTATAGTAGAAGTAATGTCACTGTTCAAGATGTTGGACAGCAGCTGTCAAGGCTTTTTCCACATTATTTCCATTTATAATCTGGAGGCTGGAAATAAGGGTCAGTTGATTGTTAATATGCCATGTCATTTGTCTAACTTTTTTTATTCTGCTATCTTAGTACACTTTGCTTACTTGCCCTTTAACCTAACTGCAAGATTTACTGCACCTAGACAGAAATATTAATTGACAGAAGCAGTGCTTTGGAGACTAAATGGCACAGTAAGTTAGTGCCCAAGTCTTTCATATCTGGAAACCTACAGCAAGTTAAAATTATGCTGTGGTCAAGTGACAATAAACTTGACTGAATATTTGTCACATCACACAAGTTGCTATAAGTGACCAGAATAGGACTGGAATACTAAGTTGCATTGCCAACCTGTTTTGAAAAGAAGTGGGAATAGCACTTGCCTGCACCTTTCTTGACACTTTTATTGAATCATAGATTAAGTAAGATTTAATAATAATCACACTACACATTAAAACCGTATATGTAAAGAAAAGGGTAATAATTAAATTCTAATCCAAGCACTTGTCATCTTGAGTATGATCCCACAATGCTCTCAAAATTCTCTCTTCACATGTCATTCAAATCCAAAATCATGTAACTTATTCTTCTAGCTTTGCTTTATTTGCAGTGTCTTTCACAGCATTTTGCACCAAAGTTGCTAAATATAAATTAGTGGGGACAGGGGGAGGGATCTTGTGCCAATTTCTAAGAGCCAAGAAGGGTTTGGACTCCTGGAGTGGGCTAATTCTCCACTGGCTAGGAAATGGCACTGACTCCGGTCTTTCCTAATGTCCTTGCAATACATAAACAGATTTTGTTAGTATTTTAAGCAAAAATGGAAAAGCCAAGTATCACTCCTTTTTCTCATACAGAAGTCGAAAATAAGCAAACACACATACAAATATCATTTTCAACATTCTAAATGAAATTATATTAGTCAGCATGTCAGAGGAAGGTTTACAACATTTCTCACTTGATCTTTGTGGCTTTTGACAAGAGGTGAGGGTAATTAATTACCACCGCTTTTCAAATTCAGTAAAAGCTGTGTTATCTGGCCCTCTGCCAACCAGAAAGCTCTAAAAACTGGCATTTCTGATATCTCCCAATACAAATATTTAATCTAGTAACCAGGACTGATGTTGAAGCTACTTCGGATCTGAATATTTCCAAGAGCAATCGGACTACGCTTGAGTTAGCCAAGAAGAACCAAATGCTGTTCTTTCTGTTTGTATCTGTCATTGTGATGGGTCAGTTTATTACTCAGTGTATTGTCCTGTGTTTATCATAAAATATCAACATCACCATACCGCTATGGCATCCAAAATACCAATGAAAAGCAAAGGAGAGAAGCATAAGAGTGTTGTGCTGATATTAAAACAGATAATAGATATTTGTACACATCTTGAAAAGGGCAAGAATAGGAATGTTTATTCATTTTATTGTATTCTAATTCTTTGAAAATTGGTAATCCATTGGTAAGTATAACTCTTAGTTAACTGGAATTTTTGACTAATTGGCGCTTCGTATTCCCCCAACCTGCCAGATAACAAATTATTTATTGTATTGATATTAACAAAAACTTGGATTATTTTATAGCTACAGTAAAATTAGGAACATAATGATGTCCAGTGGTAAATAACTCCTACTCTGGTCTTTGATCAGCTATTCCATTTGCTAGTTACCTTGCAATGTCCTCTGTATTACCCGCTTCTGAAAGAGTTTCTTGCAAGTTAAACTAGAAGATTTTGTGAAAGTGATCAGTGTAAAGACTATTTTGTTTCACCATCTTAAGTGAAATGTTTTAATGTTTTTCAAAATTTGACATGAAAAAGACCAGTTTTAACCAACTTTTTACTTGCAAATGGTTTATTTATATCAACCAAGTCGCTACTTTACCAGTACAGTAATCTCTATACCTAATGAGGGAGGAAAGCCCTGTATTTAAAGACTTCAGTTCCTGCCTGCCTTTAAGGAGACTATTTCCCAGAGCAGTTATGAGCCAGCTGCTGGCTTTCCCCTGCCCTGTGCCTTCTAGGGCATAGGTTCTCAACATTTTTCTTTCTGAGGCCCATCCCAACATGCTATAAAAACTCCATGGCCTGTCTGTGCCACAACAACTGTTCTTCTGCATACCCAGTAGATTAAAAGCCATGACTGGTATTAGGGAGTAGCAAACAGCGGGAGTAGCAAACAGCGTAATGGCCCCGCAAAACTAAATTGCTCAGGCTTTGGCTTCAGACCCATGTGGCAGGGTTCAGGCTTCAGCCCCACACAGTGAGGCTCAGGCTTTGGTTTCCTATCCTGGGTCCCAAAGATTTCAACTCTGGCTCTGCTCTCTGGTTTATTTTGGTGGACCCTCTGAAACTTGCTTGCAGCCCTACAGAGGACCTCAGATGCCTGGTTGAGAACTGCTGTTTTAGGGGTCAAGTGAAATCCTTCCCGTCTTACTTCAGTAGAAAGGACCTAATTTTATACCCTTAACTTCCTATTCACTAAACTGGCCTCCAGCACCCTCAAAGTCTGCTGTCAACTCACATTATTAAGGTCTTGATTTTACAAGTTCTTGCACAAAGTATATAATGGTGTGCAAAGTTATTGTGCTCAAGTGTATGTAGGACTACTTGTGGACACAAGTAAGGGTAAATGTAGGCTTAGTCCTCCATGCTGAGAGGTAGTAAACATCCTGTATGCCCACTCCCTTATTTCCACATACATACAGTAAAAGTGGATTGCATATATAGAGAAAAGGTCCCCCCTTAGGTCTTATGCTTGCTACTAGGCAACAGAGTTTTGGCAGCCAAGTAGTAGCTCATTTACTAATGAATCAGTTTCTTCTGTGCTCCCTGTCGTCCTCCTCATTAGTTACATTTTGTTTACATGCACTGCACTCTATACTTATATTGTGCAGGTTCAGACCCTTAGGCTATGTCTTCACTGAAAAAAAAGTGTTTTTACATCAGGATAGCTAATCTGAGATGTCTATCACAATGTGAACCTTAGCGGAGAAAAGGCACAACTGGTGGGCAGAGCATTGAGCTAATGGGGAATTAGCTTAAATGGTAGAGTGCTTGCTTAGCCTGCAAGTGGTAGCAGGATCAACACCTGCATTCTCTAAGCCCCTTCACTTTAGGGGGAGGGATAGCTTGGTGGTTTGAGCATTGGCCTGCTAAACCCATGGTTATGAGCTCAATCCTTGAGGGGGCCATTTAGGCATATGGGGGGGAAATCTGTTGGCTGATTTAATTGGGAATTTATCCTGCTTTGAGCAAGGGGTTGGACTATATTATCTCCCAAGGTCCTTGCCAACTGTGAGATTCTATGATCTTTACTAGCCACATCAAGTTAAAAACTGCATATGCTTTCTTTCCACTAGGACTTTGCATCAAGACAGCTATCTCACTATAAAAAAGCCACTCCTTTTTAGCAGTGAAGATAAAGCCTGAGTGATTGAGAAGTTGCTCAGGTCCGTCGGAGGGGAGCAGGGGGGAGAGAGCTGAGCAAGTGGGGGGGGCATTGGAGTGGGGGGAGGGAGAGATTTTAAAAATTTTCGATTCTTACCTGAGAGGGGAGAGAGCTGAGTGCAGGGGCCATTGGAGGGGGGGAGGGGGGAAGAGAGCTAAGCGAGTGGGGGGCCGTTGGAGTGGGGGGGAGGGGAGAGAGAGCTGAGCGAGTGCGGGGTCCATTGGAGGGGGGTATTATTACATCATAACTATGTCACAGAGAACAGCAGGTGTTAACCTGCTGCTCAGCTGATGTGAATGGACTTTAAAGAATTTCACCCCTAGGGGGCGTCAGAGGTGAGATTTGAAAAATTTTCGATTCTTACCCTGATTAGGACCCTAAAGCCTATAACTGTACCAAATTTCAAGTCTCTAGCTCAAACGTGTGGAAGGAGTAAGGGAACGTACATACACGCACGCACGCATTCACCATTTGACTTTTATATATATAGATGTGACCAAGTAGGTAGTTATGTAGATTCTCTGATGTGCATACTTTCTGCCCTTACTCAGTGTGCTACCCCACAAGCTTCTCTGGTGAAAACATTACAATCACCACAGAACTCCAAGAGTCAGGAGCTTATAAGCGTAAAATAATTCTTGGAGGTTTTATTCCATATAGCAAAAATACCCGGCGTTGCTCGGGTCCATCGGAGGTGGGGAGGGGGCAGAGAGCTGAGCGAGTGCGGGGTCCGTTGGAGGGGGGAGGGGGCAGAGAGCTAACCTTACACCCCCACCTCACCCCCCCGACCAAACCCAATACCCCCACCTCACTTACCCCTCGACCAACCCCGACTCACATTTTCACCCCCCCCACCCAAACCCCACACCCCCACATCACCCCCCTACCAACCCTAACACCCCCTGACCAACACCCACACCTCACCCCCCGTAGACCAAACCTGACACACCCACCTCACTTTCCCCCCCAACCAAACCCGACACCCCTATCTACCACCACAAACAAACCCTACACCCACACCTCACTTACCCCTCGACCAACCCCGACCCCCCTCTTTACCTCCACAAACAAACCCAACACCCCACCTTACCCCCCCCACCAAACCCAACACCCCCTGACCAACCCCAACACCCACACCTCACCCCTCACCCACCCCGACACCTTCCCACCCCCCCCAGACCAAACCCAACATCCCCGGCTCACTTACCCCCCGACCAAACCCGACACCCCCACATCACCCCCCGACCAAACCCGACACCCCTACCTCACTTACCCTCCGACCAAACCCAACTCGGGTCCGTCGGAGGTGGGGAGGGGGCAGAGAGCTGAGCGAGTGCGGGGTCCGTTGGAGGGGGGAGGGGGCAGAGAGCTGAGCGAGTGTGGGGTCTGTTGGAGGGGGGTATTATGACATCATAACTATGTCAAAGAGAACAGCAGCTGCCCAGCTGATGTAATTGGCCTTTAAATAATTTCACCCCTGGGGGGCGTCAGAGGTGAGATTTGAAAATTTTCGACTCTTACCCTGATTAGGACCCTAAGGCCTCTAACTGTACCAAATTTCAAGTCTCTAGCTCAAACGGTGTGGAAGGAGTAAGCGCACGTACATACACGCATACACCATTTGACTTTTATATATATAGATTTCAGTTTTGATTGGTTTTTACATATTTATGGGATATAAAATGAGACTATTTTAGAAAATGCTGCAAACTGCACTGTACTCTAAAATGGGAATTTTCATTGTCCTGCAGGCTGGGTCTAGTGTTCAAAAGAGCTCTGTGTTTTCTCTGTTCTTACCAACAGAAAGCATGCTAAGTCATCACACAGAGTAGAAGCCCTATTTTAATTGAGATTGAGGAGTTCATAAAACCAAACATCTCAGAATTACAGTAGGTGCAGTGCACAATTTATTAACTATTCAATGTGTACATAATGATTGGTAATAAGTGTATACAGTGAGCTAGAACAATCTTGCCAATGGACTGCATTACATCCTACAATGCTATATGTGTGTAATATACTATAGTGTTGCAGCAGTCACTATGAAATAAATAACTTATTTTCTTTTGGTTGATACACCCATGCACTGAGTTTGTGTTGACTCCACTCACTGATTAAATACATACACGTGTCCATTATTGATTGAGAGAGAAAAATGGTTCATATAACTGGTTATTCATAAGATCAGTGTTCATAAAATCAGAATTGTACTATAGAGCAAGAACAGATGACCTGCAACAGGTGTACGTGTTGCATAAACTTCAAAACCAAAAAATAGTGGGAAAATTCCTTCCCTCTGCTCCAGCCCCTACCCACTGCTCCATTGGGTTCAAGAAATGTAAATGAGCTGCAAGAGGCCGGGGGAGAATTCTCCCCCTATTACAGAAACAGTTTAAGGCTGATGTAAGCAATAGTGTAAAGCATAGCAGTGAGAGTAGCCAAAGTGTTCAGCACTACAGAGATTCTGGGCTGCAGTTGTGTGCTCTGAGGGCAAGACACATTTATTTTGCTTTACATTCTCTATCACAAGCATATAGCAAAATGTCTGTGATGGGGTGTTTATCTCACACACACCATTAAAGAGTTAATATGGGCCTGACAGGCCAATTAACCTGCCTGCTCACACCTGAAGGGTGGGCCAGACCTACTTAGAAATAAAGCCCAGCTGGAGGAGAGCAGGGCTTGTTTCCATAAAGAGCTGAGTAGGCATAGTTATGAGAGAAGAAATTCAGAGCGTGTGAGGTGTTCTCTCATGGAGGAGGTGTGTAGCAGAACGTTGAGAAGGGGGGGGGGGGGACATAGCTTCTCCAGAAGTGAGCTGAAGGCCTAGCTGGAATCTTCCTGGAGTAAAGGGAGAAGTGGGCTGGAACCTACAAGGTAGGGTTGATTAAGATACAGGATTGTCTAAAGTAGTAGGGGTATGCTTGCAATGAGGAGGCTGCTAGCTATCCCAGCTGGGCTGAGGGTTTGGTTTTAGTACATGTTATTTAAGACTTTGGTGTAGGACTCTGTACAGTATTCTGGCTGGAAGGCCAACACACACCTTTGGCTATAATACCCCAAAAGAATGTGGGGATGAAGTGAGCCAAAGTGTTACAGTGCCCCCTGCAGGCAGGAGGGGGGTGTTGAGGTGTTCTATGTATGCAAAACCTAAATTCCAAAACAAAACTCTCTGATGCACACAGTTCTTCCCCTAGGTAGAGGATGAGAGAACACATGTGACTGTTGATTACATTGGTTAAGACACTAGTCAAAGGCATATAGTGATGGATACAGAATCACATACTAAAATAATAGGTAGCAGGGGAAAGGTGACTACACGTTAGAGTAGCCACGAGAAATGTTATAACTTACATTGAAGGCCATTTCAGGTTTCAGCCTCTCCTGAAGGCTGGGTGGCATAAAGGTCAAATAAAACCTCCTGCCTGGGGCTACAGCTCTGTGCTGCATATCCCAGGCAATGGAACACAGACTCCGAACCACTATGCTTTAAATACAAGGCTAGGTATCCCCTATATCCAAGATGTTAGAATAAAATAAAAGGTATCTTAAGTTACTTTCTTTCATATCATCACCAAGAATAGAGGCAGGCCAAATTATGTCCTAAATTAAACTTGTGCACAAGTGTAACTGATTGGAACTTATAAACACTTCATGATGTACTAGGAAAAACAGGATCTTTCGCTCTCTGCAATAATAACATGAAAAGCAGAAAAAATTAGTCTTGAGGTCTCAGTACACACAAGGTAAAAAACTGTTTTTTGAAACAGGGGTGCTGGAACAATTTTTATAGTGGGAGTGCTGAGAGCCATTGAATGAAACTGTAAATCCTGTGTATAATGGAAACTATTTCAAGCCAGGGAGTGTTGCAGAGCCCCAAGAATCCCTAGTTCCAGCACCTATGGTTTGATATACATTTTTAAGAATACAATAGTCCTGTCTTAATAATTACACAGAAAAATAACCAACAAGCAAAATTCGCCTACCCAAGTCTGCTTTCCACCATTCAAGTAGTGCAAAACAGATTCAAATCCAGTTTAAGAAGCTATCTACGGGCAGGTCTACACTACACTGACGGGGATCAACGCTGTGAGATTAATCTATCGGGGGTCGATTTATTGAGTCTAGTCTAGAAGCGGTACATTGATCCCCGAGCACTCTCCCGTTGACTCCTGTACTGCACTGCCATGAGAGGTACATGCGGAGTCGATGGGGGAGCGGCAGCAGTCGACTCACCGCCATGAAGACACCGCACTAAGTCGATCTAAGTACATCAACTTTTACTATGCTCCTCTCGTAGCTGAAGTTGTGTATCTTAGATCAATTTCCATCCCACCCACCCACCCCCAATCTAGACCAGGGCTAAGAATTTATCTGCCAGAGGTATAGGGCTAATAAAATGGCTTCTTTACCACAGTTACCTTACATCCTCCCATTTAGGTGGACGGTTTGGGGAAAGGCAAGCATATCCTAGCAGTTGTTACAGTTGCCATAATGACTTATTGGGGCATTAGGCAGCCTGAGTAAGCTGGAATAGTCCTTGGATCCTAAAGAGCCCTAAATGGTAAAAGTTTTTAATAAAAGCTCATAGAATGCTGAAAAATAAGATTTTTTCCCTTGAAACCTAATCAGCACATTATCTGTAGTGCAATTCTGTACAGATTCAAGAACTTATTAAACCTGATTAAACACAATTAAAACTACATTTTACAGTGTTGTGGAAGCCTTTCTTGAATCTTCATGCAAGCCAGTATACAATAGCAGTGTGGAAGAACTTATGAAAGGCAGCAGTTATGATATTCCTGGCTAGTATTCCTTCTCTCAACACAAGGAAATTTGATTTTCAGACATGGTTTCTTGGCTACCTACCCTCTCATTCCTACATTAGGATGGCAGTATATTCTGTCAGAAAGTGCAATTGACAGTTTCTAGGGCACAGACATGTTTAGACAGACTGCCTAATATTACAGATGATCTCTCTTCTGCAATATCTGTCTATAATAGCCATTCTGTATGGTTGCCATATGCCCCTTTACTCCTAATCAATTGTTGTTCATTCTGGTAAGCCTAAAAGAAATGAACCGTCAATAAAGAAAAATAGTACTTATAATAGTCAAGTCAGATTGTACTGCAGTGGGCATTTGAGAAACACATTGAGGCCATATGATTGATATAATAACAGACATTTTACTTCTATTGTGAGTTAACAGAAGTATATTCTTGTTATGTGGTTATAAATAACACAAACGTTGTTTTGAATTTTTTTTAAAAAAAAACCTTCCAGACCCAAAAAACAAGGTGAGGTATGTGAAAACAATACACACAAATATCAGAGGCATACCGTACACCAGTGGTTTTCTTTACCTTGGTGGGCCACATATACAGCTCTCTATGTGTTATGTGGGCCGCATTGACCCTACATATACTACCTGTATGGCCCTGAGGATGCCACATGGGTTGCAGCTGTGTGTTTGGTCCACAAGCAGCCTGTGGGCCAGAGGTTCAGAACTACAACTGTATATAAACTAACTTAAAATAAACAATAGCAAAAAAATATCAATAATAGATATTAAGGGCATGGTTACACTTACAGGATTATAGCGCTTTTGGCTATAGCTGTCCCTGTATACAGCAGTAGGTATAGTGATAGAGCGTGTCCACACTTAGACCTGCCAGCGGTATATCATGGCCACAATTGCAGCACTTCAGGTGGCATTAATAGCAGCACATTAGGGCAGGTATCTCACAGAACACCTCTTCCCAATCTGGCGCAATGCCTTGTGGGAAGGGGGGAGTCGCTTGCGGGGCATTCTGCATCCTGTTCCAACTCCCCATGATGCTTCGCGTAATATCCCAGCAATCCCTGTGTTTCCGTCCACCTCAGGCGCACTCCGTCGTTCATTTTTGTGTGCCGTAATGGATCTGGAACTGCTGAGGAACATGCTGATGACTGTCGCCAGCACATCTCGCAGTGCTGTGGAGTTAATCCTTGACATGCAAGGTGACAGTGATGGGTCTGAAGAGGAGATCGAGCCGACGAACGCATTTGACACAAAACTGCTTGTCTCATTAATGGACATGCTCACAGCTGTGGAACTCCGCTTCTTGGCACGGGAAACGAGCACTGACTGGTGGGATCGCATCGTCATGCAAGTGTGGAACAATGAGCAGTGGCTTCAAAACTTTCGCATGAGAAAAGCCACTTTCATGGGACTGTGTGCTGTACTTGCCCCCACCCTGCGGCGCAAGGACACCAGATTGAGAGCTGCTCTCCCGGTGGAGAAGCGGGTGGCTATTGCAATCTGGAAGCTGGCCACCCCAGAGAGCTACCGATCGGTGGCCAACCACTTTGGGGTAGGAAAGTCAACCGTTGGAGTCGTATTGATGCAAGTGTGCCAGGCCATTAATTGCATCCTGCTACAAAAAAATCGTGACTCTTGGTAACGTGCATGACATCATGGTTGGCTTTGAACAAATGGATTTCCCTAACTGTGGAGGGGCGATAGATGGGACCCATATGCCTATTCTGGCACCCGACCACCTAGCAGACAAGTACATTAATCAAAAGGGGTACTTCTCCATGGTTCTCCAGGGGCTTGTGGATCACCGTAGCCGTTTTACTGACATTAACGCAGGCTGGTCAGGAAAGGTGCATGATGCACGCATCTTCCGCAACACCGGCCTGTTCAAGAAGATGCAAGCTGGGACTTTTTTCCCAGACCAGAGGATCCCCGTGGGGGAAGTCGAAATGCCCATTGTGATTCTTGGTGACCCCGCTTACCCTTTAATGCCCTGCCTCATGAAACCCTCACAGGGAGCCTGGACAACAGCCAGGAAAGGTTCAACTACAGGCTGAGCCACTATCGAATGACTGTGCTTTTGGGTGTCTCAAAGCGTGCTGGCGCTGTCTTTGTGGGAAGCTAGACTTGGCTAAGGAAAGTATCTCCACAGTTATTTCCGCATGTTGTGCCCTACATAATCTTTGTGAGTGGAAGGGCGAAGGCTTCACTCAGGCATGGTCCTCGGAGGTTCAACACCTGGAGGCCACATATACACAGCCAGAGAGCAGGGCTCTTAGAGGGGCCCAGAGCAAGGCTGCAAGGATCAGGGATGCCTTGAGGGAGCATTCTGAGGCTGAAAGACAGTTCTAATGGGAAGTGCAGAGGGAGGGCACATTCTTTTAATAGGATAAGGCATTTGGTTTTCTGTAGCCATTAATAATCTATGTACTCTGAATAAAGAAACCCATTTATTAAAAAGACAATTCATTTATTAAATAGCTACTTCAGTTGCTGAAATAAAAGGTTATGAAGAATGTGTCAAGGAGGTGGGGTGTGGTGTGATTGGGGCGGGATGGGGTCAGTCAGAGATTGGCGTATGTCCGGATCTCATACTCTCCAATGCCCTCCAAGTTGCTGTGTCCTTCAAACCCCATTTCCAGAGGGCAATAAGGCATGTTATTAGGGATTGAGTGCAGTGGATAAGGGTCCTGGGTTGGGCGGTGAAGACACCGGGATTGGAGGCATCTGTGGGTGATAATAACCAGATAGCTGATGATAGTGCCCTGGAGGGGACAGAGGGCCAGAAGGGGAAGGGTTTGGGGCAACTGATTACGGGGACAGCGAGCACAGTGCTTCTCCTCCTGAATGGTGGCAATCTGCTGCATAGTCTCTACTTACAGCTGCAGTAATGAGAACAGCTTATCAGTGGTTTACCGCCGGTGCCTCGTGTTCTCCTGGCACGCCTTCTCCCTCAACTTGCTCTCATTCTCCCTCCACTGCTGTGCAATTCGATTCTCAGTTACAGACTGCTGCATTACTTGCTGTACTAGATCCTCTTTGCTCTTTCATGGCCTCTTCCTCAGTCACCTCAGCCTGTCAGCTGGTGATAACAGTGATGGCATATTCAAGGTCAAAGCTAGACAGGAAGAGGAAACAGTATAAACAAAGGATTCCTTGTACACAACAGACAGGGTGATGATTCCCCCCCATTCCCTATTTGTCTGTCCAGTTTGCCTGTCCCAAAGAGAGCACACAGACAACAACAGAGCCCCTGTCCCAAAGAGAGCACACAGACAACAACAGAGCCTCTCCGGATGCAGGGGGAATGATTGTTTCCCTGCCATGCTGTCCTATGACTTCGGGGGAGAGGAGGGCAACATTCTCCGTAGGTGTTCGTGCTGGAAGATATCTCGCTGCTGCGGGTGACGGAGCAAGAAAGAGAGGGCATTCTAATGAGATGCGGCTTCTGTCCAGGGCCATATGCAGCTTGCCTCTGTGCAGCAATGCTCCCCCCACCCCTCATAGAACAGTGGCCGGGACTAGCGGCCATGACTGGGATGGGGGCCATGCTTGCTCTCCCAAGAAACCTGTGCAGGCGCATTGCAAGCGCTCTTATTGAGACCTTTGAAGAAATCACTGATGACGATTACTCGATGTGATAGACTACATCAATGCACTATTCCACACGTAGGCAAGCATGCAAGCATCCCTTTCCACCCTCGCCCAAGCTGCCTGCCTTCCCAATAGAAAAGTAGCTTTACCTGTGCAATCCACTGCTGCTGCCCTGCCCCCCACAACCACCGGACACTGCGGCTGGCTGCCCTCCTCCTGGTTTGAGAAGAGCTCCTGGCTGCATGCCTCCTGGGACTCCTCCGTGCCCTGGGTCGCTGCCGCTGCTGCCTCCTCCTCCTCCTTCTCTTCGTCCTCCTCCTCTTCGCCCTCCTCTTCTCTCCCCCCCCCCCACTGGTGGGCTGGGAAGTGTCCATGGTGATTGATGGAGTGCATGTTGGATCACCACCAAGTATCGTGTGCAGCTCCTTGTAAAATCTGCACGTCGCCGGGGCTACCCTGGAGCAGCCGTTTGCCTCGCAGGCTTTGCAATAAGCATTCCTAAGCTCCTTTACTTTTACCCGGCACTGCAGAGTGTCCCACTCATGGCTTCTTTCCATCATGGCCCGTGATATCTGGCCATATGCATCATAATTCCTGCGGCTAGACCACAGCTGAGACTGAACAGCCTCTTCCCCCCAACAACTGATGAGGTCCAGCACCTTGCTATTGCTCCATACTGTGGATCGCCTATTGCGAGGAGGCATGGCACGTGGAGTCATGGCAAAATGGTCACCTGCAAAGATTCCCTGAGGAGCACTCCATGCATGGCTGGAGCTAACAGGAAGAGGATTTTCAAATTTCCCTGGAAATTTAAAGGGCGGGTCTGACGTGTGGTCACCTGAGAACAGGACAAAAGAGTTTGAAAGTGATGATTGGAGTGGCTCGAATGGAAATTATGGGCCAGGCTGAAGGCCAATTAATGCGCATTGCAGGTCCACATTCGCGCCGTAGCGCTACAGCGGGAGCGCTACAGCCCTTATTCCCCGTGCGGTGGTGGATTGCCAGTAGCGCTATAAACTTGGACTTATAGCGCTCTACGTGCCTCGCCAGTGTGGCTGGGTAGGAGGATATAGTGCTCCTGGCGACTTTATAGCGCTATAAAGTGCCAGTGTTTATCCACAAGGCCTAAGTTTATCCACATGTGCCCAGGGAAGGATTATTTACAAAACTAGGGGTAATCCTCTACCCATTTAAAGGTATGTTGCTTGGATTCTGGCAAACTCTGTCTGGGCCTTTAAGATGAAGTCAAAATGAGTCTGTGTATTAAATGAAGTCAATGGAGCTACACAAACTTACATGAGTTGAGGATCTGACCCATTGTTTCTGCCTGAGAAACATCTGTATGGAGAATAAGAAATATTAAAAATACATGTGCCCCAGCTACCTAATTTAGAAATAAGTAGATCAACATATGATTGTTAACACCAGGAGCTAGAAATTGTCTGTTAGTAATAAACCCAGTGTCATCTAATTACCTTTTTAAGAATGTCTATTCCACAGCTATATAATACCAATTTTCTATATATGAGCAACAGCAAAGTTCCCATTTATTCAATTAGCTTTGGATCGGGCCTTATGAATGTATGTACACACATGTGGGAAAATAGAAAGTTCCTTTTTATCTGTTAAGTGATTCTGTAAAATGTAATATAGCACAACGTAAATGTTCTGTCCTATTTCCTTCCACTGTAAGAAACAGCACATGTACAGGAAAAGACAGCATGCTGAACAGTGACATCTAACCTGTTTTCCTCTAAACAGTGGCTGACTTTGCTAGCCAACAATAAACCTCAGTGCTGAAAGAGCCCCTCTGCTTCCCTATCATTTAATACTAGTGCTCTCAGTGTCACATCACCTACCCACTACAAATGGTTGAAGTTATCTGAGTAAAAACGTTTATCAAATAGTGGCCTTCTTGCTAAATCAAAAATTCTTTTAATATTTTAATTCAACTTTTTTAACAAAAGGAGAAAAAAGTAAAATCAGCCGGTTTGATTTTTGGTTGGAGGTTGTTTTTTTCATATCAGAGGCATTTCATTTTTTTCTTCTGGCTTCTTTAAAAAATGGCTGAAAATCCTACTTCTCTCCCCCCTCCCAAAAAAAAATTCATTTTCCAAAAATCAATTTTTTTTATATTTCCTGAAAAAAATTGAAAAAAACAAAATTAGTCCATTTAAAGTCTGTGAAATGAAAACAGTTTCAAAATTTTTGTACTTATTTTTGTTTCTCAACCAACTTTACTACCAACTATCTGTTTTGCCTGCCAGTATTGTGTGGAATTCTGCCCTTCCCTCCACCGCAATTCACCAGTATCAGTACTGAAGCAGGCTAAGTGCAACAGAGAGAGGCACACTAGATTTGTCCCTTTCACTGAAGCAAGGGGCAGTGGACAAAAACATATGCCTCATCACTTTCCAAATACCGAGTATGATACTTTAGCTTTCCAAAATGCACAAAGTACTATTCAATCAATTAATACTAGTGTAAACAAAATACATATTGGAACACACACAACCAGCCTTCTTACCTGTTGTCTTCAGACATGGACTCCCAGAATTCTCCCTCTTCCAGTGTCTTCTGGGAGCATCTCCTTTTTCTTTCTCTTCCCCTCAGGGGTCCTGAGTGCAGAGAATGCTGCCTTCACTCCCTTCCCACTGGTAATGAAGAGGGTCCTGCTGGCGTGAAAGAGAAGAGATCTCATACTCGCCCTTATTTCCCAGTAGGGTTACCGGAACAGCATTATATGAACTTGGCCAACTGGAGGGATTACATTTCCCAGCAACCTGCTTTCTAGGCTAGAGCCCAGTTGGGGACTACCACAAACCAGCCATTTCAAGCTCAATGTGCTAATGCAACTCTAGCCTTGAGCTCTGAAGTCAGTCAAGAACATAGGCCATTTCACTAACCTCAGAATGCTCCCTCAATGCTACTTCTTCTCATCAGTGATCCTGTCCCAGGAAAAGTTGGAACAAAGTAGTACTGGACAGGAGTTGTTCCCTCATATACCGCGCTTAAAGAGTTGGTATCACAGGTGCCAACTCCATGGATGCTCCAGAGCTGGAGCACCCATGGGACAAAATAGTGGGTGTTCAGAACCCACCAGCAGCCCTGAAGTTCAGCTTCTCTGCCTCCCACCCACTGGGATCAGCTGTTCAGTGTCATGCAGGAGGTCTGGGAGGGGAAGGGGAAGGGGAAGGAAGAGGCAGGGGGAGAGGGCAAGAAGTGGTGAGGTGGGGGACTGGTGGAAGAGGTGTAGTGGGGGCAGAGCCTAGGGCATAGCGGGGGGTTGAGAACCCCCTAGGAAATCAGGAAGTCTGTACCCCTGGCTGGTATAGTCAACCACAGTCCATGATATGGTAAATGGTTGTAAGAAAAGCCGGGGAAAAGACAGCCTCAACAACAACAAAAACAACAAAAAAACTATAAGAAAAACTAGAAGACTCTGTCTGTACTAGTCTTTAAGTTTAAATCAAACACGACAACAATGGGAAAATAACAACAGGCTTGGGTATCCTCAGAGGTATAGTTCTGTTGGTGGGGTCTGTCAAAAAAATTCTATAGTTTAGAATTTGTCTAAGAGTTGTAAAATTGTCAAGAATCTCTTACCTTATGCCCAAGCCTATGATAAGCAAATAACATTTTAATTTTTATTTCTCTGCTATATGGTTGAAGTAAAAATTCAGCGTTATCATTAGGAATGTACTGAGACAGGTTAAAGAGAAACAACTTTAGAAATTCTTCTAATACTGCAAGGGGCAGCTGATGTATCTGAATATGAGTCTTCTCTTTTCGTAGTGCTGTAAAAGCTTTCTTTGCTGAAGATCTCTGGTATAAAAATGTTATATATTTGATGGAGTTCAGTACTGAAAAACAGATTCAAGATCTCACTCTTTACTGTCCCATAAGAAAGCAATCTTGCCTTCATACCATAAGCATCTCAGCTACAGAGTGCAAAGATTTTTTTTTAATCAAATGAATACTGACATAAGCACAACTACAACACAAGTACTCATGGCAGAGGTTCTCATACATCCTTGATCATACATTATAGACTGAACTCTTATTAAAATAACCCTCCAAGGAAAAGTGAGAAGAAATCCAATAAAGTGAGAGATTATTTTTCTGAATATCAGAGATCTCTATCATAACATCTAAATTCATCTTTAATCTAGTTAAATCTAGTCTAAAATTCATGTAGTTTTCTTGATACTTTCTTGAGTTTTTCAGTGGGAAAAGTTTATTTACTACTACTTCACATTATTGCTGTTGAAGATTATCGAATAAAGAAACTGAAGTTTTTACTTGTAGCATATTTTGATACAAGATCATTTGGTTAGTGGGAAGAACTAAATAATATATACAACAGATTTTGGTAAAGCATTCTAAAGATTCTCATGCCATTGTAGAAGAAATTACTGCAGAAGATTCTTTGCTTTATGTCTGTTTTATTCATGAATGATTTTACCTAAATTCTCCAGTGACACTACACATACTCAAAGAACAATAGAGAAGAGGAAATGTAGGCTCCCTTACCAAGTCAGTCAATACAATATGCTCCACAGTATAAATTATTACTTTGCCATGATTGTTTTTAATCATTGCTAATCCTGTACAGAAAGTGCCAGTGAAATAAGAATAAGTTTAACTTTATAAAATGAAAACATGGCAATGTACATGTGATCAAAACCAGTACACTACACATTTTACAGAGATATTTTGGGGTTTTTTTCAATTACAAAATTAGAGATGCAATTGTATTTGGATATATGAACATTACCATTTTCAATATCCTCCAATCTTTCTTTTTATGGTTAAAAGGGCCTTGCTGTAAGATTACCTCAGGACATCTGGTTGTAAAAACACTATAGCAAATGTAGATTAGTTAAACAGATTCTTCAAGATGTGTGTCCCTCTGGGTGTTCCATTACCCATCCTCCTCTACTCGACTTTGGAGTGTGCAGTAAGGACTCTACAGTAGAAAAGGCACTGGAGGGGGTGGGTCGTTCACATGCTAGATGAGGCACCAAGAGCGCTGAAAGACACCTACCATGCATGCACAATCCACAGGGACACTGCTGCTGTAGATCTCTGATTGATTGTGCCAGAATGCACTGACACCTGTCGTGGAGCACCCAGAGGGACACACATCTGGAAGAACCTCAGTTACTGCACAAGGTGAGTAAATTCCTTAGTTTACTTAATTAGTTTAGTTAGTTTTGACTGTTGACCCACTGGCTTTACTAAAATTATATATAATGTAGAGAGCTTCAGAATGGGATTTCAATCCCATCTATAGCCTTTATGTTAGATCCTCAATCACCAGGATTAAACTTATGCCCTTTGTGTCAGCTATTCCCCTCACAAATCGACACTATCTCTGCCTATTTCATTTAGGAAAAAAGTTTCTTCAAAGTATGCTATTTGCAGGACTTTTTACAAAAGTCAAGCAAGCGTAGAACAATGCTATTCCTGATGGAGAAATCAGTGAAATCTCAGTCTGACACTGAACCTCAGCGGTGGGGATCCTCGGCCTCAATACGTGGGACGTAGCCTGTCAGTGCCTCACAAACTAGTGAGGTAACTCCAATTGCTATATCCCCTAAGAGGCACTGTTCTTCTAAGAGCTCTAAGTCTTGTTTATTAGAACCATCAATTACCCCTGCTGGCCATAAAGATAAGGCCTGCTCTGTTAGATCTTCTGACTGGAGGTGGTCACCTTCCCACCTTCCCAGGTACTGTGAGAGAAAAGAGCAGAATTCCACAGATCAAAGCAGCTGGAAGTAGGCAAGTCTGCTCTTCAAAGGAATGTGATACTGGAGGGATCTGCCTCTGTAACAGCCCCAAGCCTAAAGGAATCCTTCTACATGGGCTTACATGATACTGTGGCAACAGTCTCATCATAACCCAGCATTGACAAACTCTGGCACCAGGATGCCTATAGCCAGCTTCCTCAGTCCTGGCTCACAGAATGTTGAAGATATCATTTTCTGGGGTACTGAGTTCTTCCTACGGATAAGAAAGCAGGTGACAGAGATTGCACTGAGCCTTTCCCCTCAAAAGTGTGGTACCTAGAAACTTTTCAGCCATCTCCGTTAGTAACACAGTGGATATCAGGATAATTCCTGAACTGCTCTCTCTTTTGTTGGAGAGACAAGATGGACAAGATAATATCTTTTTATTGAACCAATTTTTGTTGGTGAGAGAGACAAGCTTTTGAGCTTACACAGAGCTCATCTTCAGGTTTGAGAAAATTTCTCAATGTCACAGCTAAATACAAGGGTGAAACAGATAACACATATTGCAAGAAACTATTCAAGGTGAAGTGACTATTCTCCTCTCTCAGATAATCAAAGTCACCATCAGGAAAACCCAGGTACCAGTCACAAAAATGTCACTGGACTCCCATAGACATAGACATCACCATCACCTCTTTTGATTACAGCAGTGAATGAATGATCCCAGCAAGTTTATAAGTGAACCCCCTAAGAAAAAGAACCAAAGAAAATGGGTTTGGTTGGCCATAAAATTTATTCCTCAGCATCTCTTCGTGTCATAACTGCAAGCTATTTGGTTATGCTGGCCAAATACAATTATATATAATGGGATAAAAATGCATATTTTCATGTTGTGATATATTATTCACACAAGAAGTTTCTTCATTTCCAAGTACTACATGATCATTATCAGTGCATGGCCCTTCTGTCTTGCCTCTTGCCTGCACCTCAAGTGTTTAATCATAGTGCCTGATTGGCTGCAGGATCAGCAATCTGATTTATAAACCCAGCAGCAACAGGGTTGAGTCAGAGCCAAACCCAGAGATCAGAACCAGATTACCTGGAATCAGGGAAGGCAGAAGCAGAGCTGGCTCTGAGGAAGGAATGAGGCTGAGAGAACTTGAATGAGGCCAGGTATAGGGCAAGGTCTAGGCTGGAGAAGGGCTAGAAGTGAGGTGAGCACAGGAAGATAGAGAATCTCCAGGCTTGTGTGCGTTGAGCAGCCAGTGCTCCGCTGTTGTTTCTGGTCCTGCAGCCAATCAGGCACTGTGATTAATCAAGCAGTTCCAGGGCAGTGCAGCTGAGTTTATTAATTTACTACCTGTAAAATAAGCAGAGCAGCTGGCTAGTGGCAGATCTAAGCTGGCCTTACCTCTGCCAGGAAGCATATCTGGGTTGATTTCAGATTTATGGACTCCTGCTGATCATTCAGATTAAATAAATATGTTGGAACTGAGAGCAATTAATTTGTCCTGCAAATTGTTTCTTCCTCTAATAAAAAATCATACAGTACAAATTGACAGACAACATTTCAATATGTATATAAATCAACCAGGGGAGCAAAATCAAGCCCTCTCTGTCAAGAGACCATATTGTTATGGGAGTGGTGCCTCAAGCGCAACATAGATCTGATCGTCCTACATTAACCGGGGGAATCCAATGCATTAGCAGACCACCTAAGCCGGAGACTGTCATCTTCTCATCAGTGGTCCCTAAAGGATACAGTACAACAAAAATATTTCAGACTTTTGGATTCCTAAAAATAGATTTTTGCAACCAAGGACAACAAAACATCCCAGTTTGGCCAGGGGTGAAAGTAAGGCAGTACAGGTCACTATGGTGTACCAGTAAAAACTGACTGCCTGTACTGGCTCGTACTGCTACTTCCTATTCACTAACCTGGCCTCCAGCACCGCCAAAGTTTGCAGGGTCCTTTTGCCGTGGCAGCGCTTTAAAGGACCCTGCCTGAAGTGGTGCCGCAGCAGAACTTTAACATCTCTGCCCCTTTTGCCCCCACTGGGCGGTGGATGGTGTGGGGGAGTAAAAGGAGCAGTTACCCCGGGGCCTGTGATTTAAAAGGGCCTGCTGGTTGCGCAGGGAGGCTGGCTGGCTTCTGGGGGCAGAGGGGTGTGTGGCAACGCTGCCCCTTCCTATGTACTGGTAAGAGAGAAATTTTACTTTCACCTCTGGTTTTGGCTCTCAAAGAAGTTGGAGTCAAGGTGCCCTAGTAGATGTCTTTCTGATGATCCCTGCTCTGTGCATTTCCTCCTTTGTCCCTGTGACGATGCTGTTCCTGGTGGGATCTAACTGTGAGTGTCAGATCAGGACAGATTGCTTCCAAAGGGGCAACTACAGCCCAAAGCTGGGGTTTTTCCACCCTAAGGCAAACCAAACCAGCCAAACAGAAAAGACTTTGGTTTCGCCCCATTGGCTAACCACAAGTCACACAAGCAATTCCCTTAGACACTCCAGCTCCCCAGTATCACCACCAGCAGCCACCTATCCTGGGGACCAATGGTTATGAAAACCAATCCCCCAAATAAAGAAAACGGTTCTCCCCAATTCCAAAGAATCAGGCCCCAGACCCAGGTCAATATACAAATCAGATCTTACCACAAATCACGCTGTTGCCAATCCTTTAGAATCTAAAATCTAAAGGTTTATTATACAAAGAAAAAGGTATAGGTGAGGGTTAAGAATGGTTAAAAGAAATCAATTACATGCAGTAATAGTACATCGCTTGGTTCAGTCTTGCAGCTGTGGTAGAATAAACTGCAGGTTTTAATCAAAGTCTTTGGAGAGCATCTCCTGCAGAGATGGGTCAGTACCTTTGTCCAGAGGTCCCTGAGAAGCAAAGTTCCATCCAAAGCTGGAAACAAGGCAGGCTGAAGACTGGAGGTAAAAGACAAAGATGGAGGGCTGTGCTTCCTTTATAGTTTTTTCTCTTCTGGGCCAAGACCCTCCTCTTTTTTTGCAGAGTCCAGTTGCAAAATGGAGGTTTACAAGTCACAAGGTCCAATCACAGACTCTCCAGGATTCAGTTTCTGACCAGGCAGTGACATTCCTAGAGCAGCTCGGGTGTGGACAGGCATATACAAAGTCCATTGTGTGGTTGATGTCCCTTAATGGGCCATCAGGCAGCCCAAGCCAAGCTGACGCCCAGTATTGAGGAATCTTCTTCCCCAGCAGAGCACAATATTTGCAAAGACAGACAGTCTAGAGCCAATATTATAGCTCTAACTACAAAATTGATACACACATATCACTGACATATTCATAATCAGCCATTCATAACCGGGTTGTAGGCACCCATTATGACCCCCTGTACATAAGATTTGGTGCCACTATAGGACCCTGGTTGCAGCAATGATTTATAGGGTCCCAAATTATTTCAGTCACGTGACAGTCCCTAATCCCCAAGGTGCTCAGGAAAGTGAGACAAGACTGGGCTGAGATGATCCTGGTGGCTCTAGCATAGCAATGGAAATTTTGTATCTGGACCTAATGCAACTCTACATTCAATAACATATCCTGCCAAACAATCTCTCAGATTCCATCTGGATCCAAAGTCTCTTCACCTCAGGACACAGAGACTCTCTGTCTAACTTCCACAGATAGAAAATGTTCTGATGGTCCAGAGATTTATTATGGAACATAGAAAGCCATCAGCCAAGAAAGCATACCTCTGCTAATTGGAAATGATTTTCCTTATGGATGAAGATGAAACAGACTGATCCCCTGTAAGCAGCTGTTCTATTAATTCTGGATTATTTACTATAATTTAAATAATTCAGTATGCTTCTTTAGTTCAACCAAAGTTCATCTAGACTTTCATCCTCCTCTTCAAGGTTCTTTGGTAATTTCCCATCCTACAGTCACAACATTTCTTAAAGGATTGGTGCACACCTTTCCACCGATTAAGGATATGCCACCTTCATGGAACTTGATCTTAGTTCTCTAATCACTAATGGAACTTCCAATTGATCCTTTTTCACCTTGCTCACTCCCCCATTTTTCAATTAAAGGGCATTTTTGGTAGCTATCATGTCTGTGCACAGAGAGAGATGCAAGACTTATGTCCAGTCCTCCGTACAATTTTCCACACAGAGTAACTATGCAATCACATCCCAAATTTATCTCAAAAGATATTTCAGACTTTCACATTAACCAGTATATACACTTATCTGTGGTTTTTCCAAGACCTCATTCATCCTCTGATGAAGTGAATCTGCAAACACTGGATGGTAGGAGGTCTCTCTCATACTAGCTTAGGAGCACAAGAACCTGGAGAAAATCCCCTAGACTCTTTATTGTACATGGCAGTGCTTTAAAGGCTAAACAAAAGGTTATCAAGATATATTATAGACTGTCTAAAAAAATGTATTATTTAACCCTTCTGCCAACTGGAGTTAACAGCAACAAGTGTAACCCAACACCAGCCAAAAGTGATCATTTTGACAAAGCAGCTCCATCGTGCTGCTCACCTCGGCAGAGTAGGCATGTCTACACAAACATGATTTGTTTCTGAAGTCTTTCCCCCCAGCTCATCACTAGATGTCAGGGGAGAGCTCAGTCAGACCTGCTCACACTTACTTTGTCAATAATCTACAGCCTCCAGTTTGGGTAACTGCTCTCATTCCACTAGATCACAAGGGTCTCAGCAGAATGCGTCAGCTGAGATTTGCAGACTTGGTCTTCAGTGCCCAGATTTATTAACTATTATTCCTTAGTACCACCCTCCAGAGCAGATGCACAAGTGGGAAGAACATTCCTACAGTCTCTATTCAAATGAGCATACAACACACACCACCTAAATCACCACATTGCTTATTAATCATCATGAGTGGGAACCACATAAACAGAAACATGAAGAAGAAAGAACACTTACCTTATAGTTCGTTTTCCAGATGTTCTGTGCATATAGATCCGTTAACCCACTCTCCATCCCCGCAGCTCAGAGACTCTTTGAGACACAGATCATAGAATATGAATACAGTAGACTCTCGATTATCCAGGATGATAGGAAAAAATTAATCGTGGTTAATAAAATCCTGGATAATCACCATCCATAGGAAATATGGGGAGGGGTGGTTGATTCACCAGCCACCTTGCGCCGGGGGAAGGTGGTGTTGGTTCACTGGCTGCCCTGTGCCCTAGTGGGGTGTTTTTTTGTGTGTGTTCGTGGGGTGGCAAGAAAGCCAGAGCCGGCCCTGTGAGTTACGCATAGGTTTTTTGACATCCTGGTTAATCCACATCCTGGTTAACCCAATCCTGGATAATCGAGAGTCTACTGTACTAGAATATCAGGGTTGGAAGGTACCTCAAGAGGTCATCTAGTCCAGCCCCTGCTCAAAGCAGGACCAACCCCAACTAAATCAGATATTATTCTATGATTGTCACTCTATATGGCACACTATTGCATGGCAGACCACAGTGTAACTCTACAGTGCATCAACTTGCCAAAAAGTAACATCCCACTGCTACAGCACAGTGAAAGTCCTGGAGTGCAGTTTAACAGACTCATACTACAGTGAAACCTCGATTTAACGGACTAATTGGGGCGAGGGGGTGTCCGTTAAAGCCGAAAGTCCGTTATTTAATAATTTTTTTAAATCATTAAATAACAGGACTTTTGGCTTTAACGGACACCCCCTCACCCGAATTAGTCCCTTATATAGAGGTTTTACTGATCATGGGCGGGAGCTGTCAACTCCGCCGCCCGGCTCCTCGCAGCGGGGAGCCCGGCGGGAACTGTCAACCCCCCCGCCTGGCTCCCCGCTGCCGGGAGCCGGGCGGGAACTGTCAACCCCTCTGCCTGGCTCCCCGCTGCGGGGAGCCGGGCGGGGGGGGGGGTTTGACAGCTCCCGCCCCGCTCTCCGCTGCGGGGAGCCGGGCGGGAGCTGTCAACCCGGCCGGCCGGCTCCCTTCTGCAGGGAGCCGGGCAGCCGGGTTGACAGCTCCCGCCCAGCTCCCCGGGGCGGGAGCCGGCAGCCCCCAATAACGGATTTCGGATGCATCGGGAAATTTTGTCCGTTGCATCCGAAGTCCGTTAAATCGGGGTCCATTAAATCGAGGGTTTACTGTACTTCAAAGTTTGCTGTAGATTCACATGCTGGCTTGCAACATAGTAACTTGCTCTGAAAACAGGATGATTTGTTCAGTCCACCTGCCTAGTGGTCTGGGTCTCTGACTCCAGTCTCTGTTAGTTCAAGGTGTCCCTGTCCTCTGGATGAGGTCTTAGCTTGGGAGGTGGGAAAACTTTTTGGCCTGAGGGCCACATCTGGGTATGGAAATTGTATGGCAAGCCATGAATGCTCATGAAATTTGGGGCTGGGGTGCGGGAGGGGGTGAGGGCTCCAGCTGGGGGTGCAGGCTCTGTGGTGGGGCCAGAAAAGAGAAGTTCAAGGTGTGGGAGGCGGCTCCGGGCTGGGGCAGGGGGTTGGGGTGTGTGGGGGCATGAGGGCTCTGGCTGAGGATGCGGGCTCTGGGATGGGACTGGGGGTGATGAATTAGGGGGGCAGGAGAGTGCTCTGGGCTGGGACCAAGAGGTTCAGAGGGTGAGAGAGGGATCAGGGTTGGGGCATGGAAAGGGATTGGGGTGCAGGCTCTGTGCAGCGCTTACCTCAAGCAGCTCCTGGAAGCAGCGGCATGTCTCCTCTCCACTCCTAAGCGGAGGTGCAGCCAGGTGGCTCTGCACACTGCCCTGTCCACAGGTGCAACCCCTGCAGCTCCCATTGGTCACAGTTCCCGGCCAATGGGAGCTGCAGCAGTGATGGGGGCAGTGTGCAGAACCCCCTGGCTTTCCCTATGCACAGGAGCAGGACGCGGGACATGCCGCTGCTTCTGGGAGCCAGAGCACATGTGGAGTGGGGCAAGCACTCCAAACCCCACTCCCCGGCAGGATCTTAAGGGCCAGTTTAAAATGTCTGAAGGGCCAGATGCAGCCCCCAGACTGTAATTTGCTCACCACTGTTTTAGCTAGTGTGGTCTCTTTGATGGTAATCCCTAACCCTGCCCTCCTTGGTGTCAGGGACATAGCCGCAAGGTAGATAGGGAACTTGGGCATCCCCTCCACCAGTTCCTGGTTCAGGGCCCTGAAAGTCAAGTTGTGTGTACCAGCCTAACTTTAGCCAGCCAACTTGCTCACCTTCCCATGGTTTATTTCCTACCACCACTGCATCTCAGTTTGGGGCAGGATCACAGAGTCTTTACTTCCAAACCCCTAGAGTCTAGGGCCAGTGCCTGTTGACTTCTTGAGCCCTTGTCCACAGTTCTCCATCCTGGGGAGTGTCTGAGTGCATAGGCGCCAACTTTATTAGGTGTCGGTGGGTGCTCGTGCTCTCCCACCCCCGCCCCAACTCTGCCCCCATTCCAAACCCTTCCTCAAATCCACAGCCCCACCCCCTAACCTGGGTGTGCTGCATTTCCCCTCCCCCCCCTTCCTCCCAGGCTTGCAGCACAAAACAGCTGTTTGGTACAGCAAACCTGGGAGAGAGGGGGTAGAAGTGGAGTGGCGGTGTGCTCAGGGGAGGGGGTGGAGCGGAGGTGAGCTGGGGCCGGGGGGGGGGGGGCGGGAGGGTCGCAGGAAATAACCCTGGGAGTGGGGTGCAGAGGAACTGCTTCCCAACCGACCTCAACTCTGCTCCGCCTCCTCCCCCGAACGTACCACCACTCCGCCTCTCCCCCCTCTCTTCCAGGCTTGCCATGCAAAATAGCTGATTCCCACAGCAAGCCTGGGAGGGAGGGAGAAGAAGCGGAGCAGCGGCGGTGTGCTCAGGGGAGGAGGTGGAGGTAGAGCGGAGGTGAGCTGGGGAAGAGGGGTGAGGCAGGGAGCTGCCGGTGGGTGCTCTAATTTTCCCCCGTGGGTTCTCCAGCTGCAGAGCACCCATGGAGTCAGCGTCTATGTGAGAGGGAAGACACTCAGTCTTCCTGTTGGCAGAAGCTTCCTCTTCTATTGCTGCGAAGCAGTACACCTCCAGAAAATGGCTTCTTTCTCATCCACCACCCCAAGGTCACTGAAACTCCCTTTATCCTGGTCTTTTCCCAGGAGCATGCTCGCCAGTGCCAAAGGGGCAGGGCCTCCCTGGCCTGGTACAGCTCCAGCCCTTCCCATCTCTGCCATACAATGGGATTTATAAATCCTCTCACAATGCCTTTAGGATATTAACTTATTTGATAAATGCATAATTCAATGACTGAATGTAAATGGAAAGAATTTTAAGTAATCATAGGAACAGGGTATATTTATATATCTTGATGATCTCAAGATTCACACATTTGAGGGTACAATACAGATGGGTACACAGTATAACTCTTTGGTTTGGTTAAACTTAAATCAAATAGGCAGAGAAACAGAATGTCTCATAACAATTTCCTATGAGAGAATTTCATGACCAAAGACAAACAAGAATTTATAAATGTCTTACTGAGTGAATAATTATTTTAAAAAAGTTATTCAAATGTCCGCATCCTGTTATTATCTGATTGTAACATTGGTTCTATTTACTGAAAAACAATGGTTTTGCTTACTGAAAACTTGTATCTCATTTTTTAGATGTAGAACAATGTGCTGCCTGATAGTCATACTATTTTAATCAAAATCCAGAGAACACAGGAAGTAATCACTTAAGTGTAACAGATACATTTTAGCAGTACTGAAGATTTTAAAACACTTTATATTATTTATTGAAAGATTTTCTTATTAATCACTGTTAATGATCTTTTGTTCATTTCTGATGAAGAAAAATGAGCAATTACACTAAAGTTAAAACTATCAATCTCTGTGTTTGTATCGGATACACATTTTTCTGTGGTAACATTGTGAAGAAACAATTTAGCAATTAGCATGCAATTAAAATGAGGAATTAGTTTAAATAAATTATCTGTGTGCTCCTAAAACAAAATTGTCAGTCTAAATAAAAGGGGATCTGTTAATTATGTTTGCAGCTCTCAAAAACCTCAATAGTTAAATTTTAAATTATATTTTAGCCAATCATTTCAGAGAAACACAAATATGTTGATTTCTGCTGATATTCTTTAAATAAACTACTTTCCGAAAGTGATTAGCCATGTCACTTCTGAGAGAATACTGGTCTTAGATGCTGATGAATTACAAAATACAATTAGACCCATAAAACATTCTGCACTGGTGGTGACATGCATTAATTGTGATTTCACCTGCTGATATTGCTGCTACAACAAATAAGAATCATGCACGAGTGACTGTGCATTATGGAAAAAGTGAATTACAACAACTTGTTTGAGAACAAAAATCTCAAATCTGAATGTGGATCTTGGGTGAAATTCTGGTGCCATTGAAGTTAATGGCAAAACTTTCACTAATGAAGCCAAGATTTTGCCCCTTGAGTCCGATATTCTGTTATCTTCTTTCTGTGGTGATTTCAGTTTAAAATTCCCTGTAATGTCCTTTTAGTACTTTGCTCATGTTTCCAGTATAAGAGGCAATTCTTCTTAATTTAATTTTAATTTAAAAGCATTTCATAAAGAAAAATTATTCAGAAATCACTAAGGAGAAAGTTTATATATAGTGTATAAATTTATATATATATGAACAAAGTTCTTAGTGACTTACCCAGAAAATATTCAAAGACTGAGCCTTACTTAACATCCATTGTCTCATGGGCAAGAGAGAAAAGGTGGGCCTTAGAGTGTGTCCTGAGTACTAATATATATGCATCAGTGTGCAACTGAATTTGTAGATATACATATATATATATTATTTATTTTCCCTGTCTCAACAGCAAAAGGGACAAAAAGAGAGTGAGAGGGCACTTGCAAAATGAAGTTAACTTTGTAATCAAACAGGATGGTCATAAAAATGTAATTTTTAAAAAAGATGATGTATTGGCACTTTCAACCATCATTTTTTCACATGTTGTGGAATGTTATTCTTTTTAAATTCAAAATCTCAATATTCCTTCAATGTTGTCAGTAAAAATACCTCCTTAACATTTAGGATTTTCCACTTATAGAATAATATTCCATCTGGAACTTTTTACTAAAGGCCAGATTTCTATAACTTTCAATGGTCCTATAATCCTCATGGTATATTTCTTCCACATTTTAACAGCTTCAGTGTGTTCCATAATTGGCTGATTAAAAATGTAGAAGGCTGTGATTCAGAGCAGTCATACACCTAAGGTATTTATACTTCAAAGTCAAGAAGTTTTCGGACATGTTTTATTGGGAAAGTGACATGTTCTCCTCCCAAAGAAGTAATTCAAGCAATGTACTACATTCTTGTAAGTTCAAAAATGAAAGGCAGTACTATCCACAGAGCTGCTGATATGCTTGGGAGTAATTTATAGATTGATTATAACCATATTTGAGGTAGTACTATCTGTTTCTTAGAGTTCTAATTTGGACTCATCCTTAACATCCTGACAATGCTGTAATTCACACATACTGTACAGATTGAAAACATTCAAAGCCAGGCAATTCAGTCCAGATGATTAAACATACCAAAATGATAACATAACTTTGGAGCTCACTTCCTCTCCAGATCCAAAGCAGTGCATGTTTTGTTAGTATTCAGGGCACACTTTAAGACCCACCTTTTCTCCCATGCCCATGAGCAATGAATGTTAAATAAGGCGGAGGCTTTGTCTACATTATCTGCTGTATCGATTGTTAGAGATCGATCTATTGGGGATCGATTTATCGCATCTTGTCAGGATGCAATAAATTGGTAACTAATGTCAACTCCAGAACTCCAGCTCCCCAAAAGGCACAAGCTGGAGTCGACGGGAGAGCCCGCCACCAACTGCTGCCGCCGTGAGGATTATTCACGTAGCTGAAGTTGCGTATCTTAGGTCGACCCTCCCCGCTAATGTAGACCAGGTCTGAGTCTTTGAATATTTTCTGGGTAAGTCACAGAGGAATTTGTGTCCGCCCACCTGAAATATATATATATACTAGTGTGCAACTGAATGGTTTGTACCTCTCATTGGAATCACATGTAAAAATATAATGTAAGCACATTCTTTACTTCTAGGCTTTCAAATCAGCATATGTGCTCTTAATACTACAAGGCCAAGAGCACTTGCATAAGGAAGACAAACTGCATTGGACCCCTAATATTATATTAATGAAGTGTGAGTTGAAGATGAGGATAATTTTTTGTACAGTAACCCTATTTTCAACCAGTTTTAACTTTGACAAAGTAATAGTCTTCAAGTTAAAACTTTCCAGGTTGGTCTGAATTTGGTGTCTGTGTGGTTTTGTTTGTTTGTTTTGCCAAATTTATGAATGTTTGGTTTGGTTGTTTTGAGTTACAAAAATGTAACAAATGAAAGAGTATAAGACAATGGGGCAGATCCTAAGGTCGGATAAATTGTCATGGTTCCACTGAATTCATTGGGATTATGACAATTTACATCATCTGATTATCTGCTCCCCTGTTCTTAATGATCAAGGAACTGAAAAATTGCTTTGTTTTAAAAACTGACACTTGTCATGCTCTTAGTTAAGAAAACAATATAAAATACGATGATGGGATCTACAAACCCAACACTGGGCTGGAAGCGGTTAAATGATAGTACTGGCACCAGGTAGCCCCACCCCTCCCACGCTGCGCAGCTTGCTCCAACTGGGGACAGAATTGAAAAGGAAGCAACCAGCTTAGAAAGTGGGAGGCTGGGGAGATGTACAAACATATCTGGAAGGCTCCTGACAAAGGTGCTGGAGAAGTCTCCCTAAGGGAATAGGATTTTATGCTGAGCCCCATTGGGGTTGGTGGTTTGGTTTCTTCTCTTCCCCCCACCCCTTTACCTGAGGCCAGAAGCTGAAGGAGGAAAGCATACCACCAACCCCAGTGGGGCTCAGCATAAAGTCCTATTCATTTAGGGAGACTTCTCCAGCACCTAATGTGGGATTTATATACTCATCACACACCAGTTCCAGTGACTTCAAAGGGATTGTTCACATACTTAGAATTAAGCATGTGTGGAAATCTTTGCAGGATAATGGCTTTAGTTTATAGCCTCTTTTAGGATGAGATACTTTGGATACTACCAGAATGTGTATCTTAGATAGGTTAGGGTGGATATCTGTCCTGTATTTGGGTGGTGGAGTGAAAAATAAATGTATAGTGATGTTGCTAGGCTATTGATGGGGACAATACGTACTGACTAAGACATGGAAATATTGTGGTATCAACTACAGTGGGAAGATTTATGCAAGGTAAGAAGTGAGACGTCATTGGCTCTGGCTTGTAAAGGGCAGGTAAATTGAAAGGCGGTATTTGATTGAGGAGGGCGTGTGTGACTGCTGATGGTTCATGATGGTTTATGCATTGGGAGATAGAACATAGGGTGGTAGAATGGAGGTATGAGCAGAGCAACAGTGTGTGGATGATGTGAACGTGTCTCAGGGATCTACATGGCTGGGGGCAGTGGGTGCAGATTATAATTTTTTTAACCTACACTGTTCTGATTCTTTAAGGTGTATCTATTGCTTGGCAGTAGCCTCACGAGGTTTGGGAGGATTTAAAAATAAAACATTGCCCAGCAAGCCAGATCTAACAGGCATCGTCTGTAAATGACCACGTTGTTGCCATAGTGCCTAGCAGTCCCCATGCCTATTACAATAACCACCGCGCTGCCCCCTCCCATGACAGGCGCGCGCGCACACGGCTCTGGCTTCACCTCGCGCATTTGGCTACAGCGCGCAGCGGGTTGTGTCCACGCTGCCCAGGGGAGACTACACTTCCCACGGGGCACTGCTCCAGCGCGCTCCGCGGGCGCCGGCTGGCTGCGCAGTGCACCCTGGGATATGTAGTCTCCGCTGAGCGCTCCCCCCGATCTCGCCCCGTGTGCTGAGCGCGAGCCGCCGTCCTAAGAGCTCTCGCGAGGTTTATGAATCGCTCCGGTCGCGCGCGCGGTTTCCTCGCGAGGGCGGCCGCCCGGGCTGGGATGTTTGGTGCGGTCGCCATTCCCCTGTGTGACGTCATAGTGCATTGTTGTGAGAGTAGCGGAGCATCCCTCAAGCTGTCAGCTGTGCTGCTGCTGCTGCTGCCGCGGGAGCCCGAGCCGGCCCAGCCCCCTCCTCCTACTCCCCCCCCCTCCCGCCCCGGGGGCTCCGGAGCTCTCGCGCCCGTGTAGCCTTGTGTGTGTGGAGCCCCTCCGGGCCCCCCCTCCCCCGCACGTTCCAGTCCGCCCTCCCCCCGCCCCCCTAGAACCATCTCAATGAGATGCAAACATGAAAGACAAGAGGAAGAAGAAGGACCGCACCTGGGCCGAGGCTGCCCGCCTGGTAGGTGCTGCGTTCGCATGGTGCGGGCGGGCGGCGAGCCAGGCCCCGGTCAGCGGAGGGGGCGGCTAACCCCGTGCGCCCCCCCTCCCACCCCCCGGCTTTGTTGCAATCAGTAGGGGATGTTGGAGTGAGCGTGCAGGGCTGGGTGAGCGAAGGGATTGACTCGCCGGGCGGTAGGGGGGGGGTGAGTGGCTGCCTCCCCCCTTACGTGGGTATGTGAGGGGCTGAGGGGTTAGCCAGGGAAATCCTCCCCCCCCCCCCTTCCCACTACTGCGTGTGAAGTTCCCTCATCCCCAGGAGGCGCCTCCTTTCCTGGTATGCGTGTGTGTGAAATGACCAGGGTAATTCTTGGGGTGTGTATATGCGGGAGAGACATAGCTCTCTGCCTTTTCCCTGTAATGCGTGGGGAAATAGCTGCACCTTTCTTTACTGCGGGTCGAAAAATATGCACTGTGTGTCTGTATGTCAGTGTAAAAGAGTGAAATTCCCTTCTCCCTACCCTGTGTATTTGTTTCAAATATCCCAGAAAAGTCCCTCCCCCCCCCCTTTAAAATATATGTAAGTGAAAGATCCAAGGATTTCCCATCACTCCATTAGTGTATGTAGGAGAAAGAATTATCCAGGGATTCTTCTCCACCCATCTGTGTAGAGAAATAACCCAGGCAATCAATCCCACCCCTCAGAAAGGTATCTGATTTAATGCATTCCCAGAGGGCTGGGGAATTATTTGTCTCTCTCTTTCTCCAGTATCTGTTTTATGTGATTTTGTTTCATTGTTTGCTAAGTGTATTAGGACACATCATTTACTTTGTGCTTCAGGACCCTTTTGTGTGAGTTCTCTCCATTCTAGGAATTTCACAAAGTGTGTGTGTACAATACAGCATGTGTGGCTGTACACTATAATGTGTATGCTTCCCTGAAGATGGGGTTGTTTCAGCATCAGTTAGACACGGTTCTAGAAAGAGGACAGCTAGAAAGATCTGCTGCTGGTTATATTGGGGTTATATTGGAGGTATTCATCTCAATTTAACATTTTACTGATTATTTCAGCAATTAAATTAGTATCAAAAGAATGTGATCCTTTTCTTGTGATGCTAGTGAGTGTCTGTTTTGTTTTATTTTTTTGTTTTAGGATTGCTGTGAAGCACAGTCCTTTTTGAAAGGCTGTGTCTTGTGGGACTGTGGAGCATTACATAGGAATTTCAGCCTCTCCGTGCTTTCACTGCATAATTTATATCGAAATAAGAGGCAGTCTTAACTATAGATGTCACTGCCAGTGCCTTATAGGAGTCTTGCATTGATTGAACATATAAGGTTCATTGGACATGTGGCAAAAAATTACTACAGTTAGTTCAGCTTTAGCAAGAATGGTCTGATGTAGTAGGCACTTTTAGAGCTGAAAAAATATGCCTGTCTAAAACAGGAAATGTGCCAGGCCCAAGGTTCTTACTTTCTCACCATTGTCTTTACTTAACTCTGTGTATCCTGGTAAAGGAGTAGGTGTATTAAAGAAGGCACTCTCTTCCCCAAACTAATGATGACTAGATGTTCCCAAACTTGTGGACTTCATAGCTCTTTATGGTGGTTTGTGGCTAGCTTTTGTTGTATTGTAAGCTGCTAAACTTCATTAAAAGACATTTAAAATACAAATTCTGTCCTAATGTTAGTTTTGCTTGTAAGCAATTGCTGTAGCTGCCACGGGGAATAGAAGCCATCATGAATGGGAAGGGAGATGGTCTGTGCATGCAAAGAAAATCTCTATTAAGGTGTGGTCAACTCAGTGGAAAAGTTTAATAACTTCTAGAGCATAGATTGAGCTGATATAAATGGGGAAGAGTTAAGATTCTCTCTCTGAGTCGCATTATTTTTCTCACTCAGAACAGCCTTGATTGTAAAAACCTACTAGGACTGGTTGTTGCTGTATATGAAGAGTGGGTGATGAAGCACGTTGCCTGTTGTACAAAATGTTGTCTAGCCTTCCAAAGTTACTAAATTATCCAGAAGTTTATCCATAATCTGTTTCCTATATGACTAATGCATGGGCTGCTTGCTTTGACCCTGGTTCTGTATCAGGATCATGCTAGCAGATCTTTATCGAGGCCAAACTTGTGAGTCCTTATAGTATTTTATCTAAAGTACCTGATGGTTCATTATGATTCCATTTTCTTGGAGTACATCAATAATGTATTACTGCAGGGCTTGATTAAATCAATTTCTTTCCAACTACAAGTAAAGAATAAAGTGATTGATACATACTCACAAGTAATGGCTCATGAGCTAGCTAGATCAATATCTATGTTATAAAATTGATTGGATACTGAATTTCTTTTTTTAAGAATAGGAAGGTTGGATTAGTATCTTATAAGTACTGATACTCATTTTTATATTGCCTACAAGTGTGTTAAGCTTGTAAAGCGAAGTATCCCCAAGTTATGAAATGACAAATTTAAGATGGTAGGATAACCTTAACTCTGCTCCCTTGTGTATGTGTATGCATTACAGTACAGTCTTTAAATTACATGTTCATGCACTATTTTTCCATAGCATCTCTAACTCACACAATACAGAATGGGGACAGTGCTCAGTGAATGAAATAGCTGTTGCGGTTTTCACTTTATCCTCTTTGTTCCTCCAGTGTGTGGCCCCTTGCTTCATGTACTGCACATTTTCCAAACCGTGGACTAACTAAAATGTGTTTTCTCTTATTTGTTTTTATTTGACACACATCACTGTAGTTAGTACCCGAGAGCCTTGAAAATGTATATTGATTTAGCCTTACAACATGCTTGTGAAGTTAAGTAGTATTCTTCTTTTACCTATGGCGAGCTGAAGCACAGAGAGATTAAATGTGTTGCCCAAGGTTGCATAGGAAATCTCTGAAAGACAGAAAAAGAATGCAGATTCCCTGGGTTGCATTCTAGTTCCTTTGCCCTAAGTTATACACTAGTTGTGGTAGAAGTGGATATAGTAGTGTCTGTAGCATCCGCACTTCAAACTCGTATGCCCTATATACAACAATTACATAGAATAAAGCAGGTAATCTGGACCCTAACCTATATCATTACACAGCCCTGTCTTATTCCTGTTCTGCAGAAAAAATAGTAAATTTATTTTATAATAAGGCTGTATTGTAATGCATAAGTCAAAGTGAGCAGGTTGATAGGCAACCTTACATTTATCATTTCTTGACACTTGAATAAATAGTCTTTATAATCTTAACATTCTTGTAATTTTTTGTATAGAGTCTTAGTGTAAGAAGAAACTACCAAAATGTCACTGTATTCAGCTGTTTATTATGCCATATTGAAATGTTTTATACTGTGCAATCAATAAGGCAGGAACCTTGGAGACATTCCTTGATCTATATTTTGTGGAGGATGGCAGGATTCCTTTGAGGTCTAACTCTTTTCTATATGTAGCACTCTACGTCTTTCCTTACTCACCTCCACTAATCATTCAGAAAAACATAGCACTTTTTTAATGGGGGAGGGAGTAGAAAGGAGGAGATTAGTCTTCTCTCCTCCCCTTCCCCACACTTACTCTCCTACAATTGAACTATTTTGACTCATATATTCTTTAAACGTAATTGTTTGTTTGCTCAGAGAGAGCAAACCTGCCAAATTTCAGGAAAAAGCTTTAAAAGTCTGAAAAAGCTAAAGTCTGAAAATGACTCCATTGAATAGAAAAGCTTGTGCCTCCTCAATTCTAGGTGTTCTTAAGATCAAAATTACAAGTCCTGAATGATTAACTTCTGTCCTATACTAATTTGGTGCCTTGAGTTGGATTTCTAAGTTCATTGGTTGCACAAGACATACACAGTACAGATGAATCGCAGAAGACTTGATTGTAGACCAGCTGTTTATATATTTAGTAGATGTAATGTAGATGTACTAGCCAGCAGTTCTGGTAACTTTTGTCTCTATGTAGTTTCATCTTCTAAGTTCATCAGTCACTTTAAAATTGAGGAAGACACTAAAATAATTAAATGAATGTAGATTTACAAACATGTGGATGTTGGGAATGAATGGATCACTTGAAAAATTTCAACACAAGTTTGAAGTGAAATTGAAGGTGTTTGTTCTTTTGAGGTTCAGTCCTTCAGTGGTATAGATCAGCACTGTCATAGAACCACACTCAGCCATTAGTTATGGCTGCCAGGCATACTGCTTTACTTATGACTCAAATAGGTAAAATAGGTTTGAAGAGAGCAGATGCTGCAGGCCGGTAAATCCTTCAAAACCAGTGTGGCCAGTATATTTCATGAGGCATTGAGCATTTGCCTATGAAGGATGGTGTTATATTGGAACTGTTTGAAAGTATTTGTGAATAACTTGCCCTCATCACTGTCCTTTTCTCTTTATTTTAAGTGCAGCTCTAAAGCATACTTAAACTATAACTTCCACTTGATAGTGGGAGTAGCTGAAAATTCTGAAACTGGCTGATTTTCACATCATTTATGCTCACTAGATTACCCCTGCATGCCACCTTTTCCTCCTCTAAGCCCTGTTCATAATTAAATTAATGTAGAGGTTTGCTCACATTACTTAGCATTGTGCTTGTATTGCTGCACTATGCAGAATCTTCTTGGTCCAAGGGCAAATGAACTTGGGTATTTTAATGCTTTGCTTCTGAGTATTTCTTTTTGTAGCTTCCTGGTGCTACAGGTCTCAGTTAAGGATAAATTGTTCCTGCATAATAAGGTTTTTTTTTTAATTGAAGTCTTTTAATTTAAAGTAGCAACTTTGTATGCCAATTAACTAAAGAAATTGCTGCTTTAAAAATAACCACTTTGGAGATGTGGTTGTTAGCCTGTAGGTTACCATTTAATGTGGCTGGCTGTTCAAAGGTGGTTACAGGTCACTTGTCCTCTGCTCTACTGCGATAGTGTAGTTGAAGTAGCTCATACAGTGGTATGGAATTATATTGCAGTATGTCTTTATACTTGAAGCCCACAAATGAGACCGAAAATCAAATTGTAACATGTATAGTTAGAGCTTTGTAATACCTTTGACTTTTGTCTCCAGTCTTCACTTGTTACTATAAATACAGTTTAAAATGTTATGAAAGGAATTTCATGCAGTTCTAAAAATGGGGATTTGACATGACTTTGTTTTACTACACTAAGGGTTTCTTTGTTGTTGGCTTAAGAGACCTACTATTATTTCCATATTTCTTCTAAGTTAATTCTTTTTTAGACATACAGAAATATTGCTGCTTAAGGAGATTTTGATGCCCTTTCCCTTTGATCCACAATCAGTGTTGCTTTGAAGATCTGTGGGGATTTTTAATGTTATTTATTTGCCCTAGAGCCTCCTCAGATTTTTTTTTTTATGGAGGATTTGTGTTACCTATTTCTTTACCTTCTGTGGTTGCAGCACCACTTTTTGTTAGTATTGAATATTCTAGAGATTAGTAGATTTAAAAAAGATTTTAAAAGGTGAACTGCAAATAAAAGGTAAACGTAATTTACCAATATGGGACCCTATTAATTAGAATGAGAGACATTAATCTTATAAACAACTAAGCCTTACCTTTTTCTTTGAGATATTCTGAAGATATGTCTGGCTTGATCAACTCTGATGCCTTGGGTACCAATGAGGTACTCCGGAGCATGGAGCCAGACCTCTGAATATAGATATTGAAGGAAAGAGGAATATGGTATATGATTTTAAAGTAACTTGGAAAACTACACAAAGCCCTTGGAAGAGCCTTCAGCTCCCTATAGATGGGTTCAGTGCTCCAGAAAGCTTCCTCAGTAGTTGTGATATCACAGCAAGAGGTCCCAATGGAGTATTGCAGAGAATCAGAAGCCAGATGTCTGTCAATTCCCAAGACCTGAAATAAAAACAGAAAAGGACAGATTTGGATTGTTCATGGGCCCAATCCTGCAAGATGGTGAGTGCCTTCAATTTCTCTTTTTGTGATTTGGAGTGGAGCCTGCTCAGCATCTCCCAGGAGCTCCTCTGCACATAATCTGATCTGGCTATCTTTACCTGTTCAATGAAGGCATTCAATATGTATTGCTGAAATCAATGGAATTTATCTTTTATGTTTGCAGGTCACCTTTAGATAACACCCATGTGCTAAACTATTTTCTGTTACATAGAGCATCTCATTTCTTCTTCCAGTTTTCTGACACAAAATCTAGTACAGTAAAACCTCCATTTAACGGACTAATTCGGGCGAGGGGGTGTCCGTTAAATCAAAAAGTCCGTTATTTAATAATTAAAAAAAAAAGAGCTGTCGGAGCAGCCGCCCGCCCGCCCGCCTCAGGGTTGGGGCGGCAGCTCCGCAGCCCGCCCACTGCCGGGACCCGGGCAGCAGCCGGGAGCCTTCAGCCAGCCCGCCCGGGTCCCGGCTCCCGGGACCTGCCAGCCAACCCGCCTGCTGCCTGGACCCGGGCGGCAGCCGGGAGCCAGCCTGCCAGAAATGGATCAGGAATGCATCAGACTTGCTCAGAAATTTTGTCCGTTGCATCCGAAGTCCGTTAAATCGAGGTCCGTTAAATCGAGGGTTTACTGTAATGTCATCTCGCGCTATGTAAGGATAAACATACTTTTATAAGCAGTTGTCTACTTCCCCCATCCCAGGTATTTTATTCTGAGAATTATTTGTATACACGGCAACAAGAACATTGGGTTTTTTTAAATTTTATCTGTGTTGTGTGATTCCCTAAAGGCCCCAATCAGGGTTTGGGCTGCATTGTTCCAAATGAAGACATGATCCCTGACCCAAAAAGGTTAAAACCTGAATTGAAACAAGGCACAAGTGAATGTTTATAAAACAGTCAACAGGGAAGGAGGACGAAGTAACATTGGCAAACTGTGGACAGCTTGATGATTCTGAATCATTTGGATATTTTTAGTAAACAAACTAATAGCCATCCATGATGTAAGTGGTCGATAGCAAAAGAGAGTTTTGAGATAAATGATGTAGAGCTGTTTTAGTTAGTTCTGGGAATGCTTTCCATGCACGAAGGCTAGTGTGTAAGAAAGCAGAAATGTGGAAGAAGTGAACAAATGGATGGCTGGGCGTACTGGCATAACTGGTGAAATAGACGGGCTGGACACAATGTAAGTGATAAGGAAAAAACAATAGGTAGAGATGGATAGAGTGAAGGGCATGAGAATTAAATCAAGGTATAAATGTAAAGCAGTTGAAGGTAAGCCAGGGGAAGGATTCAAAGAAGGGTGTGATATAAAGCAATGGGTTAGAAGATTTTAGTGGCTATGTTTTATATGGACTGGAAGGTGATGAGCACATGCTTGAGACACTGTTTATTATTTGAATTGCTGATTTAAAAATATCTTCAAGCTGCTTTCTTCTCTTCCATCTCTAAAAATGGATCATCTTAATGGTTTCTCTTCAGGCATGTGTTACAGTGAGTGTATTTTGAGGTTACTGTCTAATGATAGAGTAGATGTGTTTGAAAAAGAACAAAGATCCTGTCCACCCCTTCATGAGGTTCTCTGTCCTGCATTGGTGCAGCTTCTGTCTAATATACCACCATAAAGATTCTTTATATTATTAACATTTTAAGTGATTACCATTTGGATTATACTTAAAAATATTTGTCACCATCTATGTAGTTTTCTGTTTTTATTTTGGTTAGTTTGGGCAATGAAAATAAACTGGTTAATTTCACTGTAGTTCACATGCACTAGCAGAGTACTGCAGTGTCTGAGTTGCAAGCCTTTTAGGCCAGTGTTTAAATCTCAAAACAAAACAAAACAATTCCTACTGTCTAAACTTTGGGTCTGACCTACATAAGTGTCCCTGTAACAGAAAGTGAAGTTTGATGCCTGATGTGTGGGTAGGGAAGTGCTTCTGAAAGTCACAGATGCAGAGAGAACGATCAGTTTAAATTTAAAAGAACAATGCACCTATCTGCTCTTCTCAACATTCTTAAAACTTGCATGTCAAGAAACCCCTTAGTTATTACTTGAACTGCCATTAAAGGCTGAAGTTACTTAGATATTGAAGTAAGTATGTGTGTTTGTGGGAGAGAGCGAGAGCCCTGGGAAGTCTAGAAAACTACTATAAGTTCTAATGTTCCAAAAACCCGTATTTAGACATGTATTCATACAGAATTTGTTTGTGGTAGGCATATTATAAAACCCTTTAAAATTTTTCTGTGTCCTTGTATTTTGCCACATACCTGTCTCTTGAACTTTAAAATGCAAACTTGCATTCATCTTCTGGGTGGGAGCAGCAATATTGGCAAAGGGTCAGGGAAAAGTGGCAGAGAGTGGTTGAAGAATTGCAGTAGGGGAAAAGATGCAGAGGTGCACACACGCACTGTGAAATGAAACAAAACAAAAATCCCATGAGGAAACTACAATTCCATTATAGAGAAGGAGAGAAATGGAAAGAGAGAGACATTCATTTTCTTAATGTTGGGAAGACACTTCATTGGACTGTCAGCTGCTTATTTAAGTGAAGTGATAACAAAATCATCTCAAATAAGACTTCCCTGCTAAATTTTTGTTTTCTTGAGATTTTTGGTATTATGAAGTATGGTAATTAAAACAACAAACCAAAGAATCCTGTCCTCTGTAGAAACTATTCTGACACTTGGTACCTCAGGGGAACACCCCGCACTCCCATGTTCAGCCTTATAATAGGATTGTATGGTATCCAATGCAAAGTTTGTCATTTTGTGTGTCTTTGGAAAGCTCATGATGCACCGAGCATGTTATAGTAATGTTATAAGTTGTAATTTCATGTCTATAGTTATGAGGCTGAAAATGTGTCCTCATGTCTTTAAACAAGCCCAGGAAAAGTTTCCCAGAGCAGGGGGGCAGTTCACACCTGATCTGGGCATGTATGAAACAAACCCAGCCCAGCCTCACAGGAACAAAGAACACTGGCTTAGGCAGCATCAAAGTTTCTGTTGGACTCTTGAGTGAGTCACCACCTTTCCCTTGGTCAGTTTGGGACTATGATGAGGTAATGCTCACTGGACTCTGAATGGGGAGGGACAAAGCCAGGAGGGAAGAAAGGACATGATAAAAGGGAGAGACATTTGCCATGTTCTCCCTCTGCTCCACCTCCATCTACAGACACAACTACCAAGTAACTGAAGTGCTGATCAAAGGGGGAGAGCCTGACTGTAGGGCAACCAGCCAGCCTGTGGTGAGAAACATCTACATTTGTAACGACGCTGAAAGTGTTAAGATCAGCTTACAATGTGTTTTGCTTTTATTTCATTTGACCAGATCTGATTTGTTGGGCTCTGACTTACAATCACTTAAAATCTATCTTTTGTAGTTAACAAATTAGTTTGTTCTACCTCATGTGGTGTGTTTAGTTTGAAGTGTGTCAGAGACTCCCCTTGGGATAAAAAGCCTGGTAAATATCAGTTTCTTTGTTAAATTAACGAACTCATATATGCATGCAGTGTCGAGTGGGTATAACTAGATACTACAAGATAGAGGTTCTTAGGATTGTGTCTGAGACCAGAGATATTGGCTAGTGTCATTTGGTTTCAGAATCCATGCAGCGGCTGGCCAAAAGTCCTCACTCATGTAGCTGGGAGCAGCTTACATGCCAGAGGCCGCATGTGAACAGATCGGGAGTGGGGGAACTCACAGCAGAGTAGGATAAGTCTGGTTCCCAGAGTCGAGGATTGGAGTGACCTAGCAGATCACCGGTCCAGGTAACATCAGGGGAATATCACAACTATAATTAGAACCTTTATCTGGGAAATGAACTATTGTGTTTCTTATTACATCACATTCCAACTAATTTTAGGATAATTTGCCTTATCATCTATTTCAACCAAGAGGATATTACAAAGGTAAAAATCATAATCTTTGTGTAAAGTGACCTTTCATCTTTCGGTTAACAGGATTTTTTTTTAGGGAAACTCGGTTTTCTAAGACTACGAATTCACTGGAATTGGTTCCCAAGACTGCAGGCTGTTGGAGAGTCTGTAACTTGTGTGGGGATTTTGGTAATGAATGTTTTCAATCTATAGCTCTGATGTGTGTTAGAATTCTTTTCAGAGCTTTTGTGAATAGGGAAGGGCCTTTTCTTTTCTTTTACGATACCAATTTTACAATAGTGTTCCATATTCTTAAAATAAAAATATTCCAAGACTGCTTCATTGGGCAAGAGAATTCATTCTGTGCAGAAGCACCAATAGAGTTGAAGGATAAAAGACAGTTACATTTTTTCCTGTGGACTGCAGGTGATTTTAAATCATAATCTTAGGGCTTGAGCAAGGCTCCTCTATCCTTGTCTATCCTGAGCCACTCTCTCTGAGTATGGTCTCTATGTTGTTAAGTCCCATAGATTTCCTGCTCTGAGTAGTGTTCACATGGCCCCTTTTGCATGTTCTTTCAGCTGCCCAATGCATGTTTGCCGAGGAAGATGTTCTGGCTTCATTCTTAACACGCCCTATATATTTCCATCCTTTTTTTTCCCGGATAACTTTAGAAATAAGAAGGTGTTGAACTCTGAGAAATCTTGACATATGTTATTTCATTTACTATCTTGTATTTTTCTAAGGTATTTGCTTTTGAAGACATTTAGACATCTGTCCCTATCTTTGGTGACTTTCCAGTTTTCACATCCATATGTTAAGATGTAAATAACATTTGAATTGAAGATTCATAGTTTGGTCGATAACTTAAAATCTGTAACTTATCACATCTTGTTGAAACAGGTGAATGCAGTTGCTGTTTTGCTAGTTGGTGATATCCCCATAGGCTTTCAGGTTACTGAACTGACTCACTTGTTTAATCTCTATCTTGGAGGACCAGTGGACTGTTTTTAATCTGAATCTTACCTTTTGACCTATATGGCCCTACCAGGAGTAACTCCTCCTGGCAAAACTCTAAGGGTCATCAAAACACTCAAGTCTTCCCACCATGTCATGGTGTAGTATCCAAGGAAGGACAGGTTGTTGAGTCCACCAAAGAAATTCCTTGATCTTCTGTGGCTACGAAAAAATAAAAATTAATACTGAGTGTTCTGAAAAGTTCTACTTAAAATTGGAATGTGGCTTAAACTAGAATTTCGTTTCTTTCTTAAAGACTAGTGCTATGCGGAGACTAGGAGCTGCTAATGCTTACCCCTGTGCTTCCAAAAAAGGGCTTGGTTTAGGATAGAGCTCCCCACATCAAAAGCAGGTATATAGTTCAGGTAGGGCAGAATGAATCTGCCATTGAATAAATCATATGTTAATTACCTAATGGGCGTGTTTTCCCTTTCATAGTTTGCTTTTCCTTGATGCTTTCACCTGCCAGAAAATAAAAGAGGCCATTGCTGTTCAAAGTAAAATGAAGATAGGACAGTGAGAGAGAGTGCAATAAACTAAGAGAGGCCCAAAATAAAGCTCATCTCGTGCTTGAGTAGGAAACTCATTTGTGTGTAAATGAAGTACCTATAAGTTTCCTGGCCAAAAAAGAAAATCCTATGTACCTCCTCCTCTACAAATTAAAGTATCTACCTTGTTTGTGATTCATCGGATATAGCTGAAATAGTTTTGTGGCATGCAGGCTGATTGACTGCACCTCAGATTTCGCATTAGTATGTGCTGAGTTCTTGTTTCATTTGATTTTGGAGTTGAGGCAGGCTTGTGGCCCATGCAAAGAGTAATCCTTCCAGGCTGAGACTGGAGCTCATGGCTGCCAATAACTAGGGACCTATCCTGAGTGCCTTCAGGTTTATCTCAGGTAGATAAAATCTACATCTTAATTTTGGGCTTAGGGTTACAAACTGTTGGTATAAGGATCACATCTTTGTCTCACTATCACCTCTGTAATTTTGAAGTCAGAGTTCATCTTTGTTCCTTTTGGGCATGAGGCCCTATTTAATTAGTCTGGCTATGAAGATTGATAGCTTCTATTGAGTTTAAATCTCTAAGGGAAACTTCTGTTCAGCGAGTAAACCACTCTGTTGATTTTTCTTTGTCGACTATGTCAATACAGTGTCTCCCAACCCTACTGTCATGGTACATCCTCCTCACAGTAATGTTGTTGCCTTGTTATATGGCTGATCCATGTAAGTTACTGATCACATCAAATAATTTTTGAAAACCTAATGCTTGGGCTTCCTGAAGCCCTTATCAAGGGTCAGGTGGGTAAAGATATGCTCCCCGTGGAAAACTGGTAATGGTTATCATTTTGTGTATTCCAAAGGCAAAAAATTACTTTCTAGAATCCTCTTTGAGTCACAGATTAAATTATAGGTTTGGTCTAGCAGTAACCAGAGAAGGAGAACTTCTCCAAAAGAACCAGGGCAATTCACCCCCATTTAAAAAAAAATCTGCTCCCTTCATCAAACCATGTGATTACCATGCATTCCGAGCACTTACAATTCACCACAGTTGTAATCAAAAGCATTTTCTGCCCTGTGGAATAGTGGGAATGTGAAAATAGCATACTCTTTGTGTGTATTATAAACAGCAATCTCAGAATAAACAAACAGAACAACTGCTCATATGAGGTGCTATGAAAGGTTGTTTTTTTTTTAATTGCCAGCAGTTTGGGATGGTCAGATTAGGGTTGCTAACCCTCAGGGATTGTCCTGGAGTCTCCAGGAATTAAAGTTTAATTCTATTTAATTAAAGATTGTCATGTGATGAAACCGCCAGGAATCCCTCTAGCCAAAATTGTCAACCCTAGGTCAGTTTGTTCTCAAATAGAAAAGCTATAAATTATCATGTAGATCTTCCCAATAAAAGATTTGGTAATCTCTCTGGTTAGACCACGTGAAGGTGTGTCTGTATATCTGATCTATCGGTACCTTGCCAAACTCTTGTTCATAATGGGTTTGAAACAATACGTTATTTGCCAAACTTTATACAAACTACACAGACATCACTAGGTTCCACCCAAGTAAAGCCCATTTCTGTTACAGCTAATGTACTTTTAAGCTGGGTGGAGAAAGACCGTAGGAAGATTAGAATTAAAAATGAATAAGATATGTGATGCAAGCAAAATATGCTTGGTTTGGTGTGGTACGAAGTACTGATTCTCCCTTGTTTGAGAACCTTGCATGAGTAACTGACAGCTGTATCTAAGGTGGTGTTCCCCAACTCATGGCAATTAAAACTCCATAGCATCCCACACTATCATGTATTTTATTTTATATACAGCTGGTATTGATGACTAATCTCTTAAAACTTGAATCATCTCATGAGGAGAGGTGGAATAATTAATAGTAGCCCTTCCTTTCCTCACTCATGAAGATAAATGACATAAAATGATGGCTGATCTTTGTTATGACACTAACCATTTTATATTTAACAAAGATAGCAAAATCCCACTGGCAGCTAACAAAATAATTCTCTCTATATATGTGGCGCGAGACAGTTGTATTTCTCTAATTAAAAAATGTGACTTTCCTCTCTACTATTGGAGCATTTGAAGTACTAGAATTTGATTGTGCCAGTGAATTGACTACATACAGGAACATGTCACAATTCAAATTGATTTCAAGTCAGTTTTGAACATTCTGTAAGCTTGAAAACCTCCAAAGTCCCTTTCATTTATGATATCCGCTCCCTCGAAAATGGAATAATTCCCCCGATGAGGGCTTTCATTTCAGTTTTCTTTGGAGGGCTTTTCCTGTCTTTCCTCCCTTGTTCCCTCTCTTATGCCCCCCTCCCACCTTAACAGATGGGGTTGGGGAATTCAGATGCTTTATTTTTTTGATGGGGGGAAAAGTCACTTCTTCTTTCCCAGTTTGTTTTCCTTGTCCTTCTGTGTTGCACCCCAACCCATCCACCCTCCAGGCACACACACTTTGATCACCCTTATAAGGATAAAACCTACCAAACTACCTACAAAGGTTCATTCTCTACATCAGTAACAATGCAATTTGGCTCCCCTTCTTTTCATGTTAGCCAACAGGTAGCAGTACAGGGAACTGTGCTCTGTAGCTGGTGATGGGAGAGGAAGAGAGAAAATACTGGGTCTTGCAAGGATAAGGAATCTCTTTACAAAGACTGAGATAGTATGTAAATAAACTTTTCGTTCAAGCATCAAAAGGCTGTACAAAGAGGATAAATATTATATCTGTTTTGCAGATGGGAGAAGCTGAGGGTCAATGAGAGGCTACGTGATTTGTTAAGGGCTACACAGCTAAACAGTATCTCTTTCTATATTATTGTTAGATGTGGCATTATTTGTAAATAAAACCTTGTTATAGTCAGCCCAGAGTGACATCGCTATAAATGCTTAATTGTATTCATGCCTCACAATATACCCATATCACAACACAAAATATGCTTGTTTTATTAATTTTATGGGTAACCCTGATCTGGAAAAAATATTTTAAAAGCTGATAGGAAGTACATATTTAGCTGTAGTATATATACCCCTAAACATATTTTATTCTTAATCTTATATGTTATGGTTTAGTATTTTTTTTTTTCCGTCTGAAATCTTAGGTCTGTATCTGTAGGACACAGTCTAACAAGATAACTCCTTGTAGGAGAGGAGTGGAAAGAAAACTGGCATAACTGTCTCCTCTTGTTAAATCTGGTACATTTAGAGAGTAGCCAGTAGGAATATGTCACTCACTTTGGAAGTACTCCTTAAATATTACATTTGCCTGAGGAAAGTAAGTGATGGAAGTTTTTAAAAATGCACACTTGAGTGCGTGTGCACACACAGACATGTGATTTCAGAAGACTTCCCCTTCAGGTGTTTTGATTGTGACCATGTTGGAACATTAGTAGTACAGCAAACTTTTTAGGGTCTGAAAAAAAATCTATATTAGTTTGCGTTAGAGTGATATAACACACAAAAAAGTGAATATATTCAGGCTTCTGGGTGCTATTTTTCTCTCCATCACTCACATTGCAATCAATGTTAAGTCCCAAGCGGACTTCAAAGAGGTACAAAATGATCTCACAAAACTGGGTGACTGAGCAACAAAATGGAAGATGAAATTCAGTGTTGATAAATGCAAAGTAATACATATTGGAAAACAAGAATCAGAAAGGTAGCCGTGATAGTCTGGAATTGCAGAAGTGACAAAGAGTCCTGTGGCACCTTAAAGACTAACTAAAGTATTGAAGCATAAGCTTTTGTGGGCTAATACCCACATCGTCGGATGCATCTTTCGTGGGCTAATACCCACTTCGTCGAAGTGGGTCCGATGAAGTGCATCCGACAAAGTGGGTATTAGCCCACAAAAGCTTATGCTTCAATACTTTAGTTAGTCTTTAAGGTGCCACAGGAGTCTTTGTCAATATTGGAAAACGTAATCCCAACTATACATGTAAAACGATGGGGTCTAAATTAGCTGTTACCATACAAGAAATAGATCTTGGAGTCATTGTGGATAGTTCTCTGAAAACATACCCTCAATGTGCAGTGGCAGTCAAAAAAGCGAACAGAATGTTGGGAATTCTTAAGAAAGGAATAAAAAATAAGACAGAAAATATCATATTGCCTCCATATAAATCCATGATACGCCCTCACCTTGAATACTGCATGCAGATGTGGTCACCCCATCTCAAAAAAGAAATATTGGAATTGGAAAAGGTTCAGAAAAGGGTAGCAAAAATGATTAGGGGTATGGAATGGCTTCCATTTGAGGAGTGATTAATAAGACTGGGACTTTTCAGCTTGGAAAAGAGTTGACCAAGTGGGGCTATGATTGAGGTCTATAAAATCGACTGGTGTGGAGAAAGTAAATAAGGAAGTGTTGTTTAATACTTCTCATAACACAAGAACTAGGGGTCACCAAATGAAATTAAAAGGCAGCAGGTTTAAAGCAAAAGGAAGTATGTCTCAATCACATTAGCATGGTCGCTTTTCCCTGTTATACAGGGTGTGTGCGCCAAAGAGGCATTCACCTCCCTGATGGATGCAGTTAAGAATCATGGCCATTAATTCAGGACAGTTTTTAACCATTCTCTGATGTGGTGGTGGGGTGGGAGAGCTACGTTTTTCTTTTTACTCTCTCCACAGTGGAGCTGCATCTGATTGTAATGATTCATAGCCACAAACTGCATAGAACCCATGTTTGTCAGCTAATCCCATGCATACATCACAGACTAGAACTCCCATCCTAATACTCTAAACTCGTAGTCCTCTGTTACTTGAGCTAAAGGAGACTCTCTGGTTGCTAATAGTAATAGAGGTCATGCTATAGTAGAAATGGAAATAAAATTGTGTTTCTTGCCATATTTGCCTTTGACCCTGAACTTGCAAAGCAGTCTGGTAGCATGGACCCTGTGGGATGTGCCCAGGTTTGTGGTAACTGATCCCAATGCAGGTTCAGGAGCTTTGTCATTTAAATACTTAGCTTGTCTTACTAAGTGATAAAATGGGAAATTTGTCCTCTACCTACTAGCCTGAGGGTTGATTGTTACTCATCATGACAAAAAAAAAATTATTTACCACAGCTTCTGCAATTGAAAGGAATAAAACAACTGTGCTCTTCTGCTGTATATTTAATTTTGACATTTATTTATTTTGAATTCTAAATGCAAGTATGCCATTTATTTTGATTTTTTTCAAAGCGCCCTAGCTGCCATTACATCAGTTAAAATGTGGCATTATAGAAAAAACTATACTAAAAACTGGTCCAGTCATCCCAGTCCCAAAACAAACATTAAAGCAGCCAATTAAAGCTGTAGAACAGAGAAATCATCCATCCATCCTACCGGAGAGCTCCATTCTCTGTCTTCGCCTTCAGCAAATGCCTAAGGAACTGGACATTTTATTTCCTATAATAATACAGGAGTTTTCAGTTTTTTTTCACAGTATAGACCACATCCTTAAAAAAATAAGTGTCTCAGGGGACACTTTCCCTTCCATCCACAATTGTATAACATCACTATGGCAACTATAATTGCTCATATGGAAAAGTAATATTAGGAAAGTTATTAACATATATTTTAGTGTCTTTTTTAATGCAGCTTAGCAGCTGGAAATGAAGAGAGCTAGCATCATGTAACCAGCCAGCTATCTGTAGACCACCAGCAAGGAAATACTCTGTGAACCACCATTTGAGAACTGCTGCAGTAATCGTGGTGTACCTTCCTTTCTTGTCTTCATTAATCTTTTCCTCCTGTTACCCTTCACTCTGTTACATTCTTTTTTTCCACATATTGTGTTTCCTACTTCTTCCCCTTTCTCTTCTTGCTTCTCCCATCCTCAATCCCAGCTCAAAATACTTCTCAAAATCTCTCTCTTAATCGATGTATCTATCAGTTTCTCCCCTCACAATAGAAGGCTTTGAAGTTTTAACAGAAACCAAATAGCGAAGAGGCTAAATCTGCTGACCAAAAATCAATGTGAAAGATTTGTGTGGGGCCCGCCTCCCCCCAGCCTGTCTGTGAGCAAACAGCTGAGGAGCAGCAGACTGGGATTTTTGAGGATGCTAACTCTGTACCCTTGTGTGGGATTCCACCTTTCTGTTATTTATCTAGCTAATAGGTCCCTAAAATCTTGAATCTTCTCTGTCTACTGGAAGGAAGAACGAAATATTCATTCTGTTCTCCCCATCCATCTCAGTGCTTCTTGGCTGCATGCATGGTTCTCTCTGTGCTCTTCAGGCCTTCCCCCAGTATTTTGGCTGCTTAGAAAAGGGGCTGGGTAGTATCACTTCTACCTCCCTCCCAGCCTGTGGTGTTTGGGTGTTTGGATTCTCTTTCTTAGTGTGTTGCTCTATTGTCGTTGTGGTTACTTGGACTGTAGCTTTGCCAAGCAATAGCAATGAAATGTACCTGAATCTTTTCACTTTAGCTGCTGTTCATGGGGATCTGGATGACTCAGTTAAAGCTTGGCAAAGCTATGAGCAGCAGCAGTGCCGTGGGAGCAGCCTTGTCTGCTAGTTTAGGAAGAGAGCACTGTATCGGTTTACATTGGCTTCATAGTGAGAAAGCTTTTCTTCTGCAAACATAATGGCTAGAATCTGAAGAAGTGGATGGTACTTGTCTGCGAAAGCTTCCGACTTGCTACTGGAGCATAGTGTTCTTGAATTCTGTAATTGCTAAAACTGTAGTTTGCACCACTGTCTGTCTTCTCTGTTTGTGTTGCTCGGTAATGGCTGAATTGCACACAGTTGAGCAGATTTGATTCTGTGCATTGAAGAGCAATTGTACACATACATTTAAAAAAGCCTAGTGATCCATTACATACAGAGGTTATCTTCTGGTTTGATTACTGCCAAACAGATTATAATGGTGCGAAGTTGGGAAGCATTGTTCATACGGAGAAGGATTGGAACTTTATACAGGAAGAACTAAATGATCCTGAAGACTAAGTAACAGAAATTGGATGAAATGTAATACTACAAAGTGAAGGTCAGGCACTTAAGGTCTATTAATAAGAATTTCTGCTAGAAGATGGAGGTTCATCAGTTGGATTGACAGAAAAAGAGAGACCTGGGTGTGTGGTCGAGCATTGGATGTCTTGAGAGTCATCAATATGATGCAAAAAATAGAAATGAGATCCTGGGATGTATCAGGCAAGACATTTCCAGTAGAGAGAGAGAAGTATTAAAGACATTGTGCAAGGCTCTGCTAAGACCTCGTTGGCAATATTGTGTACAGATTCTTGAATAATGGTGACCAGAGAGACCAATTCAAATTGGAACAGGTGCAAAGAAGAGCTAGTAGTGAGGTTTGCTTGCTAAGATCATGTGGGTATCTCATGCTTAATTCCCTGCCATTGCAGCAGCCTCAAGTATTGGTGCACTTTTATACCCTCCTATTCTGTGCCTGTGGTTTAATCTCCTGTGGGCTAGTCTAAATGTGGTTGTTGGGTTTAGTGTGTGGGTGCTCTGGCTGTTGGTCATAGGTGCTGACTCTCTGGGTGCTCCAGGGCTGGAGCACCCAAATGGAAAAAAATTCAAAAGTACCAGTTTGTCTCCTGGACCATTGATGTTTATTAATAGGTCTGTTTTCTAGTAGTAGCTCTCAGCAGTGCCATGTGACAGAACCTGGGTTTGGTTCAGAGTCCTCGTCTCTTCACTCTCCAAATCAGCAGGTGAACTGCACAAGTATCTTGGTGACCTCAGTACTGAACCCTCAGCTCTCTTAAGGAGTGTCGTGATGGGGTTCAGTGGGATTTTCTAGTCGGGGTGGGCATCCTGCGGACTGCATGTGGCCCGTCCAGGCACTCTGCTGGTGAGCCATGAGGCAGTTTGTTTACATTGACTGTCTGCAGGCACGGCTGCCTTCAGCTCCGAGTGGCCGCCCTTTGCCATTCCTCACCAATGGGAGTTACAGGAAGCAGTGGCCAGCATGTCCCTGTGGCCTGCACTGCTTCCTGCAGCTCCCATTGGCCAGGAATGGCAAACTATGGCCACTCGGAGCTGCAGGCAGCCGTGCCTGCAGACGGTCAATGTAAACAAACTGTCTCACAGGCTACAGGTTGCCCACTATTGTTTTTAGTCCTGCTTAGATGGTGAATTTCATAGCTAGTTATGCCTAATGTGGAAGAACAAATGTTAGATCCTCAAGGATACAGTGCAAATCATTTCCTTCCTTCCCTACTCTTAAGAATTAGGGACAGGAAGACTCATATTTTTCATGACTGTAATTTGACTTGCTCTGGGGTCCTAACTATTAACTATCATTCCAGCATTATCAGTCATTGCCCAGGTCTAAGTAAATTCCCATTCACAGGATATCAATGTTGGAGTATGGGGTTGGGGATGAGGAGAAAAATTTAAAACCGGTAAAGGTTTCCTCCCTTGCCCTTCACTACCTTGTTTTAGCAAGGTGTTCATAACTGCATTAAGATATTCTTTTTTTATTTTACATGTCTTAATGAATAATTACTAGTTCAGTTTTAATCTTTAACCTTATTGTGAACAATCATGGAAATACAATTTTTATGTGGTGTGGGGGGGATGCGCCTTGGTGCATTGTTGATGCATGTATAAGTTCGTTCTGTTTGTTAGCTCACAAACTTCTTGATAATATTGCTGTATGTGTGTTGTTCTGTACTGTCATCTCATCCTGTTTTCCATAGTTGGGTAGGGGAAATCATAGACCTTCATTGAACTGTTTCTTCAACTAATCACTTTTACTTTTTCTTCAAATAATAAGCTACTTTAAATTAAGCCTATTTATGTTTTTTTCCTTACACAAGAAATACAGCCTAGTAACTGTATTTAGCTACAATAGTTTTCTTAGAAGACTGACTTCTCATTCAATAGTATTCTAAATCAGGAAATGTTTGCTCTTCACTTAAGGTAACTTTTGACACAAAATATAGATCTGTTCTAAATGGCTAGATGAATACAGTTACACATGTCAGGATATATGAAACCACACTGTACATCCAGTGATTAAACCATTTCATAAAATGGGCAATTGTTTATTCCAGAACATTCAGCCTTTCTAACATATTCTCCATTTTAGTATGTCATTATATCCAGAATGTATTTGCTTTATACTGTGGTATTTAAAAGTTGTTTTGTGGGGTTGATTTAAAATCTCTGTAGTGTTATACATATTGCTTTGTCAGTTTCTTCTCTTTTTTGATTTTTTTTTTTGTTTTTTGTTTTTGTTTTGTGAAGATGATCTTCTGTATCCATGTGTCTGGCTATTGTTTCCACAATCCGTTCAGTGCAGCTTCCTCAGCACATACTGCCCTCCCTTCTCCCACTTCCCCAGATAGGGTGATTTCTGATGTTTTGCGTAGCTTTATTGTTTCGTTCCCACTGTCATCAAATTCACACTGTAATTCGTGGCACTTTTACTTCCTTTATAGAGTAGGATGTGATGTCATAGAGAAGGGGACAGGGCTACCCAAATTTTCTCAATTGCAGGGAGGAGCTGCCCAGGTGTGCTGAGGGGCCTGTACTCAGGAAGAGAAACAGGGAATCCTCCACAGTGAGTAACCCCACTTTCAAGTGCACCCAGTTTCCTTCATAGCCATGTCCAGTACAGTGTAGTTTCTTTCCTCTTCTGCCCTTTCCAGTTTTACCCAGTTTTCCCTCTGGAGTGTTCCCAGTTCAGTTCAGTTTCCCTTTTCCCCCCTCCATTTCACTGCACATTCATTTACTTCATCCTTTTCTGTTAACTCTCCTCTCATCCTTACTCCAAAGGTAATATTTTCCTTTTTTGCCTCTTGATGTTGTTAACCTCCATCATTCTAGTCTTATTCTTCACTCACATTATCCTCTTTCCAGTGAATTAGACTGTCCTTTTGCTAATACTTCCTGTTTTGTCTATAGTTCCTCTCCTCTCCCTTGTAATAATCTCTTTCTGAGCTCTTTGCTGATCCCTTTGCCTCTTTTAATTACTTTCCTCCCTACTTTTTCCCCTTTCAGGTCACCATTCCATTTTCCTTTCCTGTAAGTTCCATGTATAATCTTTCCTATTTACGTACACGTTGTTATAAGCTCAGTTCAGCTCCCAAACCTTTCTAGTGCAGCCCTCCTTTCTGAATTTTTCTTTTGTAGAACTAAAAGGTAAAGAATAAGCTTGTCTGATATGGAAAACTATATGGGGCAAGGGATTTGTAAATAGTGTTCTGAATTGGAAAGGGGAGAACAGGAAGCTACCAGAACTGTAAAATGGCAGGAGGGGCCTGGAGAGCTCAAGGGATTGGTAGAGGGTATGGAGGCTTTGGCTCCTCTAGGTCACCTGCTTGAATTACAGCCCTGGTTAATAATGATTGAAAACATTCACCATCCAGTCTTCGGTGACTTACTTGATATGCTTTGGTGGTATGTCTCTAGTTCCTAGTGGACAGGTGTCCATGCTACAGTAGCTACCATCACAATTGGCATTAATTTGTAGCTAGTAAAGAAAGGCAAAGGACTGAATGAGCATGGAGACCAAACTAATTTCTCATTTGCCAGAGGTGGACGTGCAAGTTGTTACTGACTCATGTTGGAAAGACGCTGGGGGAAGCTTGCATTGCCATTACCTGTGCTGTACCTTTTCTGTTGATAAAAGGATTTCAGTTTTCAGGGCTGTCAATCTGGCACGTTACACGAGCAAAAGAATGTCAGAATGAGTTAACGGGGTAAAAGTGAAAAGGGACAAAAAGCAAATGACAAACTAGAAAATTCCATGCCAGTTGGTTTGAATTGGGATGAGAAGTGGATTAATTTGGGCTCAATTGGAAAAGGCAAAGGAGTGGAAAACTGAGCTGAACTGGAAAACATACTGCACTCAAGTGAGTCATGTGGCATCTTGTGTGCTTCTGTGACTGTTTTGACCACTTAATTTTTCATCTTTTTAAAAACGAAAAGCATTTAAAATTTGAAACCTATCCTGTTACTTCTAACAGTGGCTCCTCCTTTGCAAACAGAAGTTTTTAGCCTTTTTTGTTTCTGAGGTCATCATAAGATGTAAGCACAAGTACTTCAGTGACCTCATACTGTTTTTGAAATGGTGAGCAAAAACTAGCAATCTCTCTCGCTTCCCCCCCCGTCTCAGAGAAACAGTACTGCTGTATTGGTCCCCAAAAATAGGTTTCATATTTTAACTCTTTTTAGTTTATTTTGTATCTTTGGAAGAATATTCCCATGCATTTCAGCAGACGATGCACACAAGTGGCAAGTAAATCTCACTTTTTCTGCAGTGTCCTGGACTATATCTGGCCTTTCATAAGATGGAGGACCCCAGTCTCAACACTGCAATTCCCCCTCCAAAAATAATTAGGAAAAAAGTGCATGAACACATAACCTTTCAAATTCATAGAATTATTTGTATCTTATTTACACATATATACATATATATATATATATATATATCATTTCTTTTTAGGCATTGGAAAAACACCCCAACTCACCAATGACTGCAAAACAAATACTGGAAGTCATTCAGAAAGAAGGGTTAAAAGAAACAAGGTCAGTATTTATATGTTCAATATCAATTACAATTTATTTTAAAACAATGAAATCTAGTATTAGTGAGGACTGTGTATGCCATTCCTGAAGTAATATGCACTGGCTAATTCAGAATGTCAGCACATGGCAAGCCTATCTGACTTTTTTAGTTTGCAGTGTTGTAGCTGTGTGTTGGTCCCAGGATAATAGCGCGACAGGGTGGGTGAGGTAATATCTTTTTTTATTGGACCGACTTACCTCTTTCACCAACAGAAGTTGGGCCAATAAAAAAGATTACCTCACCCACTTTATTTAAGAAACCTAAAAAATAAAAATCATGCGACTCAACTTATTGCAAAATGATTTGGATGCAGAAATGGATTGCAATGGATAAACCCCTGGAGGATGAGCAGGTTGGGGTAATGGAGTTTGATCCAAATCCCAACAAAGTCAATAGCAGTCTTTCCATTGGCTCCAGTGGGCTTTGGATCAAGCTAAATGCATTCTGCTTCAAGTGGACATACAGTTCTTATTCCTGAATCACAACTCTGAGGTGATCTAAGCTATAACTGGGAGCTTGGACATGAAAACAAAACGACAGAGTACTCTTAACAGGAAAAGAGAGATTAGTTTTTGGAGGAAAATAATAATGATGCTCAAATACAGGGTGCATTTTCTTCTATGACTGGTGTTGAGAGATAACTGCTCAGAGGGAATTTCTCTTCAAAGATACCATGCCAGTAGGTGTTGACCTGTCGCTAGAAAATAAGGTAGGCATTTGCTTCTATTTTAATTACATCTGTTTACTGTGGTGCTGAAAATGTAGGGTAAGTGACATTTTAAAGACACCTAGTCTAGTAGAATAGTAATGCATTATATCTGTTATTTCTGAATTTATACTGTTTACCCAAATTTTTTTCCCCTAGGTACTGTTATGTTTCTTGTCATTCAGAAACATTTCCTAAGAAACAGAAAGAATAATGCAATGGCAGAGTCTTTCACAGCATATAATCATGCAGCTTACTGGTAAACTATATATGAGCATGTTGTAAGATATAAGAAGTGTTGGTGGAATGAACAGCAACAGGGATAGTATTATGTATAAGTGGAAGCTGCATTTGCTCCCTAAAGCTCTGCAAATGTAGTTGCTGTTCAGAAATCATTTAAAATGTTTGTGCCAGTGCCAAGGAAGAGGGAGAGAGCCTTAGAAAATAAATGTCTGAGTTTAGGCTCTGTGCCACAAGGATATGCAAACAACAAAAAAGTCTCACAAAAGAAATCACTTGAAAATTGTATTTTAAGATACTCCACAGCAGCGAATGAGCTACTGATTGTTCTTTCGAGTCTTGTGTCATGATGCTACTGCACTTTGGCTTACAATTCTATTCCAATAATTCTTGTTATAATAAAAACACTTCTTCATACTTCTTAGAGTGTTTTTCTCGCCATCATGGTGTATTAAAGAGGAAGCAGTGTACAGAGACTGGGTACACTTAAAATACATAAAACAGAAAAACTGTTTTTGACTGTAAATATAAATAAATCATACAACAGGAAAAAGAACCTACTAAATGGAAAATCACCCTTGTAGTAATCCATGAACTCAGAGTGACAGGCAAGAAAAGGATTAACAAGTGTTCATTTCTGTATGAGATTCGTATTGTGGTTCAGTACGTATGCGCTGTAAAATAAATACAGCACATGTATAGGTAGTTAGTAGACTGTCCGGAATGTCATGTGTGATGATGAGCATTCCTACTATTGAAGGCAGGATAAATTCCTGTGTTAGATATTCTTTAACTAAGCCCCAAATTGAGGAGCCTAAAAACTATGATTGTTGCAGTTGTCTGGAAATTGAGACTTTTTTTTTTTAAGAATTGAGTTTAAATTTAAAGAAAGTTTGGACTAACTGTTTTCTACTGCATTGAAAATAGTTGAAATGAAGTGCTCATGAAAGGTTTTTACTGAGAATGTTGGTGGTTAAATTCCTCTACTAGATCAGTAGGCTATGCAAATTTACGCTATGTATTCATGCTACTTAGTATAATCTGCAGGGAACCATTTCTAGGGCTGATAAATCACTTTAATCTCCATGCTGCTATCTACTGAGACTTACAAGTAATGGTGAATTTTGTGATGAGTAGTCAACCTGTAGCCTCCCCTCCTTTCCTCTCCCCCTGCGAAAAGAAAAGAGCTGGAATGAGACCACAAAAGTGTCTTGGACCACTGAATGGCTTTCATTCTTCAATGACTTTCTTTCAACTGGACTGGATTTGAACAAGCAGTGGAGGGTTATATATCCGATTCCCTCTTCCTTATGCTGATATGTTTATCAGCAAACCTGTAGCAATTCTGGGTGAAGTTCTTCTAGAATTCTCTTCCAGCCTTTCCAGTGTATAGTGAGCAATAGGACTGCTCAGTTCAGTCATTTTGCATGTATAATGCAAAAGTAACTAATCTAATTTCTTGCTGTATTAACAACTCAGAATTAATAACTATTAGGTTTTTGACAGTTTTATTGTTGCCATTAGTGGCCAATCTTTAGGACTCTGTCGGCCTTTTAGGCCCTTACATTTATTTCTCTTTAATGTTATAAAGATGTGGAATTTTCCAGCAGTTTAGTTGTTTTTCTGTCCAAATTAAGTCCAGCAGGGAGAAAATTTAAAAAACAAAAACACTACCACAAATCCAGGTGCACCTCAAGGGAAAAAAAACACAATGGTCATAAACTGTGCTGGAGCGTGCACTTGCACAGATTTATATCATGTTTGAGATGCATGTTTCAGTTTTGTTTTTGTTTTGTTTTTTAAATATCTTTCCTGCTGCGACAATCACTTGTAAAAAGATCATCATCTGGCCAATCCTCCTCTCTGTACCTGGAAGGAAAAGCAACTTTTAAGGTAAACAATTTTGGGGCCTAAAAGCTTGACATTTTTCTTAACTAATTCAAAGAAATTATTTGTGTGTCTAAATGTAAGTGTTAGCAAACAAAGCCAAACCAACATCCCTTGAGACTGTAGTCTTTTATCTATAGAGCAGATGTAATGCATGCAACAATAGTGCAAATTTCAAGTTTACCTTTCGTTGTACCTCAATCTTATGTTGAAATAATTGCTTTTCTTGAAGACAGGGCAGTTTAGCTATGTGCCTGTTCAAACAGTGGCCTGTCTGCTGAGATTGTAAATGAAGGTGTCAATTATGCCACCTGGCCACACTTAACTGGATTGAGAACACCAAATTATTTCACATGGGCCACTAAGCAGTGGTTTAATGATAACAATTGTTGGATAGTACTGACATGAGCCATTTTTGAATTGGTGATTGAGAGAGACTTCCTGCTCCATTACCAACTTCCATAGCTTTCCAATCTACTATTTTCCTCATAAAAACAAATGAAATGTGTGTATGTAATTGGAGATCTTAGTTAATTTTATTTCCCGTGACTTGTATTTTAGTTGAAACTCATATTTGTTGTAGTTTCTTATAACAGGCTAAGTCAAGAGGGGATAATGAGAAAGGTATATGGATTAATTAAAACACACTTGTGTTCTAATATAATTTTTTAAGAATTGAGGTAAAATTCACAATGATGTTTAAGATATTTGATTTTGAGAGATGTCAGAATCAGTATAAAAATGATATGTTAGAAAACATCAATTTCATATCTTGAAAAGTTGCAAATGTCCAGGTGTGATTAAAAATACGTGCTCATCTTGACAAGGACCTGTTGTGTCAGTAGGTTTCTTCTATTAGATAATTTATCAGGCAGTTAAAAAGAGAGAACGAAGTTAAAGTTCTGGCAACCATTCACAATGAAGACTTTTAAACAGAAGTTAACTTTTTTTCAAAAGTTGTTTGGCTTCCATATTTTCTGGTTTATACAGTTTTGCTGCATTCTAGTTTAGAGTCCAGGCAATATAGTGTAGTGGGGAAGGACTTCTAAGAAATCTTTGTGCAGAACCTCTTCTGATTATTTCCAGTTAAAAAGAATCATAATGGTAATTTGCATGAGTGTAGGATTGCAAAAAGGATTCTGAAAAGAATTGACTCACTTGCCAACAGCAGGCAATTTTTAGAGAAACATCAAAGGGATTGAAATAATTACCAGAAACCTAGTACCAGATACGAAGTGATAGATTGAACATAAGGAGAGGTATACCACTAGTGATTTTCAAGAGGAATGTCCTGATGAACAATTCCCAGCTGATGGGAAGAGGGTTTAGGTGTTGGGATTTTTAGAGGATACTGATCCTGAGCTACTTTTCAGTGGTTGTTCTCTTTTATTAGTCTCAGGATAGTAATTGTTTGATATATATAATGCTCCATCACCCCTGTAGCTGTTGATTGGATTTTTGGCACTTCCAGAGGCTCCTGGGTCCTGTGAGGGGAGAGATGAGACCACTCTTGGCTACTGTATCCCTCCTGTTGCCTTGACATTTTTTTTTGGCAGGTGGACAGGTGTGGGTGGGTCTTCTGGGAATAACTCCATGCCTGATTTTGCTGCTTACAGGTTTCTTAGGTAGCATCGTCAATTGACATGATTTGTGACCGTTTCACTGCTGCTTACAGCATTCAGAACAACAGTAGGGAAACGGAGCTAAAGCCACATCATTTCACTCTACTGCTGTTTGAGGAAGCTATGAACAGCAGCAGCAGAGGCAGTGGACCTTGCTGTCCACAGACTCAAGAATACAACACTAAAATGGTTTACATTGAGAGTTCGTCCATCAAAGTTGATGAGGACCACCCAATGTCATCAGTTTGTTTGGGAGTGGGTTCTAAGATGGCTGATTAGTCCAATCCAAGCCCGGAATTGATGGTTGCAATGGGGACATGGAAGATCAGGCTGCCGACCGGGGGAAGAGAAGATACCAGCCCTGGACTTGCGAAGAAGACGCTTCTCTACAGCATCACTCAGTCTCTTTTGTTTGTAGGCTGTTGCACCATCATGAACTCGTCTGCGCCAGGCGAAGCGATCATTAGCGATGCTCTCCCAAATTTCAGGATCTATGGTACAGTTCTTAAGGGAGGCCTTGAGGGTGTCTTTGAATCTCTTCTTTTGACATTTACATTAGATTACATGTGAAAGGACTAGAAGCTTTTTATTTCAAGGGAAAGTTTAAATTCTGCCAAAATTGATGGCTTAGGCTCCCATACTCAATGGGGAGCACTTACCCACAGAAGTGGCAAGTGGATTTTTTTTTTTTTTACTCTTGCAGCGCATACAGGATTCCTTATAGAACACTCCAGGTACCTTACATAAATCATGAAACATCAAATAAGTATATTTTCATTTTGTTGAAAAATGGAAACCAATTTGGCTTCCCAAAAATGAAAAGGCAGCTCATTTCACAGTTGTGAGGCATATGTGCTAAAAGTACAAGCTTTTAAATATAATTCAGACATATTTGGACAGGTAGTGAATCTGCAAACTTAGATCTAGCAGTATGAGGCTTCATCTAAACTGGGGGGCGGGTGTCAACTTTAGATATGCAACTTCAACTACGTTATTCACGTAGCTGAAGTTGGCGCATCTTAGGTCGACTTACCTGCCGTCTTCATGGTGGTAGCGGGCTCCCCTGTCGACTCCGCCTTGCGCCTTTTGGTGAGCTGGATTTCCAGAGTCAATGGGAGCGCCTTTGGGGATCGATTTATCGTGTCTTGATGAGACGTGATAAATTGATCTCCAATAGATCGATCACTAGCTGCTGATCTGGCGGGTAGTGAAGACATAGCCTGAGTTACTTGTTTTAGCTAAAAGCAAAACAAAATGAATGTTTCCCAAATAAAAGATTCCTGGAACATTATGAATCACAGATTCTCTATCTCCTGTTCTTACTTGTTACGCCTCTGGTCATCTACTGATTGTCACTTTCTGACCATGCAATTTTTGTTAAGCCTTTCTGAGGCATTGCAAAAGCTATCATAATGTACAAAGCTATATTTGAATTCTTATCCCAGATAGGGTGACCAGACAGCATATGTTAAAAATTGGGTTGGGGGTGAGGGTAATAGGAACTTATATAAGGAAAAGAATCCAAAATCGGGACCGTCCCTATAAAATCGGGACATCTGGTCACCCTAATCCCAGATAACACAGTACTTAACTGCACAAAATTACTATGACCCTGCTATATACAGACTTTCCAAAGATGTAGTTCTTCTCTGAAGAGTGTTACTTTGTGGAGAGACATTTACAGCCACAGTGGAATACAAAATTCAGGTCCTCGGGAAGTGGAGAAGGAAATAACAGTGTTTCAGTGTCTTATTGTAAAAAAATAATGGTTATTTTAACTGGTATATTTTTTGCTTCATTGCAGAAGGTATCTTTGCATCCAATGGATAAAAATACGATTAAATTACACCTCCCATCCCCAATAATAGAAAGAGCAGAAATAATAAATACAGTAGGACCTCAGAGTTATGAACACCCCGGGAATGGAGGTTGTTTGTAACTCTGAAATATCCATAGCTCTGAGCAAAACATTATGGTTGATCTTTCAAAAGTGTATAATTGAACATTGACTTAATACAGCTTTGAAACTTTACTCTGTGGAAGAAAAATGCAACTTTTAACTATCTTAATTTAAATGAAACAAGCACAGAAACAGTTTTCTTAACTTGTCAAATATTTTTTAAAACATTCCCTCTTTTTTTAGTAGTTTAACACAGCACTGTACTGCATTTGCTTTCCATTTTTTTTATTTTTTGTCTCTGGTGCTGCCTGATTGTGTGCTTCCAAATGCGATGTGTGGTTGACTCTGTTGTTCATAACTCTGAGGTTCTACTGTACAAATAAAAAACAATCATAGGCTGACTCTTTGTAATGTATTATGAAATGTTAACACATATTGGAACCTGAAGTAAGTTATGTGATTCCCTCCCCTTTGAGTCCAGAAACTGAAAACACTGAAATATCAGTCTGCAGCCATTCATTCATTCTTATCACATGAGTTTCTGGGGAAAATCTCCAGTCAAACTGTGCCAGATGTTTTGGTGACAAGGACTCTTGTTCATGCCCTGTTTCTCCCTAGTTTTGTACTTCTTCTTCTGCCTTGCTTGATAACACTCTGAAATTCACTTCTACTCCTTCCTCTCTAAAGTAGATTAAAGAAAAAGAGACTCAATGGGAGTTAAAAGGGCAATAAACCAAGAAAAGGAGGGCAATAAATGTTTAACTTTTGGAATGCAACTTTAACCCACAGGTCCAGGATCTCTTTGCCCTCTGTCACACTCAGGATTCTGAACTCTGGGGCAAGATTATTCCTTACCCTTCTTGCTGTTAAGGAATGCTTGACCTGAGTATCTTTAAGTACCTGTGACTGGCCTATTACTTTTACTATTATTTTAGAGTCCGTGCTGTGTCCAGTACTACCTCTATGCTCCTGAGGATGTCACAGGGCCTGCAGCTGTGTGCTGATTGGGCTGCAAGCGGCCTGTGGGCCAGAGTTTGAGAACCACGGCTTTAGAAGAAGTAAGAAATCCCTGTTCACTCTGCTACTTTTACTGAATTTGTAACTTACCCGTAGAATTCTTACCCCTACCTCTCTTTCCTTCTTGACTTGGCTTCCCTCTTAGTTACCACTGGAAATGTCAATTCAAATCCTTCTCCCCCTCTCCTCTCCAAAAAGTACATTGGTTATCGTTCGTGTGCAGCTGTTACTCTGCCCAAAGTCATGCTGGCTACATAGATCAGATAGCGTCTGGTGATGCTAATCTTTTTTGGGAAGACTAAGAAGAGATATTTGTTATAGGTAACAATGCTGGCTCAGACTTTTCTACTTCTCATCCTCAAAGGTGATTATAGCCTTTTCTCACCTAGCTGCTCATACTGAGATTTCAGAGCCTGAGGAGGTGCCAGAGAAAGACCGTGATTAGTCTAAAAAAAATTTTGTTAGAGGAAAAATATTACACCAGTATGTTGCCTGGAAGTAAGCCCATGACTTCATCTGTTACCTGAGAAGAGCCATCAAAGCCATCTAACTTTATGCAGTTCTAATTTGTCCATCGATAAATAACACTCTTTCTGATCAACCTAAACAGCATGCTCCCCAGACTCTTTAAGTGCCCAGCTTCTACGGTGAAACAAATGGAGTGGATCTTATAACATTTTTCACTGCACCTGTTTTGTGCACATGGATCTGTTCATTCCCACCCCCAATGTCTTGAAACAGAGACCTTGTTACAGAAGGTAGTGTCTCTGACCATCTGATTTTTTTTGGGGGGGGGAGGGAGAGAGAGAGGGTTTCTGGCTTCAATCCTAGTACTGCTATTGTGTCCCACAGAAGCTGCACCTACTGAGGATCCTGGTACATTAACCAGACACAAGACTGAGGCATAGTTTCAGGTTCTCCAGCGGCTTCTGATCCTCTCTGGAATCTATGCATCAGAAACATACAAGACTCTTTTCATTCCCCCATCCTTATGGAAAGCCTCCCTATTCAGTTCGTTAATGAAGTCACCTGTTAAAGTGGATCTCCTGTTTGGTGATAGGGACAATGGACTCTAAAGGCCTTATTTTGAATTCAGAATGAGTCTGAGGAAATGATTCTTTTCAGAATTAAAAAAAAATCCTTGAACAGTTTCCTTGAACATAGGGCTTTTAGGAAGGCACTAGTAGCAAACAAAGGATTTTTGATCTTATTGTGGGAAGAGCCAAGGATGGGTACCTAAGGCAACTCTAGTCTGCTAGATTGTATTTGGGAGGCCTGTTCAGGTGAAGGAGCACATTGAAAAAAACAATGACAGAACCTGTTCTGCCATGTACTCATATCTTTGGGACAGAGGGGGGACATTTTGGTGGAAGAGAGAAATAAAGCTTGTGTGCATTTTGTCACCCGGTATTATTCAATTACTGCATATGTGTCAACAGATGCAGTTTTTGGCTATGGATGATGAGAGAAGTTGTGTCTAAACAACGTCTACACATTCTTTCAATGAAAGACTGCTAGAAAGATCCTCTCTCTGGTTCTCCTTCAGGTACCTTCTCAAAACTCATCTCTTCCATAATGCATACAGCAGACTGCAACCTGATATGGCAATGCACGTGGACAGTTGCAGTCACTGCAGAACGGTGCATGTCATACTATATTTGCTACTTTGTCTTCACCATTCCCCTCCTGGCCCTCTTGTTTGTCTCATATACCTGTTACTTGTCTTTTTTCCACTGTAAGCTCTTTGGGGGAACAGTCATAGATTATACGTTTGTATACAGGCACAACGGAACTTTGACATTGTTGTAGTCTTTAGATGCTGTAGCAATAAACAATAAGATCCCTAGTATTCCAGTGCAGACAGGAGAATTGGAGGTTGCAAAGACTACAGTTTTTATTTGTGAATGTTTCTAATCTTGGATACACTATTCTGGACTGATAATTCTAAAATTAATCATTTTAGGCATATTTTAATGTATTATATTTTAGACACTGGCTTATTTTAGTTCACGTTTATGTAGACACTATCCCTAATTTGTATATTTTAACACTACTTCTCTCCATTTTGGAGTGCTATGGAAGCTTTGTCAAGGGACTTTAAGGGACAGTGCTGGAAAATAAGTTGTTTCCATGAACATTTTTGATGTGGTTTGACTGTTGCTTCTGCTTGTCATATGAGAAATGTTTTAAATTGGTGTCAATTTTATGTTTCTTTCAGATATAAATTTAAGTTCAAATTTAATGTCGTGGGTTAAATTTAAGAGGGAGTTAAAAGACAATTGGCATTATGTATTTGTATTTATAATAGTGGATTGGGACCCCATTGTACTGGGCACAAACACGTAGTATGAAACAGCTTCAGTCCTGAAGAGCTTACTATATAAATTGACAAGGCATAGGGTGAAGGGGCAAGAAAAGCGTGGAGACAGGTGGAGTGACTTGCCTGAGATCACACCACAGTCATTGGCAGAGCTAAGAATGAAACCCTAGTCTTGTGACTCCCAGGCAGTAGTCTATCCACTAGACTTTTCTCTGTGTGTGCATATATGTATAAATATATAAAATACAGGCACCCCATAATATAGTTTGTATTCTGTTTTAAATAGTCTGTATGTAGTAGCTGAATTTGTAGGAATAAAAAACACCAAACTAGTCATTCCATCACATGCCTTAGATCTTCAAAAGTTTACATCAGTTACAATATTTTTTAAGGCTTCCCCTTCTGCACTTTGGTGCTGATCATCAGAGAATTTAAGTACAGTAAAACCTCCATTTAACGGACTAATTCAGGCGAGGGGGTGTCCGTTAAATCAAAAAGTCTGTTATTTAATTAAAAAAAAAAAACCCCGAGCTGTCGGAGCAGCAGCCCGCCTGCCACAGGGTCAGGGCGGTAGCTCCGCATCCCGCCCGCTGCCGGGACCCAGGCGGTAGCCGGCAGCCAGCCCACCTGGGTCCCGGCTGCCGGGACCTGGCAGTCAGCTCGCCCGCTACTGGGACCCGAGTGGCAGCCGGGAGCTGGCAGCCAGCCCGCCTGGGTCCCGGCAGCCGGGAGCTGGCAGCCAGCCCGCCCGGGTCCCGGCTGCCGGGAGCCAGCCTGCCTGCTGCTGGGACCCGGGCGGGAGCCGGCAGCCAGCCCGCCCGGTTCCCTGCTGCTGGGACCCAGGCAGCAGCCGGGAGCCAGGAACCAGCCTGCCTGCTGCCGGGACCGGGGCGGCAGCCGGGAGCCAGCAGACGGCTGCCAGGGAAGGGGACCGGGGCCGCAGCAGGGAGGGGTCGCGGTCTGATATGGATCAGAAATTTTGTCCATTGCATCCGAGGTCCGTTAAATCAAGGTCCGTTAAATCGAGGTTTTACTGTATATGCTTTAGCGAACTGGGGCCTTGGAACAGCTGATTCCTTCTTTCTTAAGATGACTGATTTGATTCTTTTCGATTAAAATTTTTGCTTGTAATTTGTTCAGTGTTTCATTTCTCAACCTAGTGAACTCTGTAATACTATAGTCATCTGTGTCTAGGTACAGCAAACCACCTATCCCACTTCTAGAAGTTATACAAAATACTGTTGCTGGTTTTCTAAAGGGTCAGCAATAAAATAGTTTATTTTAAATCAAGACGTAACACTGGAAAGTACTAAACTATGATGTAATCTATGTGAAAAGCTTGCTTTCTTAGCTATAATGAAAATATATTTTCATTTTACTTTTATAGTTATTTCAGTTTTTGTTTACCCATTTTGTTTTTTCCCCACGGGCTAGATAGAAGTGTTTAAATGCTTGAAGCCTGTTTAAAGGTAATATGTATGTGCTCTATTGTAGTTATACTGCAAAATTATAGCACATACAGTGAAAGTGTGAAGATTTTACAGTTAATCCATGTTTAGTTGGAATTGGAAACAATAGTACACTTACAATTACATTTTGTGATATGTTAAACATACAGTATGTCATCATTTAAGGTCAGTAAGGCAAAAACATTTTGTCTTTGAATATATCCAAGTCTCCATTGTTACAGTGTAACTTGCTGAAATTAGGATTCACATTGTGTATTAGTGCCATATTGCAGATGTTACTTTTATCTGAGTATGGAGGGAGGTAGAGTAAACAATTGTTACAATGAATAATAACTAATAATATAATATTTGGTAGTCTTATTTGTGATAGTTATCAACTACATTGGGTACAGTAAAAATCAACACTTATTGGTCCAACCCACCTATTGTTTGGAGGTGGGAAATAGGCATCAGCTGTGACAATTAAAGTTGTGTGACCCTTTCCAAAAATTCCATGCTCAGCATCCTTTTCATAATGAAATAGAAGGCGCAATGTTTCTATAATTTTCATCTATATCTATAAAAGTCAAATGGTGTATGTATGGATGGATGGATGGGTGTACGCTTACTCCTTCCACACCGTTTGAGCTAGAGACTTGAAATTTGGTACAGTTAGAGGTCTTGGGGTCCTAATGACCGTAAGAGTCGAAAATTTTTCAAATCTCACCTCTGACGCCCCCCAGGGGTGAAATTATTTAAAGGCCAATCACATCAGCTGGGCAGCTGCTGTTCTCTGTGACATAGTTATGATGTCATAATACCCCCTCCAACAGACACCGCACTCGCTCAGCTCTCTGCCCCCTCCCCCCTCCAACAGAACCCCGGAATCCCTCAGCTCTCTCCTCCCCTCCCCCCTCCAACGGAACCCCGGAATCCCTCAGCTCTCTGACCCCTCCCCACCTCCGACGGACCCTGGAATCCCTCAGCTTTCTGCCCCCTCCCCACCTCCGACGGACCCGAGTTGGGTTTGGTCGGAGGGTAAGTGAGGTAGGGGTGTCGGGTTTGGTCAGGGGGTGAGGTGGGGGTGTCGGGTTTGGTCGGGGGGTGAGGTGGGGGTGTCGGGTTTGGTCGGGGAGGTGAGGTGGGGGGTGTCGGGTTTGGTCGGGGGGTAAGTGAGCCGGGGGGTGTCGGGTTTGGTCTGGGGGGGTGGGAAGGTGTCTGGGTGGGTGAGGGGTGAGGTGTGGGGGTAAGTGAGCCGGGGGTGTCAGGTTTGCTCTCTGCCCCCATCCAACAGACCCCGCACTCGCTCAGCTGTCTGCCCCCTCCCCACCTCCGAGTGACCCGAGCAACGCCGGGTATTTTCGCTAGTACTTTCTGTAACAGACAACCTGTGTTCATCTATCCTTCGTCATAAAATTCAATTATGAAATTTTTTGAGAGATCCAAATTAGTAACTAATAGAACTTGTGTGGAAATGGACACTAGAGTATTGGAGGCCCCAAAAGCATACTGTCACTTTAAAATTTTTACAGGTTGTGTCAAGAACAGCTTTCAGTGTGTTTTTCTGGGAAGGTGTAGCCTTACTTTAGCTTAATAGCAGCAAAAGTTGACTTTATAATTCTTTTCTTTCCTCTAAGTAAAAATAAATAAATCTGCATCTTTTTTGAGAGAGGGAAATTAATATTTCTTATAGATGTGTACAAATCCATTCATACACACATGTAAGTTAGAGGGAGAAAGTCTTACTAGATCACTAATCCATTCCCCTGCCAGTGCAAGTTTCTTCCTCATATCCAGTGGTTTCTCCAGTTTGGGTTTAAATGACTAAAGTGGTGGGTTTTTCCCTAATTTAACAGATTTTACTTTTTGGGGAGCAGTTTCATGATATTCAATCTCAGAATTTTCCCTTGCTTAATTCAATCCTTTTTTACCTATATCCAGTCAAAGTGTGTGTTCATCTGAATCCTTGTTAACTTAACCACTATTATGTAAAGGGTGATGTGTTCTCTGAGGTTTGTCTTAATCAGCCAGTTTTGCCAACATCTCCTGGTTAAGAGGAGGGAGACTGTAACCTGGTTTTCTAATAATATGAGCCTTATTGTCCAGAGCTCTTAGCATTCTAAGAAATTTTTAGTTTGATGGTAGACAGAGCTTGTGAAGGCCTATGCTCAGCTCAATGGCTGTCTGTAATGCAATAACTTTTTAACTTCTTATCCAGTCACTCCAGAATTTCAGACATTTTAAAAGGCCTTGATAGTCAGAACTCTCTGCTGCTGTTAGGGAAAATCTGGAACCTGAAAGGGGAAAAATGGGGGAGACATGGAACCCTGACAGTTGATTAGCGCTGCCACAGTTGTAAACACCTCTGTAATTCACTATAGATAAAAGGACTAGTTGGTGGCAACCATTAACACCTGCCAGCATAACAATACTCAATTTCATCTGTTGTCCTCCCAATAGAGTTTAATAGATTGATACCCTCAATGATTCATATCCCCTTTCTTATATACCATGAGCCATGGCATTAACAGGTAGACTGGGTCCCCAAAGATAACTTTAGGCATTTCAACATCCCCAACGGTAATTCAGCTGTGAGGGCTACTCTCATCTTGGTATTCTTGCGATTCGGGGCAGTGGAAAGCAAGTCACAAAGTTTTATGAACGAGTCCTTATGCATGCGAAAGTTCCACAGCCACTGGGAATCATCTCAGACCTGCAACACCATGCGGTCCCACCAGTCTGTGCTTGTTTCCCGGGCCCAGAATTGGTGTTCCATGGCATGAACCTCACCATTACCACCATGATGTCCAAATTGCCAGGGCCCATACTTTGAGAGAAGTCTGTGTCCATGTCCTCATCACTATCGTGATCATGCTGTCGTCGCCTCCTCGCCTGCCTTTGCAGGGTCTGCACATACCGCAGGGTAATACTTGATGGGTTTACAACGCTCACAACAGCAGCGGTGGGCTGAGCAGGCTCCATGTTTGCCATGGTATGGCATCTGCAGGAGAGCATAGTTGCAGCGGAAGCAGTGGATGATGACGGCACTGCACCCATTTCTCGAGGAAGAACACATGTTCCTGGGAGCCCATGACAGACAAGATGGAGAAATTTGCTCCTGAGACAAGAGCAGGAGAGTAGAGTTGCAGCAGAAGCAGAAGTGGTGGATGCAATGAGAATAGATATTTATACAGAATGACGAGAGGACATGCGAAGTGGATTCATGGCACCAGGAGAGCAGAGTTACAGCGGAAGTGGGGGGTGGATGTCGATGGTTAGCAGTCGTACTGCACAGTCTACTGAAAGCAGTATGGTGTCTACATGGAAAAAAGGCGCAAAATGATTGTCTGCTGTTGCTTTCATGAAGGGAGGGGCGACTGACAGCTGTGACAATGTTTTTGCCCCATCATGCATTGGGAGCTAAACCCAGAATTCCAATAGGCGGCGGAGACTGCGGGGACTGTTATAGCTACCCACAGTGCACCACTCCAAGAGTCGATGCTAGCCTTGGTACTGTGAATGCACTCTGAGTTAGCGAATTTAGTGAGTACACACACAATCGAATGTATACAATCTGTTCAGAAAAATCAACTTCTATAAATTCGACCTAATTTTGTAGTGTAGACATACCCTTAATAGACTCTACCGGCAATCGGAGAGCAGACAAATGGAATTTGGAAGCTTATCTGGTAGAAGATGCTTGTTCACTAGAAGAAAACCAGTCTTCGTAGATAAAATGTTGGCTTTCACCTGTTTCTTTATGGGACTGCTTCAGTTATTATTGAGATCAGGTTATCTGCTTTTGAGAATCCAACCAAGGGCTATCATAATATTCTTTGGCTTTTCGAAGAGCTTGAAATACCTTCATGTCTATCATATTATACATATCTCAAGACAATTGTTCATTTGTACTGAAAGTAACCACGGTCATTTTCCGCTATTTATGTTAATTTATTTTTGTTTGTGCTACCAGTCCATCTCTTTGTTTAATAGACCATTAAGCTACTTTAAATATCCAAGTCAATTAGAAATTGAACCACATTATCTGAAGAATGACACTTTTCCTCTACAACTACGTCAGTCAAAAAGTAAGACTATCTAAGACTTGAGTGGGAGGCTGGGAAAGAAACTTGCAAAAAAGAACTGCTGTTGGCTATCATCTTTTCTCAAGAGCTTTGGTCATGTTATGGACTGATAGGTAAAAATCAGCCCAATTTCAACCTCTTCATATATGTTAAACATCATAGAAACTCTCTTGCTTTTGCAAGTGTTACGAAGTTGTAAACCTAACCATTCCACTTGATGATGTATAGAAATGCATGAACTAAGGCAGTGATGATATGGAGAGAGTTGCTGTTCCTAGATTCACACTAGACTGATAAAGGTTAAAGGAGATCTGAGAAATCAGAATACGGTGATGGTGGTTGTGTGGCAACCTGGTCTATAATTTTAGCTGGAAAAAGGAAGATTAAGTAGTTAGTTTGTCATTATCAAGCACTGATTATTTCCTGAGAAAAAAACTTCTTTATAGCAGCCTTTTCAAAACTGCCTTTTCAAAGGGAGGCATTGACATTTTTTCACTAGTACTGTACCCATTTCTTCCATATTAGTTTTTATCCTCAAGGAAGACATGGAACCAAATAACATTCTGACCTTAATTGTTCCCCCTACTTTTGGTATCTCAGTGTCAGTGACCAAAATGGAGCCAGAGAAATCTTAGTTTTTGCCATATGTGGATGTCCTCTTGCTGTGATATGTCGTGTGGTCCAAACCCATTCATTTTTTATCCACAAAGTAACTAGGAATTTCATCACAGTGAGGGGAACTTGAAATTGGGTCTCAAACTTTGGTTTATCAACCAAAACAAATCTGGTGGTTGAAAAGTTAAGGCCTTATTGGGAAGGCAAAGGACATTGCTTTGCCTCCCTGGCCACCAACAGGATCGAAGTAATCCAATATCAAACTGTAAGCGGTTGGTCCCTGACATCAATTAAAATTTGGAACTGCTTTATCTCCAATGTGAACCTGGATTGGGATTAAGTTGGAATCAGTTTTAGTTTATCCATACTGGAATTCACATATAGGGGATGTACACACTGCTTTCAATCTCATTTTTGCAGATCTCCTTGTTTTCAGGATTCACGCAAACAGCACAGCCGCAGAACTGATCTCCCTCTTCTGGCTTCTGCTATATTGACCACCTAGCTGCAACCAATTATTGTGTCATGTAATCAGATTTCAGTATTGCATGAAAAATTTAGGGGGGGGGGTAGCTTGGCTTTAATTAAATGATAGACAATTGAATTTTTTGTTAACCACTGTTCTTTCACTTAACAGTAGGAACCAGAAAATGGGGTCTATGATACTGCCACCCTAATGTCTTGAAAGGAAAAATCAATTAAGTTGAGATTCGACATTTCTGTTATTCTGCAGTTACATGTTTTCTCCTTGCTTACTATTGCTGTTGTTGAGGATCAGAACCCTCACAACTGATCCCTGCAACCTCTGCTTCCACATCGTCTACATGTAACATCAGTGTTCAGCTTTCTTGATCAGCAAGTGGTGGCCATCAAGGTGATCCAGCAAAATAAGTACCATAGGATTGGCTTCAAAGGCCGTTTATACAACCAAACCACCCTCTCCCAACCTGGTATCTCACTGCCGGTGTCCTTATAAAGATTTTGAGTGGGAAGGGAGGCAACTTTTTCCAATGGATGAGTTTCAAACACCAAAAAATTCAAAACCATTCATTTCTCCTATCTTGCAGTAGAGCTCACCCCCATCCCTTACCAGCTCTCTCAATTTTATCCTGAATCTCAAAGTACTTGATATTTTTTTAAAAAAGCCCTATTTCATGACTGCCTGAGAATCCCAGGTTTTAATTTTTAACAAAATTAGTTTCTGGCTGTCATGGTTATGGATTAAAGCTTGAAAATGTGAACTGTAAAGCCTCAAAAATCAGAAAACAAAAGAGCCCAAAATATACTGTGGGTATTTTGTACAGCTCCTGATTTTTAAACCAGTCTTATGATTTTAATGGACCCAGCTTTTTATTTTTTTTGAATACTTGGAGATGGCCGTGCTAGAAAAAATAGTTACATTTTATGCCACAATCCAAAAGTAAGCCATCACATCTAGGTGAGTAAATAGGGGAGGATGCTTGACTCTTGCAAAGTATCCTGGTTGTTTGGAAAAAGGGTCAGAAGGCAGGCCTGTGGTCTGTTGGTGCACAGGCCCCCTGCACTTACCACCAGTTTTTGGAGTTAATGTTGGCTGTGCTAGGTGCGCATGCTTATCTGATACAAATCTAGATACATTTTTTGATGTGCAGTGGGAGGCTCTGATATTCATGAAGGTACTTAAGCACATGCCTAACTTCAAATCCATGTGCATGTCCAATAAAGTACGTATTTGCAGGATCAGTGTCCTCCTTAAACCATGAATATATAAGGTAAGCGTTATGTAGATTCTTACTAAAGAACACATAAACAATATCCTCGTTAAACATGAATTACAAGTACTTACCAAACTTTCTACTTTCTGTTGATAAATATATTATCTAATAATTTTCTATTTAATGGTATTCATCCAAAAGCAAGTATTTAGACACTGAAATCAAGATGCTAATAAATGATAGATAAATATCCTAACAATTCCTGAGTATGTTAAGATTGTTTTGTGATGAAATGTGCATTTCTTTGTAATTAGTGGGTAAAATCCTTGACCCATTTAAGTTAATGGGAATCTTTGTCATTGACTTAGGATCAAGATTTCACCTAATAAGAAAAATGTGCTTGTCTGTTACGAGGGCAGTATAAGATTTATGATGTCCTTAATTATTCATTTCTCCACAGTGTAGTGCTTGGATATTCCAGTTGATGTGATAAGTAGTATTGCTGTTGTCACCTAACAGCCTTAACTGGTTATGTAATGACGTTTGAAAGTACATTGAGCTTTTACCATATGCTAAGCTTAAAAATCACTCTCAGAATTAATAAACCACTCAAGGTCAAAAAAGAACAAAGAAGAGCTAGTGATAACATAACATGTAAGTGGTATCTGCAGCTGGACCAAGTTAAAAAAGTAAAATTAAGTAACCTACTTAATTCTTTGAAGGAAAGAAAGGAGGTGGCTACAATGGAACATTGCTAACTACAACCTCTTCAGCATAGTGATTCACTCTGCATATTCCAATCCAAGCAGCATTCCTTCCATATTTAAATGCGTTTCCTCAAAAACACAGTCTTAATTTGAACCAGTACTCTAGGCCATGTAAAATTTGATTTTTTTCTTAATTATATGTACCATAACTGCAGGCTGTATATTTCTAGTATTTCCTGATAGATGAGAGTTGTTAACAAACATATTTTAAAGACATACTTGATTGTGCTAGGCAGAAAAACCTTTGCAGTTACATTTATTTTGAAGGCAAGCAGATATTCCTCTGCTGATATTTAATTCTGATTCCAATAAGCATTACTACAAGATCACTATTTTTGGTTTTCCTTGATAGTCAATCATCTTGTTTGTGACACAGTGTCATTTCTTGGTATCACTTCACAGATGTTTGAGTTGAGGGTATTTAAAGGGTAAATTATTACAGAAATATAGAATTTTCCTAACACAGCTTTTATTATAAAGGAAAGAAAGAATCTTCTTTCTGCTGTTCTACTCTAATATCTCCCGAAATAGATTTTGTGTTTTAAATTTAATTGTTTTCCATTTATTGTTTAAATATAAATGTTTATGTAGAAATAGGAGGATGCTTTCCCATACTTTCTCTCCCCCCCCCCCCCGGATTGTAAAATTTGATATACTAAGACATAAAAAACGAAATGGGGGGGAACCCCCACTTGATATTCAGTGTCAAAATTGTAAACTATCTCTCTCTCCAAACAAATCGAATGAAAAATAATGACCCATAAAAAGCAGAGGAGAAAATCATGAATGGTTACAAGGAGGGAAAAAGCTACTTTTCTGCATTTTTGATATTTTAAAGGAAGAATAAAAGGTGCTATCCTTGCAGAGTTTTGCACAGAAATAGGGGAACTTAAAATGAGGCTTATCTAGGGTTGTTAGTTTTAGATCAGAAGTCACTGAGTGATTATTATCTTTGACTTCCAGAGTACTTTTGCTAAAAAGAGATTTTATTTCTAAATGACTGATTTAAATCAACTGTTCTTTACATTCCTTTGCAACTAGTCAAGGCACCTTTAAATCTGGTGTGGAGGAGTTTTTTGCCTAGAAGTTTTCTTTTCCTTTGCACAGACATTGTTTGTTGTCCTACCATGGTGCTCATCTTCCTTGTCAGAGATTTGGATTAGACTCCTTTCAGAATACATCAGCAATGGTTTTCTCGTTGGTGGAGGGGGTCTCTGAAGACATGTAGCTTCAAATCTCATAGTATGTTGGTCAGATCTCCTTACATCTGAGAACAAAACAGATAATTGCAACCCATTCTTAAAGATCCTTAAATGTTTCATGGATCACTTGGGTGGGAGGAAGGAATAAATCACTGTAGTAGGTATCGATTCTGCTTGTATCCTCCTCGTTTCTTCTCCCTGCCCACCCCGACTCCATCCTCTCAGTTCCCCCCTGACTGTTTTTTGTTACTAATGACATTTCCATGAAAACATCTTTTTTTCCTTGGGTCGTCTGTTCCTGCTGTTTTTTCCTCTTTTGATGTCAGTCTTCTGTTTTTACATCACATTTGTTCTATTGATGGCTGTGACATCACAAACACAGGATGTGAGGCAGCAACATGAACTGCTAGGGAATAAAGATGTTATTTGCACTTAAATATTCTTCCTAGGGAAGAGGAGAAGGATCAGGTAAGGGGGAATTAAATTATTGTATAGGGTCAAAATTGTTTCCAAATAGAGTATATTTCAGTGTTTTAAATAGGGTCTCAAAAGCTCTTTAAATAAAAAACTTAACCATAGTCACTGTGGTCAGGAAAACTGTATTAGAATGCGTTAGCAACAGAATTCAAATTGATATGTGATTGAAGCTATCAGTGTTGTGGTCCCTATTCAGTTGGGCCTAAAAAATCATCCTTGTTAAGTAAAAACAATAAAACCTTAATGTAAAGGTAGACATTGAGCATGAGGTGACATTGGGCGTGAGGTGAATTTTGGATGGAGGAATAATTTCCTTAGAAATTTTAGGCAGGAATTCCAAATCTTACTAACTCAGAAAAGTGTGTGCATGAAACTGTACATCAATGTGGCACATTCAAACAGGACAGCATCTTGGCACCTGTCAGTTTTAAAAGTCTGGATTAAAGGAGTAAAATAAGATCAGCTAAACATATTGAGACTTTTGTTAGTGAAAGCAGCTGAAAGAAAATGTGCACTATTTTTCTGTACAGCATATTTGTATAAAAGCTGGCCGCCTCAGCAGAATGTGAGATTTTCATAAACACTTTCCATTCATAGATCCCTCAGTTTCATGTCACATTCTGGCTTTCAAACTGTCAGTAACTTTTTTTAGATTTTAACAAATTCGGAGAGAAAAGATATACCTGTAAATATCCATCAAATGAAAACAAAATCTTCACAATAAACAATTGCCAGTTATTTCACCAAATAGATTTTTTTGGACTGGTTTAAAAATGATTAGATATTGGCATAATTTAACACACTTTTCCTTTACCTGGTATATGTATGTATTTAATTTCAATAATTTGGTCATGTGTTGGTTATTTTTGAAGGGTTCTGAGGGAGAAAGAGGGATGATATGTGCTTTATCACCTCTTAGTTGTCCCCTCGATGTAATTTTAGTAACATTTTGCATTTGTCTTGGCAGCGGGTATGACTTGAAAAATATATATTTTTAGCCTTGCTGGAAAAATAAATATGGCTAATTTCTCTGGAGCTGTAAGTGGGCTTAGTTTCAGTGAGTTAGATCAGTGGTTCTCAAACTTATTTGATTGGGCCCCCCTTCTTAGTGTCTGTAGTTGGTCATGCTCCCCCTCCCTCCACAAGTACATATACCGCCACCCATCTCTAAGGCAGAGGGGAGAGCAGTGGCTGCTGCTTGGTGCCTAGCTCTGAAGGCAGCACTGCACCAGTAGCAGCACAGAAGTAAGAGTGGCAATGTGAAAAAGTGATATTCATCAGTATCACTTTTCACAGTAGAGGGACGTAGCGCACCTTTGCCACCCTTGTGTCTGTGCTGCTGCTGCCACCCCACCAGGTGAGGGATGGGGTGGGGATGGAGAAAAACCTGAGCCCAGCTTGCCTCCCTGTGGGGGGTGGAGGAGAAGGTGAGCCTGAGCCCACGTGATAGGACTCCAGCTGTCCCCTTTGTCTATGCCTCCTGGATGTGTACAGCCTTCTGCATGAGCCCCAGCCACCTGTGGCTGACAGAGCTCTAACCCTCTCCCCCCCCCCCCCCCCCATGCACACCATGTGGTTCTCTTGATACATTCCCATGCCTCCCTTGAGAGGCCTGTCCCATAGTTTGAGAACTGCTGAGTTAGATGGATTTTCATGAGCAGATAAAGCAGAAGAGAAGGGACAAATTATGTGTGACTTTGATATAGTCTTTTTCATACACTGTAAGTGCTCACTTTTAATCTAACACATGAAACTTTTTGTTACTTTGCAGAAAAGTTTGTCAGTTTGCTCCTAAGATTCATATCCTGGTGGAGCTGTGTTTTCATGGAAAAACACAATATTTTATTTCTTTAGAACATTTTACCTCATACATTAACGCTTGGCTAGCCAATCAAATACCGACCACACAAAGAAAAAAGCTAGTTAGAAAAGAAAAAGGTCAGTTAGTGTGTGGTATTTTCCCAAAGCAACCCAAAGAGGTTTTTGTGGGGGAAGGTAGCCACTTGAAAATGGCTAAGTTAAACAACAGTGTTAGTGATAACTTTCTGTAGCTCCCTAGTGTGGGATTAAATGTTAGAGAAGGAAGGGGATTAAATTAATGCTAAATGTGTCTTGTTTGACATAGTCATTTAGTTTCAAACTTAATTTTCTGTTGAAGAATGAGCGAAATACAATTGACGCCCAGCTCAAAGGACAGAGAGATTTGGAAGCTAACTATTCATTTTGTAGTCACGCATTTTACGGCAGTTTGTCTTGAGTACATTTTTAATAATAGCACAGTTGTATTTTTTCATTTTCTAAACAAATACTGTACATTTAGAAATCACAAGTGCCTGTGAAATATGATATGAAAATAAAACTTTCAGTACATATGTATCACAACCATAATTTCTCAAGCAGAAAGAGTGGGTTTATTGGCTGTAGGTGCGGGGGATAGGGGAATCTCCTTTTATGACCTTTACCTCTTCTTCCATTTCTTGCTCTCCATGGCAAGAACCTACCTGTTTCCTTTCCCCTTACTTTTGTTCTTCATGCCAGTCATCAGCACTGGAGCAGAAACAAAAAAAGTAAATTACTTTTTTATACAATTAGTTATAATTATTAATAGGCCACTTTGTAATGAAGAAAAGTGAAGCAAAATCACACTTAGCTGCTTATTGAAGAAAATGACTATCACAAAGTTACATATTCTTTTAGACTAACTAAAGTATCGAAGCATAAGCATAAGCTTTCGTTTTGCACCCGACGAAGTGGGTATTCGCCCACGAAAGCTTATGCATCAATACTTTAGTTAGTCTTTAAGGTGCCACAGGACTCTTTGTCACTTCTGCTATTCCAGACTAACACGGCTACCTCTCTGATACTCTTTTATTAGTTTAAATGTGCTTTGCTCAAAGTAACAAAAACAGGCGAGTTGCATCCTAGGTGCATTTAACATGTGCGAAGTTCAGCTTTATGTGGTCGGAAAAAACAGGGGAAAAAAAGAAAAACAACAATTTTAAAAACTCCATTTGTTGTGCGGGCGATTCTGCCTGCCATTCAACTCAGTGTGAGTTTCACTATGCGCGGTTTTAGCTTTATGCACTAACCACGGAACGGAACCCCCACATAAGATGAGACTTGCCTGTACCTGCTCCTGGATTATAGTGAGTGGAGAGGAAGTCCTATGTTTGGGGGACACTTTAGCTAATGTCTGTAGCAACCATTTTAACACATGCATTTTAAGCACACATTTAAAAAATGTATCATTATTATTAGCATTAGATTTTTTTATATTCTGTATACTGCAACTGCCCCGTTGGAAAAGATTGCTAAGGGTGGAAAGGGTCTTACAGTAAGAACATAAGACTGGCCATTCAGGGTCAGACAATGGTCCTTCTAGTTCAGTATCCTGTCTTGCGACAGTGCGGGTGCTGAATGCTTTGGAGGGAATTAGCAGAACAGACAGTATCTAGTGATCCATCCCCTGTTGTTCAGTCCCAACTCCTGTTGTTTGGAGACTTAGTGGAACCTAGAGCATGGGGTTGCATCTTGGCTGTTTTGGTCAGTAGCCATTGATGGACGTATCCTTGATGAACTGATCTAATCCTTTTCTGAGCCCAGTTGTATTTTGGCTTTCACAAAATCCCCTGTTAATGAGTTCCACAGGTTCTCTGTGCATTGTGTGAAGGAGTTTATATTTATTTTTGTTCGGCTGCCTATTAATGTGAAGAGGAAATAACATATCCCTATTCACTTTACGCACACCATTCATGATTTTATAGACCTCTATCATGGTCCCCCCTTAATCATCTCTTTTTTAAAAATGAACTGTTCCAGTCTTCTTAATATCTCTCTATAGAGAAGCTATTCCATACTCCTAATCATTTTTGTTCCCTTCTCTGTAACTTTGGAATTCTAATATATATATTTTTTGAGATTGGGCAACCAGATCTGTACATAATATTAAGGTGTGTGGTATACCATGGATTTATAAAGTGGCATTACAATTTGTTTGGTCTCATTATCGATCCCTTTCCTAGTGGCTCCCAACATTGTTTGCTTTTTTGACTGCTGCTACACATTAAGCAGATGTTTTCAGAGAACTATCCATTGTGATTGCAAGATGTCTACTTTTAGTAATAACAGCTAATTTAGACCCCATCCCAAACTTAATCAATAGTTGGGATTAAGTTTTCCAAAACACATTATTTTGCATTTATCAACATTTCATGTGCCATTTTGTTGCCATGTCACCTAGTTTAGTAAGATAGCTTTAAAAGTCTTTGCAGTTATCCTTGGACTTAACTATCTTGACTAATTTTGTGTCTTTTGCAGATTTTTTCCCACCTCATTGTTCACCCCCTTTCCAGATCCTTTATGAATACATTGAATAGCACAGGTCCCAGAACAGATACTTGTGGGAACCTGCTTTTTACCTTTCTCCATTGTGAAAACTGACCATTTATTCCTACTCTGTTTCCTATCTTTTAACCAGTTATTGATGCATGAGAAAACCTTTCCTCTTATCCCATGATTGCTTAGTTGACTGAAGAGCCTTTGGTTTGGGACCTTGTCAAAAGCTTCCTGAAAGTACAAGTACACTATATTAACTGGATTACTCTTGTCCACATGCCTGTTGGCACCTGCAGAGAATTCTAATAGCTATGTTGACTCTTCCCCAACATTGTGTTCATCTGTGTCTGATAATTCTGTTCTTTACTATCGTTTCAACCAAATGTCTGGTACTGAAGTTAGACTTATTGGCCAGAACTGCCTCTGAAGCCTCTTTAAAAATAAGTGTTATATTAGCTATTCTCCAGTCATCTAGTACTGAAGCTGATTTAAGCAGTAGGTTACATATCACAGTTAGTAGTTCTACAGTTTCATATTTGCGTTCCTTCAGAATTCTTGGGTAAACACTATCTGGTCCTAGTGACTTATTACTGTTCAATATAGGACAGTTCCTCAGATTTGCCACCTAAAATGAATGGATAAGGTGTTGAAATTGCCCTTATGTTCTCTGCAGTGATGATTGATGCAAAGAATTCATTTAGCTTCTCTGCAACATCCTTATTGTCTAGGGTGCTCCTTTAGCACTTTTATTATCCAGTGGCTCCACAGGTTATTTGTTAGGCTTACTTCTAATGATGTACTTAATTTTTGTTGTTCTTAGTTTGTATGTCTTTTGCTAGTTGCTCTTCAAATTCAAAGTCTGCCTAATTATATTTTTACACTTGACAGAGTTTGTGTTCCTTTCTATTTTCCTCAGTAGGATTTGACTTCCAATTTTTAAAGGATGCCTTTTTGCCTCTGTCTCTTTTAATCTGTTGTTTAGCCATGGTGGCATTTTTTTCAAAATTTGGAGTATACATTTAGTTTGAGCTTCTGTTATGGTGTATTTAGTTTCCATGCAGCTTATAGGCATTTCACTCTTGTGATGGTTCCTTTTAATTTCTGTTTAACCAGATTTCTTTCTTTCTTTTTTTTTTGTAGATCTCCTTTTTGAGGTTATATGCTACTATAGTGGTTTTTTTCTGGGGTATTTTCTCTCCCTAGAAGGCAGTTAAATTTCAGTATGAGTATCTCTCATCTTGGGGTTTTTTTCTCTCTGCTTTTCCCCAAATGCAGACCAAATTATAGTGAAAACATGTTTTGTAAAATATTCTCATATTCAGTGGCGTCGCTAGGGTTGGTGTCACCCAGTGCGGAGGCAGCAGCCGGGGCGCCCTCTCCCCCCCCCCCCCCCCCCCCCGGGGCTCCCCGCACGGCTCCGGACGGGACCCTGCAGCGCGGGGTGGGCCCGGGGGCGCCCGGCGCCGACAGCCCGAGCCGGGTGTCACCCCTCTGAGAGGGTGTCACCCGGTGCGATCCGCACCCCCCGCACCCGCCTAGCTACGCCAGTGCTCATATTCCCATCTACTATATGGTTAGCATCTTATTCTTCAGTAGAAATTTTCTTTTGCTTTGTATTTCTACCTTCATCTGAGAAGTTTTTCTTCAGATTAAAGAATCATGTCTATAGTTCTTGCTTTCCAAAATGTATATATTCTGTGAGATATTAAGTAATCTGTAACAGAATACACTTTGTGTCTGCTTCAGTGACCTACCATCTTGCATTATGACCAATTTGTTTATATGGGTGGCGGTGATCAGGGGAGAGAACTCATGAAAAACTTGGGAGAACTATACATCATTTAATCTACTGCAATATCAATAGTCCTTATGTTGGTGAAGTTGTAACTTCTATTACATTTAATTACTTGATCAATTACAAAATTCAGCCCTAATTTAAAGCAAAGTTACACTTACATTGCTTTATAAGTGTAGCTACTGAATGAGGGTGGTTCTTAGACATGGGCACCTCTAAGCAAATATACTTGAAAAGTAGAAAATGTCCCTGCCCTGATCCTGTAGGGCATGTGGGTCTGACTAGATGGAGACATTTGTGGGATCAGAGCTGTGTGTGTGTGTTCGTGTGTATTTTTCCTGGTTGAAATGATTTTCTCACTTGAAGTTTTGTGTCAGCCAATTCTTGAAGAAGAAGGGTAATAACCTCATACTGATTGCTACTGTGTAAATAAGGGCTTGACCCAAAGCTGCATGAAGTCAATGGAAGTATTTCCACTGCCTTTAACAGACCTTTGGATCAGGTCCCATATGCGTTGATATACAATGTGCATGGGCAAACAACACGCTCAGTCAAGGCTTCCCCCAGCATTTCTGGCTGCCATATATATATTGAAAAAATATTAATTTAATGTATTTATAGTGTAGGCTAAATCTTTGCTTCTATAGAATATTTGAATAATAAAGATAGGGCTTCATATTAGCTCTAGGAATTAGTAATGAGTTATGGGGCTTTCACTTTTTGTTTGTTTCCAGTAGTACTCAAAAGTTGTTAGGGTTTGGCTATTTGGTTGACTGTTCGAAATGAATGAATGATTTTAGTACCATTTGTAGCGATCAGATGTCCACATTATACAAATTGCCATCAGACTTGGAACTAAGTGACACCATTGTTACTAGTCTTGATAAAGAGGCCTATACAAAAATCAGCAGGTGCATGATGGCTGGACTTCTCTTGTTGCTACTGATGACCTCCCCTTCTTCTGCAATTGAATTACGTTGGCTGGGCGGTGTGATGAAATGTTTGTCTGCTTTTGCTGTACTTGTTTAAATTGAATTTAATCAATTAATTTTCCATTTTTAAAACAGTGTGCTTTGCCAAGCCATCTTTCTCATGGCTTTCCATCTAGCAAAGATTATTAAAATTAAATGGAGGCTACAACTTTAGGTTTTTTAAAAGGTTTAAACTTATTTAAACATATTTTTTCATTGTGCTTAGTAATTTAAAAAAAACAAAACTTGTTTGTATTGCCTTTTGTCCTCTTATCTGTGGCAAAAACTGTTCTTCAATTCTCCCAGATGTTTTATGGAGGATATTTGAACTGCTTGCAGAGGGTTAATTTAATTAACTCCTCCTGCAGAACCAGTAGAGGGAGCTCAAAAGCACAAAATACAGGATACTTTTTGAGGGGAGAAAAGAGGAAGTTTGCCTTGGTAAATCAAAGTTTGTGTGCATATTAGGAGGAAGCTATCACAGTGTTTAAGAACTTTTCCTTCTAAATCATAACTGTTTTAGAAAAAGAACAAATTTTGCATCCTAATCTATTTGACAATAGCTTTTACATTATCAAAAAGTCTTAACACCTTTTTATATTGGAAGACTAACCAATTATTCTTTTTCTTTCTTGTTTTGTATGTGGTTGCTTCGTGCCTCCATATCTCCTTTATAGGAAGTAAGTATCTTTTAAAAGATTTTAAAATTTTGAATTTTTTTTTCTAAAAGTGCTTGTTTTTTGTATGTGTGAGTAAATTGGTTTTCTTTTGGTAACAGGAAATACCCATCTTAAAGACAAATATTAATACAGATGAAAGTACTCAGGAATGTTTTTCATAATGTCAAAATAGTTTTCCACACAGTATAAAATGTATGCTTCTAAAGGCTGAAATCACTTTCACAGATGCCAAACTATAGTAACAAACATTTTTTCAATATGTAGGTTTAAAATGTGGCTCTTTTAGAGCCATAAATACCAAGGCACAATGTGCAACTCGGTCAAAATTGAACTGATTCTGATACTATTTGACCAAAGTTTTTTGAGTATCTTCTGTTTGAAATGCAAGGAATAAAATAGGGGGATGGGAAGTCACAAAATGCCTAGGAAAGACCTAGTGAAAGGGGGAAACAACCATGTAGCTTTTTAAGATACTCTTGAGCATCTGGAGCCCTGACTCTCTCTACCACAAAGAAGACAGAGTGGTAACCTGTGAAAAGAGGAGTGTGGCCTTCAAGATGAAGGGAAGGTTGGAGTGCTCATTATATGTTGGGTTGGAGTGCTCATTATATGTTGGATACATCTCTAGCAAAGTAGGGTAATATTCAGACTCAGTTCCACTCAGCTGACACCACACTGCATGATAGGATCTATGGTCATTGGGTTTTCAGGATGCAGACCATGATGGTGTACATGGCAAGTGTCTCCTGACGATAATACAGTTTAATTTTAACACAAGGAGGATTGGACTGATCTCCACTTTCCTCTCCTGGTGTTCTACAGGAGGGAAGCTAATATAGGGATTGTTGAAGTTGGCACATCAGATATATGTACTGCTCAGTAGCTGACATGGATTCTTTTGTACTTGGAAAGTGATTACTATTGTCCATTTACCAATTGGCCAGTATTTGAAGATTAAGATACCTTCTCTGAGAACAGTAGTGGCCATGGGGGGAGAACTATACTTTGAGTTGATTTATTGTGTATTATTTTGATTACCTAATTATGCGATTTCTAAACACAAATGTGACCAAAATCCTTCTAGATGGACCAGCAGCAGAAATTAGAAGAAAGATTCAAAATGCAAACTTGAGTATTATTTAGACACACACAACTCTACTTTGTTATCCCATGCGTAGAATTCAGCTGCCTTTGCAGTCAACATCTTCCCATCAGCATCCTGCTGAAATAGTCTTCATTTCTGACAGTTTCACTAAATAGAAACTCCAAGCATCTGACACAATTATCAGTAGCTTCAAGTTATACATGTTATCACCTAAAAAATGTAACTTGAGAGAAATTGTCTTGCATTGCTTAGTTAAATGCCATATGTCACCGTATGTGAATCAGTAATTCAGTAAGAACATTTCTAGAGAAAGGCGTGTATCTTATTTGAAGTCTGTGTTCACTGATCTTCAAACAAGACATTTTAATGTATTCTACTTTACAGCTAGTACAATAACTGTACTTGTAATTTCCTCACATTCCTAGACTGGTCACTTAGTATTATATCAGTTCAAAAGCACACATAGGATTCTTTTTATTTGCAGGAAAAATACATCTTTTAAAGAACAAATCCTTTAAAAATGTTATGTTGTATGTTTTACAATTTACCATTTAATTTCTGACATGAAGATCTATAAGCAGCAGTTTTAGCTTTAGTATTGGCTTTAATGAAGAAGCAAAAATTTTATAATGGACTCCTGAACCATAATTCCTGCAGACTTTGTATTATCTAAATGAAGTACATTAGTTTCTGATGGATTTGAAGTTCCAGGCCCAATCCAGGTTGCTGGGTGTGGCCTCAATCCTGAAAACACACACGCATCACTTTATGCATATGAGTAGTTACTCTTAAGTCAGTGGGACTTTGTGGATAAAGTGAAGCATGTGTATTTGCAAGGTTGGAGTCTATGTGAAGAAACACAGTTGGAAGTTCATTCTCTACTCATAAGTACAGCAATATGTATGGGGAGATAGATATGGTGAGAGTACACACCTATAAACCCCGGAGTTAATTTTAGTTGTTCTATTAATATGAAATAGGATAAATTTGTGAGCGCTCCCTGCACCCTCACTACCACCCAAATTAACTTCTCAGAATAATTTGAATTTACCCAGATCAAAAATGCATGCTTTGTTTTTCTCTTGCATGTAAGACGTGGCTTTGTGTATAAATCACATAAAGATATATGTACAAATTAAATACTGGGTGAACGTATTGATTTTATTTGACCATTTTTAAAAGGTACTTTAAAGTGCATTCCAGTATGATATTGAATATCATTACTGTTCCACTAAAAGTATAAAATATGTGTGTGTATGTTTCTGTAGTAATTTATGTTGGCCATTTTAGGAAAATACTATTTTAAGTAACTTTAACTCCTGTAAGTTTAAATACGTTCTTTTCCTGCGCTCTGTATTATTATTCTTTTGTTGCCTTTCATCCTATGGGATGCAACTGCCCTTGAACTTGGTACTGTTTTGATCATTCATGTGCACCAGCCACATTGTCTGTAACATTTTGAAAATGAGGCTTCATGGTGTTATTTGAAGTAATTTCACATAAATATTTGGACTTTGGTTCCTTTAGAATGTGGAGCTGGTTGCTGTATGAAGAAAAGCATAATTATAATTCGCAGACTTTTTGCCTGAAGCCTAAGGGACAGATGCATATGATTAAGTTTGAAACTGGCCTGTTATTGTAATGTAGATGTTTTCAAGGTTGGGAGAATTTAAAAAAAAAAAAAAAAAAAAAAAGGCAAGAGAAGCACGAGTTAAAAAAAAGAGAGAGAGAGAGGGAATAGTTTTACAAGAGGCACTCAATCTTGTACTGCTTCATTTTTGCAAAATTTTATTTTTCAGTGGAACCTCTCCATTAGCTTGTCTGAATGCAATGCTTCATACTAACACTCGTGTAGGTGATGGAACATTCTTCAAAATCCCTGGGAAGTCGGGACTCTATGCTCTCAAAGTAAGTTGAATTTTTGCAAATAGAAAGTACATAAAGTGGATTAATAGTGCCATGTATGTCTCAATGGACATAAAGGTAAACAAATTAGATTCTGTGGGGAGTAGATGAGCTGAAAGTCTTTTTCTAAGTGTTTTCAGATGTCTTATAATGAAAGTAAACACTGTTTTATGTTTTATCTCCGAAAGCGTATACGTGTTTTTGAATTTGGCGTATGGTAAGAAAACCACGCTGTAGCTAAAATACAGCTTTTTCAGAGTTGTTAACAGAAAGGCCTTTGTTTTATAAGCAGTGAGTTCAGGAGGATCACTGACTTTCTCATGAAGTAATTGTGTTAATATTTAATATTTTGAACAGTGGAAGACGTTTGCAAGTTCAGTGTAAACAGCTTTTAAGTTGCAGCTTATTTTTAATCAGGAATATAATTACAGTGATAAAATCGTGAATGGTTTGATACTAAGGGGTGGTGGTGATTATAGTTATGGGTTTTTTTTCTTCTGTGTTGTGTTTTTCTGTTTTGTGCTGGTTGAAAAACGTTTTTTCCCCCCCTGATACCTATGATCAAACTATAGTGGCTTCATACTGTAGGATGAAGATGGAGCAAGAAAACAATATTGTGAAATTACATGTTCTGCAGACTAGATTTAATCTATTTAAATTTTGTGGGAAATTCTTTGATATTTGTGATAGAAAAATAATTGTACACAGTTTAGAATCAACAAAAGCAGTATGGGTAATGCTGTTCCTTAGAACTAAAAATGCACTATTTTTTGATTAACAATGAATGGATTTCAGAATAATTGTTTTCTCATTTGCTAATGGAAGAATGTTTAGTTTGCTCTTGTTTTAAATCTGAAGATATCTCTGGCTCGAAACCAGGTATTTGCAATCATTCCCATGGCTTGTGAGTTCCAGGTTGCTGCAGCTATTTGAATTCAGGAAACAGGCACGGGCAAAAGAGAAACATTAAAGGATTTGTGTTTCTCTTGCAGCACTCAGGACATTCTAGATGACTAGAATTTTTGAGTGCCAGACAAGTCTGTTCAAACACAAAAAGTGAAAGGAAGTGCATTTTGATTTATAACTTTTTAAATAAAAGTCTAAAATGTGACTTTTTACAGGATAACTTGAAAATTAAAACCTAAAAGAGCTATCTTGTAAAGATCATATTTTGCTTCTTTCCATAAAGTAACTCTCATACAGGGAGCAGATTAGTTTTTGAAACGTAGACACCCAGATGTGTTGCAACAATTTTACCTTTGGGGAAACCTAACAGTAATGTAAACATTTTTTGTGGCTGGCCTTACATTATTTTTCTTTTCTCTTCTCCCCCCCTTTAAAAAACAACAACAACTGCAGAAAGAAGAATCCACATGCTCAGCAGATGGAACATTGGATTTAGGATGTGAATCTGAGTTAGATGGCACTGAAATGGCTGAGACAAACAATAGTAATGGAGAAGAAAATGGAGGTAGGTATTCTTAATTTCACTTTACATGAGCTATTATGTTAAGCATATATACCAATTAGGTCCATTATTATGTTTTCAAAATAAACTGTGGTGGTTTTTGCAACGAATTAAAACAGTTTTGAGAAACAACTTCCCAATTTTGTTCTTATTAAGGGGTCAGGGCCACCTGAGGTAAGTGGCCTTTTTTATTTTGTTTTTAAAAGACAAGTGTGTTATGGGGAAGCAGTGGAGCATTTACAATGTTCCGAGTAGACCTGTTTTTCATTTAGTATTTCCCCCTTCTCACTTCAGTATATTGCTTGCCTCCTTAGGCCCCAATCCTGTAGAGTGTAGGTAGACTGTGGCCTACACCTGTCTGGAGCCCAATTGACTTCAGAGGGATTTTCCATGGGCACAGAGTTCCCCGAACACAGTTGTTTGTGTAGGACTAAGATCTTAGGTTTATAAACTCTTTGGGGTGGGGATCTTATCTTTGTGCTGGTATGGTGCGCAGCACAATGGAGGTACTGTAACCTAAATCTTAAATACTGATATGCTGAACAATAGTATAGGAATGTTGTGTCTTGCGTATAGCCGAAACCCCATTGGGTACAATGGTGGGCAAAATCGCCTGCCCTAAACAACGTTTTTATATTTTTAGGTGGGTTTTTTTTTTTTGTTTTTTTTTGTTTTTGGACCACCGTGTAAAGCTGAATTCGCGTAAGTTGAAAGAGTGTGAGACACGACATGCCTGTACTTCAAAATGCCACCCTTAGAAATAATATTTTTTACTTTTAGGAGGTGGTAAATACATACAAAGAGACAACCTAATCCCTCCAATTTTCATCGTATATAAACCCCCTAAATCAACTACTGACAATTAGTGGTGAATGCTATAGCTCCTGAAGATTAACCAGTGAAGTGTTTATACTGTGCATACTTTACAGTATCTTGGAAGTTTTCATGGCTATATACCACTGAAATTGCCCTTTTTGAGCATTTCTTTCTTCTGCCTTCCCTCTTGAACCCTGACTCACTAGTGAACTTGCAGCATGCCCTTTTGGATCCTTCTGTGGAGTAGGGATGGAAGAATACCCATTGATGGATTTACATAATCTTTGTGAATATTTTGTGAATATTTTGTGAATACTATTACTCAGATAAATATAAGGAAAGATAGAATGAGGAAGGATGTTCCAGTGGTTTGGGCACCAGCTTAGGATTCAGGAGTCCTGGATTCATGTACCTGCTCTGCCACAGAATTCTTGTGTGATCTTGGGCAAATCACTTAGTCTCCTTGTGCCTCAGTTCCTCATCTGTAAAATGGGTATGATGATATTTATCTACCCATTTTGTGTTGTGAGGATAAATATTTTTAAAGATTGTGAGGTGCTCAGAAACCATGATTATTGGCCCATATATGTACTTGAGATAGATTGATAGAAGATATTTGTGAGTTGAATTATGAGATTGTGAATCTGGATAGGGCTATAAAGGGCATGTACTGTTAAATGGCTTAGCTTTTCATTTCCTTGATTTAGAGACTTCTGTATTAGATATGTAATGTGTGCAGCCTTAACTGGTACACGGTGCAAGAAGGACTTTTAAGAAGTATTTCAATGGCAAATGAATTCCTAGGAAAGTCATAAATCTGTTACTAAGTAGGTATGGAAAAAAGTTTCAATAATGCTGCAAAGAAAGCAAAAGCGTTGAATAAATATTTCTGCTAGGAAAGAAGCCGAGTGAAGCTTAATGTCTATTTTGCTTCAGATTTCACTAAAAAGGGACATGTTGAGCAATAGTCAACACAATTAATATTAACAACAAAGGGAAGAAATGCTAGCTGGAAGAGGTTAAAGAACATTTAGGTAAGTTAGATCTATTCAAGTTGTCAGGGTCTAATGAAGTTCATCCGAGAGTGCTTAAGGATCTAATTGAAGCAGTCTTGGAACTGTTAGCAATTATCTTTGAGAAGTCATAGAGGACCAGTGAAGTCTCAGAAGACTAGAGGAGGGCAAATATAATACCTATATTTTAAAAGGGGAAACAAAGAGGACCTAGAAAATTATAGACCAGGCAATCTAACTTCTGTACCTGGAAAGATGCTGGAAGAGATGATTAAACAATCACTTTGTAAGCACATGTAGGATAAGAGGGTTATAAGGAATAGCCAGCATGGATTTGTCAAGAACAAATCATGCCACACCAACCTAATTTCCTCTTTTGACAGGATTACTGGATGGGGCAAGCAGTAGGTGTGATATCTTGATTTTAGTACGGGTTTTGAGACAGTCCCATATGACATTTCCATAAGCCAACTAGGGAAATGTGGTCAAGGTGAAATTACTAAAAGATAGGTGCACAATTAGTTGAAGAACCATACTCAGAATAGTCATCAATGGTTTGCTGTCAAAGTGGAAGGACATATATAGTGGAGTCCCACGAAGGTCTGGTACCATTTCAGTATTTTCATTAATAGTGGAGTGGAGAGTGTGCTTATAAAATTTGCAGATGATAATAAACTAAGGAGTTGCAAGCACTTTGGAGGACTGAATTCAAAAGGACCTTGATAAATTAGAGAATTGGTCTGAACTCAGCAAGATGAAATTCAGTAAAGTCAAGTGCAAAGCACACACTTAGGAAGAAAAAAATCAAATGCACAACTACAAAAGGGGAATAACTGGCTAGACAGTACTGCTGAAAAGGATCTAGGGCTTATAGTGGATCGCAAATTGATTACAAATCAACAATGTGATGCAGTTGCAAAACAAGGCTAATATTCTGTGGAGTATTAACAGGAGGGTTGTCCTGCTCTACTCAGGAGAGTAGCCTCATCTGGAGTACTTTGTCCCATTTGGGCACTAGACTTTAGGAAAGATGTGGACAAATTGAAGAGTCCAGAGGGGAGAAATAAAATGATAAAAGTTTTATAAAATCTGATCTATGAAGATTTTTTTTTTTTAAATTGGGCATCTTTAAACTTGAGAAAAGAAGGCTGGGGGGTAGGGAGACCTGATAAGACTTCAAATAAGGGCTTATAAAGAGAACTGTGATCAATTGTTCTCTTGCGCTCACTGAAGTTGGGACAAGAAGTAATAGGCTTAACCTGCAGCAAGGGAGATTTAGGTAAGATATTAGGGAAAAGCTTTTGAACTATAAGGGAAGTTAGTTGGGAATAGGCTTCCAAGGGGGGTTGTGGAATCCCATCATTGGAAATGTTTTGGCAGGTGCAGAAACACCTGTCAGTGATGGTCTATATTTACTTGGTCCTGCCTCAATGCAGGAGACGAGACTTGGTGATCTCATAAGGTCCCTTCCAGCCCTATAGTTCTATGATTCTGTGTGTTCATAGTTTCCAGTGATAATGAAATACTTTATATTCAAACATTTACTGGACAGGATGTTAAATAGCTACTGCTAAGGATGAACATTTTTAAATTTCCATGTCCTGATAACGTGATAACCCAGGCATTTTTTAAAAAAAAAGAAAAGCCAAAGTGTTCTCTGAACTAATGGTGCTGATTTTTTAAACAAATCTTGGATCATGGGGAAATCTCAGAGAAATGTAAAAAATGAATGTTTTGCTAATATTTGAAAAGGGTAAATAGGATGAGCCTGATTACTATGGTCTGGTTAGTGTGACATTCTTGTGTATAATGATGGGAAGGATAATATGGGATGCTATCAATACAGAATAAAAGATTGCAGCATAACTAATTCTGTCAATATAATTTTATGAAAATAGGTTTTATCAGACTAACTTGATGTCACTTTTTGATGAGAATACGAGTTTGGTACAGACACATAAGACGTAAGGCATTTGACTTAGTGCACACAACACTCTGCTTAAAAAATTGGCAATGCAGATGATCAGTGTTGTCCATATTAAACAGATTAAAAACTGCCCAACTGAGTGATCTCAGTAGGAATCAGGCAAAAGGAGTGCTTCTAGTGGAATCTTCAGTTCTAGGCTCAGTTCTAGTCAATATCTTTATTAATGCCTAGGAAAAATGTATAAAATCATTGGTGGTGAAGTTTATAGATGACCAAATTGATGGAGTGGTAGATAATGATAAGGCCAGGTCAGTAAGGCAGAGAGGTACCTGGACTAATTTGGACACTGTACAAACAGGCACTGTGCAAACATAGAACAATAAGATGGTTCGCTCCCCGATAGATGATGAATATGTGAGAGGCCAAAATAGAAGCTAGAAATCTGTGGGGCCTTGCTAAAAGTAAATGAGCAATTGGCCTATTTTACCTTGTGGGTTCTCCCTTAAAGAAAGAAAGAAAAGCTACTTGAGTGATTCCATATACCTTTGCTTGGGATGTAAATGTGTCAGCATAACTTCATGGGCAGCATTGTCTGACAGCCTGAAAGAATCAGCATGAGTACCCGATCTTCATCCATTACCAGAAGAAAGTCACCATCTGACATGATTAGAATCTGTGTAATATACTGAATGGGTGAGAGGACTTGAGAGTCCCAGATACTGCCAGAATGGTTGTGTCGACCTTGACAACTTTTTCCCAAAAGGAGGATTCAGGACAGGGTGATAATTGCAGTAATCTTCCATCTCGAGAGAGTTTGTTGAGCAGGTGTGTATGTGTGGGGTGGGGGTGGGGGGCGCGGCACTGATAGTTAACTGGCCTCAGGGTCTCTCCACTTGTCTTTAAGTCATACCTTCAGATTTCTCAGTATCTCAGAAAAACTCTATTTGAAATTAAAGTAGAGAAGACTCTGCTCTTCTCTTCCTTTTCCCCACCCTCCCCAATACAGTTTTGCCAGCACAGGTGCAAACCTCTTGATCTGGATCTGAGCAATTTTTTTAGAAAAATAATTTTAGAACTCCGCAGTGATAAACATGTGATTGTTTCACTGACTGCTGTGCTAACAATGTGGGTTAATTTGGTTGATGACCATCTGGAATGGTTGCACATCAGGATTTCCCATACCATCATGGCATATGTTAAAACAAAAAATTATTCATGCTCCAGTTACTTAGTTTGGAATGAGAATTCCACCAGCAGCCCTCTTGCAGGCTTTTTTTTCATCAGGTGCACCATGCAAAGAAGAAGCCATACTTTTGTGTTTAAGATCCAAAATGGTAATAGTCTAGGATAAGATTTGGTTATAATATCCCACTGTTCATGGCAGACCACAGTAGTGTGGTCTGTAGTCAAAACAGTATCCATCTCCAGATTATCTGAAACCCAATGGGCTCCATCTGCCAACTTGGCCCTTCCCTCCAATCAGAGGCGTGCATCATGATCTCAAGATGGAGATGGTAGTGATCCATAAAAAGGCGTGATTTCCACTTCCAATCCCAACCCAAACATAGATTCTAAAGTGTGACCAGCTCCGAGCAGGGCCTCGTCTACACTACAAAATTAGATCTGTACAATTACATTGCTCAGGGGTGTGAAATAGCTAAAGTCCTGAGTGATGAAGTTAAACCTATGTAACCCTCAATGTAGCCAGCGCTAGATTGGTCAGTAGGAGAATTCTCCCGTCAACCCGTCTACTGCCTTTTTGGAAGATGGAGTATCTACGCTGACAGGAGAACACCAACATCAGCTTTTTAAGTGTAGAGTAGCCCTAAGTGACCTTATTACATCCTAACAAAAACTACAGTTCCTAGCACTTCTTAAATTTAGAACTAGGGTGACCAGATAGCAAATATGAAAAATCGGGACTGGGGTGGGGGGTAATAGGAGCCCATATAAGAAAAATACCCCAAAATCGGGACTGTCCGTATAAATTCAGGACATCTGGTCACCCTACTTAGAACTTATTTAGTTGCAAAAATGAAACTGATTAATTACATTGTGCCAAATTCATCTCTATTGTAACACTAGTGACTATAGTAGTTCAGCCATTCAGAGGTTGGAGGATCAGATTAATCCTGAGTCTTGAAATTTTGTCTTTGCAATTGTTAGTCCATTAAAATTCTGTGTGTTTTCTGGGCTAAGAAACCACAAGGCTATCCCCTGACAGTGTGGAGCTAATATTCCCCTTCCTTTGGCTATGAAGTATCCATTGAGGCTTTCCATACTGTTCTTTCCTAGGAATGAAAATTTTGACTCATTCAAGGCAGCCTGACTTATAGCCATTGGGCTCTTGGGAATGATGCTTAAGAGATTCCGCTGAATATGATTGGTGTATGTTCTGATTCTAATATGCAGTGGGCTTTTCCCAGCAGAAGTTTAATGAGATCACAGCCTGAGCATATGGGGTTCTTCCTCAGCTTACAGATCAGACAGAGACCCAGCTTTTGATTTATTTTCTTCATTTCCCCACTAGCAGTTACAAAGGAAAATTATCTACCCTTTGCTTCATTGCTGTGGGTCGGGGGTGGGTTCCAACTACTGTAGTGGTGCAATGAGAGAGGCTGGGAGTTAATTGTGTCTCTTGGCTCTGTTATTCTCTGCTATAGAGCAGAATTAGTGAGGTGGTTGGTTAGTGACAGATCATACTTCTCTGATGAAAAAGTTGCCTTGCTGTGGAATGAGGATCCACAGTTTTCTGAGATTTATGGCATTCTTAGGTTCCGTTATAATTTTGTGCTGCATTGGTTACTTTAATATGAGCACATCATTTTACAGGGCTTTTTTTCTTTTCCAAACAAATGTGTTTGAGCACTGTTACTGATGTTTTCACAATACTACTATTTCCCTTATACAAAAAACCATACAATCACTTTACCTCCCAAACTATATTTTGTTTGATAAAGAATAAAGCTAACAGATTGGAGATGTGAACCGTTCAGATTTTGCAAATTAAGCTATGCAGATCAAAGTGTGATATAGGTGAATTGCTTGATATATTAGGGTTGACAAGCCATGACCAATTATGTCAAAACAAGTATATATCTGTGTCACCCAATGAAAATGTATAGAGTTTTGTGGGATATTTTAGTCAGAGATTTATGTTTTTCTGAGGATGTTTTCTATATAGTTTAATATTAAAGAGTGTGGGCATAGATTTTATTTCTTGAGGTAGACTACAGTTTTTAGCATATGGTAGTAATATTATTTTTTGTAATATGCCTATTAGTAGACACACTTCCTCATCTGCTGCGGTTACCATAGTAGAGAAGGAATTATATCACTGTTGATTTTTCTGGTCTGATTTTAAATCAGGCTAGCCTGTCTGTAATCAAAATCAGCTGTTCCATTTATCTTGGAAAGATGGGGCTTCTTAAAGCATTCAGGGAAATTTTCTTTTTCTGTAGATCATAAACAAATCTGCTTATTATTATTCCTAATAACTTTCAGTGGTGTAGCTGCATAGTCATTTTGAATTATGTTTCAGTAAACATTTTTTGGTGCATTGATATGCTTAATATTGATGTCCCAAGCCTCAATTAATTTTAAGATATTGGAGAAAGTTAGTGAACCACGGTGTCAGAGGTTGGTAAGTTGATTTTACATTTTGTTTAAAAAAACCCCAACGGTTCTGTAGGTTTTCTCATTATGAAGAGAAGTTTCTGCTAAAAGGAGAAGAGAAAATGGAAGGGAAAAGGTTATATAAACCTTGTCTCAAGTATTGTGGGCATATTCATTTTTTTAACCCTTTTTTCATTTTAAGCTTTCTGAACACTCACTAAGGAATTCTTACATTCTACTTCCTTTCTACCTGAAACCCTGCTCATCTGTCAACTCAAAGACGTAACAGTTTATTGCCTTTCAGACACTTTCTTCTCACTTCCTCTACTGCGTCCTGTACCCTTGGAGGAGATGACATGTAGAAGAGAACACAGTAATGCTAATTATATCACTGAATGAGGTGCCTCCCTTGCCTTAATTCTGCTTGCTTCCAGAAACTTCCCCTACTTCCTCTTGGCATTAGCATTGAATAATTGCTGACTACCCAGATGTTTCTCCCACTCTGCTCCATGCTACTCAGAACTTTTTGAGCGAGTTGTATTGCTACTGTTTTAAAATCCAGAGAGAACAAAGGATTCCATATATTTCTGATATAGTATATGTATGCATGTGGCAGTTTCATATACTTATCATTGTTGTATATGGACATGTCTTGTTACTTCTAGCCCTTCCTGCTTATAACTCTGTTTTCTATTACACTATTCTTCATTCTGTTTTGCATATTAGAGCTGACTGTTTTGTTGCTGAGGTGTTGCTTTTCTGAATATTGCCATTCCCCTTGGAGTATTGCTATTGCTTCTACTCTTCAACTTTTCCCTTTAGTTTTCCTTTTATATCATTTGCAGGAAGTAAGATAATGAACTTCCCCCACTCCACTCTGTATGGTTACAAACATTGTGGCTTTGTCCTGAGATTTTTGCATCAAGAGTTTGACATTTGCTTTGAGACTTCTTGTCATTTGGATGGTAATACAGCATAACAACATTGTGAACTTATATCATCACCACAGTACATGAAGGACACTTGGGTTTATATCCTGGAAATTGCATCAAAATTGCACATTTCTATTTATGTAGGGAGTGTGTGGGCTTCCCTGTCACCATGGAGGAATAAAATACATGCTTAATGACAGGACATGTTGCATCTTACTTTCTTATGCAGGACACTGTGTGGCTTTCCTATCATTTTTTTCCCTAAAATTCATTTGTTTTTATAACAGATTTCACTCTTCTTCCCTTTTTTAAATTGTAGGATTTTATGTACATGGAACATTTCTTGGCTTTCCTTCAATTCTTTGACCTTTACTTTCCCAACAAAACAACTGGTTACCTAACAGAAATATAACAATCGTGGCAATTTCTTATTAAAAACAAAAAGGGATGTGGAAACAGAAGTTGTGCAATTTTAAAATATCCAGTTTCTGTTTTTGGATTGTGTGTTTTATATATCTTAGGTGCATAAATATTGTGGAGATGGAGCTAAATAAATATTTAGACTAGCCTGTTTGTTTGTTGCTGACATCTTCTTGCTACTTTAAGTTGTCTATTTGATAGTGAGCTTTGATCATCATGTGAACAAAGACTCTTAGCCAAACTATGTGATGTAGTTGACCTCAAGGCATTTTTTGCCCATCAGCTCCCCTGGGTATTGTGAGGCATAATTTCAGCATAAGCAAAAAAGAGACAAATCTTCCTTATAAAGCTTCTGGCAAAACTCACTTCCCAATCCACTATGAGAACTGTATTGACATATTGACATAACTATAAAAAAGCAGTTCCTTCTCTACCATTTGAGAGATAAGTATTGACTACTTTTTTCTCTCAAGATGAAAACAAATGTTCAGTACGTTACCAGTTATACCTCATACTGACAGTGAATTATTGGCAATTAAGTTGTGTGACAAAGCTCTGTCCTTATCTCCGTGGATCCTGCATTTCCTGGCGGATTTCACTAGCCTCAGAGGCTCACTGTGACCCTCCACGTAGCCCTTCTCTCTCTAGAGACAATGGTAAGCCAGTGAGGGAGGTGAGGATAAGCTATCCTTCTTCGCACAGACTGTCTCCCAATCTCAGTGATTAATTAGGGGAGGCAGAAAGTGGGGAGCCCGGGCCTGCCCCCTACTCCGGGCTCCAGCCCAGGGTAGTATCAGCTAAGATGGCTGATCTTCTAGCAACAGAACACCTAGAATTCCCTGGGCTACTTCCCCACAGCAGTCCCCACTTCCTCAATATTCCACTTCACCCTTACCTCAGGGTCTCCTTCCTTGCCTATGATATAGTGTGTATCACTCAGCCTCACCAACAGCCCAACTTCCTCCCACAGCTCCCGACATCCACACCCACTTGACTAACTTGGAGGTTTGTAACTGGTTTCAGTCAGCCCCTGATTGGCTTCAGGTGTCCAAATCAGGCTAGCTATTTCTACTGCTTTCTAGAAGGTTCTTAATGGTCCCCAGGTGTCTTGATTAACCCGGAACAACTGCCATTTGGTTCCTATGGTAGCAGGGATTTGTTTAGCCTGGGACTAACATACCTGTTCCTTATCACTTTTCTATACCCATCTGGCCTTGCCTCATTACAGTTGTCATAATTCCACACTTTATCTTATAAATACAAAAAAAAAGTTTCAGTAATATTAATGGTGGGAGGCATTACAGTAAAACCTCCATTTAACGGACTAATTTGGGCGAGAGGGTGTCCGTTAAATCAAAAACTCTGTTGTTTAATTTTTTTTAAAAAACCGAGCTGTCGGAGCAGCAGCCTGCCCGCCACAGGGCCGGGACTGCGGGGCGGCAGCCGGGAGCCGGCAGCCTGCCCGCCACAGGGCCGGGACCGCGGGGCGGCAGCCGGGAGCCGGCAGCCAGCCCGCTAGCGGCCGGGACCGCGGGGCGGGAGCCGGCAGCCAGCCCGCCAGCGGCCGGGACCGCGGGGCGGCAGCCGGGAGCGGAGCCGGCAGCCAGCCCGCCAGCGGCCCGGGACCGCGGGGCGGCAGCCGGGAGCCGGCAGCCAGCCCGCCAGCGGCCCGGGACCGCGGGGCGGCAGCCGGGAGGGGTCGCGGTCTGATATGGATCAGAAATTTTGTCCGTTGTATCCGAAGTCCGTTAAATCGAGGTCCGTTAAATCGAGGTTTTACTGTACTGAAGACAAAGAAATTGAGTGGGACTGAACTCTCTGCTCAGTCCACTAAGCAATAAAAAGAAAAACCACACAGCAAATCAAGATAAAAGTATAAGGCCAAATTCTCAGCTGACATATGCTATTACAACTCTTTTGAGGATCCCAAACCTACTTTTAGAGATGTGGTAGATGCCATTGCACATTTTTGAAAACCATCTACTGGGTTGTTTACACATGCTTAGCACTATAGTAGACACTCCAAGATATGTGACAATCTTTGCTGTGTATCTAAGGGCATGATCGAAACCAGCAATGTGAGCATGTGGAAATTTACTCAAAATTCAAACTGGTTCTATAACTGTTTTAGCTGGACTGGTGTTTGAAATTGGTGGGAGTAGCAGTATAGACAAAGCATCAGAGTCTGCAACCATTTTTACAGCTATTTTACTTATATTTGCTGAAAAGCAAGTCTAATTGAATTTTTTGGCTGTTTTTGCAGCCTTAATATTGTTCAAATATAGTTGGATTAAAAAAATTAATTTAGTTTGCTTTTATTTAGCTTAGTGACACTCACACAAACACACATTCAGGCAGCTGTTTAAAAGCAACTACTGTAATATTAACTCATTAAAACATGTATTTTTAAGAGACTTGAAAAATAGCCACGTATATTTGCCTGGGAGACCAGAACTCCTCTTTGTGAGCTACTCCAGTCCATAATTCAAATGAGCATGTGTGGTTTACCAAGCAATAGTCATATGATAGACAGGGATGGCTTCTTAGAAGCCATTACAATCTGTTATGCAGTTACATATTTATAAATATTTTTAGAACACAGGGCCATCAGTGTCTCTCTTCTAAATATATATTCAGACATGTAATCTTGTTAAACTTCCTGGGGAAAATAAGTTACTGTCTACTTCTATTTAGAAAACATTGTGATATATGTAACATATTTCAATTGCCACTTGAAGGCTTAATCGCATGGAAAATACCCATGAGTGCCTGAGCAGTACAGAAGGGTAGAGAATTTGGTGCTACAACAGACTGGCTTATTCAAGAGAAAAGTTTAGTTTTCTTAATTGGGGAGGAGCCCCAGTGTGGTGGGGTGACATGGAAAAGGGCTCATGTATGTAGTTGAGCTTCCTACACTACACAACTTCTGTCCTGGCCCAATCCCTGTTGCCACTTACAGCATGGATTTCTACAAGGGGAAATTTAGCAATATAATTGGACTGCTGTAGTTATACTGATATCACTCCTAGTGGGAACGTTCACCAGAGAGGTGGTGGAATCTCTTTCCTTAGAGGTTTTTAAGGTCAGGCTTGACAAATCCCTGGCTGGGATGATTTAGTTGGGGATTGGTCCTGCTTTGAGCAAGGGGTTGGACTAGATGACCTCCTGAGGTCCCTTCCAACCCTGATATTTTATGATTCTGGAACTTAGAGATCACCTCTGTTCAAGTCTAGGGTTGAACATGATTAAAAACAAACATTTGTGAAGCAATTAGAAGTTAGGTGTGGCTGAAAATTCAAGTCTATACAGACCCTGGTACTCCATGACTTTCATGGGCCATCAGCCGTGGAGATTGCTTTCTGGTGACATGGTCCCTTATTCCATTTCGAGGAGCCTCTTAAGACCTCAAGTGCCTAAGCAATGGTATTCTTAAAATGCTTTTTTTTTTTCATAGTTTGTCCAAAGCCGATATCTGAAGAAGCGTCTTCCAATCGAGACTCATGCCTTACTAACACACCAGTGCAAAGCAAGCTAGTGTCTTCCTTCCAGCAGCACACCAAAAAGGCACTTAAACAGGTAAGCTGGTAGTTATTGGTAGTCAGGTGGCTTTCTTTTTAACATGTTTAAACAAGAACTCAATGTAGAAACACCACAGGAAATTAAGATATTTCTAATAAAAATACCAGCAATTTATTTAGCTGGACGTTTTTTTCTGATCTATAAACATCTGCAATAACAAAAACTGTTGTGGGGGGGGAAATTTTGAAGCTTTTGTGTTGTGTGCACGAGTGCTGTAATCCTGTTTATTATTGTGTACTTGAGGGTTTTTTTAAAATGATTTCTATACAAGCAAAAGAGTTTTGTATGCTTTATTGTTATTTCCCAGGTTTTGTTTATGTAAGCACTTTTGTTGACAAACTTCTTGAAAATAAATTTTGCAAAACAGATTTTGGGAGAGGTTGTAGCACTGAATGGTGAGTGTACTTGCTGTTTAGTTTCTCTCTAGAGTGAGTGTCCACATGCTGTATTTAATGCAAAATACAGTACCTGAGAGTGTCTTTGTTTTGAATAAACTGAGTTTGGATGGGTTTGGGTTGCACAATAAATAATAAAGATTAGAACAGGTGACTGAATATTTATGGTTTGATATAAACCGAACAGTATAATGATGTGAAAAATTGGATCCAAACAGTGCTAATCAATTTCATGTCAGAGCTGAGTGAATGAAAAACCATAGAAATGCTTGTTTGAAAAACATCATTCTAGTCCTGCTATTTATTTGCCAAAAGCAGAAATAGTTCCCATTTCTTAAAGATTTTATTTTATCAAATAAAACTTTTCTTAAATATTGGTGTAATGAGGTTGTGTTGGTTAATTTTTTCCTTAATTTGTGTCCAGCTTACATTTAGCAAATAAAAATTGTAGTTGAAGCCAACTATCTCAAACGCTAGGCCATTCCAGAGTTATTAACTTAGGCCACAGTCCAGGAAAGCACCTAAGCATCTGTGCTTCTTTTTATCACTGTTCATCAGAACACTTAGGCATTAAAAGTTAAGTCCCATTAAAGTCAGTAGGATTTAAGTATGTGCTTGAAGTTAACTTTAAGCACATGCCCACATGAGTTGCAGAATAGAGGTGGGTTGCTAAATTGAAGCCTAAATTTAGGCAGTGGTAGACAAACCTTTTGGCCGGAACGCCACATTAGAGTTGCAAAACTGTATGGGGAGCTGGGTAGGGAAGCCTGTGCCTCCCCAAACAGCCTGCCCCCTATCAAACCGCCTCCCACTTCCTGTCCCCTGACTGTCCCCCTCGGAATCCCCAACCCATCCAACCCCCCCCTCGTCCCCTGACCACCCCCTCCCAAGACTCCCCCACACTAACCACCCCCCAGGACCCCATCCCCACCCAACTTCCCCTGCTCCCTGTCCTCTGACTGCCCCAACCCTTATCCACACCCCTGCCCCCTGACAGGCCTCCCGGAACTTCCACGCCTATCTAACCACCCCTGTCCCCCTCCCCCCAGAACCTCTGCCCCATCCAACCACCTCCTGCTCCTTATCCCTGACTGCTCCTTATCCAACTCCCCCGGCCATGGTCCCCTTACCATGCCATTCAGAGCAACATGCCAGAGCCAGACACGCTGCCACTCTGCCCCACACGAGCATGCAGCCCTGCTTCCCAGAGCACTGCCCAAGGGGTGAGCTGAGGCTGCGGGGAAGGGGGGACAGCAGGGGTGGGGCCAGGGGTAGCCTCCCCGACTGGGAACTCAGGGGCCAGGCAGGACGGTCCCACAGTCTGTAGTTTGCCCATCTCTGCTTTAGGCTTATAGGTCAGCAGAAGTAGATCTGTGGGTGCAGCAGGCTTTATTAATTGTGTGGATTGTGGGTGAGTTGTGTGTGAGGCAAATAGTGTCTGGAAACTTCATTTAAATTAGATTTTCTGTAATATGTGACTGTACTGAAATTGAGTAAGCCACTACTGTTTTACATGAACTCCTAACCTTTAGAGTAGAAGAGAGTCAACATTTATCTAAATACTTAGGGTCAGATTTGTTACGTACTTGCTTTTGGGGGAATGAAGTGGATGAAAAATGCTAAAAACAAAAATAAAACAAATGAACAGAGACCAAAAGCAATTATAGAAACTTTACTAACATAAAAATTTATATCCGAGATTGAAGTCCTTGCAAAACTGTCCATAGGGTAGTAGGTTTGCAAGAGTACCAGAATGCTAAGTAGTCAATAGAAAGAATGGAAAGAAGCTGTAATTCAGATTATGGGAATTAGATCTTGTGCTTCAGGTTGTGAGTTTATTATTGCAGCTGTCTGTGACGAATGTTTTACCCCACGTACAACATTGCACAATTAGTTATGTGTGTTGAGGTGATGAGGGTTTTTTTGCACTTTTTTTACTTGCCTGTGAAGCATCAAGTATTGGCCACTGCCACAGGCAAGATGCTGTATTTGATATAATCCAGTATTGTAAATCCTATAAAATAGGTGAATGAACTTTCAATAGCAATTTTATTCAGAAAATTGCTGTTGAAAGTTCATTCACCTACCATCTATCCCCTCTTCAGGGTTTGTATTGCTGTTATGGACACATAATGTGTCGTCTTTGCACAGAGAATAGCCTGCATTATGTTTGAATACACAGAAACATTAGGCAATTGTATGTGACACTCCACCAACTGATATTAACTTACTCATTCTCTTTTGCAATAACAAGAAGCTAAGCCTTCATTGTGCTCTTAGTAAGAGCAATTTATGCTGTACAGTGTTACTGTGAGCACTTGCCTGGTTGTGCATTTATTTTTTCACTAATAAAACAGTCCCACACAAAATGACAGTCCATAAAGCATTTTCAGCCATTTTCCCCTTCATCATATTAAATAAGGACAATTTTTTTTAATTATTATTGATCTTTTGCTTAATTTTTGCCCATTAAATGTAAGTGAAAGTCCAGCTGACTGTGAAATATTGCTTGAAGATCTGAGCTCAGGTAGAGTGATTTTCTCTCTTTATATAGTTATTAAACCAAACAAATCATATGGAGTTGGCTTTAGAGTATTATATTTGTTTTTTATAAAGATTTCTAGAAATCTTTTATTTTAGACAACTAAGAGAAGGTTTAGCTTTCCCTGTAATATTCTGCATCTTGGGACATACTTCCCCTTGTGTACTGAGATTTGTTCTAGTATCACCATGCTTCTGCAGCTACGCCTGTAATGTGAGGAGGAGGGCGCCTTTTGAGCCCTGGGTCCTGCCCATGATTAGCTCAGAATGGCAGTGGGGGGATGGGCTCTGTTGCTTAGTCCCTTCTGTGCACTGCTTTTCAGGGATAGGGGAGGCTGAAGTCCTAGTCCACTCTAAGAGTCTATATGTCATAGCTTACATCTCATGTCCTCATCTTCCGAGGCCTGTGTTCATGTCCCAATCCCTGGAGCTTTGTAGCATTGCTACCTTCTCTTGTGTTACACATTTGGGGCAAGTGTTTTGAGTATTTCGGCCTTGGATGAGTTTCCAGTATGTGGCACATTTGCCTCCCCCTTCTGTGGAGGGTTGGGGGATTTTCACCACCTGACTTTGCTCTTGATTATGACTGAGTGGTAGGTTTAACAACTTGATTCTAGTTTATGATGGCTTGCTCTAAAATAGTTCCTGAGGTATAGCTCCCATTTATGTGTGGCTTCTGCTGGCAGGTTCTCCTTTGCTAGATTCTTATTTCTTTCTTGCTTTCGGAGGGAGGTGCGTGCCACACAGCTCTTTTTATCCACCACAATTGGGGAGGGGATGTGGCATGCATTCCCATGTTGTTTTGCCTCTATGATCTTATCTACACTAGAGGATTTTGGCCTGCTAACCAGTGTGAGGCTCTCCTACCATTCAAGTAACAATCCACACACACAGTTGCTACCAGTGGAACACAGGTGATCACACCACTATGTAAGTTGCACTTGCTGTGAGCAAGGTTAACTCAAGTACAGACCTCAAGTTCTGGCATAGCAGCTGCAATAGACAATTACTTCATCCTCCACTGCACCTCTCTGGTAAAATTCCTGTTCTGTTGATCTGGGTCAAGTTTCTGCAAGTCCTTTATCTGTACTGAATGAGCTGCTATACCCACTTTATTTCTCATGGCACGCACGTTCTCACCAGCATCCACTTCTTTGAGATTGCTACATTTACCAAGCTGCTCTTGAGGCATTTCTCAGAAGAAGCCATCAGATGAGCATATCTACCGACTGGACTGATGCAGATGACAGAGGACGATTGTGAACCACTAGGACGGTGAAGTGATAGTATCTGCTGAATTCTGTTGTGACCAGGTGTAAAAGCATTTTTCCCAGGAGCTTATCACTTGCTCCATGGGACAATGCCAGGAGAAGATAGTCTGAAGCTGCAGTGCAACAATGCCTGGGGTGCCAGTAGACTTTCCAGGCAGGGAAGAAAATCTGCCTCATTTTTAGCCCTGTGGAGCGGAGTTCCTTTTTGACAGCCCCAAGGCACCCAGCAGTGTGCTGTGGGGGGAAGAGGAGAAGGACATCAGCATCCAGGCCTAGAATCAGAGTGAGGGCCAGGACATGTCTGCGACTGTGCTGGGGCCTCAAGCCCTCTTGATTGAGACAAGTTCCAGAGACAGCAGCCAAGTGGGTTTGGGAGGATGTGATGCTCAGGAAATAAGGGGACCGCCACACAAGGTATGTTGCTGCTGCTGTTTTTACTGCTTTGGGCTTTATCTGCATGCTTGATGGCTGGGTTCATCTGAGTGCTGCTATAACTGTCGTGAAATGGGTAGATGCAGTCTCTCATGAGGGAGGAAGAAATCCCTCCACTGGCTTTGTTGTGGTAGCAAAAATGGCAATTCCATACCCCTTCCTCCAGTGAATGCCGCCAGGTTCAGGAGCCTTCCCCATATGCCCCCCCCCACACAACACCCCATTTGTCAGCTACACTTGCTGTTCAAATTAAGGACACAAGTACTTGGCAGATTCTGAATAGTTGTTCCTGAGCCATGCCATAAGTCCAGTCTCAACAGGGTGACCAAGCAGGGAAAACTAAAAAATGAAGTTACAGAAACACAGATATATTGAAAATGGCAAAATGGAATGATTTTCAGAAAGCTACATGATGGGGGACTATGGCTTGGTCCGTATGCTGCTTTTGGGTAAGAGGACATAAAGCACTTATCTATTTCCAACCACATTTTATGCTGTCTTTCTATCACATACATGGGACACAAGCCTAAGCTATTATCGGATAGCAACCTGCTTTAAAGCAGAGTAGTGACAGCATGGCTCTGACAGTCAGCACAAGATAGCGGCCTATCAGATAATGGTGTAATTTAGCCCAAAGTTTCCCAAGAATTCTAAAACAAAATTCTGGTAAAGACAGTGCTATAGACACATCCTTAATTAAGTTCCCGAATTTCCTGACCCTCATATAAACTTGTTTTGCTTTCTTCAGCTCCATTGCACATCCTATGTTATCGAGAAAATAAGTACAGCAAATATATCAGCTTCTCTTCTCCCTGCCCCCTCATGCTCACCTTACTTAGCAATTCCTTTACTTTGCTACAGTCTAATGCAAAGGGTCTTTCCTGGCACCTTGGAGTCTTCAGAAAGTAACCCAGTGTTAGTCTCACTGTAATGTACATCCTTTACCTCCCACCAGGAACACACTCAGACCCCTTCCAGCTAACCCAAAATTTCATCGAGGAACAAAAATAAATAAATGTTAGGGAGACAATCATTGCCATCTCTAATCCTAGCGCAGGGTGTCTTCCTTGAAGGGTTTGGAATTCCAAAGTGAACTGAAAGAGTGTTGCTTGTATTGCATTCTTGGTATTGTAAGGGGTCTAATGTGTTAATATGCATATTAACCATGCCCTTATATTTCATTTTAGAAACCACCACTGCATCAAGGCCACAACTGGGAAATTCTAGCTCAACATAAGCGGAGAGTGATCAAACATCTGGCAACACGAGAGGCAGATTGCTTGACAAATCTTCGTGTCAACAGGTGAAAAATGAGAGAGATGAATTGTTTCTTTACCTGCAGGGAAACATGGAAAGGGACAGTGATAGAACTTACTAAATGCAGCCAAGAAACAGAAGTGTGAGGAGGACAAACTGAGTTGCTTTTTTGAATGCCCAGACAAATAGGGAAGAGAACTGAGAAGTCATGACTTAAAAATATCATGACGGAAAATGAGGCTGGAAGCGCAAGTGTTCCAGGGGTTGCTCTTCAGGGAGTACACATAGAGCCCGAAAGCAAAGTGCACGGTATGTCCTTCCACAGGTCTCTGTGCGTGGACACCAGCTCCTCAACACGGTGCCATGGTATGGGACAGGTGCAGTATTTATAGAATTTGCCTCCTGGTCATTTCCATGGTACTCAACCCCTGCCTATTGTCAGGAAAAAGAGAACAGGAGCAGGTTCATTCTCTGTTCGTATTGTGTCCAATAACTAACTGTGTGTAGGGCTGTGGCTTATTGTATTGGGTGCTTATTGCAGCTGGCCTGCGTGCTTTGTGTTTAATAAACTTGGTTTTCAGGATTTCTTGCTCTAAAATTTCATTAAGCAAAATTTTTAAGCTTGAAACATTATGGTATTAAATCCTTCTGGGCACCCCTCTCCTTTGCATCCCCCACACTCAAAATCATAAAAATGCATCCTTGTATTAGCAACTACCTCAGATCAAATCCACCACTGCTTCATTGTTGGGGTCAGTTCTTGATTCAGGGAATAAAAGATCTCCTTACTTCTTTAGAAGTTCTGTAGCCACTGCTGCTGCTTCTCCAAAGTCTCGAACAACTCTGTCCACCAGTCTGTGGTGGTGGTTTTGTCCCAAATGTAGCACTTGGATTGACAAATTCTCTTTTAAGTAACTCACAGAGCCACTTAGGCTAGGATGAGGATGGAGCAAGCTTCTTTCGCAACACACAAGTTGCCCCATGTTTTCCATACACTGCTCATCTAAGTTTCCACTGGAACGACCCTTGCTGCCTCTCCTGGGTCACATGTAATGTCTGGCCATTAGTTTTCATGGCCTCCAGCAGAAAATTATCCCTGAGCAAAGAATGAGCTCTGTCCGTTCTGTCTGACCACTATTTTGAAAATATTTTGCAGAAATGGCTGCTTTTCCCAGAGAGATGTAGAAGTTGGACCACCTTCTTCCACGACTCCCTTGGGTTCCAAGAAGCCTTTCCAAATCTCTCACAACCCATTACTTTAGGGAGTTATGCTGGGAACTGTGGGATAGGTACCCAGATGGCTGTGTGCCTGCACTGTTGACTGGTATGTTGTGTTTGAGCATGGGGCAGATCTGAAGAGAAGCAAGATGCATTGCACAATTGCTATTTACATTTTATAGTTCAGTTAAAAGTGGTATGATACATGTTTTTATTTAGGGGAAACGGAGAGAGAATCTAGATGAGCATATTCTTTGTGTGTTCTGTGCTCCATGATTGGGAAGTTTGGTTTAAAGGAAAATGGTGATTTTGGTTTTTATTTTAATAACAAAACAACTGCATGACTCAGCAGTGCAGACCATGGGGCTGTAAATTGCAGCGCATACTAGCATGCTGCACTGCACCATGTAGACCCTTCAAGTATGAACTAACCAGTACTTAGATCACATTAATATAGTCCAGTTTTGTTATTAAAATACAAACATATGAAATGAGCTGCTTCCTATGTAGCTTGTTTGCTTTTTGCTAAGTTGCAAGAGAGAGAGTTTTTCTGCATAAAAGTTTTTTCAGTTGATCACTGTTAACCACTTAATATTACACAAACCATTTTTTGTTTTGAAACAAACTTTCTTCTTTTTTGAAAGCAAAATCATTAGTGAGTTGATGCACGTGTCATCCTTGTTCCAACTCTCATGCAAGTCAGGATGGTTCTTTAAGATGAACATCAGCTCTTTTGTCTTTCCTGTTTCTTTGTGCTGTTGAAAAGCAACAAAAAATAGATGTGCTTTTGTACTACAATGATCAATGGACATTGTAGCTGTGACTCTTTGATCAAGCTTCTTATAAAAGAAGTAATGCTGGTTTAACACACACATGCTGCCGTATGTTTTATTACATTTTACCTCCATGCCATCGCTCATGTGCAAAATGTTCAGTTAGTTTGTATACAGTAGCACATAGAAGCCTGACCAAGAATGGCACCCCATCATACTAGTCACTATACAAACACATTCCAGAAGAAAGCTCTGTCCCAAAGTAGCATGTAATCTAAATGGACACGATAAATGGTGGGAATCCAAACAGAAACAGAAATGTCATGCTCAAGGTCATACAGCAGATGAGTGACAGAGATGAGACTCGAACCCAAGTCTCTTGAGTTCAAGTCCAGTACTCTATCCACTGGACTTCACTGCCTCTCAAAATACTCTTACATACATTATTGATCCTGGTCCACAGGTCTAGCATGGAATAAATAAATTCCTTCCATGTATTTACATCTTACTCTTATATTCTGTAGCAGTTTTCATGAGACCGTTTTAACATACTATTGTACAAAGTGCTTAGTGTTACACTTATATATTTATAATTCAACATTTTTACTGTGTGGTTAAAAATCTTAAGCATGTAGCAGCCTCATAAAAATGTTGGAGGTATGTTGTAATGCTCACTGCTGGTTGTTTTTTTTTTTTAGTATTCATGAAAAAAGTTGTCATTGAGATTTTGATTTGAATGGAGGACTAGCAGTTGTTAGACCTTTTTAATTTGGCTAGCAGAATAAGCGGTAAACGAAAAGACAAAGACTGAATTTATTGTTATGTGAAATGAATTGGTGATACAGTATAAATCTCTCCGTTTCATCTTTTCCAATTTAGAATCCCTGGTCATGCTGTGGATTCATTATTTATTTTGCGTAATAGATTTTCTTCAGCATGTCATAGATCCTGTTTTTCATATGTCAGAACAGAAAAATTCCATAGCATTTCTGATCCATAATGTGTGAAATTTCAAAGGTTATGTTTCATGATAGAAGTTTCAGAATGTAGACTTGACATTTATAGAACAAAGTAGCAATACAGGAAGATGTTGCCTGATGCAACCAAGTGTTACATATCTGTGTTAATAACTGATTTTTTTTAACGTTCTCAGCATGTGATGCGTTTAATCTCTAATAGAAGTGTTTTTCTGTATTCTTTATCTATGTGCTGCACTGTTTCTTTATGAATTGTAGAGATGTAAAAAAATAAGTCTTCAGAGCAGTGTAAGGTACAAACACAAAACTTGACGATTTGCTCTTCTGGGTTTGGAGGGGAATTTACACCATCTTTAGGGTGCCTGTTTTTTCTTCTCCCCAGTTACTGTTTGGCTTGATGCCATTTTCTTTTGTTCCTCCCCTAAGGGAGGCTTTTTTCAGTTGTTAGCAGGGAGAACAGCCATTTTCCCACCTGGGTCAGAGAGTCTTTCCCACCTTAAATATAATTGGCCTGTATTTTAGGAAATACCACGAAACCTCCAGTGCATTGCTGCTCTCTAGTGGGGGCAAACAAAAAAAAAAGCAAGCTTTCCTTCGTGACTACTTAATGGCAATCAGTTGGGACTGAGAATTCTACAGTTAGTACAGTGGCCTGTGTATCAAGAAATTTGTGTTCTCTTTTGGACTCTGTCTTTTATCCTACTTAATCTTAGGATACAAGATTCTTCTCATATCCTACAGTAGTCTTGTATCCTAAAATTGATACTCCTCAGACTAGGTGTATGCAGATAGTCTCCACCTTGCAGGAGTATGCACATGCTTCTTTAGTTCAAACTTACTCTTTCTGGAATTTGGATTTACTGGTTACTAAAATAACCATAAAAACATAAACCTCTGACTGAGATTTCTTCCGAAGTTTATCTCTTTCTACGGATTTCTTGCAAAAACCTCTCCATGCTGGACCTCAGAGCTCTCTGCCCAAAGGGTCTTTAATCCAGGATGGAGCTGACAAACTACATCTGCCGTGATGAGTCAGCAGGGATTAGCATCCTCCAGCAAACAGGGTAGACTGACAAAAATCCCAGACATTGCCTTAAAGTATTCAAATGTTTTTTTCCATATCTTTCCTTTGGGAGGCTTGAGGAAGGACAGACATGGGTTGAGTTCGTAGGTTACATTTTTTCCTCGCTGGAAACCATATTCTTTGTTGGTACTTTTGTAATTAACTCAAGTTAAAATACAATGCGTATGTAGCTTTATAACGTTCATTGTCCTAGGGCCCAGTCCTGCACTTACCCCCAGGTACGGACCCTTACTTCGCTTCCCCCACCGGGACTCCAGGTGCAAGGGAAGGTCCATGCATGGCAATACATTTTCAGGCTCGTTCCCATAGTTACCTGCTTTGTTGTTAAATAGAAGACCATGGTCTCAAAACAATAAATGATGAAAATTGAAATTAAAAATAAATCTGAGTGATGAAGAGAAGCTTAACTTTGTATTCGATGCCCAGATACGTTGGTTACGGGTTCGTTAGAAAATGCCTTAGTTAGATTGAAATAGACTAAAACTTCTTGTGGGTGGAGAATGCCCCATCTCTTACTTTCTCCATCGAACTGATGCATCACATGCCTCTATTGCATTTTCTGTATGATATATAGGAAATACTGGTTGCCATCAGGTGCTGATGACAAGGTTGAGATGAGTGAGTGTGCTCCCAAATGGCTTTGCACAGCCTTGGTAGTGGGTGGACTCTGTTTGGTCATGGGCACCTGCTCAACTTCACTTTAAGGAGTCTCCCCATAGGAGATTGCAGGTTTATAATCTCCTGTCTCTGCAGTTCAATATATGCCTCATATCATACAACTTTGCTTCCTTTTCAATTAATCCTTTATTGTCTTTTTAAAAAAATTTACTAAGTCACATTGTTATATGGGTAAGTGACATCTGGGTTTAATTTTAGCCAGGCAATACTATGGATTGAGGGAAATGTTTTGAGACAGTTTTTGGCACTGTGTACAAGCTGGTATGGCTGGTGAGGTGAGGTGTGAAATTTGGCATTGGTCTTGACTGTTTTAGTTTCTTCTTGAACTGACCTTTGGGATAACCTCATGTGGATCTGAGTAGCTTCTCTGTTTTGTTTGGTTTCCAGATGTTTTATTTTAGTTTGTATTGCATGGTGCTTAGATGCCTTTGGATAAGCATCCTATAAATGCATTAATGAAATAGTTTAGCTATATTTTTATGTGGCTGAATGTATTTTATAGTGTATTATTTAAATGAAACAGATAATTATTTAAGATTTTGGAATTGTTCTACCTTTGTGAAATATTTTATGAATGTACTACAGATGAATTAAAGAATTAACTTAATAAATCAGGCACTGATGTTTGGTATGAATAATCTCTTTAGTCCTTACAAACATGTCCTCTATTTGAGTACCATATAAAAAACCAAAATAGAAATCAGAGCAGAAAAAGAGTAATATTAAGATTGGAGAAAATTAAAGAAGATCAGTATTGAGTCCAGTCCATTCTGACTTGTTCAAAACTTGTAGCTATCTTAACTGGCAAAAGTTCCTTTTCATATATTTTTAAGACCTTTGATTCTCATGTCTTTTTCTGTATGAAACAATCTGGCATATATTCACTGTTTTCTAAACTTTTTATATTTTTGTATTACATTATTAACCCCTGTAGTTGATCCATTTACAAAACACAAAGCAGTCCCATTTGTAGAGATTTATTCTTGTATCATTTTTCCCTGGATTTGCCAGAACACCATCATATTCGTGTTCTGAAGGTTAATGCCCAAAGTCAAGCAGACAGAAGCCAAGTGCTGCAAGGTTTCCAAGATTAGGACTGATTCCCTTCACAGAAATAAATGATTCCTGCCATGTTCAGTGATTTTGTGCAGCACTACTCACGGCTGAGTGAGTGCATCAATACTGTAGCCCTTACATGCTGTACATACTGATGACACTCTGTGTTAACTTGATTGACTGAGCAGTATACTGGAGAGGATGCACCTGCAAGAGATGTGCAGACACACACATTTTTATTCTGGTTTCAAAACATTTATTTTACGTTTATTTTACTTGGATGTCTTAGTTTTAAATTCCATGGGTTATCATGTTGTGCTGCTAAGGTAGAGCAAATGGTTATATGCTTCTTTGTTGTCAAAACTGTATTGGAAAATGAGCTAAGGTGCATCTTCTTTATCTTTAAACCAAAAGCCTGATTTTATGCTTTTAAAAGAAAATGATATAAAGGGAACTAGTGTGAAGTCTGAAAAATCAGTAACTATGTAAAATACAGTTATTTTAGGAGATTCAATTTAATGATAGGCAAATGTCTCATGTAATCCACTGAAAAGGAGTATTTTTGTTGCATTTTTATGTTTTGTTATTTTATAGGCTTTAAGACAACAGCAGAAAAGAAGAAATGGAGTCTCAATGATGGTAAACAAGACTGTTCCTCGTGTTGTTTTGACACCATTAAAGGTGTCTGATGAGCAGTCGGATTCACCTTCAGGTAAATAGCTAAAGGACTGTGTGAAATATCAGTTCTAGTCACAAAGCCTTCCTCTGAATGAATCTTTAGCACACAAAATTTAGAATTACTGCAAATAATGATATTTCCACATAGTCGTTTTGTTTAATTTCCTTGTTTCCTTACCAAATCTATTGAGTCAAAGATGGAGGGTTTTTTCTTTGTTTTATTATTAAAGAACTGAAAGTACATAATAAACCAACAATTGATAGTAGAAGCAGCTTTAAGGGAATGCAGAGTAACATTTCTGTTTGGCTGTGGAACTCTAATGGAAGACCACATGCTGGCATTCAACGCCATCAAAAAACAGCTCCTCTGTGAGTGAATTTGTGTCTCAGTTCTCCATTGCAATAACAGAGATCCTTGCATTAGCTTTTTTGTTCTGGCAACATTCTTATCACCACGGTGCAACCCTGACCTTTAGTTCTGGTTGTTAGCTGCTTCATTTTAAAAGGAACCTACAGAGATGTACATCCACATTTATAACAGATCGATGATTGTATTTTCCAGGTACACCTCTTTTGTTAAAGTTACTTTGCAAAGAAATGGTTTTTTTCCTCCTTTGATTGCTTTATTACTCCATAATAAGGAGCTTAATTATTTTAAAAGATATTTCTTGAGTGTCATAGTAAAGCACTATTTATATTGGACTAGTGAACATCTTGATTGACTGCACTGTTCAGCAAACTTTACTTTTCATGACTTACTTGATTTATTGAACTTTTCCTTCCATTTCCTCCAGTGCTCAGGAATCAAATTGTGGCCAAAAAGGTGTATTACCTTTCAGCAAGTATCAGATAAATTAAAATGTTGCTCTTGATTTAAAAAAACAACACCCTATTTTTGTTTTTGTTTTGAAGCGGAAAGAAAGTGTATCCCTGTAATATTTTTCTGTTTTTTTTAAGGATCTGAATCTAAAAATGGTGAAGCAGACAGTTCTGATAAAGAAATGAAACATGGGCAAAAATCGCCAACTGGAAAACAAACAAGTCAGCACTTAAAGAGATTAAAAAAGTCTGGTTTAGGTGAGTAGGACTTGGGATGTCTAAAGTATTTTATTTGTTACTATACTGCTGAGGTTTTTATAAACATGTAATCTCCCTTTAAAGAGTTTCTTTTGTCCCTGTAATATGCTGATGCTGTTATCAATGCAAAAGCAGGCTCTTCCCCAGTAGCATACCTCCTTCGATGGCTACTCATCCCTGTGAACTCCGCTGGGTTGCCCTCATATAGGAATCTTTTTTTTCTAGCCTACCTTTCTGTAACTGCCTTTAAAATTTGACAGAGCCAAGTAGTTGCAGCCCAAAGAGGCCATTTTGTAACTAGCTACTGCTTGCTGCATTACCCTCTTTACTAGCTGGAAAGTTGTCTTGCCTCCTGTTATCTTTTCTCCCAATCTTCTCTTTCTTATTCCTGAAGAGACTGGCACATTCTTACTACTTGTCAGAGAAAACCTGTTAGTTCACTAACATTTTCATATTGCATCCCATAATGAGACATGGTACCCTCATTTTTATATTGATTTTAGGACTCTTGCATTATTTTGCAGCTATATGGCTGTAGTTCTAAATACCAAATATTTTTCATATTGTTCAGTTTAGTGAATGATGATCTGTAATTAATGTAAAATCTTGTCCTAAGAGGCGATAAAGTAACCTTTCAAAAGTCAGACATTCCTATTCTGTTGTGAAGTGTTTCTATTCTCTGGAAAACAGTTTTCTGTTCACATACAGAATAGGGTGTTCCATTTCTTCAGATTCTTGGCTCTGCTCTGCTCCTATCCACAGTTTAGAAGCCTCTGTTTGCAAAATAAATGTTTTTTTTTCAAAGACTGGGCTATGTAAAATGGGGTAATAACATAACTCTTTCTTTATCTTCACAAAGGATTGTTCACATTCAGTAGTCTGAGTTCTTTTGACGTGTATTTGGTGAGGTCATTAGTGGAGCAGCCATCTCAGAAGTCAGGAATAAACTTTCTATAGTAGCTGGCTAACCTTGTATAGGATTTAAGTTTTCTTTTGGTGGTAAAATCCTTGGTCTCATTTAGTGCCCTGCCTTTGCCTTGTTTTAGTTTTATGAATCCATTTTCTGAAAAAACAAACAAAAAAAACCCCCACAAGATATTTTATTCCATTGTTTGCTAAACAACATATCTTCATATTGATTGCTATCAGTAATTCTTAGGCTATGTCTACAGTACTGCAGTAAGTTGATCTATGCTAACCAACTCCAGCTACATGAATAACATAGCTGGAGTTGACATACCTTATGTTGAGTAACTGCTGGGTTGACACCATGGGGGATCAATGGGAGAAACTCTCCCATTGATTTACCTTACTTTTCTCATCAGGCAGGAGGTAAAGTAAAGGGGTCGACTGGAGAGAGATCTGCTGTTGATTTGGCGGGTCTTCATTAGACCTGCTAAATCGACTGCCAGTGGATTGATCTCAGTGTTGATCCCAGCTGTAGTGTAGATATAGCCTTAGACTGCTGCTCATAGGTGTACCAGATAGTTCACCCAAGTCTTGCTAAATAAGAGCCCATCATTGAGTTATGTGACTCAGTTTCACACATTGTCTTTCACCAGACTATCTTTAAAAAGTGACTGGTCGGCCATATAGACCAAATGGCATTGTTGTTAAATAAAAGAAGTCCCTAGGGTGTTGGAACTTCTGTTTTACAATGGAATGCTGGGTTTAGAGGGATCTTCCAGTAATTTTTGTCTAGATGTAGGGTTGAGAGAGATTTTCTATGTCCATTTTCTCCAGTATTTTGTCAAATCCTGGCATTGGATAGTTGTCAAATGTAGAGATCGCATTAATTTTTCTGAAATCTATACAGAATCTAATTCCCCCATCTTTTGGGGGCACAGTAACTACTGGGGAATGCCATGGGCTTCTGGAGGTTTCAGGAACCTTTAATTTGAGCATGTTTTCTTTTTCTTCCTCTGCCAAAGGTTTCATCCATTCAGATATACGCTTGAATCTTTGTCTTATGGGTTTATGGCCCTCGATATCTATTGTGTGAGTAAGTATCAGTGTGTTCTGGGGTACTAGTAAAGTAATTGCTATATGCCTTTAAGAGCAGGTCCAAATCCCAATGCTGTGCCTGGTTCAATTCCAGACATTGTTAAACTATCTGAATTCCCAGAGACTCTCCCAATCTCCCATATTTCTTCTATTGCACTCTTTAATTTACTTGTGGTATGCCCTGCAAGAAAAGCTTTCTGACCACTTGGGTGTTCATTCCACCCTTTTGAATAAAGTCACAGAATATGTTTTTGTCCTTGTTTACCAGATATGGTAATTGCATAATAGTCTTGTGACTGTATTGTCCTTGCCATTTTACCACTATTTAGTCTTGCTGTGGCAGTAGATATAAAATGCCTCCAACGACAGGTGGTGCGACGCATCGGTTGGAGTATACCCCGGTCGTATCACTGGTCCTGTCCGGGCTCCGAATGGAGGCGGATATGCTGACCAAAGCGGACCCTGCCATAGTGCGGGACTAACACTAAGAAAAACAGCAGTCTTGCTGTTGTGGAGCAGAAGCAAAACTTTTTCACCTGGTTTATATTTCATTCCCTTGCCCCGTTATCATATCATGTCTTCTGCCTTTATTGGGACTTGTGTTAGATTCTCCTTTGCCAGCTCAATAAACTGAATGAGTTTTGAGACTCTCATCTTTGGGGTGTATTCTATAATTGCAGGGCTCTATTTTTCATCTGACCTCAGTTTCCAGTTCTCTGTTAGCTATGGGTCCCCTAGGTTGATGGCCATAAAATAATTCAAAAGATGGCTGCCCAAGATACCTCTCTCTATAAGCAAAGAAGAGATCTATCATCTCATCTCAATGTTTGGCATCCTCCTGAACACATGTTTAAGCATGTCTTTTTCATGGTTTCCTTGGAATATTTTACTGGCACTTTATTTGGGGATTGATATGTTGTGTCGTTAAAGCAATTACTCCTACTAATTCATATGGTCTCTGCGGCAATACTGAATTGAAGTTGATGGCAGGGTGAAGGAGCCAACACAATATGTGTATGCCCCAGATCTGTGAAGATGAAACCTAATTTTTCTATAGCTTCTTAGGCTATTTGCAATTTCAAGACATGACGTCCTCTGTCCACCTCAGAGGAAATACTGTGGTAGCAACTGTGCAGTATAAAACTCATTTTTAGTTTTAGAAGCACCTTTTCCCTTTTCATGAGGTTTTTTTCCATCATAGGGGAAGATATTAGCAGGGGAGAACATTTTTTTCTCCAATTTGCACCTAAAACATGAAGACAGATCCATCCTGTGTTGTTAAAAGAAAGGAATGTAAACATGCATTTAAATCATATACATCATAATTACTCGTATTACACTTGGGAATTACGTTTTTTCAGCATGTATAGTTAGTGGTGGAACAGATGGTGAAGACAATTTAATGAGATGCATTCATTAAAATGAGCACTTCTTCCACATGATTGTCCTTCATGACAGGGAATTCAGTGTTTTTATTGTTGTTCTTGCTATATTGAAATGTAGGATGTTCGAAGCATATATTGTCTAAGGTTACACTATGCTGAAGACAAACTAACCCTTATCTCATTCAGTCAGTATTGCTTTTTGAAAAGTAACAAGAAATTGCAGGAAATTTATGGGAGGCCATGAGTTTCTCTGTTCATTCAAAGGGGAAAACTATGGAACTTGCAAACTGGCTGCAAATTTTTCATTTTACACTATCATAGCTTTTCAGCAGAGACCAAACATTAAGGTTCTTAAGAAATTCAGAAAAGTCAAATTGTAGTATTCCTCTTCATACTGCACGACGTTCAACAAATCTTATGGTCTCTTTGCCCAAGTTTCCCAATCTGTAAAATAGGGATATCTACTCTCCTTTATAAATGACTTGGAGATCCTCAGATGAAAGCCCTGTATAAGTGCTGTGTATTCTTGCTATTAACAACGACAAAAAAATTCCAGGGGACTTCCTCGGAACTTGGGCATGACTCACTTTGTTGCTTGGGTGTGATCTTGCTGAAGCATCCCTTTGCAGGACCTTTGAAATATTAAAAGTCCAAGTAAACAAGTATCTAAGGTGGTTTGCCTCAGCAGATTCTGTCTTGCGCACTTCTATTGAACCTTTTGGGTATAAATCTATTCTTTTTAAATCTCACCTGGAACTTGCATGTTCTTTGGACTTGCTGGGACTGGTCAGCTAATTAATTTAATGAGTCATCTTTTCCCATTTGACAGATTCTTAGTGGGTTAGTCTGCAGTTGCATTGTGCTATTTACGTCTTTTAGATTTTATGAAAATTCAGAAACATATTAATTTATTTGCACAAAATGAATATATCACTAATAAATTAGTCTCTCCTCTGTGATCACATATGTCTCAAGTCATGATAAAGCACTAAGGGTTTTTTTAAGATGGAATAAAAATACAGAAGAGTGATAATGTATAGAAAAGCAAATGGATAGGATAGGTGTACAGCAGTGAGGTGCAGGAGCACAAATAAAAGCTTCACTCTGTGTAATAATTTCATCCATTTGGGCCTGTTCAGTTAGTCACATATGTTCTAACAAACATTCAGTCTTGTGTGAACTAATTTTGCTTAGCAGTAGATGCTTAAAAATATGTTGATGAAATGACAAGAAAATTTACTTGTTCAGCTAAATCATGATATCCTGATTTCTAATTCAAGAAAGAGAATATTGGTCATGGTGTAGCCTGGAACATGGATGCTGTGAAAGGTGAGGAAGTGAACATTGAGATGTATAAAAGGAAGCTCCTAGAATCCAGGAGAAAGCTGTATTCCCCATCACAAAACTCTGTCTTATTGGAGTGCACTATACTATATAAAATATAAATAACTTTTGAGAAAAAATATTGTTCCTGTTCCCTCTGTTATCTGTGGTAAAGGTAAATGTGTTGTTTGTTTACTCCAGGACATTTGAAATGGACCAAAGCTGAGGATATTGACATAGAAACACCAGGATCTATTCTAGTGAACACTAACCTGAGGGCTTTAATAAACAAACACACCTTTGCTTCCTTACCTCAGCATTTTCAACAATACCTCCTGCTTTTGCTTCCAGAAGTAGACAGGCAGGTAAGTAGAAATATAAAACATTTGCTTCCTTACTAATAAAACTTTTTGTGTTTTGAAATATTTACAAAGTCTGACTTGATTTCACTCAAAATCATTAGAGAATGAAACTTCTAAAATAATTGTTTTCCTTAGCTCTTCTACATCAGCGAGTTTTAATCAACATTCACTTGTGTCCAGATCATATCCTGCCTCCCTGCTGCCTCCACTTCTCTGACCTCCCTGAATCCCAAGTTACTCCATTACAACCTGTCCAAAATGCAGCCTGTCCGATTACCTTCCTAACCCATTGAATCTCTTTACTGACTCCCCTTTGCCTTCTATAGCAAGCTTAAACTTCTTGCCTTTCAAGGACCTACACAATCTCACCCCACATCTCATTTTTTGCTATGTTCCCCATAGCCTTTGCACTCTGCCAACATCATCAGTCTCAATGCTTAGTTTACCTTCTCTCACTCCTGTGTCGATGCCTTCTTCCATATTTCAGCCTATTTTGGAACAAATTCTTAGTTCCAGTGTGCAAGGCCTCCAGTTTCACCTCATTCATATCCGTTTTAAAAGACTCACTTCTTGCATGAGCCCCACCCAGTGCTCACTTTGTCTAGTCCAACACCCACTCCACTCTATCTGTCCTTTAGACTGTAAGCTCCTTGGGGCAGAAGGGACTGTGTCTTCTCCAGCATATTGTTAGCAGGAGAACAATACTAATTTTGGCTCCAGTGTCACTTAAATTAGGCAAGTGTTTAAATATCTAGCTAATGTATAGTCTCATTGGATTCAATGGGACTATGCGTGTACTTAAATGTAGTTACATGCTTAAATACTTTGCTGAATCACGGCCTTATGTTGTATGCAAGTAGTCAGTGAGTTACATTTCCTCTTTGTTTTCAGTCCACAAAGGATTTGAATCTGTTACAGCCCAAGCTAGAGAGTCTGGCTCTTAGTTCAAACTGTTGCGATTCATGGCTTTAGCTTTTGGGTTCTTGGCTCGTTCTTCAGTTTTTGTGAAGATGGCAGATGCCACAAAAACGCAACAGAAAGATAGAGAATAAGCAATAGATTGACTCAAACATCTTAACAAATTATATACTGTATTTTAAGGACTCTTCAAACTATATGCTTTGACAATGGGGAGTATTTGAAATAGAACATTAAACACTAGATCTACATCAGAAGTTATGTAGAATTATTTATTCTCATTCTCCTCAGATGCACTTAAAATTGCTATCAACAAAATTAAAAAAAACAGTTTTTCATCAGGCAGAAAAACGGATTTAAATGTGTGAAGCACTTAAAATTTTATTGATAGTTTCCAGTTATTTAACAGCCTTCAGTTAGTGATTCAGAAGAGATAGGATTGTATCTAACAAACAATCTTATTTCCTATCCGATCCAGTCAGAGCTAAACATTCACACTTCAATTGTAAAACTACGGGCATTATTTACATTCCTCCTAACTTAGATTATAAAAAGATAGGGACCACAGTATTGGTTACTGCCTTACCTTCATTTAAGATAATGTATTCGATAGAAACTGCACTCATGCTCAGTACCATGGAAAATCAATTTTTTTGAGTTTTGAATTGCTTAGGCCCTAAATTACTAAGAGTTTTTTCAAAACTCTTTCATTTCCTTCTCAGTCTTGTTTCAATAAACTTTGATGTAATATATACGAGTGCAACAGGCACAGTACCACAAAACTAAACAGAACTCCATGGCCAAGAAAAGTAGTTACTAAAAGAATACATCGTCAACCTCGTGCTCTCGCAGCAATATTTTTTCTTTAGTCTCATATTTTCCCTGTGCCTCTTTGTCTTTCATGTATCTGAACATAAACCCAGGTTGTTTTTTTATATATTTGTTTGGAAAGCAGGGGTGGTGCGAATGTTTGGGAATAGTGGGCAGATTTGGTGGGTGAAAGAATTATCATTTCAGGGTTTCTTCTCTCTTAGAGGATTGCAGTTCTGGAGGCCTGTCCCTGACCTTTACTTTACAGAGGTTGTAATACCAAGTGTGGATATTTCCTGATGTGACATCTGAAAATGTGCCCCGTAAGGCAGGCTCCTGGTTGCAACAGGAGTGGGCTGATCAAAGTAATGATATTCTCTCACATCTGCCTGCCTGTTTGAGATGGGTGCTGGGCATTGATACACCTATCAGCATCTAGAAGGAGTGAGACACAGGGCCTGTCTGGTTTCTAATTTCCTAATCTCTAGCTAGAGTGGCCCTACCTGTCTCTGCAGGGGAAGTGAGAAAATGGAGCCTTGTATTTCTTGCTACCCTCATATACACCTGATTTCATCAGGCTCTCCTGGCAACTTTGTTATTTGGTGGTAGGAAAGTTTTAATGCCCAGTGACCACTTCAACCAAGCAAATGCCTACCCATTCCCTGCCTCTGTCTGGGAACTCCTGTGGAGAAATCCAAACTCCATAGATTTTTTCCCCACAACTTTTTGTCTGATAATTTCTATATGCAAGTACACTCAAAAATATTTCCCCCCTGCTTATACTATCGTGCAATCAGTTGGCTGGTGCTGTCCTCCCCAGAGATGGTTGCATTTCAGCAGTGCTATATATAAAGTGCTGTGATGAAAGATGCTATGTAAATGTAAACTATTTGTCTTCATATATGGTGATCAATGAAATATAGTGTTGAGTAAGTGCAGGCTCAATTACACTTTATTACTGTTCCAGATATAACAACTGTATGATGAACGGTCAACTGGCATTTCTGTCATAAACACCATTTTTCTAAGTTACATAACTCCACCTTCTTAAATATCATCGGCTGAAACTTGTCATGCATTTTACACAAATCTAAACATTTTAGCAACCATTACTTAAGTGAGTTGCCTTTTTTAGTTATGCAAAAAAACCCAAACCCCAAATTAACTCAAGGTTTAATTGTGTTTATACCAACCTCTTGTCCAAAAAAGGCTTAGGACCAAATCCTGCACTTTAGAATAGATATTCTTGATATGGGGATGAGTTGGTGTTGAGGAGTCACACTCATCCCACCCTTCCCATGTTGCTAAATGGGAGCAGAAGCTTAAGGGCCTAGGTCCCTCCGTGGAAAAGGTTGGATACCACGATGCTATTGTTGTTACTCTTTCCTATTCTTGCTGGAATTTTGCCTGAGTAAAGACTGTGTGATTATTCCCTACACTTTAAAATAATTTTCTTCTTAAGAATGTTTCTTCTTTCTTCCAGAATGTTTGTTAGAAAAATAGCTGTGTGTGAATGCCATCTGCTATTCACAACTTACATGTTTGAACAGTTTCAAGTTGCATGTTGGTTAGGTTTTATTTCAGCAGTGAAGATGCTCATGCAGTGTTCTTTGTGTTCAAAATATCATGAAAAGAGTTTGGAACTAGAGCTGGGTGGAAAAGGGTATTTCCATTGCCCAGAGGATTTCATTATTTTGAAGTTTGTTTTTTCTATGATTTGAGGGGAACAAATATTTTGAGGTTCCCTGTGAAAGAGACTGCCCCAGAGCCAGGGCTCCAGTCTGCCTGGGGGACCACCCCAGAGCCTTGGTCACAGAAAACATTTGTGACACACTGGCAGCCTTCATGGCAAATTTCTTGGGAGTAGGGAACCCGATAGCTCTAGGGCCCCAAAGTCTGCATGGTGGGGCTCTCAGGGCTTCTGGACTGTTGATAAATTCTATAATGAATTGCTTGACCACATTTTGGTTTGTTATGACATATACTCAAGGGATCTAATAACCAGTGTTAATCAGGTTGTTAATATGGTACAGGAAAAAGGTATATGCAACCAGACTCCAAGGAGCTGTCCCTTGCAGCAGTGTTGCATGCACCTCATGCAGAAGGTGTGCTTCCCCCAGTTACACATTTGATGATCTTATTTATATGATTTTACAAATTACACATCTCTTTACACATCACTAAAATGCAACCCATGAGTTTTGGATACTAGCATTCCTTGTACTGGTCAGTGAAGGCAGAGCAAATGCAAAAAATCTTGATTTTTGGCAAGTTTCTTATCTGCTTATGCCAAATTCTTACGTTAGCAGACGTAAGGAATTATGGGATTCCTAACATAAGTGAACAAGATTATTCTATGAGCCAGTTTAAGCTGTATCATTGTTAAAATATTAGTACTTACTGTTGTTAATCCTTAATGCATACCGGTGTGTGTGTGTGTGTGTGTGTGTGTGTGTGTGTGTGTGTATGTATGAGAGAGAATAATACATATTATTATGATACATATTTATATTCTGGCAAGCATATATTAGTCAACAGATCTTATCAGCTCCAGAGCATTTAAGACAAAAATTAGCAATAGCAAATGACCTAGCAAAAATTAAATCTTCCCTTAGTCAAACTCATTTTATATAGCTGAAATAGAAATCTCTTGATTTGAATTCAGGTCACCATTACCATTCGTGGCAAGAGGTAGGTAGTCAGGCAAAAAAATTGACATTTAAATACTATTAGTAAAATATATAAATAAAGTAAATTCACTAGCGCATGTGAATATTTAAGATTCATAAAAACAAATCCTTGATACTAGACACTGCATAATGTCTCCTCTTAAATAAAAACTAATATTATGAGTCAAGACCTACAAACAAAAATGCATGAGGAAGATCATTGGCACCAGAACTGGAGCCTGTCTTGGGGGTCAGTCCCAATAATATTGATCGAAGACACTGTAACATTCTGTCATGTTCAGGTCAACTCTACCTAGAGAATATTTTGTTTCTGTTTCACGTCATTGACCCACTCAATTTGGGTTAATGTTGGCACTTCACATGTAGAACAAGTCTCCATGCTAAAACTCCTTTTGAATTTTTTATTGAAAAAATGTGCAGATCATTTTTTAATTGAAATAAGTTTGATTTTATATATTCCTTTCAAATAGGCAAAGTGATTTAGTGACCAGTTACTTACAGAACTTCATTTTGAAACACTTTGCTTTCACTTAGCTAAAGACAAATGAACATCTATAAAAGTAACTTCCTTTTTTTAAGCCTGTCTTTTTTTTTTTCTGCTGAAATTACCCGTGCTTAGGTTGAGGTACTTAAGTATTTCAGCAGTTTTTTGAGAGAAGGTGATGTATAGTACATATCTGAGCAGAACAAGATGAGATAAAGATGGTTTGGCAGCTCTCACTCTGTCAGCTTGTTTTTGTCATTTTTATTAATACTTTAATACTGTTTTAACATATAGCCCTGCTCTATTAGGAGAGAGCAAGTTCAGCTTCTTTTTCACACTGCCTTTTTTAGTAGTACAACCCATCATTTTGATGGCTTTCTTTGCAGCGTCTCTACTTCAGGCAAAGGCTTTGTCATTTTCTGCAGTGCCTCACTAACCTTTCTGTGTTATGACATCTTTCTATTCAGAATTCATCCTTTGTGTTGTATTGTTTTCACATGATTTATTTTACATTTTTCTCTGAGGAATTATTGTGTAACAGAAACCTTACCCCAGACACCTTCCCAGTTTATATTTGTTTTTAGCTGGTTGTACTAATGCTCTTTTTTTTTAATTGTTGGATAGGTACTGGGCTTTCTATTCATTATAATTGCTCATGTAATTGTTTACCCATTCAAGAACTACACTGAAATAGTTTTGAAGTTGTGATAGAAACGCACAAGCGAGGAGGAAAAATTCATAGTACAGGGTGAAGTGCGCCATACTTCTTGTGTACCTAGGCACAATTGGGCACATTAAAAAAGCCTTTAAGATGGCACCCCATTGTGTCCAGTAATTGAAGGTCATATGATATATTTCTTTCCTTAACTGACTTTTACCTTTGATTTTTATTGGTTAGTGTGAAAATCTTAGATTTTTTTCAAGTTTCCTTATGGTACAATTTAGTTTCATAATGCATGATTCATGTACAATTTCTCAATTCACAGCCGTTACAAAAGTGGAAAAATTCAGTTTTGTATAGGTGTATTTCTTTAATTTTATGGTGCATTTTCAAAAACACATATGTTGGAAGTCAGTTAACAGGTAAATTCAACTCCTAAATGGCTATGCCACTTTCGAAAATATGAAGTCAAGTGGGCACTTTGGAAATGTTTACTTTTACACTACAGAACAATGTAGCAGCTGCCTTAAAATTTAATTTGCTGATCCAGTGGTTCTAATCTCAGTACATGCGTATCTCTCAATGGCTATTGAAGTCAATCTCTTGATAGTGATTTCACACCTGATTTCTTTTCAGTGTTCACAATATTTTGACAGATTTCATATTTCCAACTTGCTTGGATCACTGTTAGGTGACATGGTGGAAAATATACCCATACCCTGTCTAAACTAGTCTTCTCACTATTGCTCCCAGTAGTGAAGTTGTGCTAGTGGCAGTGTAACTGAGAGTGATTTCTCAAAACCATGCTAGTGTAAAAAGAAAAAGGAAAAGAAAAACAGAAAAACTATGTAAGTGAATGGAAAGAGTTGGCTCAAGGTCTTTACTGTGATGATTGTCAAGTTCAGTGTATTTCAGTTAAAATAAACAATGTGTTAATGGCTTTCTCTTTCTTTCTTTCCTTCTTTCTTTCCTGAACATTTTGTTTAAATACCATGTGTTTTGAGTCTCTGCAACCTATTCACAGCCGTTACAAAGTGTGAATTGGTGTTTGCTAGCACACAGGCTTACTAAGGTGGAAGCTGTTCAGTCTGTGCTGGGTTATGAAAGCCCTTGTTGCAAGCTGTGCTCATGCTTCTTTGTAACATCTCACATCCACACACGCCAAGTGCTTGCTGCAGTGCACAAGTCTTGACAGAACTATTGAAATTGCTTCTGGTTGGCGCAAAGCTCAGTTTGGTTGTAGCCTGCATTGGAGCACTTCAGTGTTACAGTGTTAGCTGTAGGCTGTAAGTTCATTACTGAAGATTTGCTATTGCAATTGGTCTTGCCAAAGTTGTACTATCCTCCTACAGTCTGTCAGTACAAGCAGCCCCTCTGGTTAGTGTGCCATGTGTCCTGTACTTCTGATTGCTTTTCTTTTTTGTGTTTTGTTTTGAGCTAGTGCAGCTTCTGTCATTTTCTGTATATGAGTTTTCTGTTTTATGTGGGGCAGAGCAGGCAGTCTCGAGTGTCTTCTCCGAGTGCTTGCTCATGTCCATTCCATTGTAGGGGTATGTGCTTGCCACATGCACTGGTGCCAGACGTTTTTACCCTCAGTGGTATCCATAGGGTACCGGCTTTGGCGCCCCTGGAGTGATGTGCATGTGAGCCGTATAAGGGGCGCTGCTGGCTGCTTCCCTCCCTTAGTTTTTACTTACTGCTAGTGTCGGGGCTTGAATCCTCCTTTTCCTCTAGTAAGTGGTTCTTATTGAGTTTGAACTTTTTCTCTTGTAAATAATTATAATTAGTGATAGTTAACAGGTCCTAATAGTACCAGATCGAGTAACCGAGACAGCTGACCAGGGAAATAACCCACTTCCTCCCTTCCCTGACAAACCAAAGGATACAACCAAACCATGTACTTATTGTCCTCACAACTACTGACTAGGACTCTTGATACATTCCATGGTTGGTGTACCTGAGTCCATTTATCTACTGGTGCTTTAAAAACTCCCACACCCCAATCTGGATCTATGCTGGTTGTGATATGTATGTACATTGTGAACCTTGTTACTGATACTTGTAATCCGCCATAACCCAAGTGCGACCCCAGATGTACTTTCCTTCTTAACTTGTGTAAATTTGATTTTAAACATTAGCTTTAATAAAATATTTAAATCCACTCTAGTTGACAGTCCCCTGGGGGATTTAGCCCAGGGACACTCCCCAAGCTTCAAGCCATGCAACAGCTGTAAGAATCCTGTGCCAATCAGTGGTCCACATCTTAGCTGTTTGATGTGCCTGGTTGAGTCCCACATTGGTGAGAAGTATCACATTTGCAAGGGATTCAAGCCCCAGACCAAGAAGGAAAGAGACATTAGTCTCTGCGTGCACCTTATAGTAAGTGCTTGCAGCAGCCTCAGAGCAGGCACATTTAGACTCTTCACCAAGTATGTTGGCATATACAGGAAGTGCCTCCCCTGGCACCGGATAGCTCTCAGTGCCAATCCACATCACTGGTACCAGCCAAAAGAGACAGAAAGCACGCCGTCCACCCCGGAAGCCTTTCAAGTGACAAAGGACATCTTCTCCATCACAGTGCCGCCTACTCCTCAGGAAGAGAGACCCAAAGACCCCTCCCTCCCAACGATTTCTAGGGGAAAGCCTTCAATGGCACCCATTCAAAAGTCACCCCCACAGCACCATTCTCTGGCTCCATCTCACTCACCAAGGCCATGCCAACGACCTCCGGAGCTGTGCCTTGGAACACAGACTCAATGAGTTCCCAGCATAAAAGGGTGGACTCCAGGCACTGATCCCCTAGATCAGGGGTCTCAAACATGCGGCCCAGGGGCCACATGCGGCCCGCAAAGCCCTTCCCTGCGGCCCGCCAAGCTTCCTGGTGCCCCCCCCCCCTGGTCCCCCCATAGCAGTTTGCAGGACGGAGGGGCCAGACGTGGAGGCTTCTCTGCTGCCTGGCTGGGCCGCGTGTGTTTCTAGCTCTGGACTTCCTATATTGCTCTTGCTTTGTTTGCCAAGCAGCTGTTGGTGGTGCCTAGTGCTTTCCAGGAGGGAATGGGGAGCTGCGTGCTCAGAGGAGGAGGTGGGGCAGGGGTGGGACCTCTTGGAAGGGGTGGAGTGGGGGCGGAGCCGGGGCAGCAAGGGCGGGGTGTGTGTCAGTGGTGCGGCCCTCGGGCCAGTGCACTAGTCCTCATGGAAGGGGTGGAGTGGGGGCACAGCCGGGGCAGCGAGGGTGTGTGTGTGTGTCAGTGGTGCGGCCCTCGAGCCAGTGCACTAGTCCTCATGCGGCCCTCGTGGTCATTTGAGTTTGAGACCCCTGCCCTAGATCCTGACATCAGTCACTGGATCCATAGTACTGAGCTACAGAGGCATGTCGCCAGTCACCGGAACTCCGACAGCGGTCACCCGACAGATGCCACTTCCCGGTTTCCATGTGCCACTCGTCAGCCTCTTCGGCACTCTCTTGAATCCTGGCACCACTCTTCAGAACCCCATTGCTGGTCATGGGAGCCCCAACACCGATCGCTAGAGTGTCACAGATGAATCCCATGGTCACAGTCCCCGGAGCCTGCACACCATCCTCAAAATAGGTAACATCACTCCCCAGATTATCATCAGGCCTATGGGCAGCACTGCCAGTCACTGGATACACAGCATGGCTCAGTAGGCTCCTCGTACTGTTTCCGAAATGGGAGGCACGAGATTTCCAGATATAGTGGGGAAGCCTAGCCTGTGGTGGCACCGACAGAGTCACCAGAGGAAGATCATTCCTTCTTGGACTCTGAGAACGAGCAGTTCACGGCCCCCAGAGATTCACCACCAACTTCACAATTAGCAGGTTTTCCTCAGGGCTAGTCTACAATTATGTGACCACAGAGTCAGTGCCACAGCCCTGGCAAATGTATTACTCCTGGACATGTCCCCAATCTGGGGAACCTTAAGCCCAGCGTTTAGTCTCAGGGACATTAGAAAGACCTTCAGCCTTGGTGTCTCGCCCACCACCAGCTTGGACGTCAGGTTAGTCCAGCGGATTCAGGAGCCACTTCCTCCAGTGCATGGAGATCCCCAGGCAGGGGACAGGGAACCCGCCCCTCATCTTGGGATAGCCTCCTCCTCCTCATCACCTGATGAGGCAGTAGACCACCAGGAGCTGCTTACACAGGTGTCGGCGAATCTGGGATTGAAGGCAGATGGGATGTCTGAACTAGCGGACTCCCGATTTGATGTGCTGGCTGCAGCAGCCCCCAGCAAGGGTGGTCCTACCTGTCCATTATAGGGTGATCAAAATTTTAAAAGTCCTGTGGCCGACCCAGTCATCCTTGCCCCCTGTTTCTAAGAGCACAGAGTGCAAGTATTACAGCTCTGCAAAAGGATTTGAGTACTTATATACACATCCAGCCCCCAGGTCATTAATAGTCATGGCGGCCAATGAGAGTGACAGTCAAGGGCAACCCAGCTCGAGTCCCAGGAATAAAGATGTGAAGCGACTTGATCTGTATGGCAGGAAAATTTATTCTTCAGCCAGCCCACAGCTTTGCATTGCAAATGATCTGGCCCTGTTCATCGGGTATCTCTTTAATGTGCAGTAATCCATGGCCAAGTTTGCTGACTCCCTCCTGCAGGACACTAAGCAGGAGTTTGATGCCATTATAGAGTATGGTAGGGCAATTGCGAAAGCCTCCCTCCAGACCTCCCCGGATGCAGCAGATTCTGCAGCCAGGGCGATGGCATTGGCGGTGTCAGTGAGGCAGGCATCATGGCTGCAGTCTTCTCACCTGTTGGCAGAAGTCCAACGGTCCATCTAGGATCTCCTATTCGATGGCTTGGTCCTGTTTCCTGAACAGACAGACAGAGCAAATTACATGGCCTGAAAGACTCAAGGGCCACTCTTTGCTCATTGGGTCTGTACACCCTGACCCATGCTAGGAAGAGATTTAAATCTCATGAGCCAGGCCAGAGTGGAACCATATTACAGGAAGAGCAGAGGACATAGACAACACCAGGGCCAACAGCCGGCAGCGGGGGCTCATTCAGACTCGAGCTGCACCCCTCCAAGAACAAGCAAGCATTTTGAGAGGATGCTCGAGGGCGATATCAAAGCCTGCAACCAGGATTTGTCTCACCCTTTATTTTCCCACCGTTTGTTGCCTTACCTCTCCACTTGGACCACCATAACTACAGACTGCTGGATCCTCAGTGGCAGTGGGGTATATCCTCCAATTTCTTTCTGTCCCTCCTTCCTATGACCTTTCTCTGTTCCTCTTTGGGAACCCTTTTCACAAGCAACTGCTCACCTAGGAGGTGCAAGCCCTCCTGTGCCTGGGGCCCGTAGAGGAAATGTCCGCAGAACCGAAAGGGAAAAGATTTTACTCCCGGTACTTTCTCATTCCAAAAGCCATCCTAGAGCTATGAGACTTCAACAGATACCTCAAAAAGTTGAAGGCTTCCATCATTCTCTCCTGGGAGACTGATACACTGCCCTTGATCTGAAAGATGCTTACTTTCATCTTTTGATATTTCCTGGCCACAGGAGATTTCTAAGGTTTGTGGTCTTTCAGGCACACTACCAGTTTGTCGTGCTCCCATTCAGCCTAGCAACAGCACCAAGCGTGTTTACAAAGTCATAGCAGTAGTCACAGTCTACCTCCGACATCAGGGTATCCAGATTTTCCCTATCTCAACGACTGGCTCATTAAGGGCTGCTCCAGAGAGCAGGTGCAGTGCAATGTTGAGGCATTGTGAGTCACTTCTTATATTCTGGGTCTGTTGATAAACGAGCAAAAATCTACATTGGTCCCAGTTCAGAGGGGACTTCAACTCCATCCAGGCCAGAGCATTTTTAACACAAGCCAGGTTCAGGGCAACATTGGATCTGATCACCCAAGTCATGGCACACCTGTTCACTGTGTGCACCTGTGTAGTCAGACATGCAAGGCTGCAGCAAAGGCCCCTTCAAATGTGGCTGTTGACAGTCTTTTCCCCAGCCAGATCCCTTTGGGCGGGCTCCTCGTGATCCCACCCTGGGTACTCACCTCCCTCCAATGGTGGTCTGACCCTGTCATGGAAGATATTCCGTTTGTGACTCCATGGCCCACAGTGTCCTGGACATTTTCTTTTGGGGAGCACACCATGGTGCTCTCAAGATTCAGGAGCTATGGTTGTGAGGGGAGTTGTCACTCCACATAAATGTCAGAAAGCTCAAGGACATCTGCCTAGCTTGCAAGGTGTTCCTTCCCCATCTGTCTGGTTGCATGATATAGGTGCTGACAGACAACACGGCCTCCATAGTCTACATCAACAGATGGGGATGATCCCAGTCATTGGCCCTTGTCAGGAAGCCCTTAACCTATGGGTTTTCTACATCCAGCATACAATCCACCTGGAAGCCTCCCATCTCTCCGGTGTTTGGAACATGCTGGTGGATCGCCCCAGCAAGTCCTTCTCTCCTCATGAGTGGTTCCCCCACTCTGAGGTCATCAGGATGCTCTTCCAGAGTTGGGGAGCTCCCCAGTGGATCTCTTCTCCACCAGGCAAATCAGAAAATTCCACCAGTTCGATTCTCTGCAAGACCTTGACAGCGGCTTTCTCCTGTCATGGTCGGGCACTCTGATGCCTTCCTGCCAATCCCACTAATCAGCAGAGTTCTTTTCAAGATCAGGAAGGACACGGCACAAGTCATTATGATCACCCTGGCCTGACCTCGTCAGCATTGGTTTGGCATGCTCGTGGACTTGGCAGTAACAGCTCTGTGGCCTCTTCCTGACCGTCCGGACCTGCTCTCAGGATCATGGGGGGTGGTTGCTGCACCTGAACCTCACCTATTTCTTCCTTACAGCGTGGTTGCTGCAGGCCTGCTCCAGTCAGGTCCAGCCGGTTCTTCTGGAAAGCAGAAGCCCTCCACCAGGGCTACCTACCTCACAAAGTGGAATCACTTCTCCCGCTGGGCATCAAAGCGGAATATCTCTCAGGTCAGCACATCACTGCGATCCATCCTGGATTACCTCCTGCATTTAAAGCATGTGAGGACCTGGCCTTTTCATCAGTGCACTTGGTGGCCATATTGGCCTTCCACCCTCACATCCACGGTAGACCAGTATTTTCACATAATACAACAATCAGATTCCTGAAGGATCTTGAGAGACTCTTTCCTGTGGTCCAGGATCTGGTTCCCCAATGGGATCTCCGCCTGATCCTCTCCAGGCTCATCGGTCCTCCTTTGGAGCCTCTGTCCTCTTTCTGTCTCACACCTGTTGTGGAAAGTCGCATTCTTTCTAGCGGTTACCTCAGCAAAGTGAGTCTCCGAGATTAAAGCTCTTATGTTGGAGCTCCTGTATATGGTGTTCTACAAGGATAAAATCCAACTGCATCCCCATCTTGCCTTCCTGCCAAAGGTGATGTCACCCTTCAGTGTCAGCCAGGTCAACTTCCCTCCATTTTTCTGTCCAAAGTCCCACACATACAATAAAGAAAGGCGTCTACACACACTAGATGTCACACATGCCCTGGCTTTCTACTTTGAGCGTACTAAGCCCTTCCATGGATCAACTCATCTCTTCATTGCAGTGGCTGACCGAATGAGTGGCCTGCCAATTTTGGCTCAGGGGATTTTGTACTGGATCACTATCTGCATCCATACCTGTTACAAATCGGTACGGTTGGTGCCTCCACTGTTAACCCCTCATTCCACGAGGGCTCAGGTGTCATTGGCTGTATTTCTGGCCCATGTTCCCATCCAGGATATCTGAAGAGCCGCAACATGGTTGTCAGTACACACCTTCATGATGCATTACGCCATCACCCAGAAAGCTAGAGGTGGCACTGGATTTGGCACAGCTGTGTTGCAAATGACGCATCCGCGAATTCCTACCCACCTCCAAAGGTACTGCTTGGAACCCACCTACAAAGGACATGAGCAAGCCCTTGAAGAAGAAAAAAGTTACCTTTCATTTGTCGGGTGTTACTTTATTATTTTTAATAGTTTCCTTTTTTTGTGTCTACTCCTTTTTCTTCTAGATTGTTGACCTCTGTTTTCTGTATCATTTTTCTCTTTTCCTACAGGGACACAATCTCTGTATCCTTGTACGTAGGGAGGCAGTGTGATCTAATGATTAGAGTAAGGGGCCAGGGAACAGGACTTCAGACCACTAGTCCAAATTAATTGCTTTGTCTCCGCTTCCTATCTATAGTTTTATAAACACGGGTGTTGTAGGTCTAATTATTATTTGTAAAATATTTGAGATTCTCAGATGAAAAGTGCTTTAGAAGTCCAGGATATTACCATTGTTCTCTTGGCATTGGGTGAATGATAGCATAGGATTTGGGATGTTCTTTAACTGGAATTAAGGCAATATTTCCATTTTGAACCCCCTGCAATAAGAATTTTATATGCATGACTAAATAGTTGCACCTGGCTAGCGTGCAAGATCTTCACAGTAAAGCATTTTTATTTTTAATAATTTTGTAAAAGACTCACTTTTCCTGTTTAGCTTTAAATCACTACAGTGTCATGTGAAATTGTTTACTTGTTTAAGATGTTTATCTGTAATACTCCACAATTCTCCTGTTTTTCATGAGTAGAGGTCTGTGTTTTATTTTTAGTAGCTGGTAGACCTAAAGCATATGTTTATTTACACTTATTTCCCCCCTCCTCCAGCTCCTCTCCTCCTATGCTTTGCTTAATGACTTCACCATTTCTCATCATTTCACATTCTCAAAGCCTATTAAAAAGGTGGCCCTTCATTCATGCTTTTGATGATCACAGCCTACAGCTGATCTTCTTCACCTCGCCATTATTTTTTGGGGTGGAGAAGGGTCTTTAATTTTCCTCATTGTATTATGATCTTTATACATGTCTCAACTTTGCAACTTGTTCTGAAGCATTTGGTAGTGAAACTTGTATGACAGATGCCAGATGAAAATAAATTTAGTTGTACTTGTCTAATATGTATTCAATTAAAAGATGCTTTTTGCGTCGGATGTTCTTTTTTTCTTTTAATTTGTTGTAGCTTGGTTTTAAAACCTGCCTTATCTTTTCATTTTGCCAGATTTATTATTCTGTTTTAATTCTTCATTTGTTCCTTGCATATCAACTCCACCAGGTTGGATTCCATTGTAGTTTTTGACACTACCGTGTATTAGAATGAATATAGCTATCCCAATTGACTGTTTGATTTAGACAAGATCTAAATTAACCATATCACATTGCACTTTTAAAATATATGTTTGTATTCTGCAGTCTTACTTGGTTTATTTCCTACATTAGTGGTGGGGTGGCGGGAGGGAAAAAGTATCTTTGTTCTGTACATATAGATTTTTAAATTCTGTAGAAGACTCTTTACCATTTTGTTTAGCTGCACTATACATCTTGTGAAACAAACAGTTTTCTAGCAGAAGCTTTTCCTTGGTTTTCTTTCTATATTTCCTCTTTTGCAGCCCATTTTCTTGTTACTTGGGGTTTCTTCCTGTTCTTCCTATGAGGAGATAACCATATTCTGGGCTGAATAAACTGTGGCTGAAGGCTGAGATCTCTCTAAGAGACATTGTTACTGAGTAAACAGTAATATTCAGATTATCATTACACCAGAATGCCAGAGTTCTGAGGCATAATTTGCAGTTGGTTTTTTCTTGGCATCTAGATGAAATGTGAAGTTGAGGTCGGCTATATTTGTGAGCAAAAAGATACTGAGTTCTGAGGGCAGTAAAGAGTCATCTGCATAGATTTGCATACAGTATGATTACTGGCAACTACCTTCGTTCTGAGTCTGTATCTGTTTTGGCATTCTTGCACTCTTCAGTTTTAATGTAGCGTGCTTTATTGTCAAAGAAATGTCCTGATTAGTCACACATTTCCATATGTTCGGTTTGCGTAGCCCTCTGATTCCTCATTATCTATTTTTGAAACTCAGGACCTCCCTCTCCTTCTGAGACTAACAGAACTTATTAAATATATTTTGACAGTCTCCAGAAAAGATAGGTTTATCTTCAAATTCCCAGACTATTTTCTCTGTATCATAAAAACCCACGTGTTGGTGTGTGTATATATAACTACTGAAAGCATTGCTTCTGTGTTTCAAATTAACCTCTCCTAACAGTTCCTTATCTTCAGTCAATGAAATACAAGTTGCTGCCCTTCTGTCTCTGTTTTTGGCAAGTAAGACTGTTTATACAATGTTCTGTAGCTTCCAGCTGCCATCATATCTCTCCCATTTCCACCATCTGAGTCCTTGAAAACCTGAAATGTGTTTTGTGTTATACTTCATAATTTTCTGCTCCTTTATTGTTTGTTCCCCATTTTTATGTACGTATGTACTTAGCTCTTTTATTCTCTCTGCTTATTTTCATAGGATGCATCATTAATTTTTTTTTAAATATCAAACAATTGATGATGGAGACAGTGAAGTGTCATAGTGGAGTTACATGATGAATCAATTTCAAAAGGGTGGTAGCAAAATTGGTGGGTCCAAACTTGGTTCTGCCAGCTGCATTTGATCTGCTTTCAAATACCTGCTGCTGCCGTATGTTTGCACCATTCTTATGAGCAAGGTTGTGGACTGGTGAAGGGGCTTCATAACTTTTCATTTTGTTCTCTCCTGTCTGTGATTGGAGCTTTTTTTACCTACTAACTCTAGCTACTTTGCTTTGAAGTGATAACACTATGAAGGCTGGGATTGGCTAAACCACCAAAAGGCACTTGGTATATTTATTTGGTCTCAGGGCATGGTGAGAGGATGACTCAGAATAAAATCCCATGCACACTGCCCCCCTATTACTTAGGACAGGGTTGGGCAATGGCCCACGGGACACATTGGGGAATAGAAATTGTATGGTGGGTCATGAATGCTCACAAAATTGGGGTTGGGGTGCAGGAGGGTGCTCCACACTGGGATCAAGGCAGGTCCCGAAGCAGTGGCATGTCCCTTCTCTGGCTCTTATGCAGTGACATGTCTGACTTCTCTGCTTGCTGCCCCATCCTCAGGCACCGCCCCTGTAGCTCTCACTGGAGTGCATAGGAACTGAAGCAGGGCCATGCCGGCTTCCAGGAACTGCGTGGTATGGCCCAGATCCAGAACGGGGCTGAGCCGTGTGGTCTAGCCCCTGACACAGCACCCCGGCTGGAGTGCCGGACTGAACCAAGCCGCGTGGTCTGGCCCCCTACCTAGCGCCTCAGCTGGCACACCAGAGCCGCTGGTACGGCTCGTGGGCTGGCTTAAAACAGCTTGTGGGCTGGATGCAGGCCACAGGCCATAGTTTGCCCACCCCTGTCTTAGGATGAAGAGGTTTATGGCAGAAAGTGTCTTCTGAAGATGTGTATATCAAATGGGACAGGTTAAAGAATCTCACTGTAAGGATTTCATTTTTGCCCATAGTAGCTGGGTTATCCTAAACTTGGGATTTCCTTGCGTCTTTATTTGTTTAGTTTGCTTTTTGTGTGTTCTCTGATGTTGACCAGTGTCCCATGGGAAACCCTCGCATAATAAACGTCCTCGAGGGCTATTACAGCAGCCCTGGCATGAACTACATCATGTCCTGAAAGAAGCAGGTTATCAGCATAGCTCAGGATCAACCAGTGCAGGAGTCCTGCTCCGGAGAGGTCTAATTCTGCAAGGTGCTTAGTGTCTGCGATGCCCAAAGGTTTAAATGGGCATTGCAGGCACTCAGTGCTTTAAGTGGTTTTTCAGGCTTGGGCTCCAAGTCTATGTGAACAAAACCCTTATAAATTTCAGTACCTTGTCCATTAACACCACAGATTAAGGAAACAGAGTAGGAGGTTAAGTCCATATAAATGTACAATGACCACAAGCACTGTGAGGGTAAATACTGGGGTGCTGCAGGAATTCAGGCTCAGTTGGATGTTTAATGTATTAATCTGGAAAAGCAGTTTTGGCGGCAAAATTTGATAGGACACAGTTATTCAGTTAGCAGAGTATGAGAAGTGTGAGAAACCACTGAAGGCCCTGGCTAAGAGAGACAGTTGGACATGATTGCCATATGAAATACAATGTAGATAAATGTAAGGTGATGTACACTTGAAAGAATGATTTGAAATCATTTGAAGATCTGATTTAAAACAGTCAAATGAAAAAAAGTCCCATTCAATTACATCCTGCAATAGCGGACAGCCAAAAAATGACAAGTTTTTAAAATGCTTATATACCAATGCTAGAAGTCTAAATAATAAGATGGGTGAACTAGATTTCCTAGTATTAAATGTGGATATTGATATAATAGGCATCACAGAAACCTGGTGGAATCAGGATAATCAATGGGACATACATTTTGCACCTTGGTATTGCTATCGGAAAGACAGAGCAGGTCATGCTGGTGGGGAGTGGCACTATACATGAAAGAAAGCATAAAATCAAATGAAGTAAAAATCTTAAATGAACTACATTGTACTATACAATCTCTATGGATAATAATTCAATAGCCATTGGCTCCTGGGCTTGGTGGACCTTTGGTCTGACCCAGTATGTCCGTTCTTATGTTCTTATGAAATACTCATTGGTTGTTTCTAAAGGTAGCTCAGAAAAAATGCTCTAGCCGATATTGTGGACAACTCAGTAAAAACATCTGTTCAATGAACAGAAGAACAAACCAAATGTTGAGAGGGAAGCTACTGCAAGGATTGTGCCATTATTATATACATTGATTATAAGCCATCATCTTCAATATTGTGTTCAGTTCTGGTCATCCCATCTCAAAAAGATAGCAGAAATAGAAAGGGTCCAACGTAGGGCAAGTGACAGCTATGAAAAGAGAATAAGATTAGAATAATGTCATTTAGAGAGGAGAGAAATAAGTTATGACATGATGGAAGAATGTAATATAATGAACAGTGTAGGGAAGCTAAATCAGAAGCTCCTCTTTGATGTTTTTTATAATGCCACAATTCAAGGAAATGTAAAAGACAACAAATTTAAAATGTATTAAAACAAAGTACTGTATTTTTACACAGCTAATACATGGAACTCCTTGCCATACCACAAGATGGTGTTGAAACCAAGAGTTTATCAGTTTTCACTTAAAAAAAATAAAAAAGATTTGACTAACAACTTCTAGAGTGACTTTAGATGGGCTAATATATTTATAAGAGGTTTAAAACCCTCATACTTCCACGTGTATGCCAATTAATTCCTTGCCTTTGTGAGGTCTCTTGCACATTCCTCTTAAGAATGAGCAGTCTCATTCTTCCCTCTGTCAAGAACATGATACCAGACTTGATGGGCCACTGATCTAATATGTTATGACTAACCGTATGTTCTTATCTACAGAGAAATCCAATACCTTTGCTGTTGGTAGGTTATTTAGCAGAAACATTGGTATTATCACTAATGCAATGATTGTTTTGGAGAACTGATGGATTTTCAGGGACAAGTAGAGCTGTTTAAAATGAATACCACTATTTTGGGCTTGCCAGTCCTAGTCATCTGCTTCCATTTGTTGCATTCTGGTGCCCCAGAATGGGTATAGTATCACTGGCAGAACTATAGAGATGATGTACAGAATATTGCAGTTATTTCATATACTTGTTAGAAAATTATGGGATTGATTCTCCAACTCCTTCTTAGCCAGCATACTCTTATGCTGAAGATACTTTTCAGATGGATAAAATGTAAAGTTTTGTAGTAGCCACCCTGTGCTTTGATATGGAGAGCTCAAGATTGTAGAGAATTCTCTGACAAAACTGGCTCTCAGGAGATTTGACCAAAGTGAAGAACAGGGAAGATCATTGCTCTTCTTTATTGTACAGAGCTCAGTCTTGCAGCAACTGAGGCAAAGCTGGTTAGGAATTTCTGAAGACTGAATGTCAGTCTGACTGTTAAACAGCACAAAGATTGGCAGGAGCAAATATAGAGCTTGAAATATTTAGGTTCTGTTTGCATAATGAATGCCATGTTCTGTTGCAGTGGCAGCATATTTATTTTTAAGAGTTGGCATGGGCAGAACAGGTGAACTAATATAATGCTCTACACAGCCATGCTTCAGATCTGGGATCCAGTTCCCAGTATTAGGGTATGTCTTCACTACAGCAGTAGGTCGATTTCCTTTAAGTCGATTTTTTAAAGCAGACTGTATAGAGTCGATTTTGTGTGTCCCCACAAAGCACAGCAAGTCAACAGTGTCTGTCCGCACAACTGTTGCAAGCGTCAACATAGCGAGCGTTGCACTGTGGGTACCTATCCCACAGTTTCCGGAGTCCCCAGCAGGCACCATTTTGAGTGCTGCACTATGGGTAGGCATTTCATAATTTCGCGCCCTTTTTTCGTGCCGCCGACCCCATTTTGAGCGGTGTACTGTGGGTAGGAATCCCATTATTCGCGCCCTTTCTACACGCTTCGCTAACGCCATAGCACTGCAAGCATGGAGCCCGCTGATGCCACCGCTGCAGTACTGGCCGTTGTGAAGACCTCGCGCACTGTTGTGAATTTTATGCTGTACCGTCTGCAGAGGAATGCGATCCGGAGACAACTGCGCTTTCTGGACCCCGATGACAATGATGAGGAGGAGATGGACCTGGACATGCACAGCAGGGACAGGGACACTGACGTTTTTGGAAGTAGGGTGACCGACAATCTGGCAAATTTGGTGGCAATGGGGAAGGCTCATGTCATGGAACGCCGATTCTGGGCCAGGGAAACAAGCACTGACTGGTGGGATCGCATAGTGATGCGGGTCTGGGATGACTCCCAGTGGCTCAGAAACTTTCGCATGCGTAAGGGCACGTTCATGGAACTTTGTGACTTGCTTTCCCCGGCCCTCCTGCGCAAGAATACCAGAATGAGGGCGGCCCTCACAGTTGAGAAGCGAGTGGCAATAGCCCTCTGGAAGCTTGCAACGCCAGACAGTTACCGGTCGGTCGCGAATCAGTTTGGGGTGGGTAAACCTACAGTGGGGTCTGCTGTGATGCAAGTAAGCAGGGCAATCGTCGAGCTGCTTCTACCCAGAGTTATAAACCTTGGAAACCTGCAAGCTACAATAGATGGCTTTGCCGCCATGGGATTCCCTAACTGTGGTGGGGCTATAGATGGGACTCATATCCCTATCCTGACACCGGACAACGAGGCCGCAGAGTACAGAAACCGGAAGGGATATTATTCTATGGTCATGCAAGCAGTGGTTGACCACAAGGGACGTTTCACCGACCTGTACGTGGGATGGCCGGGAAAGGTTCATGACGCTCGTGTTTTCAGGAACTCTAGAATATTTAGAGAGCTGCAGCAAAGGATTTTCTTCCCCGACCAGAAAATTACTGTGGGGGGTGTAGAAATGCCGATCGTTGTCCTTGGGGACCCAGCCTACCCCTTAATGCCCTGGCTTAGGAAGCCCTACACAGGAGCCCTGGTCAGGAGCTGTTCAACTACACGCTGAGCAAGTGCAGGATGGCAGTAGAGTGTGCATTTGGCCGTCTGAAGGGGAGATGGAGATCATTACTGATTCGCTTACACAGCAGCGACAGAAATATCCCCATTGCTATTGCTGCTTGCTCTGTGCTCCACAATCTCTGTGAGAGCAAGGGGGAAATGTTTATGGCGGGCTGGGAGGAAGAGGCAAATTTCCTGTCTGCTGCTTACCAGCAGCCAAACAGCAGGGAAAGTAGAAGAGCGCACCATGAGGCGCTGCACTTCAGGGACACCTTGAAAACCAGTTTTCTGAGTGCCCAAGATGGCGTTTGAGAACCCACTCCCTTGCTCTGCTCAGCCCTAAGCCTGCCGTCCTTGCACCCTCTTTCCACCCCCCACCCCCCATTCTTGCAGAAGAAATAAATTCACTGTTTTAAAAATCATGGTTTTTTTATTGCTGCGTCACAAATACAAATACAGGGGATCACCGGCAAGGTAGGCAAGAAGGGGTGGGTGAGGAGGGAAACCAGCAGTCGCAGTGGGGGACGAGGGGGGGGCAGACAGCAGCTTTTACAAGATTTTAGAGAAACTCACCCTGCTGCTGCTTGTGCTGGCTTGTGGGGTAGAGTGGGTCGGTCCCCGGAGCTTCCCCCCCCCCCCAGGTTCTCACCCCGCGTCTGGGCGGGGAAGCTATGGGACTTGGGGAGGGCGGGAGGTGGTTACACAGAGGTTGTAGAGGCGATCTTTGGCCCTGCTGAAGCTCCACCAGACAACAAAGCATGGCACTTTGCTCCTCCATTATGCGGAGCAAAGCATCCATCCGCCGTTCTTCACGTTCCTGCAACTTTTCTGCTGCAGCTCTTGATTCTTGCCTTAACTGTAACAATTTTTCCCTCCATTCTGTCTGCCGTGCGGCCTCAGCATGAGAGTTATGCAGAAGTTCATTAAACATGTCATCGCGCGTTTTGTTTTTACGCTTTCGTATCTGTGGTAGCAGGCGTGATGGGCAAGAGGGAGGATTCACAGATAACTGTGCAGCTGGTGAAGAAAGAAAGGTTATAGGGTTATGAGACACATCCAGTCGCGGAGAACAATGGGATTACTATGCAGCGGGGAAACACAGGCCTGATACGGTTTCTGTACAAGGTCATATTCCTCACTAAAAAGTTACTGGATCAGTCAAAAGTCACAGAATCAACTCACGCAGGAGAGAGCCTCACCACGGCTGCTGAAATCACCATGCAGCCCGCTATGGTAAGCTCTTTACAGCAGCGCTTGGATATTCCAGGGTAACCTCCCTCTCTTCCCCCCCCCCCCCACCGCGTGGCTCCCTGTGAACCGCGAAATGAAAAACAAAACAAAAACTCTCTGGGTTCGGGCTGGCTGCGGAAGCATCCGCTTGTAAGCTCAAAACTCCTCTAACTGCTCTCGCAATGGGCTGGCGGGGGCGAAGGGGGGGGGGCTTACAGGCTGTCTCGCTCACTGTCTCCAGACTAATTGCAGTCCATATTTCAAACAGACAACCATGAATGACATCACTTTGCCTAGAATTTCTCAGAGAGATAGAGAACGCATGCTGCTTGAGTCGCTGCAAAGTCCTGGTCCATTCGCCGCAATGCTAGCCTGCTCAATGATACCAGACTATTTACTACTTTCGTGGCGTGGGATGGTCTCCTATCACGGGGGACCACATAAGGCGGCTCTCCCCAGAAATCTGGTGCGGAAGATTCATTGCTACCTCCTGGATAGCTTCAGTGAAATGTCCGTGGAGGACTTCCGGTCAATACCGGAGTATATTGACAAACTCTTTGAGTAGAAACTGACCAGCAATGAAAGCATGCTAAGTCCTTAGGGCAAGTTAATCATTAATAAATGCTTCCTTTAAAAATCATGAGTCATGTAATCCCTTAAAAAAAACACTCACCAGAGTTCCCTTCGCCAGCTTGGGTATCCACTTGGGAGGGTTGGCTGAGTACTGGATCCAGGGTGATAAACAGCTCCTGGCTGTCTGGTAATAATACTGTTTCTCCGTTTGCATCCTGCTGTTCCGTGATATTTCCCTCCGCATCATCCTCCGCTTCCTCATCCGAATCGTCCTCGTCCCTGGCCATTATCCCATGTGTGGAGTCCACGCACACCGGTGCGATGGTGGTGGGGGCACCCCCCATTATCTGATTCGGGTAATTGTAGAACCGGCATGTCCGCGGCGGACCCCCTGAGCGTCCGTTTGCCTCTTTGGCTTTCTGGAACGCTTGCCTCAGCTCCTTAATTTTCACGCGGCACTGCTGGGCGTCCCTGTTGTGGCCCCTTTCCAGCATGGCCTTGGAGACCCTGGCGAACGTGTTAGCATTCCGTTTGTTGTTGCGGAGTTCCAACATCACAGATTCCTCTCCCCAGGTAGCGATGAGATCCAACACCTCATGATTGGACCATGCTGGAGCTCTTTTCCTCTGGCTGGTCTCCAGGGCTGCTGAGGTCTGCATGGCGGCTTGTGCTGCTGATTTCTCTGAATGGCGACTGAGCTGTTCAGGTGAGCTGGCCACGCTGACCAAACAGGAAATGCTATTCAAATGTTCCTGGGTCTTTTCCTGTCTACCTGGCCAGAGCAGCGAGTTGAGAGTGCTGTCCAGAGCGGTCACAGTGGAGCAGTGAGGCAATCCAAAGCGGTCAGAGTGGAGCATTGTGGGACAGCCTCTGGAGGCCAATAACGTCCCATTCATCCTCACTAGTCCACAATCGATCCAGAGAGGTCGATTTCAGCGCTACTCCTCTCATTAGGGAGGAGTACAGAAGTCAATTTTGAGGGCCCTTTAAATCGACGCAAATGGCGTCCATGTGAGGACGGGTACAGGTTTATGTCGAATTAATGTCGCTAAAGTCAACGTTAAGCTGTAGTGGGGACCAGCCCTAAGTCTCTTGCTTCCCAGTCTAGCAGTAAGGCAATACCCACAGCCTCTGGCACAGGAAGCATCTCACCTTGCTCTTTGAGGGCCCTCTCCAGTCATAGAATGAGAGGTATTGTCATACCATAAGCAGGGTCCCTCGCACTCATTCACAGCCAGTGTGACAGTGAGTGGCCATTATGAAGAGTATAAAGTTGAGACAGGCAGGATAGAATTCTGAGGGACAACAGGTTGCATTTGAGGGCATGTGCTTTTGCAGTTTAGGGGACAAAGGGTGACGACCCAAGTAGTGTTTAAACAAAGCCAGAATAATGCCTTACTGAGACTTTAATATTTTCTAAATATTATATGGTCCAGATTATTGGGCGCTTCTGAGATGATTCAATAGCTTTAGTGAATCGCACTGTAAAGCAGGTAGTTATATAGCCTGACAAGAGCAAGTTGGGTACAGTGACTTGACTGGAAGGTAGATTGAGAAGTTGAAATCAATATTGAAGTGATTGGGCCTGAAAATGGAATGCAGTTTCCCTCTCTAGTACCTTTCTTACAACAAGGAGATTTAGCAACTGGTCAGAGGAGCGATGAGAGTAAGCGTTTGCTGTTTTTTAACAGTAGTGTAATGGATGGCAGTTTTATAGGCAAAGGACTGTGATGGGATGTATGGAGCAGGCAAATAGTAGTATATTACTTTTTAATGGGCTATTCAATCAGTTTTAAGAAAGAATTAAAGGTTTGTATCTGAATATAGCATTGAGACCTGACAGGGAGCTCTTCTAGTCTTGTAGTATATAACTTTGGTACATTGTGCACTTATACATGAATTTTGTACGTGGAAAACAAGCAGTTACACATGTTAAATAAGTAATTGTGCATGAAATGATTGGTTTGACACATCCAGTACTTGTTTTCTATATGCTACTTTAGATGCTTCAAAATATGTGCCCTCAGTGTCCATCACAATTATCTGACTGCACTGTGACTCTCCCCTCCCCTTCACCAATGCTTCATAGGCACTTTCTCACTTTACTTTAAACTGCCACATATGTATAGAATGCTCTTTCTCTTATCCCCAAAGCAAGTACTGTCCTCCTCAAGACCCATTTGCCTGTGGCAAAACTGCCAGCTGGTTTTGACTAGATGGATGGCCTGTAGAGATCCATTAATCTCTTCTTTTGTTTAAAAATAGCACAGTTTGTCTGTTCAACCTCATGAGCCCCTTACTGTTATCCTCACCTCCCTTGCATTACAAAGAGGTGCCTCCCACAGACATCTTTTCTTCTTCTAGCCTGTGAGCTCTCTGAGACAAAGAAGTGTTGTCGTATATGTTTGTATAGTACAGTGGGACCCTAATCCTGATTTGGGAGTCCTCGAGCATTATGGTAGTAGAAGTAGTAAAGGGTGATAATGAATTAATTATGTAATAAACCAGTCACTGGCAATGATCTTCTTAAGTACAGGTCAGGCCATTGTATATTTTTTAGAAATGCTAGTAAATTGCCCTCCCCAACAGAGTTATTGGTACTGTGTCACATGTGGCCATAAATCACTAATCAAAAAGAATAAGGATCCAATTGGACTATGGGGGCACAGAATTCCTCCTGCACACGCTGAACCTGTGTATGTGAGACAGGCCCAAAATCAATCAGGACAACTGATGTGCTTTATTCCTTCTACTCTAAGGGCTGCTCTTCACTCGCGCGGCGCGGGATCGATCTTCTGGCGATCGATTTATCGCGTCTTATTAAGACGCGATAAATCGATCGCCCTGGGCTCCCCCGTCAACTCCGGAACTCCAGCTTGCCGGGAGGCGCAAGCTGGAGTCGACGGGGGAGCGCGCCGCCGACTGCCGCCGCTGTGGGGACGGCAGGTAAGTCGGCGGCAGGTACGCAAACTTCACATAGCTGAAGTTGCGTATCTGCCGTCGATCCCCCACCCCAGTGAGGACAAGCCCTAATACTGCTTCAACAGGGCTTGGAGAAGATGTCTCACCTATAGTCAGTATTTCCTGTGAAGTGGGCTGGTTGTTCCAAGTAGCTGAAAATGTTCAGATCTGAAATTGGGAAGTAGTTGTCTGTGTAGCTTAGACTGCCTGCTATCTTAAGCAGTTATATAAGCAGGGACTTTGCAGAAGCTATAGTGGAAGTGAAGTCTGTCTTAGCATCACTCACTGCCATAGTATAGGTTCTAAGGTCACAGCTGACCTTAGATGATGAAATTTAGATATGTCTTTTCCCAGTAATGCCATTGTGATTTATGGTGACATTGTCATGTGAAGGGGCTGGTGCACCAATGGCTCTGGATGGCAAATGGTCTTGGGGTCCTACCAGCCTCTCTGTTTCATGGTATAGCGTTTGGTCATTGATCAGCAGCAGAAAATTATGAAAACATGGGATCCGTGAGCCTTTGGATATGGATTGGCATAGTTGACCCACCTCATGTGGGCATGAGAGAAGTCCATGAGGAATTGGTCAAACCACTAGTTCAGGTCCAGGATGTGTCTGGCCAAGTGCATGGACCTGATGACCAGTTGGTAGAACAGCATGTTTGTCACAATGGACATAAAGTCGCAATTATCATGTTGGCGAAGTCTCTGTCACTATCCCTTTTTTTACCAGATTTGGTAGCAATACTCATTCCACTCGGAATTTTGTGAAGCTATAGGGGATCCTGTACACTACAGGGTACTTGTGTTGATTACGTCCTGGGACTTGGGCAATATGTGCATATGTTCAAATAGAGCTGTCCTTGGAATGAGTCCTCTCTTGTACTGGAGATTGGTTGCGGAGAACTTAGACACTGCTCCTCCCCCGACAACTTTGTTTATGTTCTGCTTTGTGACCAGCAGAAATGAAATGTTTGCTGTGGCATGTTATCTAAGCAGATCTGATCCAAGTAATGTCAGGTGTTGGATCTGAGATTGAAAGGTATTGGTCACATAGCCCAAATGGAGCTATCAAAACTCCAGTGGAAATTTGCACTCCATTTGCACTGCAGGTCCATGGCCACTAGGTCTGCTGGATCCAGGATTCATAGATTCCAAGGCCAGCAGGAACCGTTGTGAGAATCTAGGCAGACTTCCTGTATAGCACAGGCCATAAAACTTCCCCAAAATAATTCCTAGAGCAGCTCTTTTATAAAAACAGCTAATCTTGATTTAATATTTCAGCAATGGAGAATCCATCATGACCCTTGTTAAATTGTTTCAATGGTTAATTACTCTCTCATTAAAAATGTAGGCCTTATTTCCAGTCTGACTTTATCTAGTTTCAACTTGCAGTCCTTGGATCATGCTATGCTTTTCTCTGCTAGACTGAAGATCCCATTATTAAATATGTTTGCTATGTTGATACTTATAGACTGCAATCAAGTCACCCCTTCAGCTTCTGTTTAAGCTAAATAGTTTGAGGTCTTTGAGTCTGTTGCTATAAAGCATGTTTTGTAATCCTTTAATCATTGTCATGATTGTTCTTTGAACCTTCTCCAATTTATCAACATCTTTCTTGAATTGTTGACACCAGAAGCGGACACGGTATTCCAGCAGTGGTTGTACAAGTGTCAAATACAGAGGTAATACAACCTCTCTATCCTGCTTGAAATTCCCCTGTCTATGCATAAGAGGATTGCATTAGCCCTTTTGGTCACAGCATCATACTGGGAGCTCATTATCCACTGTGACCCCAAATCTTTTTCAGAGTCACTGCTTCCCAGGATAGAGTCCCCCATCATGTAAGTATGGCCTGCATTTTTTGTCCATAGATGTATACATTTACATTTAGCTGTATTCAAATATATAATATATATATTCAAATTCATATATTTTTTGCTTGCGTCCAGCTTACCAAGTGATCCAGCTCGCTCTGGATCAGTGACCTGTTTTCTTCTTTATTTACTACTACTCTCAATTTTTGTGTCATCTGCAAACTTGATCAGTTATGATTTTATATTTTCTTCCGCATCATTAGTAAAAATGTTAAATAATAATGTAGAGCCAAGAACTGATCCCAGTGGGACCCCACTAGAACCACCCCTGTTCAATGATGGATCCCCATTTGCAACTACATTTTGAGACCTTCAGTTAGCCAGTTTCTAATCCATTTAATATGTGCCATCTTAATTTTATATTTTTCTAGTTTTTAAAGTAAAATGTCACCTGGTATGAAGCCAAATGCCTTATGGAGGCCTAAGAATATTATGTCTACACTATTATGTTTATCAACCAAGCATGCAATCTCATTAAAAAGGGGTTTGATAGGATCTATTTTCCATAAACACATGTTAGTTGGGATATTACCCTCCTTTAATTCTTTATTAATTGAGTCCTGTATCAGTCACTTCATTATATTTCTCAAATTGATGTCAGACTGACAGTAATGCCATTTAACCTTTTTAAATATTGGCGCAACATTTGCTTTCTTCGAGTCTTGTGGAACTTCCCTGGTATCCCAAGTGTAACTAAAAATCAGCATTAATAGTCCAATAAGCTCCTTTACCAGCTCTTATAAAACTCTTGGGTGTGAGTTTTCTGTAAATGCTGATTTAAAAATGTCTAACTTGAGTAGCTGCTGTTTAACATCCTCTTGAGATACCAGTGGAATGACAAGAGTAGTTATATGATATGTACCATTGTAAGAAACAAGTACAACCATTGTAGCTGCTAGCCTGTGGGATGGTAAGCATTTTTGCAGTTTAAAAAACTGTGTGTTTCGGAGCATCCACAATTCTGTTGATGTGCAGAATGGGCGTCTTTAAGAGCTGGTGCCCAATTCGAGAGTGGCTGTAGAGTGACTCTGGAGGCCTGCTTTTTAAGTTGGACTTTAAGGCGCAGGAAATGGCAGCAATATTGCAGAGCCACCAGTTAATTCTCTCTGCATCGTATTTTCCACTTAAATAATGAAAGGTATTGCATATTGTGGCTATATATGAATACAGTAGACTCTCAATTATCCAGGATGATAGGGAAAAAAATAATTCTGGTTAATAAAATCCTGGATAATCCCCATCCATAGGAAATATGGGCAGTGGGGGTTGATTCACCAGCCATCCTGCGCCGGGGGAAGGGGGTGTTGGTTCACTGGCTGCCCTGCGCCCTGGTAGGGTTTTTTGTGTGTGTGCTTGGGGTGGCAGCAAAGCCAGAGCCAGCCCTGCGAATTGCGCATATATTTTTTTTGACATCCTGGTTAATCCACATCCTGGATAATCGAAAGTCTACTGTATGCAAGTAAACCCTGATTTCCCTTTCACCTATATTTGGTTGAAAAATATTGAATTTAATATTATCAGTAGGAAAAAGGGACACTTTTTTCATGAAAAAATTTGCAGAAAGTTTGTTTTTCCAACCAGATGTTGTCCAAAATGCCCTTTTCCACAGTCTCATGGTAGAGTATTTTATGTCCCTACATATTTACAAAAACTGTGGCTGTCCTCAGAGACCTTTACTTGTAATGTAATATAATATATAATTAATTTTCTTCTAAAAATTTAGAGGTTGTATTGTCACCTAAAACTGCTTGCTTCTTGTCAGTATTAAGTGCTTTCAAAACCAATAAATAAAGATGACAAGATGTATTTTCTTACAGCCCCTGTTCATCTTGTATGTAATTCCTTTTAAAAACCCTCTGGGAATTCTATACATTAAAGGCCTATTTTTCCCCCAAGATAAAAATTATAAAAGGAGTTGAATTACAAGTGTATAATTATGTGATTTAATGCACTTAATTTTGAATTCTTCACTTTTAAAGCTGTCTCTCCTTTTTAAGTAATGTGTGAGATACTACTGTCATATCATACAATGTATTACTTTCTGGATTAAATGTGTTCGGACATATAACTTTGTATTTAAGAAATAGCTGATGTGCAGTACCCCATATACAGTAGACTCTCGATTATCCGGAAGTGGGTTAACCAGAATGTGGATTAACCAGGATGTCAAAAACAATATGCATAACTCGCAGGACCAGCTCTGGCTTTGTTGCCGCTCCAAGCACACACACAAGAAAACCCCACCAGGGTGCAGGGCAGCCAGTGAACCAACACACCCTCTCCCTGGTGCAGGGTGGCTGGTGAACCAACCCCACCTCCCCATATTTCCTATGGATCGTGATTATCCAGGATTTTATTAACCAGGATTATTTTTTTCCCTATCATCCTAGATAATCGAGAGTCTACTGTATGTAGAAATAATTTTAATAGTTTTATAAATAAATAGGAGAAAGAGATAATGGATTGGCCAATTCAGTGCCTTCTCAGGTAACAGAAGCTGTGTGGAGCAGAATGCACCCATGTGAATATTGCTGTGTCCCTCCTGAAGTGCCAACAACATTCACATTCTAATGGAACTGCAGAAAACATAACCACATTTTTTGCCATGTAGATTCTGCAGTGGGGTAACCATCAACAAAGGAGTTAAACTAGACCTTGGTAGAAAATTCCTAGTCAGTTAAGTTTTGTGTTACCGTTTGGCATTACCATGTCCTGTTATGAAAACCATCACTGAGGTGTGACAGTTTTTTTCTTTAAAAAAAAATATATATTCTTAAAGTTTCTGGCTTGAATTCTTCATAAAAGAATTTTATTTTAAACTTACTGCTGCCATTGTGCGTAATCAGGAATTCAAACCCTAACAGAAAAAATATAAAGCTTTCAAGAACTAGTTGGAGTTCCAGTTCATTAATGCACCGTCTCTGTTGGACAACATTTCTTAAAGACCATAAAAATTAATAGTGTATTTTAAAAGTGCTTTATTGGCATGTTTCTCCAAATTCTCATTTAGCTCTAGCTCTTAATTGTGCCGTCTCTATGGATGGGATATAGAAGTGAATACTCCCTTTGGCTTCACAAATGTAAATTCTTTCTTCTTGTGCCTTTTCAGGTAGAAATTCATCCTCTTAGATATGCAATATGCACAAAGGTTATGCACGATGCATGATCCAGCACCTAATATGTTGGGTCTAAAGGACTCTCGGTGCTCTTTTAAAATCTGGTACAACATAGGAAATTTCATTCTGATTTCACTTGGCTGTTATATTGGTAGGAGGATTTAAAACATTTTTTCCCCTGTCAGGGTCACTTGTGACAGTCTTCTGTTTGGAACTAGAATATTGGTGAGGAGAGTAGGGAGAAGAAGGGATGAGTAACCTGATTATTTTTTTCCTGCTAGCAATTCTTCCTTGTTCCTGATTTGCTCTTCCTACTACCCTGTTTCCCCGAAAGTAAGACATCCCCCGAAAATAAGACGTACTTCCAGTTTTGCCTCTCGCTGTAATATAATGTAATGTAATTTTTGGAGCAAAAATTAATATAAGACACTGTCTTATTTTCGGGGAAACACGGTACCAATTCTTCCTTGTTCCTGATTTGCTCCATTGAAAATGGGGGAAAGTTCAATGTTCTAAAGCAGGACCCTACTTTGTTGTCCTGCTGCAATTCTTGAATCCATTTTCTTATCAATCTTAATTAAAGTAGCAATAGCTGATAGTAAGCTTTCTTGTTCATAAAAAAATGGAGATGGGAAGCGACTTGGGCTGATTGGAAAATAAAAATTCTGTTTCACAAAAATGTTGAGGTTTTGGTGTATATTTCCATTCTGTTATGGAATGAAACCAAGACCTTTTGTGTTTATATTTTTTAAAAATGAAACCCTAAAAACCAGAGTGGGAGAGGGACACAGAATAGCAATAGACCAGTGATCCAGGTACTCAGGTGAAATGTGAGACACCCAGGTTTAGACCCCTTCCTGCTCCACCTGATTCAGACCAGGGACTTGTGTCTCCCACATCCCATGTGAGTGCCCGAACCACTGGGCTATTGGTTGTTCTCTCTCAATTTTTGTGATGAAAGTTTCACCAAAATGTAAGTTTTAAGGGGGTGCTCTTCCTGACTTAGAGCAGGGACCTGGCTCTTGCACATCCCAGGTGAATACCCTAGCCACTTGTCTGTTCTAGGGCATGTGCTCTCTTCCCCTGGTCAAAACCAGGCAATCTTTCCCAACTAAATCTTTTTTGAAACCAATATGCTTCTGCAAAAAGTTTGTGTCAGCAAATCTACATTTTCTGACTAAAAATGTATTGAAAAGTTCCCAACTAGTAATAGAAATGACTGACATGCTCATCCAGTCCTTTTCACTGGCGCGGTATAGGGTTGTTTTCTACATACTTTGTCCAGCTCAGTTTGTGTGAGATCGTATCATATAGAATACAAATACAATAAATCTGGTGCTCACTGTTTACTAATGTGATTTTTGTCAAAGCATGACTAAATCTTAACAGACTTATTTGTAACTGCTTTTTACTTACTGCTTGTAGTTATTTTCCTTCTAGAGACGGAATCCCACATGCTTGGAGTCAGATGGGCGTGTTGCCATGGCCTTTAATAGATGCAGAGTTCAGATATCAAACATAGTGATTTTTTCCCCCTGTAATAATTGATCCATTATCTTACTAGATATAGAAGTTAGGCTAGAGTAATTGTCAGGATCATTTTTATTTCATGTTGCGAAAATCTGTGTCTCATTCACTTTTCTCCAGTGTTTACTCCTGAGGGCATTCTGCGCCAAAAAATAAAAATTGTGCACAATATTTTAAAAATCTAAAAAGTTAGTCAAATTTTATTTGTCAAATAAATGAGAAGGCTCTAGCATGGCATTGGGGACCACAGGCCACTGACTGCACAGAGGTGGGGGATCACTGTGCAGCTTCCCCTGGGGCATGGATTCAGCAGTGAGGCTGCAACCCTGGCATAGCACAAGAACTGGGCCTGTCCCTCGGTGCCAAGCACACCAGGTGTGGGCAGGCAGGTTCAGCAAGGCAGGATCTAAGTGTGCAGGGGCTTAGTGTTGGGGGATCCAGATGTGGGATGAAAAGGTTCTGTGTGGGGTAATCTGGGTGCAGGTAGTTCAGTTGGGGATCCAGGTGCGAGGGGATCTGGATGCACAGGGGCCTTTTGGGAGGTTCTGGGGGTAATGGTAATGGGACTTGTTGCACAAATGGCTTCGTTTCTTTGGAGGCCTGTCCCAATTTTACCTTCAAAGAACAGGTAGACACAGGAGATCTTGAATACAAGTTTATTTGCTCAGCAAATTGAAGCCACAGAGTTAACACTCAAATTGTGGCTTGGCCCTATACATTGCCAAGACCTTTTTATATACTTCTTTAGATGAGGGAGGAGGCAAGAGGGGCCTCATGTCAACTGACAAGTAAAAACATGACGTTATTCCCTATCTATTTACTTATTTTTCTAGAAAGAACAGGACATACAAACACAAAGTTCCGATTTTATAAAGACACGTGGGGCAAGAATATATGGAACAAGATAGAAATTTGAAGCATATGAGACAAGACAAACTTATAAGACAAGTATGAGACAAACATATGAGACAAAAAGTATGAGATGAACGTATAAGGCAAGATAAGAATTTGAAACAACTTAGAGCTATGTTACACAGCAATAACCTCATGTTGCGTAATTGTACTCCACAGTATCTGCAGCACAGCCAAACAGCATCTCAAATTTATACCAAGTTGCACAGCATTTATAATACATTTACTTATAATTTACACTTTTCCTACAGACTCTGCATGGGGGTCCACGTTAAAGTGGTTGGGCCTCAGTAGTGGGTGGAATCTGGGATTGGGAGGATAGCGCTTGGGAGGGGGATCTGGGTGTGGGGGGGCTTAGTGGTGGGTCCAGATGCTGGGGGATTGGGGCATGTTGAGGGTGGGGTTCTGGTGCGGGGGGGGGGTGAGGCTTGATGGGTCTGGATATGAGGGGGTCTGGAAACACATGGTTGGGCTGATGCGAGAGCAAATCCATGTACAGCGATCCCTCCCACTGCAGCTGAGGAGCAAGGGGTGCAGTAAGTGTGGGGGGCAGAGTTTGCAGAGTTTCCTACAGCTGGGGGAGAAATCTGGGATTGGATGTGACACTGCCCTAGATACCCTGCAGGGGAAGAGGAAGTCCTGACTAGCAGCCTTGCCCAGCATAGGGTAGGAGCCACCAGCCAGGTCTTCCCCAGTCCTTCCCTATGTCCCACAGTGATTTACCTCTCTTTTGGACACCCAAAACATACTGCTGGGGAGGGTCGCATTACCACTTTTGTGGCGTAACTTTGCTTCTCCGTCAGAAAGTCATTTTTCTGCAGGGAAGCAAAGAAGTCTGCAGGGGACATAAATTCTGTGCATGCGCAGTGGTGCAGAATTCCTGCAGGAGTAAATGTTTTAGCATAATTAAATTCAATGGTTAGAATTTCAACCTTGAAATAAGATGCAGTTTCCTAATATTGAGAGTGTTAAACATTGGAACAGCTTATAGGATAGGTGGTGGATTCACCAGATCTAAGAGTCTTAAAGACAAGTTTATATATCTTTTTAAAAGATTGTTAATCCAGCTTCTGGGGGGGGGGGGGGGGATTTATGGCCTGTGTACACAAGGGTCAGGTTGGGTGGTTGTGATGTTCTCTCATAGCCTTAGAGTCTGAGAGTCCTGCTTATTTTCTCACTTCATAGTCCGTGGAGAGAATAGAAAGCTATGCATTGCTCTCATCATGCTGATGCCATTTTTAGATCTTCATTAAGACAATCTCTGTAAACAAGTCTCATGCTTCAGAGCTTCAGCTGGCTGCCAACTGAGGTCAGGAAAAATATTTTTTCCCGCAGATGAACAATTGTCCATTTTGGTGTGTACATTAGTTGGGGGCGGGGGTTCCTTTTTTTCTTTTTCTTCTTTTTTCTTTTTGCCTTCCTTTGAATTATCTAGAGTGGTCACAGTTGGAGATAGGACACCGGACTGGATGGACCACTGTTTGAGATGATATAAAGAATCCTCTTTTTAAAATTTTTGGCTGGTGCAGGGGTGGGCAAACTTTTTCGCCCGAGGGCCACATCGGGGTTCAAAATTGTGCAGGAGGCCAGGTAGGAAAGGCTGTGTCTCCCCAAACAGCCTGGCCCCGTCCCCTATCCGGCCCCCACTCACTTCCCGCCCCCTGACTGTCCCCTCACAGAACCCCCGACCCATCCAAACCCCTCCCACCACCGCTCCTTGTCCCCTGATTGCCCTCTCTGGAGTCTCGCACTCTAACTGCCCCCCAGAACCCAACCCCCTATCTAAGCCTCCCTGTCCCCTGACTGCCCCCTCCCGAGACCTCCCACCCTAACACCCCCCTGAGACCCACCACTCTATCTAAAGCCCCTGCTCCCTGTCCCCTGATGCCCCCTCCAGAGATCCCCCTCCCCCTACTCTCCTATCCAACCCCCCTGCTCCCTGATCCCTATCTACACCCCTGTCCCCCTGACAGGCCCCCTGGGACTCCCACGCGCCATCCAACCTTCCCACCCCACCTTCTCCATCCCCTGACTGCCCCCTTAGCCAACCCCCCCCCCCCCCCCCGGCCTGGTCCTCTTACCTCCCCGCTGCTAAGAATAGTGTCTGGCCGGGCCGGGAGTGCGGGGCCCCGCGGCACTGGGCTGGGCCCCATGGCACTGGGCTGGGCCGTGGAGCGCAGGGCCCCGCAGCTCATGGTGCTGGGCCAGGCCACCGGGCCGGGAACGCGGGGCCCTGTGGCATGCCACGCTCTGCTCAACCTGCCCCCTGGTGGGGCCCTGCGGCTCCCCGCCCTCGGTCTGGCCGCCAGCCAGAGAGCGCGGGGCCCCATGGCACGCTGCACTCGGCCCGGCCCCCAGGCTGGGAGGGCGGGGCCCCACGGCATGGCACACTCGCCTGGCTCCTGGTCCAGGAGGCCCTGCACCCCCGGCTTGTGCTTGCGGGCCAGATAAAAATGGCCGGCGGGCCAGTGGGCCATATGTGGCCTGCGGGCCGTTGTTTGCCCACCCCTGGGCTTGTGTATCTTGCTCAGATGCTTAGGGCATAGCTGACTGACAGATTTGAAGTCAGGAAGGAATTTTCCTGCAGGTCAGGTTGGCAAGGACCTTGGGCGTTTTTGCCTTTCTCTATGGTGTGAAGTAGAGATCACCTGCTAGGAACACCTGAGGGTCTCTTATCAGTTCCCTGCCATACCAGGGACATCAGGCATTGGTTGCACCTTGGTCTCCCCTTTTTTCTGCCTGTGGCACGTAGCAGTTTAGTCTTTGAGGACTGAAATGCTTTAGTCTAACCCACTTTACTGGTTTAACGTGGGATTGTGGGTGAAATTTAATGGTTTGTGATTACAGAAAGGTCAGACTAGAAGATTTTCTAATGATTTCCTCTGGCCTTGAACTATATGAAAACTATGAAATCTTTGTGTACAATTTTTCCTTAGTTTCCGGGTGCAGTAAATTTGTTTAACACATTTCCTTTATGCTACAGCTTTTATGTCATTGGAATAGATGATTTTCATACCATATGTTCAAATTTTTCAAGTACTCCATTAGCTGTTCTTTTTCAATAGCTAGTTTTACAAGATCTTGCTTCCTTTTTTAAAGTTTTCAGATTTTTCTATTTTTCTTCTTCTTGAATACAGATTTTAAAAGGAGTTTAACATGTCAGCTATTTTTTACTTCTTATTAGTTTAGCCTCTTTTATTCACTTGAACCTCTATGGATATCATTAACTCACTTTGCTTTTCTGACATCCTCCGTTTCCTTTAAAGCTTTAACTGATTGAGTCCATTCTTCCTCTTGTTCTCAGTACAGACTTTCTTTAACCTCAAACTTTTGAGTGTATTTTATAAAGTCACAGTAGCTGGCCAATTCTTATTTCTTGTATTCTTTTTCAAACGAAATTTTGACTGCCCTGCCTTAATTATTCTGGGCCAGATCCTCAGTTGGTGTAAATCGATGTAACTCCACGGTGGAGCTATGCTGATTAACACCAGCTCAGGATCTGACTTGCTCTCTCTTAGGATTCTACAGCCTTTAACCATAGCAGTGGACTATAGTGCTTCATCATATTGCACTTAAGCCAATTTTGGGGGAGTTGAGAAATCTACTAATCTGAACATAAGAGCGGCTATGCTGAGTCAGACCAAAGGTCCACCAAGCCCAGTATCATGTCCTCTGACAGTGGCCAATGGCAGGTGCCCCAAGGAGAGTGAACGGACAGGTTATCATGAGAAGAGCCATGCCCTGTCACCCAATCCCAGCTTCTGGCAAACAGAGGTTGGGACACCATTCCTGCCCATCCTGGCTAATAGCCACTGATGGACCTATCTTCCATGAATCTATCTAGCTCTCTTTTGAACCCCATTGTAGTATTGGCTTTCACAACACCCTCTGGCAAGGAGTTCCAGAGATTGACAGTGCGTTGTATGAAAAAATGCTTCCTTTATCAATTTCTCTTTCTTGGATATAGATCATCTTCTCTCTTTGGAATCTTCACTTTGGTTCACGCTAGACCCTTGAGCTGATCAAAGAAATGCATGTTTCAAACCTGGGTCCCATTATGTGCTTGGGGTGTAGGAGCTGTGCAGCAACAGTACATTAAGCTTTGGAGCATGAAAGGAAGTAGCATATTACTTGCCAGCCCCTGCTTCTTTTGTATTGATTTTGCAGGGAAACGCCATTGCTGTGTTCAGACAGAAAAGAGAAGCAGCTTAAGGCCCCAACCCAGCAAGGAGAACCATCCAGACAGACAGACACGTGTCCTCACTGAGCCCCACTGAAGTCAGTGGGATTCTTTACAGTTATCCTGGTAGGGTTGAGGCACCCAGATCCAAGACTCCGCCTTGATCAGGCTTCCTATTTTCATTCCTTTGCATTTTAAAACACACACTTGTGTTCTTTAGTTCATAAAGCAGAGTATTATGGGTTAGGTCATCAACTGTGAAATGATTACATTTGTAAAACGGTGCTGGAGAGTGAGAGCAGCATTAGTTCAGGAAAATAACTAGGTAGATATGGTTAAATATTATTAAATGTGGCTGTGACATCTGCTCCCTTCTCTATTTCCAGATTTAGGATGGAGGAGGGCAGTTGGAGTTATGTTCATAGTTAAAATTAGTGTGCTGGCATGCTGAGAACTGACACGCTTTGCACTAGCAGATGACAGAGAAAGCAGTCAAACGTTTATCTCTTAGCATCCTCAAAGGATGTATAATGAACTATACTGAGCACTAGGTACTTTTGACCTGAACAAATTGGCTCCTACTAAAGCCCTTTCTGTCTGGTGTTTTTATCTTTTTTTGTTGTTGCTGTTAGAGGAAAATTATTATAGATGTGATGTTACCTGTAATGCATTTTATTGATTTTTTCCTAGTTAATAAATTATTCTCTACAGTATTTCAACATGCACCCCTGAAATGAAAAAGAAAATGTGTCCAGTATGCCATAAAAAGAGATTCTAGAATTCTTTTAATCGCTTATTGCAGAAGAGGTAGTTCAAATAATAATTTCATAATTGTGTTTTACATCTGTAGAAAGTAAAAATAATTATTTTAGCACACCCACCATTTTCACCCTTTTGATGCCTGTAAAATTACATTTACAGGGTTTTTGCTGCTTTTGTTTTTATTGATGTTATACTAGGATTTTTTACTTTCTTTTTATGTTTTTGTTAAGGAAAATTGTTTTTCTCCACCCTGCTGTCAGCAAGTAGGATATATTAGATGTCATGGGAGCTAGGTTTTTCAGCACAGAGAAATATGCTAAAGTTACTGCCTTTGTTACATTTAATTAATTTGTTTCTGTCCTGTATTCCAGGAAGATGCAGAAGTACAATAATGATCTGGATTTTTGGTTGTGTACAACAATTCTAGGCATATTAGGCCCAAGGTAGAGGGCTGTGATTAAAACACATCAATAAGTTGTAAATTGAGTGATCATCAGTAATACTGATGATTTTTGAATAGATGCTGGATTAGGCCACTTGCATTTACATTAATGACTATAATGAAAATGCTGTTTTAATACTAATAGTTGATTTCCTTTGTTATTCCCACTTCCCATCCCTTCCCATTCCCCTTAATTGGAACTCTATTCTTATGTAATCTTAGTTGAAGCTATTTCTGACAGTGTCTTCTGCTACCATCGGCTTATTTTCTAGATGGGAAGTGATGGAGTTTTGCGCCTCAGTAGTTCCGCTCTAAATAATGAATTCTTTGCATATGCAGCACAAGGGTGGAAACAACGATTGGCAGAAGGTAACTCTCTCCTTGTTCTCAGATTTACCAAATATTAATTTTTATGAAGGGTGCCTTTTTTTTCTTAACCAAAATTTAAAAAAAATCTGTATATTTGAGAAATACTTTTAGAATGGAAAATGCAGTACAGCAGAAATTCAGCAACAGTAATTGCTGATTCAGTTTGAATTTATTCTAGCGAATCTCTTTCCAGTTAATAATTTTATAGTGGGCTATGACAGCTTATTTGGGCAGTTTAAAAATAACTCAATAAGCATTTTCATCACTGTCAGATTTGGAAACATAAATGCATGTGACTAAATCCCACCAATCTTGGAAGTCACTCTCACCTTTGTTTTGCATTGAAGTACAGTTTGGGTGGCTATAACAAAGAACAGTACATCTGTGTATCTTTGTACAATATATAATGGTCCCGTATTAGAGTAAACCTTGACAACTTTTATTCAATATGTTAGTATTTGTTTTTTAGGAGAATTTACTCCAGAAATGCAATTGCGTATCAGACAAGAAATTGAAAAGGAAAAGAAAACAGAACCTTGGAAGGAAAGGTTCTTTGAAAGGTTTTATGGTGAAAAGTAAGTATTGGAGCAAAAACCATTTTTGTTTCCTTTTCTTTTAGAAGAAAATGAAAATATTGTTCTGTGTTTCACATAGTTCAGTCACATACAGGGCTGGCGACAGGGTGGTACAACGGGTACAGCTGTACCGGGCCCCGGACTTAAGGGGGGCCCCCCTTAAATCCGGGGCGGGCCCGGTACGCAGCTTGTCGCCGGGCCTGTGAGCAAGGCATGGCTCTGGGCAGCCGCTGCAGCGCTCGTCAGCCCCCTCTCCCAGCAGCCTCCCCCCGGCCCCCTTTGCTTCTCCTGGCCGGGCCACGCGGCCAGAGCGCATGCGGGGGTTGGGGCACACGGGCGGCGGGAAACCGGCCGGGGGGGGGGGGGGGCGCCGCGGGCGGCGGGAGACCGGCCGGGGGGGGGGGCCGCGGGCGGCGGGAGACCGGCCGGCCCGGGGGGAGCCCGCACGATCTGCGTACGGGGCCCCAAAATTCTTGTCGCCGGCCCTGGTCACATATGTTGTAAAACTTAATAAACCAGTTATCAAAGGCAGTAGTTCCCCAAGATAAGAAATTGTGGGTAAAATTATAGTGGCATGTCAGCGTTTACATTAAAATGCAATTTATGGGGTTCAGAACTCATCCACAAAAACTCATTCTGTGCAGAATTTGAGAGTCTGAATGTGGGCTTTATTTTTATTTTAAACATATTGTAACAAGCCAGTTTTTGCCTGAAATTATAAACAAAGCTTTTACAAAACCGAAGACCAATCGAGATGTTTCTATTTTTAAAATATCTATTTAAAAAAAAGTCTCCTATTGTGTTTCTGACCCAGATATTCCAGCATTATGCTAGTGCACACAATAGATAGGTGAAATTGACTAGAGAATAACCTTACAGAAGTGAAACTGAGTAGTCTAATTTTATTCTATGAGATGAGATACAAAAACAAAACATATCAGAAGAGGGGTAAAGTGAATTAGGTGTATCAGACCAAAGGCTCAGCTGATGTAAGTCATCATAGCTCTGATGTCCGTATAGCTATCCCAGTTTACAGCAACTGTTTACAGACCTTAAATTCTTTGTGTTTTAAAAATCTAATATAGGTTTTTTAAACCTGAGATTGTCCTTTTAAATGGCTTTTAAAAAGTCAGTCCAATGCTCTTTGACTTATGAGGGTATTTAAATTAGAATGATATTGAGTTTTTTGTTTTTCACGTAATTTTTTGTGCACTTGTAACTTTAAAGTGACTCAGTTTATAACTTAGAATACGTCCTATGTAAAATTTATGTGGATAGTATATGGGTTTAATAGACAGAAAAGGCCCAAAGGAGCCATTATGATGTGTGGGATTGTTTGTATTTTAAAACAGCTTTTGATTACTTAAGCAGTCAAGGACATTCAGAGACCAAATAATTCCACACTTGCCAATTAGAAGCACTTTCAGTACAGTGAACACCTTTACCATCAATCTGATAATTCCCATCAAGGGTCTGCAACGTGTCTGTACAGGGAAAATTTTTGAAGTCCATTATTTTTTTAAAAAAAATTGAAAGAATGAACAACGTAACCTTCCTCTCCCTCCTCCCCCCATGTCCGTAACTAAGTGCGATCATTTTTTCAAGTGTCCGCGCAACATGATGGTGTCGACTCCTGCTTTCCATATAACTGCAGTCTTGTGTTTTGCTGTCTTTAAAACAGTGGAAAGACCAGCCAGTTGTGCAGGCTGCTTTCATCTTAGACCCTGTGATCTTAAGGCTTTCCTTTGTTGCAAGCTGCTTCCTCCACTATTCTCTGAGCCCATGGGAACATCTTTTAAGTCATTATATCAGAAATAGTATTGCCCTATGCCTTTACTGAATACATGCCATTAAAAGGGCATTGTCAGATTTAAAATAATGGGGTAGATTCAGCGGATTAATCCTTCCTCCTTTTTATTTCCACTGTATCTCTTCCTCTTCACTGAAATTATTAGGATGCCTGTTTTTGCATATCCTTTCTGTGCTGATTCTATTCAGCTTTCTCTTGTATTTCCCAATTCTTCTGCTGATATTTTTTCTATATTACAATATTTTTCTATTATATATTCTATTTCTATATTCAGGGCTGCGGGAACAATTTTTATAGTGGGGTTCCGGATCCCAGAAGCCATGTACAGTATTTGGTGTCTGTTATTGCTACTTCAAGCCCGGAGTGTGGCAGCAACCCCAGCACTTCTATTTTCAGCACCACTGCCTATATTACTAAGTGATTGGTAGAAATTTTATGTTGAATGCTCCAGAATGTCCTTATATTTAACAAGGCTAAAAACAAGTTCCCCTTGCTGGCTTTCAGTTGTGCAGTACCTTTCCCCTGCCCTCCTCCCTTTCATGAGACTGGCTTTGCTTCTTCATTCAAGAGACTAGGAGGTTTTTTTGGTTACTGATTATTGATTTATTATTTTTATAATATGATTGTTATTGCATAATCAACAATGCCATCTATTCAGAATTCCTAAAGTGTGCTACTAAAAATGTTGATTCACTCCATGATTATTCCATACTTGGAGCTGTTGCAGTGAAGACCTAAGTGAACGCCCTATTTCCCCTCTCACCCTTTGCAAATTATTCAGAACCATTGCTTGCTTAATTTCCTGCTATCCTTTGTTCTTGCACATCACTCGTTTATTCAGTTACATTGTCTTCTCATTACATTGAGGATGGAGATCAATCTTCTGTTACTGGAATACAATTCCGAAGACCATCATATGTTTCCTACCATCACAGCCTAGCATTTCTGTATTCTCCAGCACTCTGGAGTGTCACATTGCTGCTGGTATGGTCACCCATGGCCCACTCCAAAAGGTGCTGAGTATTCTCCAACCCGATTGTCTTTGTTCAGAAATGGGGGGTCAGGATCATGCTCTTTTTATATTTTTTCTCAATATCTCTTGTTTCTAAATTCAGTTGTCATTTTTCAACCTTAACAAATGACTTTTATAATTTTTTTCCCAGTTGTCTGCAACTCTTAGCTGTGTTTTAGTTGTATTTGTCTGAAGCAGTAGAATTATATGTAAATTAATATATAATATTTTAGGTAAGAGAAGGGTTAAGAAAACATCCTAAAATGGAAGTGTCCCACACTGTGACGTTTTGCACTTCCATCACTGAAAATACACAGATTATAAACACCTCATTATTTTGTATTTAAGAATGTTAAAGATTTTTTATTACATAGGAATTTAATGAGTTGTGTATGCATAGATCTCAGTATTAAAAAATGAAAGTTTATCTTAAAATAATGCTGCTTTATATGCTTCTGAAATAGGATATAATCAAAAACGGGAGCTTGCCACTAATATTTTCTTACTTTGTGTAGTAGACTCTTGATTGGAAAAATAAATGATGATGAAATGGGATTCTTTTCATGTGTTTTTTGCAATGAAGATTAAATTATTAGACATTTCTAAACAGAAAAGAAACAGTTCATCAGCTGGAGGGAAGAATGAGTTTTGAAGTGCAGCTTTTCCTACTAATTTAGGCAAAAGTGATATTAATAAAAATATTTTCTGTTTTAAAATTTCAAATCCAAACTGTTTTCATTGGATTTAAACAATTTGCCTGCAATACTTTCAGTGATACTATTGCAGCATTGTACTGGCATATGAAAATCAGAAAAGTAAATGGATAATAAATAAAAGGGAAAGTAAATAGTGCAATTTGAATAAAATTCCAAATAGTTAAATAATAAAAAGTAAATTACATTTTTTAAATTCCTGAAATGTTACTAATCGAAGGTAATACAAGTTATACAGGTAAGGAAATTTGTTTTCCTAAATATATAAAGCCAGATCCTCAGCTAGTGTGAAATGTCATCACTCTGTTGAATCTACCCCATTATTTTTTATATGACAGTGCCCTTTGAATGGCTTGTATTCAGTAAAAGCATAGGACAAAAATAAAGTAATTGTTTAATTCTGTCTGTGATTACATGGCATTTTAACTTAAATGGTTTGTATTTTAGGTTGGGAATGTCAAGAGAAGAATCTATGAAGCTCACTTCAGTGCAGAATAGTGATGAAGATGAGAGTAGTTTGGTGTGTGGATCTTCTGGTATACCTGGTCCTTCTAAGCAAACAACTTTTGAGGACCATGAACAGAAAAGCATGAAAATTCCACCTGTTCACGAAAGAGATTTCTGTCAGTCTCTTTGTAATATGGAACAGGCTCCAGTCAAGGGTCTAATGGGGGAATCAGATTCAGAGGATATATTGGTACCTGACGAATCTGTAATTCAGGAAGAGATTGCTGAGGAGGTTGAGACAAGTATCTGTGAATGCCAAGAGGAGAACCATAAAACTGAACATGAGTTTTCTGAGGAGCCAGTAAGCCCAATGGGTACTAATGAAGAAGTAGAAGCCACACCACTTGCAGACAATTCAGCATCCTGTGTTGTGATGAATGATGTAATTGATACTTTGTCTCACATTGAAATTAAAGTGGAGTTGAAATCTGAATGTCCTCAGGAAGACATGTCAGTTGTGATTGATCAACTGGAGGATTGCTTATCACCTGCACAATCTGCTTCATCTATAAACTCTGTCAGCGATACAGCAGAGAGGGATTCTGAGTCTACAAAAGAGCTAAGTGTTCCAGAAACACAAAACTCTGCTCTAGAAGGCTCCTTGTTCACTGATGGAGGCATTACTGTTGATATGGAGCTACAGAGTGACCCTGATGAACAGTTATCTGAAAATGCTTGTATTTCTGAAACTTCCTTTTCCTCTGAAAGCCCAGAAGGGCCTTGTATCGGTATTGCCTCTCCAGGAGGTGACACACAGTCCACTTCAGAGGAACCCTGTACTCCAGCATCTCACGAAACGGCTTGTTCATCTGAAGCAGCCAGCAGTGAAAATATTGAACCTGATAGCCAGCAAAAGACCATTGAAGAAAGCCTGCACACATCTTTAATGTCAGAAATATCTCCAGTGTCCACTTCACCTGTAACCTCAGAAGCATCTCTGACATCAAACTTACCTTTGACAGCAGAGGCATCGCCAGCTTCTAATTTACCTTTAACATCAGAAACCTCTCCAATGTCTGATTTACCATTAACATCAGAAACCTCTTCCGTGTCTTCTGTACTTCTAGCTTCTGAAACATCTGTGGCAACCAGTTTACCTTTTCTGTCAGAAACATCTCCAATTTCTAATTCCCCACAGAATGAAAGACTTATTCTACAACAAAGGAAATCACCATGTTTATCTGAAGAATCCCTCTCCCCTTTAAAAGAAGAAACTTCAACCACTTCTAAGGCATTTCAAGAGGAAAATCTTATTGTGCAAGAGAAACTGATTCAGAGTACAACTGAAACTATGAAATTGGGTCCTCTAGCTAATATACCTGAAAGTTCAATATTGGAAGAGCCCCAGAGCAAAAATCTTACTCGTCAATTATGCAGATCACATGCTGAAATTGAGAAATCTTACATTGCTTCCATTTCAGAACTCCCTTCTCCAGAAGTGATCAAAATTAAAAATCATCATGTTCAGCAAAGAGTGGAAAAGAAAGGTGTGCTCTCGCCATTAGAGATATCTGTCCTCTCAGAAGGGACAGTGGGCAAAAGCACGGAACTCCTTCCAGTTAAACCGCATGATAAAGTATATACCTCATCTCTAGAAAAGACCTCATTCTCAGAAGTGTGCAGAAGTAAGTCACACAAACAACAAAGCAGTGCACAGATTTGGCTGGAGAATTCCCATTCTTCTAAGTTATTAGAGCCCACAAAATCACCTGAAGTAAGAATTGAAAATAGAGACGCAGAGATCCCAAAGAGGAAGACTGCAGAGCAGCACAGTTTTGGAATCTGTAAAGAGAAGAGAGCGAGAATAGAAGATGATCAGTCTAATCATAATGCTCCATTGATGAGTCCGTCTGAGAAAGAGCAGCCACCCAGAGAAGAGCCCCGAGTCCCTCCCCTCAAGGTAAAGTGGTAGTAAGAGCCTACTGAGTCAGAAGGCTAAAGATGAGTTATCTGCTGATTGCTTTTGTATTTGTTTCTGTTTCTCTTAAATGTTTGGTATAGGGAGAGAAAGATAAGCAATTTTTAATGCCTCTCTTTCTGTGTTGTACAGTTTGAGTTACCTCTTTTTTGTTGCAAAGGTACTTTCATATAAGGGAAAACAATCCAAATATATATGACTTAAAATAAATCCATGGACTTTTCCATTGTTTCTAGTATATTTGCTAATTCCCCAGTCTACAATATTCAAAATTAAGCAAGGGCTTGCTCTCTCTGTTTTGGTTCCTAGTTGGCTTCCCCAGGGAAGTTGAAATAGTGGATTTGTTACATCAGAGTTATTTTTGTTACAACTGGTCAATTCCTCAGCCCTGCAAAGGGACCCAGATTGAAGGCAAAGAGGCTCTATATGGAGTAATGAATGACCACTGCTTACAGGACTGTTTGCAAGACTGAGACACATAATGCCTTAAGTATAAGATTTCCCTGTACAGTTAGGAGGAAGAACCTTAGCTGTAAGGGAGAAAGTCTTTATGAGAATGTGAATATCTTTACTAGCAGCAAAATACTGGCTAGATAAATTGCTTTGTACACATTTGTCTTTTTTTTTTTTTTAAAGTTAGCTCCGTTTGGAAAGTTCTTCTCTTTAACACATGAGGACAATAGGTTTATTTAGTCTTTCGTTGTGTATTTTCCATCTTAGTTTTGTACATGATGACATTGGCCAAGACTTAGGCCCAGTCTACTTAACCTACTGGCTGTGCAGTGTGAGTTCCCAGTTATTCAGAGCTGTCCTTTTTTCCATTTAGTTGTAACTGCTATAGTCATTAACATTGCTAATCTGGCCAGGAGGGCAAATACAGTAAATGTTTCAATCACTAGTACTACAGCATGGATCCGCTAACAGTAATTGTTGAGCAAGAATACAGCTGGAAGTTAGTCCATTCTAACTTCAGTGGTACTCTTGTCGTTTTTTTGTGTGTGTTTTTTTGTGTTTTGTTTTTTTGAAACACTCCAGGCTCATATATGGAATTCTAATAACTAATTACAAAGAAAAGTAGATCTCTAAGGAGGAAAAAGGTATCATCATTTATAATTTAAAAATTAACAAACAATACCTACCATTTTAGCAATCTTGATGTTGCAAAGTAGGATTGAAAAAAATCTGCTTTTGAGCTAGAAAGCAAAATGTTTCAAAGTAGTGTTTTAAAGTAGCAGTGTACTTTTAAGAAATGTGTTAATGTAAGTGTTATTAACTCAACTAACTGATTTTTTTAAAAACAAAATTATTCAAAAGATTAATTCTAGACGATGGATACTTTTGTCTGTAGATTGCTAGTTCAAACCCAGATGAAATCAGTAGTGTTGATTTTTGGTCACTATCTGCTGGGTATTCATTGGTATATGTGAAATTAGTTTGATCTCATTCCATTTCCCAGTTGAGAAGTTTCAACATTACAAAACCACCACCATAGCTAGCACTAATTGGCAGATTCAGAAGACAGGCCAAGGATTGAATTTGCATGTAGAATGGATTGCTCTTTCCCTCAAAGTCAGGGTTGAGGTCCGTTGGCAGAGCTATGTGGGGAAAGTTATACTGACACTGTCTGTGCTGTACTGTGGAGATCTATATAATGTATATTACTACAGCACTGGAACTTTGAGTTCCACTGCTTTCTGATAGAAAACCAGATTCTTTCAATGCCACACTGCAGCATCAAATTGGTCCCCTGCTGGGAAAATGGCAGCTCCTACTGGATACTGGGAGATACTGAAACAGCAGCAGACGTTGCTAAAATTTATTATGGAAAATTGTATGTTAATCATATCTTTATTTAATGAGTATTTAACTCTGTAAGATGGTGCCACTGATAACACCCACCTTTCCTTAATAAGAATGACCCTGCCAATGTCCCAAATCATAAGGACTCTTTTGCAGCTTTTGCTTCCTTTAACTCCTGTTTATCACATGGCGACTTTTCCTATAAATGTTACATAGCTCGTCTCTCTGTTACTCTCCAAAAGAGATTCACCTCACTGATCACTGAGGCCCCAGTAACCTGGACAGCTGAAAAAAGTGTCAATTTTTAAAAAGTTTAAAATACTATTTTGCCTGGCCTGCTGTTTAACAGAAGTGCATTCCACTGATTGTTGTTGGAGCTTGTTTTGGATGTGACTTCATGACTCTTATACCCCAATCCTGCAAACATGCATGCATGTGTTTATCTTAACATATAATATGAGTCATCTCATAGATTTCAGAGAGATCATTCATGTACATACATTAAATACTGTATACATATTTGCAGGATTGGGATCTTAGTTCTTAATACACAGTAGTGAGCAGGTGATGTACCAGAAAGATACTACAGTAGGTGTCGTAAAAGTAGGGTGCTATGGAGGGAAAAAGCATTTTTGTGATTCACCCCTTTTATGTAACAGTCTGGGATTGATCCTTGGTAAGGTATGAATTACAGACTCAAAGGAATTTCAGATTCCTCCTAGCTGAAGGAAAGTGTTTTTGGTTGCATTTGATATTTCAATAAATGTTCGTATAACGAGGGAAAGGTTAAGTAGTTACCAAGGCCTGAATGCCTTGGAGTGAGGGGCAAAACACTATGATTATTTTTCAAACCTTTGCAGTAGATGTTAACTAGGAAGCCCTTTTCCAGTCCGATTGCATTGGACAGGTTGATCTCCAACTGGAAGGTGTGATGGATTATATCTGATAACCATTATCCATTTATCACATTCAATCAACTTTCCTTCTCAGCAAAAGGGTAGGTCTACGGAGGCAGATTCAAGTACTCATTATTTCTGTTAGAGAATGACAAACTAGTAAAATGAACATGTTGTTAACTTTTAGCATTTTTCTGTGTAACTACAGTGCATGGAGTTTAAGGCCGGAAGGGATCACTTGATCATCTAGTCTAACCTCTAATTTGCTATCATGCTCTGAACCTTTTAGGAAATAGCAGATAATTTTAATTTGTATGATATCCCATTAAAATTGTTTGTTTTTTTTTCTTTCTTCTTTTAGATTCAACTTTCAAAAATTGGGCCACCTTTTATCATCAAGAGTCAACCTGTTTCCAAACCAGAACCTAGGGTTTCCCCAAGTACATCAGTCAGCAGCGGGAGGAACACGGGGGCTAGAACTCTTGCAGATATCAAGGCAAGAGCTCAGCAAGCTCGAGCCCAGAGAGAGGCTGCAGCCGCAGCTGCTGTGGCAGCAGCTGCAAGCATAGTCTCTGGAGCAATGGGGAGTCCCTGCGAAGGTGGCAAGACAAGAACACTGGCACACATCAAGGAGCAAACAAAGGCCAAACTATTTGCTAAGCATCAAGCCAGAGCCCACTTACTCCAAACCAGTAAAGAAGCAAAGTCACAGCCCAGTTCAAGGGAAGGTCCTTCATCCTTAGAGACCTCAACTCCTTCTGACACGAAGATTGAAGTTTCTACTGGTGTCATTATAGTTAATCCTAACTGCAGGTCTCCTAGTAACAAGTCTGCTCACCTCCGTGAGACTAACCCTTTACTGCAGCAGTCACTTAACACAGCTGCATTGCCAGAAACTGCTACGGACATATCTGGGCACAGTTCTGATGAAAACGTACCTATGCCACGTTTGTGTGAGAAAATTATCTCATCTACCTCCACTGAAAATAACAATGTGCCAGTTCTTTATAGTAAACATTCAGTCCCTGTGTCTGTTTGCAGCACTGCTATGTCGGGAACAATTCAGGAACTTCCCTTTGCAAGTTCTATTGATAAATCCTCTGTTTTAATGTCTGTTGACAGTACAAACACAACAGTTTCAGCTTGTAATGTAAACATGCTGAAATCCACCCAAGGGGTCGATACTCCATGCATTGCCATTGTACCAAAATGTATTGATAACACTATTGTTCCAGCCTCAATAGACAGTACAGTCTTATCAAATTCAATTGATGAGAAAAGGTTGCCAGTATCAAGTAGCAGTGCAAATAATGTAGTCTCCAGTCAATATACCACTGTGCCAACTTCGTCCATTGCAAGTCATTTGCCAAATCATCTCCCAGGTAGTTCTGTACTGATTCCCCCAGTGGGGACTACTACCAGATTTTCGTCTGATAAGATAGCCATAACTGGATGCAGTGAGCAAAGTACTGTATCCATTAACACTACTGTTAGAGCGGCTTTAAGCTGCAGTGATGCGGTTACAGTAGTAGATTCTGTTGCAAGGCCACCCATTTCACTGTTCACTGGTAATATGGTGACAATAAGTTCTTACGACAACACTGCTAAATTAAGTGCTGACAACTTGGAAAAAAGTTCTGGACCACGACACCGAATAGATCTATCCAGTAAATCACAGCCAGTGAGCTTTACACAAACAGCCATGAACAGGTCTATACCTTGTAAAGTCATTGTTGACCACACTACAACATTAAATTCCAGTTTGTCACTGTCTGCTTCCATTGAAAATGCAGAAAACAATATAGATCTACAGAGCAGACTTGTGAGGGCAGAAGCTGCCTTACAAAATATAGCATGTCCTCAAGTGTCTGTAATAAGCAGGCCCGAAATAGTTAGTAATGAAAGCCTTGAGCACAGTTCCAGCTTCATAACTGTTACAGCAAAGCAAGAGGACAAAACCTTGCCGGCAGCTTGTACAAGTCTTCAAGAAGTGCCTCTTACTCCTCAAGATAAATTAATTGATGTTGTTGCCCCCAGCCAAGGTTTTGTGGAGCAGTTACGAGGTCCTTCAGCCTTTAAAAGTGAAGCAGATGCTGCCTGTGTCAATCAGTATAACACTAATAACAGAATTTGCTGGCATGATGAAGACGCAATGCACACAGATCAGCCAGTGGTCAGCCATCTTAATCCAAATAAGCATCAAGAATATACAGAGCAAAACTGTTTAAAAAATGTCAAAACTGAACCTTCAGGTTACACACAAATGTCAGAGTTGCAGTCAAGGAGTCTTCTGACAAGCATCCCTGTTCCTGTTAAATCAGAAACTACTGCATCTGACAAGTGCTTTAGGATGGACACTGAAGATTTTACAGGACCTGAAATGCCTAGCCAGACTGCAGAAATAGCCACAAGTGCACAGCCGACACAGATCTCCAAGGCATCTGTTACGGATTCCATGGAAGACTCTTTGTCATTGACAACAGAAACCCTAAAAAGAGTTACAAGTGCTGGAAGCTCTAGCTGTCGTTTGTCATCAGTTGAGGCCAACAATCCTCTAGTGACACAGTTATTGCAAGGCAACCTGCCTTTGGAAAAAGTGCTGCCTCAGCCTAGATCAGGAGCCAAATTAGAAATTAACAGGCTTCCCTTGCCTTTGCAGACTACCTCAGTGTGTAAAACATCAGCATCTGAGAGAAGTATGGTTGAAAATCCTTCCAGCTCACCCAATCCAGATGGTAAAGGATTTACAGCAGGCAGCATAGCCCCACTGCAAATTAGAAAGCGTGAAAACCATCCCAAAAAGCGAATAGCCAGGACTGCGGGGGAGCACACTCAAATGAAATGTGAGCTTGGGAAGCTCTCAATGGACACAGATGTTAAAGTGGCTCCTTGTGTAATCAGTTCCAACATGAATCAACTAGGGCATGGTCACTCATTTAAACAAGAGTGGCTGAGCAAACATGCAGTTCAGAACAGAATTGCTCACAGTCCAGAGATCAAGCAGCAGAAGAGGCCACTGCCTTCATGCAGTTTCCAGCAGAACTTATTTCACATTGACAAAAATGGCAGTTTTCATGCAGAAGCTAGTACCTCACACAGACAGCATTTTTACCAAATGTCCATGGCTGCAAGAGGCCCCATTCCTACGGCAGCTTTGTTGCAAACTACTTCAAAAATGCCATCTGGCTGCAATGCGTTTGCTTTCAGTAGGCACCTGGAACAGAAGGGTTTGGGAGAGGTCAATATTTCTGCAGCAGCTCACCAGCTGAGGCTAGGAAGTGTGTTTTCCCCTAATATTCAAATTAAGGAAGGTGATGACATTGCTAGTGCCTCACAAACTCTCCAGAATAAAACATTAGTGCATCCTCCTCCTCCTCCCCCTATTCCAAACACAGAAGTCCCATCTGATCAAAAACAACCACCAGTTACTATGGAAACCACTAAAAGACTTAGTTGGCCTCAACCAGCAAGCATCTGTAGCAATATAAAATCTGAACCTATTTCTTTTGAGGAAGGTTTAAGCAGCAGCTGCGAACTGGGCATAAAACAAGCTTCCTACGATCAGAATGAAGTGAAAGAACAGTTAAAAGCATTTGCATTAAAAAATGCAGATTTCTCTTCCTATTTACTCTCTGAGCCACAGAAGCCTTTTACCCAATTAGCGACTCAGAAAATACAAACACAGCACCCACAGCAGCAGCTCTGTGGAAATTATCCAACTATACACTTTGGTAGCACAAGCTTCAAAAGGGCAGCATCTGCTATTGAAAAATCTATTGGAATTTTGGGGAGTGGCTCAAATACTGCGACAGGTCTGTCGAATCAGAACCTTCCGATTCCGGTTCAGAAATTTGCTGACAGCAGCAATGCAGATGAACTGGAACTGAAATGCTCTTGCAGGCTGAAAGCCATGATAGTGTGCAAAGGCTGTGGAGCCTTCTGCCATGATGACTGCATAGGCCCTTCAAAACTGTGTGTAGCTTGTTTGGTTGTACGGTAGAAACGGAGTCAAAGATGCAGTATCCCTTCTCAGCATGGGAGAGCAGAACAAAGAAGTGGAGAAATTGTAACATTTTAGGCCATTTTTTTTTTCTGGTGATGCTTTGTTTCAGAATTTAGTTATTTCTGCTTGCATGACATTCCCTGAAAAGAAGAAGAAACTGTTAGAATTTCTTTTAAAAAAATAACAAACTTGTTATTAAGCTTCTATGAGCTTCCTTGCTGTCTAAAAGAAAAGGTATTAAAATGTCATTCCTAGCTTCTATTTATTTGCACAAAGTGCAGCACACTATTTCCCCACTTATATATTATGATAGCAGAGTCTAGGTTAAGAAGAACAGGTTAGTTGTATTCTCATGATTCCTAACTGCTGGGGTACTGCAAGTGCAAAGGTAACAAGATGACTAACAAATTGAGTAAAGACTGCTTTGGGTAAAGTAGCTTGGTGTTCTGTTACAAATCACCATCAGAGCTACTAAATTGACCTGCAATTTTTCTAATAATGATTGATTTCTTGGAACCCACCTTTACCATCCATGACTAACTTGTAGACGGTCAACCTAGCGAAAGAGAGAGAGAGACTTTAGGAAGATTTAATTGCAGGAGTTTGCTCACTCCTGCGTAAAGCATTATGGAGGTAAGGTTTTAATTGTCAGCTGTTCTTGTTGATTCCCTGAGAATTAGATTTGTAAATGTGGTTTGATTAGCTGGACCATGTCGAGAATCTTCTCGGTTTTAATGGAGTGTAGAGGAAGTAACGACTTCTCTTAGAGCTGAGGACCCTCTCTTTTTCCCTCTCCCCAGACCTCCCCTCTGCACCGATTGAGCTCGCTGTCTCAAACACATATATGGGTCAGATCTAGGTAACAAACAGGTTTTGGATTTCAATAGCATTTCCATGGCCTAAGGTTGATCCTAAGGTATAATTAATGATTTGAGAACAGATTATAATTGTGTGTTGAGCTGAATAGTAGAACATCTGTTATTTTCCCTCCTACATGATTTACTATCTATTTAAATATGTTTGCGTTTTGACTTATTTTCAAAAATGACTTTCTACCTTTTTTTGTTAAAGATTTCAGACCACTTACAGTATCTTTGGAGTGTTGGGATCAAAGAGGTGGGGTTTTTAAAGGGATACTGCATCTTTTAAATAATCTTCAGTATTTATCCAGTACTGTATTTATGTTGAGGACTACAGCTGCATTCCAAATGCATTAGCCACCATAACACTAGAGGACAACAGCAGTAATTTTGGGGCCCTGTCTACATAAAAGGAAAATACTGTATTATAACGGGATAAAGTACATGCAGCTGTTGGGGACAGGAAAAAATCTTGCTCTTTTTTTTTACTCCAGATTGAAGAACACACAATGTGCAGTATGAGAACCCGATATGCTGACCTGCTTCTGTGAGCACCCAAACAAATCTGAGCATAGAGAACAACATAATTTTTACCATTGCAGTAGAACCTCACTAATGCATACACCTTAACGTCTGCCCAAAAAACAGACATTCTCTCCCTAGTTCTCAGTGAAACATGTAATAGCAGTGAGCTGAGGTCTCGTATTACTCAGATTTTAGTATTTATTCAAAACATATAACACTACACATTTACTGGTATATCCTGAAGTATTAACACAAACAATAAAACTGTCAAATGAAAAAAGTACACTATATGATCCATTATACCTGTTCGTTTATGATCTTTTCTTGCTTACTAATTTATGATTATTTAATTTGTAATCGGTCTCCCTGGCATCAGTGCATATTAGTGAGGTTCTACCATATATGCAAATCACATTTATTTTTTTTCGGAACCATTTTCACAACATAAAATATGCTATTCCTTTTGATTGCCTTTAAAAATTCACTGGAACTTTGTAGGAAGTACATTCCTGTCACAAGAAGTTCTGTGGTGCATCTAGAGTTCTGTTTAACTGTAGTAGTGACATCTAAGTATTAATTTTTGAGGCCATGTGAGCCAAAGCTATTGATGATTCCATTAATGTTGCCAAAACAGTAATATATTTTCTGTATACAAAAGCACTCCTTTATGAAAGGTGAAAATCACACAGGTTTTCCGCTTTTTCAAACCTTTCTGTGGAATGAAAAACAAACCAAAAAGAAACAGTTGAAAAGTAATTTCTAGTGGTATGCTGATAGCTACCCAAATGGGAGCTGTGATGGTCACGTGGGTAAACATGAGTATATTGTAGTCATGCATACCAAACCTCATTTAAGGAGCCTTCTGTATTGGATTTGTATCCTGTTGTATTTACATATGGTAGAGGTAGACTGGCCAGTTCTTAAAATCATGATAACCTGTGTTTATATTAACCCTCTGAAAGCTGGGAATCTTTTCTCTGGCTCAGAATCCCTTGTCCACAGCAAGTATCAGTATCTGTTTTTACTTGCAACTTGAAATATATTCTACCCGTGACTGACATGGTATTAAAAAAAAAAATGCAGCATCCAAAAATGTTTTTTTTTTTAATGACGGATAATATGATATAGTATTAATTCATGTTAATGGCATCTTTGTACTATGGTTGCGGTTTGCATATTTGACATAAGATAAAATGTTATGTAAAACTGCTTTGGACAAAATGATGCTAAAAAATGTAACTCAATTGGCCAAACCCCTTCATGGTGCCATTGCATTGACTTCTATTCAGTATCAGTGGAGTTGCTTTAGGAATGAATTTGACCCACTATTTAGAACCATCTTGTGAGTGGTGTAAGTGATTTATAGCTATGGTGTAAAATTCCAAATGCACTTAAATGAGTTAGAAGTCTGAGTCTCATTGACTTTTAATTTGAACTTACTTATGTTCCTAAATCATACGGGTGTTCTTGAAAATTTTACCCACCTAAGATTAGAACTGAATTTTGGATTGCTCCTCTTTGTCTAACTCTGTCCAGATTTCAATCCCCATGTCACTCTGGTTTGTTATTAATCGTGCAGTTTGCACTGTTGAACATTTAAGGTTTATGCACTGAAAAGTGGTGAGAGTAAGACGCCTCTGTGTGTTTGTGTGTGTCAGTCCATCCATCCTTCCCGCAGGAATAATTTACCCACATGCATTTTTGGAAAAATATCCAAAGTTTTTTCCCTGTTGCAGCACTTTTGGGAGAGAGGAAGAAAGACACTTGTGCTCCTTCCTTCCTTTTTTTTTAATCTGCATATTTTTGAGGTGTGTAATTAACATTAGGGCATTTCGTAGTGTGTATGTTTCTGTTCCTGTGCAGAACTAATTTTCCAGTCAGAAATTCCCTTAGTTGAAATAATGTAAAAAAAATTGGTGAACTGGGCACTCCATTTCAGCATTGTGTTTGCCTGCTGAGGTTTAGCACGTGAAATGAATTATCTTAAAAATAAGGTTGAGCCATAAAGCAGAATTATATCCCTTTTCTTGATGAGGGCTCTGTGGTGTTAGGGTAAGCTACAGAATGTTCCGATTTTTTCAGGGTCCTGGAATTCCTTGCACAGTTTATCAACTGGTGCATATGGTGCTTTGTAATGCAGTTTCTGAAGTAAAATTATCTTATGCTGCACCTCCCTTCCCCTTACAAACACACGCACAATTTCAGAATAGTTATTGTAGCCTCTGGTTTAGCAGTTTTACCAAGGTGTGGTGAAGTACCAGGATGAACGCTCAAAAGCTCAAAAATGTCATCTAAAGGGTTCATCTTAGCTGACACATGTGAACGGCCCTGCTTTAAACACTGAATGACTTTCTACAGTTTTGTGACAGCAGCACAGTGGATTATCTGTGTTTCTGTAGAACTTTGGGGGGGGAGTAAAAAACAATATTCAGTGTGGATAATCATGGACCTGTGTAGCTAAATGTTTCTGAATCTAAAAATCCTGTTGTCTTCAGTAATCATGCTTTTGTCACTGTAAAACCAACAAAAACATTTTTAGTCTAATTTAAAGGAGCTGCTTCTTTTATAGCACATAATATTTCGCTTTGTACTATATTTGATAGTTACCGAATAATTTAGTCTGTAGAATAACTTTGTCGTATTTGTACTGTTCATGAATGTTACAAGAAAAGTGCTTTACTTTGTTGCCATAATTCTCTTGTACTGCTGTAAAATATTCCTTCTGCTTTACAGACACCTAACTCAATTCACAATTTCAGTACAGGGTTTTTTGTGTTTTTTATTTTTTTTATTTGTCAGTATTTTTAATGTTTACATCTGTTTGACATTAGCCATTCAATGCCTTTTTAGGGCAGTATTACTCCTGGAGTGTAACAGCAATGTGAAATCAACCCATACTTAACATGCATGAGAAATATGGATTTAAGGGGGAAATCCCTGACTTGCATAGATTTTTTTTTTTTTCATCGACGTATGAAGAAGTAAAAACCCTCCTTCAATCCTCTACCAAAGAAAACATTATTCCCACAGGACAAGATCAGGAATGGTTCTCTGAATCCTTGGAAGGGGGAGTAATTGATTTCAGTGGGGTTGCTACAATTTAATACTGTTATGCTTGCTTTGTTACCTGACTAAATGTGACTGAGTGCAAGAAGCATTTTAACAATTTTTTTTAAAGACAGTGTTTTCTTTAGAAATCAGGGATCATGCTTTCTTTAATGGTGCTCTTCATTTTTTATTTAAAAAAACAAAAACAAAAAACATTCGTTGCCTACAAAAATGACCACTCACAAAACCATCAATTGAGTTGTCTCCATATTTTCTCTCTTCTCCCTCCCCTTTTTCCCTTCCTGGTCCCCTGAAAATAACAACATGGGCTTCAATATTAAAATATTCTGGAAAAAAATAAAGAGATAAAATATATTTGTCATGTTTTTATTTTATGTTCAGTGCATTATGGGAGGTATTCTGTCTGTGCTAGTTCATTGAACATTCTGGTCAGTGAAGGGGAAACAAGCAGAAAATCTGTACTTTTAAAAGTTGATGACCATTTATTGTATGATTGAGACTGAGCCAAATCTGATATAGAATAGCTATGACCATATTGAAATAATGAAAATAAAACTGGGTGTTCATATTTTGAGTTTCAAGTAGAAGATTTACAGAACATGAAGAACAGATTAGCTGCACTGTCTTTCAGTGCAACTCCTAGGTACAGACTATGTATTTTTGGGAACCTATCTGCATACATGAGCACCACGTCATTTTGTGATCTCCTCCTCCCCTTTCCCACCAACAAAGAAGAACTTAAAAGTCCAACATCAGTGGCCCTTTGATAACAGGTTCCCAGTTCAAACCCGTTACCCAATGATGAAACCAGAGTCGGCTTATAAACTCTGCTAGACCAACAGGAGGTAGAAATAGAGTGGAGAATTCATTACATTACAAACTAAATGTTTCAAGAGCTTTTTCCTTTGAAAGAGCTTTGCAAACATTAGCCAGTTGTTAGGATTGAGGGATAAAAGGATGGACAGCAAGTAATTTTTTCACAGGCCCACTCAAAAATGCTAAGGCCAGCACTTAAGTCCTCAGTGCCTTGCTGCACCTTTCCAATATTATTATTAATTATTATTTGATTGGTCATAGCACTTCAGGTCACCAATCATGCATGAGGGCAATGTTGTCCTAGGCACTGTACAAACAACAAAACAAAAAGACGGTGCCTGTCCTAAATAGTTGTTAATATAATGACAGTGACTATGATTCACCCACCCACCTGACATGCATTCCCACCTCCAGTTGTGCTTTGCAGGTTATCCAAGTCTGCCAGGGGTCTCAGCCAAGGTCTTGCAAAGCCTGGGGCTACCCTTGCTTTATTTAATAATAGTTGTTCAGCCATAGGCAGCCATAGTTTTTATCTTAACTCTTTAGGTGAATGGAGGAATTCAAATCAGAATTTCTATACATTTAAGAGCTACCTGTGTACTGTTGCACCTATGTTAATTTTAAAAACATAAAATAGCTTTCTGCAAAAAAAAATTAACTTTTTAAAATAACATTTTATAGTATTTTGTATTTCTAGAGTATCTTCTGTCTGCGCGTCCCACTCAGTGTTCCCTGAACAGTAATAAATTAGTCTTCACAACACACTTTTGAGTTATCCTGACATTTACAGATGGGGAAATTGAGTCCCAGAGAAATGAAGTGACTTGCCAGGGTCACACAGGAAGTCCGCAGCAGAACTGTGAGGGTAAAAACATGCATCTTCTGCTTCCTAGACCTATGCTTTAACCAGAATATTATTTTGTATAAGTTTAAAATAAATTATGGATTTTTTTTAAAGGGCAATAGATTTTAACGGTCTGCCATAGTTAGTGGCAGGGAAGGGGGTGAGAAGGAAAAACATTTAACATTAAAAATGGCAGCAGTGCAGTTTAATGTTCATAGAAAATTCAGAGGTGGGAGAAGAGTTTGCCTTCCCCTGCAGCATGGGGCATGAGGCATTTGCAGGTTTAAACTAGTGTAAATGGTAGATTCTTTGTAACTGGAAGTCTTTAAATCATGGTTAGAGGACTTCAGTAACTCAGCCAGAGGTTTGAGGTCTATTAAGGAGAGGGTGGGTGCAGTTGTGCAGTTCAGGAGAGGGTGGGGGCAGTCTCATGGCAAGGACAAGTGCAGACTCTGTAAACTATGCTCATACTAACACAGTGCATACTAACTCGTCAAACAAATCCCAGTGAAAGGGGGATTTGGTGCCTGCATTAATATTTTATAGGAATGGCTGAGATGCTCTGTCAATTTTTGTGGAAAATATTCAAGAAATTGGGTGGCGAATGGTGGAGAGGCTTGGGGGTTTTTTCCCCTTCAAGGCCTGTCTAGAGACAGGCCCAAATTTGCCACCCTCCTAAATCTTAAATAGCACTTTTCTCTGCTAGCAGTTCCATTTACTTCAGCCAGGATACTCATGGTGCAAGTTACCACTCCTGAATAAGGCATCAAAATCTGGCCCAAAGAAAATACCATTGGGCTACTTTCTGCTGATAAATCACATGTAGTTGGCTTGTTTAACTAGAAAGTTAATTGGTGTAGTTGCCCAGGAAGAAGTTGGGGATGGACGGTTAATGTTGGGTTGAGAAATTGGAGGAATGGAAGGATCATAAGATTCCCAAGAGAAATAAAGAACATGAAAATGTGGTGCGATTGTGATGTATAGTAGTTTAAACACATTCACATCCAAGCATTGTAGACACTTAGGGATTTGTTGTGGACATTGCAGGGAGTATGGGCTGCAACCATGTGGGGGGTCTCACAAAAAGACCCCTTCCTCAACTGTGTGTCCTGACTATCAAATTATGGGGAAGTGTTTGTAATGGGTGAGATGGCCCCTATCATGTGCATTATCAACCATCCAGTTCCCTTGGAAGCCAGGCAGCTGTCTGTAGAAGATTAGGAAATATGGGTAATATTTGTAGCTGTCAAAGACCGTGTAGATGGTGGGTTGGTCCATATTGTCACATGTGATATTCCGGCCCACTTAAACAGGTTGTGGATAGTGAGTTAATGGCAAGGGATCAAATGGACAATACAATGTAGAAGATCAGTAATGATTGATGACTTCAACTATCCAAGTTTGACTGGTGAAATGTCTTACTGGGATTACAATTTAGAGAAACATCTCAGTCCTTCCTGTTCATTGCCTTGTCATGTGATAGTATAGTATCCAGTGGGCTAGAATACTTTGGTCTCATTTTGGCTGTTGGATTTGGTGTGTGGCTGCTGAGTGGCGTTGATGCCTTGTGTTATACAGAAGGTCAGTCTAGATGACCTGGTGGTCTATTCTGGCCTTAAATTATATGACTTACACCATAAATATGAACGTCACGGCACAACTTCTCTGAGATATGTGAAGGGCTGCTCTTCACATAGTCCTAAGCATTGGAGCAGAATTAGCTAAAGTAGTAACAGTAATACAGCCATTAAGAAATTGTGATCATAATATAATTAAACATTTCACTAGTAGCCAAAAGCCATTGCGCCAAACTTTAGGAAAACTACTTCAGCAACTTCATTCATAACTTCCTTATTTTTTGAACAGCTAACACATGTATGCAACCTGTCTTTAAGATTAGCTGATTTACTAGAAGCCTGGAGAATAACCAACATTGTATCTCAAAGGGCTTGTCCTCAGTGGGGGGGAGATCGACGGCAGATACGCAACTTCAGCTACGTGAGTCACATAGCTGAAGTTTGCGTATCTGCCACCAACTTACCGCTCGTCCCCACGGCGGCGGCAGTCGGCGGCGCACTCCCCCATCGACTCCAGCTTGCGCCTCCCGGCGAGCTGGAGTTCCGGAGTTGACGGGGGAGCTCTGGGGGATCGATTTATCGCGTCTTAGCAAGACATGATAAATCGATCGCCAGAAGATCGATCTCCGGCAGCGCTAGTGAAGACCAGCCCTTAGTTAAAGAGGCCCTTGTTGTAATATTGGGAATACATACAGGTCATTTCAGTTTCAAGTATATTAGCTGGAGGTGAGCAGTGAGGTGGCATAATCTATGGACAACACAAAATTAGGTTAGTTGAGATTAAAAAATGGAAGGGTTTATAGAATAACCTAAGAAAGCATTCATACATAAGATTTCTCCGTAACTACAGCAATATGGATCTGATTCACTGCTGCTTTGCGTTTTGTGTAGTCATTGACAGTAGTGCAAAATGGGTGTAAAAGGCTATCCAATCACAATGGTCATGCTTGGTGTCTACATTGAAATCACATTACACGGGTGCAAATGACTATGCAAGGTGCAAAGGAGTGATGAATTGAACCCTCATACTTAGTGATGTGACTTTTGGACAGCTGATGCCAAAGGATTGCGACTGGGAAATAAAAAAGTAATCTTTTCTTTTGTGCACTCGGGTATTCAGAGAATCTACTTTAAAAAAACAACAACATGGTGTTGTGTGTGTGTGTTTTGATTGACTCGCTATTTGCTTTGAATGTACTGATGTTGGCTTTCAATCAGAATGACTGTGCAGAAGGAATATATAAAGACCAGAAATCTTTGCACTTTTAACCAGTCAGCCAAAGTGCAGAAAGACCACACATGCTATTGATATAAGTACAATGCAGTAATGCCCACTGTCAACTGGCCAAGAAGCAGCTTTTGCTGAAGAGGAGAAAAAAATTGTCATCCTCCCAAAAAGAGCAGAGCCCAGGTTTGACAGACACCATATTGTAGAGGAAATTAATATAAATAATTTTTTTAATTCTTATTTTAAAAAATCATTATGATGTTGGATGCTGAGCATTCCTCGAAAATGTAAGTGCATTTTCAGATATGGATTTTGTTGTAAATTTGTATTTGGAAATTTTTAATAGTGAGGATAAGTTTTATACAGGGCCTGATTGTCAGAGACAGGTTTTTCTTTGAGTATACTCAGTTTGGGATTATAATAGTGTCCACTTTTTAAAATTTTAAATGTCATTAGTGAGTTGTCTGTGTTTGCACCCACAGAGTAAGGCCCAGATTGTAATGCCAAAGTGCACTCCATGAGTAATCCCGTTGAATTAAATGGGTATACCTCGAATAAGATGTTACCCAATGTGAGTAAGTATACCACAGTTCTAAAGAAGTTGGGTGTCCACTTATCTTTATTACTAACTTCATGCAGTTGCATTTGGATGTGAAATTGACCAGATATGGGTGGGTTGAAGCCTGGCTGAAAATGAGACCCATAATGTTGGACATATATAGCTTAGGTTCAGATCAGTGATAATGGTCTAAATCAACAATAGGGATTTTATTAACCCTTTCATAAAGGGATATGGATTCCTGTCCTAATTTACTACTGCAATTTGTAGAAAAACTGCAATTGAAGATCTAATGCAGGCATGGTTTGATCAGTTTCATTGCATTTCTCATTAGTTCTTGTTGTTTGGTTACTTGTCAAGTTCGTTCTCTGAGTAAAGAAACAAAGGGGATGTCCTTGGCTGGGAGGTCCACTTCTGCAGGCTCAAAAATGCTGTGTAGACGCGTACCCTTAGAGTATCTTCATGGTGAATAATTCTGGAATAGCTATTCCCGATTAACTGCTTCTGTGGGCACTCCAGAATAAAAGTGTCCACATGGGGAGTTAATCAGGAATAGCTATTCCACTTAAAATTCACACCATATCTTAATTTAGATTAATTGATCTGTGTAGACAAACCCTTAATATAGGTCCCTAGCATCATGTGATAAATCCTTGCATTGGCAAAGAAAAAACAAGAAGATTGGAAAAATCTGCCTTATAATGGTATTCTTAAGGAGTTCAATCTATTTAGTTTAACAAGGACAAAGTTAAGGGGGAAACTTAATCACATAAAAACTTACATGGGGAATAGAAATTTGATAATAGAGGAGTCTTCAATCTAGTAGAGAAAGGTGCAACATGATACAATGGCTGGAAGTTAAAGCTAGACAAATTCAGACTAGGGACTTGTTTACGCTACCTGCCAGATCAACGGGCAGCAATCAATCCAGCGTGGGTCAATTTATCACATCTAATATAGACGCGATAAATCAACTGTTGAGTGCTCTCCTGTCGACTCTAGTACTCTACCAGAACGAGGAACACAAGTGGAGTAGATGGGAGAGCATCAGCTGTTGACTTATCATAGTGAAAATACCACGGTAAGTAGATCTAAGCACGTAGACTTCAGCTGCGCTATTCACAAAGCTGAAGTTCTCTCTTAGATTGACCCCACCTAGTAGTGTGGACAATCCCTAGAAATAAATTGCTTATTTACTTTCTCCACACCAATCATGATTTTATTGACCTCTATCATATCTCCCCTTAGTCATCTCTTTTCCAAGCTGAAAAGTCCCAGTCTTATTAATCTCTCCTCATACGGCACCCGTTCCATATCCCTAATCATTTTTATTGTCCTTTTTGAACCTTTTCCAATTCTAATATATCTTTTTTGATATGGAACAGCCACATCTGCTCGCAGTATTCAAGATGTTTGATCATACTATGGATTTATATAGAGGCAATATTGTATTCCTTTCTTAGTTACGTCCAACATTCTGTTTGCTTTTTTGATGCTGCTGCACATTGAGTGGATGTTTTCAGAGAACTATCCATAATGACTCCAAGATCTCTTTCTTGAGAGGCAACAGCCAATTTAGACCCCATCCGCTTACATGCATAGTCGGGATTTAAGTTTTAAAGTGTTCATTACTTTGCATTTATTAACATTGAATTTCACCTGCCATTTTGTTGCCCGATCACATAGTTTTGGGAGATCCTTTTGTACCTCTTTGCAATCTTCCTGGGACTTAACTATCTTGAGCATTTTTGTATCATCTGCAAATTTTGCCACCTCACTGTTTACAACCACCCTCTCCCTTTTTTCTTCTTTACCCCTTATCCCATGACAGCTTACTTTTCTTAAGAGCCTTTGGTGAGGGACTTTGTCAAAATCTTTCTGAAAATCTATGCACACTATATCCACTGGATCCCCCTTGTCCCTATGCTTGTTGACCCCCTCAAAGAATTCTAGTAGATTGATGAGGCTGAGGCATGGCTTCCCTTCACAAAAACCAAAATTAACTAACATCATTTACAGATTTATAGTTACCGTTTGGTGGGTCAGACATAATTTGTTAAATTCTCCCGCTATCCTTTATTATTACTAATAGTCTGCACAGTAAAACAAACAAGAGCCTTTTGAGATACCAGGGAGAGAAGTGTTATGGGGAAGCAGCATTGTGCAATGGTTTGAACAAGGGATGGAAAATCAGAACTTGTACATTTTATTCTCACCTTTACCATCTATTCAATCTGTGATCTTGGACAAGTCGTGTCAGTCTATCCATCTAGAAAATGGATGTAATACTACTTACCTGCTCCCACTAAAGTTAATGACAAAACTTCTGTTAACTTCAATGGCACCAGATTGGGCCATATGCCAATAGTATATTCGTTCATAAAATTTTGAGAATGCAAAGAAATTCATCTTTAAAGGTCTTAGACTCATAAGAACATAACATAAGAATGGCTGTGCTGGGTCAGACCAAGTGTCCATCTTAGCCCCATCTCCTGTTTTCTGACAGTGGCCAGTGCTCAGAGCAGGAGCTAATGTAATGCCAATATTTAAAAAGGGCTCTAGAGGTGATCCCGGCAATTGCAGACCAGTAAGTCTAACATCCGTACCAGGAAAATTAGTTGAAACAATAGTAAAGAATAAAATTGTCAAGCACGTAGAAGAACATAAATTGTTGGGCAAAATTCAACATGATTTCTGTAAAGGGAAATCATGTCTTACTAATCTACTAGAGTTCTTTGAAGGGATCAGCAAAGATGTGGACAAAGGGGATCCAGTTAACATAGTGTACTTCGATTTCTAGAAAGCCTTTGACAAGGTCCCTCACCAAAGGCTCTTATGTAAATTAAGTTGCCATGGGATAAGAGGGAAGATCCTTTCATGGACTGAGAACCAGTTAAAAGACAGGGAACAAAGAATAGGAATAAATGGTAAATTTTCAGAATGGAGAGGGGTAACTAGTGGTGTTCCCCAAAAGTCAGTCCTAGGACCAATCCTATTCAACTTACTCATAAATGATTTGGAGGAAGGGGTAAATAGTGAGGTGGCAAAGTTTACAGATGATACTAAATTGCTCAAAATAGTTAAGACCCAAGCAGACTGTGAAGAACTTCAAAAAGATCTCATGAAACTAAATGATTGGGCAACAAAATGGCAAATGAAATTTAATGTGGATAAATGTAAAGTAATGCACATTGGAAAAAAATTAACCCCAACTATACATACAATATGATGGGGGCTAATTTAGCTACAGCTAATCAGGAAAAAGATATTGGAGTCATCTTGGATAGTTCTCTGAAGACATCCATGCAGTGTGAAGCAGCAGTCAAAAAAGCAAACAGGATGTTAGGAATCATTAAAAAAGGGATAGATGGAGAATATCTTATTGCCCTTATACAAATCCATGGTGCACCCACATCTTGAATACTGTGTACAAATGTGGTCTCATCTCAGAAAGGATATACTGGCATTAGAAAAGGTTCAGAGAAGTGCAACTAAAATGATTAAGGGTTTGGAACGGGTCCCATATGAGGAGAGATTAAAGAAGCTAGGACTTTTTAGCTTGGAAAAGAGGAGACATGGGGGGGATATGATAGAGGTATATAAAATGATGAGTGGTGTGGAGAAAGTGAATAAGGAAAAGTTATTTACTTGTTCCCATAATAGAACAACTAGGGGCCACCCAATGAAATTAGTGGGCAGCAGGTTTAAAATAAAAGGAAGTTCTTCACACAGCGCACAGTCAACCTGTGGAACTCCTTGCCTGAGGAGGCTGTGAAGGCTAGGACTATAACAGTGTTTAAAAGAGAACTGGATAAATTCATGGACGTTAAGTCCATTAATGGCTATTAGCCAGGATGGGTAAGAAATGGTGTCCCTAGCCTCTGTCTGTCAGAGGGTGGAGATGGATGGCAGGAGAGAGATCACTTGATCATTGCCTGTTAGGTTCACTCACTCCAGGGCACCTGGCATTGGCCACTGTCGGTAGACAGGATACTGGGCTAGATGAACCTTTGGTCTGACCCAGTACGGCCTTTATGTTCACTGACTGGGGTGCCCCAGAGGGAATGAACAGAACAGGTAATTGTCAAGTGATCCATCCCCTGTTGCCCATTCCCAGCTTATGGGACACCATCCCTGCCCATCCTGGCTAATAGCATTGATGGACTTCTCCTGTCCTCCATGAACTTATCTAGTTCTTTTATGAACCCTCAAAATCTTCTGGCAAGGCATCTGGAGTAGCCGGTAGAGAGGTAAATCACTGCAGGGCTGGGGCACCGCACTCCGTGTCACTGACCCTGAGCCGGGATCAGCTGCTAGTGCCAGTTGGGCTGGAGGATGGGACTTCCTCTTCTGCTGCAAGGAGTGGTTGGGGCCGTGTGAAACCCAGCTCCAGAAACCACCCCAGCTGCAGGAAGCTCAGCATCCTCCCCTGCTTCCTGCCCCCATCGCTTCACAGCTGTGCATGGGATGGAGTCACTGTACAGGGCACACACGCAACCACTAGCCCTGCATTCACTTAAATGCCTATTCTCCGAGGTGTGTACACACTCCAAAGACATTTGCCATCTCCCAGGACTGAGCATTCCTAACAGAGAAAAATAGATAGTGGATTTTGAGGAATGAGATCGTTGTGGGGTAGGCAAGAGTTTAATAATGCCACAGTTAATTTCAATAACTCCAGTAAAAATAAAATCAACAGATGCTAGTGATCAGATGACTCTTGAAGGACCTGAAACAGCTATAGTGCAACAAGATACACTATCTGTGCTGGCATATGGGGCTTTTTGGCTTTTTAAAATAATTGAGTGACCAAAGTGTTACTCGTGGGGGAATTCTGCACTATGGCACATGTGCAAAATTAATGTCCCTCACAGATATCTTTGCTTTTCCGCAGAAAAATGACTTTCTGACAGGGAAGCTGCAAGCACGCACCACTCCCTATTATTTTGCCCACTTCAAGTGACTGCCTCCAACATGCCTTCTGCTTAACAAACTCTCCCAACTTGTATCTAGTTCAGAGACTCTGCATCCTTCCCCCAACTTAAGAAGAGCTCTGTGTAGCTCAAAAACCTGTAATTTCCACCAGCAGTAGTTTGTCCAGTAGAAATATTACCTCACCTATCTTGTCAATAATATTATCTTACACTTACTGTAGATAGCACAGTGGGGAAACAGAGCAAATGAGGTGGTGATTTTCTCTAACACAGTAAATCAGTAGCAGAACTGGGACTAAGTTCTTGTAATATTTGACACTAATCCTTTTGATTGTCTGCATGCTTATAAGATGTAAATTTTTAACAGGAAGGATCATTAACAATTGGAACAGTTTACCAAGGGTCATGGTTGGTTCTCCATCACTGCCAATTTTTTTAAATCAAGATTGATGTTTTTCTAAAAGATATGCTCAAGGAATTATTTTGGGGAAGATCACAATGGTCTCTTCTGGCCTTGGAATCTATGAACCTGTAGACATCAGTTCTGTACCTAAGAAATTATTCATTTGGTAAGACTAAGATAGTGAAATCTTTTATTGATATGTTCAGCTTTTTAAAAAAAGAACTGCATTACAACTAACAAGCAGCATTTCAGCACCATCTTACTTTTTCAGCCAAACAGAACTTATAAGGCTATCTGTAGCATGGCCAGCTGGTGAATACCAATAATGCTACCGTTGTTATTCCCACTACTCTGCTCTAACAGCTAGACTACGTTTCCTCCCATGAGGAAATGAAAGTCTGAGCTAAATGAAAGGATGCCGAAAAATTAACCTAGTGCATGTTCATAGACACAATTCAACTGTCTGTCTTGTTTTAAACCTCCGTCATAGCTAATCCTGCCTGAAGGATTTATTATGTTGTTCTGATTTTCTATTCTGCTTCTCAATAGTAAAGTGGTCCCTTTACTTACTGGAATGGAAGCTACAGCCTCTTCCACTTGGAGGAAGAACAAGATACAAAAAATGCATTCTCACTCCATCATATGGATCTGAATTAAAATATGTTACTGGGGGGGACCATTAGACCATTTGCATAATCCGGGAATAAAGGTAATGCTCCCATAGTGAATATTTTTCTGTTTGTTTATATGTTTAAGCAGCTGAATTAATGATTTTGTAAGGAAGATTTATCATGTATTTCAGTGCAGAGATTTGCAGTGTTGCAAATTGGCTTGTACATATGTTGCTGGAAGAGGAAAGTATTCTGTTCATTAAGTGGATTCATGCCAAGTCTTCTAAGTGGGAGATTTTTTAGTTTACTATTTTTCCATCTCTTTCTTTGTCTCTTCATTGCTTTCATTTTAAATATTCATGCTGTTGGCAAGGTCTATGTAGTAGATTGAGGTCTTTTACAAGAACTGGGACCATATTTGCTCAGGCAGAGCCCCATTAGCAAAAGAAACATAACAGTACACTGCTCAAGAATCAGAGAGGCAGCCGTGTTAGTCTGGAACTGCAGAGGTGACAGAGTCCTGTGGCACCTTAAAGACTAACTAAAGTATTGAAGCATAAGCTTTTGTGGGCTAATACCCACTTTGTTGGATGCATGCCATGTACACTGCTGTACATAAATGGCTGTATATGGCTTTAGTGCTAATAACACCAGTTGTAGGGCATCAGATTATTATTATTATTTATTTAGTGAAAATGGTGTTAGGATAACAGTTATAACACAATACAGGATACTCAAGTACTGGGTGGGGAGGTGTATACATGTTTTGACATTCCCCATAAAAGAATCAAACTTATTAGGGCCTGGTCAAAACTACTTCAGAGGATCTGACATATGCGATATTAAGGGTGGTACATGAGTAGGTAAGAATATTATTTTGTCTGGTCTGGAGAGAGAAAGCACTTGACAGGTCACACCAAGTCCTGGCTGAGGTGTTTTTCTTTGTGTTGCAGAGCAGCTATCCAACTCTATTATGATGTTTGGGATTAAGAACAGGAGAGGCTGGGCGGTAAGAGAAGATGGGGTTTTGGAAAAGGAAGGTGGAGGAAGCTTAGGCTAGAGTTTAAGAGCTAGAATGTTGGAATGAGGCAGAATTGGAATAAAGTGCTGGAATACAGGTGTTCCAGCACCCTGAAGTCTTGGTGAACTATGTGTGCTATTTTTGTGCCCGGTCTAAAGGGCCTGTGTATATATTAAGAAAATAATTGTCCAAGCGGTAATATTCACACTGTCTGGCCAGATCCAGAGCCCACTGATGTCAACTGAAAGACTTAAGTAGTCTTGGACTTAGGCCCTAAGTTACTAATTTGTCTCCAATGAGGAACCTGCCGTCTCTGAAATCCTAAAATCTACCTAACTGAGCAGATGGGATGGCAGGACTGTCACAGGGTCCGCACAGGGCTCTCTGGCTTCCCCCTGTGCCCTGTGTTCTGGCTTTTCAAAAATGAAGCTCTCTCCACCCTTTTCTGGTGTACTCCAAGTGTCCTTTATTTACAGTGCAAGTCTAGTGGTTTCTGTCCTGGCTCCAGGGTCTCCAGGCCTCTGAGGCACATTGTCCACAGTGAGGAGACAGCAGCAGCAGCCTCCTGTCTCCCTCTTGGCTTGCCTTCTAACTGAGTAGGGCTCAGGGCTTTTCTAGCCCTCTCAGCTCCCAGTCCCAGCTGTACCCATTTAGCCCAGCCTAGTGTTGTGAGCTAGCCTTCAGTAGGGTTCCCAGCTGGGCTCCCTGCTGGCCACTCCCCGCCTCTGCCCCTGGCCTTCCTGCCAGAAAGCAGGGTTTAGCCTGCAGGGGCAGGGCATTCACGGGTTTTTTACCCTTGCCCTGCCACAAGGACCAATATGAATTTAGTCAATATGAAGCAGCATTCCCGGTGGTTTGGGAATCTCAAATAAACAATCAATTTGTCAAATAAGTTTTATATTATTTCTTGTTTTGGGGACCAAAATCCTGTTGACCAAATTCTAATAGCTTAATCTGTCTTGGCATAGCTAGAATTTACCAGATTGAAGCAACGAAGATATGTGTCCTGTGAAGCTCTCCTGATCACCAAATGCTAAATAGCATGGTGGTATCTTTCTTAAGTAGCAAAATACTGAATATAAATAGAATTGTATAACTAGTATGAAATATAATCATAGACAGAAAAGTCTGGGAGTTTCAAATGGTTTAATTTCCAATTTTAAATAAAGATCAGACAATCTTTCAAGGGAGCAGTTTTATGAGTCAACTTACTAAATCATTAATGAATAATTTAAAATTCATATTAGATTTAGTGGAGTGGAGGTGTTTTAGCTAAGAAAAAATAATAACCAGTAAATCATGAGCTAGAGCTAGTTTTTATTTCAGCACTCTCAGCACATCAATTCTTGAATGATGGGTTGGTTTCCTTTCATCAGAACAGAAAAACAGATGGGTCAGACATGGCTAGAGAAATATTGGGTCATTTTTTAGTCCTCTGGTGACAGCTTCCTTGTTTTCTTTTCTCTATCTCTTAAGAAGTCAGTTGCAATTGCAGCTACTCTGATTTTTTTTGTTTGTTTCTTTCTAATCATTGGGCCTCTTTGTTCGTTTGTTTGGGCGTTTTATTTTAAAACACTGGCTGCGATGGTCTAAATGAGAAAGAAGTGGGGGATACACTTGTACACTGCAACTGCCTACCTGTGGACCAGTCTGCAGCTTTGGTACGTTATGGCTTTTCCGATCACCAATAAGAAAGCAAAAAAGGAATGCAAAGGGGAAAAAAGGGGTCAGTTGGCTGGTATTTTCTCAATTCCAAACTCTACTTAAGACTCTTCAGTGACAGTTCAGCACCAAAGCTTCAGTTCTTAGGCATTTTGAAAGCTGCCGTCACCATAATGTGAATATACAAGTACTGTTCCTTGAAATCTGTAGCAGGAAACCAGACAGGTGAGCAGCTGTGGGGATTCCTGTCAGAAGCTCTGCAGCGAAGCACAGAGAGAGGCAGCGTAGCTTTAGGGATAATACTATTTTCCTTATTCTGATTAAGTTCCTTGTTTGTTGTTACAAGAACATGATTTTTTCCTGTGATTCTTTGTCATCTGGCCCATGATATCTTGGTATCGAATCAGCCTTGGTGACCCCTGGTAAAAAGCATTTTATTTTTATCCTATTTTTCTTTGCAGAAATGAAAGGTTTTGTTGATCTTTGTCTCTCTTGATCTGTAACAGTATTGTGAGGTGAAAAAAAGAAAAAGGATAAAAAATCTTCTATGTACAGAGAGGCAATGAACCTAACTAGGTTACTATGCCACAAAATTCCTCGAGTTTTCTGAGCCATCCTCTAAATCTAGCAAGTGAGGAGGTCCCATCACCAGAACCCGGGTCTCCTTACGCTACAGAAGGACAGCTGTTAAGTGGAGTCCAGGAAGGCTAGCTCTAAACTGCTTACTGTTAGCCAAGAGGATAGACTAACCAAAAAGTAAGACTTCAAGGATGAGCAAAACAGCTGGCTACTGAATGTTGAACCAGAGGCATGAGAATCTCCTACGGGGGATAGTTCCCTGCTTCCACAGTAGAGTAGCTCAGTAGAGCTCTGACTGAGTGGTGGGATGGCATTCTCCATTTTGGAAATGGTTCAGATGGACCACAGTTCCCTGTTCAATCAACTACTAAGAAATTCTTAGTCTGAGATGCAAGAGATTTCTGCCAGAACTTTCTACTGTGCTGAAGAATAATTCTGTTATGGTCAAAGACAGCCTGTACTATCTCAACCAGTTTTATTCCAGAAACTATTTCCAGGGCTTCACTGGCAAAGACCTCCCCTTAATGGGCCAGCTTCCCAGAAGACACATGCCCCCATCTGTGAAGGCGTTTTGAAAAAGCTGTTCATCCCAGTAAAGAGGAAGCTACAATTGTTGGACCAAAAGAATATTTCTGCCACCATGTTTAGTATTCAAGTAGAATCTACTCATGTGTCAAATCTATTATCAGTTGGTAAAGGCGAAAACTCTTATTTTTAACTCTCCCGGGAAGCTTTTCTGTTCTGTATTTGATTTCTTCAGTTTTATATCCTCTGCCTTAGCCACTCAGTATGCCTGGTTTGTGTGTAGTAGTGGGTGGGTGGGTTGGTTGGTTAGTTGAACAGTGTTCAGAAGACGCCTGTTTTGGAAGGATAGGATCAGTTAGGGACTCCTTTCCAATTAAGTTTTGATAACCCAGTGCAGTAGTATCATACTAGATATATCATGCTGCAGGTTCCCCCATTCACCCCACAATCCTTTGCCTATGTAGCCACTCCCCATCCCTCTGGGCTTGTTGAAGCACTGCTGGCTGGTGTCCAATTGGAGCTAAGGCACTGTGGGGAGCCCTCGGTGCACCATATCTTTAGTGTTGCTACCACAGCTATCCTGCAACTGAGTGTGAGTGGGGAAAAACTGAATTGTGGTTAGAACTGAAAGAGGAAGCATGTTGTGGAGCCAAGGAATCTGAATTTAGGTACTATGTTGGTCCTATGGTGAGGGCCTAAGATTTGGGTTCATGTTCCTGCTCCACCACAGACTTTGTGTATAACCTTGGGCAAATCACTTAGGATATGTCTACACTGCCCACGGTAAAGCACTATGACGTGGGCAAATGACTTAGGGTATGTGTACACTATCCATGTAACAGCACTGTGACATGGGCAGCGTAGACACGCTTTATCGCCAGGGGAGAGCTCTCCTGGCAATTTAAAAAAATCAAACAACAAACCAACACCCCTCCTCCCCCACCGTGAATGTGTAGTGGTAGCTCCTGGTGATAAAGTGCTGTCTATACTGGTGTTTTTCAGTGCTAAAACTTTTGTCGCTCGGGGGGTACTTTTTCACACCCCTGAACGACAAAAGTTTTAGTGCTGGAAGTAGCAATGTAGACACAGCCTAGTTCTCTTCCTGACTCAGGTCCCCATGAGGATAGTAGCTCTTCGCTTTTCACAAGGGTACTGTTTAGATAAATGCATTAAAGATTATTAGATACTCAAATACTGTGGAAGAGGGCCCCAAACAAATACTAAGGCAGATGATGTTTAAGTGGTAAGGTATATTAACTGAGGTTGGGATAGATGTGAATGTTGGCTTAATTTGAGATTTCCTGGGTTTTTAATGACTCTGTTGCTAGGGAATACAGTTGAGCAACCATAACCGTACGTTTAATGTGTTTTGTGGGGGATATACACACAGAACGGCAGGCAATCCTATCTATAACTTGGGAAAAGAAAGAAATATTACACCACTGCAAGCAGCACTAAAATCCAGTTTTAAAATGCAGTCATGTAAACATTTATATAACACAATGCATGTGAATCTTTGTATTTTAATCAATTTCCAAGTCAGTGAAGATGTCAGGATATATGTGAGTGTTCATTTCTCTGGCGCAATAAGGAGCAATGTTTAGCTACTGCTGGAAAGGAGATCACTACTGTTTTGCAGCAGTCCATGGCATTTCTAGCCTGTAGTACATTTAGATAGTAAATTACATTCTATTGACTAATTCTGTCCAATATACCAGCTTTGTGCTACAGTATGTCCTCTGGGTTATTCTGCATGGTAATAATAGCATGTGCTCTATCTTGTACATGTTAATTTTAAATTACCGGTATGTTTACATCATGTGTGAATGTAAATCAATTGAAGCTTGACATCCCATTTCAGAGTAGGAATAGATAGTCAATAGGAGCTCATATTATTGATTGGGCTATTTGTGCGTCTGGTATGCAAACTGTACAGGTAATGAATATCAATATATAAGAGCCTGCACAAATCTCTTACCGTCAAAAGTATGAAGAGTTCACTGAATGTGAAAGCCAGTCGTCCATGTTGAAAGGCAGCTGCCATTATTTTGGTGTAATACATTCCTCTGTCAGGTAAAGTATATAAAAATGGCAAAATACCCCACGTTCAAGGGAAGACAGGAATGTATGATGCATAATACTTTTCTGAACTGCAATGTCTCTCAGCCCAACATTCCTTTGTTTTGATCTGATGTGTGCTATGTGGAAGGAATTTGTGATAGGTTCCAACCTCGGTGAAGTTCTAACACACAGCTTAATTTTCTAGGAAAAACCTGCCCAAGGATTGAATGTGGTGGCATATTCTAAGTAATGCTTAGAGTTCACTTCTCCTTAATAACAATGTGTACAAAAGAACAGGCCAATTCTGTTCCTGATCAATAAATATTAAGACTCTCTTGCTATGGACTCAATTATTGACTTTGCCACAAACCCTGAGTAAGATGCAGCATATAGCTGCACTGCCCCAGGAACAGACCAGAAACCAGAGTGTGACTTTGAGAATCAGTCTAGTTCCTTGTTCCCCCTTGATTTCTAGAGAAATTAATTTGTTCCTGTCCTACACCTAGTGCTGATGTCTTCCCCTGGTGTTGCCAGCTAGACTTGCACTTCCTGGCATGAGTGGTAGTGACCGTCCCCCTGGCTCTACTGACCCTCAGCATAATAGAACAGTTATCTGGAAGCTGCACGTTAAAAATCAGAATATATTTCTGAGCTTTTCCCTATTAAGAACAAATTGATGTGCGGTACAGGTACTATGACAGCATGCCACCAGGGACAAACACAACTTTGAATGAACTGCGTGGATCTGACTCTTCTCAACCTGTCCTCAAGCTCTGCATGATTATACAAAGCACAAAGCAGTGGAATACCAGGCCTTGTATTTTTATGTGCTCTACCACAAAATAGACTTCAAGCTTAATTTAAAAATAGACCTCAGAGCTCCTGATGAATGCCTTACCTCATCAGCAATATTGCTAATATGGTTCCATGTTGCCTGGTATGTCCATTTATCTTTCTGAAGTACTAGAATATTAAGGACAAGCAGTTTTATGTTTAATTAGTGTGCTATGGCCAGCATAGATATTGAAGCACTTTGAATCCTCATGTGCCTGTTGAGTTTAAGTGGCATGCAGTATTACAGCCTTTTCTATATTATTGCAGACAGGAATCTGGAACACAGATGAAAATTGATTTTCTGGAATATCTGCACTATTTCTAAAGGAGAGAATACAATTATAAATAAATACATTATCAGGGTCCTTTTTTATCATTCAAAATATAATTAACATTTTAACTGTTCTTTTGTGCTCGTCCATGTTGTCACATTATTTTGCCTGGCTCTGTAAAATTCTGGTGGAAGCATACTACCTTAATAAGATTAAAAACTATAATTGACAGGAATTTAGTACCTTATTAGCCAGGCTAGCAAAATATTGGAGGAAAAACTTATTTCTGTGCTTTTTTCCAAAGGGAAAAAAGAGGATGGGTCTGTGGGGTGTGTTTGCACGTGGAGGGAAGAGGATGTTAGCAGTTGCTGGTGTTTACAAAATTAGTGGGTGTTTTATGTACAATGATAATCCAATTGAGAGGGAGTCTGACAACTTAACCCCCCAGTGCACACACAAAGTTAGGTCAACAATGCCTCCGTCAACCTAGCCATCGTTGCTTGGAGAGGTGGAGTTGCTACAGCAATAGAAAGCCCCCTTTCATCTCAGCAGGTCATGTCTACACTGTGAGGTTAAGCTAGCTATAGTCCCCATACTGTAGACATGGACTAAGCCTATCCCAAGTGCATTCCCCATATTTACCACAGCTTGATTCAATTTGGTCTGAATGAAAATGGGTTTTCTCTTAGATGGGCCAATCCTACAAGGTGCTAGAAGCTCCGGCAAAAGGCTTAGTAACATCTTCTGCCATTAACGTCAATGAAAGTAGATGGTCCTCAGTACCTTTCAGGAGGTTCTCGTTTACAAGTCCATGGGATCATATTAGGCTGGAATGTTTTCTCTTTGTGAGCTAGTTCCCTTCTCCTGCACACATTCAGGAGGGGGGCATTTGATTAAAACAGAGTATTAACTTTTCAGCCCCATCTATTTCAAGGAACAGAAGCAGGATGAAAGTTGCCAGTAAAATTTTGTATCAACTGCACGGCCTTTGAGTGGCCTCCATTTCCAATTGACAAGATTTTTTGAAAATTTAAATCATGCCAGTTGTTTAAAAGAATCCATCTATTCACCAATCTTTACACCGTGTATGCAGTTGGGCAGCACCTGACTCCTCCATTTCGGGAGGCTGGGCGTGCCTGGACAGTGGCCCTGCCCTGAGGCCCATCCTGGCTTGGCCTCCTCCCTCCAAAATCCTGCCCATGCTTCACCTCCAGCCTATCGTTCCCCCTCCCCAGAGGGCAGCCCCTGCCCGCCCCTTTACCAGAGGCCCCCTTCCCACCTGCTGCACATGTCTCTTTATCTCCTTCCCCAAAGCCCCCACCATTGCACACACCTTCACTCACACCCTCCCCAAGGCCCCTGCCTGGCTGCTATGTGTGCTTCTTTACCCCCTCACCTGAGCATCCCTCCCCATCTGCTGACCAGCCGCTCACCACTCACATGTGCTTCTTCACCTCCTCTTTCCGAGGCCTCCAGTGGGCAGAATGGGGACGGAAAGGGGCGGAATGGGGGCGAGAAAGAAGAAGAGTTGGAGTGGGACCAGGGAACGGACAGGGAACGGCTTGGCCCATGTATGCAGTACTGTGCCTCAGCTGCTAAGCATGCCAGAAGAATTGTGATCTATGCCTCTTCCGTTCAGAAATCTGGCAATGAGTTGGACAAATGCAATCCTGGTCTCACTGCCAATCCAAGAATTCCCAGCAGTTAACACAGTGCAGTCATTAGGAAATTCAAGATTAATAATGTAGTGGAAATGGAAGATTTTTGGGTCAGAGACTGTTGGTTTTGGTACACGTGCATGTAGAGTGTGTAGCACAATGGGGGGCCTGGCTTCTTGTCTTTAATTTTAAAAAAAGCATACAAAGGATGTGGCAATTGGGCATTTTAAAATATTGCATTGTTAATGATTCTCTGTGGTATTGTTGAGAAATGCTCCCTATACTTCAGTTTCAGATTATAGATATAGATATTAATATACACACACAGCACAGGAGTGCAGAATTGCAATAATACATTGAATATATAAATGACTTACATGGGAATTTTGGATGTGCAAGAATGCAGAACCTAACCCCAAGTATCTCTCTATTTACAGTATATTGCACCAATCAATGTAAAATGGTGCCAAATACAGGAATTTTAATGCGAGCATTCTTTCCCACCCTTAAGGGGTAGGGGCGGATATATTCCTGATGGGGTTGGTGTGTTAACTCTACTAAGAGTAGACTGCTGAATCGTGCCTTGTTTCTTAAAAGTGGATAATCTGGTTCATTTTTCTCTCCTGAGGCAGAATTCTTTAGCTGAACACCCTTGGTTGAGAATACCTTGACCCAAGCTCTGGGTATCAATAGCTATATTATACCTGGTGATCACAGCTTTTTTAGCAGGGAAGTGAAGAAGGAGGTGGTCTTTCAAAGGAACTGGGCCTTAGTCAATTCAGGACATTAAAGATGTGGCCCAAGACCTTGAATTGAAGCCACTGTGGAATGGGAATCCAGTGTTACATGTTGGAACAAGGTTCCTCTGTCCAGCGAAGTTCTGCAACCCTCTAGTCAGTGTGTTATATGGACCCCTCTGTGCCTAAGCTATAGAGCATGTGAGTGAGTTACAGCTCCCAACTCTACAGTGCCTAGCAATTTAGCTCAAACTGTAGAGACTTTTAGCTCCTATTCAATATTCTACTTTTTATACAGCCAAAGATCCCATTTGCCCACACAGTGTTGAACTGGGAACTCATGTTCAGCAGATTATCCACCATTGCTCCATATATTTTTTTTCAGAATCACTGCTTGCCAGGATAAGAACCCCCATCCTGTGAGTATGGCCTATGTTCTTCTCTTTCTCTGTGTTTGACTGTATTTGGCTATATTGAAATACACATTGTTTGCTTGTACCCAGTTTACGAAGTGATCCATATTGCTCTCAATCTATTTATTATTTACCACTCCCTCAGTCTTCCTGGCAGCTGCAAACTTTATCAGTAGTTTTATAGTTTCTTCTGGGTCATTGATAAAAATGTTAAACAAGAATAGATTCTTGTGGGACACCTCTAAAACCACCCCCACTCCTGGAGGATTTCCCATTTACAAGTATATTTTGAGAGGCGTTTCAGCATGGTAGATTGTTAGTCTGTATCCACAAAAAGAATGAGGAGTACTTGTGGCACCGTAAAGACTAACAAATTTATTTGGGCATAAGCTTTCTTGGATGCATCTGATGAAGTGGGTTTTAGCTCACGAAAGCTTATGCCAAAATGAATTTATTAGTCTCTAAGGTGCCACAAGTACTCTTCGTTCATTTTGAGACCTATCAGTTAGCCAGTTTTTAATCCATTGAATGTGTACTACATAAATTTCCTATCAGTCTAGGTTCTTAATCAAAATGTTATGCAATGCCAAGTCAAATACCTTACAAAAATCTAAGTATGTTATTTAAAAACTATTACCTTTTTCAAGCAAACACGTAATCTCCTTAAAAAATACTATCAAGTGAATTTGACAAGATCTATTTTCCATAAACTTGTGTTGATTTGCATTAATTATATTACCTTCCATTAATTCTTCATTCATTGAGCCACAGATCAGCCAAACCATTATTTTGCCAGGTATCAATGTCAGGCTGACAGACCTATAATTACTTGGGTGACCGTTGCTGGCAATTAAACCTGTTGCATTTCACAATGTTTCCTGAAGCCTTTGTGTGATTGTGCTTTTAGTGAAGGGGAGAATCTGCCCACTATGACCTTCTGAGGTCTGTCTAAGGAGCAGTGCACTTGATTCCTGCTAGACACTACAGACAGGCTAGTAGTACTAGTGAAATATTGTGTCCAAGGAGTCAGAAAGGCCATTAAATACAGTATGAAATCTCCTACTCCTGTCCATGACCATAAGGAGACCATCCACTAATGCAAATGGTTTCAAAGACTGGACTGTAGCTAGCAAGATTATTTGCATCGGTCAATATTTTTGAAAATTGTAAAATAATGCAAAATATTTTTTCAAATATTTTAAACAGAAGGAATGACAGTCCTTAAAACTGCAGCAAGAATCTGTTCCCGTAGGTCAGTTGTGTTTGGTACTGAAGTACTCTTCTTGTTTCTGCTAAAATTATAATTCGGTTACACGCTGAGACAAAACAGTCATTTGTCCACCTCTTCTGTCACTAGATTTCCCTCACTCTTCCTCCAGGGGCTTACAGTCTCTTGTGACCTCTGGCTCCTTTTATTCCATACAGTTGTAAACTCTTTTATTATCTGTCTTGATATCTCTTGCAATTATCTTTTTATTTTTCTTAGTTCTATTGTAACAGGCCTTTCAAATTTCACTTACCATCATATATTCTTCCCCTGCCTGAGCTGGTGAGCCAATCTGTATTTCTATAATGATTTTGCTTCTACTGCAGCTTCTAATTTGCAGCCATAATTCTGTTTCCTCTGCCTTGAATGTTGTCGCCCTCTTTTTTTTCTCCAGTCTTTCTTTGACATATAAAACTACCCATCTTCCCAATCAGTGTCTTTTAAATAGCCTATCATCCCTCAGTGTTTAACACTGGTCATGTTCATGCACTCCTTGCATTATAGTTCACGGATATAACTTAGGCACCATTTTCTGCAGATCTTTTTAATAGCTGTTTTCCGCCATTTGTGTATAAACAGTTTAGGCCTCCCCTCGCCCCCCAGAGTACTTTTGTTTATTTGCTATACTGGAAACCCCTTACTTTGTATTATGCAGGAGATCAGACTAGATGACCATAATGATTCCTGCTGGTCTTAAAAACTCTGAATCTGTGTTTCTTCTTCTACTTTTCCCTTTCCCTGTCACTTTCCACCCAATCACTGATTTAATATTCACCCCACTCATCTCTACCCTTCAATAGTATGTTAGGTTCTCTTGTTCAGAGGAAGGCCCCCCTGCATGTGAGTCCCATCGGTTTTGAAGGATGCCTCAGTGTCCCAGTAAGCTAACCTCTTCCAGAAGCTACTTTCTTCATTTCTGTTCTGTCTTGTTTTGTTCGATGGGTGTTGCAGGGTGAATACTTTTGAGATAATGACTTGCCTCTTTCATTCTTTCCAATCAGATTTCCATCTTCCCTCTGGTTGTGTCATTAATGACCACCACTGATTTTCTCACTTCCACATGTGGAGTCTGTTCATCCATGCTGTGCTCCAGTTGGCCAGATTCGTCCTTGGTATAAACACACACAACACTTATTGGCTTAAACAAACAAACAAACCTTCTCCCACTAAAACAGCAACTCTTCCCCCATCCTCACAAAATTTAGAATTTGAAAGTGTACATTAAGGAGCCCAATGTGTATCCTAAGAGACAAATTCAGGACGAAATTCTGCCATTAACTTAAGAGGCACTGAGAAACTACAATGATAAAGGCCACATAAGTACCTAGATTGATAGAACATTCTGCCTCTCCACTTTTCTACTTTTCTTTGTTTAATCAGTCAACACTTCCTTTGTTGCTGTTTTGATTATTTTCTCTCTATGTTCATTCCCTAGAAGAAACATGTTTGTAGAGTGTTAGGTCAGCACTATGGGGAGGAGCAGCTTTAATTCAGATTTTCTATTTTTTTGGCCAGAAAGAGGAAGATTGAGTGTCCTGGATGATTCTGCTACATGTCCTTCTGTAGTGGTTGGTCCCTGTAAGAGGACAAGAGACTGATAGTGTTACCAGATTGTCATTAATTCTTTTGCTCAAATTCTCTTAGTGCTGGAGGTCTGTTTCAATCTCTATTGATGATCCTTGTTGGGGGCAGGCACCATTGTACTTGCATAACTGATAAACTTCCATTGTTCCTGCTTTACAAGTCATTCTGGGGATCTAAAAATATATGAAAATCAATCCTTAAGGCACTCAAACCAAGCAGTCACATGACACAAAAAGGAGAAAGAGGGACTGATACAGTCTATCCCATGCCCAAAAGTGTGCAGAGCACTGTTCTTATTTGGCCATTAGTAAAATAGTAAAAATTCATCAGGGCCTCTGCATGTAGTTACATATACTAACCTTGTCGTATTGTTCCATGTTATAAGAAATTCTCTGTGCTGTTCTGACTATGGGGCCAGCCACTAGAAGGCAATGTAATCACACAGACTAAGCTCAAGTATTGCATAAGGCTCCCACTGAAGTAATTAACCTGAAACCGACACTTCTCTCCCAGTAGAACCACTTTTGTTACCTGGGTCTGGGTGTATGATAGGGAGGATGACATTAAAAATGGAACATTTGTGTTTCTGCACTGATTCCAGTATTGTGGTATTTCCCAGTCTAAGTATAGGAAGATACTGTGACTATTGCAGGTCCTTGGACATTTCAGTGCTGAATTTTTAACTGTATCTAGTGTATTACATTTAAATACAGTTCAGGATTGTGTTTGAAAACTGACTAGCTTATAGCAATTTACTGAAAAATAGTTAACGGCAAGTAATAACATTTCTTGAGAATCGTTACTTGTTTCTCAGAAGTGCAGCTCTGAGAAAAAATATTAATTGATTCTATAGAGTGGCTTCCTAGAATCATTAGTAATAAATAAATAACTTCAGGAAGTTAATGCAGCCTGAGACTGAGTTCCTATCTACAGATTTCTATTGTGCCCAAAATAACATAAAGCTCTGTTGTTTCTGACCCAAAGCATAATTTGGATCAGTTACTATCAGAGTTAAGTATCAGAGTGGTAGCCATGTTAGTCTGGAGCTGCAAAAGCGACAGAGTCTTATAGCACCTTATAGACTGACAGATTTTAGTGGTTAATACATCTTGGATTTTTAAAACAGAAAACAGCTACTATGCTCCTGTTTCATTCTCTTTTCATAATCTGGCAGAGTCCCAGCAGATGGTCCTTTCTGTTGAAATTGTTGTATGAAGGCTCCTTCTAAGTACTTTCTTCTTTTTAATTTCCAATAAAACATTTAAAGAGGAAGAAATGGGGGGAAGTCTTGCTCTGTAGATCAAAAGATTGCAGCCAAATTAGCATGATTCTCTATCTTATGAAGAAACTAAGTGTGTTGCCCGAGAGCAAGTCTATGTGGATAGCCTTGATATTTTGTCAACTGTTTTTCTGTGTCGCTTGGAATGCCTCTCTCCCTTTGCCTTACCAAGAGTTCCTCTCCTGCAGTTTGTCCTTTGTCTCACGTATGCATCACGAGGATCTTCGCACACATTCTCCTTTTTATTTGTGTTAAAACCTACACCGACAGGCACCTATCACCGGTTGAGATCTGAAATAGATGCGGCTGTGTGCCCCCGAATGTCTCATTTCAAAGAGTGGAAAGGAGGGAAAAATCTTCCTTCAGGTGGTAAATAACCCTGCCCTTGGTGCTACAGCATCGTTCCTGGTAATCCTGCTGGTTTCAATTAGTTCATGGATCGAAACACCTTTGTTTGTTGTAGAAACTCATTCACCAGGCATTGAGATTTCATTTAACTGCCCCTGAGTGCACATGGAATTCTATACAAGAATTTCTTCATAGTTTCTGAGACAGATCCTGTTTTAGCACAAATCAGCATTGCTAGCTCCATTGACTTCAGGGTCAGTTTACTCCAACTGGGGGTCTGGCCCTTTCCCCACCTCCCTCCCCTTTGTCCTTGGAGAATAAAGGCTCTACCGTGAATCAAACAGATGGGTATTCAGAAACACCTTGTAGCCGTTCTTTGTTCTATCCGGGTACCCTACAAACACTTAAGCAGTTGGATAGTGTGCCTCAGTCATGTTTTTTCACTACCATTGTGCCTTTATGTCTGGGAGTTTGTGTGTGTTGAGAGAGAAGAAAAATCGGCCTTAAAACAGAAATCTAATTAGCAAGATTTTTACGTTTCTTGCCTGAATAGAACACACTCAAGAGAAAGGTAGGGCAAATCATAGCAGAGAAAGGACAAATCAATACTGATAGATGCCTACTAATCCCCAAGGCCATAGTGTATGAGGGCAGGCGGGCAGAGTTACCTGACTGTCTCCTGATTGGCTGAGAGTGAGGTCAGGGTTTTGTTCAAGCAGGTGCAGAACCTGTTGTTTATTTAACAAGGTTGGCAGCTGTTGCTTCAGAGCAATTAAAGAATGTGTTGTTCAGTAGGAGTTGCCAGGTGCTGGCTGTCCTATATGCTCTGACAAGTGGGGCAAAATTTCATGTAAACACCTGCCAGCATCCCAGGCAAACCTGTACTAACGGGCTATTATGTACCTGCCATTAAACCATTTGTGGGTTTTGCTCACAATGCATTGTGCACGCTAGCTATCACAGTCAGGGTTTGAAAAGATAAGATATGCACAGTGCTTCCTTACTTTTGACAGATGCAAGACCAGGGCACTTGTGAAACCTAATGATTGTTTCAGTCATGACCCTTTCGTACAACGAGAGCCAGATTCCTAGCTGTTGTAAACTGGCATGACTTCATTGACTTCAGTGGAGCTACACTGATTTACACCTACTGAGAATCCAGCCCTGAGGGTGCACTGCAGCTAAGGCCAGGTGGTTGGCCCTGGTCTCCCTTTTTGGGGAAGCATGGTTCTGCTCAAAATTGCTTGTAGTCCTAACTACTACCAGTTAGATGTCTAACTGATTCGCAGCTGCAATATTTAACTGACATGTAGGCCCAGGTAAGTATTTGTGGCACAAGATCCTGACTGGAAAAACCCAGAGGTCGCTGTTGCTATTTTTGGCCTTTCATATACCTAAAGATAAAGCTTAGTCTGAGTAATAAATCAACTTTGGAGAGCGGTCTGTTATGTTTCTGATATTAACCTTGCAGGTTATCTGCAGCATCCCATCTCCACTGGGTGTGACAAAAAGAAGAGGCCATAAAGGAACCTGATTCTCTGTGCTGGTTCTGCCAAAGTTTAGAAGAGCCTCCGGGCTGCTCTATGCTATCCCAGCTAGTAATGGCCATCAAAGGGGTCATCCTCTAGTTGCAATGAGCGAAAGCTCAGTAATGCCTTGGTCCCACCCTTCCTGATCCCGGTCAGCCTAGTCGCTCTGCTGAGGTGAGGGTGGTGTGGTGTAGTGGTGATTTAGCAGCAGATTCCTGTATACTGAAGAATTCCCTGCTTATGAGAGCTGGAGAGAATCTGGCCCCAGAAATAGCAATAGCTTGACAAAAAGTCCAAATGTTGACTGAAACACGAGGGAGGAACTGATACCAAACAGAAGCAATTGACTTTTAGGCTTTTCGGTTCACTGGCGCTAAGCTGATCCACATCAAAGCCTGGAGTGTTTTCTAGAGAGTATGAAGGGCTGGTATAGCTGATATTTGGCAATAAGATGATTAACGTTCTGAACCGTATTCTTCATTACAAAACAAGCACTACTCAGAACTTGTGTGTGTGTGAGGAGATTTAGACTATCAGTTACATAACCAAGATTTATTTTTTATCAAAACTACCAAAGTTATACCAACAAAATCTGCTCCTGCTTTTGCAAAGGTGTGATTTCACACACAAAACACACCATTGCCTGGTACTCATCTACATGTACAATTACTCAAAAGTGTGTTTTGTGTGTGCTATCCTGCTTGTATGGGTGCTTGTGTATTTAGGAGGTACAAATGAACTGCAGATATTTGAAAAAGTAAATAATTATATGCAAATTACTTTTGTTTTGCAGCAAAAGTATCTCAGAACTGTTCTGTATAATACAGCATGAATATCATAGCCATATTCTGAAGTGGGGAAGAGAAGGAATTCATTTTGGGAGTGGCTCTATTTTCTGTGAACGATGTAGGTTTGCAATGAATTGAGAACTAGCAATTACTGTGTACACACTTTCCTTGTTTGAGAGGAAAACCTACAATCTCTTGCCTTCTTTAGTGAATGTAAATTACTTATTCCTCCTGTGAAAAAGGCCTTGCATTGTATATCATCTCTCGTCTTGATTTTTCCCCCTACCAGGAATGTAGTTCACGGCTATTTACTCCCATCTCAAAGTTACTGTTATTAAGATCAACAAGTTTGTGGCCCCTTAAATATTCTGTGTTATCTGGTATAGGACTTTCATTAATATGCACCATTTGGGATTAAGGTAGCATCTAACGGACTATCACAGAGTAACGCAGAGCGTATTACATCTCAGACGAATCACTCTACTACTTGCCCATGAAGTCCAGATTTTTGCTGTGACCTGCATTGCTATTACTGAAACTGATTTTAAAAAGTGTTTAAGGTTTCATTTCAATCAAGAAAAGGTCCATGATACAAATGTACCTTTTAATATATGACTTGCTGCAGTTCCTGAGTGTAGTTGGGGAAAGGTCCAAGGGGAGAAGTTTTCACATGAAGGTCAGGGCAGCATGTGAATTTCAAATGGAACAGAAATTAATTCTCTTGCATATAAAAATTCATTTATTCAGTAGTAACTGAATTGTTTCCCTCTCCTAAACTTAGAGCATAACTGTGTTATCTTAAGAATCAGAGAGGTAGCCATGTTAGTCTGGAATTGTAGAAGTGACGGAGTCCTGTGGCACTTAAAGACTAACTAAAGGTTAGTTACTTAGTTACTTGTGTTATCGTAGTTACTCCTCTGTGGTAACAGTGAGTAAATGCTGATTCCTTTAATGATGTCTGTTCTACATTGCAATTTGAAAATAAAGTCCAAAAGGGTATTTTGGAGATGCATCCTTCGGGCAAGAATTAATTTAAACAGCAAGCAAACAATAAAAGAAGAAAATAAATAGGCATAAAAAATGATTGACGCAGGTAATGAATCAGAGGAGAATGAAAGGGTCAATAAGTAAAAGACTATAGGATAGAAAAGTCAATCAGAGGAGAGAGAGGTCAATCCGAGAAGGTGTAAATGAAGGACATAGTAGTTAGGCTCAATATTGTCAAGAGGAGAATGGGCGGTATGGACATCTGTGAATACAGCAACAGATTCAGTAGACATCCCATGAGGCCAACACTTTTTCTTTGACTTCATTCCGTTTCTAGTACGAGCATGGTTCACAGAATGCCACCTTGTGCATGTGATGCCAGCTGACCTGATGCCAGTGCACAAATATTGCAGCCCAGCTAGGGTGATGAGGTAGTGAAAGGGCAGATGACGTCGGTCACTTTGGCAGATGACTGGGTTTCGGGATGGCGGAGATCAGCCTCCCGTGGAATGGCAAATATCAGTGAGAAAAGATTGGGAGGTCTGTGATCCAATGGAACGTGGCCAAAAATAACATGTCAGACTCAGGATTGGAAACCTGGTTAATTCCATAAAGAGTTGGACCAAATGCTCAGAATTAACCCTTCCATGCACACCCAGGTACTACTGTTCTAGCTACCTAGCAATACGGGGTGAGGAGGAGGAGAACAGCTCCACAGAGAGGGTAGACCAGCACAGTGAGGACCCAGGCTGGGAGACAGAGCAACATGGCTGGGATCTCAGAGCCTAGTTGTAGAGACATGGGATTTAGGAACTGCAACAGAGATAGTTGGCAGCTGAGTCCATGTGGCAGGAGGAAGAAAATAAAGGCCCTTCTATACCAGGTATGCAGCTGGTGATCATTAAATGGGCTGATTTTGCAGGCTTGGGAAAGACTGATCTGAATGCTACCATTAGTGTCTGTGAAAGAGTAACTCACACCTCACACAAGGGCAGAAGTATCCATTGAACAAGAGGCTCTGGCGTTTCCAGGTGAGCAGGCTCTGGCAGCAGGTAGAGAAAGCGCGCAGGGTAAGAGGGGAGAAAGATCCAAGAGACTGAGCAGGAGAAAATAGTGCTAAGAAAGGATCCGTTGAAGGGTGGAGGCAGATGCAGATAGTGGCCTAAGCAGTTAAGAGAAAACAGATCACAGGAGGGCGAGGAGACAAGGAGCATAGGAAGAGAAAGAGGACTAAGGAGGAGGAACTGGAAAAAGTGAATAGGACAAGAGAGAAGCTAGGGTTGCTTCTCTTCATCCCCAGATCCTACTCCTTTGAGATACAATCTTCACTTGAAAAATGAATGGGCTGCATGGGCAAACTATCCCTGTCAGGGAATCACTTTCCCTTTCCTTAACCTAAATTTGTTTGTTTGTGCAAAATATCAGATAGTGCCCAAGTCACTCATTTTCAGAGAGGTGCTAATTTGCATAAGTTGACATATTTGCATACTGGATCCAGCCACCATCTCCCCCTGCAATGTAAAACTCCAGATATAGTCCGAGACTAGGAGCGAAGTGCCATTCAGCTATGGGCTCCATGAGCGTCCGTTGTTTTTTACTGGTTAGCATGTTGGAGGGCACATATAGGGAAACCAGTGGTGGCTGGTGCCTAGAATACCTGACAGGCTATACACAGCAATCTGCTCCCAGTTCCCCCTGCAAGTTTTCAGTGACAAGTGGAATGCTGGGCTGGAGGGTTTCCCAGGGAAGGGACTTGGTGGGTGATAACGGATGATAGTGGGGAAGTGAAGAGAGGAAGGGTTGCTCTCTTCCTCCCCCCCTTTTCAGAATGGAAAATTAGAACACTTTACAATAAAGGGCAGAATAGGGGGGGAAACCGTATTAAGTCTTTATTCTAGCCTAGTTGCAGCTTCTCTCCTACTAATCTAGCTCCCACTCTGCCATTGCTCACCCCATCCATACACGCTATCCAATAAACATAACCTCCTTGACCAATGGGCTCACTTCCCCAGGCCCTCCTACCTTGCCTCTACTCCTCTCAGCTCAGAACCTAGAAGACTCAGGTTTCTGAGGAAAAAGAAATCAACAGCTGTCTCAGGTAACACTGGTCAGAGAGAAATGCTGGAACAGTTGCTTTGACATGTTCACTTTAGAAAGCATGGCATTCAAATTCAATGAAATGAACTGTACATTCTGATAATTAAATCCACTTTTCTCATCAATTAGCATATAACACGGTTAAGGAGAAAAGCATTTGTCAGGATTTTGCCTTCAGCACCAGGCAATACAATGTGTTAAGCCATCACATCTTCTACGTGTACTGCAGATTTTTTATTTTTCTTTCTGCAGAGCACTCAGAAGAAATGCAAAAGAGCCCGCCATTAAACCTCTAGCAAAGAACAGTGAGCCAGAACTTTACTGCACGGGGCAGTGCTTCAAATGTACCATTTATGCTGCTAAAGTGATCCACAGTCCTGTGACCAAAATCCCATTAAATGGAGCCGTTTCTATTTAAATCTTCCCATGACATTTTCTGATATTACCCTACAAAGGAGGCACAGAAGTGTCAGGCTTGGCGCCTGCTCTTCTTTTCTTCCTTGAGTGGGGCTGGAGATTCAGACTCGCACTTTCAGTTCAGACACTCAGGCTGAGTGCTAAACGTTTAGGCTGAACAAGGCAATATGTCTGCTTGTGGATGAAACTCGAGTTGCCGTACCGTACCTGCAGAGAAAATGTACGCTTAACGCGAGGGTCAGAAGAAGTAGGCTTTTCAACTCAAGAAGCAGGCAGATTCAGAAAGAGACCCACAGTCTGGGCTCCAGAGGCTGGGAGAATGCTGGCATCATGTGATGTGTAGCCCCTTGAGAGGAAAACTGTCACATTAGCTGTAGTGCATGACTTACAGAATACCCTTATGGACAGGTGCAGAGCGTGTCCTCAGCTGGAGGAAAGGCTTCTGGTACCAGTGACCTGGCTTAGACCGACTGACCAGAAATGATTCAAATTAGATGCTATTGGTTGCTGCTGTTATAATGGTGTGTCCCCTTTGGGCATTTGAGGCATGCTGTAGCTTCTGAAGTGCACAATACTAGCTTCTTGTATATTAAGTGAAAAATCAATTATAAATTATATGGAGTAAATTGTAGTGGTTGCTATTAAAATCAACCTTCATCCACTGTTTTCACTTCAGTCCAAGTCAATAATGCCTGGACATTGTTACTAGCTCTGGTAGATATCCAGTAGTTGTTCTAAAATTATTTGATGGTCCACTGGGAATTTGACTGAGACAGTGTCCACATCACAAAACCTACTAGCAGGGTTGGCAGTTACAGCGGAGACACCAAGTTACAGCAAATGAAGTGCCCCCTAACTCCCAAAGGTGGTCTCTCCACGTCAAGGGTTCAGTCACCTAGACAGGACAGTGCTGGCTGTACTGCTGACCTGTTCTGACTCAGTCAGACTCCAGAGTTGCCCATTAAGCACTGTACACAAGAAGTAAATCCAGTAAATAAAATGAGAAATAAATACAGTGAATAGGGATGTGACAGGGTGCCTGGGCTGCAATCCCTTCATCTTTCCCATTCCCTTTCTGCATGACCACAGACTGCGCTGTGACCTTGCTGCTTACAACCACCACAGTGTAGTTTGTTATTAATTCCTCCACAAACAGGGGCTGCCAAACCTTTACATACCATATCTTAACATTCTATCCCCTTCTCCAAAAGAGGGGGGTAAGGAGGGGCTACTTGGAGGCCTCCCTTTGTCAGGGTCTCCTCGCCTTGTATTTCTGTCCTTTTCCCACCCTGTGCCCTTTTCTGTAGCTTCCCCGTCAATAGGCACGTGGACTCACTAGCTGTAGTGTGGCCTGGTAATAAGGTACATCTCTGATCGGTTATGGGAACCTAATAAATACTGATAGCCACAGTACTGGCTCAGGTGCTATCCCTCAGCACTCTGACACAGGGGGACAAACCTTTGAAACATGGTGTCTCTCGGGTAACTGGGTCCAGAGTTGCTTCAAGTGTGTCCGGTAGGTTTCCTCGCCACTCCTTACTATAAATCAAAGCTCTTTATTTAAATAAGGCCTTGCTGCCTCAGCCAGTCTGCTTGATCCTGCAGTCAAGCTAGTAATTGCCACACATGCCAGAAGCACACAGTTGTGACTAACAATACAGAAGCAAGCAGAAAGAGTAAGGGGGAGGAGGGAAAGTCTCCTATTCAAACAGGAATGTTCACAGGGTAACACTGAAAACCACTGGCAGAGTAAATACTTATTGTATAAGTGTCTCTTCCACATTTGCTCTATTGTAAGACTCGCTCTCAAGGTACAATATTGCTATGCTGCAAGGCACAAGGAGAACCAAACGCTTAGTTGTAGCAAACAAAAACTCGTCTCCTGCTGGGGCTTAATACTGTAACTTTTATTAGCAACAAGTGACTGCAGTTTAGCCTGCCGCTTTTTTCGAGATGATTACATTCCTAAGCCGATTGACTGTGTTGACTAAAGGCGGCTGTTGAGCCACACTTCTCTCTTACACACACAATGGCACATGAAGAAAAGAAATGCCAGATTTGGTATGTGCAGGATAAGCTTAAGATTTTGATTGCCTGAGAGGAGGTGAGAAATTGGTTGCTGTCTCTCAGGAGCTTGGGGTCTGTAAGGGCACAATTCCCACATACATGCAAAAAGAAAGTGAGGTTGTCATGTGTTTGATAACCCAGACTTGAGACTTGCTCTCCTTGTACCTTTCCCCTAGATCTCTGGTCTCAGAGGTGATGGGGATGCATGTTATACCTTAAACAAAGTAGGGTGACCAGACAGCAAATGTGAGAAATCGGGACAGAGGGTGGGGTGTAATAGAAGCCTGTATAAGAAAAAGACCCAAAAATCGGGAGTGTCCCTATAAAATCGGGACATCTGGTCACCCTAAAACAGAGTGATGCACCATGTATCAGCTGGGATCTCAAGGTCACCAGCCTTCTGAAGGAAAAATACAAAGGTTAATGAATCAAATGCTTTCAGCAGTAATGGCTGCAGGACAATCAATGATTTCTCTTTCTGCAGGTTGCATGGCTTCTCCCACATCCTCTGCAAATGGAGCCATACTAGCTGGTAAACCACTTGCCTCTTGAGGAGGTACCAGCAGGCAGTTACCTTGCTGTATTGTTGACTAACGAGGTACAAATGGTACAGCTTCAGGGTTAAGTATTTGAGCTAGAGGGAGGCCTAGATTCTCCCTCTTGAACAGTTTCTACCTCACGTAACACCTCATGAAGCATAGGAAGTGGTGGATAATAGGGGACGAATTCCTCCTCACTGCTACTTTTTGAATGGGGATCATTTTCTCCAGAGGAAGTTAAAGACTCACTGTCTGTCTCCTCGGAAGATTCAAATTGGCTTCTTTCTGCAGGAACTGGCTTCCTTAGTCTCGAATGAGTAAAGGGTCACCGGGAGGAACCACATTTACTATTGTTCTCTTCACCTATTAACTGCCCCACTGGCAAGAGGTGGTTTCAGTGAATAGTCTTAAACATTTTTTCCATTTTCCATCCTAACGCAGTATACAGGCAAGTCTTGTAGCTTATCAACCACTATGTAGGAGTCTGCACTCCACCAGTCAGCTAATTTGTGCTTTCCAGTGAGCCCTAGAGTTCAGATTAAGACTGTCTCCTACCTGCAGTTCCTGTTCACGGACCCGACGATCATATCTCTGCTTGTTGACAAAGTTGCTTTTTCTGGCTGCTTGGGAGGCCAGTTTGTAAGCTTCCTGCAGGTCACGTCTAAGACTCTGAATGTACTGGAGATAAGTTGTTTCGCTAGCTTCATCAGAGGATATTCCAAAACATAAGTCAATTGGTAGCCTTGCTTCTCTACCAAACATTAAATAATAAGGCAAAAATCCAGTGGACTCATTTTTAGTGCAGTTGTAAGCATGTACAAGGTAACTGACATGCTTACTCCATCTGGTCTTTTGGGATGGATGCATAGTTCTCAACATGTTTATCAAAGGCCAGTTGAATCTCTCCGGTTGTGGATCTCCCTGAGGATGGTAAGGAGTGGTACTGGACTTCTTTATTCCCAGGGTTTTCGTCAGTTCATGAAGTAGCCTGCTTTCAAAATCTCTTCCCTGGTCAGAATGGATTTGGGCAGGGAAACCATAATGTATAAAGAATTTGTCCCATAAAATTGTGGATACTGTACTGGCTTTTTGGTCTTTTGTGGGATATGCTTGGGAATACCTTGTAAAATGGTCAGTAACTACCAGTATACTGGAGTGGTTCTTTCTGTCAGGCTCCAACGACAAAAAGTCAATGAAAAACAGTTGCATGGGTGCATCCGTAGCGATGTTCACCATAGAAGCTGCCTTTTTTGGCAGGCTCTTCCACTTAACACACCAAGTGCACCGTTTGCAGTGGTTTTCCACAGTTCCTGTCATTTTTGGGCCAATAAAACGGGTCTCTGACCAATTCCAAAGTCTTGTCTACCCCCAAGTGACCATGGGTATCATGCAAAGACTTCAACACCATCTTGTGGTATTCTTGGCATAACAGCAGTTATTTTTGCACTTGGCCCCTTAGCGTGTGGATGGTATGGAATAACAAGCCTTTGTTGATCACTAAACGATCCCACTATTTTAAGAAGAATTGTGCGGAGGGAGAGTTCACCTTAGAGATGGGTTTTTCTCCCTTTTTCACAGCTTCCAGCACAGGCCCAATTTCTGAATCTTTCCACTGAGCTCTTCTCAATTCAGTTGGACTTAATTAGAGCAATTCAAAAGTTTTTAGCCCGATGAGGTTTGCATAAATTGTAGGTATAGCCTTGTGAGATAACCGCAGTGTGTCAGCATATCTTTTCTCATTTACACAAGAAGACTGCAGTTTTCCTATTATGGTTTTGCAGGTGGCATGAACAGCAGGAGAAGGTATTTCCATCCACTCAGACTCTTCTTCCAGTGGTTATGAGTGCAATGGGACAATGCATCTATCTCATAGAGCTGGAAAGACCTTGAAAGGTCATTGAGTCCAGTCCCTTGCTTATACTAAATGGCCCCCTCAGGGATTGAACTCACAACCCTGGGTTTAAGAGGCCAATGCTCAAACCACTGAGCTCCTCCCCATATCCCTGCATTGGTTTGACCTGAATGGTACTGCAGTTTAAAGTCATAAGCAGCCAAGGCAGACATCCATGGCTGACCAGTAGCATCTAGTTTAGCTGTGGTCTGCACATAAGTGGGTTATTATCTATTTTTATGAGAAAGGTCACTCCATCTAGATAATCATGAGGTTTGTCCACAACATTTGAGAGCTTAAAAACTCAAGTTTGTGCATGGGATAGTCCTTCAGTTGCAGTCAGCCCTCGACTGACAAAGGCTATGGGCTTCCATTGATTCTCACAAATTTGATAGAGAACTGCTCCTAATCCATCAAAACTGGTTTCTATGTGCAGTTCATAGGGCTTGATAGGGTCTGCAAAGGTTAACAGTGGTGGAGTGGTGAGTTTCTCAATAAGAGCAGGGAAAGTATTGTTGCATTCCTCAATCCAACAGTCCCCAAAGGGTTCATTCACCTTGAAATACCTTTCAGGGAGACTTGCAAGCATATGTTGGGGTGATCCCTTCCATGTTGGGCAGTATCCCCTGGTCAAATTGGTGAGCGTTCCCACAATGGAGGAGTAATTTTTTTTACAAATTGGTGGTAATATCCACAGAAGCCTACGAAAGATTGTAAGGCTTGCAAGTCTTTGAGTAGGTGCCAGGTGGTCAATGCCTCACCCTCTGCTGACACAATATGTCCTACATATTTTACTCAGTTCTGACAAAATTGACATTTATCAAGTGACAGTTTCAACCCACTAGTTTCCAGGTGGTCTAACTTTCCTTAGTTGAGCTTCATGCTCTTCCAGGGTTTTCCCAAAAACAATTAAGTCATTCAAATACACCAGCACTTCTAATAAATTCATATCCCCACAGTCTTCTCCATCAAATGCTGGAACATAACAGGAGCTCCTGAGATACATTGGAGCATTCTCTCAAACTGGTAGACTCCCAAAGGGAAAATGAAAGCTGTTTTCTCTTTTTCTTCCGAGCTCATTGGGATCTGGTAGTAGCCACTTCATAAATCTATGTCAGAGAACCATCTGCTTCCTGCTAGGCAAACTAAGATATCCTCTACCTTGGGTACAGTGTTATTGATCTAGGATGGTCCTTTTATGCCGTGTGCGATAGTCCCCACACATGCACACAGTCCCATTTTTCTTCTGCACCACCACAATGGGGGATGCATAAGAGCTAAGGGATTCAGAACTTATTCCTGCTTCCATTAGTTTGGGGATATGCTTTCTCACATCCTCAATGTCTGCGGGTGCTAGTCTTTGGAATTTGTCCCTAAAAGGCCTGTCATCTGCCAAATGAATGGTGTGTTCCATGTTAATGGCACACCCCCACATCCCATTTCTCAGTGGAAAACATGTTAGGTCTCTCACTTAACTATTTTTTCAACTAGTCTTTCCAACTGGGAGGTACAGGAGAATCACCAACATCAAAAAGATCAGGATCCAATGCCTTACAGGGCTTGCTGGCTGCAGTTGTGGGGTTCATGACATTCTACTCTATACAATCGTGCCAATACCATTCCTTTCCTGATGGCTATGGGATGGTTAGTTTCATTTCTTACTTGTACCACAATGCCAGCTTCCTCCATTTGTAGTAAGGATAATAAACCTCTCTGAAATATCAGACCACTAGGGAGGTTATCTCCATCAAAGGACTCCATCATCCCTGTATGGGGAAGGCTGCTACTGTGCTTCTCAAGTTTTCCTCTCAAGTCAATCTCACCATGTGGAGGTAAGGACAAAATAGCTTTGGATACTCTTATCACTTTCCCTAGTGACTCATTGACAGAGCCATCTTGGACATAATGTGTCCTGGATGAGCCCAGGGTCAGTTCTTAGCCATGGAAGGCGAACCATGCCTGAGGTCTTCTGGTCCAAACGATGACAAAGAGAGGCCAAAGACTGGAACATGTTGCTGTTGGTTCCAATCAATATGGAACTGCCATCAGAATTTTGCATCTCAGGATCAACCAATGACAGAGTATCACAATTGTGGAGACATCCAGCCAGTTCTACACGAAAACTACACGAGTCACTAGTACATATCCACTGTAAGGATAACTAGCATTGCTAAGGACCCATATTGCCAATCCCTCTAGAGGATAGAGCTTCACTTGAGGCAGGAATTGCCGATGGAATTCCCTATAGCTCCCTTTTTTTGTTGTGCTACCTTCTCTTCATTCTTTGAGTTGGGTGGAAATGTGCCTATCCTCACCGCAGCAGTAGCAGAATCTCTTGTTCCTTGGGAGGGTCGCCAAGGTTTTCTTTACAGGTTCTCTATTGGGCTCCCCTCTCTCTGGGCGAAAAGGATGATATAGTACAGCCCAAATGACTCACACGTGGAACGAGGTGGTAAGTCTCTCCACAGGTTTAATATGCAGCAGGTTATAACATCCCCAAACCCTCACTCCCTGGCTTGAGGACACAGTTCAGGGAGTAGGGAGTCCCCAAAACAAGTTCCCTGACGGACAGAAAGATGGTGCATTCACAAACTCCGTGAATGATCCTCGGGTTCAGGGATGACTCTGGACTCCTCAGTCACTGCAGGCAGGAGTCAGGCTGCGTCGGTCCCAGATTTCCCCTCACCACAAAGGGGTGCAGGGCTCAAGGTGCAGATTACACAACAACACTAAAAGCCAAACTGTTGTCTCCTAGCCTAGCGTCCAGAGACACACACAGTAGGCAGCAGCCCTGGACTAGCAGCCAGAGTAGAGCTGACTATGTGGTGACTGGTCTCACCTAGGGAGCTGGAGAACTAGCGCAGCCTGGCTGGGGAAGTTTCCCAGCAAAACTCTACAAACTGGGAGTCATGAGTGGAAAGGGAAAAGCCCAGGTGAGGGATCTGCTGCCAGGTCCCTAGAGGCCAGTTCTCAGGGGGAACCCTGCATGCAGGCCTGGGACTCACCAGCTCTTCACACAGCCAGTCCTGCCCTTGCTCTGGCTGGCTCCAGACTGACTCAAAAATGTCTTCTCCCCTTTCCTGAGTTCCCTGGGAAGGGCCTCTCACTCCATATTGATTGCTGGGCAGACTCTGAGTCTGCCTTGGCTCCCCCTCACTACCAGGGAAAGTGTGCCTCTCCCTGAGCTGCCTGCAGACAGAGCCCCAGGAATCTAGGTAATCTCCTTGGGGGTTACACAAATATAAAACAGCTTGTAACAGTTCTAAAGTGTCTAATAACATGTAGAAACACAGGTAAAACTGACTAGGTTTTCACCAGTGAATCAGTTACCTCTCCTGCAGCTGCTGCCATCTGGGTCTTTCTCCACCACTTTTATTGAAGCAAGCACCCCTTTTTTGTATTTAACAACTATCAGCAAGTGCCCTGGCACTTCTCCAGGAGCCATCTTGTCTGCTTCAAAGCAAGGGCGCATCATTAGTGAATAGGACATGGCTCTTCACATGAAATTGAAACAGTGCATGGATCAATTGATTGAGCCCGTGAGTAATGCTTTGAGCACCTCATCTGGAACAAAGAGTACTGCTACATTATATGGTGTCTGGATAAATTGCACTTTTCTGCTCCATACACCAGGACTGTTTGGGTGAGAAATTTACCTGTTAAAAAGACACCAATCCCTATAGAATGAACAAATGTAAGTAATTTGGCTTGCATTTGAATTTGTGCACAAGGGTACACAGGAGGAAGGACTCCCATGAAAGAGATCATGCCCGGCAGATTGATTGTGCTATTTACATTTTGTTTCAGGAACAATGTTCTTCACATATCTCCTTTATCTTATCTGGCATCATATTAATGAAGAAAACCAAGGATTTATAAGGGGAGTTTTCTGACTCAGTATCTGTTGATTGGGTTTAGCACAAGGTAAATGTAAATAAGCATGATTTGCGTCAATTAAAAAATCTCTGGAGCAGTGGGCCTAGTGAGGAGCCTGCTGCAGCTTTTACACCTCAGAAGCAATTTGATGCTGGAAAGTGTACACCAAAGCAAATTCTGTGATGAGGAGACCCATCTTACTCTCTGATCTTACAGGTACAGCAAGAAGCAAGTGAGGAATGATGGGACAGTTGCAATACAATCACAATAATTCCCATAGTATTCGGCAGTGATGGGTCCATCTTACAAAACTCTGGGAGAAATTTCAACATATCCCCATCTTGCCAAAGCCGTAGGGTGTTTGGATGCAGCTACTGGTTCAAGGTCATCTCTAAAGCATCTGGCAAGCACAAGCCCTGTTCACAATGTACTGTATTGAGAAATTCCAAAGTACACGTACACACACACACACACATATATATATATATATGTGTGTGTGTGTAAACCAAACAATGCTTCCCAGCTCTGATCACAGCTTTTAATAATTCAATCTCTACTTCAGCTAAGCTTTCCATCATTTTGGCTGATTGTTATTGGTCCACGCAGGGTTTCTCAAACTTCATTAGATGGAGACATCCTTTTGACAACAAAAATTACTACATGACCTCAGGAAGGGGGACTGAGCCCTCCTGCCGCTGGCCAGGTGGACCAAACCCCAAGCCCCGCCGCCCTGAAGGGGTGTCCAAAACTGAAGCTTGAGGGCTTCAGCCCTGGGCGGGAGGGTTGTAACCTGAGCCCCACCGCCCAGCACTGAAGCCTTTGGGCTTCGGCTTCAGTCCTGGGTGGTGGAGCTCAGACTTTGGCTTCAGCCTCGAGGCCCAGCAAATCTAACACCAGCCCTGGTGACCCCATTAAAATGGGGTCCTGAGCCACAGTCTGAGAAATGCTGGTCCACAATAATTTCCTATAGTTCTAAGGTGCTTCCAGCCTCTGTCTTTTCCCCTATTAGAAGAACAATAGAAGAGAGTGCAGAACTGTAGCACCTGAGTGGTGATTCCCCAACCCATTGTGCCTGTGCAGACAAAATGGCTCTGTGAGCACCCGAGGGTAGCACTCTCAGCCATGGCCCTTAGTTACCGTGTGTACTTTCCCTTACAGTTACAGCCAGATGAAATCAGAATATTTCAAAACTGCTGTGTGGCAAATTCTTTGTTCTTTCTTTGGGTTAAGCCAGGAGCTGAGATACTGACTGCTGAACTGATCAGTTCTCTACATTACAGACTACAGAATGTTTTAGTAATTTACTTTACCTCGTTAATAGATACAGTGTTTAAAATCTCTTGGATAAAAGGCTTCACAAATTGAAGTGACATTTCCATTTTTTCAGATCCAGTATGTGCAAGCGAAGAATATGGCAGCAAATTAGTCAGAGCTGGTGATTTTCTTGAGACAGAGCTACAGAGACCAGGAAGAACATCCAGTTCTGCTATAGGCTGTGGGACAAATTTTAAAAGAATTTAAAATTACTACTATTCATGTCATTCAACCCTCCTTGTTTGAGATTATGCTCTTTTTGTCACTAAGAATATTTTTTTAAGGGGGAAGTCCTTCATATTTAAGGGACTGGCCTTTGCTTCCTCAGGTGAATAACTGATTTCATACAGGTTACTCACAGGAGTAGGACTTGTGGGATTGAGCTGTGTATGAAGATGAAGCTTGGAATTCAGACTTGTCTGAAACTAGATAGAAAGGATGGCTCTCATCCCTAGAAGTCCATATATATAATTAGTCCTTGACAGACCCACTTAGAGCCCTAAATCCTGATTGGGTTTATTTATTTGGAATTTGTTAATATTAAATATTTAGGACCTGATCCAGTGCTCACTGAAAGCAACGGAAAGACCCCATTTACTTCAATGGACATTGGGCCACTCCTTTAATTAGAATAATTTTACTTTTCTCCCCCCCTTTAGTTACCATGCTCTGTGGACTCTGTTTTTTTTTAATTTCTAGAGATTAGAGCCATCTTTTACATATCGTTTCAGACAAGTCTGAATTCCAAGCTTCATCATCGTAAGTGCTAGTTCCATGAGGAAATTAAAATTATTTGGTGATTCAAACTGCAAGCTACAACTATGCCTTACAAAAAGAGGCGTCGTTTCTATTAGAAAACTGTCCAGCCTCTGACTACTGCCTCTGAACTTGTAATATGCAATGGTTCCGTTACCATGCTTCAAATAATATAAGCAAAATTCAAGCTCTGGGTGCTGGCACCTTCTCTACTTTAAGAAACGGAGCTGGAAAAAATACAAAGTGAAATTGTGGCATAAGATGATTATGCAATTGCGGTTGTTTGAGAAGAATTGCCAAAGCCTATTCAGTAAGCTGTGGGAGAAGAATGGTTGATTCTGCTTTGTATAATATAGAAATGGATTTATGCAAGTTTTAAGGATTCAACCATGACAAAAAGTGGGTGCCTCACATTATTGTAGCAATTTAATAAGACAAGAGGACAAAACCTAGACTAGAGCTCAAAAGCTTGAGTATACATAGATAACAGCCCCCTGGTAAACCGTAACTGGGGGGCTGAACCTATCACCAATGTACAACAGATAATATCTATCTAATAATGAAACAGGAAAAATACACCAGCAAAGAAGATTTTCAACTTTTTAGCAGCCTTAAAAGCTGCACAAATGTAGAATCAAATGGACAAATTTGAAACAGGCTGGGAAGAGTGGGTACTAAAGAGCCTGAATTTAGAAGTGGAGAGGGATTATAAACGTACCTCATAACATTTCATATCATTTCCTAAAAGGGCATTTCTGTATATATTTAGCACATATAAAACAAATGGTTGTGGACTGTGGTATAATGTGGCCATCTCCAATTGATGCCAGTAAAGCTTTCCCGCCACACAATCCTGGTTTTTAATATGTGTTTGTGCACCAAGGAAGAACAAAGCCAATATAAAGGGTATAGATTGATATAGGTGAAAATAATTGTAGGACCCAATTCTGCTACTCTCATTGAGTGGTGCCTTAATTATTTTCTTACAGTGTTATTTTAAAATTAATTTTAAAACACATAATCCTGCACAGAATAAGCCTGTAAAACCCTTACCCAGTCACAAGGTAAGGTTGTGGAAAGTGATAGCTTTAGTGGTCAAATCCCACGAAAGCTCATGCTTCAAAACTTTATAGTTAGTCTTTAAGGTGCCACAGGACTTTGTTACCTCTGCTATTCCAGACTAACACGGCTACCTCCCTGATTCTTGATACCATTTCTTTGTTGTTCTTGCCAAGTTGGAACTGTATCTTTTACATCATTATTTCTTCACCTTTTAAAAGGAAAAAACCAAAACCAAGTACAAATGTAGTTTGCAGAAAGAGAAAAATCACAAGCAACTTAAAAACGTGTTCCTTGATCAAGACTGAACGGTGTAGCATTATTTAAAAATGTTATACCTGTTTCTACTTTTGGTTGTCTCTGCCAGTAGGTGTCATGATACATCAACCTGTGAAACTGTTCCATATTCTCAGGGGGTTAAATGGTTAAATCTATATATATAAAAGTCAAATGGTGTATGCGTGTATGTACGTCCATTTACTCCTTCCACACCGTTTGAGCTAGACTTGAAATTTGGTACAGTTATAGGTCTTAGGGTCCTAATCAGGGTAAGAGTCGAAAATTTTTCAAATCTCACCTCTGACACCCCCCCAGGGGTGAAATTATTTAAAGGCCAATCACATCAGCTGGGCAGCTGCTGTTCTCTGTGACATAGTTATGATGTCATAATACCCCCTCCAACGGACCCTGCATTCGCTCAGCTCTCTGGCCGCTCCAACGGACCCCGCACTCGCTCAGCTCTCTGCCCCCTCTCCACCTCCGACGAACCCGAGTTGGGTTTGGTCGGAGGGTAAGTGAGGTAGGGGTGTCGGGTTTGGTCGGGGGGTGAGGTGGGGGTGTCGGGTTTGGTCGGGGGGTAAGTGATCGGGGGGTGTTGGGTTTGGTCTGGGGGGGTGGGTGGGAAGGTGTCGGGGTGGGTGAGGGGTGAGGGGTGAGGTGTGGGTGTTGGGGTTGGTCAGGGGGTGTTTGGGTTGGTGGGGGGGTAAGATGGGGGTGTTGGGTTTGGTTGGGGGGGTGAGGAGAGGGGTCGGGGTTGGTCGATGGGTAAGTGAGGTGTGGGTGTCGGGTTTGTTTGTGGTGGTAGGTAGGGGTGTCGGGTTTGGTTGGGGGGGAACGTGAGGTGGGTGTGTCAGGTTTGGTCTACGGGGGGTGAGGTGTGGGTGTTGGTCGGGGTGTTGGTAGGGGGTGACGTGGGGGTGTTGGGTTTGGGTGGGCGGGTGAAAATGTGAGTCGGGGTTGGTCAAGGGGTAAGTGAGATGGGGGTGTCGGGTTTGGTCGGGGGGGTGAGGTGGGGGTGTCAGGTTTGCTCTCTGCCCCCTCCAACGGACCCCGCACTTGCTCAGCTCTCTGCCCCCTCCCCACCTCCGACGGACCCGAGCAACGCCGGGTATTTTCGCTAGTTAAGACTAATAATTACTAAGTGCTCCCTAAATTATTCGCTGGTGATAGTTAAAATAGCGCTTAATTTTCTTAAGCACCCTAGTGAGGAATTCTATTGTCTGGGTGATGCTGTGTTACAAATAAAAACAGTTGTCACTATTGAATAATTTTCTTTGTATTGCACAGGCATTAAAGTCATTTCCTCCTGTACTAGGCATCTACCTGGCATTTGTTGGAACATCATAATAATAAAGGAGTGGGTAAAAAAAAATGAAGATGCAACATCCTAAATCCTGTGTATTAAACAGAAGAGTTTAATGAGGGTCAAAGATTAAATCCGTAGATATATGGGGCTGGATTCACAGAAGAACTGAGGTAACTGACACTTTAGGAGCTGAACTCCCAGAATCAGGCCCCACTAGCATTCTCTCTCTCTCTCTCTCTCACACACACACACACACACACACACACACACACACACCCTCCCCCCCGCCCCCCAAGTCCTCGTAGGCAGCTAAAATCACTGGACAGCTAAATGTTTGCAGTGAAAGTTGCCTAGGCTTCTGCCTTTGAGCATGTACCTCGCCCCAGGCCCGGTGTCTGGATGCTAAACCCTAAAGCAATGTGAAAACCAGAATAATGTTCCTTTGCCTAATTCACCTGTGGGACTGGATCTGGTAAGCATGCTCCAAGCTCACCTGCCAGATTGGGCCTTTATAGGTGAGCTTCCACAAAAGGGCTTGGGGGGCTGAGGGGGCAGGTTACTCACCTGGGGTCTGGGAGACCCCTAATTCAATGATTCTTCATTTAGCAACAGTGTAACAGCTTCAATGGTGGGCCAGAGACAGCAAGGACATGTGTGAAAAATGCTGTAGCCCGCTGGTTAGAGGACTCACCTGGGAGGTGGGAGACCCAGAAGCCAGACCACTACTCCAATGACTTTTCAAATTATTTCACCACAGTGGAACAGCATCAACAGGAGAGACAGAATATCCCACTGGGTTAGGTCACTTCACTGAGAGGTGGGCGATCCAAGTTCAAATCCCTTCTTGTCCTCAACTTGAACCCTGGGTCTCGCACATGCCACGTGACTTCCCTAACCACTGGGCTAAAAGTTATGAGGGAACGCCTGCTTTATCCTTGTCCCGTGGCTTCTTGCAAAAGCAGTCAGGCACCTACCACCAAGAGAGGGGGGTGCAGCTGAAAATCCCAGGCAGAGAGAGGTGCCGTCCTGTAGCCTGGATTTAGATGCCTGTCACAAAGCTTGGGGCAGGGCTCAACACACACACACACACACACACACACGCTCTCCACCCCCACCCCGCCCACAGCTTGACAACTTCCATTGGCCTTGAGTGAAAAGCCTCCTTGCCCGCTGGCTTGTGTGAATCCCATTCTCAGACACCGCTTCCACCCCGTCACTGTAAAGGGAGTCAAGGCGCCTAACTCAGACTTTGTGAATTCCAGCGGTTTTCTATGCATCTAAATGTTAGGTGGGGTGGCACTGAGAACCTCCATTAATTTGATTGACATCAGGTGAGGCTGTAGGTGTAACTGAGAACAATTTAGTTATCTGTGTACACAGCTGCATGCCACATTTCCCCCTGCTCTCCCTGCCTCCCCCCATGGAGCGGGAAGATAAAGTTACATGGCCGCAAGCGCTGGGAGAATTTCCCATTTTATTGCCCGTGTTCGAGACCGAAATACATGAGCGGAATGTGGGGGAAATGTTATGTGCACCTGCACCCTGGCAAGTAGAGGCATTGTGAAACTGAAAGTAATTCACAACACTGGGCACTCGGTCGTCATTTAGTCAGTATACGGTACACACACTGCAAACCACTGAGCACCTACAGCTCTCCCTGGGAACTGAGGTGTTTGCACTCTACAGGATCATATGTGTACAGGCCTTAAACTCAGACATGTATATACAGATTCAAATTCATGTTAGACCACTTGGAACAAACTAGTGTTGCTTTTAAAGCAGGGTAAATTGCTGCCCTACTGATTTTAACATTACCTCTTTAGCATGCATCCTGCCCGAGAAACGCAGCATCTGCTGCGATGCCAGGGGCATCATAGCAAGGCCCCGGAGGACTCTCAGGCAAGAATAGGCTGGAATGGGAGCGGGGACTTCGCAATGCCAACATCTGCCATTTTTGCTTCCTTTTACCATCAGAGATCAGATCAGATCCTGCTTACTCATAAATACACAAAGACAATATGCAGGCAATGCCCAGGCATTTTTGCAGGCTAGCGACACGCAGAAGAGTTCTATTTGCACCTTGATACAAAATGCTCCCTGGCACTGATAGGGTGCAGGAGTCCTGCAGAAATCTGAAGTTGATTAGTCTGTCACGTGAGACGGTGTATGAGGTCACCATACGAGACAGCAGCCTCCTCCCTCCCCCGTTCAAAACCTATGAACATTTTATCAGTAAGTTTGATCTAATTTAAAGACATTGCAGCAGAATTAGGAGATGTCACAAATTAGTAATGCATTTGCCTAGAGCATCAGCATACAACCCAAGTCACTCAGCTTTTATATGCCAAACTTTAAACTAAGTTGCAAGGCACATCCAAAGCACACATGAATTTAGTCAAAAAGCCCAACGGCTTGAGTCATCCACTGTATTAAGCCACTTTGAAGTTGATATAACGCTACTGAAACTAAACTAATGAAGTTACACCACTGGAAAAGTGCAAGGAGGCACCGAGCCCCACATCATTATAGAAGAATCCCTAATGTTGCTCATGGAAAAACTTGCAATTTGAGCACAAGCAGCACTTACTTTGTGTTTACCTATCATGTGGCTAGGCACCAAATGCAAACAAGTGTTATCACAACTATACTATTCATGAAACTGTGGTCTCTGGGTCACAGAAACCAAACACAATGATCTATATGGCCGTGCAATCAAAACACATGAGCCAAAAAGCCCCTTATTAAAACAACCACATCCCCTGCCCTTTTTGAAAATCATGATACCGCATCCATTTTCCATTAGTTCCAAATCAGGAACTGATGGTATGTCTGCTTCCATATGCTAGAAACCTTAGCTGACCTAGAGCAAGAGCTAGTCCTCACCAACATCTGGATCACCTTCTCAGCGCGCACACACACACACACACCCACCCCACCCACCCACCCCCTGTGGTGAGCAGGGGGCATGGCCTAGGAGAAGGGGTGAGGCTGGGCAAAGGTGTTTGATTTTTCTGTAATTAGAAAGTTGGTGACCCTAATGCTGCCTGGGGTAGCCCAGTGCTTAATGTGTAATGAAAGTGGTGCCGGGGCTCAAACAATTTTTTTTTACTTTCACGACTGATGCAGCAAGCCCAGAGGTGCCAGGCTATGAACTGCCGAGCCCAGAGGTGCCAGGACTATGAACTGCCGAGCCCAGAGGTGCCGGGGCTATGAACTGCCGAGCCTAGAGGGGCAGGGATCAGCCCTGGCAATACCTGGAAAAGCCCCAACACTCATTGCCTCAGGAGTCGCAGCTGTGAGCTCTCCCACAATGGGGGCAGGAAACAGCAGAGGAAGGGGTGGGAGTGCTCCCCTGGCAGCCTGACTTCGGGACGCTCCCGGCTCCTTGGAGCTCTGGCTGCCTAGGTAGACTGTGGTGTAAATAAAACGATGCCTAAGGTGGAGTGGGGGCTGCTGGCTGGGCTCTGCTGTGACTGCACCATTTGCACCTGTTGCAAAAACTGCTTTACCTTTGGAGCTCAATCCCAATATACTCACAAAGAACAGGCATTACTCAGTAGGTTTCTGAAAAACAAGATTTATTGCAAGCAATAGGAGTCAGAGGGGTTATTACCCAAACAACTGGCTCAACTCCATGCCAGGCTGAGGCCTTTCTTATACTCAGGTGTGAATAAGGGAGGAGGGCTTTCAATACACTTACACAGGTGATAACACTTAATGGCTATCACATCCATTGTTCAGTATTAATCTATGCCATTTACATGTCTGGTAAACAGGAAGCCAGGATCCTTAGGGGTACTCAGACACTATGACGCCTTGCCCAGCTGTGGCAGGGTAAACATGAGTTTAAGATGCATGCCAGGCTAGAGGTTGAGAGTTCATATACAGGGAGTGAAAGTACAGTTTGAGACAGTTTTTAAAATCATACTACACAACATTCATAATACAGTTGTTTCTAAATTGTGTTATTCCAACACACCCTTGTAGCTACGCTCCTGTGCAACACAATTTCTGTATCACCCCTAGCCCTCAAATATTACCATGGGGAAAGGAAACTTACATGCCGTGATGTTACTCTTCAGTGAGCGAAGAGCATTGGAGCAAAACATCTTCTAGCCTCTGCCTTGCTTCATGTTCTCCAGAGAGCTCTTGCTTTAAGATCAGCGTACGGCTTAAATCCATGCACAAGCGGCATTTTGGAACGGTTCCTGGGACACCCCAATGTAAAATGCAGGTGCCCTTATGGCAGAATCTCTGGACTCCCAGGCACCAAAGGGTTAATATGCGGGAGGGTGGGGGGTGGGACACCATCATCAAGTCTTATTAAATAAGACCAAGCCCCAGAATTAATGGAAGCAGAACAATTTGTTAAATAATCCTAGAAGATTCTTATTTGTTGAGTGCTGAAAGTGAGCTGCTAAAAATAATTACTGTTAATATAAAAAATAAAAAGAAACACACCCAGAAAGCGCAAAAGACCAACAACAGAGTGAAAACAAAACATCACAGGGTTAATAAGTCACAGCAGACACATGGGATGTTTACTGTAAGGAGCATTTGGAAGCCCACAGGGGATGTCTGTACTGCAGCTGGGAGTGAGTCTCCCAGCCGGACATGTGTTTATGCTAAAAATAGTCTGGCTGTTGTGGCACAGCACAGGTTTGGGCTAGGCACCAGGAGGTGGGAGGGGTTCAAGCTTGGGGGGCTAGCCTGAGCCTCCACCAGTGCCATAACAGCCACACAGCTAGTGTTAGCATGCTGACACAATGTGTCTGTCCTCCCATCCCCTGTAGAGTTCTCAGCATAAAGTTCAGTTATTGTGGCTTTGTGTGGACAGCATCCAATCTTGTCTTTCTTTACTGCTGGGAAAGAGGAGCTGATGACACAGAAGCCAAAGTTTGGAACTTTTTGCTTAAACAATATTCTTCGTTTGCACTTTTTGTTCCTGTGTGGAAACAGGGAAGGGTTATCTTCTCCTGCGCCCTGCATTGCTCATGTTCTGAGGGCCTTATTTTTCAAAGGTGCGGCGCGCACACAGCTCTGATTACATCTGCAAACCAGGCCTTTCTCGTTTAGTCCCAATAGGGCTGTAGAATTTACAATATTTTATTTAACTCTAAAGCCTCCTTGATTTCAAGGCAAGCTTTTAAATCAGAGATTGGTGCCACACAGACAAGAAGCCGGCATTGTGTGCATACTTAATTATCACAAGTGATGCTCACTTCAACGTTTTACCCTTCATTATTCCTTACACCTCTGTCTACAACCCTTTGACTAGATTCTCCCCGTGAACACATAACTCCAATCAACATGGTTATCCTGGATCTTTGCCTCCAAAACCAGATGTTTTTACTCCTTGACCTAAAGGACAATCTGCATTGCTTGTTAGCAGTACTAAGGTTTTTTATGTTTCGACCACAGACAACCCCCACGGAAGCAAAATTTGTACATATTTATCAGCTAGGCGTGACTGCCAGGGAACTATTACAGCAGTTTCAGAAAAGCACAATAAATTATGCATCAGCCACAGAGACGTAAAGAAAACACTTATTTAATTTTTACAGAAGTCTATACAATTCTGATACTGCCCTTTCACACAATGCCCTGGAAACTTTCCTTGCTAAAACAGAAATGCCTCTCTGTGGTACAGTGAGGGAGCTTGGATGCTCTGTTAACAGCAACAGCGCTTCCCGACACCCTGAAATCCAGGACACTGGGGAAGGTTGCTAGCTCAGCCAGCTTCTTTGATTTTTACAAACATATTTCTAACCCCCTTGCAGGCAAGCTGGTCAGTGAGTCCCCAGTAGAAGGTACCTTCCCCTACATCTTGAGAGAGGCTTGATTTCAGTGATTCCCAAAGCAGTCAGGATCTCATGTGCTTGTACTATAGAGCAATTTCCCTAATTAATAGTGATATGGAAAATATTGGCTAAACTTTTGGCAGTGAGGTCGGAGAAAGATGAGAAAGGCAGGCATGGCTCGAATAACAAAAGAAAGTTAGTAGATATAATAGCAGTGTAGCATAATAAGCCCAACCCCCAGTTACTTCTAGATTTGTTTGCTCAATGTCCAGTGGCTGTCACAAAAGCTAACGATGTTAGGATCCATTAGAAAAGAGAATGATAATAAGACAGAAAATACCACCATGCTACTATATAAATCCATGGTACTCCCATGCCTTGAATACTGAATGCAGTTCTCGCCACCTCAACTCAAAAAAGATATAGAATTGGAGGTACAGAGAAGGGCAACAAAAATTATTAAGGGTCTGGAATAGCTTCTATATGAGGAGAGTTCAAAAGACTTGAACTTTTCAGCTTGGAAAAAAAGAGAACTATGGGGGGATATGATAGAGGTCTATAAAATCATGACCGGTGTGGAGAACGCAGGGCTGGCGCTAGGAACCAGCAAAGCAAGCATGTACTTGGGGCGGCACATTTCCAGGGGCAGCATTCCAGCACCGGCCAGCCCTCATTTTCAGAAAAATCCACCACTGTAGGGGGAGAAAAAACCACATACAGATCAAAAAAATCTCCAGGAGTGTGAGAGGAGCGTGTTGTGAAAAATATTGTGTCACATCATGACATGGTCACTCATAATGTGAACGAGAGTAAATGTGTTAATGTTAATGGTTATTGATTAATTAAATCACGATTACTTGTGTGTACTGTGCCACCCTTCTGGCGCCATTCTCTGTATCACACTGGTGCCACTAGTTTAGATTGTGGTATTGAATATTTTGTTTGTGTTTGGACTTGTTATAAATTGTTTCAACTTTCAAAGTAATCAAACCTTGGTAAAGGTGAGTAAAGCATTTATTTATTTACTTAGTCTAACTACAAATTCTCTGTTTTCTTTTTTTTTATTTTTAAACAGTCAAAAAGCACAAAACATTGCAAAAGTGTAAAAACCTAGAGCCGGCCCTGGGAGAAAGTGAATAAAGGAAGTGTTATTTACTCCTTCACATAACACAAGGACCTCAGGTCACCCAATTAAAATAAAAGGCAGAAACAAGTTTAAAACAAACTGAAGTACTTTACACAATGCACAGGAAACCTGTGGAACTCATTGCTAGGGGATGTTGTGAAGGTCAAAACTATAATGGGGTTCAAAAAATAATTCAGTAAGTTTCGGGAGACTGGTTCCATCAATAGCTATTAGCCAAGAAGGTCAGGGATGCTGTGGGTGTCCCTCTTCTCTGAGTGCCAGAAATTGGAAGTGGACCACAGGGGATGGATCACTTGATGATTACCTGTTCTTTTAATTCCCTCTGAGGCACCTGGTATTGGCCACTATCGGGCTAGATGGGCCATTGGTCTAATCCAGTATGGTTGTTCTTATGATGAAGAAAAGGCCTTTGATCAAGTGAACTGGGAATACATGCTATTTACCCTCCAGAGATTTGGTTTTAGGCCTGTTTTTAGAGCATGGGTTCAACTGCTATAAAAGGTCTCCACATCTCATATCTTAACCAGTGGCATAATTTCAGTCTCATTTAACTTCCTCAGAAGCCCTAAACAGGATTGTTCATTGTCTCCGCGCCTGTTTGATCCAGGCTGAGAACCCATGGAAATCCCCATAGGCTTTCACTCAGATATTTGAGATATCAGGACTGGCCCATTGTAGTACCATTTGATGTGAACACCAGCGATACCCTTTTGTTTATAAATATCCCAAAACCACAATCCCTGACCTAGTGTTAATCCAAGATTTTGACTCACTTTCATGGTGAGGTAATATCTTTTATTGGACCAACATCTATTGGTGAGAGACAAGCTTTGGAACTTACACGGACCTGAAGAAGAGCTCGGTGTAACCTCGGTGATGGTTTCCCAGATCTGAAGAGCTCACCCACCTTGTCTCTCGAATATCCAAACATGGCTACAACAACACTGCATACAACATAGGTAGTCAGAGACAATTTAATACTTGGGGATAAAAATACCAAGGAATCTTGAAACACTTGTAAAAATGAAGTGAGCACCAACCTTTCTATGACTAGCCAATGACTCCAGATCCTGGCAAGAGTTTTCTCTGACCCTATGTGGGAAAATTAACACAGTTAAGATGAACATCTTATCCAGATTTTTGTACATTTTGAGCAGACTACCCATCATCATCTCACCATCCTCTTTTAAAGGATTTAGTAAGATTATCGTATGGGGCCCAGAACAATGCCCCACACTATCTTGGTGGATGTCTCAGCTCTCCTTTGATAGGGGCAGGAGATCCAGGGGTCTGAAGCAGCTGTATCATGTCCCAGGCCTCCACTGACTTCAATACAGCCACCATAATGCTTTAAGCCAATCCACCTGCCAGGGATCCTCATTCTACAGAGAAAAAGAGTGCCCTCTGTAATGGCCACCTGGGGAGTATTGTCCATTTTTGGCCAATAGATTCCATACAAAAGCCACTATTTGAAGTCATTCTGATTTATAGATTGACGACCAAACATATGAAGAAAATAAAAAGAGAGAGGCATTACATCCTGCCTCATTGGATTGATAATGGGGACATAGTTCCAGTCCATGTCCTGTAATATCAGTGTAACCTCCCAGCCACAGCAATAGGGCAATATATACGGCTAAAGCATTTATTGAGCTAGCTCTTTGGTCCAGATGTCCTGAGGCTGCCCAACACCCCTGAGAACTGAGTATAGTAGACATAGCCCTCAAGCCCGTGCATGATTTTTTGATGGAAAAAGACCAAGTCTTGACTTTATTACTCAAATCTGGGGTAAAGAGCTGGCAGATCCTTTAAAGGCTCCACAGTGGTCAACTACATTATACAATGCTGTGCTTCTAGAGATTTGTAATTATATTTAATTAAACAAAAATGTTTAGACTGTATTGGACACCACAGAGACTACATAAAACTGTTCCTTTGAATACATGCTGGTGCTGCAGGACAGATAACGGCACCCTTCTCCCGCTGTTGTGGGAATGTCCTCTCGTTAAACATCTGTGGGAAGAAGTTGACAATAGAATTTAAATGGTTTGGGGCTTTAGCAAGCAAACATCACTCAAGAATTACATAGTTGGATATTTACCCATGAATTTGGGCATTTGTGGTTTCTGAGAGCAGCCATGATTATGGAGTGAGCGATTTTACAGACGTAAATCAACGCACAGAATAAACCAATGGCTTTTCTGACCCCTCTGACCTAGTGACCAAATAAGGGCCACCCTCTGCCACAGGGAGCCACATGAGTTAGAAGAAATCTGGTGTCCAGTTTTAGAAACATTTGACTAAGGAACACCCTGGAGCTCAGCGGCCACTCTAGACCTCCTCCCGTTTCCTCCTCCCCGCTTCCAGCCTGGTTTTCACACTTCTCCTCCCTGCCTTTCCTCTGATTTACTCCCATTAATTGTAAAGTTTGGATTTTATGGTTTAATATTGATTGTAAAAATGTGTTTTGCGTATGTATGTGATGGCTATGCCGTACATTCTGTATGCTCACTGTGAGTTTATCATTTTCATTTCTGTTTGCTTTTTGTATCATGATGGTTTATGAAAAGTACAAACTAATAAGAAACCTTAATTAAAAAAACCCACAAGCCAACCCCCCTAGGCTGATTGTACTTACTGAGTGAGTGACCCGGACAGTACTGCAACTGAGCCATGCACTCAGAACCTTGTAGTTTGCACTTTGCAGGTAGCAGAGCCAGCGAATGAACTAAAGTAAAGCTGCCTGCTGGCTAAGTCAGCGGGAGCTTCTCTCATCTGGAAGCTGCTTTTCCATACTTCAAATCCTACCCTCCCTTTTAGGGAAGATGAGAGGAAATAAGTAGGTCAGGATCATGGTTCTATGCTTCTCAGATTTTGTAATAAAAAGTAAGTAAATAAATAAAATTGATGGATCAAAAATCTCGCCTTCCCCCTCTATGTTTCCAATGTGTTTTCCCCTAAAACAAATGCTTCAGTGCTCTTGCTTCTAATTATAAAGAAATGCCAGCATCTAAGATTTCACAAGCAACCCTACAATAATAAACCAGCAGGCATGTGGGACGGAGGAAAAAATAATCAGTTTTAAGCTTCCATGGCAATATTGTAAACAACTTCAATCAAAAATGATTTTTAAAACCTTGAAAGCACTTTGACAGCATCCTTTTAATTAACCACTGTAATCCATATCCTTGCTGCTTATGTGGTTGCTCGGAGTCTCAGAAAAAGATTCAAATGACGCACCTACATGCAGTTGATATATTATAACCTTCCCTCAATTTTCTTTAAAGCATCATTTTACTAAGATAGATAAACAGGATACCAAAGCGAAGATGTAATTACAAGATGAATTACATACATTCACAATTATTAGGAGCCTTTTCAAGTTTGTTTCCAGACATTTATTACAGGGAACAGGGATGAAAAACGCTGACAGAAAGATCTCTCTGAAGGAAATTAACTAAAATATGTATTACACTTTAAACCCTTTACTCACAGACTAGCAGACCAATTCTTCATTCCTTCCAGGCCCTTTGGCTGCTCCAGTGGGGAAAAGGGCACTCAAGAGATTTCTTGTTCAGCGGAGAGCTCAGAACCAACTCTTCATCCTCCTCCCCCAATATTTGTTCCTGTTACCAGAAATCTCAGCTGGAACAGAGAATTGGACCCCAGGACTTTACATACCAGATCCTGCACAGGGCAGTGTGGATGAGTGTGTAGGACAATGGATTAAGAGTCAAAGGACCTCGCTTCTCTTCCAGGTTCAGCCACCTCTCTGTGCCTTTGTTTTCTCCTTCCACCTTTTGTTGTGTCCACGTATATTGTAAACTCTCTGGGAAAGGGTTGTCTTTTACTGTGTATTTGCACAGTAGCTAGCACAATGGGACCTTTCGGGTCTAGTTCAATATAAATAATAAACAAGTGCCACCATATGATTGCACTGTGCCATCACCCACTTTTTATTAGTGGCATCGTTTTATGTTTTATTAGCTTGGTTCTTCTGGACTCCGGGGTTGGAATCCTCTGCTGGGCCCAACAGCTTCTGTAGAATGTCAACTTTCATTTAACAAAAAGTTCCTTTCCCTTGTGATTGTTAGGCCAACCTTCCAAAGAAGAGTGCATGAAATCTTACCAGAGCTACGAACAGCCTAAAACAGTACTAGTAACTCAGAGGAGTCAATTGCTCCTTCTTTTCAATGGAGTCCTGACACTGAAGCCTACTAATAATGTTTTGTTTAAACAGTCATCCACTTTCACTGATCCTTATAGCAAACCATATGGCTCCTCTGGGATTGGGGTGGTGTTTAGGATTGTGGGAACCCCCTGAAGAGAGCTCACCCAACATCTTATTTCCATTTTGTGGGCTGGAAGGTACTTTTCCTTTTTTCCACGCATGAGCAAGTAGATCCTAGTCTACTAGTTCTCATTCAGAAAGTTCTCCAGACTTGGTGGGCAGGCAGCGATGGCGTCAGTCTTTGAATCTCTGGCAAAGTGTCTAAACACACTAGACACATTTTCTTACCTGCTAGTTGATTTTTTGTGTCTTAGCAGGTGCCCACAAACAAAGCCCATGAAACAGTAAAAAAACAAAGCTTGGAACTGCAGAAGCTACCCAGGGGAATTTCCAGGATATCTGGGAAGGAAGCCTTCTTAGCCTAGGTTTGGTGTGACCCACACCAGACAGAGCAAGACAGACAATTTTTTTTATTGACTTGAAACAAGCTGGTTATTTATTTCCTCAAATCAATTGTGTAAGAGCAGGTGGACTCTTGGCTTCTGGGAGAATGCTGAGAGAGACAGAGAGAGATGGGTGGTGGATGGGGTTTTGGTGAAAGGGATCTGGTCTCTGAGGGAGCAGTTGGATCATCTCTCGGAGCTGCAGAAGGTCAATAGACAAGATGCTTCTCAGCACTCTGCAGTAATTCAAATAATCTGGCACCCGTTGCTCTGTGCTTTTACAGCCTTCCAGTTCTGTGGGAAGAGGGCAAATGTGTTTGACAAACTCCTTTGTCCTGAGGACTGGGAAGACATGCTGAGCACAGGGTTTCAGGTCAGGATACCTACTGCAATATAGGGTGGTGAGACTGGGATTCAAAAAGATGCAGGGAAAAGAGGAAACAAGATTTTTCTGAATGAGTTTCATGTGAAGTGGCCAATAACCCAGGTGAAGAGAGATCTACTTAACCAGGTAGGTTGGAGGTTCTTCTTCCTCAGGAAGTGCAAGGCTTTCTGGGACACGATGGGTCTAAGAGTGGTACTGAGTGCAAGGAACCAGATTCTAGCAAGATACTTGAATACCCATTACTGACATGCAGAAATGGATGGTGAATTATGACTTGATTAGAACTCCCAGATTGTGGTTTATGATTTCAGGATTCTTTTGTGAAAGAGGAAGGCTAAACCTGTAGGTGAGTCTATGACTGTTCCAAGATGCATATGTTTTTGTAAAAGAATGGGTGAGATTTTCTCTAGGTTCACCTCTAAGGGCTAAAACTGCTGAAGGAGAATGAGAGACCACACAGAGTGATTCCTGCTGGAACTTAGTTTCCAGGTAAGGAATTATAGAAGGCCACCACTATCACTGATATGATTGTAGTACAATTTCAGGGGGAACAACTCAGAATTTAGGTCATATAGGAGACAAGCTCTCCCTCAAAAGAAATGGGTGTAAGTGTGGAGGTGTTTACAGAGGGATAGTGACTTGAGCTCTAAGAAATTGAACGGCTTGATTCCAGCATGTAATGAGTCTGGAAAAGATCCCTTGAGATTCCTGAGGAGGATTCTGGAGAAGAGGATCTGTGGTAGAGGGGCATGCTTTGGGAGTGTCTATGAGGGATGGAGGGTGGGAGGGAGCAGGAAGGTCTTGAAGACTCCACTGAGCCACACAATAGTGCAAAAATAGGGCTTCTCCCTCAATCTATATACATAAAAGTCAAGTGGTGTATGTATGTATGTATGACAGCGAACTCCTCCTGCACCGTTTGAGCCAGAGACTTGAAATTTGGTACACTTGGGGTCTAGATGCTGGTAAGGGTCGAAAAATTTTCGGATCTCACCTCTGACGCCCCCCAGGGGTGAAAGTCTTTCAGGGCCAATCACATTGGCTGGGCGGTTAGGTGGTGATGATGTCATAATACCCCCTCCAACAGACACCACACTCGCTAAGCTCGCCCCTCCCTCCTCCAATGGAACCCCGGAGATCCCTCAGTTCTCTGCCCCTCCCCCCTCCCCCCTCCCCCCTCCCAATGGAACCCCGGAGATCCCTCAGTTCTCTGCCCCTCCCACCTCCCAATGGAACCCAGGACTCCATCAGCCCTGTGCCCCCCCCCACCTGCGAAGGTCCCCGGAATCCCTCGGCTCTGGCCCCCCGCCCTGCGACGGATCCGAGTTGGGTTTGGTGGGACGGTAAGTGAGGTGGGGGTGTCGGGTTTGGTCGGGGGGAGAGGTGGGGGTGTCGGGTTTGCTTGGGGGGGTCAGGTGGGGGTGTCGGGTTTGGTCGGGGGGGTAAGTGAGCCGGGGGGTGTCGGGGTTGGTCTGTGGGGTGGGGCGGTGGGAAGGTGTCGGGGTGGGTGAGGGGTGAATGGTGGGTGTTGGGTTTGGTCTGGGGGGGGGGAAGGTGTCGGGGTGGGTGCCCAGACCAAACCCGACACCCCCCCGTCTCACTTACCCCCCGACCAAACCCGACACCGCCACCTCACCCCCCCACCAACCGCAACACCCCCTGACCAACCGCAACACCCACACCTCACCCGTAACCCACCCCGACACCTTCCCACCCCCCCAGACCAAACCCGACACACCCCCCCGGCTCACGGTGCACTGTGTAGCACACAGATTATTAAATACACTGTTCAGTCGGGGGGTGAGGTGGGGGTGTCGGGTTTGCTCAGGGGGTGAGGTGGGGGTGTCGGGTTTGGTCGGGGGGTCAGGTGGGGTGTCGGGTTCGGTCGGGGGGTCAGGTGGGGGTGTTGGGTTTGCTTGGGGGGGGTCAGGTGGGGTTGTCGGGTTTGGTCGGGGGGTAAGTGAGCCGGGGGGTGTTGGGGTTGGTCGGGGGGGTGGGAAGGTGTCAGGGTGGGTGAGGGGTGGGTGTTGGGGTTGGTCAGGGGGTGTCAACTGTCTGCCCCCTCCCCACCTCCGACTGACCCGAGCAACGCCAGGCACTTATGCTAGTAAATAATATAAAATAAGAAAGAATGACAGGGGAAAGGGCGGGGTATTAAAGTAAATCTCTTACCTCTTCTTTCTCTCAGCTGTCTCTGACATCCAGTCGAGCTCTGGATTTAGCATGGTGAGCCCCGCAGTTTTGGTTCATTCCAGCTGGCAAATAGCTGGGTGGACAAACTGCTCAGTTGCTGCTTAACTAAACATTTAAAGCACACCAGCCCTGCAAGAGAAGACTAGGGAAACTGCAGTTCTGGCACCATTATAACTTCCTTCTAAATAGAGAGTGAAAAGCCTGCATTAGCTGTGCTCTCTTCCATGGCTCTTACTGGTTGAGGAATAAAGATGTTACCTCAGGGAGCATCACTTGCTACCTCCCTCACTTTGATGCAGAGGAGTCTGAAGATATTGCCTGAAAACATAAGGGACTAACATAAAATCTTTTGCTCTTGATTGGCCCTTCAATTCCTGATGGGCACCAGAAGAGAGGAACAACACATTCTCTCCACTGGAAAGCAGAGCCACAGAACAGTTTTGAAGAAAAGGGCCAGAACATGGTGTTAGAAGAAAATACATCTATTAAATGATGGCAGCAATTAACAAGAACTTGCTACAATATTCAAATAGTCAATGGCAAGTGCCTTTAAAGGACACTGGATAGATTTTTTAAAGAATAAATTTTACCAGTTAGATTGTGTTGCCTCAAGTCAGGTTTAAATTGTGAAGTGTTAGTAACTTGGACCTCATGATTTATTCACCGCTTGTCTCTGCTCTTATTGAAGAAATTCTTCATTAGCACAAAGCCCTAGTTTGAATCATCCAAATGGATTTACTCAATTATTTTTGAGAACTGAGCTGTGGCGACTCCAACACCTGACATGGAAGCCCCCTTTTCCTGTTTAAAGAGGACAATGTTGATAACTGATTAGACACTATGTTTTTTAAATGTTATAATGTTTCACAATCGTTAAACACAGAAATCTGTTTATTTACCCAAACAAAACAGAGGAAATAATTCCAGCCCTCAGTTTTTGAATTTTCATTTAAACTTGTGAACATTAGTTCACAACTTAGATAGATGTTTGTGTATCTATGTACCTCCAAAATACTCATATTTCATAGTCTTTTTCACATTAATATTCACCAACAGTATCACAAAGTTCTTTTTTTTTCTTTTTTCTTTTCTTTACATAACTGTAAGCAATAGTAATTCTAGAAACACTAGAGGGGAAAAAAGCATAGCAATGTCCACATTACAAGAAAAAGTGCACATTACCGGGTCACAATCACAGTCATTACTTGGAAAACTATATGTAACAAGTAGATATAAAATATCACTGATGCCTTCAACTCATTGTCAAAAACTGAATTACATAAAAATTTGTACATGAAATAAGGCAAATTCAGGAATGCACAAGGAACTTGTTATTCAACAAAAGCTAAACAGAACAAATAGTACAGTAAGCATGAACGAAAGTACTTGTCTCTATATATTCAAAAATAAGCTTGCCTTAGTGCACAAAAAACACCATTAATGTGTATTCAACCTTATAAAATAAGAAATAGGGGCCGGGAAAAGTTAGGGAGAGGAGAGAAGAGTTTAATTAAAGTTGCAGCTGCATCCATTTAAAGTTGTTGTACAGTTTTCCGTTAGGTGCGGGCATTACACAAATCACACTAGAAATGTCAAGGTCCTTTTTTTCCCTGTACGTATGTTGTTTAAAGGAATAAATAAATAAATAAATAAACACAAGAGTGCAAATTTTCAGATTGTCACTTGCAACCTCTTAACATTCAATCATCTACATCCAATCGCTACTAAAGGGACTCGTACAAGACAGCAGCAGCGATCACGGAGTTAAATGAGCTAGCTGTAAGAAACCAATTTTTTTTAAATGATATGTCTTTTAAAAAAACCCTCATCTCTATTAACTGCTAATAAAGCTGCAATATATTACAGGATGGAGGTGAGAATGGCGTGAATGTAAGGAAAAGCATGCTTCCTTTTGAAGGGATTCCAGAGATGACAATTTACAGTACACAAGGGAAGGGTATCCAGCATTGAGAGTTACTTGTTGTAGAAAGAATATGTAGTTGGGGAGAAGGGCAGGGTCAGGGGGTTCTGAAGAGGAAGAGGGGGACTTACACTATCTCCTCAAAACATTTTTAGGACCAGTGAAAAAGTTTACCAAAGTAAAAATGAAAAATTTTGAATGAAAACAAAAGGTTTTTTTCTGTTTTGTTTTTATAAAAATTACATTGTGAAAATACAAGATCCTTTCCATTGCAATTGTGTCCTGTGGCAACAGGACTTTTGGCAACGTTTTGCCATATACTGCAGCTTTAAGTCCAATGAGTCAGTAGCACATTCCACTAATATTGCACTTGGATCTTGAACCAATTTTTACTACCACAGCATCGTCTCTTTCCTCCACTTGTTAGAAGAAGTTAACAATCTCTAGCCACTTTTTTGATATTTATGCTGACACACTAAAACAAAAAGCAACAGGCTGGACACATTAAAGTACCTCAGAACTATCGGAGGTCAAAGTTCACTTGAAGCACCTTAACACATCACTTTATGGATCAAGAACAGTGTGGCATTATGGTAATTAACTCTCCTAAAAAGACTGCAGTGACTGAAGCGTCTGCTCTGGGAACTCAAAATGTCATTAGTGGAAACTCCAGGATAAGACTAGGCCAGCATGAAGGTCATGTGACTCAGTTCTGCTGCAAAATAAGGTTTTCCAGTTCATCTGCAGAACGCAATAAAAATGCTGCTGATTCTCGATACCCTGCAACAAGCTGCCGCACTGCATTTATTTCAGTTGGACTCAGCTGGGGTCTAGAGCTTGTACTACTGGAGGATCCGGAGCTGGTTGCTAACTGCCTCTTCATACTGAGATCTGTTGGACCTGGACATAACAAATGGAAAAAATGGAAGCATTAGGTTTTCCTGCCAGAAAAAAGTTTCACTCCGATAGGTTTGTAGACCGAATTCAAGAGCAACAACAAACTGCTTGCAGCGGTTTATCAGTAAATGGTGAAAAGTAGTAGCTATTCGTAGTGAGGGCATGCTGCAGTTCATTTTTATATGGAACAGGTTTCGTTCACTCCTTGGCCTCTGCTACCATAGCCCCGGGTACGGGATCACTGGTGGTGGAAATGTCAATCTAAAGAGTAAATCTTGTATGTGCAGGGGGAAGAGCTTTCTCGGTAACTGGCCCACATATGGGACTTGCTTCCTGAAGAGATAAACACAAAGCTCTAGAACAAAATGCAGAACCATCTTATTTCCAGCCATTCCGCAGTAACTTCAGCAGAATCACAGTTTAAGGATTCGGGGAAGGGGGAGGGAACAACTCCCTACTCAGTGGAGGAATGGAAGAAAGGGAGATTGAAACAATAATATATTTGTAAGGCCCTGGTGATGGGAGCGGTAGATAAATAGACATTAACAGAGCACAAAGACTAAGAGCTATACCGATTTACATCAGCTATACCGATGACCCTTAATGTTACTTAATTCTGTTTCCTTTTTGACAACCCTGAGATAAAGAGATCTAACGGTAGATAATGCTGATAATGCCATACTGCTGCTGTCACTGAAGTCAGTGGCAAACTTCCCATTGACTTCAGGGGAGTGCAGGCAGACTCAGGCACACAAAAAGAGACTAGTCACACAGAACCTGCACTGATAAACATTCTCACCTCAAGACCTGGAATTGGTAGCATGAACAGGTGAAATACAAAAACAGCCTAGCCCTCCATTCACATTTACCAGTTTTACATTGGTATGACTGCTTTGTTTTAATAGTTACCCTAATACACATGGGATGAATGAGAGAAGTAGGCTAGTGAATCTACCTAATTGTCACCATATACTTTAGGGCAATGACTATATCACAATGAAGCTCAAAAGGAGAACTCTAAAGAAGTAAAATCTCAACACAACATACTGAACAAGAGTATACAAATCATAATGTCAGCTTAGCGGAATGGTTGTAAGAAGCCATTATAGACTTCTATATTTATTGTGCCAGTACTAAAAAATTGGCCAGTGAAATATTGAGGCACCATGCTCCAGAAGAACCTACTTTAATTTTTATGTTCTTCCCTGAACTCTTGTTCATGTCTCAGCCAAAAACACACACAAAATATATGGCAGAGCAAAGTTTCTGTAGCAGAACAAATCTTTCTCTGAAGTGAGAATGAATGGTTTTGCTCCTCAGCAATCCAGATTTTTAAATAGTTGAATAGAATATTAAATGTATTTAACCAATAAGTATAAAATTTTGTAATGTTCTCCTGACATTAATGGGGTTCCTTGCAGTTTTTCAGCACGTGCAGTGAGACATCTCTCTCAAAGGAAAGCTAGAAGTAGGCCTGATGCACAATTGGCATAAATTGGTGTGGTTCCAGCAAACCGACAGAAGCCGAGGATCTGGCCAGTATCTTTAAATGCATTGATTAACCCCCTCAGGGAGATTTTAACTCCACAGAGTGCTTTATTCCTAAAATCCTAACGGAATCTCGACGGGAAATTCTATGCCAACTGCACCCAAAATCAACACACTGCACATGCAATGGATCATCAAAACTCAGTCAGAATTCACCTGAGTGTAACAAACTAATAACATAAACCAAATGCTAGTACAGTAAAAGCTTGATATAACGGACTAATTCGGGCAAGGGGGTGTCCGTTAAAGCCCAAAGTCCGTTATTTAATTAAAAAAAAAAACAACCGAGCTGTCGGAGCAGCAGCCCGCCCGAATTAGTCCGTTATATCGAGGTTTTGCTGTAACAGCTTTTTTTGCTTTTCGGGGCAGGTTTCTTTTAGGCCAGCTGAGCCCTCCCGCTGCCGGGACCCGGGCGGCAGCGGGGAGCCAGCAGTGAGCCCTCCCGCGGCCGGGACCTGGGCGGCAGCGTCAACCAGCCAGCCCGCCCGGGTCCTGGCTGCTGGGACCCGGGCGGCAGCCAGCAGCCGGGACCCGGGCGGGCTGGCTGATGGCTCCCGCCCGGGTCCCAGCAGCCGGGACCCGGGCGGGCTGGCAGCGGGGAGCTGGCAGGCAGCCCGCCCCGGTCCCGGCTGCTGGGACCCGGGCGGCAGCCAGCAGCTGGGACCCGGGCGGGCTGGCAGCGGGGAGCCGGCAGGCAGCCCGCCCCGCTGCCTGGACCCGGGAGGTAGCGGGGAGCCGGCAGTCAGCCCGCCCGCTGCCTGGACCCGGGCGGCAGCGGGGAGCCGGCAGGCAGCCCGCCCGCTGCCTGGACCCGGGAGGCAGCAGCCAGCCCCCGAAAAATGGATTTTAGATGCATCGGACTTGCTCATAAATTTTGTCCGTTGCATCCGAAGTCCGTTAAATCGGGGTTTTACTGTACAGAGGATCACTGAAGACGTGGGAGCTCACTGTACACCCACATCTATACCTCATTGTCTGTTTGCGGCACCTTGGTCAGCTGGGACTACAGCTCTTCCTGAGGTCCTTTTGGTGATCTTGGACACATGTGGGACAGGTGCCCCCCCGGTAAGGGAAGAAGAGATACTAAGGGGAGCAGCTGGATGAGCCGCAAACTTTGAACCCCACATGTAGAGAGGAGATTGAGCAGGAATTGGTGACCCAGGTTACATCCCGGAAACAGTTTGAAAAATAAAGATGAAATCTAGAAGAGTTTTAATGCCCAAAAGAAATCAGACACCCTCCCCTCTTTTCTTTTGCCTTTATTTTAAATTTTCCCATCTTAAGTGAAGTGAACCAACCCTTCCTTGAAGTTTGAATCATCTCTTCTTAAAAGGCAGAGCTAAGCCCTTGTCTCTCTGACGACATATCTCATGCCACTGAAAACTATCGGCACCAGGCACATAATGTTTTCAAGTCATGGAAAACTTCATGCACCCAATCAGGATGAATTTGAGGGAAAGATGAGAATGGAGTGTCACGCAAGCCAGACAGCCTGAGTAGACGCCTTGTGTGTGGACTGAGGGGAAAGCTGGTAAAAAGTCATTAAACATTGACCCCATCGCACTGCTCTGGGACAAAGTGTGATTCTTCCCAGCTCATACAAATCCCTAAAGATTTCAAGCAGGACAATGAAGGCGTTATTTCTGTGCCAGATTCCAGCTGTCTGTCCCCAGCCATTTTGAAAATAAGTTGCAAGGATTTCTGTTATAAAAGGAAACAGTATTTTTCTTTCACTCTCTTTGTCCTCAGAAGCAACTGAACAATCCTTTTGCTAACTTTCCAAAGGGATCAATTGTACCTTTCAGCACAGCCTAGCACTGAGGGCAATACAGAGCCACACCGGCCCACGGGAGCTCCAAGAGACACAAGGAAAGTGCCTGCTGCTACCCTTGTGTGGGATGCAGCGTGTTCTCCTCTCCCACCCATGCCGCAAAACAGTGAGGAGTGAGGGAACAGTCCAGACGTTCCTTTGAATGCAGGAACTGCAGCTGTGCCCAACCCTTACCTGGGTTATGAAATGGGGCTCTTGCATTGTGCCTCCACAGCACACCTGGGTACGGGCCAGGCACAACTTACCTACAAGAATTTAACCTGGCCAGATGCCAAAGCTAGGTAACTTCATCCTGAAAGATTCAAATTTCAGAACATGCTGAATGACTGAAAAGGGCTAGAATGGGAGTGTGCACACAGTCTCATCTATAGCTCTCACCAGCACTCCCTGGATAATTAATATAGTGCAGCGATACTGCCATTTGTGCTAAATCACTATCCACTTCACCACTGCCCCAGTTTGAAAAGAAATGAAGTGGGTACGACACACAGTGGCAACACTGTCCATGTTACACAAACCTAGTAGTACATGTTAAGAACATCCTAACTCATTTGTAGCTTCATCAGTCGTCCTGGTTTCTTCATGAAATAAGGCATAAATATATCACACACTCTTCACTGTCTATTTTTCTGCCCATCCATATGCAATATCAAATACTCAGAGAGCAACCTGAAGCTTCAGTAATAAGAATTAATCTATACAAATGTATATAAACAGGTGGCTAATTATATAAACATAAACCATAATTTATATATAGGGACATCTTAGGAATTTAGGAGCCTAAAGTGACAACTGGCACCTGAGTCCTTTTGTGACTCTAATCCTGGGTGTACTGAGAAGTACCTTTAACTTCTGGGCTATAAAATAGGCTCAATCTGAGGCTTCCTCAATTTGTCTTACTGAGGCTGTTCCACTGTGGATAAATAAATAAAAAAATCACTGGTGCAGGGAGACTGGATCTTGGGTCTCCCACTTCCGCAATGAGGGCTCTAAGCAGCAGACTACGGTGTCGTTGTCATGCTTACTTTCTCTGGCCCAGTGTTACTGCACTGTGGCTAGATAATGAAAGAATCACAGCTCTGTAACTATTCCTGGGGATTCCTCTCTGCACCCAGCTCCTCCGCAGCTCCTGGGTTGCAATGAAAAAGCACCTGGCTGCTTTCATGGACCTTTATCTCCTGAAGCCACCAGTATAAATGATTAGATCTGGGGAAAACCCGGGCACCTTAGAGAGAGTTTCTTATACTATTTTCCCCTTCCCTTACATGGGAATCCATTTCTTAATAACCTTATGTTCCCTATTAACCTGGCATTGTGCCCAGCAGCAGGAAATGCACTCCCTTTCATTAAAAGGAAATAATAATCTGCATTTTTTGCAATAAACCTTTCCAATTAAATTTCCCCTCGAGTATACCAGGCCTGCACCTTTTGGAATACCCTGACCTGTCACAGAGTATTCCAATCTTGATATGCAAGGATGATCAGCTTGCACAGTAACTTTGATTCTGTGGCAGTGTGCAAACAAAGATTAAGCATGTACTGGACACCTGAAGAAGAGGTCTGTATTTTTTATTGCTTAGTACCCACTTTTATAAATCAAGACTGCTACCTATCATTTTCACCATAGCACAGCTTCTTAAGCAGTGAATCAGACAAATTGCTCAGACACACTTCTGAGGGTCCCAGTCAGACTGATGGATTTACATTTTAACTTTAAGTTTAGGGAGTCATTCCAGTTACATTCACCTCATTTCTTTTGCAGAGCTTAATGGTTCTAGTTTAACTAAATCATTCAAAATATTAAACCCTACAAATCCTCTCTTCATGCACTAAACCAGGAGTGGGCAAACATTTTGGCCCAAGGGCCACATCGGCATTGCGAAATTGTATGCAAAATTGTATGTATGCCTCCCGAAATAGCCTGGCATCTGCCCCCTTCCTGACTGCCCCCTGACTGCAAGATGTAAAAGTGAACTACGTATTGCCTCATACACTACTCACTAGCAAGGTCAATTATTTAAAATTCCATGGTCAGATGTATGATATGACCAGTGGAGATATAAACACTGATGGCTCATGAGTGGCAACACCATATGTGAGTTGTCTCTTCGGTGGGTAACTACCAATTGGAGAGTTAATAGTCTGCTGAAAGCAAATAATGCTCTAATACATTTAACATAGATTCTCAAATTGGTCATTATTGTAGGCAATAATTATAACAGTAATACCTCATTTTAAAAGACTGACATGCATTTAAGCAAGTGGTAAGATGTCAAATTACTTTACCCCATGACAATTAACCAACTTTTTTCATGTATCAAGATGCAAAAGGCAATGGCATTTAGCTATAGCAAAAGGCATGTTCCCCACAAGTAGGGCCACTGTCCATACCTTGAAATCTATTATGAATAGACTTTTTACTGTGTAATTTTTATTCAAATATTTTTTGTTAAGTGCCTCTGCAAGTGGTTAACATGCATTCATATTATTTCATAACCCATTCCAATAAAATTAGACTTTGATAATTGTTTTCTATTTCTTATTTTTTCCAATGAGCATTATTTATTATGATTAGAAGTATGATTTATTATTTTATTTTGCATCTATCACGTTTCTCCTTTCCCCCTCTCTCAAAAGAGGGCAGATATGTGTGAAGCAATAATTCTCAGTGCTGGGACATCTCAGGCCAGGGTAACAGACACTAATGACTTGGACTAAATCTTTTTTCTCCATTCCCCTACCTTCCTCCACCCCCAATTACATGGGAAACAAAACACTCAGCTAATTCAGTTAATGGAAACCCATATTTGTAGCTTGAGGACAGAAATGTTAGAACAGAAGGATTTCTGTAACTATTCACCATCACACATTTTCAAGTGACAAGCACAAGACATTCGCTTGGAGATGGAGGTGATGACTGAGGTCCACCAGTGTCTGCCCTTGCCATCATAGGAAATCATCACATGGAATACACCTACCTCATCCTAATAGATGATCCCTGCCCTACTATGCCGATGAAGGTGCAAAACAATGTACCTACTGTTATACCCTGTCAGAGAAATTTCTTCCTGATTCCAAATGTGGGGGTCACTTTAATTTTGAGCATGCCAGCTTGAATCCCCATACATAAGGATGCTGGGGTCCGTACAAAGTAGAAAAGAACAAGCATATTGGGAAACTGTTTCCATCGCTCTCAGTAAGAGGAAGGAAGGAAGGATGATCATAAATGGAAGTCTGTCAATAATATAGGGAGTCAGGAGACTCCCAGCTCTGCTATACAGTTGGCCAAGTCACTTAATTTCTCTGAGCCTTATTTTCCTCTTCTGTAAAATGGGGCTAATAAATACTTGCCCAAGCTCTTGCCCCTGTCCACACCCCTGCATTTCTTCCCTTTCCCTTCACACCTCCCAATCCTTACCTCACACATCTAAATCAGGCTACTTCCTCCTTTCCCGTCTCACTGTGTGGGTGCCAACAGGGGGAGCATTTGAAAGCACAGGAAAGACAGTCTTCCTGCTCTCAGTTCCTGTGCCTGGCAACACAACAGATCTCACCAACCAGGAGAAGCAAATACATGGAAAGTCCTGCTCAGCCCCCACAGCCTTGGTCTGGCACATGCTTAGTCACACTGCGGGGATGGCGCATGCCCATCTAATCGGCAAGTCAGAATCTGAGGGGATGGAGAGTGCTCAATGAAGACAGAATCTTTGGAGAATTTAGCTACCAAACTCTCCTGAGCAGGCATGAACTGAATTTTTTAAGAGACTCAGAACCTGGCCAAATCTGGGTTAATTTTCATGGGGATGGCAAGAGGCATGTTCCTGACACCAGGATGACACCCCGCCCTCGCCAAACTTCAAGCCCCTGCTCCAAAGCATGGAGGCACTAGAGCTTCTCATTGAAACAGCTTGAGATTTCTTTTAATATAGGAAAAACAATGCATTTTCCCCCTGATCTTTTTTCTCAGAAATGGCTGAACTGTTTTAGCTGAAATTTCCCCCCAAAATTCAGCCTGACATGACATGAAACATTTCTGCTCATAGAGTTTAAGTTTGGCGAACAACTGAAAACAAGGTTGTGTTTATGAGAAGTGTGGGGAATTTTAACTAAAGTCATTGCGCTACCTGTGCTATCTGTAACAATAGTATTGTTTATTGCAATGAATATAGGGCCTTATGCACTCATTCTAGCGTGGTTGCCATGTAAGGAAGTAAATTCAGATTGTTCCTTACACTAAGGGCCCTTTATACTACTCTGGCAGTGTAAATGGGTTATAACATGTGGGTATATTACATCTACACCTACTTCAAGGCCCCTTTAGATGAATACAGTCAGTCTGCAGAATTTTTCTATTCAGTTGCATAGTAGGGAAATGTGTCCTCTAAAAGTCCGGCGGATTCAGCCTCCTAAAATTGCAGTGCCCCTTTCACCCATGTGGACTTTAGGGATGTACAACAGCCAAGAGCAATCTGCTTGGAGGCTTCTTGCTTTCTTCACTGCTCTCTGCTTCTTCGTGACAGCCTGACTCATAGAGAGGCTGTGAGGGTCTCTGCCAACCCGGAAAGCTTCCTGGGAGAGGGAGAAGTCATATGCATGATTGCAGACCCCATGTAAAAGAAGTTGAACTGATTTACCCTGCAGGTTTGAGGTGGGAAGAGAGAATTTGTATTTTTTGCCTAATTCCTTTCCTGTTCTGCTCTCCCCAATTCCATATGTAAAATCAAGGTGCCTCTTGTTCAAGCTGCTGCAGCCTCATCCTCCCTTTTCTTGCCCACCCTTGCCTTTTATGTTGACCATGGCTCCCCCTTGCACTTGTATAAGGAACTAATTGAGATTCTATCATTAGACCTGTGGAAGCCCAGGCTGAGAAGGCAAGCACCTGATGAGCAGTTATGAATTACAAATTAAACGAGTTACATAATATAAAATACACATGTCGATAACTAAATGAGTTACGTCATATAAAATATGCATGTCAGTTTGACTATTAGATAAGAGAGCTAATTGGAGACAGTAATTATATTACTGTAGGGAAATGTCCAGAAATAGATATTCAAGCCATGAGTTTTTATCCAGCTTTAGCAAAAGGCTTTTTTTGGTAGCAGATGCAGATGACAGTATATGTCTATACACATCCTGACTAAAGTGTGGGCTTGTTTTTACACTGTCAGAACATTTGTAAACAAGGCAAGAATGTCTGATGGGGATTACTGAATTCAGAAGAAAATGCTTTCTCAAAACGAAGACTTCTTTAGTAAAGGAAACAATCAACAAGCACAAATTCTTCTCTACAGAGAGGGCACACACTAACCCTTCCCAATATACTCATGTATACGCTAAAAGACAGCACTGCAGCTCCCAGCAAGCAAGAGCCATTGGAGCAGAGGAACAATTGCCCACAACTTCCCTTGGCCTCTTTTGGAAAGAATAACGTCACTCCAAAGCAGCCCCATCCACCTCTATTAGTGCCCACAAACAAGCCAACAAACTCTCATAGTCAATTGTATCAAACACTGGTGGCAGAGCTAATCATCACAGGCACTCTATCTTTTTCCATTGTCAGGAGAATACCATCAACTAATGCAGTCAGTGCAATTTTTACCCCACATATATGCCTATAATCCGACTGACTGCAATCAAGGAAATCTAAAATCAAGAAAGTGCCAGGGTTGCCTTGCCACAACCTGCTCAATTACCTTTCCTAAAGAGGAAGAGCTCTGTATGGCTCAAAAGCTTGTCTCTCTCAGCAACAGAAGTTGATCCCGTAAAAGATATTACCTTACCCACTTTGTCTCTCTAATTTCCTAGAGGCAGCAGATGGGACTCAGGTCAATAGTTAGCCAGATTGTCAACAGCAAGTGTTGGTCTCTGAACTATGGTGTATTGTTCTTGTTGGTAAGAGGAATTCAGAGAAGGAGCTGGATTAAACAATTTTTCTCACCAGCTGACTCATGCAGGGATCCTGAGGTAAATAAGACGCTGAGAACAAATTATAATAATTTTCAGCAGAAGGGGTGAGCAAACTTCTGCAATCTTCTGATTATGTACTGGTCTGGGCCAAAGTGGGGAAATGGTTTGCTAGTCATCAGGGCGGAGGGGTGAATGGCTGACCAGCTTCAGGTGTAAAATACACAGTGGTAGTAGGGCCATGGATGTTGATGACTCAGTGGGCAGATGATAAGCCTCCATGTGGGACTGCAGAACCCTTGCCTCAGGTAACACAGGAATACACCACAAAGAGGCTGGAGTACCCCAGTGAATTTAATAATGCTTGGTTTCTTGGGTCTATTAGTTGTGCAGTGTCAAGAAGGCTCCAACCATTGTTTCTTCTACAAGGACCATTATGGTCCCTAATTGTGGCATACCACTTGGCACTCACAAATTAAAGATAAAAAAAATAAAAAAAGAAAGGGTGGTTCACAATCACAATTGCTAGCCAAAGTAGCCACTCTTTGGGATATTGACAGTGGTATCTAACTTTTTAAATTGTCTGCTGAAATGAAACAGAACTGTGCAATTCAATGAAATATGGAAACAACAGCAATGTAGTATTCTATTATAAACAATGTGAAGAAAAAAAAGCACAGTTCAAAAATCCTCAGTTATAGTTAACCAGGACCTGGAATTATGTACAGTGTAACAGGACAACACCGATGGCCTCTGTTGAGTAATTAAGATATGGATAACTGTTTAGAGGCCCAATTCTGCCCCTATTTAAGTGACAAACAACAAAACGCCCACTGACTTCAGCAGTGGGAGCTGGGTCAGTCCTCATGTGCCCACAATTTAAAATACATTGTGAAAGTGAACAGCATTTTCTCAAGAAAACCGGTTTTCAGGGGGGTCTTGGTCATATGAAAATATTTTCTCAGAGCTCATTTTCAGGATCTTAAACACATCTTCTGTGCACATGGAAACAATTACAACTGCAGTTTTCCAGCTTTGAGTTAAGAGTTTTGACAGCTAAAATATTGTCCTTCTAAAGACTTTCAAAAACTCAGTTTAAGTCAGTCTCCAACATTAGAGACAGAGGAATATTTTCTTGTGGTTCCAAGGGAGACCACATTCAGGCTCACTGTTGCAGCCCTGATAACAGCGGTAACAGTTTGAAAACTGTCAAGAAAACTAGCTAGCATAGAGAAAACTGAGGATGAGCCTGAACAGTTAATTTCTTGCAAAACTAGGCCTACTGATTTCCCCTGGGAACCTGAGGCACCACATTCCTCAACCAGAGAAGAATCATCCAGGACATAAAACCAGTAATCCCTCTCCTCTGACACATTTTGTAAATCCCCCTCTTGGATATGAGAGACCCATGGTCTTTCAATGTAATCATTTTTTAACTGACAGATAAGAGCATACTCCTGTCACCATAAAGGGCAAATCATTTCCTATAGTCCATATCCATAGGAAATCAATATATTTTTACTAGTCCAAACAAATGATACAATTCTTGTTTGTTTGTTACTGTTATTTGCTACTGTAAGGAGCAAGAAACCTTGGCTAACCAAAAGACATCACTAATTTTTTTCAGAGGGTCCTGTCGCCTTGTGGTGACACAAAACCTACATTCTTTTCAGCTCCAGGTAAATAGGAACTCAAAATGTCTATTTTACAATTGTCATGTCCAGTCAGCAACCTGGGGTAAATCACTGCAGTCAGTGAAGTCCGTGGAGCTGCACAGACTTCTACCTGCTGAAAAACTGGTCCAAATTAATTTAATTTGGAAAGGTAGAATATAGTATTTTTTCAACCTCTAATTACAAAAATGCAAGCCAATAGCCACATTTTGTGCTCTGCTTAACATAAAAATAGACCAGGTCCTCATGAAGCTGTGCCTATTTACATCAGTGGAGGATCTGACCCAATATATGTACTCAATTTTGTTAAGGACTTAGACTTGATTTGTTCTGTTGCAAATAGCCCCATTTAAGCCACAAGGGGACTAAACACAGTACTAAGCAATATGCCCAAGGCTGGGCCCCTAGTCATGTAACTGATATGAGCCTATAGATACAGCTCCATTTAGATTAATTTTCAGTATTGTGGGAAGTAACTGCGTCCACAAACACACAGACACATTGGTAAGGAAACTCACCACTGCTAGAAGCATCGTTGAGATTTAGTAGCCCACTTCCTAACCCTCTGTAACTATGGTAACTGTAGGTCCCATTTCCATTGATGTACAACACCTCCTGTGTGCTGGAAACAGCTGATGTTGAGTAAGTGACCTGGGCTGGCTCTTGTTTATATTGTTTGTCAGCTGGAGCAGCTTCATCCTGCCAAAACAATGTTTCATTGTAAGGTTTCAAATAATTGTTAAAGTTCACCTTGAATGACAGGGGCTATTTTATTGTTATTGAAAGCTCCCCAAGTGTTACTTTCACAACAGTGTAATAAACAAGAAACAAGCCCATGTATGTTTTCAACTGTCAGTTTATCAACTGAAAAGAAATCATGAGAATAACCACGAACATAGATTTCTTACAACCGCTACTATCATTTATTTATTTGCATTTTGCTAGCAAATCACAACATGCTGGGTGCTGTCCAAACACACAGGAAGACACAGTGCCTGCCCAGAAGAGCTTACAATCTCCTGGAAGACTCAACTCTAAATCAAAATAAAATGGAAGGAATTGAAAGCAAATGATTACTCTCTGGCATTTAAAGCAACCCTTTTGGTGCAGAAAATCTGTATTTTTTTGTTATGACAAACCAACATAAAATGCATTGGCATGTTCTCTAGATGGACAGGCCAGCATTAAGGATACCGGGAAATAGCAGGGGGGGGGAAAGAGAATGAAACAATGTTTTCCATATCTGTGGAATGATGTGGCGTTACGACACATGAGACCTAATCTTTCTGAGCTGGAAGCTTTTGTTTGTTTATTTTGCATATGAGTTTGAAGAGTTAGACACAACCAAGATTATTCAAGAGAAAAAATGTATTATTGAGAGAAGCTTCTAAAATATGTTGAAGTGGAATATCGAGAAGTCAGATAATTAATGGCATTAATAACCAGAATGGGCATTGGGGACATTAATTTGTACTGAGGCATATGTTCGCATTTATTAAGATATTTGGCTGTACTGAATTCCACTATAAGTTCTCTTCAATAACATATAAGAATCCATATAAAGAATAAAAACAGCAATGCATTTTTGCCAAAAGTTTAATGTAATTTACTTTTTATCTTCAAAGGGCATGCCGTCTGTTATAAAGCAGAATGGATTTTTTTTCCTGTGAGAAAATATTCAATAAGCTATGCAGTAAAGTTTTAGCTTGGCAAGAAAGCTTAAAACATCATCCATTCCCTAAAATTCCCAAAGCTGCTGCCTTATTTTTTGATTTGATATGAAGACTTTTTCCAAAACTAGGTGATATTTCCATTCACATACTCACTCAGGGCCTGATACAGTTCCCAGCCAGGTTGATGTAAAGGTTGACTTAAAAAGAAGTTAGATCGGGCTTTCAATCCTCTTTTACAGGGCTCCCTTGTGTTTTAAAAAGCATCAGCTTCCTCCTACTTTGTCCTTACAATAGTACTTTGGATCTCTCTCTGTCTACCTAGGTATTTATTTATTCTTTCCTTCAAATATCTTTGCTTTTAAAATTTGGAAATGAAACAAACTACTGTGCCATAACTCTGAAATATTTGACGTTCAGTGCAAGTTGATCAATATTTTCTTGGTAGGTACAAACAGAACAACTGGTAGTCTTTGCTTCAGGTTTTGCAACAAAGGCCTGTATGGAATGATGCCTGTAACCCAGATTGTGAAATTGTTTACATTATTCACTGAGGAATATTCAATATTATGAAAAAGACATTGAATGGTAAAACTCTAGTAACATGACTGAAAAGAAAAGGATGCTATTTTCCAAGAACCTATGCTTATTCACTGCTAAACACATGGGGCTAATCTCTTGTTTCCCAACAATATTGGGAACACAACTGAAAAGAGCAGTGGTCTGAGTGTCACTTGCATTGCCACATATTGAAACTTTGTAACCCAAATTTGCCAACATTTGCACCATTCTTTTCCTTTTAAACAGGCCTGTATACTTTTAAAAACAGAGGAATAGAGCTGTATACAATTTTCCCACAAGGCAAAACGTTTTTTTAGCCCATTATTTAACCAAAAATTGTTTTGCCAGAACAGATTTAAACTAACAGTATAAAACAATACTAAAATAAGCTTGTGTTTCTGTCCACTTTGACTAAAACCAAAATGTTTATGTTTCTTGAAAACAGTGGGAAGTTTTCTCTCTTTGAACAGGGCTCTGGTAAACATACTGTAAAGGGAAACAAGAAAATTGAATTAAGCCTGTAAGATTCTGCATTGAAGCCACTTCTAGAGCCATTGTTTGCATGAATGAAATCTATAATTACATGACACTACCAGCTCCTTTTAATTGTTTCAAAATGTACTTTAAAACTGTGGGTTGATAGAACTGGAGACTTTTATTCACAAAACAAGTACACTATAAGCCAAAGTACAGCTTAAAGACTCACTTAGATGTACTGGCAGATTCTCAGTCAGTATAAAAATTGGCATTGTTCCCTTAATTTTTGAGTGTGCTCCAATCTTTATATGCATTCCATCTTTGCCTTCTTCACTGAGACTGCCAACAAGAGGGTCAACTATTGCCAACTGTGGTTGTGTTTTTCGTCTTGTGCCCCAAAATCATGATGGGCATATTAAAATGCTGACATGGGTCCCACTTCAGATTAAGGACACATTCATAAATAGATTACAAAAGGTTAATAAATGGTTAATAGATGTTTTAAGAAAGGAATAGTCAATTGTTACAACACACTCCTCCTGTCTGTAACATGCTTATAAAACCTATCAACCAATTACAAACCCTTTCTAAGCTATTTATAAATTTACCTTTAATATCAAGTCTCATTCACTTATGGCTAGACACCTGTTCATCTAGCATTTGACTAAGATCATCATCATTTTGAAAATAAATGAGATCACATCCTTCAAAAAGTGTTTCTCTTTCCATTTGGTAAAGCAAATGCTTAGGACCTGAGCACATTGTCCAGGGGCTGTTGGAACACACGTGTTAGATCAGTGAAGAGCATAAAAACCTTTCTGGCACAATTCATGCTGAGAAATAAGTTACTTATTTGTTTTAGAAAATAGGAGCCTACACAAGTGCTTAGTAAGAGCATTACCATGGCATTTATCACAATAAATACATTTTACTTATGAGCCTAAGTGTGTAATGAAGGAGAAATTTTTCCTAAGACAGTAGGCATACAGATATTACTTAACCACAGAAGTGATTAAGTATACAGGCCAGTCGCATTTTATGCGTATTTAACATATGTGAATTTAACTTTATGCGACTGGCCACACACCAAAAAACAAACAAACAAAAACCCCGAATTGTCGGGGCCGGCAGCCCGCCCGCCGCAGGGGTTGGGGCTGGCATCCCAGCAGCCTGCAGCAGGGGGCCGGGGCCAGCAGCTCCACAGCCCGCCCGCCGCCACAGGGGCTGGGGCTGGAGCCGGCAACCCGCGGCAGGGGTTAGGGCTGGCAGCCTGCATGCCGCTGCCGGGCACGTGGTAGGAGTCGGCAGCCCGCGCAGAGGCCGGCAGCCCTGCAGCCCGCCCACTGCCACGGGGGCTGGGGTCAGCACCCCACTGCCGCTGCTGGGGCCGCAGTCGGCAGCCAGCCTGCGGCGGGGATCGCGTATAGTCAAACAATGACTGTTTGACTATATGTGATTTTGGCTATATGCGGGGTCCGCGGAATGGAACCCTCGCTTAAGACGCGACACGCCTGTACATTAAAGAGTATTACGTTATTTGAAAAATGTATATATATATTTTTAGTATGGCTAATCCACCCTGAACACGCCCGATCCCATCTGATCTCAAAAGCTAAGCAGGGTCAGGCCTGGCTAGTACTTGGATGGGAGACCTCCTAGGAATACCAGGTGCTGTAGGCTTAACATGGGCGTGGGGCTAGCAACTCCACCCCGTAGGGAACCAACTTGCTACTGAAACGCCAACAACAGAGATGGAGTGCTCTGTGGTTGGTGGCCCATACCCTGCCTGGGGGGTGACAGGGAGAGAGAGGGAGAGAGAGAGAGATATTTTTTAAATGTACATTACACAAAACCTGCACTTTAAATTCCAAGCAGCTGAAGACTAGCTCAAAAGAAAAAGCACATGCAGCAATATGGGTCAAACATAATCTCTGCCAATCACTTGTGAGTACATAAACTAGGGTTGCCAGGCTTCTGGTTTTTGACCGGAACGCCTAGTCGAAAAGGGACCCTAGTGGCTCTGGTCAGCAAACAGAGAGAAACCTTCAACAGTAGTATGAAAGGCTGTTATGGTTGCCAGGTGAACTCTGATGGAATTGAGGGACAGTCCTGACTTCTTCAGCTGTAGTAGGTACTCAAGAATGAGAGGAAGTGGGGCAGATTCAGGATCAGCATTGTGGAGTTCGCATGAGTGGTTGAATCTTGTCCGATTCTGGAGGTAAGTAGTCCTGGTGGAAACGTTTCCATTATTTAATAGTCTGTGTTGTGTACCTCCATGGAGCAGGAGGACTTAAGCCCTGCAAACCATGCAGAAATCAAGCCCAGAGGCAAAGAATGCCCAAGCTGGGATGTGTCAGGTGTCCAGTGTCCTCAAAGAGGAGTTGAGGGATGGCTGGAACATCTATCAGAGGATAGAAAGCCGGATGAAACAGGTAAGTGAACAACGCTTGCCATGACCACACCAAGAGTATTAGAAGGACTTTGGCCTTGCACTGCTTGATCTTGGTTATCACCTTGAGAGACATCATAGGGAAGGCATAAAACATTCTGTCCATCCAAAGCAGGAAGAAGGCATTCCCTGGCGAATTGTGACCTAAAGCTCCCCTTGAGCAAACAGGTGACATTTTTTGTTTGCTATTGTAGTGAAAAGGTCTCCTTTTGGAAACTCTCAAGTCTGAAAGGTCCTGGGTAGAACCCAAGAATCCAACTCCCAGTCAGATTCCTGGGGAAAGCACCTACTGAATGAGTCGGCCATGACATTCTGTATGCCGGACAGATACATTGCTGAGATCTTTATCTCATGCCTTATGCATCAATTCCACAACTTCATTGCTTTGGCACAGAGGGAAGGGGGTCTCGCTCTTCCTTGACAATTGATATAAAATATGCAGGCCACATTGTCAGTCATGACTTTGATAGAGCTGTGTCTGATGAGAGGAAGGAAATGATGACAGGCATTTCTGATCACTCTGAGCTCCAGGAGATAGATATGGAGGATGGTCTAGTGAGTGATCACCTGCCCAGTGCTGTCAGGGAGCCAAGGTTCCTCCTCCAATCCAACAGAAAAGCATCTGTGGTTACAGTCACTGTTGGGGCTGGTGGGAGGAAGGGGACCTCTGCCCCTACATTGCAATAATCTCCCACCAGTCTAGGGAATGCTTGTCTAGACTGTGTTGTTTGGTTAGTAAACTATTCTGAGCCACCCCTGGATAACACAGAGGTGTAACTTTGCATGCTCTGTCACAAAAGTATAAATGACCACGTGACCCAGATACTGAAGGCAGTTTCTGACTGAGGTCTGGGGACTGTCTTGAATTACTTTAATGAGGCGCAGGAAAATGAACTGCCAACATCAACATTCACCATCAAAGGCTATAGATGCCAACATTTGACAAGACATGAAAGTACACTATTGCAATGGAAAAGAAGATCAAAATAAAAATGTGCCATGTGGAAGAGAGGGGGAAATGGATCTCATGCGTCTGCATTTCTGATAGAACCACATCCATAGACTGAAAATTTTAAGTTAACATTAAACAAAATGTGATTATTTCCACATCAGTGTTTCAGTCTTGTTCTATGGTCACTGCTACTTCACGTGCTGAATGGAAAATCTTTTCAGAAGAGGTGCTGGCTATTAAATCAAAACAATCATAGCAGCAAGTGTTGATTAAATGCTTTTCATTGAACAATGGCCCAGCCAAGGGGTCATCTTTCATGCCAACATCAGTTTTTGCAAAGTTTGTTATCCATACTGATAGCTGGAGAGCACCGTACACTTCCCTCTTTTGACATTTTAGTTTCAGAAATCAACCCCAGAGGTCAGGGTGAGGACAACTCTGGGACTAAGTTACTGGAGAAGGAGAAATTTTCTTTTTTAAAAAAGCAGGGCCTCGACTTGTTAAATAAAATATGACAAGTTTATCAGTATATATACTGTCTAGGAGAAGTCTGCCATCCTTAGTGACGGTCTAGAAAGTGGGTTTGAATATTTGCTTTGCCCATGGCTTGATCTTTTTCCACCAAAGGACAAAGAGATGTAAACGTCTTTCAATTTAAAATATGGGGCTGAATTTAGTGCTCACAGAGGGAGAGACTAATGACAGATGCTTGAGCCAGGTACAATGGGGCAGGTGGTTTGCAAGTTAATCCACTTAATGCTGCAGCCCCTGCTACTTTAGTAATGATCTGAAACAACCAGCCTTGCCAAAGTGTTTTGGGGGGATTTGTGTTAAGGGGAAAAAAAGAAAAAAGGAGACCATCTGCAGGGATGTGGCTGAGGTCTGTGCTTGCTTTAAAGTTTTGAACATGTGGCTGAAGTAGATAACTCAACTAATTAATGGTTTCAGAGCTGATATCTTTGACAGCAGTTGCAAATGGTTTCCAGCAGGTGTTCCAGCATGGCACATTGAGCTGAATGAAAAACAATGCCTCCCCAATGACATTTTAAATGCGGTGTCCAATGATTGCTATTTTCTGATTAAGAATATCTTCAGTCAAGTAGAAGGTAGAATTGCATCTGGGTTGGAATGAACTGAGAGAGTTTTTGTGGAGTGATTAAAATGGGTACAGTCCTTCACTAATTTACCTATTATGGTCATTGCTTCAATATTCATTGTGAAGAAACTCAGGCATTCAAACCAAGTCAGCAGCTGAAGGGCTACAGTGCTGGGAGAAAAATAGTTTCCACAGCTGCTACGCCTCTGCTGTGTAGATGGGAAGAATGCGACTTGCATCAAGTGAAGTCTTGTCTCCACCGCCAGTGGACTAGTTAGTATAGCTGGTGTCGGGAAGATATGCTGCTCTGGGCAAAGGGCTCATGCAGGAAACTCCCTCCTAAGAGCAGTGAGGAGATATGGAGGCAGGCTGTGACTCTGAGTCACAGTCATGTTCTTGGACAGACCCAGAGGCAATGCAACAATACACGGGGCCTTGCTCAGGGCTCATGCTAAAGCCAAGATTTAGCTCTTGGTTTGGTAGGCATGTCCTTTCAGGATCTTCATGTATTTTTGCCATTTTAAATTCACACTGTGACCAACATTCCCTGTGCATTTTTCTCCAGAGATGTGCACTTATTTTTCCAGCCTGCCAGAGGTGAGCAGTTGGGGGGATGTGAAATATTCATTCTCCTGTGCTATCTCCACAGAACTCAGAGCCCATGATGGATTGGAAGCAAGGGAATATGGGAGCAGGATTGTGATGGTACCCGTAGACCACCACGTTAATACTACAGTCATAGAATAACACATATCGTAAAAAAGAGGCACTGGATAAAGAACTCCAGCTTCCAGGACATCACTTATTAGAATAAAAGTAAATGAAAATTGAGAATAAATGAATTCCAGATGAAGTGTTTGTGGTGAAGGAGTAACGGTTCCACTTGTGAGAATTGTGTGGTTTGGTGTGGTTTGTGTGTATCCTCTAAGGATTTTTGGAAGCCAATATTGTCTGCAATAGATAACTGCTTGCAGAACAAGGATGATGATCATTTTGTGTTACTTTCCAATTTATGGGCAGTGCAAATGGATGAGTATTTAAATATCTGACCTTTCTTCAAAACAAAATCAGACTGAAACCCATGGAAACTATGTCATCTTTTCTCAACCCGTGAACAGTTTTGCCTTCAGGTGATGAGTTTGACGAATCCATGTACCACTGGATGATGACAATGGCATAGTATTTACTGATGCACTGTGATGCAAAGCAGGAGGAAATCCTCCTTTCCTAGACTATTGTTCTCATTCAGCACAAATTTTGCTATGCAGTACTCTTTGAGCATGGTGCAGGTACATTTGAAGAACACAGAGTGAAATACTGGTGTTTGATTAAAATGAAGATGTCTTAGTGACCAGATCGGAAGAGTCAAATATCAGGACACATTGGGGGGGGGGGGGGGGAATGAGGCGGGAGTGCAAGGGGAGGGGCGTGAGTGGGGGGGCGGGGACACGAGGGGGCGGGGCATGAGTGGAGGGGCGGGACACAACAGGCACAGGCGCACAGCCCTGACCAGAGCCTTGAGAGGGGCACACAGCCCCAGGAAGCTGAAAAAGGGGTTGTAGAAACCACGGGGCCGGGGGTTAAATATACTATTCTTTAGTTTATATAGTTAATGAAAATAAATGAATAATCTGATAGTGCTCTATTGTTATTGTTTTTATTTTGCGCCCTCCCCTCCCCCAGACATGCAGGGAAGACCTGACGGCCCAGCATGACTTGGTCTATAAAGGGTGGTGGGTGGCACCCTACGAGTGACGAACTTCGGGGGGAGAGGGCGGCTTTTTTTCCTTGTGTGCGGGGAACAGCAGTGCCAAACTGCCTGTTCCTGCCCCCGGCTTCGACCTTTGGTCCCGGCCACACCACGTGCTTACCATATAACCATGCCCCCTGTTTTTCAATTGCGGTTTTGTGCAGCTGTGCCCTGCATGGCTTTAAACTGCGGGAGGTTTTCTGTGGCACGGTGTGGAAGATAGCAGAGGTGCTGGCTTTGTTGGCAGGCAGTTTTAAGGGCTCTCCCCCACCAGCACCCCCCACTGGGCCCCCACTGGCTAGCACCCAAAAACATATAAACCTCCCTCTTTGCCCAGCCCCCACCCCCCGTCCCCACCTCCCAGACACTCACCCATCACACCCTGCTCCCTTCTCTGGCCACATTCACCAGCCCTACTGGGAGGTCTTTGGCTCCTAGGGTGAGAGCAACAAGGGGTCTCCAGACTCTCCAGCCAAAAGGACTAGGTCTGTGGCTCTCAGTGGCTGGGAAAAGTGCCAGTGGGAGCTGCGGGAGCCTGGAGCGGGGCTTGCAGCCAGGTAAGCATGCAAAGCCCCCTCCCCCAAGAGCCAGAGGGACCTGCCAGGGGCTGAGGTAGGGAGTCCCAGCGATGCATACCTGGGGCAGCTCTTTCCTCCTGTCCCAGGAAGTATCCAGCAGGCAGGTCCCTCTGGCTCTTGGGCTCGTCAAGATTGGGGCAGGAGCCGGGTTGCGGGGGTTGGGGGGGTGGGCTGCCCCCTCTGCAAGCAGCCCAGTCCCTGCAGCATGCAGCTGCGTGCTCCATGGCAGAGACCTCTCCAGAGGGGAGGGACCTGGCTGTTTAAAAGCTGCCTGGGGCAGTGGGGCTGGAAGAGGTGAGAGGAGCCACAGCCAGGTATGGGGGGGGTGCGCTGCTTGCATGCGCTGGCAGAGGGAGGGGGGAAGCAGAAAGCCCCTGGCCACCCCCCCTTCCCTAGCCCCTCATCAGCGATCATCAGCCCCACCTACAGCCACTGCCCCAGGCAGAGAGTCAGGACAGGTCTCTCTCTGCTGGTGGGGGGTGAAGGGGGGCTGCTTGCCCAGGCGCCGGCAGAGAGAGACCTGTCCTGACTCTCTGCCTGGGGCAGTGGCTGTAGGTGGGGCTGATGATCGCTGATGAGGGGCTGGGGGAGGCCGGGAGCTCTCTGCCTCCCGCCCTCCCTCTGCCAGCGCTTGCAAGCAGAGCTCCCCTCCCCCGCAGAGTCAGCTGTGTGCTCCTGCCGGCAGGCGAGTGAATCAGCCGCCCTGCCGGCAGGAAGCAGTGGCTGCCGGCGCAAGGTCCCGAATATCGGAACAAAGGGCGTCCCGACCATACCTTGGTCGGGACTCGGGACAATTCCCTTAAAATCGGGACTGTCCCGATAAAATCGGGACGTCTGGTCACCCTAAGATGTCTCATCCTAGCAATCCTAGTTAGACCATCAACCTCTTCTTAATCTAATATACCTACAATTTGCAGTGAACGTGATGGGCTAGATTTTCATCTGCTGTAGATCAGCGTAGCTTCACTGAAGTCAATGATACCATGGCAGTAGCAGTGCCAAAAATGAGAAATTTTAACTGTGTGAATCAGACTATTTAGGGATGTTTTGGGGAAGTGTGTGGGACTCTTGGAGCGCTACTGGTGCCAGTTTTGCAGATTTTATAATTGCAATAGTATCAGGGTTAAACCTCTTACTGCAGGTCTCTTCACTGAGAGAATTACCATCCATATAACTCCCACTACTGATAGCGTTTTTTGTTGACACCAAACAGCTTGCACTACGCCTACTAGATCTAGGACTTGGAGAATTCAATAAACAAGACATTTGTTGAAAAACTGTGGGTAACATTACATGTTGTATCAGCTCAAGCTTTATCCTGTTGTATTGTGCCTGCTGCTTTCTTATAACTGGACACTATTTCCAACCTTCATGTTACATATGTTGGAATATGCAGATTACATTATGAAAATCAGATTCAGAATGAAACTCTTCTTTATTTAGAAGCAAAAGAGATAACCTTGACGTGAAGAGTGAGACTGATGCTGGTTATTTGTTTCCACTAAGTTAAAATGTATAGAGAGTTCTTTTTTTAGAAGAAAAATAAGATTTGTAGGAGTTTAAGTATTGAAAAGTTTATGTAAATTTTCTCCATAATGGGTGAAATCTAGTACCAAGTGACTGATATCTGTATTCACAAACTTACTTCTCCTGACCAGAAGAAAATAAAAAGTGAGCAAGAACTTTTTGGGATGCATTTGATGCCTACTGCCTGACTTCAAACATAGGCTCCAGTATTTATTATATGGATTTCCAAGTTATAAAGACTAGACAAAAGAATATTTAAGGGAGCTTTGCTACTTACATAGTGTGCACATGTATTGTTTGCATTTAGCAATTTCAAACTATTCTGCTATAAAGTGAAACAGAACAAAATTCTCTGCAGAGTGAGAAGCCAGCTGGAAAGCTTTTAATAGCTAATGTTTTAAAATTATTTGTATGAACATAGTGAATCATAGATACTAAAGTGTTTTATCTTTTATTTCATTATGGCTGTTTGATATGTAGTTACTCTATTTCAAGTCTGCCTTGTTAAATTTGAACTATGAATCTGTGAAAACTAAAATTCCTTGCATGTATTTGGTGTGTGCTGTCTGCTTTCATACATTGCCTCCGGTATAACCTAACTTTTATAGTTTAAAGAAAAAGATCTTAGAAGCAAATACATACATTCTGGAGACTTAAACCCTCCCCCTCCCCCCAAATTTACTGGAAGAGGGAAATATGGCCTAAGAGAAAGGAAATTTCTTCTATTATGAATTTCACCTTGACCTGCTACTGTGCAGTATGTGAGCCAAGCCCCCAAATTATTACCTTTGATAAAGTAAGATTTTTACATTTTAAAACAACAGTCAGTAGATGAATAGGAGATGCTTTGGGGATATGACCCTCTCATTCCCTTGCGGAGAGTCAGTGAGTTTTCAAACTGGAATGCATAAACAGGAAAAACAAAGTAGCAACCTTGTAATGGCCTTAGGAAAGTGCAGGTTCAGATTTGTTTACTTAAAGGTGTCAACGAAGAAGAAGTCTGATAAGAAATATTACAAATAACAAGCTATTTAGCAATTTCAAATTATTCTGCTATAAAGTTAAACAGAACAAAATTCTCTGCAGAGTGAGAAGCCAGCTGGAAAGCTTTTACAGTAAAACCTCGATTTAACGGACTAATTTGGGCGAGGGGGTGTCCGTTAAATCAGAAAGTCCGTTATTTAATAAAAAAAAACAAACGAGCTGTTGGAGCAGCAGCCCGCCCGCCACAGGGCCGGGGCGGCAGCTCCGCAGCCTGCCTGCTGCCGTGACCCGGGCAGCAGCTGGGAGCAGGCAGGCAGCCAGCCCGCCCGCCAGCCAGACCTCCTGCTGCCGTGACCCGGGCGGCAGCCGGGAGCTGGCAGCCAGCCCGCCCGCTGCTGTGACCCGGGCAGCAGCCGGGAGTCGACAGCCAGCCCGCGAAAAATGGGTTTGGGATGCATCGCAAATTTTGTCCGTTGCATCCGAAGTCCGTTAAATCGGGGTCCGTTAAATCGGTGTTTTACTGTAATAACCAAAGTTTAAAAATTATTTGTATGAAAATAGTGGATCATAGATACTATGCGGGCTTTGTGCACCGCATTAAAGATCGGTACCCCAATTTTCCTTATTCTAGACAAGGATTCTTCTGGCATATTGCCTGGACTGCAGGCCACAGCCTGCTTGGCTGCCTTTTTCCATCCCTGGCATCTAGTAGCTGCTGCTGTTCTGGGGCAGTGTATTTGGTTCATTATTTTTACGATGAATAATAGTCTTAGTTTGGGGATGTCTGGCCAATCTTTGGATTATATAAATATCTCCCCTGCTGCTGCACATAAACAACTTTTGATACCTGGAGTGTTACACACAGCTAGGGCTCATCTTCATTACGGCAGGGAAGGATCGATCTTTTGGTGATCGATTTATTGCGTCTCGTCAAGACGCGATAAATTGATCACCAGCGGCTCCCCCGTCGACTCCGGAAGTCCAGCTCATCAAAAGGCGCAAGCTGGAGTCGATGGGGGACTGCGCCACCACTCGCTGCCGCCGTGAGGATGGCAGGTAAGTCGGCTGTAGAGACGCCGATTTCAGCTTCGTTATTAACGTAGCTGAAATTGCGTATCTACAGTCGATCTCCCCCCCCCAATGGAGACCAGCCCTTACTTTGGTTTATGCGTGGTTTAACTTCAGTTGATATAGGACAGGTTTCAACTAAACTGAAATAAACCATGTCCACAGAGGGGGTTTTGTACTCTTTAACTAAACCAATTTAACTAAATAGGTGCAAGTTTGTGTGCAGACAAGGCTTCACTCTCAAAAACATAACTTCCCCTCTCTGTTACAGGCAGCCGGACTCCCACTGCAATACCTATAGGTGACCATACGCAGGAAATAGCAGATGAATAGGCTCTTAGATGCTAGTCTCAACCCAGTCAAGACAAGGGACTGTCTTAAAAATAGATCATATTTCATTTGGTATATCCCCATGAAAGGATGGGGGAAGAAACGTCTCCATGCTCCGGCCTGCAGTGTGGGGGAGGGAGGAGAAAATACCCGCCTCTGCTATCTCCACTTTTAGTTCTGGGTAGCAGAGATCCATGTTTCCTTCTTAACAGTATGGTGGGGAAAGAAGAATCCATGATCCTTACACAGGTTTAGGGAAGAATATTAATGCTGCCGCCTACTCATACCACCCCGGCTCCACAGACGGGTAGAGAACTCCTGGAGCTGCTATATAGTTATTTCCTAGGCCACTTTCACCTGCCCGTCTAGCCCTCATCCTTCATCTCCAATGGCTTCAGATAAATTTTAGTATTAATTTTAACCTACTTCAAATATTTTATTACAACTCTGGATCATTAGTGCCTACACTGAAACAAGCAACTTTTATTTCAGCTGTACATACTCAGATTCTGCTGCATATGGACCCTTCTGGATAACCCTAAAGAGAAATTGCCACAAAAAATGAACCCATAATCTTTCTAATCTACTAAAAGCCATGTTTAAATTAAAAAATTAGGTGTTCAACCTTAGGCCTCACTGTGTGTCCAAGGCACGAAATTATTTGCTACTGCACGATTGGTGCATTATTCCTGTCAAGTATATGTATCAAAAGTAATACCTTTTGGGCTGGGGAATATTTTTGTCTGCAACATCCAACATTCCATTCTAATTGCATCTATTAATAACAAAGGGCCCAATCCTGAACCAATTAAATCACTAGGGGTTTTGCCATTAACTTGAAAGGCAGCAGGATTTAAATTACAATGCTGCTTATATTCCAACTCTTGACAGTATGACTATTGCATTGAGGGTAGAAAGCTAAATTTCTCAACGCTTGCACATAATTTGATCTCTTGACAATAATCCATACCCAGCTAAATTGTGCCTGCACAACATTTTGTGCCTTGGTGGTTTGAACATATAATTTGGAAGCACAAAAGGAAATTGTACTTCAACTCAGAAGTGAACTAATTGTTGAGTGGGAATGTGAAGGGAGAGGAAAAAGGCCTAAACCAAAAACCTGTGTGCATGCACACGTGTGTCTCTGTTTATGTGAGGATGCCAAATTATTCTCAGAGATGGCTTATTAACCTATGGACAAAACTGTCCAATTTGTATACCTGGAACTAGATACCTGAATCCCTATTCAGACAACTAAGTACTTAGCTGCATTAATCTCAGATACTCTGATTTTTCCCGAGGTGCAACATATTCTCCAGCTTCTATTGACATGCACGGACCAAAGTTTGAAACTTCTGGCCTCTTTACGTTTGTGTTAGCATTCTTGTTTTTAACAGCTGCTTTTAATTGCCTCAGAGAAAGGATTTTTCTAATTGCTCTTTTACAGTCTAAAGACTCAACAAACCTCCCATTCTCAAATGCAAACATTGTGAGCCTGATTCTGCTAGCTCCTTATGCAGATGCACAGTGGAGTGATGGCTCAAGGAGCCTTCCCTCCAGTTCTTGCAATGCTCTCATGCACAGGCGCGGCACAACTGCAGTGTCTTCTCTCTCTGCTCTTCCAGGGGAATTTGGTCCTCCAAAGGGGACCAGGAGGAGACAGGCCTTATTCCTTCCACACCCGCCTGCACAGAGGGAGTGGGGAAAAGCTGCACCCTGTAATAGGCTGCTGTTCCCCATGTATGCTGAGGAGCTCTGGTAGGCATTGTTAGTTCCTGAGAAGGAACATGTTCCATGCTCCCACTGGGGAAGTGTAGCCTCAAACCATCCTTTGCTATCCTTTACTATAAGCATTGCCTTAAAGGCACAATCTAGCCTTTTGTTGGGAGGTATTTTTGCGTGCTCGCTTTTTCGGGAGCAAATGTTGCACGAGTCTGCACTTGATACAGAAATGAAGAATATAAATAACAGAATACAGAGAGGCACGTAGGAACCCTGCAATTTGTTTCTTCCTTGCTCCCAGGAGCTGCAGTGTACATTTATCTGGAAAGTAAACACTACACACACATAAAATTATATCCCTCCCCCCATCCTCTTTTCCTACTGTTTTAACTGTAATCCAGGAGATAACTGACTCACTGTGAAAATTTAGAACCCATGTATTAAAGGCCAGTGCTGAGATTCTAACTCTCAGTCCTCAGATACAAAGGATTAGAGGCCTTAATTCCTTCTCCGTGCTGAAAACCTGATACAATAGTCCTGGAACGGTCCATTTCCTCATTGCCATATAAATTAGTTTCTTCCAAAACAGTTTTGCAATTATCTATAATTTGACCACATATAATTTCTTCCTTTCTTAATGGCGATATTAGCTGCTCCTGGTTAGTAGCAGCTGGACATCTCTTTTGTTAACAAAAATGTACTTGAAGAATCTTCCCCAAGCATCAACCCCCTTGTGACTACGGAGTCACCTAGAGAGAAGGCGCCACAAATAGGCTGAAGGTGGATCATTAACATAAACTTGCAAACCTGAATTGATTTAAAAGTAAACATTTAGGAATTAGACAAATGGAAGTGGCTTCAGCTAAGAGGCAGTATGTGTGCACTTTTATTAACATTCAGAGGTATTGCATTAGTGGAGAACTTATATCCACTCTGCAGCATGCATTTGTATCAAGCTGCTCTATTCAGGCTGCTGCTATGACAACTATCCAGAGGCAAATGTCAGGTCAGCTCCCAGCATATGTGTCTAGGCCATAATTGCTTTGTCAGAAACCTAATAGTCATCTACTTCCACTCCTCTAGCAGCTAAAAGCAATACTGTTAAAACTACTAAATGAAGCAAAATTCATTATGCCTTCACCATCTTCTATAGCATTCAGGTCTGTAGAATTGTTTCTATTTTGCAAAAACTGGAATGGAGGGGAAGTGGGGGCAGGGCTGGCTCCAGCCTTTTTTCTGTCCCAAGCAGCACAAAAAAAAAAAAAAAAAAAAAAAAAAAAAAAACCCAAAAAACAACTACCTCGTGGAGCAGCCGCCAAAATGCCGCCGCCGGACGAAGCAGTCTCTCTCTCTCTTCAGACTGCTGTCTGCCCCAGGGAGCGGGGGCTTGATGATGACTGGCAATAGCCCTAGACTGTGGCAAGGTAGGGAGTAGAGGGTTGAGGGTTCCCCAGGAAGGGGAGACCCAGAGGCAGAGTGCGGGGGTATTGCCAGGGCATAGCACCCCAAAAGGGCACCGGGGTCTGGGAGGGACATGGGGCCAGCGGACAGCGAGACCTGGAAAGAGCTAATTCCCAGATGGCCAGCGGGAGGTGCCGCAGCAGTGAGTCATCGCCACACTACAACATCTTTGCCAATTTATTTTTCATTTATGTTTCTCTGTACAGTGTAGACCTGGGATCTTCAAGCATAAACCTCCTCTGGCTTCCTGATATCATCTTTTAGTGCCCCATGACATTACTAGTCGATCATCTGTATGGCTACAAATCACATTATGGAAGGTCATTGTGTTCTTTTGGATGGAAAGGTGGTTCCTTTTCTCAAAATATGTGTAACAGTTAGAATAAAGCACACCATAACTTGCCATACTCAAGAGGCAATGAAAAGGCTGAATAGTTAACAGTTAAAGTTATTTTTTAATTACAGAAACGGATGATTTCCACTGGGTTCAGAAATGTAACATGAAAGTCCATCTTAATGTCGAGGTAACAAAAGTCCTGTGGCACCTTAAAGACTAACTATAAAGTTTTGAAGCATGAGCTTTCGTGGGCTAATACCCACTTCGTCGGATGCAAGCAGTGGAAGTGTCCAGAGGCAGGTCCACTTCCACTTCCACTGCTTGCATCCGACGAAGTGGGTATTAGCCCACGAAAGCTCATGCTTCAAAACTTTATAGTTAGTCTTTAAGGTGCCACAGGACTTTTGTTACCTCTGCTATTCCAGACTAACACGGCTACCTCTCTGATTCTTGACATCTTAATGTCGTGACTAAATCAGAACCAGATTTAAAATTTAGATAAATAGACCCTTCTTTGGTACTTGAAGAAATAATGAAACTAGAGGCAGTTAAGAAAAGATCCTACACTGAGTTGTTTTTAAGCTATCTCAAGTGTAGGATCCCATATCAAGAATTAAAGAAAATCTGAATATAACTGGCTTCTTCACTGGAAAAGAAATGGTCTCCCGCGCACGTAAGGAGACATACACATATTCTGACAGCTTCATCGTACTCCCTCACATTTGCCTTATAGGCAATAATAAATAATAGTTGAATTAAATCAAACTCAACTAATTTGGACTTCTGGCTTTTGCATAACAATTATTATTATGGTGTTTCTGTGCAGGGAATATGATGACATCAGCGTGTCTGGCTGGGAAGCTGTCTGATCGTTATTACTCAGAACTGGTCTCTGTAATCAAAAGGAAGATGTACTCTTTATATTTACTGTCTTAAAGAGGAAGTCTATAAAAGCCTACTGCTTAATTTGTACATTCTGTACAATATTTCAGCTCAGCACTCGCCGAAAAGTCGGCTAATTTCAAAATCACAGCTCTTCTGTCAGAATGAAACTAAAATGGCAAAATGATTTCTCATAATGAATGTTTGCTGGTCTAATATCAGGTTGAAAATTAAAAGCAGTGACTATATAGTGGGCTAAATCCTTGGTTGTGGCCAAGGAGCACCCAGTGTACTTTGGGGATGAATGGGGTGCAAAGGGAAAGTTAAAACACCTTTGTATTCCCCTGATCCTGGGCTGTCTATGTGCTGGACCCGTCTTCTGGCATAATGGAGAAAGATCTGATGGTATTCTGTCTATACACACTAACTCTGGACACTGAGTGGGAAACTGAGTCCAACTCATTGTGCTGGTTCTACATCCCAGGATCCCTCTGAGCTAAGGTGCTCCTTCCCCGAGCAGGGTAGTACATTGCCTTGAAGCTCACTTTGCATGAGCAGCACACAGCAACCTGAATCCAGGGGACAATCTGGCCTGCTATCTTCAGAGGTAGATCCTTATCTGGTATATAACAGTATAGCTTCCCTGAAGTCAGCAGAGCAACATCAATTTACACCAGATGAAGATCTTGCCAAATATGTACATTTGTATACAAAGAGACCCATGCACTTATCCAGACATAAAGGTTACAAGTTAGACTAGAGTTCACACACTGAATGAGCAGTTTTGATCGGCTATCTTTCTCTTTCCACTTCCCCCCGTCCCGCTCCCCTATCATGAGCCCTGATACTCTTTTGGTGGCAAGTTTCCTCTCACTTTTTTTTGCCTCATTTAAAAACAAGCAGTATTTTGTTATACATAAAACCTAAAACATAAGCAAATGGGAAAACAATAAGAATTCATTTTAAATATAATAGAGAAAAAAAGATGCATAATGTTAAATACAACATTTATGTCCAAATAACAATAAAGGTGATTTTTCCCAAGATTGTTCTCATTTCCTTATTTTTCTGTTTGAAATCATTCTTCTCCTCCCTCTCTCTCCTAAAAAGGAAGGGTTGGTGCAAATTATATGCAAATTAGTGACAGAGGGAGGAAGGGAAAAAATCCTCTTTTCTTTTCATTCTTCCACTGATAAAAAGAGAACCACTCTCCCCCTTCCCTCAAAGCCAAGAACATCCACATATTTGGGGAGATTCCTCAGAGATCAGAGGCTCTCCGCTGGCAGCTTGTAGAAATCTGATTAGCCCTCTCTGCTTTGAATGGAGAGGACCCTGTAGCCAAATCCTAGGTCTCTTTTCTCACTGGGAACCACATGCCAAAGTTGCTCCTGGGCTGCCTTTATGGAGGTGTGGGTTGGTGCGGTGAAGACCACACCATACTTGTACCATGAGCCCGACCCTTGACCTGTTAAAATGATGCAAAGTCAGAAATCGCTGAGATTTTAGATCACACAGCAGCACTGCCAGGCCTGTGGATGAACTCCAGCTACGTGGTCCAGGATTTCACAGCAGGCACTTTCCCTCAGAAACTCTCTAGGGGGTTCCATGGTGAGGCATAGGTGCTGAACTAAAGGAACTGCCACTCTCCCTGCCTTCAAGTAGTAACAACAACTCAAATACATGACTTCCACCTTCAGCCCCCCCACTATAAAAACTGATCCAGAACCATTGCAGGGAGGAGGTAATGCACACAAAAGTTCATGCTGCTATAGTCATCACAACTTCTCTGCAGGTTGCCTGTGTGCGTAATGAGGAGTCAATTTGTTCCACAGTTTATTACACGTATCTCTATTCCTGATCTAACTCAGGGGTTCTCAAACTGGGGGTCATGAGCGGTCAGCTTCCACCCGAAACCCCGTTTCGCTTCCAGCATTTATAATGGTGTTGAATATATAAACACATATTTTTTAATTTATAAGAGGAGTCGCACTCAGAGGCTCTCTCTGTGAAAGGGGTCATCAATACAGAAGTTAGAGAACTCCTGAGCTAATCAACCTAGTCCAGGGGCGGGCAAACCTTTTGTATGGAGGGCTGTGTAAGGAAGGTGCCCTCCCCCCCCCACAGTCTGGCAGCAGGGATTCTCATTACACCTCGCTTCCCAGGACAGTCTGACTCCTTTGGAATATAAGTGGTGGTATCAGTACTGATCTCCACTGGGTTTTGTACAAGTAGAGCACAGTTTTGATTCAAGGCTCCTAAGGCCTGACACATTGAAGGGAGCTGCTGAATGAGCATGCTTATCAGACCCTCTTAGCTTTCTGCCTTCCTGCCAGGACTACTCAATTTTTGTGCTGTGCTAGGGTCCTCCTAGCATGACTGATGACAGTTGTTTTTGACCACTGCAACAGGTTCCACTGCTGGGATCTCTGCCAGAGCCTATGCTTGTGTAAACAGGCATAAGACTCAAGTGAATCTGCCCCTGTATTTCAAAAACACACTGTGAAACTTCAGAATGGACAATTATAGTTATGACCTTGCTGTAATTACTTACAATTGTCTCCCTAGTGCCCCAGGCCACTACTGGCAAAAAGAGTGGGGAAGGTTGAAAGGATCAAGAATCCAACATATCTTCTGTGCAGGCAGCTTTGTGACCTTAATGTGAACTTTTTAATTAAAAAGATTAATTGGGAGCTTTCCTTGCTCCGGAGTATGCATTTTAGAATTAAAAAAATAAAAAGTTACTGTAAGCGCTACCAAAACCTGCAGGTAAAAGGAATTATCCAATCCAGAAAATGCCTTAATAGTACTCAGGCTACATCCATTCGTTTTAAAGTGTTTCTATTTAAGTCAATCTTTCACATTCTAGAGAAAATCCAGAGGGTTCTATTTTTCTTCACTGTCAATCTCTTTGTCACCCTGATTTGGCCTGACACCATCTTTGTGATCATGGAGGAATGGTCAGGACAACTCTCCCTTTGGAGACTATCAGTGCAACCAAAGTAACTACTGTTAATATAACATTTTCCCTCTTCTCTGTGGGCTAAGCACATTTGTTCTGCAGCTCTGTTGCTTCCCAGAGAGCAAATGACAGAACATAAAAACTTCAAAATCTACATGAGAACAGCCCCTAAACTAACCAGCACTTAATAGTAGATGCTTTACATACCTGTAATTAGTGGAGCTTAAGGTGTATCCATAACATTAATTGAAATGTCACAAAAGAAAATATCAGCAAAAAGACATAGCAATATACATTTCCAGACTCTTAGCTATCAGCATTCTAAGGATAATCCTAAGTATCCACTGTCCAAGAAAGGCTATGAAGGAAGGCTACACAAAGTAGATAAAGGCAAAATGTCCATCCCTTTGGGCAAGTGCATACAAAGAAAAAGTTTATGAACCATGAGTTTAAGTCAAGTTTCAATAAAGTTGTGGTGTCTTTGGGCTTTTACTTTACAATATCATCAGATAAAATAAATTATTTTACACACTTACTTTTTTAAATAAAAATTTAGCATGATTTTGGAGCAATTAAATAAACAAAATCTAAGACTGACTACCTCTTTGATTTTAAGTTGGAAAGGAAGCATGATGGTTCCAGCAAATAAAATGCAAACAGTTAAAACTCTAACATACTTACTGAATAACGTAAGAATAAAATATGATAAATATTTATATGAATTTTAAAGACTGATTTACAAGAGAACTGGCAGTATGGTAGTTTGGGAAATATGTCAATAACCTTTCTACTAAAAACAAACAGGTATTTTCACCTTTCATTACATTTATCAATTCACACCCAGAGGAAGATTATACATATATAAAAGTATCATTATATAATTTTATATACATATATATTTTATGCATGCCCTGTACATTATGTATATTATTAGTATATATATCATATACACACATGCAGTACATAAAGTACACAACTATTACACACAGATGTATTGATAATCTCTTTATCCATCCATTCACACTAGATATGCTCAACACATTTCTAAACACCTACACAATGTAGTTGCAAGACATTTTCACATATTTATTTAAAACAAAATCCATAGACATTTAATTATTTTTGCTAACCGTAAATATAAGAGATATACCACCCATCTGTGTGATACCCTATGTAAATTACCCTCGCTCCGTTAATTATAAATATTGATGTGGTAGACCCCAGATAACAGTACCTGCTGTCTATCCAACCGCATTCTTTTTGCAGCATTTCTGCTTTCACTCTCACAGGCTGAAGCCAGGATACTCTCTGCTACTGCTGAAGTAAGGTGTGAGGGAATAGGTCGTGACTAAGAAAGAGAAAAAAAACAACAAAAAAATGATTACTAGGATAATAACCAGACCTGCTGTTTCCTTATCGGAGCACACAAAACTGTCACACAGGCTGGAGAGTCCATTCATTGAAATGTAATTTATATCAACAGAAAGGGGAAATGGAAATTGTAAAGATGAAAAATGAAAACTAGTTAGAGGTTAAAGCTGCAGTTGATCCACACAGATCCATCAAAAGCACTTTCTTTTCCCACAGCTCTATTGTCCATTGTATTTAGTCTGGTTCTTTAGGCTGCATTTTGAACAGACAGCAGCATATTCTCTGTGTTCCAGTAGCACCCTGGCTGTCTGATTCTTGCTAAGAAAATGGAAAAGACTTTTATCCTGTACAGCATATGACAGAGATGAGCAGTGTTTTTAAACTAGTTAAAAAAAAAAAAAGACAGGGTTGAAACATCACTCAAGCATAACAGATTGTCAGAACATTTCAGAGCAGTCCATATGTAATGTCATGAACATTTACGTTTCTTGCTGCAATATGATTGATGTTATTAAAATGATTTTTTAAAAATCTATATGTATTTTGACTCAGTAACATATGTCAGGCCTCTATCAATTTAAGTAGCTTTCAAGGTTCCAGCTAAATTCTGAAAAACTCACATTACTAGTTTTACAACATTTACATATTTTAGGTTTCTTGTAAGTCAAGTGAATTCTAAAGTTGTATTAGCTCTATAGTTGGCTGTGAATGCAATAAGACTTTCTATAACAATTAAATAAGGACAATCATGGACTATTTGCATTCCTTTCTCTGTAATGATATGCAAAAATCATTTCACTGAAAGATGAAGCTCATAATGAATATCTCAACCTACTTTCTTAATTAAGCTACATACAAAGATAGATCAGAAATTTCAAGAAAATAAGCCAAAGAGGATGATGCTGTACACATTGTTATGGATACAGGTATATTTTAAGGGGCTAAAACATATTGGGCCAGATCCTCAGCTTGCATAAGTTCATATACCTCCCTTTCCTGCTGAGTAAATGGCCCTCCATTTATTCTCTATAGACTTTCATCAAATTTTAGTCAACAGAATAAATATGTACCTGCTATGAAATACCACTGAGTATCAGAAACATACATTTTAAAGCATTTTAAGCATTTTCCAAACAAACTCAGAACAGGTTCTTTGGATTGGCACACCTGACTTCATATTAAGAACAATATACCAAAATGATGAGCAACATGTTACAAAGACTTCATATTTAACCAATAGAACACATCGTATTTATCAGCTTTAATGGTACTTTAACATGTAGTATCAATTTAATATCTGATATTGTACCTTCTGTAATGGGTGGAATATATCCTATCTTTGCAGAGAGATGGAATGAGTGAACATATAGATCTTTTCCATCTCCAGATATAAACTTGATTGTTCCCACACTTACACCAGAGTAAATCAAGAGTAGAATCCATTGAAATTAGTGGACTTCATCTGGTGTAAAATGTAAATAAGGGTACATCTTCACTACCCAGCAGGTCGGCGGGAAGTGATCGATCTATCAGGGATCGATTTATCACGTCTACTGTAGACGCGATAAATTGATCCCCAAGTGTGCTCCCCGTCGACTCCGGAACTCCACCTCCACAAGAGGCAGAAGTGGAGTCGATGGGGGAGCACCAGCGGTCAACTTGCCGCCATGTGGATGACCAGGTAAGTCACTCTAAAATATACTGACTTCCCCTACGCTATTTGCGTAGCTGAAGTTCCGTATCAACCCCTTGCCCCTCCCCGCAGTGTAACACAGACTTTAGAGACAAATTAGGTGTTGTGATCCTATAATAGAATATACATTGTGCCATGCCAGTCCAAAAGTCAAGTTCAAGAACCTGTTTTTCAACATAAACAATGAGTTCTCATGTATGTAGAAGGAAAATCAAGTTTGTTTAAGATGAGACTTGTGTCTCTGATGTTAAATCCTAGTGTCATGAACAATCAAACAATTTTAATATTTCAACACAAGTAGATGTGTTCCTCTGAGAGCTAGATCAAGGCAGTAGCCTTGTTAGAAAGGGATGTTTTAATTGATGTAGAGCTATTGCACTAATTTAGTCTTCTAGAGTTGCTAGATTATTCAGAGCACATCATTGCTTAACTTGGCCATGCTACTTTCATACTGTGTCCCCTTATTCATTAGGTGGCAGTCTCACTATTAATACTATTGTTTTATGAACTCCTCAAGACACACTGCCAGATGATATGGAAACAATTACACCATGGCAAACCTTATTTCCAGAGTACCAGAAGCCAGGAGCATATATCTAGCAAATTCCTCCAGGTGAGATCTTTAATTAGAGCACAAACAAACATAACTCCATGTGGATAATATGGACAGATAAATGGGCCAGAAAATTACATGTCCAACCAGATATTAAAATGACTCCAAGTCCTTCCAGATTACATTCCCGTAAAGGAAACACAGGCTCACTGAAACATTTGTAAAACAATGTTTTGGCCACCAGTAATATCAAGCAGTCAAGTGATCTCCATAGACCCAGAAAGTGGCAATAATGTCTATCACCTAAATTACAGAACCTAATATTTAGCATCTGGAGAGTCAGAGGAGACCTTTTAATCAGAAAACAGGGTGGGTCCCAGGGGAATAGAAAGGGAACATCTACTTCCTGCAAGATGTGCTATTAATCCCCTGTATTTTATCCTGGTTGCTATGGATGACTCTTGGCACACTAGTGTAAAGGATAAACTCGGGAAACTTATCTGGAAAATTCAGCATAAGCCTGAATCATCGGAGAAACAAAAATATTATAAAAATAACACCATTCAGGAGGCTGTTCGGGAGGCTAATTTAGGTTCAGATTCTGCTGATTTTACTCAGGTTGAGTAGTATCTGACTTTGGGATTGATTAAATGGCAGCATCAATCCCTTTGTTACTGATAGAACATACTTAGCATTGCTGTTTCATACAGAACAACTCTTTCCGACCCACAGATAGGGCTTGGTTCTCTTTACACGTAACACTGGTGTAAATCAGGAAGAATTCCACTGGAGTTACATACACATAAAACGAAGGAGAATCGGGCCTCCAATCTTTTCTGAACGACTCAAAGGACTATCAATAGATAACTCAAAGGGCTATTTTGATTTCTGTGGCATCCAGTAAGACAAATTGATTAAAAATGACAAAGAAAATATAAGCTTTAGAACCAGGAAGAGAGGCAAGTGACAATATCTGTATCCTCCTTTATTTATGTTTCAGTAATTTTAAGATGAAGAGAGAACATCAATGGATAAAATTTGGGGAGGATCTTAAGAGCAGGTTGGTAGATAGACCCTTGAAAACTAGTATATACCTCTGTCCATCACGACAGTTGTATTGGAAATCCCCATTTGTTCACTTGGAAAATGAAAATAGGCACTCATATAACTAAAACAATAGTAGTATTTTGCATGTGTATATACAATAGAACCTTAGAATTATAAACACTTCAGGAATGGAGGTTGTTTGCAACTCTTAACACAACGTTATGGTTGTTCTTTCAAAAGTTTACAACTAAACATTGACTTAATATACCTTTGAAACTTGACTATGCCAAAGAAAAATGCTACTTTAACCTTCTTAATTTAAATAAAACAAGAACAGAAAGAGTTACCTGACTTTCTCAAAAAAAATTATTTTTTCCCTTTATATTTTTAGTAGTTTACATTTAACACACTACTGTACTGTACAGTATTTGGGTTTGGGGTTGTTGTTTTTTGTCCCTGCTGCCTTATTGCCTACTGCTGGTACCAAATGAGGTGTGTGGTTTACTGGTCACTTTGTAACTCTGGTGTCTGTAACTCTGAAGTTATACTGTAGTGCCTGCCATCTACACACCACTGTGGGCAACACCCAATTTGTGCTGAGCATGTAACACAACAGAGGAGCTAAGGAAATGTTGGCCAAGGGCAAAAGGACTATCTGTTTACCCTTACACAAAAGATCACAAAGGTTTGGGTCTTTGGCATCTACGTAGAATGGATCTTGGGTTTTAAGGTCTTTGTCAAATGACTCACATGCACTAAGATTAATGGAACTCCATTTATCAGTCTCAGAGAGATGAATAGCCAAGTCCACCCCTGAAGCATTTGAATCTGTGGTTCCAGGGAATTCCTACCTGATGCTTATACACATGAGTCGCATCTTAGGTGCACTTAACATGCACGAATTCAGCTTTGCGCGGTTGGCAAAAACAGAAAAAACAAAACAAAAATAACAATTTAAAAACTCCATCTGTAGTGTGGGCGATTCCGTCCACCATTCAAGTCAATGAGAGTTTCACTATACACGGTTTTCGCTTTACATGCTAACCGGGTAACGGAACCCCTGCATAAGATGAGACTTGCCTGTACCACAAAGGAATATTAAGCAGAGAAAGTTAACAGGAATTATTTAATCTTTATTTCTTCAACTGCAGAAAAATCCGCAAATGCATCTTGCAGAAGGATTGAGAGTAAGAATGATACCTAGAAAAGTGTTATTGATGGAATACTCGTGACCCACTTCTGTTATTGGGATAGCATAAAAATGCTCCGTACCCCTAAATAATTAAGTAATTAACATAATTGCCAGTATGTTGCTTCATTTTCAGGCCACATTCTGTGATAGTCGGAGGTAATTTCAATACTGCTCCTTTCTAGACAATTATCTGTATTTAAAGAAATAATGATGATTTTACTATGTGAACACAAAACCTTTGTATTAAACATGACTTTACGTAAGGTTTAAAGGGATGACTAGCATGAAGATGCTGCTCACTATCCCTTCATAGCCATGCACTCCCACTATGCCTTTTGTAGAAATCTTACCAAATACTGGAAGCTATATTAGCAGATTTAATTGTACAAACTTTAATTAGCTGATGGCATTCTTCTGTAACATGGAAGGTCAAAGAATTATGAGCCTGATTTAAAACAATTTGAAGTTAATGGAATATCTGCCTTTACTGTAATGTAATTTGGATCAGGCATTCAAAGATGGTAAATCAATCATCAATAGTATATTTAACTAACTAGGCATACTATACCAGTGAAGCACTGCAAGGTGGTTGATTCTTTTACTACATTGAAATTTGAATAGTTCGGTCCTGAATTACAAAAAATTGGCTTACCTGTGTATGTGATCTGCTTGCTTAATATAACAGGGATTGTCATATTTCATATTAGGGATATAATATAAATCTATTGTGCAAATCACCCAAATATGAGATAGGCATTGTCTCAGTTTAAAGTGATGTACATAAACAGTATCTTCATGGAAAACATAAATATCCTTTTTGCCATATAAGCACAAACCCCATATTTCTATATAACTAAAAATAGGCCATCATGTGTTTGGTTTAGATATAGTTATTGGTGAAAGCCTGACAAAATTTAGATAATGATTTCCTGGAAGACATTTGCTTGAAGTGAAAAGGTCCGGATATCCCTTGTGGAGAAATTTGCAATGTTACTGCACATATTCTAAACAGAGGGCTGTAGTCCGTAGGATTACTATTTTGGCACATTTTATGAGCACAAATAGATGCCTAAGTTTTCATACAGAATCTTGGTCTAAGTCAGGGGTGGGGAACCTCCGGCCCCCGGGCCTTATACGGCCCGCCAAGTGATTCCATCCAGCCTGCGGCGGGCCAGGGCTGGGTCAGGCACTGGGGCGTGGGGAGGACGCGCGTGGGCCGCCAGGCGGCAGCCCCGCGCTGAAGCGCCTGGGGGCATGGGGAGAAGATGCGCGCGGGCCGCCAGGCGGGGGCGGCCCCGAGCTGAAGCACCTGGGGGCAGGGGCAGAAGACGCGCGCGGGCCGCCAGGTGGGGGCGGCTCCGCGCTGAAGGTAGGGGCCGGGAAGCGCCTGGGGGGAGCTGACTGTCAAGGGGGGGGGAGGCTGGGCTGGGGGGCAGGCAAGGGAGCGGTGGGGGGGAGGCCAGGCTGGGCGGGCGGGGAGGGGGGCAGGAGACTAGGCTGGATGGGGTGGGCGAGGCGTGGGTGCGGGAGGGAAGGAGGTTTGGGTGGGGGGGAGGCTGGGCTGGGCGGGTCAGGCATGGGGGCAGGAGGCTGGGTTGGGAGTGGGAGGGGGGAGGAGGTTAGGTTTGGTGGGATGGGCCAGGCAGGGGTGGGGGAGGGAAGGCGGTTAGATGGGGGGGAGGCTGGGCGAGGGTAAAGGAAGATGACCCCCTGGCCTACACCCAGGCTGACAGCGGGAGCTGACTGGGGCAGGCGGCAGGACCCCAGCTGGCAAGGGGCCAGCGGGGGAAACCCCAAAGCAGTGCAGGGCTAAGCACTCTGCCTGCCACTGCTTTGGGGTTTCCCCCGCTGGTCCCTTGCCAGCTGGGGGTCTCAGCTCCAGTTGCCAGCCTGGGCTTCCTCGGGGGGGGGGGGGAGGAGTGGCCCGCGAATGAGATTATAAATGTGCAAATGGCCCTCGGCAGAAAAAAGGTTCCCCACCCCTGGTCTAAGTGCTCTAAGATGTATGTTTCACAGAGGTTTGAGTCAATTCATAAAAAAGCATAGAGCTAACAATAAAGAGTGGATGAGGCATGTGTGAACCCGCCTACTGAAAAACTGAACTTTAGATCAGGATATTGGTAAAGAACTATTCCCCAATATTTTAGGCCAATTAATGTTGAAAACTAGAATCTCCAAATACCAGGTGACGTTACTTGTAAACACAGACCTGCACACACTACTCTCTCTTTTGCTTACAGACACCAATACAAACGTATGGATGGGAATTAACCTTAAACTTTATCTTAATATAGAATGCAGATGGGCTCAAATTTTCAAAGGTATGTAGGCACCTCAAGATGCAGACAGGTACCTACCCAGATTCTCAAAAGGGCCTAATTGTCTAACTCCCACTGATTTGACACTAGGTGCTTGTCTGCATCTTTAGGCACCTAAATACCTTTGCCCCATAGTGCACTAATTGTACTTCAGCTCTTGTAACACTGAGGTTAAGACTGGTTTAAAAGTAACACATCTGTTATTAGTCACAACCTTTTCACTGTAATATACAAGATCCTCTACATATTTATATGAAAACGTAGCACTTATATAACACTTTGCCTACTAAAACCTTTAACTGATTTACAAGAGAAAGTAATAATCATCTTTAAATGACAGATTTTTAACAATTTTAATTGCATACTACAGAACTGGGCTATATTTACATTTTGTCTCATCTCACACGTTTTTTCAGCCTACACAATCCTGTGGTGTCAATTAAATAGAAAGATCTCAGCTGTAAGAGTACCACATAACTTATACTCACCAACATCTTGTTAAAGAAGTCAGATTGCAAAGGATTCTTGAGAAATGTGTTGGGGTTTTTTCTGAAGCACTCTCACACACTAGGAAACATGCAATTCAAACCTAACACAATAGACTTGTTTGAGCTTTCTACCGTTTATAAATTGAAGTACAGTACTGCACTCTATTGGATGTACTGGTATAATTTTTATTTAGCACTAGCTCTTCATACAATATGAAGAATTTGATTGTCATTTTAATGCTTGCAGCACTGTATTTTTCCTTGAATTTTGACATATTTTACTTATACTTTCATTCTATGTAGATGCTATAAGTATCCAATTCCAACATCTATTAGTGAACTAAAAGAAACAACTAGAAACAACTGGATAAAGTAAAAAGCAAGGGGACTTTTGTGCATGCACTATGGAGGTCAGGTTATTTTTCAGTTTTCAGAAGGATGTTTAATTGAATTATCATATATTGCCTTTTGATTATGACAGTGTCTAAACTACAATGTCACATTCCTTTCTGCACATAATATTTTCAATAAGTACTGGGAAAAGGCTCACTATATGCTCTTTTAAGATTAGCAGCCGTGTTAGTCTGTATCCGTAAATAAAACGAGGAAGACTTTGTAGCACCTTAGAGACTAACCAGTTTATTTCAGCATAAGCTTTCGTGGGCTATAGCTCACTTCATCAGATGCATAGAATGGAACAGAAGTAAGATGCATTTATACATAAAGAAAGAAAGAAAAAAAAAGTTGTACATTAGCCTACCAATTCATAGAATCATAGCATCATAGAATATTAGGGTTGGAAGGGACCTCTGGAGGTCATCTAGTCCAACCCCCTGCTTAAAGCAGGACCAATCCCCAACTAAATAATCCCAACCAGGGCATAACAGCCTCTTAGAATTGGTATGCTAATGTAATTAAATTAAATTTAACAGCCTCTTAGAATTGGTATGCTAATGTACAACTTTTTTTTCTTTCTTTGTGTATAAATGCATCTTACTTCTGTTCCATTCTATGCATCCGATGAAGTGAGCTATAGTCCACGAAATTTATGCTGAAATAAACTGGTTAGTTTCTAAGGTACTACAAAGTCTTCCTCATTTTATATGCTCTTTGCTACTCAGAACCCAGTTTGGTACCAATGTGCAGGAGTATAGGCTGTAGATTCCTAGGAATAGCTCAGACATTCGGCACTTCCAGAACAAAAAGGAAGCAAAATCCACTTAACATTTCAAAATGGCCCATGTTGCCCCTTATGCCCCTTAGGTACGCTAGGATGACCAGATGTCCCGATTTTATAGGGACAGTCCCGATTTTTGGGTCTTTTTCTTATATAGGCCCCTATTACGCCCACCCCTGTCCTGATTTTTCACATTTGCTGTCTGGTCACCCTGCTCCAAGTCAGAGAGGTGAAGCTGAAGTAACCATCACTTGTGACGTATGTACAGAGGGGATAGAGGCAACCAAGTGACACGTCAGCCAATTACAAATCTCCTCCCTTTGTTTGTTCGGGATGCCCGCCCTTCAGGATAGGGGGAATGCAGTGGACATAATATTACTGGACTTCAACCAGGCTTTTGACACAGTCCCACATAACATTCTGATAATTAAGCTGGAGAAATGTGGGCTTGGCGGAACTGCCATTAAGTGGATACATAATTGGTTAAACTGCAAACACAGAGTAACTATTAATGGAATGATGTTGGATTGGAGGGAGAACTCAAGGTCTGATGTTGTTTAACATCTTTATTAATGACTCGGATGTAGGAACAGAGAGCATGTGGATCAAATTTGCAGATGACACAAAGCTGGCGGGGGAGGGGAGGAGGGTTGCCAGTACTTAGGAGGATAGGGCTATGATTCAGTGGGATCTTGGAGAACTGGGCTACAGACAACAAAGTGAAATTCAACAAATACAAAGGTGAGGTGTTACACTTAGGGAAGAAAAAACAATGGCACAAATACAGAATGGGGTTAGCTGGCTTGGCAGCAGGACTACTGAGAAGGATCTGGGAGTTGTGATGCATCACAAACTCAACATGAGTCAGCAATTAGATGCTGTTGCAAAAAAACCAAGTGCAGTTTTAGGTTGCATTAACAGAGACAAGTCGCAGGAGGTGATAGTTGCGTTCTACTTGGTGTTGGTTAGATGTCAACTGGAGTACTGTGCCCAATTTTGATCACCAATATAAGGAAAGAATGTGAAGAAACTGGAAAGAATCCAAAAGTGAGTGACAAAGATGATCAAAGGAATGGAATGCAAGCCATATGACCAAAGGTTGAAGGAACTGGGCATCTTTAGTTTGAAAAGAGAAAATTAAGAAGGGGGGCATGCTAGCAGTCTTCAAATACTTGAAAGGCTGCCATAAAGAAGATGGAGAAAATTGTTCTCTTGCAACAGAGGGCAGGACAAGAGGCAGTGGGTTCAAACTACAGCATATCGGATTTAGATTAAATCTCAGTAAAAAATTCCTAACTGTAAGAACAATAAGACAATGGAACTGCCTAGGGAGGTTGTGGAAGATCCTTCCCTGGAAATTTTCTGAAGGAGGCTAGATAACCATCTATTGTAGGTGACTTAGATACCACAAATCCTACATCTTGGCAGGGGGTTATTAGACTAGAAAGGAACATAAGGTTATCCAACCCTAGGATTCCATGATTAATATTTAATTAAAGATTAATTCATGTCATAGAACCTCCAGGAATATGTCCACCCAAAAGTGGCAACCCTATTGGTTGTGTAAACACTTAGGGCCAAGTCCTGCTCCAATTACTCATGAGTAGCCTCAGTGAGGTTAACGGGACTACTTGCATGAACAAAGTAAGCAGGATTTGGTATTACATGTTAACTGGTACTTCAAAATGGAAATGACAGAGCGGTTTAGGGATTGTTGGAGGTCAGAGACCACGGACACATACAATTATATACATGGGGTATGTCTACACTATGAGCTAGGGGTGTGGTTCCCAACTCACGTACACACACCTGTGCTAGCTCTTATCTGATCTATCACATTAAAAATAGTAGTGTAGTCACAGTACTCTGGGCAGCAGTAGCATCGGTGCATGGTCTAGATGCCCAGAATACATACAAAAGGGCTTCAGACAGTTTGCACTTGACATAGCTAGCTTGAGCTCACCGCTGCCCACACCAGCAATGTTAGCATGCTAGCTCGATGAGAGCTAGTGCAGGTATGTGCACATGAGCTGGGAGTCACTCCCCTTGCTCACAGCATGGGCCAGGGGTAGGCAACCTATGGCATGTGCGCCAAAGGCGGCACGCAAGCGGATTTTCAGTGGCACTCACACTGCCCGGGTCCTGGCCACTGGTCCGGGGGGCTCTGCATTTTAATTGAATTTTCAATGAAGCTTCTTAAACATTTTAAAAACCTTATTTACTTTATATATAACAATAGTTTAGTTATATTTTATAGACTTATAGAAAGAGAGCTTCTAAAAACATTAAAATGTATTACTGGCACGCGAAACCTTAAATTAGAGTGAATGAGGCATTAATGACATACACAATTTGCATGGCCAAGGACTGGCTAGTCTGCTGGTGCACCTCTTTAGATCTGTGTTTTGGCCTCCATATTACCTCCATATGATCTTATGGACAGCAGATATATGAACAATATTGGTGGTTGGGAAACGGGGGGGGGGGGGGGAGGCAGAGGGGTTTGGCAAAGAGCATCACCTAGACAAGAACAGATAATTAGTGAAGAGAGTAAAACATGAAGGGGATCAGCTCCCCCAACTTGACAAGCCCCTCCCATGGCTAGGATTCCCACTTCCCTCATGGCGTGATCCAACTCATTGATTTAAATGGGGTGGGCTTTCAGGCAGTAAACAACTGTGCATCAACACTTCAAAGAGCCTGCAAACATGGAGTTTGCCTGACTTTTATTTCCTTTTTGTCTTAAGCAAATGTACACAACCGGGACCCCTATGTTATACTACACATATATGTCCTAATAGGACAACACAGCTAATAAAATACTATTTTAGCAAAGAGTCTGATATAGAACTAGATCCACAATCTAGAAAAAACTAAAAATATGTATATTTAATGTCATTTTGAGCTTTACTGTATAGCTCATCAAAACTTTTAAGTCCAACCTTTTTCTGATGAAAAATGCCCTTTTTCCAAATGAAAATCCTGTTGCAAAAAGCTTTTTTGTTTGTTTGTTTTTGTTTTAAATTCTAGACCAGGGTGGGCAAACTATGGCCCGCAGGCCACATCCAGCCCACGGGCTCGTCCTGCCCAGCCCGCCTGAACTCCTGGCTGGGGAGGCTACCGCTGCCCCCCCCCCCGCCTTCCTCCCATCCGCAGAGCCTCAATGCGCCACACGGGCAGCACTCTGGGGAGCGGGGCAACATGTCTGGCTCCATGCAGCTGCCAGACACACTGCTGAGCGGTGTAGTAAGGGGGCGGGAGCCAGGGGGTTGCATAATGGATGGGGAGACCCGGGGGACAGTCTGGGAGCAGGCGGGATTGGGGGATCTCAGGAGGGGGTGGTCAGGACACAAGAAGCAGGAGGGGTTAGATGGGGTTGGGGTCCCGGGGAGGTTGGTTAGGGGCAGGGGTTCTCTGGAAAGGGTGAGCAGGGGACAAGGAGCAGGGGGGGCTTAGATGGGGTTGGGGTCCCGGGGGGGGGTGTCTAGGGGTGGAGGGGTCTCTGGAGGGGGCAGTCAGGGGACAAGGAGCAGGGGGCATTGGATGGAGGTGAGGTCCCAGGGGGATGGGTAGGGGTGGGGGGTCCCAGGAAGGGGTGTTCAGGGGACAAGGAGCTGGGGAAGTTGGATGGGTCGGAAATTCTGAGGGGGGCAGCAAGTGGGAGGGGGTCGAATGGGGGCGGGGCCAGGTTGTTTGGGGAGGCACAGCCTTCCCTACCCGGCCCTCCATACAGTTTTGCAACTCTGATGTGGCCCTCGGGCCAAAAGGTTTGCCCACCGCTGTTCTAGATCTTCATTGAAATTGTCATTTTCAACATTTTGATTTTTGAGTTTTTCCCCCTGCAAGATTACTGAGGAAAAATTAAACTAAATGAAACCTATATCTGAAGAAGTGGGGCTTTTACTCATGGAAGCTTATGCCCAAATAAATCTGTTAATCTTTAAAGTACCCCAGACTCCTCATTGTTTTTGTGGATACAGACTAACACAGCTACCCCTCTGATACTTGAAACTAATTCTGTTACTCAGTAGCTTTTAAAAAGTTAGAGAGGTTTTGAAAGGTTAAAGTCGCAAAAGGAAAATAAGAAAATTAAAAAACAAGTCTGATCATTATATCATCATCATCAGTTTTATTGCACTATGAGGGGAAAAGGGGGAAAAAGTGGAGAATTTGAAAATTCAAGAAATCAATTAAAAAAGATTGTAAGTATCCCCCAAAAGTTTGTTTCAAATTTTGGAAAAAAATCAAAATGTTGAAATTTTTCACAAAACGGTTTTTCCATTTTTCAATAAGATGTATTTATTGGGTTTGTTTGAATTACTCAGTGTTACCCTTTTACTACCTTAATCCCATCATTCACCAAGACAAGAATTGTGTGCTTTGAAAAGGCAAATGATATAGCATTAGAAAAAGGGGTGGAGTATGGTTGGGATCAAGGCATCTAAAGTCGTTCACAGAAGATCTGTGTGCAACTGTATCTGTGGTAATTTTCTAAATGTTTCCCATCTATTTATCAGGATTAGCTTTACATGTTTGCACCCATAGGCCTTAATCTGTCTGAAAAACCCATGACCTCTACAGCCGTGAAAGCTTTGGCAGGTTGTGAACCCTAGCAACTGCAAGGGTAGCTGACCTATTCAGCATTAAGTTCAATAAATTGGTGAAAGCTTCACCCTATCCCTCCAAAACCCAAACTTTGAAGTGACTAAATCATTTTGGGTCCCCACGTTGAGACTTTAAAAGGCCTGGATTTCAGAAAGTCCCTTGAAAATCTGGCCCCTTTAAAGTGTCTCAAGTTGGGTACCCAAAAATTGAAATGCTCCAAACCACTAGCTACTTTTGAAAATCTTGGATCACGTGTACATCTCCACAATTGCAAATTCTGATTTTTCACCCTCTTCCATCCCCTTTCCAACCACATCCCTATCTACTCCCACACAGCAGTCGAGCGCAGCCAAGATGGGAGTGGTGAAAGATGGACCAATGAAAAAGACGGAAGCTGTCCATTTTTTGCTGGGATGAGGTGTGTAGGGGTGGTCATTGTGAAGTTCCTAATTGCGAGAATGTGTTCAGGCACTCTGTCTCTCCTTTCTTCCTCGTCCCTGCTATCAAATCCATTCTTAAGATCACATAGGGAAAGCCATTTATGATTAGCCTGTACTTGCCGGTTTGTAATAAGTAAATAATAATATGCCCTTTAATATTATTAATTTGGCCTCAGTCAGGATTAGGGCCTCATTGTGCTGGGAGCTGTTTTTTCCTGTTCTTTTTTCCCCACAATCTCTGTCTCATAGAGCTTGCAACCTTGATTTTGCACAGTGATGGATATGGGTGGCAAGGTCCAACCGCACATATCGCATTGCAGAACGAGAGCCTAAGTTAAGACTGGACATAGTAAGGGAGAGTAACAATAGGTGAAAGGGGGAGGAAGGAAAAGGGTAACAGTAACAAGACCACATGGTTTACTTAGGCTAGTACGTGCAGAACTTGATTTCAGATCATCTATAGGTTTGTTTCTTTTCTGAAATATAAATATGTAAACAGACGTAAGCAAGCACTAGTGGTCTTCTACAAACCCTTCCCAGGTGCCAGTTTCCCACATAAGCAAAGGTGAGTCTTCAGAAAGGATTTGAAGGAGAAGAGTGTAGTAGCCATATGGATCAGTTTAGAGAGGCCATTCCACCTATAGAGCACTTTCCATCAGAGGATCGCAAGCAAACTTAGCTATATTAAAGAACTAAGCCTTTTCATCACCCCCATGAAGTATTATTGGCCACATTTTACAGGTGGGAAAACCAAGAAAAAGCAATTAAATTACTTGCTTAAAATCAGAGAGTACTACAGGACTACAACCCAGATCTCCTGATTTCCAGTTCCACTAAACAACTTCCTTCTTCATTAAATGGTAAGATTAAGAAAACACATTATCTAGTTTCAATCTTTCAATGGATTATTATAAGCCATAGAGAGTGGGAGGAAAAATATTTTACAATTGACAAGAAATACTTTGACAATGTCCTTTTAATGGATATGTTTATGTCAGAACAAAAATGATGGTGCACACGTAAGAGCTATATAATCAAAGGGTGAAAAGATTCTAGGCAACCTAAGCAAATGGATTTGGGGTCCATGCAATGGTCAGCTGTCACAAGTATAGATAGGGTAACTGTAAGCAATCTTTCAAAAACAGGATATTAATACTGAGAAGCACATTAGCTAGCAACATGAACATTCATGAGCCCAAACCTTTTCTAGTGCCTCAGAGCTACAACTGGCCTGTTATGCAGTAAGTGGTGTTTGGATTACAGATGGCAAATAAGTACCAGAAGCAAGCCTCAGGCATGCTTTATATTCTTTATATTGTAACAGTCTTTCACTAATTAAACTTAGTGTTTACATTTTCTCTTAAACACCATAGCACCAAACCATAGATAGCTGTGCTATTCCACAAGTATTGCTGAATTGTCATATGCCACATACATTATTAGATTATTCTGTTTCCTCTTGAAACTACATGCTCAAAATGTATCATTTTTCCCCTGAACAAAATGAAAGATAAGTGTATTAAATACATGTAGGGTAAAAAGGCATCTCCTGTGGAGATCATTATCTGACATCCTATTTAATATAATGACAGTAGCACTATAGCTCCTGAGGATATCATTATCCTGTTTTGCTGTATTTCAGCATAACCCACCTGATTCAAATCAACACCAACATGTCTTTTTCATGATAGTCCTGCACAAATGTCGTTATCCAGACAAAATGATTCTTTTCCCCGGAGAAATGGAAAGTAAATTTAAAATAATCAGCTAGCCAAATGTCTCTGTCCAATGCGGTGTTTTTTTTATCAAAACTGCTTTCTGATATGAGTTACAGACAGACAAGCGAATTTAAAAATTAGAATGTTTTAATATCATCATCTTGATAAGTTCTATCTTTCAGAATGATCTGAAATCAAGCCATGACAGCCACATGGCACTAATACCCCAAGGACAAGACCTATTGTCCACAGAAGTCAATGGGAGATTTTCCACTGAGTTCTTCTAAAAGCTGTTAGTTTACACTTCAGTTTGAGAGAGTTAAGGAAGGGGAAGCATTAGCATATTTCCCTTCTTATCCATAAGGGCTGTAGACAGTAGTGCCCTGCCCACCCAATTGAAACACATCAAAGCACATTCTTTTTTAAAGTAAGGAAGTTGAAACCACCACAAGATCTGATTAAACTTAACATTTCCAAAGTGGGGAGATTTTTGTGCCATAAGAGTTGCCTACTTTATAATAATGCTCATGGTATTTTTGAAAAGAATAGGAATATAAACCTGAGCCTGAAAAGAAGTACTCACAGGAGTAATCATTATTATAATCATTACTAGTCCACTGAAGTCAAATCAACCTAATTGTTATAGATCAGATTGTAAATCCCTTACTCACGTTGGTGAGCAGTTACTCACACAAGTAGCTCCAGTGACTTTAAACAGGACTCCACTCATTCATGTGAGATACTGCTCACCAGTGTGAGTAAGGGGTTCACAATCTGGCCAGACAGCACAACGATAAGACCATTTATTAGCATCAGTTAGCTATATAATATGTATTTTGGGTGCTAGTGTAATGAAGCAATATTTGACACAGTGATATCTCAGTCTCACACTCCTGAATTATCTTCAGCCAAAGAGAATGAATGTGAAAAGATGCTACTTACTGTATTATAAGAATTTTTTTGTTTTGTTTTGTCCATCTCCTACTCTGAATGGCTACAACCTGACACACTGTCTATCTGTCTTTAGCACTTGTATCTATACTGATGTCCTTCATTCTCTCTCTCTCTATCTAAGTTTCCATTGGCTGAAAGCAGCATTACCTCAGTGACTCAGACAATAAAGCTGTATGACAAATTAGAATCATGAAAGTTTACAATGGATTAAAAGTTCTCACTCTACATTTTATATCTCATACTATACTGGTCTTGACCCACAATCAAACGTGTGCTTTGTTTTTAAGCTTGTCAACTAATGTTTTAAGCCCATCATATGACCTTTACAAGTACAATATTCAGGCTGCTATGAAAAGAGAGAGAGAAAAAGAGAGAAAGAAAATTAAAGTTGAACCAGTTTTTTTAATATGTAGATGGGTTTTCAAATTATTTATTCTTTAAAATTGATACACTTTATTAATAAATGATGTTTGTAATGATGAAGTGATTTTATCTTATCTAAAGGAGAGAGAAATAAATCAAATGCAGCATGCTACAATTTCATTTGCTAGTGTCTCTTCTGGTTTGTGAAAATATCAAAGTTTTTTGATGATTCTGAAGTTGACTAACTGATAAACTGTGAGGAGAGCTGTTCCTTACCATTTTTGTGCAACGCAAGAGGCCAAGGATGTGTAGAGTCTAGAAATATTGCTAGTTATCCCCTAACAGTATTCATAGCCTGTGAATAAGTAGTAAGGTATAAACCCTGGGAAATAAATGACAGAACTCTAAAATTTGCCAGGGATGTTTTAATAATATTGAATGTCACCTTTGCACATGAATATCAACTCAAAGAAGATAGTGAAGGCAGGGTAGACTTTCACTGACTGCTAAATAAATCCAAAAGTACAAACAAATCATCTAAAACTTAAAGCTACTGTCAATGCACTTGTCACAAAAAACTTGTGTTTTACTAAAGATTTTTTTAAAGTCTTTCATCTTTCCAGTCTCTAAGGTTTCATGATCTGTCCTTCACTGACCATTACTATGGATACTGTAGTGCTCTGATGGATCCTAATTTCTAATTTCATGGATCTCCCAGAAAAACAGTTAGCAGAATTCCAAAGAAATTCCACATCAGTGCAAGACTTCACTAACTTAATAGCCTCTCTAAAGGTGTTGGAAAGGAAAAAATACATAAATGAGATACTCTTCCTATTGGTTTCTCTCCTCACATCTTGCTTGAGTCCTCACTTTCTATTCACACAGACCTGTGAACTATATCCTCCCAAGACTTTGTTAAATCAGTGAACAAAGGGAATAAATTCAGGAAAGATGAAAAGGGGAAGGGGGGAAAGAAACCTCTGACCTGACATTACCAAATAAAAAGACACTAAGATGAAAACAAAATAGTGCCATGGATTTACATATGGGGTTTTGATGGAAACTAGGGCTGGGTTTTAAATCAAAACTCACCATCTCAAAACCACTTCTTTTCATCCGCCTGCAGGACTTGAGGTAAGTACGTATGCGTTTTCTGGCACGCTCTTGATACTCAGGGAATTGTCGCCTGCATGAGTCAATGATAGCCTGGATCTTTTCTTTGGGCTGCTTAGAGATTGGGACCATTCGGTCCAAGTTTTCATCTACAAACAGCCTGACAAACATCTGTTGGTAAGAGGGAGACAGAGGAAAAGGGTTTGGAGGGCTGCTCTCTTTCTCTTCCTAGTCTTGATTACTGATAGGAAGATACTTTTTCAGTGCGCTGAAGAAGCTATGTAATGGGAAGCCAGAAATGTTAAGCAAACAACTCTTTAAAGGACTTTTTTTTTAGGGCTGATAAAAAAGACAAGAAAAGAATAGTCTATAGTGTATAGAAATTGTGAGATAAACCACAATGGATTGTGAAAATAGGCAGCACTTAACTTTTGTTATTAACAATAAGTTATGATTGCTCCCTGGCTTAACTGAACTGCATATTTACCATTCTCCTAGTTTGAACAATTGTTTGTGTTATCATGCATAACAACATACAGTGGGAAAGCAAGTGAAAATAGCTGACCAGTGGAATGCTTTTCCTATAAACTAGCTGCAGTCCCCCCCCCCCCCCATCCACTCGATGAACATGCACATATACACAAAACTCATCTTAGTTCTTCTCACTGCTAAAGATGGCACTCTGCCTTACAGTTCTAAATAAAACACAGTAAAACTGGTGTCTGTTGGTGAGAGTTAAATGTGCTTTAGAAAGGATCCTTTTGTAAAGTAATGTGCCTCTAATGTTGCCAAACTCACCAATAAATTACAGTACAAAAGGAAACTAGTAAAGGTAAGCAAGGCAGTTAATGCTGTGGGACTCACATTAAAAGCCTTCAGTCGCTCAGCTTCCACCCCATCAGATTCATTAACCTTCTCAGCATCTTCATGTTCATCATGGTCATCCTCATCCTCATCTCCTCGGTTCAGAGACAGATCTTCAGCACCTCTGCCTATGCTCTCGTTCTTACCAGAGTCGTAGCTGGAATAGCTATGTGCAGGAGACTAATAAAGAAAAGATATTTTTAATGTACCAGATTAACAGGTTAATTTGTTTTTAAATTAGCACATCAGAAGGTATTTAAAGAATTCCATGATTTTTTTCTTTTATATACACAAATTACTTTACCCAGACCCAACACAAACCCTTATGATCACTGTAACAGAGAACAGTTCCCGATCATCTTGTCTACTTCAGTACATTAAAGCAACAGTCTGAGGAAGTCAAGTAAATCAATCTATAAAAGACTCTCCTGTGATAATCAAATACCGAATGAGATGTTTTCACAAAGACTTCTTTTGTACTCAAGTTTCTTCCTGATTACATTAGCAAAGTTTCTTCCACGTTACATTAAATTGCTGCAGTTTTATACAAAACTCCGTGGAATGAAAATGACAAATTTTAAAGCATAGCAGAATAAAGAGAGAATTGGCGATAGTTATTCATTGGTAGGATCATAGGTATCTAGAACAGTAATAGGTTATTCATAAATATAGAAATAATAATGCCTTAGTGGATCACTTTGCAAAATTCAAGCAGAATTAAAATAGTTAAGTTTTATAATTCTCACAGAAGCATTAATAATGGTAACATTACACACATTTTCTCTATGAAGCCTTTCTTTACACAGAATATTCAGAATTTTCCTCTGAGCAGAATTAGTGGCTTTTTGGATAAATAACAGATGACTATTTCATTAAAAAATTATCCACTCACGGTGTAAAAAACACAGCAGCTATCATGAGAGTCAAATATTTTAGCTTCCCCTAACAGTATCAGATTTTGTTATCTTGTTATTCTTTGTGTAAACTTCACACTAGGTCACAACAAACAAAACAGTAGTAAAAATACTCCATCAGAACACCAAGGTACAGGGTCAAATTTTTCTCTCAACTAGACCAGTGTAGACCTGAAGTAACTCCACTGAAGTTATTATTACTCTAGATCAGAGGTTCCCAAACTTATTTGGCCTACCGCCCCTTTTTCAGATAAAAAATTACTCAGCGCCCCCCTGAAAATCTACCTTCTTTAAGTGAACAAACAGAAAGATGCAGTGACAAATTTGCGTTATTTTATGCATCTATATTTTTACCTACATCCTACAACATAGTAAGAAAAGATGTTGTTGCAAATAAGACATGTTGAAGCTTAAAATTATAAAATTATTTATTGAAATCGACCATAGTAACATTCGTATTACACACAGAAAATTACGATAACAAAGGATAATATTTAAATAAAAATCACGAATAACATTAAAAATAATTCTAATGAGAAGGATGAACCTGGTGCGCTGCTATCAATTTGTTAATATTCGGCTCTATGTCAGCAGCATTCTTAAATCACCGAAATTAGTTATTTGCGGTCGGCTTCTTTTTTTAGTTAACAGATTTGTGACCGCACTGAACCCACGTTCCACTAAATATGATGAAGGAAATGCAATTAAAAACTTTGGTACTATGGCATATAATCCAGGATAAAGTGTAGGTATCTGCTTTTGCAGTCAGAACTGTTGGTAACCGTCTTTGAATTTAAATTTCAATTCCTCATTTGTTGTTAGTTCTATCAGTTCTTCTTGTAATTTTGGAGATTCTTCTGTATTAGTACTAGAAAAGGGGTCCAAAACCCAATCGGGTATGTTCATATTAAGAATATCTTCAAATCGTTGATTGAAGTCAGAATGGAGAGCCCCCAAGTGCTGACAATAGGTAAGCAAGTCTTCATCGTGTTTTTCTATTGTTGATAAATTTGGAAACTGGCTGAATTCCCCACATCCTAAATTTAGTTTGTACAGAAGAAGTTTCGCCACAAACGCGGAAATAACAGTTTTTGTTTTGATTAAGTTCAGCTCATCGCCTTGGAGCTATAGATTTTTTTCATTAAATTTATTAAACAAGTCTGTCAAATAAGCTATGTCATTTTTGGAATCAATCAAGTTGGCTCGTAAAGCATTATCATGATTTTCTAGGACCTCTAGCACAGATTCAAAGAGTTTATAAAACCAATCCAAACAGGCACCTATTGATAGCCAACGAACTTCTGTATGAAGCAGCAAGCAATTGAAGTCTTCATCGTTTTCAATACAAAGTTGTCTAAATAATCTGTCATTCAATGAATTACTTCTGATTTTCTTGATTGCTATTTATAGTATCGTATTGTAAACAAGTAATTACACGCACATATTCCTGCCGATGCATGCTGGATTTCCCGACAATGCACGACACGCTTGTCTGCCATCACTTGCTTGATAAGATCTGTCGGCAGACTTGACCACTGATCAGTTACAACTTGCATGTTGTATGTTTATTTGGAAAATAAAGTACCTAATCACTACGACTTCCTATGTTACACAACAGATGAAACATGTACGAACGGTTTTTCAAAATTTTCTTATCTTCTCCTCTTTCTTTATTCTTTCACCGACCCCTATTTTTATTCAACGCCCCCCAATTGCACCTGAGGCTACTATCGCCCCCCTGAATCATTCCATCGCCCACCAGGGGGCAGTATCGCCCACTTTGGGAACCACTGCTCTAGATGCACATCCATATAACTCATCCAAAGCGTGCTGAAGTCAATTAACTCTAGAGGGCTTCCCATCAAGCCCTATATGATGAACCTCACTCTATCTATGTCATATGTTTTTATACAGCCCCTATCACAGTGGTAGTCAAAGTGTTGCACAAAATTCAGGAGCGCAAAGCCTAAAACAAAATGGTCAAAATTGTCAAGCATGGGTGCCTAAGTTATGAGCTTTGATTTATTTCGGGCCCTGTGTAAATGCCTCAGTTGAGAGGTGTTGAGAAACCACAGACAGAAATCCATAGAGAATACCTGGCACCCTGCAGGCAGGGGAAAATGAACTGTGAGAGTAACAGCAACACTGCCCAGCTGGGTTGTGAGGCTGGAGGAGGAAAAGTCAGACAGAAAAATAAATTTCTTTATTCTTCGTTTACTCTCCCGTTCATCTTCTTATTTCCCTCCTTTCTCTTCCTTTCCATTTTCCCCAGTTGAAATTATTTTACTACTACAGTAGACTCTCGATTATCCAGGATTGGGTTAACCAGGATGTGGATTAACCAGGATGTCAAAAAATAATATGCATAACTCACAGGGCTGGCTCTGGCTTTGTTGCCGCCCCAAGCACAAACAAAAAACAACTCACCAGGGCGCTGGGCAGCCAGTGAACCAACACCCCCTCCCTCTGGCGCAGGGTGCCTGGTGAACCAACTCCCCCTCCCCATATTTCCATTGGATGGGGATTATCCAGGATTTTATTAACCAGAATTAATTTTTTTCCTATCATCTTGGATAATCGAGAGTCTACTGTATTTCTGTCTCCCTCATTTCCCTGGACTCCCCTACCTATTTCTTTCACACATTGATTCTCAGCCTCCACTCCTCCCTTCCTTTTACAGCTCCCACTCTAAAATCCTTTAAGGCACATAACATCCCATTTCTAGGACCTTCATGACCCTCTCTCAGTATCCCTCAAGCTCTCAACTCTGGGGTTCATCGCCCCTCCCCCCAACCCGCTGCCCACTCTGTGTGCACCACCAAGGGCAGGAGGAGAAGGAAGTTTGCCAATGCCTGCAGGGGTCAGGATGTCCAAGACTGAGAGGCCTAAAAAGAGAAAGGCCTGAGGAAGCCAGCATAGGGGAGGAGGAGCTGCTCCTTTGATGGAACACTGCAATCTTTTGTTTACACAGTGGGCAGGCAAGAGGCCAGATAGCAAATGTTGACTCCGCTGCCTGTTCAACTGACTCCTGTAGGGATACCTTTATGAAAATATGATTTGGAGATGCTCCCTCATGAGTATGGGAATTTGGGGATGTGCCCTGGAGACAAGGGTTTTGGAACACCGCATGGCTGCGTGCAGCAGCTCACCAGAGGTGCTCTCCAGTTTGTTTCATGAACATCAGCTCAAGGAAATGGTTTTAAAACAGTTTCAGATTACACATGAAGAATACAGAGTACAATTTAGAAGCCTTAAGAGGGGTATTGGGAGGAGTAATGTGGCATATGTAAACCAGGTGTGATCTTGTTGCTCAGGAACATTTCCTGAGTATATGTAGTGATGATGTAAAACAGTGTTTATGGGATAACAAGGTGAAAGTGGTTGATGAACTTGCTACTCTAGCTGATGAAATTGAATAAACCCAAGCGTCTCTTTGGAATAAATCACAGGCAGAGGGGTTTAAGTCTGGTGGGAAGCAAGGTTCCTGTTTTACCCCTGTGAAGAAGGAGGGTGGATGGGAGGCTGGATGCTTCCTCCCCAAGTCCATTCCTCTAGTCCTCATCCCAAATCTCCTGTAAAAACAGAAGAGTCCAGAAGGTGCTACCACTGTAAATCCACTGAGCACCTGAGGAATAAATGTTCTGTGCTGGGTGGGAACAGGCAGCAAGCAACTCATGAGAATGCTGCTATCCAGAGCACAGAAGCACCTCAGGCAATTGTCACTTATCATACAGGGTTTGTAAAAATAGCATCTGCCCAGCCAGGTAGGAAGCACACACAAAAAGGCTGTCAAAATTAATGACAAGGAACTCCTGGGGTGGAGGGATACAGGTGCAGAAATTTCTGTGGTCAAGAGAAACATTGTTCAGGAAAAAGACCTACTGCCAGGACAGATGGCAGAGCTTTTGTTAGTAGGAGGTCACAAAATTCTTGTGCCCTTAGCTAAAGTTCACATAGAAACTGAGGATTTGGAAGCTGAATTGACTGTGGCAGCAGTACCTAATAACCCATCACAATTGTTACTTGGAAATGATTTTTTCAGTGTGACTCGGGTTGTCAAAGGGTCTGTCTGCAGCAAGGAGGATTATTGTGCGGAAACCCTGGAGGGAAAGGGTGAAGACCCAGGAACTATTGAAGGGATGGGAGAGTGTCTCTTTAATTCCTCTGCAGCAGTGAAAAACAGTATGCTACCAAGGATGTGGGTGGGTGAGACCAGCTCCTGCTGCCTGGTGGCTAAGGGCAGTGTTTCCTCTTGGGCAGAGGGGAGTATTGCCTGTCAGCAAGAAAACTGTCCAGGTTGCTGGCTGCCACAAGGTTATAGCTGATCAACGGGCAGACCTCACTCTAGGACACACAGGAATATGTATCCTAAACGGAAGCCCAGAAGAGGGTGATGGAATCCTAGAGGCCACTGATGGTGCCATGGGCTCTGCAGCTGGAGGCAAGTCCAAGTCAAAGAGAGGAGGTCATGGTGCCTGCCAGCAAACAGACTGTTTTGGCTGTTAGGTGTGAGCCCTTCACAGCTGAACAGCAGATAGATCCTCCTCTAGAGAGCACAGAGTTGTGTGTATTAGAGGTGGGTCCGGAGAAGGAAATTGAGAAGGAATTTTGGGGTGTACAGGAATGTCTCCTCACTGATTACATGGGAGGGTTTGCCCAGGACAGATTTGCCGAGTTGGCAACTGGCTCTTGGGGACAGAGAGAGGATACCCCAATACAGGTCCCACTTTTGCAAAATGCTGTTCCTGCTGTACTTGTGGAAACTAACTCTGTCTCTTTAAGACCGGATGGGAATCCTACTAAAGATTTGAAAGTCAGTGAAAAGGCTAATGACCCACCTGAGAAAGGGGAGGAGGAAGCCATTTCCCAGGCAGATAAGATCCACCAAACAGCTAAGAAAAAGCTGCTGAAAGACCACCCCCCTTTAGAAGAAGGGGGTGGGGAAAGTCCCAATGCTTGGAGTGAGAATTACAAAGAAACACTAGAGAGGGCTGGATTTTTGCCAGAGAGGGCTGGAGATGGAATCCAGCTCCCCAGGGGATTGGCCTCTAGATCCTCTACAACATCCTTACCTCTTCAAAACCCCAACGACATACATGCACTGAGAACCTTTACTAAAGGGGAGACTGGGCAAAACACTAAAAGGAAAGAAAGACCAGTATCTGAACACATACTTTTGTTCGGGAAGGGGTTGAAAAACACAATGGGTATTCAACAATCTAGACGGTCTAAACAGAAGGCATGGTATGATGAACATACTTGGAAATGCTTCCCTGTCATGAATTTGCTAGTACTGTTAAGTCTCAGAATATAAAATTTGTTGGTCATGACAAAGAATTTGGTACTGATGGTAAATCCTTTAAAAATCCAATCTCTTTAGTATATTAATATTAGTTTGTGTGTTTTGTTTATTTGCTACGTAATCTGCTTTGATCTGTTTGCTATCCCTTATAATCACTTAGGCTGGTCACAGCAATACAGTGTAAAAGGAGCCCAGGCAAGTGGGCCAGGGGGGCTCAGTGTACCCCAGTTCTAGGTGGCACCCTGGAGAGACCCTGTCACAGTGGGATCTCATATCTGGGTGGCAGATGATTTAGGACTTTAAAGATCATCACTAGGGTTAATTGTTTGTCAAGACCAAAAATTAGGAAAATCATGTTTTTGCCATGAAATGAAAAGCAAAAGTCAGTTTTAGCTCGAAGCTCTCTGAAGAGTAAGAGCACATTTTATTCACCACCTTATTTTCTTTTAAGGGCTCAGTTCTGCCATGCTTACTTGGGTTGAATGGTACCTTATTATGTCAGAAAGCCCATTGGATTACCATTACATACATAAAACATATCTCTACTTTTCTTAGTTTTCACTTTTAAACACATCTTACCCTAAAGAATAGGAACATCTTACAGAAGCACTATTTGTTGATATGTTTGGAATGAGAGCACTGGATTCGTTACACATTTGAAAGATTATCTTCACAACCATAAGGGCTACGCACTTAATTTTTCTAAAAACCAAACAAAACAAATAAAAGCTAATGCAGCCCAGAAGGGAGCTACTTAGTAGCCACAACTTTTGTTTAAAAACTGCAAAAATCCATCAAAGAATCAGTAACAAACCATGAGAGTCTGACAAACAACCAGTCTTAATCATAACCAAGAACCTGGACTGCACCCAGAAAGAGTGCAGAAACCTGAGCATAGGTATTATCTAGTATTCACAGCTTCTCACTCACAGTGAACGACATTTATTACCAGCTGCAGCTTCCAGTTCTAAGGTAAGAATTGCTATTATTGTGGGTCCAATGTGGATGGGATGTATTTGTGTATCTAACTTGTTTGTGCAACTAGTCCAGAGTATGTCCCTGAGATATTGTACATATCTTACATCTAAGCCATTTGCTTAGCAAACTGCAATTTGATTGGGTAAAGTAACAACCTATGCAGTTATCTCCCAGCAGATGAGCCTGTTGAGGTAACAATTCATCACTAGACTGTTCACTCCACATTCTGTGTTTAACCAAACAATGTTCATATACAATTGTTTCAAACATTTTCTAAAATTCTCCCCTATTGTCTTTTTTCCTCTTACCTTATTCCAGTCTACTTCCCTCCCCAGATCACTCTCTTTCTCTTAGGGTGACCAGATGTCCTGATTTTACAGGGACAGTCCCAATTTGGGGGGCTTTTTCTTATATAAGCACCTGTTACCCCAACCCCATGTCACGATTTTATACACTTGCTATCTGGTCACTCTACTTTCTCTCCTTCCATCTTCTCTTCCTGCTCCTCACTCCACATTTCAATCTCATGTAGCCCTCCCCCACTAGATGCATTTAAATTGGTAATCACAATAATTGTGCTCCTAAACTAGGCATGCTTTTGCATACACATTTTCCATGTGCAGTTGTGCATGCATACTTTTAAAAGTTGTGCCATACTGTAGAGAAAGCAATTAAAATATCTATATTTAGACCTGGTTATATTTTGATGAAAAATTGTCAAAATTCAGTGAAGAATGCAGTGAAGAGTGTTGACAAAATTCTTGCATTTTTTTTTTCATTTTGTAACTGTTTCAGATGATCATGATAGGTCTCTTGGGGAATGGCTGAGAGTTTGAGATTTGGATAGAGTTGCAGGGAATATATTTTGTACATTTTAAAAAAAGCAAGCCCTTACTGTATAGTAGAATACTTAAAACATCTATAGGGGTATTTTTTTTGGAGAGTTGAGGACACAGGTTTTATATAGGCAGGAATGGAATATATTTTCCCCATTGGCTGGTATGTTCATTTTTTATATTCCAGTTCTTAAATTGGGAGTTTTGTATATGTGGATTGTAAGTTTCATTGTTTCCAGGCAGCACAGAGCTTTTGCTCGGGAGTCTTTCTGTACTTTAAAGCTAAATAATTAAATAATACATTAAATACCTTCAAGATAGATGTGCTCCTCTTTGGCATTAGGAACATCTTCATTCACAGTTCCATCTCCCCTATCGTTTTCTCCTAAACTCATTGCTTCCATTTGCTTCTCCTCTTAGATAAAAGATACTGTATGTTCCATCTATCTCCACTGATGCTGACCCACATTATTGAGGCATATCACTTTTCCCTGACAGAAATAACCTCGGAAATTAGCCTAGATATAGTGTGAAGAGAGAGAGGCAACAGAAAATCCTGTTCAGGTAGAAGGTGAAAAGTATACTTAGAAACATAATTTAACCAACTTCTTTCTAATTCTAAATTCCTCCCCAACCAGTCTCCACTTATCAGTCTTGTCACATTCAAGAAGACCTGCTCACATACTCACCAATCCATCACCATCCCAGTCATTCTGAAAGGGTAGGACTCTGACTGATGACCAGCAAAAGCAAGTAGGAGTATCGCTATCCCACAAGATTTGAGAGAATACCAGAGCGGAGCAGGCTTATTGCAGGGAGCTTGCATATTTCCTAAAGTTTGTTATTTGTTTTATTGATCTATAGAGCTCCTGTCATTGTTGCAGGATGCTAGGCACTTATAAACTACCTGTCACTGATTCCATTGCAAAACCAATGTTGCGGCCTACAGAAACGTTAGCGAAAATATTGTCATTAGTGGTATAAAGACAAAGACAAAAACCAGAAGTTAAACCAAATTAACTTCTTGAATTGTGCTCTCAAGTTCAGTAGACTTTGGTAGGCTCTGGTAGACCCCCAAGAGGAGTGAAATTTCAGAGGCAAGGACTCTCAACTGAGCAAGTTCTATTCTCTGGTCCCAGAGACGTTTATCCCAGGAACTGACAAAAATGTTAGATTATTTTACTGGCCACGACAAGATATAATAGTAGAGGCGATCACAGGCTCTCATTTAAGGCTTTAAATATTTATCACCAATATCTATGATTTCACCCAGAATCAAACCAGAAGATTTGAGTGAAGATGTATGCTTGCAGTGGCTGGCCCTACTCAGAAGGGAGGCAGCTGCACTCTGCACCAGTGGATAGGCTCCAAAGGGAGTTCTCAGAAGACTATCTTGAAATGTCTAGCCATGGGCTGACAAAGGCCTGCGTGTATGGCTGATCAACGTTGTTCTGTCAAAACTGGTTTTTGATGATAAATTGGGGTTTTAGATACACGTTTCTTCTTTGTTTTGCTAAGAATATCTGCTTTTTGTAGAAAATTTTGATCTTTCATCAGAAAACTGAAAGTTTTATAGTTTCTGTCCAAACACCAACATTTTTATTTCTCAATGAAAAGTCAAAATTTTCCATGGGAAACCCTCCCCGCCCCCATTTGCTGACCAGTTCTACCTGGATGACCAATGCAAGTTATACATTTTGGAGGGCTAATAGCAGCCTCTCGGGCCAGCTGAAGATGAAAAACGTATTTGTTAACCTCTGCTGCAGCTTCATAATCCAGGCTGTAAACAATTTGGGTAAAAAGCCTCAAGAGAAGATGCAAAACCCAGCTTTGGATATCGATCTCAGTGCTTCCTTCTGCCAACAAGCAACCTTTCTGCATCATTGGGACTGAGCTAGACAGTTGGCTTTTCATAGAATCAAAGGACTGGTAGGGACCTTGGCAAGACAAGTATTATTTAGATCATTCCTGACAGGTGTTTGTCTAACCTACTCTTAAGAATCTCCAGTGATGGAGATTCCACAACTTCCCTAGCCAATTTATTCCAGTGCTTAACCACCCTGATAGTTAGGAAGATTTTCCTAATGTCCAATCTAAACCTCCCTTGCTGAAGTTTGAACCCATTGCTTCTTGTCCTACCATCAGAGGTTAAGAACAACAATTTTTCTCCCTCCTCCTTGTCGCAGCCTTTTATGTATTTGAAAATTGGTATCATGTTCCCTCTCCATAGGTGCCAACTTTACCCAGCACTGGTGGGTGCTCGCACCCTGCGCTCCCTGTCCCATTCCAACCCTTTCTCCAAATCCCCGGCCCTGCCTCCGCATGCTGCATTTCCCCTCCACCCCACTCCCTCCCTGACTTGCCGCATGAAACAGCTGTTTGGCGCAGCAAGCCTGGGAGGAAGGGGGAAGAAGTGTAATTCTGCTGATGAGCAGACTCGTTATCAGGTAAATAGCTTGGGCCCTGTCAGTAACTCTAAAGGTGAGTTTTTGGCATTAGCCACTCACTTTAGAGGCTCTTGGAGTCTCTGTATATCCCAAGAAGGCTGCATTCGAAGTCCCTTCAAGCAATGGGGCTTAGGGTGACCAGATCGGAAGAGCGAAATATCAGGACACATTTGGTGAGCGGGGGGAGGGGGGGCGCTGGTGCAGAGGGGCAAGCCGGGAGGAGGATATTTTGTGCCCTAGGCAAAATTTTTACCTTGCACCCCCCCCCCATCTCTTTTCCCAGAGCATTGCTTATTATAAAATTTTAAAATGAATATTGCAAAGTGTAATGTGTCATGGGGCACAGGATTGGGGTGCAGGGGGGCCCTGACTGGGACTGGGGATAAGGTGTTTGGGATGCTGGAGGGGATCAGAGCTTGGGCAGAGGATTGGGGTGCAGGGGGGGGGATAAGCTCTGGCTGGGGGAGTGGGCTCTGGGGTAGGGCAGGGCTGGGGATGAGTTTGGGAGGGGTGCAGGCAGGCTGCTCTGGGACTGGAGCCAGAGAGGAGGACCCCCCCCCCCAGCCCTTTCCCTGCCAGCAGCAGCAAGCTCTGGGTCAGCTTCCTCCTTTCCTGCCCCCACCCCCCAGCAGCAGCATACTCACTCACCCCCATCACAGGCAGCAGAAGTGGAAGGGCGCTAGGACCCTGCAGCAACGGAGGCAGCATGTTGCTGCACAGAAGGAAGCGGAGGGACGCTCTGCTCCCGGGGAGAAGGTGTAAGGGGGCACCAAGGGGAGGCCAGGAGACCCTTGGGGGGGCTAGCCAGGTTGCGGGGGGTAGGCTCTCTGGGCTCTTCTCCCTCCCACCTCCCCACCCCCCACCCCCGTCGCTGCTGGCACCTGCTTGCAAGGCCCACAGAACTCTCCGGCCGTGGTGCAGTCTCCCTTCCCCCAACTGTCTCTGCGGTGTGGGGGTGGGGGGCGAGAGTGGGATTTCTGCCCCCTCCCGCCCCCCTTCTACTGGCCGGCACTGGACAAGCCGGCAGCAGCAGCTTTCCTCCCCCGGCCCTACAGATGCTGAAAGCCGGTGCGGCAGAGACCCGACCGCCCAGTCTCTGGCTGATCCTGGGGCAGTGGGCGGGGCGTGCCCTGTGGTCCTGCTGGCGCGCGCCCAGGGCTCTCCTCTGAAGGTCCCAAAATCGGGACAAAAGGGCGTCCCGAACAAAGTATGGTCGGGGCGCGGGACAAATGCCTAAAAATCGGGACTGTCCTGATAAAATCGGGACATCTGGTCACCCTAATGGGGCTGCAGATAGTCTCAACATGAGACCAAGAAAGGAGCTTCCAAGAAAGATGTGTGGTAACTGTAGATTGCATGTACAGTGTTCGTAGGCATCAAGAAACACAACAGTGTGGGAGTGGAGCACTTGTTTTTCCTAGGTAAAGGGAGTAACAAAAGAGTAAGGATGAGCCTGTCCTTCACAAGCTGTCCTGTCTTGTACACAGTCTCCTATTTCAGTCTGAAGAACTCAGCTGCTTCCTGTTCATTAGCCTCCCTCAGACCATAACAGCTGGATGGATGCTGAATGTATTCAGTGCAGACAGTTCTCTGCTGGTTGTAGCTGGTCCAAGACCTGGTCAGTTCCCTCATGTGGGGGATACATTTCATAGGCAGGCAGGTTAAAGCCACTGAAGGTCTTGTTTAGCACCATGACCAGGGAGCACAACACTCAAAGTACACAGGAGCTGAGCTGTTATACTTTCTTTCCCAAAAAGGGGGGCATATCAGTATTTCTGAAGTTATTTCTTATTCTTTACTGATTCATATGAGTAAGAGGCACATGGTGCAGAGCACCAATATATGAAATATGAAGAACTTACAAATTTTGGTAAGCAGACAAAAAGAGAACAAGTTATCTACGATTCTGAGAAGACTTTACTAGGTGTTCTCATTCCTAACGTATCATAAACACTGCACCGTCCTACTCCCACTTCATGCCTACCAAACAACATCGAAGACTTTCCCCACATTCTCCTCCCCACTTTGAGCACTGTAGGAGTATAAAAGTATGGCAGGCTAACGGGGAGACTAAAAAAATATTTGGTGGAAGCAGTGGAGCGGAGAACTCCAACTCACCTGTTTCCATCCTTGGAGACAAATGTAGGCTTTCCCTCCTCCAGTTTGTGTTGCTCAGTCATTAGATTCACATGCCGGAACAGGGTGAGAGGAGACAGTCCTATCACTCCTGCTCTTCTGATTATGACAGTTGAACAGATCATTTCTTGAGAATTATAGGTTGGAGAAGAAAAGACAGCAATGGTAGCATACTGAGACACAGACTCATTCCAAAAGAAAGCCAACTGGTTAATGACATGCATATTATCCCTAATTATCTGTTCAGAACTGAACAGTCATTTTACACATTGGTGCTAATCATCAGAAGATGTGCTGGCAATCGACCTATTTCCAGGAAAGCTGCACTCTAGCCCTGTCAGCAACCAACCATGTTGAAACATGGTTGTGACTGAAGTGGGAGAAGAGCCATAGGAGTTATCCATTTACCAGAAATATTTTCCCCCTACATCTCCACTCTTAAAATGAAATCTGTCTAACACATTACTCATTGAGCTTTGCATGCTATGGTTCTGATGCTGACAGAAACTCTCACTGAAGCCCATCATTTTGTCTGTATCAGGACCAGCCTCTGAATTTTTTTTAAAAAATACAAATATGGAGTGGTTGGGAGTTTGATGTAAAAGTGACTCAGATCTTTTGAGTGGCATTATCAAGAGACATCATCATGATTTGACATACAACCTCTTAACCTTAGTGCTGTTGAAGCCCTCCACTTCCGCTTGGTAGCCTGGCAGCAGAGCACATGGATTTTGTCACAGACTGAAGCGTCACTAGAGGCGGTTTTGGAATTAATTGATAAACGTAACTGTAACAATTCACCGGGACCAGATGGTATTCACCAAAGAGTTCTGAAAGAACTCAATGTGAAATTGCAGAACTATTAACTATGGTTTGTAATCTGTCCTTTAAAGCAGCTTCTGTACCCAATGACTGGAAGATAGCTAATGTAACACCAATATTTAAAAAGGCTCTAGAGAGGATTCTGGCAATTACAGACTGGTAAGTCCAACGTCCATACTGGGCAAATTAGTTTAAACAATAGTAAAGAATAGAATTGTCAGACACCTAGAAGAACATAAATTGTTGGGCAAAAGTCAATGTGGTTTCTGTAAAGGGAAATCATGTCTTACTAATCTATTAGAGTTCTTTGAAGGGGTCAACAAACGTGGTCAAATGGGATCCAGTGAACATAGTGTACTTAGATTTCCAGAAAGCCTTTGACAAGGTCCCTCACCAAAGGCTCTTACGTAAATTAAGTTGTCATGGGATAAGAGGGAAGATCCTTTCATGGATTGAAAACTGGTTAAAAGACAGGGAACAAAAGGTAGGAATAAAAGGTAAATTTTCAGAATGGAGAGGGGTAACTATAGGTGTTCCCCAAGGGTTCCCAGCCAATGGGAGCTGCAGAGCCAGTGCTCAGGGTAGGGGCATGTGCAGAGCCCCCATCACCACCTTTTTCCCAAATTGCCGGAGGGAGATGCCCGTGAGATGAGCAGGGAGCCTGCCTGTCCCACCATGCCACCAACCAGTGCTGACCGGAGCCACCAGGGTCCCTTTTCCACCAGGTGTTCTGGTTGAAAACTAGACACCTGGCAACCCTACTTTCGTGAAGCCTTGCTCCAGAAGCTATGGACTGGAAATTGCATGTCCTTGCTGGTTTGCCCTTAACTTATCTGGGCTTCTCCCTTTTAGCTCCTCCCTCCAATTCTGACCACAGGTGCAGCTAGTTAGGGCTATCTGAGCATTAACCCTCTGTTTCCCAGTGTAGGGTTTGTATACCCCCATCATCCTATGGTATGCACTGAATCTTGTATAAAATCTCTCAAGATCTAAATGTTTTTACAGAAAGCCATGCAATGAAAAGATCTATCATGTATTTTGCAAATACTTGCTCTACATGGTGTGAATTTCAAAGCATCATGTGGAAGGTATCCATGCAGAGAAGAATCATGTATTTATGAATCACCTCTATACTGCTTTGAAAAAAGTACCCCTTATTTTTTTTGAAATGTGTTGAGGCATGAATTTTTGTCATATCATTATTATGCGGAGCACAATATTGAGTGGCAATCTTTCTATATTTATTTAATATAATTTCACTTTAGCTTTTCTGGCCTTCGGTTAAGCTGTAAAGTGATGGTTTTAGAAAATCTGTTGATAGCGATGAAATAACTCTTTCATTAAAATGATCTGAAAGAATAATTTTTTTTAAAGATTCTACTTGCCAAGCAGCCACTTTTAGTTAACAAGTCTGTGGCAGGTTAACTGATACAAAGCAATACATCTGTGAAGGACTGTATTTCTATCAACATATTGCCTACCTGGGGCCCAATCTTAAGACAATCTGTGGGACAAATGGAGCTTCAAGTAGCTTTTAATTGCAGATAAATTCTGTGTGCTATGCTTAATCAGAGTTCAACATGATACTAGTATGACCCTAGCATGTCCCTGAAATCAGGAATATCCTGGTTTATATACTGAAGCCAGAACTGATCTTCACCAGTAATGTGCAGACCTTTTGTACGAAGCGAGACCGTGAAAGGCATGTTTGCATGCATTCACATGCACAAAACTGTTTATGAAATACAGTTACAAATGGAAGAAACCTGCAATGGCGGTTTGAGAGAGCCCCATACTCTCTCTCTCTCCATCCTTTATGCTTACTGCTTCAGACAAATTATCCATACAAACTTTTCCCTCGGCTCCTCCCCACATGGTGAAAAGGGAGCTGTTTTTATGCTCAACTCTCAATCCTATTTTCCCACCATCCCTTGCCATAAGTTGGTCTCCAAAAATTGGCCAGCTATTTAAACTTTACTGAGGAAAGAGTAATTCGAGCCCACCCTACTGCAGGATCGCTAGAACTTGGGACAACTCCTCTGTTATCACCATACTGCATCCCAGAACCACTTCTGCCACTTTACTGACTGTGCACCCTGACTGCATACAGAAATTAGAGCGAAGTTTGTCTTCTCTCTTCAGAATTAAACCCCAGGCTCTTACTTCTATAAATTAAAGGAAGTGTTAATATCTTAAGTGAACAAATAATTGCTTTTTGGATCAAGGAAAAGATCAGAAAGTATATATTTAAAGAACAGTAACACATACCATCTAAATCTAGTCGCTAAAGGCAAAAAATGGCCTTGCTAAGAAGGAATGCTACTATTATTTGATTGGCTAAATATACAGTGAACTTTACTATTGAAAGTGTTAACATTCCAACAAGTTCAGGGGTTCTCAAACTGGGAGTCTGAATTCCTAAGGGATTGCGAGGTTATTATATGGGGGGTTGTGAGCTCTCAGCCTTCAACCCAAACCCTACTTTGCCTTCAGCATTTATAATGGTGTTAAATATATAAACAAGTTTTTTTAATGTATGGGGGGGGGTTGCACTTAAAGGCTTGCTCTGTGAAAGGGGTCAACAGTACAAAAGTTTGAAAACCACTGAACAAGATGCAATTTGTACAGATATAAAACTCTTGGGGGTATTTGCTGCCTCATGACTTTTGTCCTCTGAATTTATGTAGGTAAATCAGACAGTATCAATGGACATATTGAGTAATACTGAAAAATTACAGTATTTTCAATCATCTTTGATTCTAAAATACGTAGCATAAGTAACTGATCACCAAGAGCAAATTCAGAAATTGATACATTCCTGAAATCTACAGTTGGCAGTGGAACCATGGAGCCAAACTTTTGTGTCCTGCCCCATTCCACGTTGCAGAGTTCACAGTCTACAAATTCTTAAGAGCTGCAGCTCTGGAAAAACAGTCTAGGCCCTCCCTTCACAAAAACAGTGTGTTCTTAGTTCCCACTGTCTTTAACTCTACCTATTGACTACCTAAAACTATGAACTTGCTTAACTAGGATATTAACTGAAGTTACCTAACTAGAGTTTAGAACACATTTTTTGTAGTGGTAGCTGTGTTAGTCTGTATCTGCAAAAAGAATGAGGAGTACTTGTGGCTTATGCCCAAATAAATTTTAGTCTCTAAGGTGCCACAAGTACTTCTTGTTATTTTTTGTAGTGAAGACCCTAAAGTGGATCAGAGGTGCGATCCATGCACTTTAGCAATTAGACTCTTTACAAGGCAGGTCTTTCACAAATTCTTGCCAGAAGCAAAGTAAATATCAGCATTCAGTGAGGGAACTGAGTCTAATCTCAATACAGTCCCTGGAAACTCTTCTTTTTAAAGAAATAATGTCAGACCCTCTCTTGCTAGATTGATAAGGGGCTGAATTTGGACTCTTATTTTAATACTGATGATAGTAAACCCCCAGTTACACTTTTCTTGAATTAATTAAAACCTTGCAAGCTCTGAAATCCCATTTCAAGAATCACTTGTCCTCCACCAGTGATTTCCCTTGACTTTTCTAAATGTGTGAATTGTTATACATAGGACCTTGTTCCTTACTTGTTCCTATATTTTAAGGAATAGCTTCTGATACTTCAGCATAAAAATTATAACTTGACCCAGTCCTGATTTCAATGAAATCCATGGCAAATTTTTCCCCACAGATTTCAGTCGGAGCAAGAGAAGTCCCATTGGCTTCATCTGACATTAATGGAGATTATGATTTAGTAAATGACATCATTCTCATTCTTTTTATTCTTCATTTTCATATATTTATCTCTATTCGGAGATGGCTGTGCTGAACTAAACTTGTGACATTCTCACAGCTACACCAGTGACCTGAAATGTGTGGCCCATGGTCACAGATGCCTCTCCAAACATTTATTTTTATGACCATCACCAATTTTTTTTTTAATTTCTACACATTTTCTATCATTGTGATGGCTCCTTGTGTTAGAAGAGGTTAAAGTCGTAACAGGTAAAAAATATAAATATTGCTCTTAGGATCTCATAATAAGAAAAACATCAGAAACTTGAGACCTTCATCCTAAAGCACTCTGGAGTTTGTTCCTATGCTGTCTGATTTCTCTCTAACTCGCATCTCAGCACGCTGGGACTATTACACTTCACTTTGAAAAGGTTTTGTTTAATTGTAATAACAATACTGAATAACTTTAAACAATTGTACAAAGAATTTGATGATAAAATGAAACCAATTAGACTCCTTTTAGACTTCCTTTAACTTCTTTAGATTCATACTCACTTGCTAAAATAGCCACTTACATCTCTCCCCTTACATATCACCTTGGAATTTGCTCCACTGACTCTGAGTGAACTGGTGTAACTCATTTGACTAGAGGGCCAGAAAAGATGAGCGCAGTAAGAAAAACAAGTACCAGGAAGATATAAATTAGCCATTTCCAAATTTTAATTTACACTTTTGGTTTTCTGGGCATGCAAATTCAATTGCCCTATACCTTAAGTTTGCATAGATTGGTTTTAAGGATTCAAACACAGTGTAAAGGAGTCCACATTAGTGGAAGGTAATCTAATGTACACCACTTTGTGGCAATTGGGTTTGTTGAGTATTATGTTTTTACGAAATCATGGCTTGTACAACTTTGGAAGTTTTTTCAGCCGGTCAGATTGCTATCTGAGTCCAAGCCATATTAGAAACAGCTATTGTAATGTACATGCATATAACCTGTTAATGATGCAAAGCAAACCTATCAGTTAGAGTTATTTCTTATATACTTGTCCTCTTGATATAGATGCAAGCAAAAACAAATAAATAATTATTGTAAAATTTATAGCGGAATCTGTACCAAAATTTCTTAAACTGGAAATCTGATTTTATAGGCTACACCAGAAAAGATGTAACATTACAGTTTCAGAAGTGAATTCTGCCATCAACGCATACGTATCTCCTGTAAATGTTTATGGGAGATACACACATGCATCACTGGGAAATAATACCTCCCTTATCACAGAAATCTTAGAGCTTTTATATAATTTGTAATTCTGATTTTATAACTTTCTTGTTCAGTCTCTTTTATCCTTCAGTACAATGCTTAAGAACTAGAAAGACATATTTACTTCATTTTATTCATACAAGCTTGTATCTTCCCTAATTTGAAAGGGACACAGTCGTCATCTTGAAACCTAAAAAGTTACCACTGGAGTACAAATTAAATTAATAAATACATAATAAATAACAAATTTAAAAGTAGTTCAAAATAAATGTAAGTGGCACGCCTACTCCTGAGTTTCCCTGCTAATTTTTGTGGTTTTATAATCACATTTTCTGATCTATAAAAATGTTTATTTTCTCTCTGTAACCGTTAAAAGCCCACAGAACAACAGGTGAACCTGACAAAGACCCTGGTACTGCTAACATTTATGAACATGGTTAAGTCATACTTGAGACATGACTAACTCAGAAGGAACGTATTGATACCTCTGTGCCTGTTACGCACAACCCTTCCTCTATCTCTGTTCTTGATTGCCCTAAGAGCCTATATTTGGTCCAAACTCACCCCTTCCCAACAAATCCCACTCAGCCCAAGCAGCAGGACAGTATACAGGAAAGCTTTAAGAACTTTATTTTGATTAATACAGGCTTTGGAAAAGGTGCAATCCCACGGTGTCCATCTGTAAAACAAGTTTTAAAAAAAGCAAATGACAAATGGTACAAATGGCTGGCCTTACTTCACTGAAACAGTTATCGCAGGTTAGTTCTCTTGAGCTGCCCCACCCATGCTAGCTGGAGTAAGAGCAGAATGAGAGTGACCACCGCACTGCACAATGCTGGAGCCCTACAGGGTGTTTGGATTAACACCCGATGAGGCGTTGTGATTCAAGATGTTGCACTCCCAGTGCATTCCTAGATCAAGCTTCAACAACACTAGAGCCATCCCCACCTGCTACTTCAATAGGCTAGCTAGCTTGAGTTGAAAGCACCACTTCAATTGAACTACAGATTTTTTGTGTGTGCATGGGAGCTGGGTTAGGGGCAAAACTTGAGTTATGGCTTAAACTAACTGCAGTGAAGACAACAGACACACACAGATCCCAAAGGGGGCCCAGGAAAACACACACCATCACTGGGGGCCTATCCAAAGGGTCCAGTCCCAGCTGGAAGAGCATCCCCTGAAAGAGCATCCTTTGAAAGAGCATCCCCTTCTGTCCTAAGCTCGGAGATAGAGAACACTGTACAGGCATGTCATTGAGAACACACAGCATGGGGCCATCCACCCCCCAAGGAAATTCATTTACATCTCCATGCTCCCCAAGCAGCTACCAGCCTTCCCTTTTTCCTCTGAGATGCAAAACAGCCCTGGGAGCTCCAATGGAACAGTAGGTAGAAGACACATGAGGCACAGGTGCTGGGTAGCTCAATCGAGGGGTTTCCCTGATGAATGTACATCATTCTCACTGCCAAGGACAGCACCTAAAAGGAAACACAAGAGGAGGAAAATGTTAGGCCAACACTGATGAGTAAAACAGAGACAGGGATGACATCTAGTTTTTAATTAAAATGTACATGAAAGAATCACATAAGCTTACCTGCTAGATCACCAGCCCCCAAAGGTGTATTGGTGTTTGTCACAGTGGATCCCTGGGTGACATGTGAAGATGAAGGTAGGGAGTCAGATGGATCTGGAAACATTCCCAACTGGCCACCATCATGATCTTGTGTTTGAGGACATAGGCACTGTTTCGGACGGCACACATCCAGATTGACGATGGATAAAACCATTTCAGACAATGAGAGACGATAAACACATGAACAGGAGCACCTAGAAGTCTACACACCCACCAGAACCAGGGATAGAAAGTGACAGAAAGGGTCAGCAAGCCACAGGCTGTACAGGGTACTTGGAGTGATAGTGCAGCATGAAGTGGAGATAGGAAGGATCAGGTGCTTGCAAAAAGCTTTAGAGCTAGGTCCAACAACTCCCTTCTATGGTGACCTGCAGTATTTAACAGAAACACAGTTTGGAAGCCCAGTTAAACTATGTTGCAGTCAAAAAGCTCCAGTTATTTATGAAATATTAAAGTACCTTCTGCAATTCACATGTTCCCTTTTTATGGATCGCTCTTCCACAGTCATGATGAATTCATTCAGAAAGGCAAAACTAATCGTAAGCTTTCAGGGTTTTCACATCCTTATGTATCTTTATCCTCTGCTGCTAAAATGGCATACTTTCATGCTTTTTGATTATTCTGATTACCTTTGCCCTAGTGAACAACAAATAAGTAATACTTCTTAATCAAGATCATTGCAACTGCTCAGTCTCTAGATCTTGATCTCCTTTCTACCAATTATAGAAGGTCAGAGCAAAGTAGCTGTCTTCATGAAGATTTGTGAAGATTCCTGAATCACAAGAAAGGCTATTTTCCCTTTTCCCTCCACACTAGTGCCTAGCCAGAACCCGTTTCAAACTGGACATGAACAGCATCAAGAGTGGACTCAAGTAACATGAGCAGCAGAGGTTTAAGTGCCAAAGAACTGCATTGCTGTATCAAGCTAAAATTTCTCTGCAAAGTGCTGATCTGTTTTATCAGCAGGTAGTCCATGATGGACATTGTTGACACAAGTGAACTTGGAGCAACCGGTGTGGAAGCCAGGCTGCATAGGTCACAACCTCACAAAAATATCATGCACTGAAAATTAAGCTCCTTCAATCAGGGGATAGCATTATTTGTCTGTCTTTCCTGTTTTCCTAGTGTACCACATAATACTCATGATATAAAATCAACGGTGATATCTTTCTGTTATCTTGTGCTTTCTTTGATCATAATGGACTGTACCCATCCATGTTGTCCATTTTGATGACATGATCCAAATCTGAGTTAGGTTTCTCCAGGAAAGTAAACCAGGGGAAAAATTGATGGGAAGGAAACTGAGTGGAAATAGGAATAGCAAAAGGGAAAGTGAGGGTTAAAACACTAGTAGTGTAAAGGAGGAATAAAAATCATTTCCAAATTGATTACTTCTTTTCCACCAAAATAAAGGGAGAGCCCCAGGGAATAATTCACTTCTTTCACCACACATGTTCCAACATACTAAGTAAGGGGACAAGGCTGTACTTCACTTGCAAGACTTCTTGCTGAAGATTATATTGAAGATCCCCAGAGAACATTCAACCCAACATTTCTTTATACACGTTAGTATTTGTGGGTGTTCAATCACAGAGATTTCTATGAATGGTGATGGTGCTGAAGAAGTCAGTGCCTCTGGGTACTTACAAGTACCATGCTGCCTGCCTCGTCATGCTTTCTTCAAAGTTTTTAATGAACATTACTCAGTCTTGCTGTGTGTGGGAGGGAGGGAGCAATTTGTCCACAGCAAGCACAGTGGGTATGAAGAAGTGTCAAATCGTCAGAAAATTATTTGACTGCTTTTAGCTTTTGCTCAAGAAAATCTGAGCAACGTCTTCCCTTGTTTAAAAAGAGAGCTAGCTACATTAGTCAGTAACAAAATATTATTTATTTATAAATACCTAAAATATTATTTTAAAACAAACCTACAAACATCATAAAAATAAGACACAGCAGTGGTTTCTTTCCTCTGTTCATGACTGGCTTTTGCTATTATACATAAAAAAAGACACGTTTACATGATTGATGGCTCCTTAAATAAAAATACAGTTTTGGAGGACTATACAGTGTGTAGGAAGTAGCCAGTTACCAAGCTATTCATCAGAGAATAGTCGGAGGGTCAGCTCTTCAATCCCTGACATCTGCAAAGTAAAAGATGGCAGTTCATTAGCTGCAAATAATATTAAGACTAAATACAGTTACCAGGAATAGTAATTATTATTAAATCTCTCAGTTTACCATCAGATAATATTCAATCTTCCAAAACCAGTTCTCACACCTCACCTCCCCACCCCCACCAGTATCTCTCTAGCTGTTCTGAACCATCTGAACTGGTTGAACTTCTGAACATGCCCTGCAGAAATCAGCCTCCTAAGTGTGTGTGTGTGTGTGTGTGTGTGTGTGTGTGTGTGTTGTGACAAATATAAAAGAATCAGGATGAGGATTCTAATACAAATGCAAAGCCCAATTCTGAAGTCTTTCCTCAGGAAAACCCCACATTAGAAGCAATGGGAGCTGCCTGAAGGGTGCAGACTTGGGTCTCCAGCATGCACAGCTTAATGAAGTTGTGGACTACACAGATGGAAGCAGTTAGGAGTTTCAGAATTTCCTTACCTCTGTTGCTGCTGCTGCCTTCAATATCTTTCACCTTGTCCAAGCTAATGCCCAGCTGCTAAATCCAGGTGTAGTTAGACAGAGCCCAGGCTCCCCTGAAGTTGCCATTGCTTCTGCTTCAGCGTCAGGGAGTAGGAACTCTTAAGGCAAATGTGAATGAGTTCACAGAACAAATAGTTGGATCAGTGAGCAATGCACAAGCAGCCAGGAATCAAGAGCACCACTAAATGGTGTCTGACCAAAATGTAATTTTTTTAAAATCAGAGGAAATGTGATTTGAGAAATATCACTCCAAAGACACCCTCTGCCAGGTACGCAGTACATTAGGAAGGCAGGACTTTATCCACACATTAGAACAAATTCTGTTTTCTCGTACACTTCCATAAATCTGTGGCAACTTCATTGACTTACTAGAATTACTATGGATTTACATCACTGTAACGGACACCATGCAAACAAATTATCTCATTGTCAAGCATTTTCACTGAACTTGAGTTCCAGGTACACTCAGTGTACCTCTATGTGGGAGGAATTCAACATTCAATTGATGTCATCACAGACAAAGTGGTTTGACGTACGTAACTAGTTTTGCTAGAGCATCTACACGCTTCTGATAAACACTGCACTAGCTGTTTAGCGCCTATAGGTCAAGTTGCTTATCTTCTTCTAGTAATCCTTTTCTACCCTAGCATTTAGTTCCAGGCAGCCCCTAAAATAAAAAGTCTGACAATCACAGAGCCTCATAAAATATATTTCTTTCTCAAGGGAAAGATTCAGTCTACCACTTTCCATGGGGAACAAGGTAACCTTGCGTGCCCTGGTCCCAGGCTGCATCTCCGTAGCCTTCATTATTCCATTATGTTTGATTCCCCTTATCAGGGAAGAGTGACAAATCTCTGTCTCTGTCTCTCTCTCACACACACACACACTTTCAGAGAAGCTTTGTTCTTAGAGCTATACAATCTTCTCCAAAAAAAAAAAAAAAAAAAAAAAAAAAAAAAAAGGACAATAGACTGACTTCTAGAGCTAGTTCAACAGCCCTTCTCATTTCCTAGACGTAGAGAAGAGTAAAGCTAACAATGGGTTGATAAATCGTACAAGAATATATAAATGACTAAGTCTTCACAGTATGAGGGTCTTAGAGAAGCTACTACAAATGAAACAAGAGCTGAAAGGGAAAGAGATGAAGGACTAGATTGTCCCTGGATTTTTTATGGGTGAGCTGGAATGGAAGAGAAAGATGCAAGGAACCTTCCCTGTTCACTTTGTTCAAGAACCAGGGAAAGCAGAGAGAGACTGTCTCCAAATTCACTTCGACTCCGAAGAGGCTGCGGCCAGGACTACAGTAATTCAAACAATAGATGACGATGAAGGAAAAGAAACCAAAAAAGAAAAAAAAATACTTTCAGCAGCTCATCAAAGAGAAAAATATATTCATGCTCAGAGCTACCACACTTATCCAGTATATCTTCTACACACTATTAAACTTATATTTAGAAAGATATCAGATTATTATATCCTTGTCTCTCATTCTTCTTGAAACAGTTCCTTTTTCCAGATGTCTTTTCAAGTAATTGTTTACAAGGCAACTCCACAAAGGACTACAGCCTATATATAAAGAACACAATCATCTCATAAAGAGACCATTTGCTCTAGAAAACCCCCCACATTCACAAATCTTCCCCAAGCAAGTATATAAACAAAAATACAGATGGAGGCAGCTAGCTAAACAGGGTCTCCCCATATCTCAGAGACATAATGCCAGTTGTGATGAGGTTCCCAGCAGACAGCAAGTCTGATTTTTTATATTGAGCTAGGATGTTATCGTAACTTCAAAAAAACCTAAACCCGGGTCCCATGCAGCTCAGCGACTGCCTCTCTTCCTATACTCCACCATGATGACCAGGGTCAGTGGGGATGCTAATGCCAACAGAATCCAAGTTTGAACCTGAGGGGGCTGGGGGAAAGACATTCATAGCAGAGGGCTCATGACTGTGGAACCAGCTACCACGTACTGTAGATCGTGCTGAGCAGGACTCTTACCATATGTAGGGCCTGATCCAGCATCCACAGGAGTCCATGGAAGCACTTCCACTGACTTCAGTGGGCATAGAGCCCTGAGCACGATGCAGAACCCATTTATTTATCAGCCAGTTCTCAATTAATAATGTCACGAATCACCATTACACTGGAAATTCAGCTGCCAAGATATGATATTTAAAGATGTAACTGGAGACAAGTTATTTCTTTTAGAGATGTTATCATAACACCCCATATTTTTGTAGTGCAAGCAGAAATGACAATGATGTGCACATTAGAAAGATGACATAATTAAAGTGAAAAGTCATACGATTCAGTGTTCCTTGTTTATTGCTCTGCCCCTCATTTTTTATTAAAGAAAAAATAATCTCATGTACTTGTCCACCAAGTTTAACTGTCTAAACATATGAGCTAATTACAATGCATTTCACAGTATTGGCCAGATGATCTAATCTAGGATTATATTTATCAATCATCTCTAACTCCTCTCACTAAGAATGACAAAATTATATAACTGATTTCTGATAGTCTAAATCCAAGAAACATTTTTTCCATACAGTGTCAATCTAATCTTATCATTGTGCAGATGAGAAAAAACCATAATAAAAAAGAGAAATGGTTTACTATATTTCAATAAGAGATGTGGTAGAGATAAAGATTTGTACACGCAAATGTTCTTCTGAAAAGGAGCTTACAATCTAACAGAAGACAATAATACAATATTCATCAGGATTAATCAGGAATCTAGGTGCTCCAGAATAAAACCTCAATCCTGCAAGGATTTACACATGGCCTTAACTGCATAATTACCTTACTCACATATTTAACTGTTTGAATTACATCCCTCTCGCTATTTTATACCTTAGGAACCAGGTATTTTTCCCATTGTCTTTTAATATAACTTTTCTCAACTCTCATTTCTCACATGGCTTTTAAATGCATTAAGGGGAAATTATTAAAATGGATAAGAAATGTATATAAATTTGATGTTTGGTGAACATTAAACCTGATTTTTCTCATACATAACTAGGAAACGGTCTGGGGGATTCTGAATGGAATCACATTTTTTCAATGATATTCATAATTGTAAATGATTCCATTGTTAAGGTGTGATTAAAGCTGATCTTTTTATACGTTGGGAAGGGACAGGGTCAGAGTCTCAGCTACAGTCTAGTACCTTCATGCCACCCTGCCTACATGGGGATTGCACAGGCATGGGGTAATCCGCAGATGATTTCTATTCCACCCCCACATGCCGGGCACATTTGGGCACTAGGAGGATGGCCAGGGCATTACTGCATTCTGGTTATTTTTTGTTAGTGGATGGTCCCTGTGGTGGGATAGCAAGCCACATAGATTAGAGCAATCCCCAAGGAAGACAAGGATGTTGCAGAAAAGTTAAATTAATTCTTTGCATCAGTCTACACTACAGAGGATATGGGCTAGACTCCCACACCCAATCTTTCTTTTTAGGTAACAAATATGAAGAACTGTACTAACTGAGGTGGCAATAGAGGAAGTTTCACAGCAAACTGATAAATTAAACAGTAATAAGTCACCAGGACCGGATGGCATCCACCCAAGAGTTCTGAAGGGACTTAAATAGGATATTGCAGAACTACTAACTACTGTATGTAACCTATCGCTTAAATCAGCCTCTGTACCAGATAACTGGAGGGCAGCTAATGTAACACCAATTCTTTTAAAAAGCTCCAGAAGTGATCCTGGCAATTATGGGCCAGTAAGTCTAACTTTAGTACCCGGCAAATTGGTTGACATTATAGTAAATAATAGAACTATCAGACACAGAGATGAACACAATATGTTGGGCAAGAGCCAACATGGGTTTTATAAAGAGAAATCATGCCTCACCAATCTATTAGAATTCTGTGAGGAGGTCAACAAACATGTGGAGAAAGGTGACATAGTTTACTTAGACTTTCACATAGCCTTGACAGGGTCCTCACCAAAGACTCTTAAGTAAAATAAGAACCATGGGATAAAAGGGAAGGTTCTCTCATCGATTGGTAACTGGTTTCAGTTATAGGAAACAAAGGGTAGGAATAAATGGTCAATTTTCACAATGGAGCAAGGCAAATAGCAGGATTCCCCAAGCTTCTGTACAGAGACCAGTGATGTTCAACATACTCGTAAGAGACCTGGAAAAGGGAGTGAACAGTGACATGGCAAAATATGCAGACAATACAAAATAATTCAAGCTAGTTAAGGCCAAAACTAACTGCAAAAAGTTATAAAGGAGTCTCACAAAACTGGGTGACTGGACAACAAAATGGCAGATGAAATTCAATGTTGATAAGTGTAAAGTAATGAACACTGGAAAAACATAATCCCAACTAATTTACAATATGATGGAGTCTAACCGATCTGCTGCCACTTATGAAAGTGATCTTGGAGTCATTGTGGATAGTTCTCTGAAAACATCCTTTCAATGTGCAGTGGTAATCAAAAAGTTAATAGAATGTTAGAAACCTTTAGGAAAGGGATAGATAATCAGACAGAAAATATAATGCCTCTTACACCTTGAATACTACATACAGTTCTGGTCACTCCATCTCAAAAAAGATATATTAGAATTGGAAAAGGTACAGAGAAGGGCAATACAAATAATTAAGGGTATACAATGGCTTCCATATGAGGACAGATTAAGACGACGGGGATTGTTCATCTACTAAGGAGGGATATGAAAAAAGATCTATGAAATCATGAGAGATGACAAAAAAGTGAATAAGGAAGTGTTATTTACCCCTTCACATACTATAAGAATCAGAGGTCACCCATTAAAATTAATTGGGAATAGATTTAAATCTAACATAAGGAAGTATTTCTTCACATAATGCACAGCCAACCTGTGGAACTTGTTGTCAGGGGATGTTGTGAAGGCCAAAATTATAACTATTAGATAATTATAATACAATAATTAGATAAGTCCCTGTAAGTTAAATCCATCAATGGCTACTAGCCAAGATGCTCAGGGATGCAACTACATGCTCTGGATGTCCTTAAACCTCTGACTACCAGAAGCTGGGACTGGATCACAGGGGATGGATCACTCAATAATTGCCCTGTTCTGTTCATTCCCTCTGAAGTATCTGGCATTGGCCCCTGTTGGAAGACAGTTTACTGGCTCAGATGGACCATTGGTTTGACCCAGTATGGCCATTCTAACATGGTAGAAAGTGAGCCTGAGACATGAGGCCTGGTATAAGGGACCTGGTGTAAGGCCTAAGGCCTGAAGTAAAGTCAGGTCCTGCTGAGATAAAACAAAGTTAACAAGAGTCAAGCTATGAGCAAAAGTCAGGCCCTGTTACAAAGTAGATGCCTGTTTGCATATGCCCTATCCAATACATGAACTTGGCAAGAACAAGGCTGGCATTGCAAAAACACAAGCACTCCTAAGCACTAAGTATTCATAGAATCATAGAATATTATGGTTGGAAGAGATCTCAGAAGGTCATCTAGTCCAAACCCCTCTTTAAAGCATGATCAATTCCCAATTAAATCATCCCAGCCAGGGCTTTGTCAAGCCAGGCCTTAAAAACCTTTAAGGGAAGTGGTGGAATTTCCATCCTAGAAAACCCATTCCAGTGCTATACCACCCTCCTAGTGAAATAGTGTTTCCTAATATCCAACCAAAACCTCCCCCATTACAACTTGAGACCATTGCCTCTTGTTCGGTCATCTGCCACTACTGAGAACAGCCTAGCTCCATTCTCTTTGGAATCTCCCTTCAGTTAGTTGAAGGCTGCTATCAAATCCCCTCTCACGCTTCTCTTCTGCAGACTAAATAGCCCTAGTTCCCGCAGCCTCTCCTCGTAAGTCATGTGCTCCAGCCCCCTAATAATTTTGTTGCCCTCCGCTGGACTCTCTCCAATTTGTCCACGTCCCTTCTGTAGCTGGGGGACCAAAACTGGACACAATAATCCAGGTGTGGCCTCACAAGTGCTGAATAGAAGGTAATCACTTCCCTCGATCTGCTGGCAATGCTCCTACTAATACAGCCCAATATGCCATTGGCCTTTTTGGCAACAAGGGCACACTGCTCATTCATATCCAGCTTCTCATCCACTGTAATCCCCAGGTCCTTTTTCTGCAGAACAGCTGCTTAGCCAGTCGGCCCCCAGACTGTAGCGGTGCATGGGATTCTTCCTTCCTAAACACATTCCAGAAGGGTAGTACCAAAGCATCAATACAAGGTTATGGTGTAAACACACTCCCCGAAGAGGATATAGAAACACACTGACCTTAAAGATAAGGTCAGGATGACAGGGTGATGCACAGAGATGTTTTGATTGAACCAACATATAAAAAGAGTGGTAACTAACCATCTCAAAGAGGCAATACATAACTTGTTTGTATCAGTGTATAAAAGAGGAGTCTCAGGGGGTGTCTTTTTCTGGCCAAAGGGGAATGATCTAGTCCATTGTAACAGGCATACACATATTCATGGGCCTTTAGAGTCTATGGGATACCTCGACAATAATCCTGGCCATATGCCTTCACTACTGAACCAAGTCTGTGGGCTTCCTGGGCAGTTTGATTGAGGTCTACTGTGTCAGCTATCCGCTCAGAGCCACACAGCACACAGAGAACACAAACACAGCAAACAACTGACAACACTAATGCTGTAAACTATACCAGGGCCAAAGAAGGACTGGCCACAAAATCAAAGAATTGCTGCTATCTCCTTCATGGTAGCCTCTCTCACCTACGGCCAATGGATTTAGCCATTGTTCAGCTAGCAATCTGATCCTATGTATTCATCAAGTTTAAACTGCTCAGCAATATGTTGAATCTTCTTTAGGAGCAAAGTCCAGGGAGGTGATGACCATCTTCCAATCTCATTGGAAATTGAGTGTTCAGTACCTTTTTGATCAATGCAAAACATTTTGACATTCTTTAGCATGAGATGTTATTTAAAGGTAAAATACTATTAATTGCTTGTATTTGTGACTGTGTGAGCAAGTGAAAATGTGTGCAAGAGAGCGAGTGTTAACAGGTGTCAGGTTTTACATCAGTACAGTTGCACTATAGTACTTTGTTGTTGCTTCTAAACATGTTTTTAAAATACTTTATTTTTCAATATAATTAAGAATAGAATTCATTCATAAGCATACTCTTTTATTATATCAGCATATCACACTATGGGAAAACTCTGACACAACTTGCTCTACACCCAGGGACTACATTCCTTTTGAAATCTGCACTACACGTGTAATAAACAATATATAAAAATTAACAGTAGACATTAATGTTTTTCCATTCCAGGCTACAACAAGGAGAAAAATTTATGTTGGGAAATGAGGTAGGATGGTAGTGAGTGATATGAACGATTATGTGGCTGTGGGCAACTGACTGGATCGCTTAAAATTTTAAAGTATAGAATTGAAGTAAATAGAGTGTAATACTGGTTTGGGTGTTAGCAGGAATTCACTGACACACATGTACAATGTTAATCCTTTCTACCAACCTTTTTTTTTGGTTTGAGAATATTTTATGGTGTTATAGTTCTGATTGCACTTGGGGATATAAAGCCAGGCCATATTCTTGCCATAACTGTAAATTGGTTCCACCTTAAAGACCTTCTTTCCTTCCTCCTTCTCCAAGCTTATTATGTATTTGCAAAAGTACTGGCAATAGCAGCAGTGTACCTCAGGCAAAAGAGCCTATGTGTCTATCAATATCTGGGTGACTGCCTTGTAGAGGGATCATTGCAACAATATGCCCTGGAGCGAGTGAAGACACTGCTTACATTTAGCCAGTTTAGGATTTACTGTGCATTGGTAGAAGTCTTGAGTAATTTCAGCACTAGTATATATATAACACTAAGACACAGAATTAGAAGATTTTTGATAAAATAAAATTCATTGAAGAGGAAACACTTTGCAGAGACATAAATTTCTACTAAACCCACATCTCTCTGCATCAGAAAGAATAGGATTTGAACCTGTCAGCTTCCTAACTAACAGGATATAGAGTGGTGGGTGGGTGTGTCCGTCAAAAGGTTTTGTTTCCATTCCAATGCAGAACAACAAATTTCAAAACCTCAAGTTACAGTGAAACAGAATTGTTGTCCTCTGGACAGCACTATGGCCCGTCTCTGAACACATCTAGAAAAAGTTTTTTCCGCACTACTCCCATTACAAGAAAATGTAGAGGGGTTCAAAGTATACCTATATTGCCAGGCTAACTTAGAGCCTTTTACCGAAGGTTAGTGACCAGCCTTAATAGCATTTTGATCCAGTATTACAATAGCAATAATTTAAATTTAGAAGGTGATAATCCAATTGGGATTGTCAGATAAAAAGCAGGACTTGTCACCAATAGGAGCAGAGCAAATCAATGAAAAAATTATATTGAATAGACGGACTCTCTCTTCATCTTCCTTAGAATGCACATTCATGACAAATGGCTTCCTAGCTGGCTAACTATCTAATGTACAGGATCTGTCTTTATCCACAACCTAACCACCTACCTTTTCTCCTGCCCATAAATGGAGACTACAGAGAAAAGACCTCAGGGAATTCCAGCTTCATAGAGCAAACTTGTCAGTTTTAATTCAAGTTGGGTGGCTGCATAATACATAAACAATCAGGAAGGAACCAAATCCAGTTCTTTTCAAATGTTGGCGATTTCCATGTAATAATCCACAGGGACATGACATATGTATATACTGTATACATAAACTAGTGCATGCAAGCCTGTAGACAGTATCTAAGTAACAATGAGAAGAATATTGCACAAATTTCATTAAATGCTCAAATGCCAATAAATTCTGGGGTGTGTCTTGTAAATCTTTTCCTTTTCTAAGCTATACATTTTATATCTGGAGAATGTGGAAGCATCTTACCTTGCTTCCATTTTCTCTTGCTTCTCTTTCCATCTTGAGATCAGAAATTAGGAGGTTCTTGTATTTGTTCTTTCCATTACTGTTGTGATCATCTAGTCTGTATTCTGAAGTCAGCTGAGCAGAGAGGGGACTGTCGCTCAGGTTCAGAGGCTGTTCATCCTGCTCCAGATCTGTTTTGCCATTACTGTTGGTTTCTGCCATCTCCCTGCAGTGTATTCCACCAGAAGCATTGGAACTGTGCCCCACAGGCTCATTGCCATTAAAACTCTCTGGAGCTGAATCATCTATTAAAAAAATACATATTTTCAGTAACATGCCACCATTGTTATCTCTGTACCAGATCAAACAGAATGTATGGCTTCACAGCAAAATTAAAACTGTTTGAATGATGTCTCTAGCATCCAATGCATTTGTGCAATAAAACAAAATAGTCTTTAGCTAAAATTAAGCTTGGGAAATAAATCTACAGAACGATTGTCAAAGTTAAGAGAAAAAATCTGAGCTGTCACTAGTACAATTGCGCCCATAAAAACTAGTGTCACACTGGCTTTTTAGGAGCAAATTCTGCCCTTGTCCAGATAGGCACACATCCATCCATTTAGACTCTTACAACAAAGTCCATCGCATCACATTTTTTTAAGTCAATGTAGTTGCAGGTGGAGAGGGGGCAGAATCTGGCTCTTAGTTTTCAAAGGGGTGGAAAATATTTTACTATGGACTAAACATTTAAAGAGCAACATAAGTGGCCATTTAAAAAAAATTCTGTCATAAGTAGTATAACATAAAGATTCCTTAGTTCCCTGGCTTTGTGCATGCATTGCTGGCACCGGACATTATGCTGGGTAAGTTGAGTCCCAGTACAAAGACCATGTCTCAGTTGTTCTCAAACTATTTGTCAATCATAACTGAAATAATAAAAATTACAATAAAAGACTAAGAGAAAGTCAGATTTTCATCTGAAATTTTTGTATGTTGTTACAAGTAACTGCTAAGGTTGTTAGAGAGATTTTGTCAGCTGTGCTATCAATGTTTTATTCCACAAACAGTCCCATTGGAATCAACAGGGTTCCCTGAACAGCAATATACTATGGAATGTAGGAAAAGGTGTCAGAATCTGGCCTCACTTTGCTTACTGGATGCACTTAACAAAATTTTTGTATAATAACTTTCTCTGGTTTGCTAATGGTACACATGCTTCCCCAGGCTTCACAAGACTGTTTATCAATAACCAAACCAAATTAACGGCCACCAAAAATGCATCACGGACCATTAAATCTGGTCCCCATGAAATCTGAAAGCAGTGGCCAGCACGTCCCTGTGGCCTCTTTGCCTGCAGGCACCGCTTCCCACAGCTCCCATTGGCCAGGACCAGAGAACCACACCACTGGGAGCTGCCAGGGACAGACCCTGTGGACAGTCAATGTCAGCAAAATGTCTCGTGGCCCGCAATCAGATTACCCTGTTGGGACGCATGCAACCCTTGGGCTACAGACTGCCCATCTTTGTTTTAGTTTAAGGAAACATCTTTCCACATAACAGAATACTTTACAAGCAACAGCTTCAAATGCAAATTTACAAATCCTGCACTAGGTGTTTGCTTATAAACAATAAATGAACACAGGAAATATAAAAGTCCCAAGTACAAAACTGTTAGACGAACATATCACATCTTCTAGTCACCAATTCAATATATGTATATTGGAACCATCTATACATTAATACCTGACCCAACTCTAAGGCTTCGGTGGGACCACTGGAATAAGTACAGCGAACAGGAGTTGACCCCTAATAAACGTCTAAACCAATGAAATGAATACTATACATGAAAGTCATTGACCAGACACATCCCTACTGTGCATAATAAAATAAAATGTTGAAAACTCTACTTGCAACTGTAGAAATAGACAAGCTGTTTTATCACTCTATTGGAACAGGAATCCATGTCTTCTAGTACAGTGACTAAGCCAAGATACACATTATTTTAGATAAAGAACAATGTTTACAACTTTTCTCAAATGGTCTTATGCTCAAAAATAAGACAAATATAGAATTGCAACTTTACTTATGGAAAGTCCAAACAAAATAAGACTGAGAAACTCCTTGGTTAACAAATGTATATTGGGATAACTGGCAACAGAGGACAGAAAAACGTATTTAATGTAAACAGCTCTTTATTACTTAACTACTGAAAAAACCCTGAGAATGAACAATTGTATGTAAGCACTGACATTAAAAAAATGATACAAGTATTACCAACATAACTTTAGTGGCACCTACAAATGACTCAGTTACTGAATAGTAAACTCTTGTCTCTTGTATAAAGTCAAATGCCTACAGTAAATAATACAGTTACACATTTTTTATCTTTGTCCTTGGGAATAAAAATCTGTGTCTAGGGGGAGAATGATCAGAAGTACGGCTCGGGTATAAACACACGTTGCCATGTAAATATAAATATGAATTCCCATAAAAGAACCAAGAAAAAAAAAAAGCATTTTAGCACTGATAGTTTCTTACAGATGTTACCAAGGTAACTAAATTACACAGTTTAGCATATTTCATTCCTGGGCAGTTGAGCTATTTTTGCAGAGAATATACTAACATTAAAACAACAGCTGTTCTGTGATTGAGACCAAAAGCCTTACCCACGTGAATAGAATTTATTCTCACAAATAGTCCCACTGACTTTAAGGGAAGGTCAGTGAGTTTGACCCAAGAGGTGAAGCATACCATCCCCACCCCATGTACCTGGCCAGCTCTGCTGCCATGGTCCTGGCAACTTCCCTTCCCCCTCCTGTCTGCTTTGCTGAGTCTTGTGCCCTAGGGGTGCAGTCCCTGCACTCAGATGTTTTAGGGATGGTGATTATACCTGGAGTTTGTATAAAGGTGAAAGAGGGGTGACTTCTTGCACCCTCCCAGCATCTTGTGCCTCATTGGAGTATCCCAGGCAAAATCTGGCTCTCATTACAAACTCTTCTTATCTAAGGATTTATCTTCTTATTTTATCTACGAAGCATCTAGTACACTGTTGCTTTCATATAAATAGCAGACAAGGTATTTTTGCCATGCTATTAGCATATTTTTCTAATGTCGATCATAACCCCTCAGCAGCAATAAACTGTTGAAGCTGAAAATCTGTTTCCTTACCAAATATGTTTCCCCTCCATCATTCAGCTACAGGCACTGGTTTGTACTTGGAGAGGTGCTAGCAGGTTCAGGAATATAGGGATATATGCTGGGTCCTAAGAGTCACATGTGTGGGTATGATATATCTTGCATGAATGGACAATTAGGTTTCAAACACTCTGTCAATGTAACCTGTGCATATTCCTACTGGACAGCTTAGATTGATTTAGTTTTTGAAAACAGCTCCCCCTCCCTTGAAGCATTTCTTGGGGGGAGAAAGCGGGGAGGGGGAGGATTCATCATCCAGGGCCTTTAGCAACAGAGAGAATGTGGGTTGTTGTAGCAACAGAGAGAGTGCGAGCGTGAGCACAGCCTCTCGTAGACTATATTGAGAGCAGCGTGTGGAATCTGATGATGTCAGGATGGCAGTTGGATTTTTGTTTTGTGCTGTGATTGGTTATAGCTACTTTGAGTATCTCTCCACATGGAGCCCACTCTTGGTGCATGTGCCCCCAGGCGTGCGAGACTGGAATCTTGAGCCAGCAGTGTCCATTGGGGCCATACACGTGCAGTCCACGCCATTGCTCCTCCCTCATCATGGCATAAGGAGTGCAATGGACCCAAAAGGCACTGCATTCCTTCCTGCTGTGAGATGGAACAACCTCCATATCCCTGTTATTTCTTGTGTCATTGTTACTTAGTTGTTAACTTCGTTAGTTGTAGTTGTTATCATTGCCTTCTTTCAACTAGTTAGCCCATTGACAAAAACACCACATGCACACCTACCCCGCCCCCACCAGGAGTATAATCAGTTTAATTTCTGAGTAGTCTGGTACCAAACCACCACTGGAATAGCTGACTTGAAGTCCTCCGGGAACCTGCCTGTCAAGTGATGTGGCTATGCTGCTGAATGACTCAAACTCTTCCTGCTTCTGAGTGTACGATTCGCTCTTTGAAAACACAGTCAGTGTCCCAGCTAGCCGAGAGGTTACCCAGGTTCCCTGGGATCAACGAGACCACAGAAAAAGGCCTCTAAAACTGTGGTGCAGATTCCCTTGGATCCGTCAGCAACTCCTGCTGTCCATGTGAGGAAAGAGCAGCATTCAAAGTCTGGAGCTCGTCACTGATCTCTCTTCCAGGTATTGTCAAAGAACAAGCTATTAACTCTTAAAGCTTTGGATGCCAACATGATTACCGCACCTAAGTCTGAACCACATGCCACTTCTGCCTCAATAAGGGTTTTGGCCCAATCATCAGTGGCTAGTTTACACCTGTGATTCCATCTGTCCCACTACCTTTTACCTCATCCAAAGGTCTTTCCTGAGCCTGAGTTTCCTTTACTGGAGATTTTGCCCCTTTCTGCCATTTCTAAATTCAAAACAGTATTAGCACCTAGGATACCAACTATGACGATCTCATCACATCACTATTCACCAGTACGGACTTCTTCCCATTGAGTACTTTTGACTCATCCTAACTCCCTACCACTCCATGGGGAAAAGCACCCCCTAGAAAGGAGTTTTTACTATTCATCATTGTGTGTGTCTAACAGAAGTCTTTCTCCAGAGTTTCTCTTGCTAATTTATCACCTAAGCCAACTAAGGAGGAGGTTTAAGAGAAAGGAGTGATATTCCCTTCTGCCTCTCATCATATCAGACACAAGTCAATCAGATCTCAATCTCATGGATGCTTCCTCCTTGGCACCACATACTTTAATATGGGATGTAATACGGCCATACTGGCCAGCTGGGATACCTCATTCTCAACATGATAGGGTGTGGGTCATTCTAGAAGTAAATCTTTTGCATAACTGGAACCTCACACAAAACAGTTCAGCTACCATATCCTGAGGTTGCTTGCACAGAGGATCATGAAATGCAGAGAGAGGACACAGGTAATTTTGAAGAACAAGAAGACCCAGTGACACATGTTTTTTCTTCATCATCAGATGAAGCTGTTGTTCAATCAATTCCATCTGTGACTGACAACTTCAAATTTTTCCAAGACCTCCTAAAGTGGATGACCAATACAATGGAGATTCCATTAGAGGTGGTACAAGAAAAATCATAATGCCAATTAATTAGGATATTCTAGATTCCATCAAGGATCTTGACAGATGCCAGCTTTAATCGATACAAAATCTAAATTGATGGACTGCAGATATGAAGCACCCTTCCAGGCATTTTGACTATTTTATATTCCTTCTCCATTTCTTAGTTATATAGGCAGCAAATGAAAAGTCCAGCCAACCTGAGCCAAAAAATGGACACCAAAGTACAAAGATCCAAAAGGATTGAAGAATATATTTCTCTCCCAAAGAGATCCAGATACACTACGGGTCAGAATTGCCAGTCCATTGGCTGTCAAAACCTGCTAACTATCTCTGGGAAAGATTTTAATGTTTTTTAGAATCTAAAGAGGAACTTAAGTCTCAAAGACAGCACTAAACGTGTCACTTCATGCTGCAGATACATCTTGCAAGGTCAGTCACTTTGTGGATTATAATAAGAAGAGCATCTTGGTTGATTGCATCTGGTTTGAACCAAAAGAGGTTCATATCAACAAAAGACCTACTTTTTGAAGGATATGACATATTTAGTTCAAAAACAGATGAAGAATTACACATTCAAGAATTCAAGAGCGACCCACTGATCTCTAACCTTTATATCCTAGCATAGAATAGAAAACAAATTCAAACTGCAGATCACCTCAAGGTAGAAATAATCCTCTTCCTACTTCTATCATCAGAGACTACCTAGAATCTTTTAGGAAGAGACCCTGATATAAGAGGAAAGGTTCTGCTTCCTCATTGGTGACATCCCATCCTTGACCTAACCAAGGGCAGCAAGTCTGACTTTATGGTCAAGAATTTTGGCTAATCTGTAGAGATCTTTACTGCCCCACCCCGCTTCCAGCACTTGCTACCGCTGCCTTCCCCGCCCCCCTCCCCCAAGGAGGCATGGACTGAAATTAAAATTGTCCAGTGGGACCTGGAAGTCATCTGAGAAGGCTGTTTCATCCAATTTCAATCACTGCCTCCCTCCCGTCCCCATTCTACCCTTCTTCAGGAACTGCTTATATAAGAGTCTTCAACAAGTGGACTCTGCTTCAACTAGGTATGATAGAGTGAGGGCCTCCCACCTTTTGGGGCAAAGGATTCTATTCTCCATATTTCCTGATTCCAAAGAAAAAGAGGGATTGGCATCCTATGCTGGACCCCAGGCAACAAATGTATCAGTGGCATCAAGTTTGAAATGGTTACCCACAATTCTAAATCCCATCCTTAGGTCCAAAAGATTGGTTTATAATTCTCAGTTTATAGGACACTTAATTCCATGTGTTCATCCATCTCGCAGAAAGCACCTATAGTTCATAGTAGCAGTGGAGCATGGCCAATTCAGAGTACTGCATTTCGGTCACTCCTCCGGCCCAAGTGTATTCACAAAGTAGCTCTCTGTGGTGGCTGCTCATCTAAGGAGATATGGTCTCCACATTTACCCTTATTTCAATTATTGTTTAATTCAAAGGATATCTTCTCACTAGGTCACTGAGACTATGTATGTGAATCTTCCATTCTTTTCCTTGCTCATTTTTCTGCTGTTTCTAAATTCAGAATAGTATTAGCACCTAGGATACCAACTATGATTGGTGCATTCAGAATCACAGTGATCTTATAGCTCTAAATATATATATAAAAGAAGCAGAAAGCAATCTAGTGGACCAGTTCAATGCATACAGTAAACCCTCGATTTTTCTGAGCAAGTCCGATGCATCTGAAATCCATTTCTCGGGGGCTGGCTGCCGGCTCCCGGCTGCCGCCCGGGTGACAGCAGCAGGCGGGCGGGCTGCCGGCTCCCGCCCGCGGGCGGGCTGCCGGCTCCCGCCCGCGGGCGGGCTGCCGGCTCCCGCCCGGGTCCCGCCAGCAGGCGGGCTGCCGGCTCCTGGCTCCCGCCCGAGTCCTGGCAGCGGGCGGGCTGGCTGGCTGCCGGGTCCCACCTGCGGGCGGGCTGGCTGCCAGCTCCCGCCCGGGTCCCGCCTGCAGGTGGGCTCCCGGCTCCCACCTGTGGGCAGGCTGGCTGCCGGGTCCTGGCTGCCGCCCGGGTCCCGGCAGCAGGTGGGCTGTGTGAGATATAATTCTCAGAGCGATTGCATATCCCCCAGCATGAGGAGGCAGTAGTCATCCATGAAAAGGAGCATTCCAATCAATGGACTGATGACGTTCCAGTCTTCTGAAAGTTACCAGAGACTTTACAAGCCAGCATCACTGTAATGTCACTGGTACAAACCTGATCCAAGACTTTGCAATGATTGGATGTAGATGATTTTTGACTGTTTTTACTCTCTCCTCTTTCTTTTTTCTTATAAACCAAACTTTGGATATTTGATACTAAAGGATTGGCAACTGCGGGCTTATTGGGTAAAATCTGAGTTATATACTGACCTAGCTATGTGGCCGATCTCTTGGGATTAGAAGTACGCTTTGTTTGATCAAATTGGTTTTAGATAACCACTTGTCATGAAGTCTAGTATCTGGGGGTAGCTGGGATGGTGGTGGTGAAATGAGTCCTGGAATGCCTAAGGAGACAGGATTTCTGCCTTCTTGTTAACCAGTGTGGTGAAACAGAAGTTTACTTTTAGTGCTGGCTTGGTATATTTTATGTAGGAATAACCACCAGTCTGGGGTGTGTCTGCCTTATTTCTTAGCAGGTTGTCCTGAATTTGGTATCCTCAGCTGTGACCTACTGAGGCACGGTAACACCTTATAATAATTGTGGTTCCTGGAGATGCTCCATCCATGTGGATCCCATGATTCACCCTCCTTCCCCATTGTCAGGCAGTCCTATTACCTGAGATTCTGTGTGGTGAAAAAAAAGAGTGACAATTGGGGTCACTTTATTCCCTTTATCCCCAGGAGAATGAAGACAAGGGAGAGAACCTGGTGCAAGGCTCAAGAGCAGCCCCAACAGACACTGCTGGTTAACACGAAACCCATACACACCGTTGTATTACTTTAGATGAAATAAATGGGCCAAAGGTGTTAACATAACCCAGCGACTAGCCAACATTAAGCAGTGTTAAACCAGGTCCAGGATTTGGTACACAGAGACCTTAGCCTGCTTAGTACCATGGCAAACACACCATTAGAAATCCTTTAAAGCTTTTATTAAAGACTAGCGAAAATGCCCGGCGTTGCTCGGGTCCGTCGGAGGTGGGGAGGGGGCAGAGAGCTGAGCGAGTGAGGGGTCCGTTGGAGGGGGGAGGGGGCAGAGAGCAAACCTGACACCCCCACCTCACCCCCCTGACCAAACCCGACACCCCCACCTCACTTACCCCTCGACCAACCCTGACTCACATTTTCACCCCCCCGACCCAAACCCAACACCCCCACGTCACCCCCCTACCAACACCCTCACCTCACCCCCCGTTGACCAAACCTGACACACCCACCTCACTTCCCCCCCAACCAAACCCAACACCCCTACCTACCACCACAAACAAACCCGACACCCACACCTCACTTACACCTCAACCAACCTCAACCCCCCTCCTAACCACCCCAACCAAACCTAACCCCTCCACCTTACCCCCCCACCAACCCCAACCCCCCTGACCAACCCCAACACCCACACCTCACCCACCCAGACACCTTCCCACCCCCCCAGACCAAACCCAACACCCCCGGCTCACTTACCCCCCGACCAAACCCGACACCCCCACCTCACCCCCCGACCAAATCCAACACCCCTACCTCACTTACCCTCCGACCAAAACCGACACCCCTACCTCACTTACCCTCTGACCAAACCCAACTCAGGTCTGTCGGAGGTGCGGAGGGGGCAGAGAGCTGAGCGAGTGCGGGGTCCGTTGGAGGGGTGTTAGGACCGGAAGACATTGTGACGGGCAACCACTAGAAGGCGCAGTTACGCTTCTAAGTCAACTCCAGGAGAGTGCATAATGATAGTACAGTAAAACCTCCATTTAATGGACTAATTTGGGCGAGGGGGTGTCTGTTAAATCAAAAACTCCGTTATTTAATAATTAAAAAAACCACGAGCTGTCGGAGCAGCAGCCCGCCCGCCACAGGGTTGGGGCGGCAGCTCCGCAGCCCATCCGCTGCTGGGACCCGGGTGGCAGCCAGGACCCGGCAGCCAGCCCGCAGGTGGGACCCAGGCAGGAGCCGGCAGCCAGGCCGCCCGCAGGTGGGACCCGGTAGCCAGCCAGCCCGCCCGCTGGCGGGACTCGGGCGGGAGCCGGGAGCCGGCAGTCCACCCACTGGCGGGACTCAGGTGGGAGCCGGGAGCCTGCCCACTGGTGGGACTCGGGCGGGAGCCGGGAGCCAGCCCGCCCGCAGGAGCCGGCAGCCCGCCCACTGGCGGGACTCGGGCGGGATCCGGGAGCCGGCAGCCCGCCCGCTGGCGGGAGCCGGCAGCCCGCCCGCTGGCGGGACTCGGGCGGGATCCGGCAGCCCGCCCGCTGGCGGGAGCCGGCAGCCCGCCCGCTGGCGGGAGCCAGGCGGGAGCCTGCAGCCCGCCCGCTGGCGGGAGCCAGGCGGGAGCCTGCAGCCCGCCCGCTGGCGGGTGCCAGGCGGGAGCCTGCAGCCCGCCTGCTGGCGGGACCCAGGCGGGAGCCGGGAGCCGGCAGCCAGCCCCCCGAGAAATGGATTTCGGATGCATCAGACCTGCTCAGAAATTTTGTCCGTTGCATCCGAAGTCCGTTAAATTGAGGTCCCTTAAATCGAGGGTTTACTGTATTAGTTTGAGAATGACCTTCTTGTTATCTGTGTGTTTGGGAACCAGTTCCCAGCTGTATGAGTGTTTACCCTGTCTGTGTGAGAATGAATGCATGGGAAACTAAATGGGGAAACTAAGGCAGAACTGCATAACCAACAAGTGCTGACCAATCAGTTTGTTGCTTGCTATTAATGAGATGAGTATGTATGAGATGCAAATGAGCATGAGTATATCTGTGCTGACACACCTCTTTGGGTTGGGCTTCCTCCTTGGGCTTCTCTGGACATAGCCCGGGTGTGTCAGTCATCTTGTATTGTGGCCGTGCTGGCAGATAAGCCCCCCAGCACGAAATGCCGCTCCCCTCAATAAACTCACCACTTTCCAACTAGCCACCTGTGTGAGGCCTCGTTTCTCCCGGCAACGAGATAAGCCCCCTGCAACAAGGGGGGAGGGGGCAGAGAGCTGAGCGAATGCAGGGTCTGTTGGAGGGGGTATTATGACATCATAACTATGTCACAGAGAACAGCAGCTGCCCAGCTGATATGATTGGCCTTTAAATAATTTCACCCCTGGGGGGCATCAGAGGTGAGATTTGAAAAATTTTCGACTCTTACCCTGATTAGGATCCTAAGACCTCTAACTGTACCAAATTTCAAGTCTCTAACTCAAACGGTGTGGAAGGAGTAAGTGCACATACATACACGCATACACCATTTGACTTTTATATATATAGATAAAGGAAGGAAAAACAGCTACAGCACTGGAAATGTAAAGTATTAAATAAGGCTTTTATTTTAACGATTCCCCTTGTTTCCTTTCCTTTTTGTTGGAAAAAGATTTAGAAAGAACCCACCCACCCCCTCCCCAGATCTGAAAGTCTTTTAGTTGGTATCAAAGAAAGAAACTGGCCTTAGTGGAGATGAGCTGGAGCTGTTGTTGCTGTTAGCGTCTGATCCTATTTTATCCCAGGTGGTGTTTGGGATTCAGCTAGAATTGGCAGAGGACACAATGTCATTTGCATCCCTCTCTTTGGGCTTGTCTGATCAAGACATCTCAAGATTAGAACCAGAGGCTGGGATCTCAAGAGATGGTGGGGGTAGCAGCCAGGACACTGAAGCTCACTTCAGTGGCCTCCATCTGCTCTTCGCTATTTTACCCCAAATGTCACTTTTAAGGACCCAGAAAGGAAGTGATAGTGGAACAGCCCAATCCATCATTATTTTCTCCACCAATTAGGCCTAATATTTTACAAACTAAAATTGATTTATTAATTTCTGATTCCACATTTTCTGTTTTTACCAAGCATTTTAATACAGTCCTTAAACCATATTAGTATTTTCATTTGGACTAATTCAGTTTGTCTCCTTTTTGTACCTTTTCCCATCAATATTTTAATGTTTTAATAGGTTATTGTAACATCTTATGAACTTTCACATACTTTTTACAGTTCAGATCACAATTAAAATAAATTTAGAGGCCCATTACAACAGAAAAAAACGTATTTGCTGTACTATAATTAACCGTTCTTTCTGAAAGTGGGATGCTGAGCATAAGCTGAATGGGAAGAGTAAGATTTGAGAGACTGAAGCTGCTGTCTGTGCAAATGCAGGGTTGTCTGCCATAAAACCTACTCTCTCAGACTGTGGACAAAAACCCTGTACAGTATTACAAAGCGTGCTTTATGCCTCTAAGGCCAGATTCCACCACCCTCACTCTTGCTACATGGCACCTTACACCATGAGTAGTCTGACTGATTTCAGTAGGACTCTTGCCATGTACAGTACTCTATGTGAGTAAATATGGCACAGTCTAGTTCTGAGTTATTTTATGTTTTTACCATCGATTGCCTGTATTTTGCAAATACATTTAACATTCTTTACCTTCTATTGCCAGTTATGCACTTTCTCTTTAAACCATTTTTAACGAAAGCCACATGCTATGTAAATAAATATTTTAAACTTTAAATTGCTAGTTAAATTATTTTTAGAAATACTGTAACTTTCTGGATTCTATAAATCAAAAGGTCACTCTCCAGCCCTGATAAATCTGGTGATTAAAAAGACTACAATACTGCAAGCAACTGAATATGCAGCTTTGGAATAGAAGTATGGTGACAGAGACAAAATACTGCAGCGTGAGAGTAAGGAAATCCATGGCTATGTATGTGGACTTTGCTAAGAGATAATAAAAGACTAGGTCTAATTTCACTTCTACCAACTTTGACAGTGACCATTTAATATCAATTTTTCAAAATCACATCTTCAGGTACGTTTCACTTTGATCACAAAATATGTATTCTGCACAAGTTTAGGACACAATTTTAAGGGTACATCTACACTGCATGCTTTACTGGCATATAGAGTACATACCTGCATATACCCTTAGCATGGGCATAAAGAGCAGTGTAGCCAGTGAGGTCTGGTTTAGGCACGTAGAGAAAAGCCACGCCTGACAGGTGTGGGTGTTTATGAGTACGTACTGTACATGCTCCCTACTTGGCCAAGCCTACCCACCCATCTACCTACTATTTTTAATAGTGTAGTGTCCCACTGCCTTCCCACTTCTGGAGTCTTTCCCCTCTGCAGGAAAAGACCCTGGCAGTAGGGAAAGGCTCTGTCAGGGAGAAGGCAGAGAGGAAAGATTTGGGTATTTGGGCAGCTCCCCACTGCGGAACTTCTCTCTGTGGCAGGTAAAGACTCTGGTGGGGAGAGAGGGAAGGGACTGCCAGCTCTCCGCTGCTGGAGCATTTCTGCTCCATGGTACAAATTCTCTGGTAGAGGGAAAAGACTCTGGCCGCTCTATGCTGCTGGAGCCCTTTCCCCCCACCACAGGCATATAATCCAGCAGCAAGGAAAGGCTCTGCCAGCTCCCGCTGCAGAAGCTTTTCCCTGCAGCAGGGCCTTTCCCCGCTGCCTCCCCCTTGCCAAGCCTTTCCTCACCACAATGAAAGGCTCTGGCAGCAAGGAGCTTCTGAAGCCTTTCCCCACTGCCTCCCCTCCTAGAGCCTTCCATTGACACATGTACGCACACACCACATTGTGTACTCAGCCTGCTTTTCACTGTGGGGTGTAGCTACCTGTACCCTACACGCCGTCACCAGTAGAGTGTAATGTAGATGTAACCTAAGATAACCAGAAGCAACTATAACTCAATCAACAATTCATTTTGTTCACATTAGGAGAAAGATGAATATGTATAATGAGTCCACTTTAGCTAAGGCCACTAATATTAGCAAGCCCTTCTCTCCTTTTCAATACATATAACTTTTCTTACTTCCTTGGCACATTATCCCATCTGTGAACTAAACTAAGCAGCTTCTGCATTAAAAGTCTAACCCTGCATTATTCAAATCAATTATTGATTTGCCATTGGCTTTAGTAACACAGGATTCAGTCCTCAGTTATTTCATTGAAGAAGTCCGGCTCATTCACAATACATAAAAAGCAAGAAAGAACAAAACAGCATTTAGGGCTTATCCAACTTCTCTGAAGTCAGTGGATAAACTCCCACCATTTTCAATCAGACTAGGATGTGGTCTTATATAGTAGGTTAATATACACACACATATTATCCAAAGTGGAATCAACATCAAATTGATACCTCTTCTTTCAGAAAAACAAATTAAACAAAATTGCACATTTTTCAGAAACTAACAGTAGATTTGAGAAAGTTTATCCATAAAAAATGCAGCTCTCTTATTGATAGAAGCGCAAAACAGGCAGATCATTTCATTCAGTTACAATGTATTTAATACGGTAGTACAGTGAACTGGCATTCTACAGCACCAACAGCCAGCAGACAAAGTAAGAGCCACGTCAGTCAGAGTGCAAACAGTGTCACAGGAAAAGGACAAATTTATAAAGTCTCTGCATAAAATTGTGCACCTACTTTGCATGCACAATTACCATAATTGCACATGTAACTTGGGTGACACAGAATAATGGGAAAAGAAGGTGATTCAGTTAGATATAAAGTTGGGTTTCATATGCACAGAAGTGTCAGCCAAGGTTGAAGATGTAAATGAGATATGCACCAAAGAGGGCAGACATTTGAAAAAGAGAAGATTGAGATGGAAGCGAGACAAGGACAGGAAGAAGGTATAAAGTCTTAATATGAAAGATAGGATTCAAACCGGGGGAAAGAGTGCTAGAGACATTGGCTTTTTACTGAAGGAGCTCAATTGGAAAAAAGTAATCAATAGTACTGAAAGAGCTAGTTCCCACATGTTAAAAAGCAAGAGCTCAAAGTTAGCCCCTCCCTCCATATCCATAGCTAGTGTGACAAAGCTCCACACCTGTACTTGTGGGTCCTGTGTTTCTTGGCAGATTTCACTAGCCTCAGTGACTAATTGCGGAAGGCAGGAGGGGAGGGGAGGGGAGGGGAGGGGGAGGGGGCCCGGGCCCGCCCTCTTCTCCGGGCTCCAGCCCAGGGACCCTTACAGTATCAGTTGAGAAGGCTGACCTTTTAACCACCAAGCACAATACAATTCCCTGGGCTTCTTCCCCACAACAGTTCCTGCTTCTTTACTCTCCACTTCACCCTTCCCTCAGGGCCTCCTTCCAAACTCCTCTCTGCTCCAAACACCCACACTGTCTGCCTGAGGCAGGGGTTTTTTATTAAGGCCTTACTTGACAGCAGGTGCTCCTAATTGCCCTGCTGCCTGCTAGAACCTTCTTAATTGACCCCAGGTGTCTAGATTGGCCTGGAGTAGCCTTTGATTGGCTATAGGGGGAACAGAGACCTGCACATCCTGAGACTGATGTACCTGCCTTCCAGCACTCTCCTATACCCTTCAGGTCTGACTCTGTCACACGAGGTACCTAACTAGGTGACAAGGTTTTCAAGAGTACTGGGTATTCCACAGCTCCATTGACCTCCTTTTCCTCTTTCTTGCCCAGGATTGTAGAAGCATATGAGCTGCTAGCTAGGCTCAACTCTGGAGAATAACAGCTGCCACTCTCAGCAGCAGCAAGGAACTGGAATGTTGCCAACTCAAAATAGAATGGAAACAAAAGAGGTCTGTGTTTGATTCCTAATTCTAAACCTAGGATGTTTGAGTAGAGTCAAGGTTTTGCTAAATACATTTGCTCATCCTTACTTTTGTCCAATTGTACAAATTGGTTTATATTTATACTGTCATACTCTACTTCAGAGCCAAAACAAACAAAGATCTGCCAGGAGACACAGAGGGAGATAAAAGATCAGGTCTATAGCTCTTGAGTCAGTGGAGGAAATACTGTCTAAGGCATCTGCTCTGAACACTGATATTTTTAACAGGGTACTTTTAAAATAACTGTCAAGGCCTAAAATTAGAACTACCAGCTTTATGATGTTTTTTTTCTGTAATTCCACTCTTCAAGGCTTGCCTTGCGATCAAGCAAGACAAATAACTGCTTGGAGGTCTTGCATATCCTCATCAACCCACAGCCTGCTGTTCCCTTGGCAGGATTGGAGGGAGGGAAAGGTCACAGCATGATACTTTTCCCCCAGTCCCATCTTCAGCAACAAGACAGGAGAGCAAGGCCTTAAGAACAAAGATAACAAGTGATTGCTTTGGGTCCCACATATCCTAAGCAACTTTCATCACAAGTTGTTGCATGAGGCCTCAAACTTTACAAGGCCCTAGCTCTACCTGTCTTCTCCATTCCTGAAGGCAGGAAAGGAACTGAAATAGAAGATTTCTCTTAACAGAAAGCAGGATTCTTATATATTACAGTACCATGTGCTAACTAAAAAGGATCAGACAAGCAAAAATGAAAGTCTCACACATACCTCTGAGCACAAAGAAATCCAAAACTGTAGTTATGTTGGTGGCAGATAGCTAATTTTTCTGTCCAATCTTAATGCCCTAATTTGGGAGAATGGGTATTTTTTCCAAAGTTCTGTGGAGTAGTGGGACCATATTTTAAGATTTTTTTTAAAGCACTGATCCTGGCAAAAGCCTTCACACATTTACTTTAATGCCTATGAGTGGTCTCAGTGACCTCAGTGTTACTATTTTATCATAAAGCAAAACATGGGTGTAAGACTTTGTTGGATCAGGGCCACATTTCCTGCATCTCCATCTTGACAATATCTTCTTAAATAATTCATGGCATATTTTTTATTATAATATTGTTACTCATTTTTGAAAGTACACTGAATACAAAGGGGTCAGTCCTGGAAAATCTAAACAGTTTTATTCATGTGAGCTCCCTCTGACTTTAAATGGAACTAGTAGTTACAACTGTGCCCAGCGCAGAAGTTCTGTTTTGTGAAGGATTTTGAGATTTGGCCTTGTTCCAAATATTAACAAAACCTGAAAATTTTAAAGTTCTCTCTGAGGGAAAATTCTGGGAGAGGGGGAAATTGTTTTAAGTCAATCAAAACATTTCTTTTAATTTTGAATTATATATTAAAATATTGATATAACAATTCAAAAGTAAGTCATTTCAGAATGAAAAACTGAGTAATTTTGTTACCACAATGTTGAAATGCAACATTTCAACATTATCAGAACTTTTTTCCCAGTTTTCTTCTGAAATGAAATTCTAGTTAAAAAAGCCTGATTACCCAAGCATTTTGATTTTAACAAAATATGGTTCCATTAAGATTTCTCCAGTCAGCTGTACTCCTTATGTTCATGGAGCTTTGCAGGATCAGGCCCTGCTGCAGAGGGGAGTTGTATTTAATACTCATATACTGAAAATCAAGCCTGAATGTAAGAATTCAAATCTGGGGCTCCAGTGTGAAATTTGTTGGAGGGCTATTGTTACACTGCTATATAATTCATGTTGCTGCCAAGACAGAGTCTGTGTGGCTCAATGGTTAGAGTCTGTTACAGATACATTGTATTTTTTTTAAAGTTTGCCAAGGATGCTCAGAGCCTGGGATGGCTGCTCTTTTATGCACTTAGTTCCAATTTCCATAAAGTAAATTATTAGGAGGAGGTCCAAACTGCACACCCCTTCTCAAGTTAACTCTTTATTTTAATTGTCCTGTTAAATGTTTGTGAAATACATGGGAATATGTGTATTACTGTATCTCTGTGCTCACCTGGGGTAAAAACACTGAAAGGAATACTCTGTGCCCAGGCGAAGCAAGACTCTACGTTCAACTAAATGGCATTTCTCTGTTTGTCAGGCTGTAACATAACTTTTGAAAATCGCATGTTACATTTTTGAATATTACTGTGCAGTGACTGTATCATGCCAAAAACAAAACAAAAAACAGTACACATCTACAAGGCTACTACATGAAAATAGATTGCCATCCCAGAAAGCATACCAGTTAAATACTGAACCATGGACATCTCATCATGTACCATGATATATATAACCATGGACATTGGTTATAATTGCAAACGGACAAACAGTGTCATAAACCAAATCAAAAAGGTTTTGGTACTATTGTTCTCTCTCTGATCAGCATCAAAAACCTCTAACATGGTACAAATACCACAACGGTTGCAAGAGATATAGGGATTGTCAAAAGTGATGGCATTTATAATCAATGGAGAAAGTAAAGTAATATTTTTCCTACTAAAAATAACAAGGATCTTAGACTACAGCCTCCTGAACAAAGTAACCATGGTTGAAAAATTGCTGATTGCCAGAGTGCACCCAGTAATACTGGTGTACAGTTATTGAGGAATGTGTTGAAACTGTAAGTTCTTGCTTTCAGAATGCGTGGGGGGGGGGGGGAGCACTTACCTGGTCCTGCTTGCAAGGTAGGGGTCTCTGCAGGAAAGGGTGTGGATTCAGTCTGGCAAGAGCCAGATTAGAGCAAGATGGTGTGAGTTGCACATCTCTACCATAGAGAGCAGCCTGCTTTGTCTCCCTCTGTTTTTGGTTCTTGCATGTTATCATTCCAAAATTAGTGTGAAGGATCATGGCCCTCTAACTTCGGCCCACAGATCCTCAACCAGCACCAAGGCCATAATCACCACCCAGCAGCTCAGCTGAGTAACCAGGGAGAGGTTCAGAGAAGGGTTAGTTTGCAGAGGGCTCCACCTCCAAAGCTCCTGATCAGTGGAAACATCCATCACCCCGATTGGCTGAGATACTCTATATAAACCAGGAAGAAACAACAGGAAGTTGTCTGAGCAACTATAAGAATCCCAGGCTGGCTGCTACTACATGCCCCCTCCTGCTTACCTGACTCCTAAGCCATGCATGCATCCTCCAATCATCTGGAGCAGGGATTGGCAACCTTGGCACATGGGACTGCAGGGTAAGCACCCTTAGCGGGCCCCGCCAGTTTGTTTATCTGGCGGTTCGCCAATCGCAGCTCCCACTGGCCGCCTTGGTCCAATGTGGGCTGCGGGAAGCTGTAAATGTTGCATGTAAATTTAAGAGCTAGACAGTGAATCACCTCAAAAGTTATAAAGCAATTTGGAAAATTATAAAAAAATATAAAATTATAAAAAATAAAATTATAATTTTATTACAATTGATTAAATGAGTATGGTAGGCTGATGAATACTAAAAAAAGAAAAATGATGTGAGATGTAGACAAGCAATGCCACAGATGTCAACCAAACCATTTGGAGAAATGTTTGTTTATTTGTGTGGTGATTTTGAGCAGTAGACATCATTTCCTGATGGTCCATTGTATAGGGATACTCTTAGAGACAATTTGCAGGATCAAGTGACTTTTCAGAAATTTTGGAAATGCTTCTTTCTTTCCTTATCTCATTAACAGCAAGGTATGACCCCACCAGTATTTAGAACAATCTTAGATAGTTTAAGCTGGGTGAAAGCATATCAGATGACTGGCCAAAACTAATGTGGGGTGTGTGTGTGTGTGTAATCTTTCTGTGAAAATAGTCACCAGATTTTTGAATGAGAACAGACTATTTCCTCAAATGGATTTACCATTGAAATGCTGCAATCTCTGGAGACTCTGATTCCTTGAATACCTGCAAAACACAATAATGCAGCTGCTGCTATAGGAGACTATGGTGCAGTGTAATGTCTAGAGCTAAGCTGTATCTTGGCACAGGTAGCAGAGTTATGCTGGAAACACATTTGTGGACAGAAAAAGGAATGGTCAGTGGTGCTCTTGATATGGTTACCAAGGTAGTGTATGAGCTGGGGTCAAGCCATAAGAAGACAAGCCCACACTAGTTTGTGTAGCTTTTGATAAGTACACAGGATTGACTTTACAAAATGTAGTACTCAGACCACCGATTACCTGGCACTAGAAGACCAGAAATGTCGCTTTCTGTACAAACCAATATCCTTTGATTTTTGGCTTGGGCTGTGACTATTCGTAGGTTGCAGTGTCTCACATCATCAAAAGTTGCTGAGGTCTCCCAGCACGACTTGTAGCCAGTTGCATCTATGTAGTCATTTCAAATGCCAAAGTTTTTTGGGGGGGTTATATCGGACCCTCATTTCAACTACTCATGGATACAAAAAACTTAAAAATATTAAACTGATAAAAAAGTGAAGAAATGTAGCAGCTTAGATGACTTAAATCAAATTTCAGTTTAATGGCACTATCCTGCAAAATTGTTAAAGGTTATAGTCTATGTATAAAATTTCACTATATATGTTGGGTTTGGGGATACTTTTTTTAATCTGAAAAGCCATTTGCACTTAAAGAATTGGAGAACATGAAGCTTGGACTACATATCAGTGTATGTGTGACCCTCAATAATATACATAAAATGCCAGGGCTGCCTTTCATCCACTTCCTATGCAGGTGACACATTATATATTAACCCCCACTGAGTAGATAAACAACAATTTAGTAAACTACTGAGTCAAACTGTGACCAGATGCTAGAGGGCTGCATAGGGAAAAGAATGCAATGAGTAATTAAACCCCTGTGCAAAGAAAGATTACCAGCTCAAAATGATGAACCTACACTTCTCCTGACACGTGTTACCCTAGCCCTTTGGGAAGGGAAAAAAAGAAACCACCATATTCCAACAGGGCCTATTCTTACCAAAGATAAATCTTTGGTTGTCAGGGGTGAGTAGAAATGGAAAGTTTACTGTTGCAAGTTAAGAATCAGCACCGTCTTCTCCATTACAACTGCTAGGCTTCTGTGTCCCCCAAAATGGTCTCAGGAGTTTGAAATGCTTCAATTCCCTAAAGCATCACAACACAGAAATCTGACAACTAGTGTAGTTGCAAGTCGAAAGAACAGCCCTAGCCCTTTTCTGACAGGCCTGACAGACAAGAGAGAGAGTTTGGGATCTTCACTGCCTTTTGAAAGGGAAATCCAAAGAAGTGCCCAGGAAAGCCTTCTCACTTTCCCCTCCATGTCTTTTGCAGTACTGAAAATCAACATAGCTGTTAACAATAACCACTTCCCCTCATATAGAAACATGAGGCCAACAGCACAGTTCTGAGAATAGGTTTTTTTTTAAAAAAAATTAACTGCTGCAAAGCCAGCCAGAAGAAAACACGGGGCCAAGTCAACATGTGCCATTAGGTACTTGTTCATAATTCCTTTGCAACCAATGGGAGCCACATGCAGGCAGCTAGGGAAAGAATTTTGCCTACTACACTAAATATACTTCACATAAAGTTAGAGGCAATTGAATTTTACATTTTTTCGGCTGGTGATGGAAGAGGACAATAGATAAGCACATTTAAAACAGTTAATGATAATCAGCATTTCCCACATTTGACTATTTTAACAAGAACAGAGACACTATTGAAAACGCTTTGAGTTTATGCCTCAAAAACTAATAAACCAAAGCTCTGCTTCTGCTATAAGACATAAGAATTCTTTGATTGCAGGCCCCTTTTACTTGTGAACTCTCTCCTCAGCTCTGCCTAGCTCAGGTTCCTTTGAATATATGTTGCTTGAACACATTTTAGAAGATTTCAAGAGATATAAAAACATCAAGAGATATAGTGCCTCACAACTGTGAAGCAAGATCCCCACTAATGTTAAGATAATTGCTTATTAATAATATGCAAATGATAAATATCTGATTAAGAGACCCAGCTGCATTGTGGCAGAAGGGTAGTAACAGCTATGAACTCTGATATCTCGTCACTCATGCTATCACTGTAATGAGATTCCTGCTAGGACACAGCAAGATTTATGATTTTGTCATATTTATGGATACTAAGATAGCCAAGTCCTATGAGGTGCAGAGTGCTGCCTGGGAGGTACACTGGCCTGTTGAGAGAAATTTGGGGCATCAGTACATCATGTTCTTAGGGGTGCTGTCCCTCCCATTTCATTTTATTTATACAAACATTACAGACATTTTGGGGGAGTGGGCTCGGAGCTTGGGGCTCTAGTACAATTGTGCCCCTTCCCTACCCTTTGTCAGCCCTGGAGGTGCAGAAACTCTTATGTATGTTTCCCTGCAAGGGGATCCATATGAAACATAGAGACCATCCATTGATTCCAATAAGAGTAGGATCAAGATGGAAGTGGAGGCTGTACTGTGTGAGCATTTTGAATAAAGTAGACACATTTCAAGAAAAGAGAATAAAAGAGGCACACTAATAATAAATTCATATTAATTGGTTCTATAATCTCTTGATCTTACAACTACTGTGTGGCACCACAACAAATCAAGTGAGCAAAGATTAGGGTCCAACTGGTTTGAAACATTTTGATTTGGCTCAACATAACCAAAAAATGAAACATTTTGTTTTGATTTTCCGGACAGAAAATTGAAAGATTTCAGAAAAAGTTAAACTTCTCATGACAAATTTTGATTTTTGTGGAAACAGCATTTTCCCTTGAAAAAACAATGATTGAAAATTCCTGACCAGTGCTTTGGGAGAAGAAATCTATGTGACGATTCATCAAGAACACTATATGTGGAATCTCTGTAAGGGAGAGTGCTGCATATGTGCCTGTTTTGGATACATATTTTGGGACTTATTCGGGTACCTATATATATTTTTAACTAGTAACTTACTCACGCAAGAAACTCCATTCATGCAGTTACTAAAGTATGTGTAGAAATATAAACTAGAAAGCCAACTCCCTTAGTGCAGCTACAAGAAAATCAGACTAATTCAGCATGCATGATAATCAGTCCTAAAAAATATTATAGCCAACTTTCTGAAATGGGTACAGAGAGAATTCAGAAGATTAACGCAATATAAAGCTCATAAGAGAAAATAGAAAATAAAAGCTCAATCCAATACCAATCCAGCAAAAATTTACTCAACCATGTCCCACAGAGAGGTTAAAGACTGAAAAAAGCAAGTCACATGATCTCAGCCTGAAAGAAATTCCAACAAATTGCTTACCTTGTATTAACAAAGAGACACAAATCTGCTACTTTCACACCATCAATGGTCTATATTTTTTGAAAATCTACAGACAGCTATGTTAAGCAGCAAATATTTCAATGTGTTGTTTGCAGTGTAGTAGCCACATTGGTCCCAGGATATGAGAAAAGACAAGGTAGGTGAGATAGTATATTTTATTGTATTAACTTCTGTTGGCCAAAGGTACAAGCTTTTGAGCTACACAGAGCTGTTTTTGACCAAAGAAGAGCTTTGTCCAATAGAGTTTTTGACCAAAGAAGAGCTTTGTACAGAAGTTGGTCCAATAAAAGATATTACCCCACCTACTTTGTCCTTCTCAATATCTCAATACACTCTTTCCAATTAAAACTTGTGCATTAGACTTCCTGTAATCCCCTTGTGACAGGGCAGGGGTAAAAACCCCTAGAATGCCCTGTCTCTTTGGGTACGTCTTCACTACCCGCCGAATCGGCAGGTAGCCATTGATCTTCTGGCCTTCGATTTCTCATGTCTTATGAAGAGGCGAGAATTAGATCGCTCGCGGCACCCCCGTCGACTCCGGAACTCCAGCTTGCCGGGAGGCGCAAGCTGGAGTCGACGGGGGAGCGTGCCGCCGACTGCTGCCACCATGAGGACGGACGGTAAGTCGACTGCAGATACACAAACTTCAGCTACGTGATTCATTAGCGAGGGCTAATGCACAGAGCTCGGCTGGGTTGAAGGGCTACAGCTGCGGCCAGAGGTAAGAGGGGTTCTAAAAATGCTGACGCATAGTCAGTGGAAAAAAAGGCCCCGTCAGGGAGAGGCAGGCTGTAGTGCTGTCTGCAGGCTGTAGGAAGGATACCTGGGAGTGCCTAGAGACCTGAGGCCCAAGATTGTGGGGCCACTATTAGGGAATTGTGGGGAGCACTGGTTGTGTCACTGAAGCCATAAGAAGCTGCACTGTAAATAAAGGACACTTGGGTGGAGCACTAAAAGCAGTGTCAAGACCTTTGTTAAGAGCCAAGAGAACACAGGGCAGCCCGGACACTGTGACACCCCTCCTTCAACATCCCTTCTCTGCCTGACATTTGTGTGGCTTCCTCATCACTATGTCTGGCTTTGATTCAAAGGCCAGCCTGGATAATGGCCTAATGCTTTAGTACCTTTCCCTTGTTTATTCCTAAAGCCTTCTCTTTATAGTAGATATATACTATTGATGTGCTTATCTAAATGGACAACAAATGTCCTTCCAGAGTAGTAATGTTATTACTGTTACTGTAAAATAGCGAAGAGAAGTTGTTTGTAGAGAGGAAAGCTGTTTCATTAACCAAATCAGGGCTCAAGTCTGCCACCTTCTGAGCACCACTGGCAGAGGGCATAACATTTCTGAAGATACTTCATGCCCTCCACTGGGTGGGGGACTCAGGTCTCTGGCATGGGAACACACTGAGGTCTATATTTTTTGTTGTAAAAAGTGGAAAACACACTATTTAATTAAATAGACTGTGTGTGTAAATTGAGTTTTTGCAAAAAAAAAATTTTTTAGATATATGGAAATATCTTCTTTTTATATATTAAAAACAGTTCTTCCACATCAGAGTAATTTTTAATACATGTTATGACAATCTTTCTCAAAATTGTGCTATATTACTATTATTAATTACTATGCAGTCCTCTCATTAATAAGAAGAGAAATGTGAGAGAAAAAATAGTATATATATATATATATATATATATATATATATATATATATATATATATATGTTTTTAATTAAAGATTTTGTAGATTTCAAAATAATTAGAACTTTTAAGTAAAAAATCAACATATTTTATTACATATAATGTGAACAATCCATATGTTGAATATTTGGAACATTCATATTCTGTGTACTTGCTAATTAATGTCTATACTCTGCCCACAAAAATAAACTTTGAGAGAAAATTGACAGCATAAGTAAATGTCAACACCAGACATTTCAGAGTTTATTGTAACCTTCATAACTTAAAAACCTAGAAGACTTAAGCATCTATTAGAAGTGGAAGACAGGACCACATAAAAGAAAAGCTAGAATACTAAAATAAAACAAGCCATGGAATGATTAAAATACACTCTTTCTATCCAGAAAAATAAAGAGATACAGCCACATTTCCCATGTTGTATCATGTCAAATCATAACAGCATCACATAAAGTAAGCTAAATAAAAGAAATAGTTTTAACTCTTCCTCAAAGAAAAGCTGATATTATAATGTGATAATCCATTTAATAAACTTTTTATTTTTCTGTGCGGGTTTTTAATGAAGAACACAAATCATTGTTGAAACATTCTTTCTAAATTTTCATGCTTAAAATGCATAGTTCAGCATTTTTGCAGTTGAGGATTGTAGTAGGAATTCTTAAGTATGCAGCATATTGCATACACAACTGCATGCTCACAAAAATTTGTAAGGTATGCTCTTCATCACTTGTCCGGTTTTGCACACCAAGTGAGACATGCTTACCGTTTTTAGATGTGCATCTCAAGGTTTTAAAATTTTACCCCCTCGTTTTCTACAGAGCTAAAGCTTTGCATCAATATTTGACATACCACCTCAACTAGCAAAACATATTGCTATTCCAGACACAGCCTCCTGCTGTCATTCCACTGTTGGCATGGGACAGTCTTCAACAAGACTTAGAAAACCTCATTCAATATTCCACTCTGGAGGAGCCCACACTTACTGTGAATTCTGCTCTTCAACTTAAATACCAGTGTCTGTGGCAGGCCAATTCTATCATTGCAGATACAGCATCCCTCAGGCGAGGTCCAACCTTTCTCTCACAGTGCACCCAGGGATTAGCTTGACTTCCCCTAAATTCTCTCCACTGCACTGTAAAAGCTAATCTTTCCTGTATGAAGCAGCAGATAGTGTTGCTATGACAACTGAGCACATTCTAGCAATGGGACTACTGAGATGAGCCGAAAAGACGACAGTGAAACATGCACTCAGCCTTCCTCCAGGGCTACGGGATTCTTCCTCTAGGATTTAATTCCCCAACAAGTTTACTGACAGGCTGGGATGTTGATTATCTATGTACTTTGCTACAGGGAGACTACTAGTTAAGAATATGGTTGGAAGATCACGGTGTTATTTAATGAAGCTGCCGTTCCTTGTTATGTTAAATTGCTGATTTAAAATGCAACATAGCTGCGTTTAAACCTCTACATGTTCATAAATGTTAGCCTATGCTTAGTCTGCACTAATATCACACTGTAAAAAAGAAAAATAAAGTCATAAGCCAAGTCCTTCAACTTTTGTTTTCCTATTTATTATCGATACACTATTTCTTTTCAGATTAGATACATTCTCTCTCTCTCACACACACACACACCATCAGTGTTTGAAGAGCTAAGGTTTCCTGAGGTGGGGGAGGGGATGCTGACAAAAGCAAATCCCCGCAGCCACATTTCTCATATAAATCAGAGAACAACCACAATAAGCTTAGGGAGCCCTGTTCATCAAGGGAAAAGGAAATTGAGTATTCCATATTGCAAATATCAGATATTTAATGCTGCAGAATGTCTGACTACATTTTAAACACTTTTTCCCCAATGAAAAGACAAAGAAGATTTCAGAATCTGTATATTTTTATTATTTGCACATTTTTAAACATTCAATCTTAAATTAAAATAGAAACCTGGCATAAAAATGTAATTGCCTTTATAAAAAACTCTTAAAATTGTATTATTGCATACCCCCAGGTGATCTAAGCACGATCATGTCTTCTTCTGTTATCTCAACCAAGGTCATACACGATAAAGCCTTCACTTCCAAGAGTCAGCAATTTAGGATACTAGAACACAATGAATGGAATTTTCACCCATCCATTTATATTGAACTGATTTCACTAGTCCTTGAGGTTTCCATTATCACCCTCATGTCTCATTCTCCTTGGCTATGTGCCACGTGCACTATTATATACATGTTGCAGCAGCTATGGTATGTTACACCTCCTCAAAGTTTTCACCGACTCTCTGTAATGAAGTATTTAGGAATCTGCAGAGGAATTTAGTTTACACCCCCTAAGCCACCTCACCCTCATTTGAAACTGAGGGGGGGAAATCACCTCAGAGAAGAAGTCATTCAGAGGTGCAAGAATTCAGAAGTTAGATTTGATCCCTGTCTCCTATTGGGCTAGCAGCCAAGTAATTGGCTGTATAACAACCTTTCCCGTATGCCAAGTTATATATGACTTGTAATGTACCTTGTATATATCTAAACTACCTTGTATCCCAATACTGCACTGAATGTATTTACACTGAGAAATTCACAAAGCAGAAATGATGTGCAGTATCTTTTCCAAGGGCCACATAATACCGTACTTGTTGGCCCACAGTAGCCTTAACACAGCATCTGTAGAATTATACAACCCATTTTGGTTTGCCTTAATTTGAGTCTTGGCATGCCTCTACAATACACATGTACACATTAAAAAAAAACAAAAAAACCCACCAAACAAAACAAAAAATCTATTGGCCCTGATTCTATTCCCACAGCTTGCTATGAAGACATATTAGTGTAATTCACTAAACAGTTATAGCACCTGTATTCATTATCATCTAATTAGTGTGAGGTTTCTTCCTTTTGCATTTTCCTACTCAAGTTCTATAAAAGTGGAGAAAGGCTAAGTCAGGTAAACAACATATGGTTTTGCTTTTAAAACCAACCTACCAGAATTTCTGAACACTGAAGAATCTCTTGGTTAAATAATTTTCAACTCAAGAAATAATATTTTACACCCTGTATTTCACTAGCAAACTCTGATATTTCTAGGCATGCAAATTGGTTTTGGGAGAAAGGGACATATAAGCAGATGTTGGATGATACAGATTTCTCCTGTCACATCTTACAGACTGTGCATACCGGACATTATGGATTGTTAACTGGACTTCCGCTTGATAATTAAGTATGGTATTAGAGGACACTATTGCTGGAGATGCCACATTTTACATCTGTTTCAAAGATTAGTCCTGTCTACAAGCAAGACGCATCTTACACGGGGGTTATGTTCCACGGTCAGCGCGTAAAGCGAAACCCGCGTATAGTCCAAACTCACTGGGTTTAATGGCAGGCAGAATCACCCAATACAGTTTTTAAATTGTTATTTTTCTCTTTTTTCTCTTTTTTTGCTGACCATGTAAAGCTGAAATTGTGCATGTTAAATGCATATAAGATGTGACTCGCCTGTACTTTTAGTCATTAAATATACTGTGCCTTTTTTGTTTTCTCCAGCATCCTAGCCAAATCTAGACTGTTCTCAGTGGTACCAGGTGACAGAACAAGGAGTAATGGTCAGGGCCGGCGACAGGAATTTTGGGGCCCCGTACGGCAGACCGTACGGCCCCCCCCCCCCCGGTCTCCCGCCGCCCAAGGGGCCCCCTCCCGCCAGTCTCCCACTGCCCGCGGGGCCCCCCCTGCCAGTCTCCCACCGCCCGTGGGGCCCCCCCGGCCGATCTCCCGCCGCCCGCGGGCCCCCCCCGGCCGATCTCCCGCCGCCCACGGCCCCCCCGCCCCTGGCCAGTCTCCCGCCGCCTGCGCTCCCCCCTCTCCTGCCTCCCGCGCCCCCCCCGCCGATCTCCCGCCGCCCGAGGGCCCCCCCTCCGCCGGTCTCCTACCTCCCGCACCCCCCCCCGGCCGATCTCCTGCCACCCAAGGGACTCCCCCGCCGGTCTCCTACTTCCCGCGGCCCCCCCCGGCCGATCTCCAGCGCCCCCCCCGGCCGGTCTCCTACCTCCCGCAGCCCCCCCCCCCGGCTGGTCTCCCGCTGACCCCCCCGGCCGGTCTCCCGCCTCCCCCCCCCCCCCCCCCCCGCCGGTCTCCTGCCTCCCGCGCCCCCCCGGCCGATCTCCTGTGCCCCCCCCGCCGATCTCCTGCCTCCCGCGGCCCCCCCCGGCCGGTCTCCTACCTCCCGCGGCCCCCCCCGGCCGGTCTCCCGCGGCCCCCCCCAGCCGGTCTCCAGCCTCCCGCCGGTCTCCTGCCTCCCGAGGCCCCCCCCCAGCCGATCTCCAGCGCCCCCCCGGCCGGTCTCCTACCTCCCGCGGCCCCCCCAGCCGGTCTCCCGCGGCCCCCCCCCCGGCCGGTCTCCAGCCTCCCGCCCCCCCCGCCGGTCTCCTGCCTCCCGAGCCCCCCCCCCCAGGCCGGTCTCCTGCCTCCCGCGCCCCCCCCCAGGCCGGTCTCCTGCCTCCCGCGCCCCCCCCCGGCCGATCTCCCGCGGCCCCCCCCCCCCGCCGATCTCCTGCCTCCCGCGGCCCCCCCGGCCGATCTCCCGCGCCCCCCCCCACCGGTCTCCTGCCTCCCGTGCCCCCCCACCGATCTACTGCCTCCCGCCCCCCCCCGATCTCCTGCCTCCCGCGGCCCCCCCCCGCCCCGCCGATCTCCCGCGGCTCCCCCCCCCCCCGGCCGGTCTCCTACCTCCAGCGGGCCCCAACCCCGGCATGTGCTGCGGCCGCGTGGCCGGCCGGGAGAAGCAAAGGGGGGCGGGGCTGGCTGCTGGGTGCCGGGGGAGGGGGCTGGTGAGCGTGCCTCGCTCACAGCCCCGCCAACAACGGTTACAGCTGTACCGGCCCCAGACTTCAGGGGGGCCCCCCTGAAGTCCGGGGCCCGGTACAGCTGTAACCGTTGTACCACCCTGTCGCCGGCCCTGGTAATGGTCTCAAGTTGCAGTGGGGTAGGTTTAGGTTGGATAGTAGGAAAAGCTTTTTTACTAAGGGTGTGATGAAGCACTGGAATAGGTTACCTTGGGAGGTGGTGGAATCTCCTTCCTTAGAGGTTTTTAAGGTCAGGCTTGACAAAGCCCTGGCTGGGATGATTTAGTTGGGGGTTGGTCCTGCTTTGAGCAGGGGATTGGTCCTGTTCTGAGTAGGGGGTTGGACTAGATGACCTCCTGAGATACCTTCCAACCCTGATATTCTATGAAACACCAGTTAGTTAACAACATGGGTATGAGTCTTCCACTGCATTTGGTTATTCCAACATAGAGCTGAAAACTTCCTGACTCTGTTCTCAACAGTTGTGCCTGATCATTCTATCAGGAAAAAATGCCCCCACTCTCGAGACTCTTCTGAGCAGAATGAGGAGTTTCAGCTTCCAAAGCTCAGAGAGCTCTTCATATATTCAGAAGGCCAGAATCACCACCACTGCATACTGGAGCCCAAGGACCCCATGGAAAGACAGCTCCTTCTAGTGAGTTCTGTGGGAATTTGCCTAACCAAGGAATGAGCAGAATGTAGATGTACCCGGGGGCAGTGCAGAGAAGCATGAGTCCTTTCCATTCTGCCTTTGCTCCTTACCCAACCTCCTCTGTGACTTCTCTGTTGAACTACTGGGTAACCAGGGCAGAATCCAAACTTTGTCCATTTTCTAGACATCGGTTTTGTGGGGTACCAAAAGCACAACAGCTGCTTTTCAAGTGCACACAGACTTAACATGGAGACCAAGCAGGGGCTTGTTGGGGATGTTTCCTCTTATGCCTGTTGACAACTACACAGCCTGGACTATAATCTGGCCATAAATAAGGACCTGAAGATTTGGCCCATTATGAAAAACAAAGAAAAAAACAAAAAATTATGTGTGGGTCCAACATAGACAAATAAATTTGGGCACAACGACCTTCACTCTTGTATTCCTTGACATTTTTTATTTTTAACTGTGAAACCTTAACTGTGAAACACTGAATGATCATCTCATGCATATGACATCTCTATGAATGTGAACCATCTTTTGAGATCTTCATATGAAATGCACTGTGTTGCAAGTGTATATCTTTTTGTTTGAACTATTTATTGACTCTGCAAAGTGTTCGGCCCTGAACAAAAAGTTTAAGCACATACAAGCTTTGCTGAATTGGGCATACAGTGCCCAACACTTAGCAGAATCAAACCCTTGCTTCAGATTTTTAACACCTCTCATTCTATTCATACTCCTTGCTAATTCAGGGTGTGATTCTGTCAGGTAATGAGTTAATACAGAGAATACACTTAAACAAGAGAATGGAAATCTCTGGCTCTGCACTGAAATGTAAGAACCACAAATCTGCACTTTAACATACAAAGCACCACCTTATTTTACCTTTGGAAATGTATAATTTTGTTTAACTTTTTTCATCCTGCAATTTCATCCTCTGCATCATTTAAGCAATCAGGATCTGATTCTGATCTCACTTACACTGGTTTTCTCTACTTTTAATTCCACTGACTTCAGTGGAGTTAGTCCAGATTTACACCAGACTAAGAGACAGCAGAATCTGGCCTTCATGGTTTTTGAATCAAAAGAGATGGGTCATCCCGTATGAAAAGAAAAAAATATGATTTCTTTAAAAGAAACAAATTACTACAATTTCTTTTTAGCCAAGATATTTTTATACATGAAAACTACAAAGTTTTCACCCATAAAATATTATTATTAGTTTGTCTTCCAGCATAAGTGGTTTGCATTTTGGATTTGTTCTGGTAAATGCAGAGGCATAAATAGGTACTCGCAGAATAAACAGAGTAAGATGCAAGCTTTTCAACATTAAACAAAATCATTTCTACATGAAAATCACCAATGCAAGAGCAGGTCAAAAATTAAGATATAATTGGATGTTATATTTTCCAGATCTGGAAAATTGGTTTGTCTGCTTGGATGGGGTTGAGAGGTAAAGCAATGGTAAAACTGCTTTTGTTAATGTGTATTATTTACACATCTTCAAAAAATTGAATTTCATCACTGTTTAAAGCAGGTCATTACATTGGGCTACTCTGTGTCAGTGCAGTCTCTGATGAACAAGACTGACAATAAAAATTATACTGTATACTCATCTGATAGACATGCTTATTCTAAAAGGATGTGCAGAAAATAATAGCAACACCACATTATTCTCAGGGCACAGCTTGAAAGTTTGCAACTCAAGTGCCTGAACATAGACACCTTAGTTCATATTAGGCATCTAAATAAAAGTCGTTTCATTTTCAAAGATGTTGAGCACCCACAACTTCCTTTTAAGACAATGGAACATGTGGGGGCTGACGATCTTTCAAAAATCAGACCTTTTTTTAAGTACACAATTTGGAAAATGTGAGGCTTACAAGTTAACTAAAATGAGTTATCTTATTTATACAAAAACTGTGTTTGGAATTTTTTTCCAAAGAAACTAATTTATGTTAGGATCGCTAAAAAAATGTAAAATAAAGAAATTTTTCCTAGTATGATTGTTTCTCTTGCTAAAGTTTCTAAGCTATCCAAACTTCAGAATAATAGAGTTGGTTTCCAAAAGTATTTTTACCAGGTTCATTTTGAATAATAACTACAGTATGTTACGCGGGAAACTGTTAAGAAATATTTCATTCCAGATTCTGTAACTTATAGGGTCAGTTACAGTTAACTATTAAAACAACTCATTGATTTCTGTTTCAGTTTACCCACATGCATTGTGTTTGTAGAACACAATGAGTCTTTGTCTATAATACATCTAAATAGGAACAGGCCTAGTTGGATAGGGTAAAGGGCAATTGAGAGAACAAGATGGTCATTTTATTCATGGATCTCTCCTCCTCTCTAAAATATCCCCCATGCCTCTTCCCGTACCCCAGATTGTCCCTTCTTGCCCGCTAGTTGAGTAGATCTAAGGCAACAGATAGCTTTTGAAAAAAATATTTAGATTAATGGTATTTTTGCCATAATTTTAATAACTAAGTTTGCCAGCAGAGGCTGGTGGATAAAAGAGAGTCTTCTTCAGAGAATCCAATGGTCTTTCAAAATGGCTGCCTCTCCCATTGTATTCAGTGAGATTAAGGCCATACTGACCTTTCATTAAAACATCCTCTTTCATAATTCCCACTGCTTCCCACTGTTTCCACTGACAGTAAAGCCAGCAGCCATTTTGTTCAGCACAGTCTGTGGTCTCAATACTATTGAATACAATGGGAAGTGGCAGACATTTTAAAAGAGGGCAGATGTATTTGGAATTCTCTGTAGAAGAATATTATTTGTCACTCTCTGCTAAAGAAACTTTCATTTATGCACAAAATTTGGGAAAGTTACTATAATTCTTTTTTAAAGTTTTCAAATAGCCTATGCATGAAATTTCAAGTGAGTTTTAATAAAAGAAGTTTGGAATGTCTGTTATTCTGTTATTAAGATCATTCTGGAGAAACAAATACTAACATTACATTTCTTAAAAGCTCAATTTTTAATTATTAACTGGCTTGTAAGTTTTCAAAAAATATGTTCTGTACTCCATCAATAAATGCTTTAATTTTGGGGCACATATACTATATTCTTCATCCATTGGGGAGAGATTCAACCACCTTGTTAAGTGCAAAACTCAGCCTTACCAGTGGAACCACAAGCAGTGCTTCCATAATAAATCTGTCAAATATGGCATTATTGCGTCACAATTGGGTGTTCTGGGGAACATGCTTGAAGCAAGAGTTTGTAGATGTGTGGGTTTTGAATCAAGCAAGTATTTTCATGGGTATGGTCAGTGATTAATGATTGATAATCATTAATATTAATTACTTGTATTATGGTAGTGCCTTGAGGTCTCAACCAAGAATAGTGCCCCATTGCAGTAGGTATTGTACAAATACAGTGAGACAGTAAGCCTAAATTTTTGTCTGCGCACTAAAAGAAACTAGACAAGTTAGATTAAGTAGACAAGAGACTTATTTTGGAAACGAAGGGTGTAAATTCTAGTCTCTCATGAAACATATATGTGACCACATGTATATGCAGGTTCATGTAGCAATGGATTGTTACAAGGTATGATAATCAGCTAACCCTCATACAAAGGAGGAAAGAATGTGTAATCTTCTGCTCCCAGTGAAAACCCTGCCTCATTTCAGCTCATAAGTATCTATCCGTCATCACTAACATTAGGGTTTATAGGCTTTCATAGCCCAGTCAGTAATGTGTGAAATACTCAAAATATTAAAGCAGCTCTGATTCCTATCTTTTAAAATACTCCACAGGCCAGGGACTGAGTAGGGATTTATAATGTGAAATTATTTCCCTTTTGCAAATTAAACATGAATCCTCGTTGGCAGTGGAATCTTTGGACACAAATGTAGAAGGTAGATTTTAAGCTACTTTGATCAGATTGATAACAAAAAGTCATAGCGGTATTCACAGTCCCTCCTTCTTTATGGGAGGTTGTAGAACTGATAAATGAAATTGTTTGTAAATTGTTCATGTTCCATATTGTAACTCAAACTCCATTTTAACTAGTCTTAAACTCCATTTTAAAATGCTCACTCCGCTTTGTCTGCAAAACCCTGATGTAACCTAAGTAGTTTAAATGTGTGAATGAGGTATGCATGGATGATGGAATCAACCTCCAGCCCCTCCTGAAGAAAAAGTGTGAACACCAACAGCTGAAGAACAAAGTAAAAGGAGTCCACCCTAAAGAGAAAAGAACAAAGGTCCAATTGAAGGAACATCAAAGCCAGGTCCCAGGCTGAAAGTCATGTCTGCAATTGACGGGTAATCAATCATACAGATCCCAGAGGCAGCATGACACAGCAAGACCTAAAGATGCTGAATTCAAACTAAAACCCTATAAAAAGGATGGGTGAGCTGGAAGACTTTGGGTAACATTCTGCTACCAACACCAAGGGGTATCGGTGTGCGCCCGACAGAGACCCAACCCCTCCTTGTGCCAGGCTCTCTTGGCCAGTTAGCCACCACAAGCTATGATCCCAAGCTGCGAACCCAAACCACGGACTCAAGCTACATTCAGGACAGGTAACTATACAGCAGCTGCAGAACATCTAGTGTGTGTGTGTGTGTTGTGTATTAGGGCTTGGTTACACTGGCACTTTATAGCGCTATAAAGCCTCCAGGAACGCTATAACTCTGCCCCCAAACACACTGGCAAGGCACATATTGCGCTAAAAGTCCGGGCTTATTGCGCTACTGGAAAACCACCTTTTCCAGCACCCTTATTCACTGCACTCAACCCCTACTAACAATCATCACCACCCTCCGCAAATGGGGTTGGGGGAATATAGCAATTCGGAGGGCATTCGAGGTTCTGAGTCCAAGACATACACCAATCTCTGATTGACCCCTTCCCACCCCAATTGCACCCCCCTCCTCCCACCCCAATTGCACACCCCCTCCTTCCTCACACATTTTACTGTTTTTCAACTTTTATTTCAAATTATGAGAAAGCTGTTCAATAAATGAATTCTTTTTAATAAATGGGTTTCTGTATTCGGTGCACAAATGTATGTAATAGGTACAGAAAAGCAAATGCCTTATCCTATTAACAGACTGCTCTCTCCCTCCCTCCCGCCCTCTGCAATTCCCATTAGAACTCGCTTTCAGCCTCAAAATGCTCCCTCAAGGCTTCCCTGATCCTTGTACCCTCGCGCTAGGCCCCTCTAATAGCCATCCTCTCTGGCTGTGCATACATGGCCCCCAGCTGTTGTACCTCCGAGGTCGATGCTATAGTGAAGCCTTCGCCCTTCCGCTCACAGAGATTATGTAGGGCACAGCACGCGGAAATAACCACAGGGATACTTCCCTCTGCCAAGTCTAGCTTGCCATAAAGGAATCTTCAGCAGGCTTTAAGATGCCCAAAAGCACACTCCACAGTCATTCGACAGCGGCTCAGCCTGTAGTTGAACCTTTCCTGGCTGCTGTCCAGGCTCCCCGTGTAGGGTTTCATGAGCCAGGGCATTAGAGGATAAGCAGGGTCGCCAAGAATCACAATGGGCATTTCCACTTCCTCCACGGGGATCCTCTGGTCTGGAAAAAAAGTGCCTTCTTGCAGCTTCCTGAACAGGCCGGTGTTGCGGAAGATGTGTGCGTCATGCACCTTTCCCGACCAGCCTGCATTAATGTCAGTAAAATGCCCACGGTGATCCACAAGCTCCTGAAGAACCATGGAGAAGTACCCCTTTCGGTTAATGTACTGTTCTGCTAGGTGGTCGGGGGCCAGAATAGGTATATGGGTCCCATCGATCGCCCCTCCACAGTTAGGGAACCCCATCTGCTCAAAGCCAGCCACGATGTCACGCACGTCACCAAGAGTCATGATTTTTCGTAGCAGGAGGCGATTAATGGCCTTGCACACTTCCATCAACACGACTCCAACGGTCGACTTCCCCACCCCAAAGTGGTTGGCCACCGATCGGTAGTTGTCTGGGGTGGCCAGCTTCCAGAGTGCTATAGCCACCCGATTCTCCACCGGGATGGCAGCTCTCAGCCTGGTGTCCTGGCGCTGCAGGACGGGGGCGAGTTCAGCACACAGACCCATGAGAGTGGCTTTTCTCATGCGAAAGTTTTGCAGCCACTGCTCATCGTCCCACACTTGCAAGACAATGCGATCCCACCAGTCAGTGCTCGTTTCCCGTGCCCAGAAGCGGCATTCCACGGTCGTGAGCATGTCCGTTAAAGCAATGATCAGTTTAGTGTCCAATTTGTTCCTCGGCTCGATCTCATCTTCTTCACCAGACTCATCACTACTGTCATGGTCCATTTCAAGAATGAACTCCGCTGCTCAGAGAGTTGTGCTGGCGACACTCGCCAGCATGCTCCGCAGCAGTTCGCGATCCATTACGGCACAGGAAAATGGACGACGGAGTGTGCGTGCCTTGCTGAAACCGTTGAGAGATGGTGCCCGAGGTGGCCGGAAACACAGGGATTCCTGGGATATGACACAAAGCATCACGGGGAGTTGGAACCGGATGCAGAATGGCCACAAGTGATGCCCCCCTTCCCACAAGGCATTGTGCCAGATTGCGAAGAGGTGCTCTGTGGGATACCTGCCCTATTGCGCTACTCTCAGTGCCACCAGAAGCGCCGCAAATGTGGCCATGCTTCAGCGCTGGCGGGTCTGAGTGTGCATACGTTCTAGTGCAATACCTATTGCGCTATATGGGACACGCTATAACCAAATGCGCTATAATCCTTAGTGTAACCTAACGCTTAGATATTAGCTATTGATTATAAATCAAATTGTGTTATAATAAACGTGACATTCTTGTCTTGTCCCCTGAAAAAGATCCTGTGTAGTTTTATCTGTATAACAAGGTGCCCTATTAAAGGGTAAGCAAGGTGCTTTGCAACAACTTGCTCAGTTTATTTTGAAAGGCCTTTTCCATGAGAAAGCAGGAAAATGGGGAACAACTTAGGAAAAAGAATGAACTACAGCAGAGGAAAGTGCAAGCCAGAAGACAGCTGCTTTCCTATCACACAGATACACAGTCTGGGATACTTGGACCACACCAACCATTTGTGTCATATCATATGTATCTCTAGAAGGGTGAGGTGCCAGCCTACCAGTGGTAAGGAGAACTAGTCATAAGTTGGCATGAGTTCTGCCAAACAGAAATACCAGGAAAACATGAATTCCTCACAGTAAAGTGGGCAGTTCGCAACTGGCTTCAAGTTTCATTATGTACATAGAGAATAACCCTTTGACCTATGTCCAGATAATAGCTAAACCGACTCTCCTATGATTACATGGGTTATGGAACGGTCAGATTTTAATTTTACTCATAAATACTGACCATAAGAGAAAGCAGCTGACTAACACACTGCCTCAACAAGCATCAGAACCAGAGGATCATATGAGGAAAATGTTCCAAGGACAACTCCCCAGAGGTAATCAGTTCTGTACTGCAGATAACACTCTGGGTATTACCTGGGTGATGACTTATTCCACCGTTCCTCATTTCTCACAGACACACAATACTCTGATGGTGGAACTTCTCACAATGACAAAATTACGATAATTGGATAGGTCCCCACAAACGTTATTTTCAGGATCATTCATTGTAAAGGAGCAGCATGGATCAAAGAATACCATAACCCCACATGATATCACAGTGCTGAAAATGAAATACACTGGTACTAGTAGATTAGATAAACTTGGACCTCTAGGCAAAAAAAATCAAGCTAAGACAGCAGGGGGCATCTCACTGGGATGGTAACAGCTTGTTCAGTGGCTAGTCAATCACTGAAAAACCTTTCATAGAGCATCTTCAGTAGTCTAAAAATCCCAACAATCAACAAAGTTTTCCCTCGCTTCTGGTCACCTCAGGAACTTTAACAATATGGTGTAGACAAACAGTACAGTCGGTTTATCAATAAAGCACATTCGAAGAGAACCTCCGCACTAACCACCCAGAATACCTGAAATAGAGCAAGAAGTTAACTTAGGGCACTTGATAGGATAGACTTTGTTCTCCCACTTATCAGTCTGAGACAGTCTCCAGAATCACTAAAGAATAAGTAGTTTTGATCAAAAATATGACTAATAATAAAGACAATTTCCCATCTGCAATTTTTTAAATATAAACTAGTAGCGTAGCATACCGTATCTCTGTAATTGAACTCTTTGGTAGGGAGAGAGGGAAGAATATTCTAAAAGAGGGGGAGAGTGCACAACTTTGATTCATATATTTGAGCTAATGTTTGTTTAAAAGAGATAACAATGGAAATGTCACAAACAGTTAAGTACCTCGATATATCCACCAGTGGCTCCAGTACAGAATTCATGAGGCAATTCTGTGTGAAAAAGTCCAAGTGCATACTAGGAAACCAGGAAGAAAGAGAGAAAACTGGATGATTAGGGAGGAGATAGACACGCTGGCTAGATGTTTTCCCCTTCCTTCCCTCAGTGGGGGGTGGGAGGGGAAATTATCAATGGATGAGTGGAAACCAACTTGTCATTTTTTAATTATAGGGGACAGTGACTGTAGCCAATAAACTTTCATGAAAGATAGTTTCAATCATAATTGAAGCCTGGGCATAACTGATATATCAAACAAGGAAGGGAGTATGGTTCTTATTCCCAGCCTAAGTGAAAATATTTTCTATAGAAATGTCATACATTGAGGACAATTTAAAATAATATTATTTTACTTATAGACTAGACAGCAAATATTACCAATTACAGTAGGTATTGACTACATTCACATGGTCTGATCCAAAGCCCACTGACGTCAACTTAAGTCTTTGGATTGACTTCAGTGGGTTTTGGATCAATCCATAATACAGAACTGCTGCTAGAACTGGAAACATCGGACTTACCACTATAAACATAAAAGGAAGCTTTGTAACTGCATGGTATACATGGAAGATGTAGTGTTTCCAGACTAACTTGATTCACCTCATTGCTTATTGAGTGCCTGGTCCAATGCCTGTGGAAGCCAATGGAAAGACTTTCATGGGCTTTGTGTCAGGGCCTGAATGCTTCAAAAGATACCAGCCTCCCACTGTAGGCATCTGTGATAAGAGATGTTTAGGCTGAGATTTTTAAATAATTTAGATCAAGGCTCCATTGTGCCAGGCACTGTACAAATGCATACTAACAAAAACCCTGCCTTGAGCACTGGCTTTGCACTGGGCAGGGGAGAGTACTCAAATATTTAAAGGGATGGGACACCACAAGAGGTACTGCATCACACCTCTCAATTGCAGAGTGGGAATGTCCACAGTCTAATAGGCAAGGCAGACAAAGAATGGGATAAAGGAAATATTAATATTCCTACTATACAGATGGGAAATTGAGATTCAATGACTTCTCCAAGGTCACACACAGGACATTTGTGACAGAGTCATGAACTCGACCTGAATCCAAGTCCTGTGCCTTAACCACAAAACCATCTTCCTCTGTTGTTGAAACAGACCCTGCACAATAGGACTCTCTTGCTATCCTTTATGCACCTTCTGTACTCCACTCAAAAAAAAAGTTATTTTTCCAGGCATAAAATTGGAATCCTTTGTCTTCAGGAACAACACGTTTGATTCTGCGTGCAGTGAGTTGATGTCCCCATTAAAATTAATTTTAAAAGGATCAAGAAAATAAGGAATAATTGTCCGTAGTAAACATTTTGTCAAAAACCGCTAAGGGTGGGTATGCCAAGCACTTTCATACAAATCTATCAGATACTCTCAGTGAAGAATTCTGACCCTGCTGCGGTTCCATGTGTAGATGAGGCCATTGGGGGAAATCAGACAAAAATATGGGTAGCAGTTAGCCATTATGATGTTGCATAATGATAATTAGCATTCCATATTTGCAAGTTCAAACAACATGCTGAAGATACAGCGTGTAACACTATTACTCCTTTTTATCTGAATCATTACGGGCTGCCTCTTAGCTACTGTATCAGGGTAGGTGAACCCAGTAAACATTGCTATTTGGATGAGAGATTTTATTGTTTTGTATTGTGCAGTATATGCCACACAGAACACACATACCTTGCAATTCTGTGGTAGGGCTTAGATAACTAAATAAATCTCTGCTGTTACCTAACATGAGTGTTCTAGGAACAGTATTTCCTATAGTACAGGGAAGCACAAGGGAACAGGGAACATGTTGAGGTAACCATATTTATCTTTCCTAGGTGAAGTTAGAAAAATTTTCATTATCTGCACTCTGTGTAATGATTTTTAAAGTGTATACACAAGTTGTGTATAAACAGCTTATATATGAATTTAATATGCAGCTGCAGATTTTAGCTAACATTTCAGTTTAGTCTAACTACAGGCCAAATAAATATATGCATAAAAGAGTAAGGGAGACGTATAACAGCAGCTTTACATTCCTATGTTCATCCAACTCAAGATGTTGGTTTTAATAATGTATCAATTTTCCATGCTTGCACTTCTTTTTTTTTTTTTCTTTTTTTTTTTTGGATTGGTTGATTTTTTTTATTCACATCCATTGCTATGGCTTCTAAGTGCATGACAATTTAAACACCTCTAGTCTTCATCTAAACTCACTGCAAGCAGGGCACTCATCCTACCATACCAACAATTCAATAATAGTCCATTGTCAAGAAGACACTTCAACAAAACATGTCTTGCATCATGCCCTGAAAGTCTGCAAGTTCTGGCAGAATGCCAGTGGGAGCAAATTTTAGAGCCTTCCACTGAAAACATACAGCACCTCTAGTCTCCAAGCATGCACATCTAAGATCTGTCAGCAAACGCATGCCAGCTGATTTCAGCCATTGGGATGGATCTTATCCGAAATTCCACAGTATGAAAATATATGGCTAATAATAAATGACTAATGACCTAAAGGATCCTTGGGACAACATATTTACATAAGATATTGCTCTCTGGGATAGCTCATAAGAGGTTCAGTATCTCTTATCTTCCTGAGCTTCCCAGCAGGACAGTAGTCAGACAATGTTACCTCAATGCTCCGCAGTATCCCACAAACAATATGATTCAGCACACACAGTCTAGAATAGCAGACAACACCACTGAGTGTCTCATTAGGCTGTCATGGTGAGTAGAAGTTATAAATACAGGGATGTGAATATGCTCAATACTGAGGCTACAGTACATATCAGATACATTCATTCCACTCATATACAAATGTATATTACTCTGTGCCAGAGGGAATCCCTTTCAAAGCCTCATTTCACCCAACTTGACACACACAAATCAGGGCTTGCCTATAGGTTACAAGATTTGGAGGGTATTCTATTTATAGATACCTTAGCCTTAAGTAATGTACAGTACATTGATTCAGTTAATAAAACCAGCATCGAAGCTGCCTTTCTCCAGTATTTTATCAATATTCAGTTCACTGAGTCTATGAGATTTATTAATATTCTCGTCATGAACACAAATACCTTCCCTACCCGGCCCTCCATATAATTTTGCAACACTGATGTGGCCCTCTGGCTAAAAAGTTTGACAACCCCTGCCATAGGAGCATTGTGAGGATATATAGATATATTTCTGTGAGGTGCTGAAATACTATGGAGATGGATGGATGGATGGATGGATGGATGGATGGAGAGAGTGAATCACAGAAAAGAAAAATCACAAGTTGAGCGGCAAAGGTAAAAAGCAGTTCAACATCTGGGGGGGTGGAATTCATGCTGGTTCCACCCCTGCTTGTGTACAGTTTCTTTTAAACACTGTTTTGGGGTTAAAAAATAATGTTTCCATTAGTTTTGCCACATGGAGGCTCTGCAGAGATACTCCATTAGCCTCACAAAGCTTACATCTGGTGTTACTTAAATGTAAAAAAGCAACAGCTCATACCAATAATATCTCTTGCACATTTATTCCACCAGTCACTTTTAGAATTTATTCATGCTCAATAACAGAATGCTCAGAAAGTTAGTCAATTCCATTATGTTGCTTTTCACCCTACACCCAAGCACAGACCACCTGAGGGGTATGCACTGGCTTTACCAGTATAGATACTGGCAAAGATCCCAGGTGGCAGAAGATCTGCTGGGGGGTATGAGAGGGAGGTTGTGGTAGTGAAAAAATGACAATAACTCATTTTCCAAGGGCCGCAACAGCGAGCCGCCACGGAAAGTGGGCAGGGTGCTGTCTAAGCAGATCCTTACATATCACAGGGATAATAAGTGCATTATCACAATTTGAATAGAATTGACCTAGGCAGAGTGGCTAGAGGATTCACTAATTTAGTACTTCCCCTAGGCAGCTTCCATGGCAAGACTTCTAAGGAGCCCTGACTGCAACTTAAAAGTTACCTTTCCCCAGCAGAAAGCCTGAGGGAGTGCATGCAGTGACTCTGGTGAAGGAAGATATAATCACACCTCACAGCAGCAGCTTGAATGAATCTAGACATTTGCATAAAGGACTAACTGGCTATTGCACTTTTCTGAGGTGGGAATGAGAAGGACACTATAAAACTGATTCTGTGGGTTGTTCTGAGAGGAGGGAAAGACAATGCCAGCTCCATGTGATAATTTCTATCTAAGAGGAAAAAACTGAACATTTCCAGAAAGGACAATCAGTTTGATGTGCCTCAGGCATCATTAATGTGTACTATGCCCATTTACACAAGATTTTACCAAATTATTTAATGAAAAGATTTACCTGAAGTTCCAGTACCACGCTAATAATGCTACCTGTGTGACACACAGAGCTCTGCACCTGAGAGAGAAAAACACTACAACCTATAGTGGGAATACAGGGGATACTGTACAATATTAAGACTGACAGATGTGGCTTCCAGAATTTTAGTCATTTAGTCATAAATGCATAGAAAATGGACAAAGTTATAGATTTTAGAGAGAGAGATTTTCCCAAGTGTCAACCATCCACCACCACCTCCACAAACACACCTTATTGAAACTGTCACTGCCATTATGGTACTCATCCTCCAGTCAGGCAGATTATGAAGTCACAGTTAATGGTGCCCTTACAATAGATGGATAGCATGAACTCATACAACAGTGCAGCTGGTATTCTTACCAAGAAACCTTCATTACCTAAGGCCCCGATTTAGCCAAGTTCTTCAGATGAACATGCACTGAATCAGGGCTTATTTCGCTCTCCAGCATGACAGCTCCAGGATTTACTAGATTGGCATAACCTGGGTCTTTTGTTTGAAAAACAGTATTTAAATCTACTCTTTTGTATTGTTGTTATAAACAAATCATGATTTGGGGAGTAGAAGAGAAGAAAATTATTTCTCCTTCCCCCCCAAAAAAGTAAGGGTGAATCTAGTGTGTAGGACACAGAACTCCAAGTACCACATAAAGGACAACTGAAAAGTGTGTAATTATGTGACAACTGAAGAATATGCTTCGATGATACCATTGTGTGGTTGGTCTGGGGTAGTGAAAAAACAGTACATGATAACATTTTATTAAACAAGAAAGGACCAATTTGCATTCAACTGTAAATGTCAGTCCTTATATGGGATTTGCTAAAATGCATGTACACACCTGCAAGCTCTCTGAAGAAACACTCAAGTCATTATTCAAATGTGTAACCCATAGAGTAATTTATTGTTTTAGAGTCAGAAGCAATACTGTTATCTTGATTACCGGGAAAAGCCACAAAGGAATGTCACTGATCTCACATGCAACTCTTTTCACTAATGAATACATTCCTGCTATCATGAAGAAGAACTATGCCTACAACAAATGCAATAATCTAATTCACAATTTTTCTTGGAAATTGAACAGCATCATTGCAAGTTATCAACATCTAAAAAAGATTTGAAAATTCTGTTTATGTTTTTTAAACTATCTGGAACATAAAAATGAGTCTCAAACACAGAAAAGATTAAAATAATAATTTTATTATTTTAAAACTTTTTAAAGACAGAATTTTCTACACGGTTAGCAGCTAAAAGGAAAGGATAGTCTTTGAATTATATTACTATGTAGTTCCTAGATGGATGTACTTGAGAGTCTGTTTTGTCACTTTATCATTCAACCATAATTTTTGTATTGTAATTTTTCTGTACTTCATTAGAACAGTATTTAATTAAAATCACTAAGGAGCTAAAAATCAGAATTAAAAAGATACACACCACAAAGCAAACAATTAATGTTTAATGAAAGGCACTTTATTTTGGACACAATATTACGTTTTTAATACTTGCAGAAATAATTGATGTTGGCAGAATTTTGATATCAGTAGACCTCTAGTGGCTACTACAGTAATTGATGATTACATTACTTTTCTTTACCGCTGTTCCCTCAAGAAGGAAAATACTGTTTAGGAACAAAACTGCCATGTATGGTTAGTACAAAAGTAGTACTAAGCACCTGATTTCTACATTGTCACCAAAGGTACACCTCTAAACTCTGAGATTATACTGCATCTTTTAATATTTGCTATTGAAATCTCTGTAATAAATGCATTTATTTAAAGCATATTTGCCAGTTTTATTGGGATTAATATTTTTCACACCAGCATACAATAAAGAAGGAATAGGTAATAAAGAGTCCTGTGGCACCTTAAAGACTAACTAAAGTATTGAAGCATAAGCTTTCGTGGGCTAATACCCACTTCGTCGGATGCAAGCAGTGGAAGTGTCCAGGGGCAGGTACAGTGAAACCTCGATTTAACGGACCTCCATTTAACGGACTTCGGATGCAACGGACAAAATTTTTCAGAGTCTGATGCATCCGAAGTCCGTTTCTGGAGGTCTGGCTGTGGGCTCCCTGCTGCTGCCCGAGGCTGGAGCCGGGACCCTGTGGGGCTCTGAGCCCGCGCGCGGCTGCAGCCGCCGCGGATCGAGCCGGGGGCGGGCTGCCGCCTGGCCCCCGGCAGCAGTCACCCTCCCTGCAGGGTCCCGGGAGCCGGGACCCTGCGGGCTCTGAGGCCGCGTGCGGCAGCAGCCGCCGCGGATCGAGCCGGGGGCGGGCTGCCGCCTGGCCCCCGGCAGCAGTCACCCTCCCTGCAGGGTCCCGGGAGCCGGGACCCTGCGGGCTCTGAGGCCGCGTGCGGCAGCAGCCGCCGCGGATCGAGCCGGGGGCAGGCTGCCGCCTGGCCCCCGGCAGCAGTCACCCTCCCTGCAGGGTCCCGGGAGCTGGGACCCTGCGGGCTCTGAGGCCGCGCGCAGCGGCCGCTGCGCTTTTGAGCTGGGGGCGGGCTGCCGCCCGGCCCCCAGCACCATGCAGGCTCCTTGGAGGGTCCCGGGAGCCGGAACCCTGCGGGCTCTCTGCCCGCTCGCAGCAGCCTCCGCAGTTTGAGCCGGGGGCGGGCGGGCTGACAGCTCCCGCCCGGGTCCCAGCAGCCGGGGACCCCGGCGGGCGGGTTGACGGACTAATTCGGGTGAGGGGGTATCCGTTAAAGCCGAAAGTCCTGTTATTTAATAATTTTAAAAAATTATTAAATAACGGACTTTCGGCTTTAACGGACACCCCCTCGCCCGAATTAGTCCGTTAAATCGAGGTTTCACTGTATAGATAAGTAGGCAAGAACCAGGTAGGAGATAACAAGGTTAGTCCAATCAGGCTGAACCAGCTTGTTATCTCAAATCAGGGAGGGTGAGGTATTCCTCTAGCAGCTGAATTGGAGGTGTGAACTCAGAGAGGAGAAGCTGTTTTTGTAATTAGCAAGCCATTCAAGATCTTTGTTCAATACCAGACTGATTGTGTCAAATTTGCAAATGAATTGCAGCTCTGCAGTTTCTCTTTGCAGTCTGGTCTTGAAGTTTTTTTGCTGCAATATGGTGACTTTAAAATCTGTAATTGTGTGTCCAGGCAGATTGAAGTGTTCTCCTACAGGTTTTTATATATTGCCATTGCTGATATCTGATTTCTGTCCATTTATCCTTTTTCGTAGGGACTGTCCAGTTTGGCTGATGTACATAGCAGAGGGACATTGGTGTCATATATTACATTGGTAGATGTGCAGGTGTGCCCACATATCTACACCAGCAACACCATCACAGAACCTAACCAGATCAGCCACACCATCACTGGTTCATTCACCTGCAATTCCTATGCACCACATCATATATATTCTATAGCTGCATTTTATAAGACATACCATTGTGCATTTTTAACACTGTGTAAACATACATTTTCACACTACATTTTGACTGTCCTAGAAGCAATTATGATATCAAGTCCGCAACTCACTGGAAGAGGATTGAAGTGAATAATACACATTTTGTGACATTTCCATTTTAGGGCCACTTGGGCCTTATTCACTTGACTAAAAATTTAAAACTTGGGTAATGTAAAGCCAAGCAACTAAATATATATTTTGGTGCTTAATGTTATGGCTACATAGCAATGACAGAATGTGAGTGCAGCTTGCATAGATGTACATGAGCTAGTTTTAATCTAGGTAGCTCAGATATCAGAAGCAGAGAAAACACAGCAACATGGGCTTCAGTGCAAGCTAGCTGCAGTAGCTTCACTGCTCAGTAGCGAACCTAGCTAGATTAAAGTGGGAGTCCAGAGTACTCAGTTCCCCACAGAATGCACTCAGCCTCTTGCAGGACCCATTTTACAGCATCATGGAAACTAACAAGCTCACTGGTCAAAGTTTTGTCCACTAGTTAAAAACTACCATTTTATCATCACACAATATCACTACATTAAATCACTACTTTTAAAGCACTGTACCTAAAGTAAAAGTTGCTCAATTGATCCCGTAGAATATTTGGTGTACCCTCTCATCAATGGTGGGCAACCTGTGGGCTGCAAGGACATGCCGGCCACCACTTCCCGCAGCTCCCATTGGCCAGGAACAGTGAACCGCGGCCACTGGGAGCTGTGGCCAGCCTTGCTTACAGACAGTCAATGTAAACAAACTGTCTTGCGGCCCACAGGCCACATGTTGCCCACCACTGCTCTATATACTGGAAAAATAATTGATCAAGCTAATGTTGAAAAAAGCCAATTATATTTGAGGGCCAACTGTGTGTACTATATGGGTGAAATTCACCCCTGTGCAAAAGGCCTAGGCTACGCTAAAGTCCCAGATAAATTCTCAAAATAGCATTTAACTTGTACACAGGTCTTTTGTTTGACCTCTGCACAGTCATGAATTTCACCCTGTAAAAAACCAGGAAGATAATGAGGTCCTTGAGCCCAGGAATCTCTAACCTAAATTAGAGCCAGAGAGTACATTCTGAACATAATCTCATATGTATACATATACACAAAAACAAATACAACACTGTTGGAAGGAGGAACCCTTTTTTGAAGAAGAAGAAGAAGAAGAGTATGTGTGTTCAAGGCTAGGAAGTTTTCACTGAAGCATCATTGCAGAAGTGAGTTTTTAGAGCGAATTTTAACACTGAGAAGGAGGCACTGTGCTGAAGAGTATGTTGTCTTCATTGGCCACTGTAAACATCTTGCCTTTGAGAAGAACAACCATGAATGCTAAGAGTTTTTTTTTTAAGTTAATCACGCTCATAGCTGATGATGTGGACGGAGAGGTGCAAGACAAACAACACTTTCAGCTGAGGAATCACATCCTCATCAAATACTACAGCAGTTGATCTCTTGGTTGTCTACACCTCATGGTTATCCATTAAGATAGAATGATGGATGCTCATGAGCCAATCACATCCTTGCGGGAGAGCACGATCAATTATAAGTTTGGCTGGGCAGTCTGCTTAACACTGGAAGTAATATCAACTCTGCAAAAACTTCCTACTGTGTGATATCAGTGACACACTGGTGCTGCAAGTCTTCTACTCTTGATTGCAACTGAGTGAATGATGCTAGAAGTGATTTGTAAATATTTCTGCACATAAAGGCAGAAAGTTTGGTTCACTTATTTGTGAGGTTATATTTTCATTGTTTACATATATTCAAACAGCCACTGGATTTGGTATTTTTTAAAATGCATGTGAATACCCAATATTTCATGAATTTTAGCACCTGAAAATTTCTTCTGGAAATGGATTATTTATTACCCCTCATTCATTTATCATCCTGATTCAAATGTATCAGTCATCCAGAGAGTAGAAACAGTATCAGGTGACTTAAATGACCAAGCATACACTACAAATTACTCTTGATTTGCCCTGTTCAAACTTATGATCAACAAATAACATTAAAAGTGAGTTGTGCATAAAAAGATGCTCACACTTTTAGTTTGGAGCCCTAGGAAGATCGCCTTTTACAAGGATATGTTAAAACAATACGAGTGATTACTAATGAGGTGATGTAATGCTAATACAGGAGTGACTAAGCTAATACTTGAGTTAAAGCTCCTAGTTTTTTCATTACAGATGTTTTCTGTAAGTCTGAGCAGTCTCACTCTGCATTAGCTGCTCAAATAGTTGTTAAAAGTAGTGAGTGTTCTCTGCAGCCAACCTGACTCCTCTCCTACACATTACACTCCAGTCATGTCAAACCACGTAATTGGCAAGTACTACTGGTAGTTCCACATGGCATATAGCAATACAAAGGAGGAAACTTATTAATAAATTAGTGACTATGACTAATTTTTATATACAGCCCCTATGTATTTGTTCCCAGGAGTTATCAACATACCAAAGAGGTAATTTGACATGGAGCAAGGACCTACTGTTATGAAATTACCGTTATTGGTAATAAATACTTTTACAACAGAAGAGTGAACCAGTTTGTGCATGAACAGACCCAGTTTCATTGGGGAACTGTAAAAGAATCCTGCGATAAAAAAAAACAGAGGCTTTTGAAATACAAGCATATCTAAAACATCAACGCCACCAGTTATTAGCAAAGAATTTTAAACGGTGAGAAGTAGAGTTAAAAAACCTGAGAAATGTAGTATTTGTACTACTGGCTGCATAATTCTTGCATAGACTCCATGACTGAAAAACAAATCTAGTTCAGAACAGGGCTCAAAATCATTAACTAAAAATCATGAAACCAACAAGCCACTGACGGACCCTAAGGACACATCATCAGTGTTTGACAGATCCTGAATGCTTTTATATGCTAATGGCACTTAGCAAGTGGTGATATAGCCAAGAAAAAGTTCCTGATGTGTCTTTACATCCTCTTTCTTCTTCTTTGTCTGAACATATCCATCAATAGCGCCCCCTCTCTCAGATGGCTCTGGGGCACAGTATTATGAGCATGTGAACTGACTTTTTTCTTACTGGCCATGTTCAGAAAATCATTTTTAAAAGGAATTCACCCATAGTGGTAATGACAACTTCTCTCATAAATGTGGATTTTAAAATATTACGCAGAATTACAGCAAACATTGAAAGCCAGTCCCCTTTAATATCAGAAGTGGTAGACTAGCTTTGTAAAGAGAAGAAAACCCACGTTTAATATGCAAGGGGTGTTGAATTAGTGTGGGCTGCCAGAGAGAGCAACTCCAAATCAATTCCAGTGTTTCAGGGTCAAGAAATAGCCTTTCTTTGAACATGCTGGTCATATCTAATTAAAGTGTTCCACAGATTTAGCTTGGGGTGGAATTTTAGTCACCAGCTCTACAGCTCCCCATCCGTACTTGTGGTAGGCAATAAAAATCCTCCCTTGAGAATGAAAGTAGGCGATGGAACATAACAGTAATGTATCTTCTCCTTTTTGGTTTTTAGCCTCTTGGGATAGTCCCTGGATATGCTACTTAAAGCTCAGTAAATGAACATCTCCAGATAGATAATTCAATTCTTAACGCCAGTTCTTATAGATTGTGGTTTCTTTATTTCGCAGCCTACAACCTCTGTTCTGACCATCATGTTACTGGCAAATTCTTGAATATCAGGGCTCTGAATAAGCTATAAGAGTTGAGGCCTGGACATTTTTCCTTCTGCCAGACTCCTTTCGTCCTTTTCCCAATCCCATTGGACTTCTAATTTAAATAGGAAAATATGAAAGTAACCTTTCTCAGACTTGCCATCCCTGCTAGTAGCAGGAAACATTAGGGATTAGCAATGCTCTGACTAACTGAAGACTGTTGTCACTCTTGTTGTATGGATAGGTACTTTTGATTACTAGTTAGAAAGATAAAACTACTGAATCTAGGCTTTGATTTAAATGCACAGGCAAACACATTGTCTTGGAAAGGTTTGGCCTTCCACAGGAGCAGGGTAGGTGGAACAGATGATGGAGGATCTCTTCTAGAATTTAGACAACATAACATAGCACATCATTTCTGCCATATCTCTGACTAATTGCTAATACTGAACAGATTTTCCTGTAGTGAATTCAAGCAGGAGTTTAGCACAGACATACATTGGATCAGTTTACCAGATAGAGATCAGAATGGATTACTGATAGACCTTAGAGCAGTGGTTCCCAAATTGGGATTTGTGAACCCCTGGGGGTTCACAACATGTTACAGGGGGTTCTCAGGAAAAAAATCCCTAATGGTGGACAGAGCTGTCCCTAGGGACCCCGGGCAGCACAGGGCCAGCAGCCCAGAGCCCCTGGACTTCCAAGAGCTAAGCAGATCAAAGCAAGCATCTCTATCACACTGAGGAGATTTAAACTTCAAGACTCATTATAAGAAATGGGAAGGGAGCTGGATATTTTTTGCTGTTTTTAAAATTAAATAGGCAGCTAGTATTTTAAAAATTATTATGAAGAACAGGTTTAAGCTTTGTTATAACGTGCGTTGTTTGCCTGGACTGCCCAAGACCTGAATGCTTGTGTAGGAGGAACTCTGAGCTGGCTTCTTAAATACCTTCATTCAGTTTCACACCTGATACTCCTTGATGAAACATTGGAGCCTTGTCTTATAACAGGCTTATCAACGTGATACAAGCTACAAAAGTGAGATCTTGGAAGAGCTGGTTTCATAATGTAATAAAAATACTGTAAAGATCAACAAAAATTAATAATAGTGTGTAATAAGCATGTCATAAAAACAAATTTTATATTTCCAAGATCACTGCTTTTATAATTTATACTCAGGTAAAGGAGAAAATCCCTGGAAATTTTGATTTTTAGGAGGGGGTTTGTGAGACTTGACATTTTAGTGAAAGGAGTTTGCGGGTTGTTAAAGTTTGGGAACCATAACCTTCAGGGATCAGTACATAAAGGGCTCCTTCTAACACACTTGTAAATGTCCCCACAAATTGATTCAGAATAAAAATAAACTTTCATCCTTATACCGATGTGATGAACTCATGATTTCTTACCAGCCATCACATAAATCAACTTTGTAGTCTAGAATTTTTTTTAAAAAAACTGCAAACAAGCAAACAAACAACAACAACAAAAAACACCGGGGCCAGATCTTCAGTTGGTGTGTAAAGATCAGGTCCTTGATGTCAAGGTTAAGACGCTCTGGACACTATCCTATCTTATTCTGGCAACAAAAAACTCTTTTAAAACATTCTTTTCATGGGATAACCGTAAGAAACCTTGGAAACTACCACTAAGGGGAAGATTTTCAGAGGCAATAAATGGCAGTTAGGTGCCCTACCCGTCATTTGTGCCTTTGAAAATCTCCTTGTTAGCGTCTAGCTTCCTGTTTCTAAGGCAACTGTTTTGAAACTGGTTTTTAGCTAAATTCTCAAACTACCTGTCATGTTAGTTCCCAGTATTCTGAAAGCCTCTTAGTGAGGCTCCAGGCTAGAACACAGTACGAAGAGACCACTTGATAGAACATAAGAATGTGCTTATTCAGTCAGAACCCTGGTCCATCTAGCCCAGTATCTGCTGAAGCCAGATGCTTCAAAGGAAATGAACAGAACAGGGCACTTATCAAGTGATCCTTTCCCTGTCATCCAGGCCCAGCTTCCAGAAGTCAGAGGTTTAGGGACACCCAGAGTATGGGGCTCTGTCTCTGACCATCTTGGCTAATAGTCATTGATGGACCTATCATCCAAGAACTTATTTAGTTCTTTTTTGAGCCAGTATACTTTTGGCCTTCACAATATCCCCTGGCAGTGAGGTCCAGAAGTTCACTGTACACTGTGTGAAATACTTCCTTATGTTTGTTTTAAACCTGCTGCCTATTAATTTCAATTGCCCTTTGCTTTGTGTATTAACTGAAGGAGTAAACATTTTCTCTATTTACTTTCTCCACACCAGTCATGATTTTAGAGACTTCTATCATATTCCCCCATAGTCAACGCTTCCATGCTGAATAGGGCCAATCTTTTAAATCTCTCTTCATAAGGTTTCTCTACTGGATGTTCTTTTACTTTCCAAAGACAAGGCACATACCAACACACTCATCCTGCTGGATCACTTTGCGGCATTTGATAGTGTTAATTGCCAAATCCCTGTCCTTACTCCCCACCCCCATCCTAGGCAGCAGTGGTGAACAGAAACACCCTGAAGTACTTCAGTCTTTCATCTCAGATGGAAATCTCGGAGTATTATTATTGGAAATTGTTTCTTCTCTCTTCCTTCTCCTCCAAAGCCTCACCCTCAGAGACTCACAATCATAAATCCTCTCCACATAGTAGCTATCCTCTCCAATCAGAACTTGGAGAAAGAGCATCCGTGCCATCTAATGCTGAAACTAGGCAAGACCAAAGTGATGCTGGTGGGAAGAGAGAAGTGCTATGAAGAACTTATCTCCTTCATGCCATCTGCCACTATTGAGAATATCGGGCCTCAGATTATTCAATCAAGCCATAATTTTGAGGGCCTTTGGAAATTGGTTTTACTAGTTGCCCAAATAGCCATGTTAGCAAAAAACACTTGCTCTTCCACCTGCAAGTAGCCAGAAGATCATATTCCTTCTGACATGGCACAGACCTGGCCATGGTGATCCATGCTTTTGTGATCTCCAGGATTAGTGCAATTGTTATACTCAACAATGAAGCCACATGCCCTGAAAAAGCTCGAACTGTACAAAATACAGCAGCTCATTTGCCTAGCAATACGGGTTGCCATGACCACATCATCCAAGTGATCTCTGCAGTAATTCTGTCCTGCATCCAAAGCCCTCCATGAGATTGGCTCTAACTACTCAAGAGAATGTCTCTCCCTTTGTGACCATCACCTCCCCAGACAGCTGTGTTCCACTGAACAATGAAATACTCACCAGCAGAAGCATAACTTGTGAGCATGGCAGGAGCTAGATCTAGATTATAGAACTCACTCCTGCAATAGATTAATGACCAAACTTGTTTTGACATAGATTTCTCTTTATAAGGTCTTCTTTTTCTTAACACATTTCTCTCTCTCTCTCTCTCTCACACACACACAAAACTATAAAGTAATCATTCCATTTCACTTACAGGCTGGGAAGGAAGTGTGCGAGAGAGATTATTTCTATTTTTAAATACTTGTTCAGATAGTATGTAGATAATGACTATATAAATAAGACCAAAAAAATGAGACTGGCAAAATAATTTGTGGCACTCAGCTATCATTTTCTTATTCAGGATGAAATCTGTATCTTTTGTTCCTTATACAAGTCTGAATGCTCATTCCTGTACCTGGTAGGACTAGCTGAAATGGAGTGGGAGAGAGATATAGCTGATAGGGAATAGTTCCCAGCCTGCTTTCTGGAAAGTGGACCAGTTTATGAAATTCAGATCTCAGCTATACCAGCTAATGGTCACTGCCCTCCATTTAAATGTGCATGCTGCAAACGTCAGAGGAGCTTTAACTGCTCTGGGCAGTCATGTGAGTGAGAAAGAAAGACATTCTGTCCCTCCAACACACTCTTGTGGCACGCTCGGTGTAGAGGGTCAGGGATTTGGGGTATTTCTGAGGAGGTAGGCATGGGGCAGGCTCTGTCCCTTTGGGCAGAACAGAATGTAGCAGCCTGCCTGCTTAATGAATTGTTCTTAGTGAATTGTTCCCATTATCTTTGTGAACTCCCCCAGGAGTATAAAACAGGTGTAAAAGTTTTAAGGCTGGTTTACATTGCCAGAGTGGTGTAAAGGTATCTAACTGTAAAGGACAATATGGCTTACATATGGTGTTTTCGTGATTAGAATGGGTCTACATTTTTAACTGAAAACATTTCTTACCAAAATGTGTTCCATGAACTCTTTGCTACTGACCTTTCCGGAGATTGTCAGTAGCTAATATAAATTGTGAGTTTGATTCCCCAGCCTTCACTTGCTCTTCAGTTGCCTATGATGTAACACTGAGCATGTGGCTGTATATATTTGTTGACTAATAACTAGAAATAACAGTTCAAACCTCACTACATTACTATGAGACAAAGGGGTTTTTAGGATTTCCTCCAATGCTCCTCCCAACTCCCATTCTCCATCCATTGTATTATAGTTGAAATAAATTATCAAAATAATTGAAACCAGCTTGATTACATTATGTTATTTTGACAAAATGTGCAGAATTTTAAAATATTGTGTGTAGAATTTTTAATTTTTCCACACAGAATTTCCCCAGGAGTAACACAAGCTAGATTAAAGCTAGCATGGGTCTGTCTACCCACACTACAATTACACGTTCATTTTCAGCATAGATGTATCCTTAATGCCAGATCCAGAGTCCATTGTAGACAATGGAAAGGCTCCTGCTGACTTCAGTTTGCTTTGGATCATGCTCTTATTGCATTTCTCCTTATAACAAAGCAGAAAGATCAGAATCAGAAAACTCAGCCATTAGAATTCCTTGCACTTAACAGACACATTATTTCCTAATTATCCACTCACTTTCCTTTACCTATAAGGTGCTGGTTAGTTCTGCAAATAATTATTTATAGATCAACTGCCATGTAGAGGAGTCTTTCTAAAAGAGATTCATCAGCATTAGCTGCCTTAGCACAGAATAATGAATGCAACAATTGCCATTTTCTCCAGGTAAAAAACACAACCACTTATGTTTCAGCAGAGCAAATATTACAAAATACTTTAATGCTGAAAAGAGCCACTCTTCTTTTCATAGGCAAAGTACTTGTTTATGGTTAGCAAATTTTAAATTCTACATTTTAAACGATTCACCATTGATAGAACATTCTATCAACACTTTAAACTACCATAACAAACAAAGCACAAGACAGCCTGATGTCACTGGGGAATTTGGTGTTTAGAAACTCCCCCCACACACACACATTTTGATTAAAAACCAGAATAGCAAAGAACTGCTAAATTAAATTTTTATTAAGCATATTGTTTTACATCCCTTTTTATTAAAGCAAAAATGGGTTTAGATATTTTCACTAAATTAGTCTATGTTATGTTTCACATTTATGTAAAATGCTAATCTATACTAGCTTACATTTTAACAGTAATACATGACCTATACTGTACATCTATACTGGACAAGGTGGTCAAATTTAGTCAACGTGGATGTGCAGTTCCCTCTGAAGTCTACCAGCACATATCCAAAAGAGGAACTGGTTAACACTGATCTACTGGAAAGTTCCCTTTGCTTCCCCATCCAAGACCAAAACACCTCCATAATGTTGAGGCTTAAAAAACAAACAAAAACAAAAAAAATAGGAAGGATTGAAATACAACATTTTAAAAATGGTGGAGTAAAGGCTTTAAGGCTTGCTCTGCCGAAATCAACGGAAAATGGGCTCAATTGAATAACTGAGTAGGGAAAAGGGGAAACATTCCTTTGGATGGTTATTAGTTATTTCTACTGACTGAAATTCATCTGTCAGCACAGGCTCAGCACAATGCTAGTGTAGCATGTAACTCCTGAAAATAGGAACTAAGTGGATATATAGGCTTGGAGCTATCTCTCTACACAGGGGGAAATTTCGCTCTTAGGACTGGGTGGGTCATGCAAACACGATGGATCTCATTAGAATGGAGCGTCATCAAGTATTTTAACATTTTTATGTAAGAATAATTTTCATTTTTGAACTATTATTGGTTGAAAATATTCCCTCATGTAATTATGCAACAGCTAAGAACCTGATTGTAACCAACACTTAGTAGTTGGTTGCTAACAAGTCAAACATGACAAACAATTTTGAGGCAATTATTGTCATTACAAGTCATCCTCAATTGTTCAAGGCAAAAGTAATAGAAAGTGACAGTTGTGCAGCTGGGAGCATGGTGTGGGAAATGAAATTGTTCCCAGGTCGCAATGAACCAGTCAGAATGCAGCACAGAGTCTGCTAAATGCATAATTCATGGGTAGTAATATTTTAGTCTCTAAAGCAAATTAGAGTATAAACAAAGGCACTTTAAAAAACGGAGTTTTAAAAAAAGAAAAGGATTAGAGAACATATGTAGGTAGTAATTAAAACAGAAAAGTGACAGCAGATATGTTATTTAGCACAATGCACCCATAAGGTGCTTGCAGACTTCAATGAGAAGAGAGAATTCAGCACATGAACAGTATACTGTCCCAACAGTCAAGTTGCCACACACTGCGTTACCACCAGGGGCATGTGTGTGTTAATCCTGATCTCATTCTTGTTTCTTGAGGCTGTCTAGATATGGTGTGTGCTTGGAAGGTAGAGTTCTGAACTCTGGGATATGGCTAATACTTAATGACACTAATATGGGAGATGGAGGGAGAAAGTTGTGTCCTTGAGAGAAAGATGCTTGTATTTTAATCTCACCACAGGTTGGAGCCACACCAGATGCAATATTAAAAGCAGATTACCCACTACTACCCAAGAAGGTACATCAGATACTTGCCTAGCTATGGAGTCATTCTGATGACAATGCAAAATCAGTTGCCATGCCAATGGAAGATGGTGTTTTAAAATATCTGACATTGAAAATTCCACTCAACCCTCCACAGGTTCCATAGTGATGGTAAAGACTAAAACAGCTGCATTGCCATTTATAGCTATTACATGTTCTTAATAACATTATCATGAACATCGTATTAGCACCAAAGAGTCATTGCAGTCTTACTGGCAGAATTTCATTCATTTGCACTAATACCACAACAGCTCCAAAGAAGTCATCAAACTGTCAATGGAACTTGATTTCTACAATTATATTGGTATTAATGATTATTTTTGTGTATTTTTTGCACTTGATATATTTATTTGTGCAAACTAAATATTCCCTCATGTAATTATCCAACAATACCTAAGAACTTGATTGTAACCAACAGCAGTAGCCTGCAGGACTTCATAAAAGAGCAGACGAGCGTACAGCAGCAGCTCCTCCAGGGAATGGGGAGTCCCACGGTGGGGGATGGTATTTAGGGGTTTGCCCTGGGACTCTGTAAAATGGGCCATGTTGATGATCCTGAGGCCTTCCTGGGCACATGTGAGTAGTAGCTATGGGAGCAGGCTGGGACAGGGCAACCTGGGCCCAGCGCCTCGTTCCATACCTGGCTGGTGGAGCCCATGCTGCTTACATGACCCTAAGCGAGGAGCAGGCCAGAAGCTATGATGCGGTGAAGGGGGTTGTTCTAGTGGGTGGGGCTATCCGCCATAAAATACTGCCAGTGGTTCTGAGTGGCAAAGTGGACATGGGGTTTGAGGCTCTGGGCATTCACCCAGAAATTAATGGACTGGGCCACACAATGGCCGAGACCTGATTCCCCACAGACAGTGGGGGAAGATTATGGATGTGCTTGACTTAGAGCAGTTTTTACATGGCCTCCCCAAGACCATAAGGGTTTGGATGAAAAGACAACAACCGAATACGGTGGAGGCAGCAATGAAACTGACAGAGGAGTTTAAGAACTGGACTAAGATCATCAAACTCTACTTACAAAGTCTTTTTTATTGATATTCTTATATTACTAACTTTTCTTGGCACTGCCATGAAATGCAGGAGTATCTTGGATTAGACACCTAGAAATTCTAGCATCCTATCGTACTACAATTCTTTGCCATGCAAAATGAGAATCTGCTCTCGAGTACTTCTATTCCCTATTGACTTCATTAAGATGCAAGGACTCAGCACATCACAGGAGTCAATAATGTACAAATTGCACTAGTTAATAATGTACACATTGCAATAGTGTCTATGAAATTTTAGAACGGTGTATTGTGTCTCTGTTCTTTCTACATCTATAGGGCCACATCCTGCAGTCCTTATTCAGTCAAGACTCCCTACGTTAAACAGAAGCGGAGACTAATGTGCTCAAAACATCTGTTTTTAAGTTTAAAAATGTGTTTTAAAATATGATATACTAGGCATAAGTGACATTCACAGTAAATGCAGCTGTACTCACTGTAGTATGCAGATTACAAAATAAAACTAATCAAGTAGTAGTAAATCCAAAATCAGCCTAAATATAGGATTTTGGAAGATACATAAATGAAGGTTTTATGCATAGGAAATATAGTACAACTGTCAAGAAAATAAAAGGAACACACTGACAGACTACTTTCTTTTTAGTGTGCTATAACTTTTATTAAACTCTCAGTATCCCTTGCATGTTAAAAATGCCCTTTCGATACTTCACTTTTAAAAAAAAAAACTCAGATTCATACATCAAGAAAACTCTGCAAAATATTTGAGCCCAGTCCTTTAAGGTTTTGAGCACTTCCCTTAAGTCCACTGGATCTGAAAGACTTCCTCACCTGACCAGCAGTGTTCAGCCCCTAACACCTTGTTCATCATGAACAGTTCTGTACAAACTCTGTCTGAACTAAAAATAAAGTTGTGTTGTGTTGTCAGCTAATATGACTAATATAATCCTGGGCCTGATCCTTGACCTGCACTATATGTTGAACTTACTGGGAGTTCTATGTCTGGTTCACTTGCAGGAGGTAGGTGGAGCAGTTAAGTAGCTTGCAATCCTGTTATCCTGCTAGCTGCTGAGGCTGCCATATATCCATTCCACTCCGCTGGGAAAGCAGCCAACCAGGGCTGCCCCAGAAGGGGTATGGGCAGGGCAACTGGGGAATGATTTGATTGCAAACGAGAGTTGGCTCTTTCCCAGCTCCTCCCCAATGGGTGAAGTTGCTTGAGGTACTAGTTTCATCCCTTTCACCAGCAAGTGTTAATCAAGTCTTTATCATGAGGCCTTATGAGGCAAACTGAGGCAGCCAGCTGCCAGACTGGAGATGGTGGGGAGACACCACTAAGACCCAGAGGGTAGAAAATTGTGTCTGCTGCTGCTGCACATGTATTCTCCCTGCTCTAGCTGCACAGAGATGGTTTAGTGCTGTGCTGGAGGAGGAAGGGCACAAGCAGCAAAACAGGCAGGCAGGAGACAAGGTGAGAGGAAATAACAGAAGAAGCTGCAGGGAGAGAGGAGGAGGAGTCTCTGATGTGCTTCTCTAGCACTCCCAGGAGCCTGGACTGATTAACACCAGCTTCTCAGGGAGCTTCCTGTTTCCTGTTGCTTCCCTGAACCCACTTGAGGAGAATAGGCAGTCAGCTGAAGTAGTAGGAGCCAGTTAGACCCTTAAGATGCTGATATCTTTCCTCATTCAGGCCCTGCTTATTTGTCCCCTTCAATTGAGTGTTGAGAGCCACTATACCTGGCCCAGAATAGCAGTCATGAGTGAAAGAAGAAAATGCCCCTCTGGGGCAGCATTCAGAAAAAGAAAGAAAGCAAAGGAAGCTTTTCTATCTAAGCAGGAAGGAGCTCTATGGACACAAATGTTCACCGTGAGCTAAAAATCCGGCACACCATGAGAAGACAGCAAATCACCAGAGAGCATTCCATAGGTGGAAAGAGCTTGAGTGAGACTAAGGGTCAAGGACACCATAGAATAGAGGATCAGCATCAAGAGAAGATTGCATCAGAGTCTCTTTACTGGCAAAATGTTCTGAAAAGGCTCATTGCCATTGTGAGAATGCTTGCTACCCAAAACCTAGCACTGTGTGGCACTTCAGATCAGCTGTACGTGCCAAACAATGGAGACTTCCTTAACTTGTGGAGCTGACGGCTCAGTTTGATGCTGTATTTCAGGAGCATCTAAGAAGAGTCACCACCCAAGAAATGTACACACACCATCACCTTGGAAAAACAATTCAAAATGAGATCATAGTTACTGGCAACAAAAGTCAAACAGAAGATTGTGGCAGATCTGAAGTCAGCAAGATATTACTCTGTTATTCTGGACTGCACACTTGACATCAGCCATATGGAATAAATGACTTTAATGGTGCATTTTGTAACAAGAACAGAATCTAGTGAAAATGTCCCTGCAATGGTGACTGTCAGCGTTCATTTTCTAGAATTTATTAACATTTGATGATACTACAGGAGCTGGTAAGACAAATGAGCTTCTTAAAAAGCTGGAAGATATGGGAATTCTGATAGCTGACATGACAGGTCAGGGCTATGATAATGGTGCCAACATGAGAGGAAAGAACAGATGAGCGAAGACATGGATCTGAGAGTTAAACCCTCGAGCTTTTTTTGTCTTGTGCAGTTCTCATTCATTGAACTTGGGGGTCAGTGATGCAGCATCAGCTTCTAGTGAAGCTGCTGAATTTTTTAATGTAATTCAAAGCATCTATGTGTTTTTTCTCTGCATCAACTCATCAATGGCAAATTCTGAAGCAACATCTGGGAACATCCTCTCTGACACTGAAACCATTGAGTGCCACACGATGGGAAAGTTGAATGGAGGTGATAAAGCGTATCAAACACCAAATTGGGAAGATAGATGATGCCATAGTTGTCATTATGGAGGATAATGCTATGACAGGAACTGTTCATGGGAGAACAGTGGCAGAGGGAAATGGAATCACCAGAAACAGACATAACTTCAAGTTTCTGGGTGGCTTAGTGTTGTGGCACAACATACTGTGGGAAAAAAATGTTGTAAGCAAGAGACTCCATGATGTTGACCTTGATATAGCTGGAGTAATGGAACAACTGGACAACACAAAGTAATACCTACAGTCTTACCACTCGGATGACTGATTTCAAAATGTTCTGAAGAGTGCACAGAAGTTGGCAGAGGAACTTCACACTGAAACTCTTTTCTCACCCATCCAAGAATACAAGAGTCACATTTTGATTACGGGGCCTGGGATAATCCCTTAAGAGATCCCAAACAACAATTCAAAGTTGAATTCTTTAACCAGGTGCTAGATCAAGGAACACAGCAGTATATTTGGGATGTTGTCTGATATTCCAAAATTCCTCACTCTACCTGAAGAAGACCTACACCAGCAATGCAGGGCACTAGATGATGACATGTGCGATATTGATGCGAGTGATTTAGGTGATGAACTGAAAGCTCTTTCAAGATACATTTCAGCAGGATCAACTCCAAAGGCTGTTCTGGAATATATGTGCACAAATCAGATGACCACCCTCATTCCAAATGCTTTTGTCGCTCTGCACATACTTCTAACACTTTCTGTAACAGTTGCCAGTGGAGAATGCAGCTTCTCCAAGCTGAAGTTAATAAAAACACATCTATGCTCCACAATGACACGGGAGAGGCTGGTTGGCCTTGCAACCATCTCAATAGAGCATGAGCTGGCCCAGACTGTGGACCTTCAGGAAGCAGAATCAGTTCAAATCTTTGCAACCAAGAAGGCACGGAAAACACCACTTTGATTATTCAAACAGATAAAAATGTCAGTGTTCACTATGCAGACAAGTTACATTTGCTGTTCAGGCGTTTGAAAGTTAAGTTTTAGTTAAAGTGTTTGAACAAGGCATTTTAACTTGTTCTATTTTATTGGGGTAGGTAGAAGAGCAGTACCAGGGGAGGAGTAGAACAGGAAGAAGGCAGAATTGACACCTTTCAAAGTTTTGGCCCATGCGAGGGAGCATCTTTTGAGCTCCCTGCCTCAAAATGTTGTGGGCTGCTCCTGCTGCTCTTAATGATATTGTGCATCAGGTCCTATAGGTAAAATTCACCTCGCCTCAACCTCCCCCCATCCATAAAACTTGAGTAAAAGGGCTTTATGTGGAGAACAGAATGCAGGTTAGAGAATTGAATTTATCCTCAGTCCCTAGGCAAGGTACAGTGATGGAAGGCAATCACCACCCTTCCTTCTTTGTTTCTCTCCTTCTTCCCTGTCTTTCTGTGTCCCCTCCATACTTTCTTCTGCATTTCCTTCCCTGCAGCAGCTCCCAATTCTCAACCCATTGTTTTTCATTTCCATCCCTACCCCCATTCCATCGACTAAATGATCAGTGATTAAATAGTTAATATTGATACTTGTGTCTTTACTGGGCTTTGGAGACAACACTCCAATAAAATAACTAAGGAATGGAGGAGTTCATATTTTGAGCCATTGTTTGAAGCTGTTTGCAGACCCAGAAAGATGTTGCTATATTTATTTATACTCTCTTTTTGTGCAGAATGTTTTCTTCACGATCACAAGGGCTAGAAACTTCTTTTGTTAAAAATAAAAAGTCTTCGTTTCTGGATCATGTGACTACTTCTCTTGGGTCAAATAAATGCACCAAGGGGCTAGATCCGGCCTACAGGCCATGTTTGACATCACTGCTTTAAGCAACAGTCCTGAAATCTGAATCATTTCATCAAGTATATCTCATATGTACATATCTACAAAGCTAAAGACATATATTGTTATGGTGTATACTCTTTATCTGGCTTACACTAATTCTTTAGTTCTCCCATCTAAGTTTTTATACAACAAAACCAGCTGCAGCACAGAGTGAACTATATTTTCATAGTGGATTTTTTTGTGAAAAAGCATAAAAGCAGGCTCCATAGAAATGAGGTATAACCTGTGATTGGATATAAAGAGAGTATCTACCCTAACGGTGGGCTAGATGGTGTCCCTAGCACACAGTTCAGTTCACTGCAGCTCAGAATAAGCCCAAGGAAGCATGTATAGTGCAGGCAGCCACAGTTCTCTCTCTGCTTCCCCCTTGCTGCCGGAGGATGGTAGATTGGTGCTGAGAACTAAGATTCCAGGTGAGGGAAGAGCCGGCAGTACTCCTTGTCTCTCCATTCCTGGAACCAATGTCTCGATAGCCACGCAGAGGTGAAGGTTTTTTTTTCTTCCCTTTATACCATCCGTGGACACACTATATATTTAATAATATAAAAAACCCAGCATGCTGTGGTGGAAATGCCTACTTGTAAGCAACAAGTAGCTGGCAAAAACACAACCCTGTCATCTGTGTGTTGTGAAAAAGTGAACCTATGTCTCAAGTTGCCTATTAAAATAGATTCTCAAGTAAAGGACATGGCAGGTGCTGAATGAAAATAATGCACAGAAGAGGGACAGCCATACTGTTTCTATTATTATTAAAAGGCTTACCATCTTGCTGGCTCTGAAGGTTCTGAGGACTTTGCATTCTTTCTTCCAGATTAGAACTGAGATCAGAGTTCACAGCTGACATCCTGGTGGAGTCACTCATATCAAACTCGTCACTTTCTATGGAACTTTCATCCTGCAAATTTAAAATTCCATGTTTCACTTGCATTAGGAAAAGTCAAGGTAACTTTCAAATATGATAGGCTTCAGAGTGGTAGCCGTGTTAGTCTGTATCAACAAAAACAATGAGGAGTCCTCGTGTCACCTTAGAGACTAACAAATTGATTTGGGTATAAGCTTTTGTGGGCTAGAACCCACTTCATCAGATGCATGGAGTGGAAAACACAGGAGCAAGTATAAATACATGAAAAGATGAGAGTTGCCTTACCAAGTGTGAGGTCAGTCTAAGGAGACAATTCAATGAACAGTAGGTGGCACGTGAGCTGATTTCCGCTGGCATCCGTCAGAGGGCTCAGCCTACCGTCGCTTTGGGGTTTCCCCTGCTGACCCCTTGCCAGCCAGGGTCCCACCACCTGCCTGCCCCACTCAGCTCCCACTGCTAGCCTGGGTGTAGAGAACCCAGGCTGGCAGTAGGAAGAGGCCCTGGCTGGCAGGAGCCTGCGGGGGAAACCCCAGAGTGGCAGCAGGCTAAGCGCTCATCTCAATGCCGCTCTGGGGCTCCCAGGCTAGAAAACAGTTTAGTAATGTTTTAGTTAAATGATTGGTTAAGGTACAGCTAAGCAAGACTCAAGTTTCACTATATAAACTGGGGTCCAAAAGAGTTCTTTAGAACAACTCCAAGACATAGCCCCAAGATCAGAGCTGCCAGACCTCAACACCCTGCCAATCACACCATGCAAAATCTGGAGTCCACAGATGACCTGATCCTGACTGGCCATCAAGAAACATTCATCTGCCTTATTGGGAGTAATGAGCACTGTGTGCTTAGTCTGTGCATTCTGTTCTGGTAACTCTTACTAAATAGAGGTTAAAGCTATTACCGTGTAAGGCTCTTTCACTGAAAAAAACACACCCATAAACCTGCAAAAGATTACACCCTGAGCCCTAGGAACTGGGTATGGGTGGCCCTAAGCCCTGGAAATTAGGTAAGGGAAGGTTCCTTTCTCCTAGAGCCCTAGGAACTGAGCAAGGATGTGGGTGCCTAAATCAAGTGGGTTACACCTTGAGCCCAAGGAACTGGGTAACGGTGGGTGCTTGGTGTGTTACCTGCACAAAATTCTCTATTACACACAATCTTGTACAGGGGAAATACAACCTTTGAAAGAGTGCAGTATGCTTCAGCATTCACATTCCCCCAGCCCTCGGGCCCAATAGGATAGATTCTCAGGCCAGTGCAGGGACCAAGGGAAGGTAGCTCTCACCTTGCTAATTCTGGGGCTGTTGAGGGCTGCTTTGGCTTCTAGAGCAAGCTAGCACAATCCTGGGTGCCCATGCCCCCTAGTAATCTGTATAGCTGGGGAATAACAAGGCATAGGAGAATGCTGGCCATGCCTCCTCTTCTGTTCCTGGCCCACTCCAGAATACCCTTGGGGCTTCATTGGCTCTGTAAAGATGTGCAAACCTGCTCTACCCTATCCGCTGGGGGGGGGGGAGTGCATGGAGAGGAAGCAGGGGGCTGTTGCCAGCTGCAGCACAGAGGTAAATTCCCCAGTGCTGCTGGGAGCTCCTGTTGGGCCAGGGTGGTTCTACACACCATTCTTATCAAGGGCTGTATCTAAAAACTACAGCTTAACCCAATGTGTTTGAGGTGACAGATTATTATTTATGAGGGACTGGATTACTATGCTGGCTAGCTGTAGTATATAAATTAGTTCTCACTTCAGATCTTCCCCTCCCACAATGATACAAAGATAATGTGTGAAACCCTGGAAACAGAATCTTAGTATAAATCAAAGGATGGATTTTTAAAGTGCACCATATTGCATGCAATACTTTGAAGATGTGTATCAGAAATGCTCCTACTTCATACTGTTACATTTTCACTGCCATTTTGTTCTTGGTGCACTGAAGGTATGTATCCGTTGTGAGACAAGCTTAAAAATGACCGTGAGAACTTCACTTGAGGCACTGTTGCTCATTAATGAATGCTCATTGTGCAAATGAAATGCATTAAAAATTGCAACACCATTCCACGCTACAATGTGGCAGATTTCATACACAGTAAGACTTGGTTTGCATGATCGAAGATGCCATGCTGTCAGCTATTGTGGAAGTGCGGGAGGAAGTGAGTGCTTCCTGTCACTCCTGCTGGCTGACCTGGATGGAAAACTGGTACACTGAAGAAGGCCTGATTCCTGTCATTAGGCCAGAAAGAACAATAGTGAAATGCTCAAGCTGTGACAAAGGAAGAATATACTGTAGTAAATGGTCCTGCTCCAATATTAGTACTGTGCCCAGTATGACAAGACTGATTCTCAATGGGAGGAAGTGAAAGAAGAACACAGCTTTAAGCAGCACTGCAAGGATAAAGCCTCCAATCTACTGCTGTTGGTGGTCCTGGAATCTGCTTCCCAGCCACAAGTAGCTAACTCAGGGGAGCATGGCTCTGAAAAAGAGGAGATCAGGCAGCAGTTGTGAGGAGGTCTCATAGGGAATTGCAGAAAACCCCCAATAAAGAAAAGAAATCCCTGCTATTTTTAGAGAAATTCAGGTTTTGTGGGGATTTGAACAGTTCATGAATTCCCAACAATAGTCCATATCTACTTATTATGAAAGAATCTTGCTGGCTTTACAGAATTCAAGAGTCAATGAGGGTCTTTGCCAAAATCCAGCTCTTGCGGTTGTTTTTAAAGGTTTTTCTTTTTAAAAAAAATCAAATTCAGATTATTTCTTGCAGGAAGGCAGGACACAGCATGCAAGATTGTGTTTCTTGGCTTGCATAGAACTGAGCTCCTAACTTTTTGGCAGCTCGTGAGGTAAATGAACAAACACATTTCTATCAAAGCGAGTTGATTACAAATAATTTCCCCACTCCCATCCAATTCATCAAGCACTTTCCCATATCTGAAAAAGCGCTGCATGAATCAAGGAAAAGATCAAAAAAGCGGTTTAGTCCCAATTCCCTTTGACAAAGCCCAGTTCTTAGTCTGGTTCCCTTTTTATTCATTCTGATAGAAACTCCAATTCAGCAAACCACAAAGCACATGCTTAACTCTAAGCACAAACTTAAGTGTTTGTTGAATTAGGGCCAGAGGTTCTAGGAAGGATGGATTAATTCCCTATGAGCTTCCCAGTGAGGTCCTTAGTCCTAATGGTCCAAACCAATCCTGTTATTGTTTCCATTTGCACTCCCACACTGTGTTGTATCTTGGCTCCTGACCTTACGAACGGGATGGCATTCACTTCAGGACCTGATAATAATATTCCTCTGAAAGGGGAGGTGGAGGGCACTGCTGAGCACAGAACTAATCCATGACTGGACATACAGCCTCAGACCCTTTGTAGTCCCCACTGGACCAGTCACATAAAGGGCAATGTCTAACACTTGAACTAATATTTCTAGTACAGGAACACAGAGTGCTTCACCAAAGCCAGGACACCGTCAGTATCTGGCCCATAACAGCAACTGTGAACAAACTTTGAATAGTAGAATTTTTACCTCATCTTGTTGTGAATTTAGTAGCTGCAGTTTCATGTGCTTCATGTAGGCCATAGTAATTGGCATATTGTAATCAATCATACTGGTCACCAAAGTTGGAGGTTTTCCATTATCTGTAACATAAATATATTTATTCTGTATGATATAGTGGAGGGAACCTCTGTCTAATCTGCAGTCAAATGTCAGACAGTTTCTGTCATTTGGCTCCAACTTTGGCATTTTCAATTGCTCTTTGGCTGGACAGATAGACGTGTCTATGAGAAAATTATGTGACTCAAGCACAAACCCAGGAAAGAATATGACTAAATGACTACAGTGCATGCACCCCATCTAGGCCCTACTTTTAAATGGATGTATAAACATTTCCATAGAAAACTAAATGATTTCCTCCAGGTAAAATCATATTTCTACTGAGGATGAGCATGGCATTTCACTTCATCCCTTACGTGAATACAGAAGATTCACTACTTTATAACTTAACTAAATGAGATGATCTGACTTGTTGAACTGTTCCAGTCTACCAAATTTTTATGAACCTTCACTTAAACTAGGAAAATATAAATGGTTATTAGGAATAAAATTACTTTACATCCCACCATTTGACACTAAAACTACCTTTATGATCTGCTCCATCTGGGTTTAAATGCATTCTTTTCTGGCACTCTGAGCAGCTCATTAGAAACCGTGTCACCGCTTCTCTAGGCAGGAAGGCATAGGTCTCTGAAATCTGAAATGAATAACAAAATATAGGTGTTATTATATAAGCTGACTGAACATGATTTAACAGAACTGATCATTATATTTCCGTCTAAGGCGTATTATTCCATAATGCCAGGAAGCACAATGAAAGCATGTACTACATACTCTGCAGCATTTTCAGAAACATCTACCTAATCTGGCTGATTATCATTTAATAACTAATAATGGACGATTCAGAAAAAATGCACTCATTTTAAAAGGTGCTTTGTTTTCTTATTTATATTTTTTGCAATTTCTTTTCAGCAAAAATATTCACATATATCAGGCACCCAAATGAGGGGTTTATTTTAAACCCATTGAAAAGCTCTCAGCTATTTTTGTTACAGCATGTACCACAAAAACTTCCTTAGTTTCCAAGTTTTATTTATTTTAATTTTAATAATATGTAAACAAATGGCCCCAATAGATTAGTAATGTTAGTCTCCTTTCTCACGGTTCTATTCTTGTCTTCATTGCATCTTTTGTTGAAAATCTTCACAGACTCAATGATTAATACTCTGATTTAAATAAAACCTTTCTGCTAATCGCTCTAGAATTTAGCAGTCAATCAACCTCAATGGTTCCTTTGGCGCACCTTGAAGTAATACATTTTGGCCATCCAGTCCAAAATGATCAGATTTTCATATTTTATGTTCACACACAACCATAAAGTCTGACATCTGAGCGTGTGTTCATCTGGTCTCCTGCAGATCAGCAAACACAACTAGTGCCACAATGAATTTCTAGGCCTCAATTTGCCAATTGACTGCTTTGCAAAGCAGATTGCTCCTGAAGAGAGAGTCAGATTCAGCAGCAGAAATTAAAAGAGTAGTAGATTGACACCCACTTGTACTCTGCTGCTGGGAAGCCTGCAGCAATATCCCACTTAGCTACTGCAGGGTGACAATTCTGGTGTAATTTGAAATAGGGGACCAAAGTGAAAAGATGGCAGGCTAAGTTCAGAGGCGGTATGTGTAAAGGGGTGCAAGTTACATTTCAGTAAATGGGTGTGAGTGAAAGTAGGTCTAACAAAGCATAAGGGAGCAGGAAGAAGGTGAATTGGCCTATTTTAACCATCTTATCCCCTTCTTTTGGCAATCTGTCTCCTGGCTACTTAGCGCTGTAAATTACTCTCCCTTAAACACTTCAATGGAGCAGATTCAGAAGTGAAAATGTCATTAAATTGGTGTGAGTTTAAATTGGTGTAATTTATATGCTGATAGGCCCTTAAACTCACCCATCAATTTGTTTGAAGGGATAAAATAAGCAGCAAACTATGCATTAAAAATTACGCTTGTGAATTATACCATTATGTCTATGCTACTAATATTAAGGCTTTTTGATTGTTTCCATTATAGACCTCTAGGCTTCAGGGGTGTTATAACATGAGAAAATTTCTTTCTGTGCTGAAACTTGGCACATATTGTCTTAGCCTCAAAAGAAGTTTGTCTGAAATATTAAACTAAGCCACTTTTTATATTAGAAATTCTGCACACAAAAAAATTATTTGCATTTCTGATCAATTTTGCCCACTTCTACAAAACAAAAACAGCTGAGTTTTTTAAAAGCCTGAAAACATTGGCTTGAGTTTTTATAGCATCTAAAAAAATAACAAAATCAGCTAGAAATTAACATTTAGAAATTAGTAAGTGCACATGTGCAGCCAACGTTTTCATAAAAATTTAACACATTTAGAGTTTGGCTATGTTGAAATTAATGGAGCTTACCCATGGATTCATTAGTAGCCTAGAGTTGATAGGAATGCTCCATGTATTCTAAGCAAGCATTTCTGTCGAATGCTGATTCCACTTAAATAGGATTGAAATCCTTTGTGGGGAACAACTGAGTTAAGCCCCCGATTGGATGGGAGTGTTCTCCTGACTACAAGAGAACATCAACTCCCACAACTGAATTTGTTCACATGGCAGGTCCTTCTGTCTCCAACCTCCCACTATATGTATTCAGGGATACCTATCCTTATATAATGTTAACCTTGGTCCACTTCCCCTTTCTTTTAACTAGTGAATGGGCTCAGATTACTTAAATTTTATGGGCTAAATATTCAGCTGATGTAATCAGGTTTAGCTCAATGAGTGTGAAGTCATTGGAGCTATGCCAATTTCCACCAGCTCAGAATCTGGCCCATGTATCTTTATGCATTTATTTTTAAATGATAAATTGTGCTTCCCAGTAGTTTGCTACAGCACTGCTTGTGTGTGTGCAGCAAATTGATTCTCCTAGGGGTAGCAAATGGGAAAGTGATGCATTTTGCTTCCATCACCAGAAAAATTAAAATTGTGGGGCCAAATCATAAAATATCAGACCTGGAAGGGACCTCACAAGATCTAGTTCAACCTGCTGCTCAAAGCAGGCCCAATCCCCATTTAAATTATGCAACAGATTTTTTGCCCCATGTCTCTAAGTGGCCCCCTTAGGAATTGAACTTACGGGCCTGGGTTTAGCCAGCCAAGGTTCAAACCACTGAGCTATACCTCTGCCTCTGTACTTGTCTTTCTCCCAGAAGGAGTCCTGTTGAGTTAATTAGTGCTTTTCATGTCAGTGAGGACAGCAAGATTTGGTCAATGATCTTATTTCAGTAGAAAACATTCTTTGTGTCCTTCCAGTTCTACCAGAACAGTAATGGCCCAGTTCTGCAACCTTTACTCATGTGAATATTCCCATGGGTGTCAGTGGCATTGCTCTTCAGAGTAAATACTATAGTTAAGGGCTGTAAGAGAGAAGGACTTGTAACTTCCTAGCGTGCTCAACATCAGCTTCTCTCACACAAGGATGGAAGACTAGAGGAAGACTTACACAGATCATTAGAAAGTTCCATCAGTAGAAGCGTAAGTATAATACTGTGGCAGGTGGGGCTACCCCATGGCACCCCTCTGCAGGACCAAGCATGGTGTTGCAGGTGCCTGTTGTCCCAGTCCTCCAGTTGTGGCCATAAGCAAAGTATCAGGCTATATATAGTTCAATAAATATGACAAACTCAGACTTTGTCAATCTGCACCTTTAAACTACCAGACAAAACAACACAACTCCAGGGCAAATGCTTATCTGCAGTGCTTGAGGACAAGACCCTGGCCTGGCTTTTGGATTCTGTGCTATTACAGAGGAACTCCTCCTGCATCCCAATCTCACCCTGCACTGTCCTGAGAAGAAGGTGGAAAACATACTTAACAGGTCTGCTGGCTCTTGATTGGTCAGCATTTCCTGTTCCATTGGAATTTTAATATGTGGAGATAACTGCCTTTGTGTTCTGCCTTCAATGTTTAGATTATTTTAATGCATTCTGTGTTATTTATTATGTAGCCTTTTTTAGCTACATGATTATTTGTAAAACTAACAAGCACTAAGCTAAAAGGTAGGTCTTAGGGCACATGCAGCAAATGTGAGGAACAGAAGTAAGATTTTGCAAGTGAACTTAATAACCCCTAAGGCAATAACAACGAAGTACACATGTATATAGTATGGAAGAGATGGTGTGTCAGAAAAGCATATAGTTTCATTTCGTTTCTTAAAAAAAACCTCAGAAAGGAACCACTGGGGACAAGTAGAAGGTGGCATATAGCCCCAGGGCCATCAAATCAGGTTGTTGAACCAAATTCCTTGATGACAGCAGTGTAAATGACAGAGGCAGTGGGTGGAAGTCAAGGGATGCCCTCTTCCTCCCTGATGTCAGGCTAACAAATGAAGACAGACTTATTTCATAATTATTATTATTATTGTATGGTTTTATAGGTAACTGGGGTGCATTGTATACTGTTTAGATCAAGACCAAACAGCACCACGTCCAGAGCATGGAGGTTATGCTATGCAATCCCCATTCCCTCCTTCAAGTAATGGAACCAACATCCTGAATGGGCTAGAGATGGGGAATAGCAATTAGCTGACAAAGTGCCAGGAGATTCCGAAACTGCAGTATGTAGACAGCCAGAACAAATATGCTGATTAAAAATACATAGGGCTTGATTGTGCTCAGCCTGTGTGTGGTTGTGTGAAGGGATGGAGAGGGCACAAGGAACCCTTCTCACACTTTGAGGCCTGTGCTAGGTCTGGGCACAATTGCAGTCTTTATGCTTTCCCGAGAAAAAGGTCTGCTACAGGCAAGTGACGCTATTGGAAGGAAAGTGCTGGCCCATAGTCCTGCTCTGTCTCTATGCTGGCTAGTGAAATTTGCCTAATACTTGAGAATATGGGAACACAAGTTACACCCTGTCAAAGAGTGGCACTTTCCCTGGGAGCAATAGTTATAATGTTTAGAGGGCAATGGACAAGGTGTTTGTGTGACCTGATTTTTTCAAACTATCATGTGTCTGTCACTGTTCAAATCTTTTGCTTTAGAGGGTGGGAGAGAAGAGGAAAGAGGGGATAAGCTACATAAACTTTGGCTGCACAAATCAAACTGGGAAACCCTGCTTTTGAACCACCTGGGTGATCTGTTAAACCTGGCTCAGCTGACCGCTTACATTCACATATGTGATCAGAGACTTTCCATCAAATTGCTTTCCCTTGACATGTCAGCAACATGAGCATCTTATACTTCACATTCACACCACAAACCTATCCCCTTCCCATCTCACCTTCCTGTTACACTTTCCTCACTCCAGATGCTGCAAAATTAACAACTGTTTTCTATCCACATTGGTCCTGCTGCTTAGACATTGTAAGCCTCATCTCAAACCTCCTGTTTAGACATCTATCTTAAACCCTTTTAACATGTCAGTTGTCTGTAATACTTGTCATAGACCCCTACCTCATATGGAGGGGTTACAGGTTGGAAGGGATATGGAGTTTTAAGTATAATTTTAACAATTAATTTCCTGGCCTTTTGATTTTTTTAAATTAATTACAACTTTTTTCTTAAGAGAGAAAAGGCAGAATGGGGAAGAGGCTTTCAAAGGGGATGGAGCAGTCATCAGAGCTAGTGAAGAGAAAAAACTGAAATTAGAACATAATTGTTTTTTTCTAGAAGGGGATTCAATAGTAGCTTGTGCTAAATAAACATTCCTTCTGAGACTTTTAAAAAGTCAACAGAATTCTTTGCTCATAGAGTTTGTTTGGGGTTGTTGTTTTTTAATGAATGAATGGTGTATTTATGTGAACACAGAATTCTTCTGTGTTGATATATACTCTGGCATTTACAGAGGAGATAAATTAGCAATCGTGTGCTTAGGACCTGCTTCAAGAAGACTAGTCTAATTTACACATCAAATTCTGCTCTTGTTTTCATTGGTGTAAATCCAGAGTAAGCCCACTGACTTCAATATGCAGATATTTTGAATTGACAGTGGTGTGAGAGCAGAATTTGAAACCTGTGATGACAAAAAATGGCCCATGGTTTTGTTTCATGGCATTGGCACTGTTTCAGTTGTGCCAGTACTAAATCGCCTCTGATTTTTTTCTTTATCCTCTTTTAGCTTTTACATTGCTGAAGGTCCCCATTTCCTGCTCAGTAATACATTCTGACAAATATCCAGTTAGGGATCTACTCATTGTCCCATGGATGATGTAAGGATTCACACTAACAATTGTAGGGTAAATGAATCATACAGGTAGGGGAACATGACCCTACCTATAATTTACCAAAGTGGGGTACTTACTGTATGTGATTAGCTGCATAAATTATATAAAAATCCATCATAAACAAATCTATAGAGCGAAGTTAACGTCTTCTGTAGGAAAGCTCAAGGGCAAGAAAGAGAGCTTTAAGACTTGTTCCTTGAGCCTGGCTCAGCTGTGCTCAGAACTGGACCTGAGAGGAGCCAAAGGTGCCCCTGATCTTGGGGCCTAAGAGAGGCCATTTTGGTACAACTTAGGTCAGGCTGAATTGTCCCCGTTTGCCATGGTCCACAGAGACCAGTTCCAACAGTTGAGGATTACTGGATTGCTGCCACACTCCAGCCACATCCTTTTGCTCTAACCACATCTCTGGCAAGCCCTCTGTGCCTGGGCATCAGTGCAGGGCCCAGACAGGGATTCTCTTTCCACTACTGAAATGGACATGAACTTGAAGAGTTCCCAATACATTCTCTCTTCAGGGGAAAAGGAGATGTCGCAGGAGATGTAGGAGACCTGGAGATGTAGCTTTGCAATGGTGAGAGGGTCCTCAAGGATTACAAAACTAGACTAGGATTAGAGTTCCTCTATAATAGCCCAGAATCCTAAATTCTCCCTGTGGAATCCATGTCTTTCCATGCTGTATTCTGTCCTCTTCTTCCACTGGCAGGATAACTCACTCAGGAGCTGACTCCCCCATTACTACTACACAGTAACCCCTGCTCTACCGAGAGAGATGCCAATGAGAGGAAAGTTAATGCTGCTAACAACAAAATTAATTTGTGAGTGCATTTCTGAATCCCACAGACCAGTGGGCCTGGGTCCAAGAAGCCTTAATATGCCTCTACTTCTAAGTGCTAAACACAACAGGCATTACTTGTAGAGAAATTACTTTGTGCAAAGACTTGGCCATTTTCTCCTCTGCTTGTATTCAATGCATAGCAAAATAAAACCAAACTAGAAGTGAAAGGGGAGTGCAATGAATTTAAGGAAAGGCATATTCGGCCAGGTTACCTTTTCTTGCTTCTTCAAAATTTCTTATCTCCTTGTGAGCATTTTCACAAGGGATCTGAACGTAACTACATAATGTAACATGAAACAGAACCATGATCTGGGAGGCTAGAAGAAAGTCCCATACTTAAAGTCATATTCTGGATGCAGTTGGACAATGCAAATCAGGTAATGTGCTTCTGTAAAAGTTCATAAAGGTTAATTGTCTATTTTTTGTGTTTTATCCTGAGACACAGAGACTAGGCTCCTGGTTCCTGGATAATGGTAAATATATATACAAAAATGCAAAATAAAGATGCTAAATTTTTTGAAAGATGTAAGTTGAGGCCCTGCCTTACTCCAGTTTTATGCTGGTACAATGGAGAGCAAAAGAGTAATGTGGTGATCAGTGAGGGCCTGAATATACTCCTGAGCTGGACTCCCAATGGCAGATTAGCCACTGGGCCGACAGGGCCCGTGACCAGGGGTTCCAGCCAACTGTGAGGCCTTGGAGCCCCGGGTGAGCAGGGAAAGACCCATTGCCCTGAGCCCATTCCCAGGCACCAGAACTGGACAGGTAGGGTGGGGCAGCAGTGGGGGAAGCATCCTGTGCCCCTGACCCCACTCCCCAATGGCCAGGCAAGGGAAACCCCTGCGACTCCAGACCCCACTCCTCGGCAGCAGTGCCAGGCGAGCAGGGCAGGCGCAGCACTGTGGGAAGCCCACCACACACTCCTGACCCTGCTCTCTGGCAGCAGTGCCAAGTGCGGTGGCTGGGAAAGCCCTCAGCCCCTCCGGACTCTGGCCTCAGCAGCAGCCAGGCAGTTGGGGGACAAAGCTCCTCTGGTCTAGGGGCCACAGTGGGGGGGGGGGGGGAAATGAGGGAGACCCTGGGTGGAACAGGGGCAGGGCCCCAGGGAAGGGTCATAAAGGGATGAAGCCGTGTTCATATGTGGAGGGGGCAGAGTGGGGATGGGACCACAGGTGGAAGGGTAGGGAGAACCCCCCCACACACACACTTGCTCTGGCCCAGGGCTCCAGAAAATATTAATCCACCTCTTCCTTCTGCAATACTTGTTACTCAATCAATGAGAGAACTAAGGTAGAACTGTTTTGTTGTTGCCAAGGCAAGAAGTTTGAAAGGCAAGAAGTAATGAAGAGAGAGAAAACAAACTAAGGTAGTCATGAATGTTTATGGACTGGCAATGCTGAAAACTAAAGAGCCTCTTTTAGTCTAACGAGTCCATGTATAATTCAAGCGTCTGTAGTGTGATTTCTACATTGCAGTGATGAGTCATTTCCAGTAATTCTCTTTATACAGGTGATTGTAACTCAGTTTTAAGTCTACCGATGGTTTAAGTCTACTAAGGTCAATGCAGTTATACCAGAAATGAATCTGGGGCCTGTGTCATAGTAAAACGGACAGGAAATGGTTAAGGGCTACCTGCCTGTCACATGACCTACCAAGGGCTTTAAAGATGAGTGTGTCCTATTTCTTTGGGGACGGGCCTGTGTACTCCAAAGAACAGGCTCCTTTCACTTTTCTCCCTTTCCCTAAATACTTGTGTGCCTGTGGAACAGCAAAGCATAAGCACCAGGAGGATTATTTCTGGAGAAATGACTTTACTGCCCGTGATGTTTAACTTCACCATCTGTAAGCTAATGTGATCTCCCCAGAACAAAGACTTTGTTTTTTAATGTCTGTAAACATCATGGGCAATTCTGGAACTAATTAATAATCACTATATACATTGTTTTCTCTAGTCTGCTACAATATTTGCTAAAATCTGTGTTAAAATGTTATAGGTGTGATTTAAAACCCCAAAAGCAAGACAATTCTTGTTTCCCTGCAATACATATAAGGCCGAATTTTCTGCTCACGCAAGTCCACTGGCATTAATAGTGTTACATCAGCAAAGAATTTGGCTCATAGATGTGTAATAGTGTAATCTAATAGTGTCAGTCTCTAGATGGTCTTATATACCATATGAACTAGGACACTTGCATGTAATAGGGTCAGTAAGAAGAATAAAAAAGAATGTACTTGCTCTTGTTAGCCAAATTAGCAACTTACTGTCATTTTTCCATTGTTAAGATTCATATACTGAGCCCTAGGGGGAAAAGTCTTGGCTCTGCACAATACAGTTTGTATGATTCCTTCGGGGTACTTGAAGTCAAGGTAGAAGGAGAGAATGTGAGCTTACTATATAACTCCATACTATAACACAGATAGTTTCCTAAGCAATTAATGCTTTCTGTGTTGAGGAATCCTGCAGTTTGTTTGACACACTTTTCAGCTGATGAAAATGTACAGCAGCTCCCTCCAAAATACTATTATCACAGAACCACTGAATAACATAGTTATCTTCCTGTGCAGCATCATTATGTAAAGTCCCACTGAAAGTGTAAAAGTGCCATTCACTTCCACAAAGCCTTGCAATTTAAAATTAATACCTGTGGTGAAGACTAAGGCTGGTCAGTTCACAAATTGAGCCTAGATATGCCAGGATGGTATGCTGGGCAGTTTTCAGCATGACACACTGATGTATTCCAGCACTTCAGCATCAGGAACAGAATGGGAGGGGAGTCCTCTTTCAAAACTGAAAAAAGTCTTAAACTCTGTTCAGAACAAGAACCAGGTGCAGATTCAGGCCTTTTCTTACATTTTCCAAACTTGTTTACCCAGAAAAATACAAGCCATAGTTAATTTAAGTTCAATACCCTTGCCAGTTTCTTTGCCTTACTAATCATGCAATATTCAAACTTTTGATTAGTGCTGACAGAATTATGAAAAAGCAGGTTCACTACTAAGGTATTTGAATTTAATTTGCTGCTGTTTGTGGGGTCATAATAATCATTATTCACAAGTATTCAGGAAGCTGATGATATTCATGAAAATATTTATGAATCCCAAGAGTTCCAGAAGAGTGGCTGACATTCAGAATTTTCTCTTCATCATTCCCTTGTTAAAAAAATTAAATCATCCCAATCAGGAAGCAGAAGTGATACCATGTGACCAATCATATGCCATGAATTGTGAACATCAAATACCAACTAACTGTAGCAAACAGTTCATGAACCACCCATGCTCTGAAAATTTGTTCACCCAAACGATTTGCTGAATAGATATGATGAATACATTCACAGGACTCAAGAATGATTCACTGATGACACATGAGGCTGAAAATCACCACCGTTTTGGTTCAGCTAATACTTTTGGAGTAGCTGCCATACTGACTTGGATTTATAAAACTCTAGGGCCTAAATGGTTTGGAACATGATTCCTTGAGAGACTCCCTCCCTTTCTGTGAGGCACCACAGCAGAAGTCATCTGGCTTGGTTGAGCTTTCCCAGCTAGTCAAGCAGAGTCTAATTAAGGTTTCACTTAAAAGGGGAGTGCAAAAGCTGATGTTAGTTTGTTTTGGAGTTTTTCTTTTTTCATAGAATTATTGTATTTTTTAAAATTATATATATGCAGTTTGTCCCTGGGACATATAATTGGATACACTTTGTAAACCAACAAATATCACTAGTACACAAACAAACATTGATAATTACACAGTAACTTGCACTGGGGCTGCTGCATCATCATCTGATAACTATGTAATAAATGTCACCACTTATGTCACCACTGTAATAAAAATTAACATCAAATGAAACCGCTGTACAAGCTACTTAACCTACACAAATTGCTTCACAGGCACATTAGCTGCCTTTGCACATTATTCATAATATATAAAGGCCTGATCCAATTGAAATCAATGGGACTACTGACAGTAGTAAGTATTATATCTGTATTATAGATATTTGGAGGGTTGTGCCCTAATGTACTTTATTTACAGGCAATAAACATTCAACATACTTACTACATGAAGTCCCTTTGAAATTAAGAGTTCAAGTGATATGTTCATTACAATAGAACACAGTAGCAAAATTAATGCATAGCCAGTGAACAATGAAGATAATACTACTTTTATTAACGCATAGCTAATGACCAATGAAGCTAATACTATTTTTATTAGTATTTGAAGACCAAGCTTCAAAACTGGCTATGGTGACAGTTAAAAGTTATTTAGACAGTTATTTTTGTTACATCACTGCATAACTTGGCATAATTTTCAAGGTCATCTTTTATACATATATATCTTGTGGGTCAATAATGCTGAGGTCAAGTTATGAAAAATCTTACACAGACCTGGCCTACACTATGAAATAGCCTAGAAATAAAATATTTTTAAAAGAATGTGCCACCCAGTAAAAATTATTATGCATCTAGAAAGTTTCAGTATAGCCTGAAAAAAAAACAGTAATGGAAAATTAACTGTTTCTTGTACTCAGTAACTAAATTTTAACTGTAGGTATCTGACATTTTGAGCTTTCTACATATTTTGTTGCTCTTTATGTTAAGAATGGCTCAAATGATTTACATTTTATTTATTGTTTTAGTTTCTAAAGATTGCATCCAGGTTAACGTGCATAAAGATGCAGCTGGAAACTACTGGGATAATGGTCCCGGAAGAGAAGAAAAGTGATAAATTCTTAACTATGATGGAGACACTATTGAATTCTGCTATATAATGTGTGTATGTGTGTATTGTGTACACAGTATATATACTGGTACATAATGTGTGTGCATAAATTTGATTGCCTTTCTCACATGAGTAGCTCCATTAAAACCAATGGGATTACTGATAGGAGTAAGATCACTAATTTACAGACAAGGCAGTACTTTTTATTTATCTTGGAAAGTAACAGTACACATTTTATTTGTTCCTTTTAAGAAGGGAAAATGTTATATTTGCAGAAAGATACTGCTCCATTAAACATCAGATTACAAATATTTCAAGACCGAGGTTGAATTGGAATGTCTAGGTCAAACTATAAAATCTAGTTCCAAAGTCAGAAAGAATTTCCTCTCTAGTCAGCTAGCTTATACTGGTTTAATATCTGACCAGTCAACAGATATGCCATTGAATCTACATGCTTTTCAACTTTTGTTTTCAGGAAAAGTATTACAAATCTGCCGACCATTAAATAAAATGTATTTACTGTATATAATAACAAAGTATAATGGAGATTTCAATCATCTGCTGAAGTACAGCAGTTCACTTAACAAACCTTAATGGTTGCATCTTGACAGTCTTCATAAACTGGAAAAACATCTGCATTTCAATTTAATAATAATTTAAAATAATACTATTATCATGGAGCTTCATTTTAATAAATTATCAAATCAATTTAGGATGCAGTTTAGTTGAAGCCTCTTTGGTCCCAAAATATTAGAGAGACAAGGTGGGTGAGATAATATTTTTTATTGGACCAACTTCTTTTGGTGAGAGACAAGCTTCTGAGATTAAAAAGACAAGCTCAGAAGCTTGTCTCTCTCACCAACCAAAGTTGATCCAATAAAAGATATTAAGTCACAGGCCTTATCTTTCAAATCATATTAAAACAGCCAAATTCCTTGCTGGTGTAAATAGGCAAAACTCCACTGAAGTCAATAGACTTGCACCCATTATACCATTAGAAAATTTGACCGTAGGCATTTTCAGCCTCTATGTTTGCATATATGCACACACATGTACCCACACAGAAAGTGATGGGCTCTAATACTTCTGGCCCAACTGTGAAAAACACAAAATCACCAATCTAAAAAACCAATAAATAGATATGCAATTGTGTTACTATATTTTAAACTTACAGATGTTCTGGTTTTTCGTTTACTTACTGCTTTATAAGTTCTCTTTTGTCCAGCATGCTTTCGAATTTGTTCTCCATTAGGCCCTGTTTCCACATGCATGGAATAGATAATGTCAAAGAAATCTTCAACCACAGCTACCCGCCTTAAAGACAGCTTCTCATCTACACCTACTCCATCCTGAAAAAAAGATAAGGAGTGCAGGATGAATAGATGAATTATGATAATCATGGAACGCATCCCCCGTTAGTGAGATCTGATTAAATAAAGACCCTTACATAGAGATCTGAAGTTCATTATCCCAGAGCAATACTTAACAATTCAATATATTACAGTAACATCATTATACAATAAATATATGATCATAAGAATAATGAAAAAGCCTTCTTTTAAAAGGGAGGTCATTTGATTGAACTGCTATATTATGTAGACAATACTTTTAATTATACATTGCTATTTAAAAAAAATCATTTACACTTGTTTCTGCCGGTCCACAAACAGCATTTTATAAAAATACTTAATTAAAGATTGTTATTCACAGGTAACCTAGTGGATAGTAACTATTAATGCAAATGAAGTTATTGCTGTAGAAGTTATTGCCATTCCTTAGAAAACCTATTTGAAAATTCCTTTTATGAAAACTCACTTCACTGGGGGTGGCCAACCTGAGCCTGAGAAGGAGCCAGAATTTACTAATGTACATTGTTAAAGACCCACAGTAATATGTCAGCAACCCCCCCCCACACACACACACACACACCAGCTCCCTCCCCTGCTTCCCGTGCCTCCCACCCACCAGCAGCCCTGCTGATCAGCACCTCACCACAAATTCCCAATCAACTGTTTTGTGACATGCAGGAGGCTCTGGGTGGGATTGGAGGTGGAGGAGCGAGGGCATGGCAGGCTCAGGGGAGGGAAGGGTTGGAGTAGGCGCAGGGTCTGTGGCAGAACCAGGTGTTGGCAGTGAGCACCCCCCGGCACATTGGAAAGTTGGCACCTGTAGCTGCAGCACTGGAGTCGGTACCTATACAAGGAGCCTCATATTAACTTCTGAAGAGCTACAGGTTGGCCACCCCTGCACTACGCCATAGATAAAACAAAGTATTATTTTAAAACATTAAGGTTTTGCACTCTGATGTCTGACTGGAAAAAGTGGCAGCAAATTGTGGACCTCTTAGCCTGATGTTAAAACGTGATCAAAGCTGTGGGTGCTCAGGACTTCTAAAAAGTCTGACTCATATGTCTTAGGAGTTAATCAGCACAATTCAGTTGTTGTCCATTGGAGATTTTTTTTAAAAAACTGTATGTGAATTTGTACTGATGAAAGTGCAGGCAGGCCTGGCGCATACAACCGGACAATGAGCATCAATCTTGAGTGGCACTATTCCTGTTTTGCTAGGCTAGCAATCACACGAGCAGGCCGGGTTTGGTGATATAATACAAGGGTGTGTGGACTAGGATGAGAATAGCTAATTCATTTGCACTCATGAGCCAAAACAGAATTTGAATTTAGTGCCTCCTAACCCTCGATGTGAATGTCGTGTAAAAAATGCTTTCAAAACTTAACATGTTAGCAACATCATACTATTATTACTACTATATTTAATGCTACTATGGAACAAGTTTATGTTGGCCCATTTGTAATAAAACACTTGCAATTCTGGTGCTGTTGCCAAATAAAAGCCTAAGATAAGAATTGAATAGACAATTGCTGCACTATCACTTCAAGCTGTAATACACCACTAATAAATTCTTGCCAATCTATTCTTGAAAGCCTGCTAGATATGAATAAATGCATTCTAATGATTTGTTCTTTTTTATTCTATCCCGCTTATCTTATTTTATTTTCAACAAAGTTCATGAACGGACTCTTCTCACGGTTTATACAAATGTGTAAGCAGAGTCAGTATGAGCTCTACCCTGACAACTGGTGGTGAGTTGTGGAAAAGGACTTCAAGGGCACATGTTATTTGCATGGGAACACCCACCCCGTTGCCTGCCCAAATGGTCACTTTGGCTGCTGTGGGATCCCCAGTTTCTCTGTTATTGAGGAAGGAAGAATTGTTATCCTGGTTACATGAATCAAGGACAGTGGAACTGTACTTGGTCTTTTATGACAGAGGGACTCACCTTAAACTAGGTAGTATTCACTAGGCAAGGGACAGGGGTTCCAAAAGCCAGTGAATTGAGTGAGACTGGGAACAGGTATTTGTACCTGGTGGTATGGGCCCTAAACACCAATTGCACTCTCTCTACTGTGTAATATCAGAGCTAATTTGGATTCCATTAGGAGTCTGGTTATAGAATGCAGAGCTGAATTCACTTTGGACCAATGGTGCACCAGCACTGAGGCTCCCCTACTATGAGCTGAAATCACTGAGTACTGTGTTAAGTAGTAGGGGGTCCTGAAGATATATTGGGGAGTGGCTTGGTGGATGTCTGCTGATAGAGAGGAACAGCTCGCAGGACACCTACCAGAGAGGAGCAGCTGGCGGAGGGGAGCGGCTTGCAGTGAAGGCTGCAGCAGAACCCCACAGAGAGGTGGGGCAGTTGGCCATTTTTGTGCATAAAGTGCCCCTTTACCTTCCCCCGCATTTCCACCCAGGCTGGGGAGGGGGTAAAACTCTGCAGATGAACTTTGAACTCTGGGGCTGCACTGACCACAGACATACACTTTGGGGTTGCTGGACTCAAGAACCAAAGGAAAAGGACACGGCCCAATTTGCTTGGGGTGGGTTTTTTTGCTCATGGTTTTTGTTATGAATCCTGTTTGTGGTGTTTCCCCAACATAGTGCCACATTGTTTCTCTCTGTTATTAAAAGGCTTTTGCAAGAGGAGCATTATTGCCTTGCGAGAGGAGAATTATTGTGCTTGCGAGAGGAGAATTATTGTCTCTTAGAGGCGCCAAGGGGGTGGTATATATATTTGTCCCAGGTCACTGGGTGGAGGCTTGAGATGATTTTGCATTGTGTTATTGGAACGGAACCCCTAGATACTGAACCTGGCCCTTGTTGCTGCCAGCTCTGAGGGGCAGAAGGGTTACAAATGTTTTGCATTTCTATAGCACTTCCCACTCGAGGATCATTAAACACTTCCCCAGTGGGTTTTTCAGTTCTACACAATGTGCTTCAAAGCTGTCTCCCCCTATTATACAGTTAAAATCCTCAGTAGAGATTGACCCAACCCACATCCCAGATTTGAACAACCCTAAACCTGGGGAAGTTTGCATTTGAAACTCTGCAGCTCCTCTGACCCATCTCTAATCATTACCTATTCACCAGACAAAAAGCACTGTGGATTCCCTAATGCTTTCAAGCACTCTTTTTATGGTGACAGTGTTATTTCATGTCGTTTTCAGAACACTAAAACTTTGTGGTGTTGATTAACTGGTAAGAACTTAATCTGTTTATTCCTAATGAGTATTGTTAGGAAATATGCTAGAGGGGTATTCTCTTGTAATTAAAGATAAATGCATTACAGCAATATTAATTTGAAAACAGAGGTGCTACATCACCATAGCTGACAGCATCACAAAGGTGTTCAAAGAATAAGCTGGAAGAAGAAATTGTTGTGAGAAAATGTATTTTGGTGTCTGCCGCATGCAGTGGTCTTTCTAGAAGTTGCCCACAATCTCCTTTCAAAAAACAAACAAACAAGAAAGGAAAGCCTCCCCATAACACTCAACCATGCATTATATTACTTCTTATTCAGATATCAGAGAATCAGGGAAAACTTTCAAAATCGGGGAAGTCAGTATAAATGGCATATAATGTTTAATATGAAGACAGTACAGTTACAGTAGACTCTCAATTACCCAGGATTGGATTAACCAGGATGTGGATTAACCAGGATGTCAACAAAAAAAATGCGTAACTCACAGGGCCAGCTCTGGCTTTGCTGCCACCCCAAGCACACACACAGAAAAACCCCACCAGGGTGCAGTGCAGCCAGTGAAACACCCCCCCCCCCCTCGGCGCAGGGTGGCTGGTGAACCAACCCCCACTCCCCATATTTCCTATGGATGGTGTTTGTCCAGGATTTTATTAACCAGAATTATTTTTTCCCTATCATCCTGGATAATCGAGAGTCTACTGTATTTAACATTTATAGTGTGGCAATACTTATAGATCAGCCAATGCATGGGCTCGTTCTACCAGGTGTTGTAGAAACGTACACTGAGAAACCTTGCTCCAAAGAGCTTGCAACCTAAAAGGCAAGTCATAACAGGTAGATAAGACAAACAAGCAAGCCATCATGGAAAGTGGGAGTTGAGGTTAGGGGTAACGAAAATAATAGGATGTGAGCAGTTCTTAACCACTCAGGAGCCGTATATCTAGCTCTTAAAACTGCAGTCTGTTAATGACCAGGCAGGTGGTGTATGAATTACAGCAGAGGTGAGTTTTGATGAGTTTAACTTGAATGATGATAAAGTGGCTTTAAAGATTTTGACAGTACAGTGCAAAATAAAGACCATGATTTCCCAATTCTCCAAAGTCAATCAGGAAAAAGAAGAAGGGATGCAAAGGCCCAACATTTCCATCCAGAACATAACAGTTTTGAAATGGACACCAGCTATCCCAAGTTCTTTGCTTCCTCATGACATCTCATCATGTTTTTCTTACAATATTACAATTTGCAAAAAAATATGACAGCCCAGTTCTACTTTGAAAGTTGATTTGGGGAAAATTTTTCCAAAAGTGTCTAGATAATCTAGGAGCCTAAATTCCAGTTTCAAAGTGAAGTAGGCACTTAGGGTAGGTCTTCATTACCCGCTGGATCGGCGGGTAGCAATCGATCTTTTGGCGATCGATTTATCGCATCTCATTAAGACGCTATAAATCGATTGCCAGCAGTGCTCCCATCGACTCCAGGACTCCAGCTCGCCACGAGGCGCAAGCTGGAATCGATGGGGGAGTGCGCCGCCGACCGCCACTGCCATGAGGACAGCAGGTAAGTCGGCTGAAGATACGCCGGCTTCAGCTACATTATTCACGTAGCTGAAGTTGCGTATCTTCAGTCGATCTCCCTTCCTCCCCCCTCCCCCCAGTGAAGACAAGCACTTAGAAACCGAAATCTCATTGAAAGTCAATGGATTTAGGCTCCTAAGCCACATAGGTGCTTTTGAAAATATTAGCCATTAACAATTGCACTGTAGGGGTCCATGTTTATTGTCTCACTGTGATTTCCCAAGCAAATGTGCTCAGGCTACAAGTAAATAGATGTTTTCTCTAACTAACAACCCTACAAACTCAACCTTAACTTGGACAACTTGGGTTTTTTCTTTCTTACATCTCATCACCAGTAATAAAGGCTTTGCTGGCTAAACTAATGATTAGGAGTCACTTACGTAACCCACATTTTCTTCAGTCGGCTCACTGGAACTTTGTGAACAATTAGGTTGATCATTCACAAAGAGAAAGGGAACCTACCTCAATCTTCTTAACCTATGTGGGCTCTGCCAGACTGACAGGAGAAAAAAAATGTCACAAGTAGACCAGCAGTGATGCTGAATGTAGATGAGAAAAGATCTATTCAGTAAAAAGGCGCCATTTTAACACAATCAGTTTTCATAGTGGAACAGCTCTTTAATAAATGGTTTTAAAATCAAAGCTATTGAAACAAAAGTGCATGTAGCTCCAAGTCCGAGAACATCAGTGCAATCTCTTTGTGACACAGCCAAGCCCAGATACCCCCAGTTATGCCCTTGCAGATATATTACATCTGTGTTTGACCATCTTCTAAATATTTCACCAGAGGAGGTTGTGTGTGGTCTCTATCAAATGTTAAACAAGTAGCTGGTTGTCATGGTTATTGTGGCATGTTTGTATAGAAAACATTTGTAGTTGTGTAAGATGTAGAATATTGGCTTCCAAAATGGATGGAAATTAAAATTGTCACCTGAGCCTGTGTGGGTCTCAGAACTGACTCAATCAACACCAAGAACAATTGACATTTATGGATTCAGTCCTGCCCTGTGTTTACACTCTGGAACAGACGCAAACTTGAGCACTGACAAAGACAAAAGTCTGAGACTGGATTAGAGAAGGAAAGAAGGCACAAATGTTATCCATTAGGGAAGCAACAGTCTGCTAGTCGGAATTTCTTGTGAAAAGTGGATCCCAGCCCTCTGTCATGGACAAGTGCTATAAGGACTTATCAGGCAGAAAAGTAACCTGTTAATAAAAATAGGCTATAGTTTGCATTTTATATTTTTATTTTACTTGTAACCTTATGTTTCTACAGCCTTTTACTTTCCTTTATGTGAATCTGTAACTCAAAGTTTGTTAAATAAACTTCCATTTGGTATAGATACATCTAAGTGCCTGTGCTAAGGAGAGTTGTTGAACAGAGATGAAACCAGTAAATTGGGGTGCACTGCTTCCATAGAGGCAGTGGATCGGTGTACATTCTGGAAAGGAAGGGGACTGGGCACTCACGTGTAACAAAGTGGAGTGTGTAAATTGCTAGCCTGCTTGGAGAAAGAGTGGGCCACTCTGTGCTTTTCTGAGGCTCAGGGCAGCGCCAGCCTCTTCCCGCACTTTGCCATGAGGCCCTGCTCCTCCTCTCCCCCCAAGGTCCTGCCCCCTGGCCAAGCCAGAAGCCAAAGTGAGCAATAGTAAGAGCTGCCCAGGGAGCCTGGGATGCTGAGGAGCCCCGGACTCTCCACCTGCCCTAGATTTACCTCAAGTCATCCTGAAAAGTGTCACATTCTTGTTACATTTCTTGGGAGAAATTAGCCTAATAAAACATTCTCTTCAGGCTTGAATAGAACCATCAGAATCTTTACAGTGTTTGAAAAAACATTCCTATAAAACTAAACATATGATGGATCTAAATAAAAGGAAAACTAGTAGAAGATTCATTGATCTATAAAAACTTGCTTAGGTCCATAAAAACCTCTGCTGTAAAACACCAACAAGAGTAGTATCTACAAAACATAATGAGTAGATATCAACAGCAATCAACATAAATATTTTTATTACAAAATATAAATTACACAGAAACTCGATATTCTGTGGATGCAGAAGAAGTATATCTAACATTATTCTGACCCTCGCTAGTTTATGAGAGCAGCAGAGTTAAACCCGGAAGTGTACAGCTGCCCCTCTGCCAAGTGGTAGCAGATTTTCAGGCCTTGCAGATTGGGATTCCAGTTAGAGGAGAAATCAGCAACATGGAGTTTGGATGTATTCTTGGTGCGACTTGTTTTATTTCCACTACATATACCAGTCCTTGAACAGAGGTTGTCACAAGTGGCAAGCAAGCAAAACCCCTTTCAGAAATATCAGCCCAAGACTAGTACCCAGTTTCCAGGAAGTTACTCCGCACCAAAAACTGACACTTGTTAGATTAAGGCAAAGAGAAAACTCTGTTGCTGTTTGCAACAACTCATTCAAAAAGAATAGCATCACCAAACTAACAATACAGCATTTCTTCAGAAGACTTGAATACTTGAATACTGCTTGAATACTAAGAAAAAGAACTTCTAAACTATGCGTAACAACACAAGGTGGTGACACCTGCTGTAGTCATATGCAACTGTTTAATTAGTACATTTCCTGTACTTAATATTGTAAATAAATTATAATTATTAGTAGAAGGTAATTGTAGTGCATGTAAAGGAGGAGCATGGTACACACCTGCCTTCAGAAAAACCTTTAAAATGCTGACCATGTTGAAAATCCTGCTATATGATCCTTCATTCATCTACTCTATCAGTAAATATAAAGAAAATTACTAATATGACAACCATTCAGAAGGGTCTCTTGTGCCATCCTAAATTAACAAATCTCCATCTTGCATCAGCACATCAATCTGCAATACCAGGAATCCTAACCACAACCCTTTCAGCATAGTTCAAAATATTATACACTTCAGAGAATAGAGTCGCAGGGAATTAGTAATAGTATCCATAGCATTGAACATCTAAGTTATTCCTTTCTATTCAGCTCAGATCTGTAAGTGATCTAAAGTTATTTCCATTTGATAGCAAGCATTTAGTAGTCTAAGTTAAATAAACTGATGGTCTCCAACCAGTTAAGAAAGTATACATAGCATTAAAAGAAAAATTTACCTACTCTAATAATTTATAGTTTCTGCAATTCCCCACTGTTTCAGTTTGGATGGGTAATATCTCCTTCTACCAGCAGATGGAGAAAGCAAAATCTGTCAGACCCATATAAAGGGTCAATTTATTCTGAGGAATCCGGTTTCTGAAACTTCCTAAGCCATCAAATCCACACAGAATAAACCGATAAGTGAACAAATCAAACAAACTGTGAAAAAAAGTCATGAAAATAAAGAGAAATCAAGTGAGATAAAATGAGCAACTTTCATTGCTAATTCACGTGCCATAGAGATAAGAGATTAAATATAAACAGCAAAAGCTTGATTACATTAAAAGTTTAATGTTTTATTGTGTTTTGTTTTAAAAGAATTTATATAAAAGCCTCAAGTGAAAGAATGTTTTCTGGCTCTAAATGGGGATATCTAAATAGCTATTAGGCACTGGTGAGGCCACACCTGCAAGTATTGTGTCAGTTTTGGTCCCCCACCCCCATTACAGAAGGGATGTGGACAAATTGGAGAGAGTCCAGTGGAGGGCAATGAAAATGATTAGGGGGCTGGGGAAATGACTTATGAGGAGAGGTGAAGGGAACTGGGGTTATTTAGTCCGCAGAAGAGAAGAGTGAAGGGGGATTTGATAGCTGCTTTCAACTGAGGGGAGTTCCAAAGAGGATGGAGCTAGGCTGTTCTCACTGGTGGCAGATGACAGAACAAGAAGCAATGATCTCACATTGCAGTTGGGGGAGGTCTAGGTTGGATATTAGGAAATGCTATTTTACTAGGAGGGTGGTGAAGCTCTGGAACGGGTTACCTAGGGAGGTGGTGGAATCTCCATCTTTAGAGGTTTTTAAGGCCCAGCTTGACAAAGCCCTCTCTGGGATGATTGAGATTGTGTTGACATTGCTCTGAAAAAGGAATTGACTAGATGACCTCCTGAGGTCTCTTCCAACCCTAATGTTCTATGATTCTATGACCCAGCAGGGTTTGGAGAAAACAAATCAGATTAACTAAAAGTCCCTTCCTCCTATGTCTCCTGTGGCAGTCCAGAAGAAGGGGAACTCCCAAAACAATACTCTGACACAAGAATAATAGGGTCAATGCTGAAAGCCTCCTGAGATAAGTCTGAGATTTTACTTGACTGGTGCACACAGAACCCATCTCACCAGGCAGTGATCACAGACTCCTGTACATTTTAGACGAGGTTATCATCTGTTGGAATCAGTGTAACTCTGTTGAATTCTGTAGATGTGAAAGAGATTGCAGTAAGGAAACATCTCCCCTTTTTCTCCATGAAAAGAATAGTATTTTGGTACAATAGTCTTCTGATGGAATAGGGGAGGAGCTTTGCCTTTAGCAACATAGGACCTACAGATGCAATAATCACACTTACTTCATAGTATCTTTGCAATCTTATTCAGGCTTCTTGGCTTCTATACTGAATGGCCTGAACGTTGGCCTCCATAGTTCAGCTTAAGTAGATATTCAAGCTATATTTATACATTGGATGTACAGAAACTTTTTCTTTGTCATCCCTAGAAGTCAGGATGAAAGATAGAACTATCACATTGTCAGTCAAGTTGAAGGGATCTTAGATAGGAAATGAAGAACCTGTCCAGTCACCCACATGTCTTGTAGTAAAACTAAATGGGGAGGGAAAAACAGATGGTTACTAGGAATATGATCTTGAGATTAAGGAATTTCTTTCAAACCAATTTCAAAGCCTTGAAGGGGTGGAGGATGGTGTAAAGGATTCTGTGAGAGGTGGAACATTTTGGGCTGAACCTTGGCTTGAGTTTATCAACTGCTTTTAAAGATAGATGAACAGCTCAAAACAATGAGTTTATCCAACTGAGCACTAAAGCTTGCTGTTTCTACTCTAGGGCTTTTCTTCACTAGGAGAGTAAGTCTACCTAAGTTAAGCTACTCCAGCTATGTGAATAATGTTACTGGAGTCTACGTAGCTTTGGTCAACCTACCCCAGTGTCTTCACGGCACTGAGTCGATGGGAGATGCTCTCCGGTTGACTTCCCTTACTGTTCTTGGAGAGGTGGAGTACTAGGGTTGACCGGAGAGCACTGTGTCATCGATTTAGTGGGACTTCACTATACCTGCTAAATCGATCCCTGCTGCATCGATTGCAACAACATCGATCTCCCCGGTAGTGGAGACCAGCCCTTAGATAGCTGGTGCTTGGAGCTTTTCACAGACCATTCTGAAGGAAAGCCACAGAGTAGCAGTCAGGGTAACATGATCATGGCACAAGTCACAGATTAATATTTGGGGCTGACCTAAGGAAGGCTAAGGAAGCCCCCAGCCTCTATAGTAAGAAGAATGATATTTTACATGTGCATGGGATATGAATTTGTTTATGGTGAATAATCTGACTGATAGGTCCACTGGGGATCTGTTGTGTATTTCAATACTTAGTTAGTGCTTAACCTGCTTAAATGTCAGGTTACATTTTCACCATTTGATTTCAGTATTTCTTATTACATGGTCTCTCTTTTGCTTTCTTTGTTTCTGTAGCAGAGAGAGGGAGCAAATCGTATAACTCTGTGTGCTGTCTACAGAACTATATTGCCTTAGTGTGTTTAATACAAGAATGATAAGCCCATGAATGAAATAAATCATACATAGTGATGAGGAGGGGATGATTGCAATTAAACTGAAGCTAGAATTAGAAGGCAAGATAAGAAGCAACCTGGTTTAGAGGGGAAATGAAGGCAGCTATGTAACAGGGTGGACAAACCCCACGCTGGTTAAGCGAGGGTTGAGGAGTTGTTCTGTTCACAAGAGGCCACACCCTACTGCCCCTACTGGGCATGCTCACAGTGGAGGCAGAGCTCAAAAGGGAGCAGCTCAGCTCAGTCTGGATGGACTGATCAGGAGAGGAGTTGGGTGTTGCAGCCTCCTGCAGAGAAGCTGGTAAGGCTCCAAGCAGCTGAGACCAGGCTTTATGGTAAAGCTGCCGCAGACCCTTCAATCATGGAAGCTGAAGACAATGAGCTGCCACAGACCGAAGGAGACCCTTTGGAGAGTGACCTGAGCAAACTCCAAGGGGGACCACAAGACAGGCCAGTGGCACCAGCAGAGAAAATAAAGCCACGGTAGGAAGTGACCCAGGGACCAAGCACTGGGGCGTATTCCCTAGTCCGCACACTTTGAAGTATTGTTTCTTTGGGCCCTGAGTTGGAACCCGGTGGAGCAGGAAGGACCTGGGTTCCTCTACTCTGGGCCACTGACTACAGCCACTAGGTAAAGTGGGGAGGGATAGCTCAGTGGTTTGAGCATTGGCCTGCTAAACCCAGGATTGTGAGCTCAATCCTTGAGGGGGCCATTTAGGGAGCTGGGGCAAAAAAATCTGTCAGGTGACAGATAGTACTTGGCCCTGCTAGTGTAGGCAGGGGACTGGACTTGATGACCTTTCAAGGTCCTTCCAGCTCTATTAGATAGGTCTATCTCCATAATTATTAAGTGGCCACCAATTCTTTCCATTACTGACTCCAACAGCTAGGCAAAGCAACCAATGACTCCTCCCATTGGGTGACACAGTCCAGAGTATTGCTGAAAGGCCTTGGACTGAAACCCCCCCCCTTTGACATGGTATAAAAATAAAAAATAATATGGAAGAAAGGGGAAGTTGATAGTAATGAAAATAAATCAGAAGATAGGGACTGTAAAAAATTGATAAGGGAAGCTAAGGAACACAAGGAGACTTCTATGGGCAGCAAAGTTAAGGATGGTAAGGAGGAATTTTTTAAGTATACTAGGAACAAAAAGAATCCTAATAATTGTACTGGTTGATTACTAGATGTAAATGGTAGAATTATCAATAATAATGCAGAAAAGGCAGAAGTGTTCATTTGGGGGAAAAACAGATGATATGAAAATACTCTTTCCATTCCACTACCATTTAGGGAGGATATTAAACAGCAGCTACTAAAGTTAGACAGTTTTATCTCCACAGGTAAGGATAACGTACATCTAAGAGTTTTCAGAGTGCTAGCTAAGGAACTGACTGAACCATTAATAGATGGAACACTGAAGAAGTTCCAGAAGACTGGAAGAAAGCTAATACTGTGCCAATATATAAAAAGGGTAAATAGGATGAGCCAGGTGTTTATAGGTTTGTCCATTTGACATTGATCCCAGGGGAAAAAATGGAGTGGGTGATATGGGACTTAATCTATAAAGAACTAAAGAAAGGCAATATAATTGATGCCAATCAACATGGATTTATTGAAAACAGATCCTGTCAAACTAACAATCTCTTTTTTTGATGAGATTATAAATTTGGTTGATAAAGGTAATAATTTTGACATCATATTCTTATATTTCTATAAGGCATTGACTTGTTACCACACAACATTTTTATTCAAAAACTAGAAAGATATAAAATTAAAATGGCATACATTAAATTGATTCAAATATGGCTAAATGAAAGGTCTCAAAATGTAACTAAAATCAAGGAATGTTCATAAAACCAGTGTGTTTCTAGTCGGGTCCCACAGGGATCGGTTTGTGGCCCTATACTATTTAACATTTGAGACCTGGAACATTTTTGACATTAATGATCTGGAAGAAAACATAAAATCATCACTGCTAAAGTTTGTAGATGACACAAAAACATTGAGTGAGAATAATGAAGAGGACAGGTCACTCATACAGAGCAATCTGGATCGCTTGGTAAACTGGTACAAGCAAACAATATGTTTTAATATGGCTAAATGTCAATGTATACATCTAGGACAGTGGTTCCCAAACTTTAACAACCTGTAAACCCCTTTCACTAAAATATCAAGTCTCGTGAACCCCTTCCTAAGAATGAATATTTCCAGGGATTTTCTCCTTTATCTGAGTATAAATTATAAAAGCAGTGATCTTGGAAATATAAAATTTATTTTTATGACATGCTTATGACACACTATTTATTAATAATTATTTATCATTACAGTATTTTTATTACATTATGAAAATATCAACACTCTTCCAAGATCTCACTTTCGTAGCTTGTATCACTTTGAATGGGCCTGTTATAAAACAAGGCTCTTATGTTTCATCCAGGAGTACCAGATGTGAAACAGCATGAAGGTATTTAAGAAGCCAACTCAAAGAGTTCCTCCAACACAAGCATTCAGGTCTTGAGCAGTCCAGGCAAACAATGCATGTTATAATAAAGCTTAAACTTGTGCTTCATAATAATGTTAAAAACAATACTAGTTGTCTGTTAAATTTTAAAAACAGCAAAAAAAAAATCCACCTCCCTTTCCATTTCTTATAAGGAGACTTGAAGTTTAAATCCCCTCAGTGTGATAGAAATGCTTGCTTTGATCTTCTTTCCTCTTGGAAGTCCAGGGGCTCCGGGCTGCTGGCCCTATGCTGCCCAGAGTCCCTAGGGACAGCTCTGTCCACCATTAGGGAAAATTTTCCCAAGAACCCCTTGTAACATTTCACGAACCCCAGTTTGGGAGCCACTATTCTAGGAACAAAGATTTTAGGCCATATTTACATACTGGGGGACTCTATCCTGGGAAGCAGTGATTCTGAAAAAGATTTGGGGTTTGTAGTGGATAATTATCTGAACAGGACACTGTGGCCAAAAAGGCTGATGTGATCCCGATGCATAAACAGGTGAATCTCAACTAGGAGCAGAGAGGTTATTTTACCTCTTGTTTTGGCACTGGTGCAACCGCTGTTGGAATACTCTATCCAGTTCTGGTGCTCACAATTCAAGAGAGACTGGAGAGGGTTCAGAGAAGAGCAATGAAAATAACTAAAGGATAGCATGAATTAGTGTGATAAACTCTAAGAGCTCAATCTATTTACCTTAAAATAGAGAAAATTAAAGGGTGACTCGATTACAGTCTATAAATACCTACATGGGGAACAAATATTTGATAATGGATTCTTCCATCTAGCAGAGAAAGGTGTAACATGATACATGACCCAATAGCTAGAAGTTGAAACTAGGCAAAACCAGACTGGAAATAAAGCATTCATTTTTACTAGTGAGAGCAATTAAGTATTGGAACAATTTACCAAGTGTGGTGGTGGATTTTCCATCATTGACCATTTTTAAATCAAAATTGGATGTTTTTCAAAAAAGATCTGCTCTAGGAATTATTTTAGGGGAGTTCTATGGCCTGTGTTACATGGGAGATCAGATAAGATCTCAGGTGGTGCCTTCTGGCTTTGGAATCTATGAAGCATCTACGTATCATTTCCACTGAGATGGCAGTCTTCATGGAAAGGGTGAGCAGGTTTGATTCCTACACTACTACTACTCCCTGGTTCTACAGATCAAGAGGATCCTTGTCTGCTCTCACAATATGTCCCTACCTCATTCTGTGAAGAGCATATTTTTCTCATTTAATTTCTACATCTGAGAGCATTCAACAAATTTTGTGTTATCATCCAAAATAGTACATTATCCCAAACTGTACTGTCTGTGATTTTCACCAATACCGTACATTCATTACTAAAATTATTCTGGAAAATAATTATTAACAATTTGTTTGTATATTCTGTATTTGAAATCTGAAAAGCATTGGCTAGTTTTTATTGAACATATTAGTCACAGTGTATTGTTTGTTGTTCCCTGAGAGCTGACAACTCTTAGAATCAGGTTTCTAGTGGGAATACTCAAATTTTGATTTTGAAATCAATTTTCTGAGAATATTTGCTAATAGTCACTTCAAATTTGCTGTTGCGGCAAACATTTCTGCTAGAAAATTTGTGAGCTAGAAAAACAGAAATTGAAGGGAGTGTAAGACGGCCAAAATCAATCTGAAGGGTTTCTTTGAGCAGATATTCACAAGCAATGTTTTGAGGCATTTGTTTCTTTTTACTGATGACATTGGAGGAATTGCCTAGCTCTGAGCAACTTTTACAATAATTTTTTCATGACTGTGTGAATACAAAGGCCTGGTCTACACTAGGCATACTTTTGTGAGTGTAGCCAGACCAGTATTCTATACTAGATATAGAATATACAAGAAATCTGCGCTTTTTCCAGTATAGTTTATTCCAGCCCCCATAAATGTAATACGTTTTATCATCAAAAACACCGTTTTATTATTCTTATTAATAAATAATAATCTCTGGCTATGTCAGTCAGAGATTACACCCGTGACCAGCATAGCTATGGCGGCATAAGACTTTAGTGTACACCTGATTTACTAAACAAAAGTCTTCACTTTTACACACTTGTTGTTGACAAGACTTCTGTTTCACCATGAAACATGCAGAAAGTGTGAAAAAATTGACCCCATTCAGGATCTGCCTACCAATGCTTTCACACTTAGTGACAACGCTGCCTACGCCGATGGGAGAGCTTCTCCCTTTGGCATAGGTACTCCACCTGCCCAAAAGGAGTAGCTAGCTTAATAGGAGAGCTTCCCATCAGGAATTAGGTTGGTACAACTACGTCACTGTGGATGATTTTCCATACTACAGAGCAATGTAGTTTGTAGGGCTACTATAGCATGTTATTCATGTCTAGAAATATAACTAGATGTAGGGTTAAGTATCAGGCTACCCATAAAACACAAGCTTCTACTAACAGGAAGGTGACAAAAATGTGAAAAACTTTCAAACAAGTATGAGATTGATGGTAACCCTGTCATGTATATGTTATCTTCAAACAAGAAAAAAAAGTGAGGATGCTTTCTGGCTAACCCAGGAGGCAGAAGGAAAACAAATCAGAAACATTGGACGTCTCCACAAGTGGGCAGAAATATTAGCATCAAAACACTCAACTCATTTTTCACAGGACAGAACAAATTTTTGCTCTTCAAGTTGCTTTATATGGTAAAGCATCACTTATATGGTATCATCACTTAAGCTGCAAACAGGTACTTACAGAATTTCACGAGTGATTCTTCAGGGGGCAGGCAAAGAACTGATTAAGTTTGGACAGCAAAGTATACTTTCAATTCTAGAAAGAGTCTGGCTGGGTCAGCTCCTGCTACCATCACTAATGCTTTATATATTCTGAGCATAGAGAACGTCAGCTCCCAGTGCTGGCAATTCAATATCTTTCACAAGGTTAAATTCACTTACATTTTATTTTAAAACTATCAAAAATCCAAATATAAGGAAAATCTTCTTTTAATGTAATGCTTTTCCTTACCTTGAAACTTCCAGTTCTCTGTATTTGTAGTACATGTAGTGATAGTGAGATATTTCTTTTCCCCTAAGTAAGTTTTTGGAGTAAAGCAATTAATTACATCTATTCCTGTTGAGGATGGTTAGGGAAGTGTGTGTGTGTGTGTGTGTGTGTGTGTGTGTATTCAAAAGACGACTATATTCTCTGGTCTTGTAATCTTACTACTAATTATTTGCTCCAGATTACTGAAAAGAAATAAGAAACCTACTAGTTACATTTTCACTTTTAACATTTTTTTTCTTGTCTCAACAAAATTTAACAGCTAACCTGTTAGATTTTAAAGCATGCTGTGCATTACAGGTAATCATGCAGTAGCAGAAAGCAACATAGATCTATAATGCCACCTTTTTTCAGACAAATGAAATGCAACTACAGCGTGCCAAAAGTAACCTAACACTGAAGAGAAGTTTACATGAGAACTCATTACTCCAAAGTGCTGCCAGTGAAATTAAATGTGTGTTTTTGAATTATTTTCCAAATACTCATAACCTCAAATGTAAGGATGTTCCCAGAGGGTGCATTTTTAATAAATAACGTGATATGAATACACCAAGATCCACGTATTATAATTGGGTTTCAGGAGAATTCCATGGCCATAGATCAACACAGCTCAGTAACAAACTTAAAAACCAAAATTAAATTACTTAAAAATAATCCTGGGTAAATTATGTTACCCTTCTGCCAGGCTGAGTTGATAGCAGCAAGAGCCAGATTCAGCACATAGGGGTTCCCTCTCAACAACGCAATGCAAAACCGTCTCGAGCCCCCTCCCAGTGACCTGGGAAAATCCTACACACACCCCTCAAAGAGGCAATACTTCTCCTCTCACAAGCACAGACACTTGGTGTAGCAGAAAATCTTTAATAACATGCAGTAAATGACATCAGCATTAAATTGGGAAAACACCACAACTAGGGTTCATAAACCAAACTCTGAGCAAAAACCTACCCCACCAAATTGGGTCCTGTCCTTTCCCTTTGGTTCTCGAGTCCAGCAACCCAAAAATCACCCAAAGCCCCAAAAGTCCAACAACCCAAAAGTCTCTGTTCCTGGTCAGTGCAGCCCCAGAGTTCAAAAGGTCATCTGCAGAGTTTTACCTCCCAGCCGGGGTGGAAATGGGGTAGGGAGTTAAGGGGCACCTTATGTGCTCAGAGGCTGACTGCCCCGCCTCTCCGTGGGGTTCTGCTGCAGCCCTCACTGTGAGCTGCTCTGCTCCACCAGCCATCCCACGAGCTGCTCTGCTTCACCAGTCATCTCATGAGCCGCTCCAGCTGTCCTGCAAACTGCTCCACCACCATTCACCAATATATCTTCAGCCCCCCCCCACTATTTAACACAGCACTCAGTGATTTCAGCTCTTAATCATTTGAGCTCTTTAGTGATTTCAGCTTGTAGTAGGGGAGCCTCAGTGCTAGTGCTCCATTGGCCCCAAGTGAATTCACACGGGGGAGGAGGGGAGAAGAGACAGAGAGAGAACTAAATATGCAATTGGAATTTCAGGTCCCCCAGGGGCCCACACCACTAGGTATAAATATCTGTTCCTAGCCTTTCAGTTCACTAGGTTTTGGAACCCTTGTCCCTTGCCTAGCGAGTGCTACTTAGTTGATGGTGAGTCCCTCCATCATAAAACAGTTCCACTGTCCTTGATTCACATAATCAGGGTAACAACACTTTATTCTTCCTGCCCCAATAACAGAGAAACTGGGGATCCCACAGCAGCCAAAGTGACCATTTGGGCTGCTGTGGGCTCATGCTAGGTGGGGTGGGTGTGCCTATGCAAACGAGATCAGCCCCTGGAGTTCTTTTCTACAACTCACCACAACTCACGACCAGATGTCAGGGTAGAGCTCACCCTGACTCTGCTTACATATAGAAAAATTTGAAAAGTCAGGAAGGATCAGGAGACTGCCAATAGGATATAGAGCAGGGGTCCCAAACTCAAATGACCATGAGGGCCGCATGAGGACTAGTGCACTGGTCTGAGGGCCGCATCACTGACACGCCCCTCCTCGCTGCCCCTGGCCCCGCCCCCACTCCACCCCTTCCATGAGGTCCTGCCTCTGCCTCGCCTCCTCCTCTGAGCATGCAGCTCCCCGCTCCCTCCTGGAAAGCACTAGTCACTGCCAACAGCTGTTTGGCAAACAAAGCAAGAGCAACATAGGAAGTCCAGAGCTGGAAACAAGCAAACAAATCTAATTTAACAAGAAATGACCAGCCTCAGATGATTCAAGCTTTTTTCAAATATAATATGCTGATAAATCTGACAGAAATTTCAGTCCATCTCAGCCTATCAATTATAATTTTATAAAGTCTCCCTCTCCCAAACTGATCCTCATAATCCTGTTCCCCATCCCCACTTACCCCCGTAACCCAGCTCCCAGTTCCCCAAATCTCCCCCCACTCATGTTTGTAACCAGCTCCCCGTGTACTGTCTCCAAATCTCCCCTACTCACCCTCATAACCCTGCTCCCCATCCCCAAATCTCCACCCACTCACCCCTGTAACTCATCTCCCTGTACCCCATCCCCAAATCTCCACCCACTCACCCCTGTAACTCATCTCCCTGTACCCCATCCCTAAATCTCACCCCACTCACCTCCCATAACCCTGTTCTCCATCTCCAAATGTCCCCCTACTCATCCTTGTAACCCAGTGCCCTGTCCCCAAATCTCCCCCGCAACCCTGCTCCCCAAATCTCCCCCCATGTCCCCAGCTTCAATACCCTCCCACCCCTAAGCTCCGTCTCCTTTCAGCCTTCCCAGACTCTCCTCCCCACCACCCCTTGCCCAAGCCCGGCACCCTCTGCAGGAGATACTGGTAGTGGGGCACGGCAGGCAGGAGGCGGTGCAGCAAGCCCAGGCAGCTGCAGCCAGCCAGAGATGCATAGAATGGCGCTCACCTCTGCCTGCTCGCAGGGCAACAGCGGGGTGGGGAGGCTTCTCTGCTGCCTGGCCGGGCCACTGCCAAGCCCTGGCTTCCAGTCGCTGCTGCTGAGGCTTCAATGAATGAGCTGGGACAGCGCTTCCCAGGAGTCCTCTGCAGCGGCAGCCAGGAGCGGTAAGCCAGGCTCCCCGCCACCCTCCCGCCTCCCTCCGTATGAGACTTACTGCTCCTGGCCTCCGCTGCAGAGGGCTCCTGCGAAGCACCGCTCCAGCTTGTTCACTGAGGCCGCAGCAGCAGCTCCTGGAAGCCAGGGCTCAGCAGCGGCCCAGCCAGGCAGCAGAGAAGCCTCCGCTTCTGGCCTCTCCTTCCTGGAAACTGCTATGCGGATTGGGGGGGGGGGGGGAGGGAGCTTCGTGGGCTGCAGGGAAGGGGTTTGAGGGCTGCATGTGTCCATGGGCTGCCTGTTTGAGACCCCTGATATAGAGCCCTTGGGTCTAGATCACTGGTTCAAATTTTGTCTAGGTTTGTTGTTCCTGCAAGTTGTTACTGCCTGATGTACTGTAAGGAACAATCCTTTACTGGCAGGGGGATGGACTGGGATGGACTGGGCGGCCTAATCTCTTCCATCTATGATTCTGTGACTACCTTTCAGTGGCCTATAAGTAATGGGTTCATGGTCATAGCACAGTTCCCAGCCGTCTCCATCACCAAAAGCACTGGTGCAACAAACCATTAGTTGTTAGCAATCACAGCAGAGAGACCAAGAGCCATATCTTAAACCGAACTGATGCTGTGCCTGGTGCAGCTGATGGTAGAGTCAGATGATGAGACATAAGTGGCATTACATCACCTTTACAAACCCCTGATTCTTGGGCCAACCAGAAGCTGGTTCAGGCCCTAGTGCAACTCAGAGCAGATACAGTAAATCACTTCAATCTGCAATGGGAAAGGGGCCAGGAATCACCAGAGCACAGCAGCCCTCCATCAATGCCCCATTCTCCTAACCAAAGCATCAATATGCACCATACTCTGGGGTAGAGCTGACTAGACTATAAGTATGTCTACACTATGGAATTAGATTGAATTTATCGTAGTCAATTTTTAGAAAGCGATTTTATACAGTCGATTGTGTGTGTCCCCACTAAGCACAGTAAGTCGGTGGAGTGCATCCTCAATACTGTTCCTAGCAGTGCACTGTGAGTAGCTTGGAGCCTGCTCAGCTCACCACTGCTGTTGTGAACATTGTAAATACCTTGTGCATTATACTGCAGTATGTGTAGAACCTGGCTAGGAGACACCAGCACGAAGACGATTGTGAAGAGGACACAGATACAGACTTCCCTGAAAGCACAGGATGTGGCAATTGGGACATCATGGTGACAGTGGGCGAGGTTGATACAGTGGACCGCTGATTCTGGTCCCAGCAAATGAGCACAGACTCGGGGGACCGCATAGTGTTGCAGGTACGGGATGATTCCCAGTAGCTGTGAAACTTTTGCATGTGTAAGGCCACTTTCCTGGAACTTTGTGAGTTGTTTTCCCCCACCCTGAAACACAGGAATACCAAGATGAGAGCTGCCCTGACAGCTGAGAAGCGAGTAGCGATAGCCCTGTGGAAGCTTGCAATGCCTGACTGCTACCAGTCAGTAAGACCTCAGCAAAACCAGTATTCCCACTCTTCATTGCTGCTTACTGTGTGCTCCATAATATCTGTGAGAGAAGGGGGAGACGTTTATGTTGGGGTGGGAGGTTGAGGCACATCTCCTGGCGGCCCATTTTGAGCAGCCAGATGTCAGGGCAATTAGAAGAGCACAGCTGGGCGCGCTGCACATCAGAGAAGCTTTGAAAGCCAGTTTCATGACTGGCCAGGCTACAGTGTGACAGTTGTGTGTGTTTCTCCTTGTTACAAGCCTAGCCCCTTTGTTGATTTGAATTGCCTGTAAGCCAACCACCCTCCCCCCTTCGATCACAGCTAAAGTCACTAATGTTTTAAAACCATGCATTCTTTCTTTATTGATTTAAAAAAGTGAGACACATGAGCTAGGAAGCTAAGTGGGGGCTTCCACTGGCACGGCACCTGCTGTGCCTTGTAGTGTGGATAGAGGAGTTTGGTCTCTTGGGCTGTCGGGATGACACCTTTCACAAACACTAAACTTGCTGGCTGATTTTTGTTTTGAAAGATGGATTCTGCACCATATTTTCTTTGTGTGATCAATTTTGGAGAAATAAGGTGCTCTAAAGTAAACTTGTTTGGTGGTTTTTAAGAGTTACTTGGGCCTTTATTGCCCGACTAAATTATATTTCCACAATTCAAAGGACAAAGCATCTTTTATTTTTATTTCTCTCACAACAGCAGTTCAATTTGCAAGGGCAGAAGCAATCAAATCTATTCCTTCCAAATGGATGACTTACACAAGCCAATGTAGACTACAAAGCCTGTGTTTCTGTGATGAAGGGACAGTTAGGACTGTTCAAACCGTTTATTCCGATTCTGACTCCCCTGCTCTTCTTTCCCCTCCCCCACTGTATACAAAGTCCGCAGGACTAACAGGCCAATCCCTGCCAACAGAACCAAGATTAGAAAAACACTGCTCAACCATATGTTCAGTCCTGACCAGCATGATCGTTAGGAGCCTGACATCTGCAGATGGAGAGCACCTTTCACCATTCAGCTTTAACATGCTGCTTCTGCACTGAAGTCAGTGTTAGCAAGGCTTTGCTCAGGAGAAATTTTCAGCCATGACACATACGCTTATTTTTCCCACTTATTTGTACCACGGCTATTGATATGAAGAACCAAATATCTAAAGATCTCAGAGAAAATCCGTTGTGAGGCAGGGATTTTAAAAGCGAATCCATAAGAACCATTTCGGTAACGTCCTTTAGAAGGGAAAATCGCTTATAGCAAATGTTTAGTCAAAAGTTACCCTAGAGCTATTCATGCTGTAAGAATCCTTGCCAGTATTAGATCTGATGAACCCTTAAGAAAACCCATGCAACATGACAGCTTTATTTGGCCTTTAGGGCTGTATGGTAAGAGAACAGAATGAGATAAAACCATTTTTTAAATTATTTTGAAGACCATGTGGACCCAGGTTTTTTTTAAAAAAAATAAAACCCATCTCCCTTCTTTTTAATCTGTGCAATAAGGACAGAAATCTTTCCTGCCTTACTCGTGAGTAGTCATAGTGAAAGCAAACACTTCCATAGTGAAAGTAATGAGACTCCTACAGGGGGAGAGGGCAGTGGTTTGAGCATTGGCCTGCTAAATCTAGGGTTATGAATTCAATCCTTGAGGGGGCCATTTAAGGGATCTGGGGCAAAAAATCTGTCAGGGGACAGTACTTGGTCCTTCTAGTATAGGCAGAGGACTGGACTTGATGACCTTTCAAGGTCCTTCCAGTTCTATGAGATAGGTATATCTCCATATATTACTGTACTTGCATGAGTAAGGGAAGCAGAATTGAGCCCTGCTTCTATAAGCAATAAAATAAAATGTACTTTTCCCACCACATTTCTCTCAGTTACTCCTCCCTCCCCTCAATCTATCTGATACTTTTCCTGTAATCCAAGTCCATGGCTTCGTTCAGAGCTTTAACAGATTTACAGTTTGCATCTTCCACAGGGGCTATGTGCATCTTCTCAGGCATGTTCAGGCACCACTCATCTGAGGGTTGGGAATCAAACTCTGCTTCTAAAGCACAATTAGCAATGAAAATTCAGTAATTCCATGCTTTAATTTCCTCTTTTCAGATAACTTTGGTCCACACTGGTTCCCATATTTATCAAAGCCTAACTTGAGAAAGTCCTGTGGCACCTTAAAGACTAACTATAAAGTTTTGAAGCATGAGCTTTCGTGGGCTAATAGACATAAGGGGATAAATAGAATAGGACAGGAGGGTTTGCACATGTGTGATTAGTAATAGAGCTCACTTTTGTAGGAAGTAATAGTATTAGCCCACGAAAGCTCATGCTTCAAAACTTTATAGTTAGTCTTTAAGGTGCCACAGAATTTTGTTACCTCTGCTATTCCAGACTAACACGGCTACCTCTCTGATTCTTAACTTGAGAAAGATACTACTGTACAAACTTTCCTTTTTAATTTACAGTATTTGATTGTAATCTGATATCTAAGATGAATAGATGTCATTGATCACAAAAGCAGGGCTCTGAATCCAATTATTTCTGTTAAGAATGTTGTTTTGATGTTGAAACAAGAAAGAAAAGAAAGAAATCAGAGCACTTCCTACAAAAGTGAGGTCTATTACTAATCACACATGTGCAAACCCTCCTGTCCTATTCTATTTATCCCCTTATGTTTACTAACGCATGGAATGGGTTCATACCAATATACTTAAGGCATAGTCAATGAATCCAAAACAGAGATTTAGATGAAACAGCCTGCTCCTGTACAATTAAGATCAATGATTATTCTTCTATTTCCGCAACAGTTAACTTGCACATGGTAAGGATCTTCATCATTGTTATTAGCACTGATCTGTGCTCTAACTGAGCATGAACCAAGTATTGTGTTCACATTTTTTTCCTGCAGCAGGGACCTTTGTTGCATTTTTTCTCTGTCAAAAGGAAGAAAGTTTTCTATTCTTTAACTGTTATTGTGCATTAGAACATGAAGCAATCTGAACCAAAAAATTAGGATTAAAGGATGCTCTGAACAGGGCCGACAACAGGAATTTTGGGGCCCCGTACGCAGATCGTGCGGGCCCTTCCCCCCCCCCCCCCCCGGTCTCCCACCTCCCGCGCCCACCCACCCCCCGGGCCGGTCTCCCGCCGCCCGCGGAGCCCCCCCCCCCCCCGGCCGGTCACCCTGCCCCCCCGCGGCCGGTCTCCCGCCACCCGCGGGGCCCAACCCCCGCATGTGCTCTGGCCGCGTGGCCCGGCCAGGAGAAGCAAAGGGGGGCGGGGGGAGGCTGCTGGGTGCCGGGGGAGGGGGCTGATGAGCGGTGCCCGGAGCCGCGCCTTGCTCAAAGGCCCGGCAACAAGGGGGTACAGCTGCAGATTTAAGGCCTTAAGTCCGGGGCCCGGTACAGCTGTACCCGTTGTATCCCCCTGTCGCCGGCCCTGGCTCTGAATATAGCATAGTAACTTTTTAGAGATTTCACTGGAACTTGTTTCCCTGTCTCCTAATAAACCACAATGAATCACATCCACAGTTGAGCCTTAGTACCACAGCATTCAGTGACTTACTCACTTTTTCATTCCTCTGTGTACACCGGCTGTATTAAGATATTAGAAAACAGCACTCATGTTTGTCCAAGAATAAAAAATTATGATGTTTCCCCTTTTCTTCATTTTTGTACAACATGTGTGCAGGCTGACTGCTGGCTACAGCCAGCTGCCCTCAGAGATGGTTTTATTTTCTAGTTTATAGTTTGTGATATGTTGTGGGATCCCTTGAGATAAAGGTGCATTATAAGAGATATTAGAGGTGGAAAAAATGATCAGGTCATCAAGTCAATCCCCTGATAATGAAAGATTTTTTCCTAGTGTATATTATTTTGTGCTTTATCCAGGCTGGTTTTAAATAACTCACATGATGTGGCTTTCTCCTCTTCCCTTGGAAGACTACTCCACAGTCCAATAAATATAAATGCAAAATATTAGGCTGAGTCTATAGCAACAGCCTACCACAAAAGCTTTGTAGACAGCTGTGTTACCAGTCCTGAATGTTGTTAACTGAGAAGCTAGAGACCACACCAACACTCTCTAGGGCACATGCAGATAATACGGCCTCTGCCATTCCAGATCACACCCACTGGAGGAACAGTTAGCAAGGGCCTCTGTGATGCTGGAGAAAGCTCATTGCAGGAATGAAGGACCAGCTCCTCCAGATCTTCTCAATACCAGTTCTGGTTGTAGGAGAGCTTCCTTCCTCAAGTCAGCTCCTCGAGCTACCAAAACTCTCTCTTCTTCTTGGGGAGGTCAGGTTGTGGAGACCCTGGTCTCCACTTCTTTGAGAACAGGGGCATGATTCAACCATTAGAAACCCCATTAAAGAAACCCACTGATTTTAATAAGCTATGGATCTGACTGAAACCTCCTCCCATTCTGTCTAAAAACTGGCTCCGCTTCCAGAGAAGCAGGGACATACTATTTGTTATCTCTGGCCCTCCACCAGATCAGGTGCAGAGGAAGAAAGAAAAGCCCCAATATGTGTACATACATTACAGTAATGTGGGGGTTCGCTCATAAACTTTAGTGTTAAAGGGGCAGTTACCTTAATGCCATCTCTTGTAAAGAAGCATATGTGTATAACCCTTTAGAGTACGCCAAATAGAAAAAATTTTAAAAGCCAATTTGTGTTCTCACTATTCATGCACTTTGTTTACACATAAATGCTTAGGTTCAGGAACTGACTCTTTTTCCGTGTTTATACAGTACCTAGCACAATGAGACCTTGATCCTGACTGGGGCCTTTGGGTGCTACAGCAGTACAAAGTCTAGGGTTGCCACCTCTGAGATACAAAAATCTGGGACACCCAGGATGATCTGAGCTGATAAAACTGCACAGCCAGCAGTGTGTACACAGCCCTTTCCCAGGAAAGCTACCGCAAAAGAGGGACAATCCTGGGGAAACCGGGGTAGGTGGCAACTCTAATACAAATAATAATAATAGTAAAATTAATTTTGCATTTCTCTCAGCTTAGAGAGTGGTAACATTAAGTTAGTTTCAATTTTGTTTATAATTACATTCTCTACCACATTATTAGTGAGCTGTGTTGTGGTATTTAAAAAACAAACACCCACTCACCCACCCCCAACTGTGGACATGTTTCTATGTCTTGGGTTTCATAAAACCTTGCTTTTTACAAAGTTTAATTTTGGACCAAATTTCAGCTGACAGGCTCTTTTCGATAGAATTTAGGGATGGTAACAAAAGAGTCTGTGGAGAATGTACTGTAAGACCATCATGCTAATACTAAGGGCTAGTATCATGGCTGTCCATGAACATAGCTGCTGTCAAAATATTACCTAAAAATTTAGATTTACTCCCACCTTCATCACAAGTATAGCTGAGCAAAAATAGGAATTTCAGTCCTGTGGGAAATTCTGATGTTTTGACATTTGTTTTCATCCTGAATTGGGACAAAAAGTCAAAATAGCTAAATTTTTCATGGAGTGAAATGTTCTAAAATGTTTCATTTTTACATTTTGATCAAATTGAAATGTTCTGACATTCCTGAATCAAAATGTTTCAACATAAAGCTGTACCTGCTTTCTGTGCTGAGGTGAAGTTCGGGTATCTCATGCCCTCATTCTTTCTTGTGGACGAGGCTGCCTGGCCAGACTGCATCTGCCATGATGCACCACACCACAATCTGAGGGGACACTGTGATGCATCATGGGGATGTAGTCCTGCCGAGGAGCCCAGCTCTCCAGAGAGAAGGGGGGGATGAAGCATATCCTCTATTACATACCTCAGCTGTTAAATACATTATACACAGTCGTTTTTCTGCCTTTCATTACAAACACAATACACACACATCCAGAAATGCTCAGCAGCACTAACATCCTTGGATGGGGTTAGTTATGTGAATGGAGCATGTGCAGCACCTACAGAACATAAGGCTCTGAATGGCTAATGAAAACAGATTATTTTTCTCATGAACCATACTTCCTACCCAAATCAAATATAAGACCAGGTTGCACTGAGCAGGGAAATCATGAATTTCAAGCCTTCTCTACACTGGCTGGGGAAGTGTGGTTCACTAGAAAAATGCTAGCACATTTTCACTGGTCAGTGTAGACAAGTCCTTCTTTACTTTGTCCTCCTGTGATGGATTATTGCAATATTGTACTTTGGGCTTCAGTGCAGTGTCTTCAAAAAGGAAAAGATATGGTTATTTCTCATCACACAGAAATGACTTACAGGGCTGCCTTAAGTGGGGGAGGGGAGTTTCTAGAGGCTTGTTTGCCAGGGAGACAGCAGGAGCAGCTGCAGCTCTGTTGTTACTAGTGTGTGTGCATGAGAGTGTGTGTATATGTGTATGAGTCTGTGTTCATGTTAGTGTGTGTATCTGTAAAATCAAATTCAGTTTGATTCAATAATACTTTATTGGCATGCCAAACTGTTCAAATATTCCCAGGGCAAAAGAAATAGACTACCTTAGGTATCTGTCAATACAGGTACAGATTGCCCAGGATGTGGCATCATTCTGTGGCTAGGGTTTTATCCCATGTATTCATTTGTCATCAGAGTTCATTTCTGATCCTGGTTTTGTACTTTTTCAATGGTGACTTCAAGTGATCTGCTGGCAGGTTACTATGCCGAACAGTTCCGTCTCTGAAATCTTTCTCCATGGATCAGGGCTTGTTTGGATTTTTTGGTTTTATTCAATTTAATTTAGAGTTTGTTTTATTTTGTTGTCCCCTTAATGCTTTTTGATAAAAAATGTTTATGATTCCTGATTTGATGAAATATCTTTCCCAAACTCACTCATATTTTGGATGTTGAAGTAGGAAGTATCTCTCCATCTCTATTACATTGGTTGTTCAGACTCTCCTCTTTCAGTTTGGACTGTTGCTTGTGTCTTCCTGTTTCTACTTCTAGTTTATGGTCACTGATTCCATATTTGGTGTGAGTTCGCCTGAGCTTTGCATATGTCACTAGAGTGAGGTAGTCTGTTACTGTGATAGAGTGAGAAGTCTAGCCTGTTGTTGTCTATATATCTGTTCTTTACTGTGCTTTGTTACTGATGGTTTGAGTATTGTTCTAGCATCTTAAGTTTTTTTCAATTTTGGATTGGGTGGTTTCTTTCATAGGTAGGACGTGAGAATTATGCAGCCCAGAGAGTGGAAGTATATAGATCATTTAGGTTTAATGTTTGATCCCCTGAACTTTGCGTGGAGGGAGTGTTTGCTGCTTTGGTTGGGATGGCATCAGAATGGAATGTTTTTAGCAGTGGTTTTATTAGAGCGCTCTGTCTACCTTGTGGTTTCTTATTGTAATATAAGGCCTGCAGAAATTTTTTTTGTAGTGCTTTTATAGCCAATCTGAAGTTCACTGACATTCTAATATGTGGCCCAGATATGTGTAACTTAAGGAGTGTTCAAATTTCACATCTCTGTTATAAAATTTCATTCTCTTTTGTTTAAAGCTTTTTCTTTTCTTTTTTTCCAGGTTAACCCTGAAAGGCCCACGTATTGCAGTAGGTTTCTAGCTGATTTAGGCTTCTTTGTAGACTATCTTGTGTAGGAGACAGCATTTCATGGCATCAGCTTACAGTAAACTTTTTATCTCTGAGTTGTTTAATTGGAGTCCAAGGTTTGGGGAGTTTTGCAAAGAGGTTAGTAGATCTTCTGTTGGAAAGTGTTACACTGAGATTACATCCCTGTTTTACTCCTCCTTGCTTATGGTTTCTGTTTCCATGATGGTTATATTTTATCCTATATATGATGGATTCATACCTGGATTTAATTAAGTCATATATTTTCCCATGATTTCTATTTTATACAGGAACTCCTCACTTAAAGTCATCTCAGTTAACATTGTTTCGTTGTTACGTTGCTGCTCAGTTAGGGAACATGCTCATTTAAAGTTGTTCAGTGATGTCGCTTGGCAGCCCATTGTAGCTAGCTGGTGGGTCATTGGAACCAGGGTGGACCGGCAGCCCCCATATCAGCTCCCCCTGATCAGCTCCCTACTCCCCTAAGTTCCCCGTGCAGCAGCTGCCCAGCAGGCTATCAATTGCCGCCAGTTCAGCTGTCCCTCCCCCCACTGCCATATGCTGCTCCTGCCCTCTGCCTTGGAACTGCTCCCTGGGACTCCTGCTTGCTGTGTGGAAGGGAGAAGAAGAGGGGGCTAATGTCAGGATGTCCCTCTCCCCCTGCTCCTGCACCCCTCTTACTCCATCTTCCATGGAGCAGGGACACACAACAGGAGGGAGGGAGCTTTCCCTGGCAGCAGCTGAAGCTTAGCTTGCTGATCTAATTAACAAAATAGTGTATTTAAAAGGTAAATGGGCACATCTCTCTCACACAGACAAGGTGTGTGTCTGTCTCTGTCTGCCCTCCCTCCTTTCCTGCTGCTTTGTAGAGTGTAACACTTGAGGGCTCAGCCAATTGCTAGTTCATCATTTACCAGTAAGGCATTCCCTGAGAAATATTCCACCCTCTGACTCCTCCAAATACAAGTTTTCTTTTTAATGCAGTTGCCCTTGAGAGCTACAACTTTATAGCATTTACTCACTGTTCCTTATAGCCACTGTGGCAATGGGCAGGGCTATCTTTTCCTAGAATTTTATGTGGTATGGTCATGTCATGGCATTCTGAATAAATCAGAGATTTAGGGCTTGTGTCCAAAGATCAAGGGCAGTGTTGTATCTTCCAGCTACTTATAGCACATGAGGTCATTTTCATAATTTTGTGAATAGTAATTTATGCCTAGAGTTGTGGAGAGCATCCAGAATATGGAAGTGAGAGTATACTACATTGTATGTGTGTATTACTATATAATATATTATAATATATAATGTATATTATATATTATTTCTATCATATTGTTATCTATCTTCTTACTGTATTCAGGTGTGGTTATACATGTTTCTACTACTGTGGGCCCATTGCTAGTGATGGTGCCAGGGCTGTATCTTGAATTGATGCTCTGGAGTTTTTCTGTGTAGGTGGTAATGCGGGAGAAGTCACTGAATGTGGGGGAAGTCGCTGAAATCTTCTGTTGTCCAGTTCTGAGCTGAGTGGTCTTATTGGATCTAGGGTCAGGGCTACATCTTTAATTAGACTAGTAATTATTACTATTCCTATCCCTGCTTTGCTCAAGAGTACCTTGTCACATAGATGATTTTTTGTTGTTTGTGTCACTATGTGTCAATGTCAGCATATGCATCTGAGTGTTAATGTATGTGTGGCAGTTTTGCTGTACAGCAGTGTGTGTATCTGTCACTGCATGTGTCAATATTGGGGGAAGTTATGTGTGCAACAGTGTGAGTGTGATTGTCACTGCCTGTCAGTATTGGGGGGGGGAGGTCATTGTCACTGTGTATGTCAGTATTGGTGTATGTTTGTGGGTACAGCAGTGTGTGTGTGTGTGTGTATGTCAGTGTCACTCCGTCAGTACCACTGTGTGTGTGTGTCACTATCTTTGTCAGTATTGGGGTTGTGAGTGTCATAGCTGTAAGTGGTGTGTGTGTGTCAATATCAATGCATGAGTCAGTATTGGGAGCATGTCATTGTTACTGTGTATGTCGGTGATAGGGGTGTCGATGGTCATTGGGTAGCAATGTGTATTGGTGTATGTGTCAGTACTGGAGTGTATCAGTACTGGAGTGTGTATAGTAATGCTCATGGTTCAGTTTCACTGCTGTCAGTGTTGGGGTGTCAGTGTCATTGGGTGTCAATATGTGTTGGGGGTGTGTGTGTGTTATTATGACTGTGTCAATACTGGTATGTTGGCGTGTCAGTGTCAGTCTATTGTCAGTCAATGTCACTAGGTAGCAGTATATGTTGGGGTGTCAGTGTCACTGGACGGCTGTACGTGATGTGTTGGAGTGTCAGTGTGGGTCCATGTTAGGGTATCAATGTCACTGGGCAGCAGTATGTGTTGGGGTGTCAGTGTTAGGGTATCGGCAGGGCCGGCGACAGAAATTTTGGGGACTCTTACTCTGATCGTTTGTGGCCCCACCGGCCGATCTCCCGCTGCCCGTGCCCTGCCCCACCCGGGCCTACGTGGGACTGCCTTGCCGGTTGGGCATAGCGGGGGTGTCGTGTCGCGGGGGTACCGGGCGCGGTCGGCGGTAGCACGGTGGCGTGAGGCGCGCCGCGCGTGCGGGCGGCCTCTAGCACACCACCCCTGCCTGGCCCACCTTCCCCCCCAGCCTATTCTCCTTCCCCCCCTGCCTGACCCAGCCCACCCAACCTAATCTCCTCCCCCAGTCTAGCCTCCTCCCCTCCCCACCCATCCCTGCCTGGCCCACCTCGCTGTTGGGGGTGATCTTCCTTTACCGCTGCCCGCCCAGCCTCCCCCCATCTCTAACCGCCTTCCCTCCCCCACGCCTGCCTGGCCCGGCCCATCCCACCGAACCTAACCTCCTCCCACTCCCAACCCAGACTCCTGCCCCCATGCCTGACCCACCCAGCTCAGCCTCCCCCCCACCCAAACATCCTTTCTTCCTGCACCCACGCCTCACCCACCCCATCCAGCCTAGTCTCCTGCCCCCCTCCCCGCCTGGCCTCCCCGCCGGCTACGAGACATACCTCGGGTGGGGGTACGACTGGTTCCGGTGCGGAGCTCGGTTGGGCGGGAGGGGGGGCGGGGCAGAGGGAGATGAAGTTATAAGTGGGACAGCTGGGGCACGCGGCGCGGCGTGACAATTCCGAACGGACCGTGTCGAGCGCTCTGGGTGCGAGCCCCGCCCGCGAGGACATGGCGGCGGCGGTGGCTCCCCCCCCCCCTGGCTCCTACCCGTAGTACCCCCCTGTCGCCGGTCCTGGGTATCAGTGTCACTGGGTAGCAGTATGTGTGGGGGTGTCAGTGTTAGGGTATCGGGGTCACTGGGTAGCAGTATGTGTCGGGGTGTCAGTGTTAGGGTATCAGGGTCACTGGGTAGCAGTATGTGTCGGGGTGTCAGTGTTAGGGTATCGGGTTCACTGGGTAGCAGTATGTGTCGGGGTGTCAGTGTTAGGGTATCGGGGTCACTGGGTATCAGTATGTGTTGGGGTGTCAGTGTTAGGGTATCAGTGTCACTGGGTATCAGTATGTGTTGGGGTGTCAGTGTTAGGGTATCGGGGTCACTGGGTATCAGTATGTGTGGGGGTGTCAGTATTAGGGTATCGGGGTCACTGGGTATCAGTATGTGTGGGGGTGTCAGTGTTAGGGTATCGGGGTCACTGGGTAGCAGTATGTGTGGGGGTGTCAGTGTTAGGGTATCGGGGTCACTGGGTATCAGTATGTGTGGGGGTGTCAGTGTTAGGGTATCGGGGTCACTGGGTAGCAGTATGTGTTGGGGTGTCAGTATTAGGGTATCGGGGTCACTGGGTATCAGTATGTGTGGGGGTGTCAGTGTTAGGGTATCAGTGTCACTGGGTATCAGTATGTGTCGGGGTGTCAGTGTTAGGGTATCGGGGTCACTGGGTATCAGTATGTGTGGGGGTGTCAGTATTAGGGTATCGGGGTCACTGGGTATCAGTATGTGTCGGGGTGTCAGTGTCACTCGGTAGCAGCACGTGTTGGGGTGTCAGCGTGGGTGGGTGGGTGCCTTTCTCCGGCCCTGCCTCTCTCCAGGCTGCTGCCCATCCAGGTGCTGCTGCTGCTGCTGCTGCACACAGTCTCCATGGGAACTCGAGTGGCCTCGGTTCGGTGGGGGGCGGGGAGGGGGAGGATGCGCTCAGCCTTGTGCGGCTGCTGCCGGGCCTGCCCCAGCTCCGCTCCCTGCTCTGACCCCCTCCCCTCCCCACCCAGGGACTCCACCAATCCGGAGAGGCGCCTCCGAGCCCCGCCGATAGTTCAGTGTTACTATAGGAACAGGAGGGGTGGGAGGGAGGCAGGGAGAGCCGCCCCCCCCCCTCCCCCCGCCCCGGGCCCTGAGTGCCAGCCCGGGCCCGGAATCAATTAACCCAGCAGCCGCCGCGGCGGAGCCGGGGGAGGCATCCGCCGCAGAGACGCAGGCGGAGGAGAATGGCCCCCAGCCCATCCAGTGTCTCCTCGCTGCAGCCTCCGCACCGGGCTCGGGCCCAGCCCCTGCCCCAGAGGCTCCTCCTGCGGCAGCGGGGACGGGTTGGGAGCGGGGCCCGCGGCGCAGATGCGGGGACGGGAAACGCGGGTGCCAGACGGAGCCCCTCGGGCCGGACTTTCCTGCCCTCCCTGTGCCGCAGTGCCAGGGCCCCGGCTTCTGCCCCATCCCCCGTCCTGGGGGAGCCGTGGTCAGCCCCACACAAAGACCCGGCGGCGTTACACGGCTGCTTCCCCTGATGTTACAGGGAGGGTCCCAATCTCATCCTCTCCCCCCCCCCCTTTGTATACTGAGCGGCCCCCCCTGAGAGGGTCAGAGTAACCTAGAGAAACCCACCAGAGCAGCCAGGGCATGTAGCCCCCTTTTTAAGCTGCCAGCACTAAGCTTTTTGATTCACCCGCTCGTCTCTCTCTCCCAAGGTGTAGGCTAAACACAGGGGGGTGAGATCAATTTCTAGGTTATTATCCGGCTGTTGAGCGCACAGGCCCGGAGAGGTGCTTGTAGGGAACAAACATTGTGCAGTGTGCAACAGCTATCTCACAGGAACTGTATTTTCGACAAGAAATCTGGACTGTACCTACTTTAGGAAACCCTATACCGGTAGCACTTATTTACTGTACCATATGGCTATAGGGGGAGGGGAGGAAGAAATGCCTGCCAATTACTAAACCAATGGCCGATATATGTATTTCTCAGTTCATTCATTATATCCAGGAGTCATAGTCATGCATTATGAATTTTTCACAGTAAGAAAAAAAAATAATTCCCATGAATTTCAATTGATATTTTAGCCATCACATATATCTGTCTATAGGAATGTCAAGGTTTTTTCACCAATTAGGGTTGAGATGTTCTATTGCATGATCCAAACAAAGTTTAAATGGCTCCAGAAAACACATCAATATAACAAGCAAAGGTTTGTTCTCAATACCATGCTCAAAATACAATAATTACAAAACTTCCATTTTTATTTTATGTATAAAAAATTAACCAGATTGAAATCTGGTAATTGTTCCTGACTCATGTTCCTACTTCTGTTAATATCAGATAATGTCAGATAATAAAAGCAGATATTATAGTCATTTAAAGAATATATAGGATTGAGCTTTATTTTAAATGACAAAATGTTTATGCCTATAGAGGAAAACCACGCTGCATATGACCTTAGAGAATAGTACTAAAATTAAATTCAAAGGGGTATGTTAATGCAAAATTGAACATGCAAAAAGTCAGAAAATTCAGTTAAGGTTCCCACTGCAGCTATAGCTTGGCCACAGCAAACGCATGACAGATGTAATATTTTTGGGGCTGTGCTGTTAAATAAATGTTTTAATATGATTAAGTTAATGTTACAGTAGTCATTCTAACCTTTGAATTTCCTGCAGAACTTCTCTCTTACTGCCAATATTTCCTTAGTCTTGTGTGGGGTCAGCATTAGCCATCCAGGTGTAAATTTTGAGTAAATTATTGAGAATTCTGGGAGATGGTTTACCTTTGACACAAAGAGATGGTGTTTATATACTATTGATACTTTAGCCCATGCTGTTTCACCAGCTCTTTCTGTGGTTAAAAAATAGATGTTGAATAACAGGAAGAGATAAGTGATCCTTACTGAATAATATGGGGGAGAGGAATACTTGACCATAATGATCTTCTGGTTCAGTTTGAGAGAAAGAACCTAAACTATTTAAGGGCATTCACCTTCGAGGTTTCTTTTTGGGATAGGCGTATTTGGTATCCAGTGTCATAGATACAGCATGAGGAGTATAGATGTATTTTCTTTGTCTCTTAGCAGGTGCATGACCAGGGAGCCACAACTGACTCCGCTGCACACAGCAGAATCTTAATCTGCTTCCAAAGAGTTCAGAGTGTGAATGGAATCACTGTAAAATGGCTCAAGTCTTCTGTGTGTGGAAGCTGGGTGCTCCTGAAAATCTGACCCTATATGGTCTTCAAAAAGTAATGAAAGTGCTGACAGCCAAATATTAGTGTGGTAATGTGTAGTATTATGAGCAAGTTACTGCCATTTGTATTACTGTCTAGAATTTTTAGAAATATTAGTGCCCAATCCTGCTTCTATTGAAATCAGGGAGATTTTGATATTGACTTCAGGAGGAACAGGATTTGGTCCTAAAACAGTAAATTTCAGATTACAGTGGTATTGTCATTCATTAATTCCTGAATTCAGTCATTCTGTCCTTGGAAATCTGATAAAATTAACATGCAAATGATTTCAGCTAAACCCAGCATATTTACCATATTTCCACTCTCATCGTGTACAAAATTTTGTTTAAATAAATAATAAGATAGATAAGTTATTGCTCCAGATGGTAGTGGGTGGATTGGACCTAATAGATTCTCCAGTTAATTGATTTTTAAAATTTTATTTTACAGAACCCTAGATTTAGAAGCCCATTTTGAGATCCCCTCTTGTGTGCAGGTTAGGCAGCATCAGGCTACTCATCAAAATAATATGCTTTCCAATCAAAGATCAACAAATTTAAATGCAGGCAACATAGTGGTTCAGCTAACTAATGTAACACAAGCATACTGATCCTACTACCATAGATGATACATACATTTGACTCTTTGCTCCTGCAGTTGGGCTGGAATGAAAATTAGAAGCATCATGCCTCATGGTCTGGAAGTACAGACAGTGTAAAAAACCAAAAATCTATGGCTGTTAGTAAATGACAGTCGGCAATTGCAAAGGCAGAAATTACAAGAATTGAAGAAGGAAATGGGTAACACAACACATATCAAATGGACATTAATGCTATTACAGTGGAACCCCGCAATACCACAACGATCGGGGTCCAAAAATATCGATCGCGCTAAATGCGGGGTCACGGTATTGCGGGGTCGCGCTACATCAAAGTACCGCCCACTGCCGCCATTGGGAGCCCCATGCATCTCGCATTATAAGCAGATTCACGCTACCACGGGGTGCGGTATTGCGGGGTTCCACTGTATTTAACGGTATCTGAACATATTCCTACATTACAAAGTGGTACGTAACCTACACTGAAATCACCTTCTGTACCAAGTAACTGCAGGACAGGTAATGTGACACCAATTTTTAAGAAAACTCCAGAGGGAATCCTGGCAATTACAGGCCAGTAAGCCTAAATTCAGCACCAGGCAAATTGGTTAAAACTATTGTAAAGCACAGAATTATTAGACACGTAGATGAACACGGTTTGTCAGAGGAAGAGTCAGCATGGCTTTTGCAAAGGGAAATCATGCCTTATCATTCTGTTAGAATTCTTTGAGATCAACAAACATATGGACAAGGATGATCCAGTGGACATACTGTTCTTGGACTTTCAGAAAGCCTTTGACAAGGTCCGTCGCCAAAGGCTCTTAAGGCAAGTAAGCACTCATGGGATAAGAGGGAAGGTCCTCTCTTGGAGCAATAACTGGTTAAAAGGCAGAAAACAAAGGGAAGGAATAAAATGGTCAGTTTTCAGGATGGAGGGAGGTAAATAGTGGTGTCACCCAGTACTGGGACCAGTGTTGTTCAACATATTCATAAATCATCTGGGAAAAAGGAGTAAACAGTGAGGTGGCAAAATTTTCAGATGATACAAAATTATTCACAATAGTTAAGTCCAAAGCAGACTGCATAGAGTTACAAAGGAACTAACAAACCTGGGTGACTGAGCAACAAAATGGCAGATGAAATTCCATGTTGATAAAGGAAAAATAATTGTAAATATATTGAAGTGACAAAGAGTCCTGTGGCACCTTAAAGACGAAGGCCCAGTTAGTCTTTAAGGTGCCACAGGACTCTTTGTCACTTCTGCACGTCCAGACTAACACGGCTACCTCTCTGATTCTTGTAAATATGTTGGAAAATATACCGTATTTTTCGTCTTATAGGACGCTCCGGCCTATAAGACGCCCCCTCGTTTTTTAATATAAAATCCGGACAAAAAAAAAAAAAAAAAAAAAGCGCCTCGCTCTCCCGTCCCCGCCGCGCGGGCGGGCTGCCAAGGTTCCCCCCTCCCCGCCGCGGGCGGGCTGCCGGGAGCGTCCCGGTTCCCCCCTCCCTGCCGCGGGCGGGCTGCCGAGGTTCCCCCCTCCCCGCCGGACCAAAAAAAAAATGTGCGCCCCGGTTCCCCCCATCCCCGCCGGACCAAAAAAAAAAAAAGCGCCTCGCTCTCCCGTCCCCGCTGCGCGGGCGGGCTGCCGGGAGCGTCCCGGTTCCCCCCTCCCCGCCGCGGGCGGGCTGCCGGGAGCGTTCCCGGCAGCCCGCCCGCGGCGGGGAGGGGGGAACCGGGACGCTCCCGGCAGCCCGCCCGCGGTGGGGAGGGGGGAACCTCGGCAGCCCGCCCGCGCGGCGGGGACGGGAGAGCGAGGCGCTTTTTTTTTTTTTTTTTGCCCTATAAGACATTCGCCCTATAAGACGCACCAACTTTTTCCCCCCCGTTTTGGGGAAGAAAAAGTGCGTCTTATAGGGCGAAAAATACGGTAATCCCAGTTATATTAGATACAACATGATGAGGTCTAGCTGTTACCACTCAAGAAAGAGATCTTGGAGTCATTGTGGATAGTTTTCTAAGAATATCAACTCACTGTGTAATGGCAGTCAAAAAAGGTATGAGAATGTCAGGAACCATTAGGAAAGGGATAGATAATAAGACAGAAAATGTCATAATGCCACCATATAAACCTCAGTACACCCACACATGGAAACGGGCAACAAAAATGAATAAAGGTACGGACTGGATTCCATGTGTGGAGAGATTAGAAAGACTGGTACTGTTCAACTTGAAAAAGACAAGAGCAGATATGACTGAGGACTATAAAATCATGAATGGTGTGAAGAAAGTGAATAAGGAAGTGTTATTTACCCCTTCACATAACACAAGAACCAGGGATTACCCATTGAAATTAATAGGCAGCAGGTTTTAAACAAACCGAAGGAAGTACTTCTCCACAGAATGCACAGTCAATCTGTGGAACTCATTGCCTGGAGATGTGAAGGCCAAAACTATAACTGGATTCAAAAAAGATTAGATAAGTTCATAGAGCAGGGATGGGCAAACTACGACCCACAGGCCACATCCAATCCACGGTACCTTCCTGCCTGGCCCTGGAGCTCCCGGCCGTGGAGGCTACCCCCAGCGCCACCCCTGCTGTTCCCTCTCCCTCACAGCGTCAGCACGCTGCACCGCCGTGCAATGCTCTGGGCAGTGGGGCTGAGAACTCCTGAGGCAGCGCAGCTGCAGAGCCGCGGCCTGACCCAGTGCTCTGTGCTGCACGGTGTGTGGCTGCCTGTCCTGGTGCAGTCGCATCGCCGGCCACCTATGGTCCAGGCAGCACGGTAAGGCGGTGTGGATAGCGGGTGGAGGTGTGGATGGAGGTCGGGGCAGACAGAAGGCAGAGAACAGGGGGGTTGAATGGGGGCAGGAATCCCCGGGGGAGGAGTCAGGAATGAGAGGAGGGGTTGGATGGGACGGCAGGGAGCAGTCAGGGAGCATGGGGGTGGATGGGACAGGTCGGGGGGGCATTAGGAAGGAGATGGGGGTTGGATGGGGCAGGAGCCTTGGGGAGGCTGTCTGGGGATGAGAAGCAGGGAGGGTCAGATAGGGGGAGGGGGCCATGCCACGCCTGGCTGTTTGGGGAGGCACAGCCTCTCCTAACTGGCCTTCAATACAATTTCAGAAACCCAATACAGCCCTCAAGCCAAAAAGTTTACCCACCCCTGTCATAGAGAATAGCTCCATCAATGGCTATTGGCCAAGATGGTCAGAGATGCAACACAATGCTTTGGGTGTCCCTATGCCTTGGACTGCCGGATGCTTGGACTGGATGACAGTTAGTTAATTGCCCTGTTCTGTTCATTCTCTTTGAAGCATCTGGCATTGACCACTGTCAGAAGACAGGATACTGGGCTAGATGGATCACTGGTCTGACCCAGTATGGTCATTCTTATGTTCTTAAAGTATACCTCATGTTTATATTCAGGTTTGCATATGTATGTAAAGAAAAAAAACTTTTGAATATTAGCAGCAAGTACATTCTAAGTAGCTACGAATTCGCTATGATGATGGGTGCTACGCTTATGTTTAAAATAATACTGCACTGTTGAGTAATAAAGTGTACTTAGAAATAAGATGTGGCAGCATTCATTGATAGAAGGGCAAATTTCTGCAGAAACAAAACTTTAGTAAAAAATGGAAAACATAACTTTCCCCTCATTTTCCAAATATTTCCAATGATTAAGCAGTTGATAATTTGTGATTGCTCCATTTGCAGATAACATTGTATACTGGGCTTCATAAACTCTAAGGCTAAAGACCAATCGCCCAAAATATGGAAAACTTCCTTACTTTTTACCTCATTTACATCATAACTAATTACCTTTAGTACTATTATTCTGAATTTGGTACTGTTTACCATTGGAGCTGCTGTTGCAAAAGCGGTGGAAGAGGGAGAATAGAAAGCTTTTAAAATAAACAGAAAAAAATGTGTGTGAGGAGAATGTTTAGTCGGAAAGGGGAGAAGGGGAGGTAACTGTTTCATGTGCATCGATGTAGGTCGAGTTCAAAAGTCTAAAGTCAATGAAACATTTTCCAACTCAGACCCTCTCAAACAATCAGTGTGAGGATTTTCATAAATAAGAAGTAATTATACACTTCATTGTGATGGGCTGATACAATTACAGTAGAATATGTTATAAGCAAAGAATAAAGACCATATTCAAGAGTGGTGTGAGCTCATGCACCTCAGTGAGGTCACTCTGAAGATTACATCAAAGCTAAATTTGCCTGTAAGCAAGCACTGAAATGGATGACAAAATCAAACCCCTCTAACCATGTGATACATACATGTATTAGATAATATTCCCTCACATTGGAATATTTTATGGCAAGGAAAGTAGAGTGATTATAGTTAAATTAATCTTAAAAGATATAAAATAAGGAATTTTATTTTAATAGATCATGTTGACACCTTGCTTCACTACCCAATCTGCCACCAGCATTCATTGATCTCAATGGACTTATGTATGGAGTAAGCATAGTATACTACTCAGTAGGTGAACTTCGCCCCCAGGCAGAGGAACAGTAGTAGGCCTATTCATCACTAAAGACCTACAAAAGACCTGAAAGGGGGGGTGCATAATCCTTGTGCTATGAAGTTATTTATATGCTTGTGATGGCTCTCGCCCAGTGGTGAATTTCACCCCATGAAAATAAGTGTGGCAGTATTGGGCCCTTCATAACAGCTTATCCAAATTCATCTTCTTCCCCAACTTCTTACAGTTACAGTTCCATAATTATTCCATATGTGCACCTCAGACTCGCTCCCTGCTCCTACTAAGTGAGTTTCATTAAAAGGTTAATGAGTTATTATAACCTAAACAAATACATTCCACTTTGTTTATTGCCCACTTTCAAACTGCAGTGTATGGTCCTAGTTGTTATTTAGTTAAATGCTTATATAAAAAAGTATATATGTCGCTAATATCACATCTCAATATTTATGAAAAATCAGTTTTTGTAAATATAGAAAAATCAGTAATTACCACTAAAATTATTTGGTAAAATACCCAGATAGATAAATATCAGAAAAGCCTTGATTTATTACAATTCTAGATCTTTTTTGAAAAAAAACCTCCTAAAATTCTTAAACATGAAGCTAGCTCACTATCTCCTGTTTAACAGCACATTTTCCCACTCTTTTTTGAAAATAATGTCCATGGTTAAAGTAAACAGAGATTCAGCTAAAGTGGATTTACAGTTGCACTACTTCATTATCACACTCCTGGCCCTAAATCCAGGTGTATTCTTTGCAAAATTAGGATGTTCTGGAGAGAACAACATTGGTATTTGCTACACAGAAGAGCAGCTAGAGAGGAAAAATATAATACTTTATTCAGTGGTGGAAAACTTTGATTGATATTTTAAATGCACATTTAACTCCTTAAATGCTCCATCATAAGCCATGGTTCTCTCTCTACCGATCCAACCTGTCTGTAGCCAATATGGTTGCACAGGCAAAGTCAATAAGAATTTGTTCCCATATATTTACTACAAGGACAAAAGGGCAGAGTTATAGTCCCCAATGAATTTGCATTATACATCTTGTTGCAATTGATGATTTTGGAAATGATCATAGTCTCTTTGTGTTGTGTGCCCCTATAGACTTACAGTAAAACCTCCATTTAACGGACTAATTCGGGCGAGGGGGTGTCCGTTAAATCAAAAAGTCCGTTATTTAATAATAATTAAAAAATGAGCTGTCAGAGCAGCAGCCCGCCCGCCACAGGGTCGGGGCAACAGCTCCGCAGCCTGCCCGCTGCCTGGACCCGGGCGGCAGCCGGCAGCCAGCCCGCCCGCTGCCTGGACCCGGGCGGCAGCCGGGAGCCGGCAGCCAGCCCACCAGAAATGGATCAGGAATGCATCAGACTTGCTCAGAAATTTTGTCCGTTGCATCCGAAGTCCGTTAAATCGAGGTCCGTTAAATCGAGGGTTTACTGTATTTCGTTTTAGAACCTTGTTGGGAAATCCTAAATACAGGCAAAAGGAGGTAAAAATTCTTCTTGGAGTTCTGTCTTTCTCAGGGGGTTTCCCTGGAACCTACCACATCTGAGTCTAGAATCTGTTGATTGAAAGTGTGACAACTGAAGGGTTTGAACATTTGCTCTGATTAGAATTCTTGTATACATATGGGAACAATGGCTAGAATTTGTTGATTTACTTTTATAAAATGATAGAAAGCTACCAGAAGAGGATATGAAAAACTATCAGCTTTTCCAGTGAAGAGAGAATAGCATGAGTTTTGTACTTACTTTCCCCCCTATTGTATATAGAAAAGTGTAATGGACATGTATAAACACACACCGACATCCCACATTTCTTTCAGAGACCTGGGTTATCTACTACCATGGAAAAGACCCCACACTGCCTTCTAGAAATCATCTTTCATCTGAATGAGGTAATTGTGTCTAGTGTTTGCCATTCTTATCACAAACAATCCTGGTCTGGTTTCCTGTCCTTTTCTTGTCATCTTAGTAAAAATTAAATAGTATTCCATCACCAACCAAATGTGCTAGCACAACAGCTCTGCAAAAAGTTAAGGTGGGAACAACATATATTACCATTAATCAGAGTTGGAGGAACGTCTCCTTTGAGAGGGTAGTTGATCATAAACTTTTTTGCCTGAGTCACTATCAATGTCACTGTGGATTGACCCATATAGGGTATTGCCAGAACATTACAGCTAACACCCCTTTTCCTTCTCTAGCCTAAAATCACTTCAGAAACAAATACATAGAAACTGCCATACTGGAACTGACCAGTGATCCATCTAGTCCTTGTTGCCATGGCAGCCTATACAGCATGTTTCCAGGGGAAATAGTAAAATAAATCCCCAACAACTCATAATATAGCCGGGCAAAATTACACAGTATTATGCCATGGCATGATTTTATCCTCTAACCTCAGCCAAAATCAGCAAATGTACATGAAACCTACTAGCTGAGGATTAAACCTACTAGTAGATATAGATTTGAAATGAAAAAATGAAGGAGGGGGGCCCCAGCATTCTGCAATGAGAAACCCAGACCACAAGAGAGGGAAATGGAAGAGTGCTGGTAGTTTATAAGACGCTACAGGTTAGCTATAGATTTGTCTAATATTCCTCCCTTTCATTGATTCTACGGGCTAGAGGTGGCTGACCCTGGTGGAGCTCATTGGGAGAGGACCAAAGAGACACCTCCCCCTCTGCAATGTCAAGGACTGTTTCAGGTTAATGTCATCATTGATACTAGGCTGGAGTATGGAGGATGGGAGAAACAGGATGAAGGTGGGACCATGACCTTGTCCTTTGCTCTGCCCAAATCAGCAGAGCAGAACTGGTACAGGTTGCACTTCTCCAAAGAGTACTGGGAGCTGCCACTTCACTGCATAATCCGCAGTAGAAATTTTGATTGAGTCAGTCAGAATTCCTGCAGGAGCTGCAGTGCAGACTTTCTACCCAACTTCCAGAGATTTAAAGCTACAGTCTAAGCCTGTATTTGCTACTTTTTAATGTCAGTTGTCACATATTCCTATCTAACAGAACAGAGTAAAAAACAGCATCTGACCTGCCATCTCTATATTATTCACTATCTAATGTACACTCCTATCATACTTCCTTTTAACCTTTTCCTTTCAAAGTTATATCATTCTAGTGATTTTAATTTTTCCTCTTTTGGAAGTATCCATGCATTAAATTAGTTTTGTTGACTTCTCTGGACTCTTTTAAATCTCTCCTATATCCCTTTAGAGACGAGGTAACCAAATTGAACACATTATTAAAAGCAAGAGTATACCACTGAATTAATGAGCAGAATATGATTTCCATATTAGTCTCTATCCCCTACTTAACAGTCTAACAACTTAATTTTTTACTCCTACTATACATTAAGAAGATTGTTCGTAGATATTTTCCTTTAAAAGTTACACATAATCTAGCAACCTCAGGTGTGTCCAAAAACTTTAAATTGTTTCTTTCAATGATTAAAGTGCAATGACACAGTATGTGAATGACCTTCCACTGGTCTACAGTGAATTTCATCTGCCATATTTCTTATTTTTCTATTTTTTATGGTAGTTCTTTTTTCTCCTGCCAGTGCTCCCTGGACTTGACTAACCTAAATAACTTGTATGTCTTTTGCCCACAAAATGTTGACAACCCTGCTATTCACCTGTCTTTCAAATCATTTTATATACTGAACTCCATTCCTACCATTATTAATCCCATCCTGAAATTAGCCATTTCTTCCAATCCTTTGTTTCCATATCTTAACCAGCATTTAGTTTTTCACGGGACATTTTGTCTTTTATGCCATCATTACCAAGGATCCAATCCTGCTCCAACAAAAGTCAATATCAGACTGATTTTGAGTTCAGTGGAAACAGACTCAGGCCCTAAGTATTGCCTCCTGAACTATTTTATTAAAAGACTTGACAGTCTAAAGTTATATACATTAGATCTCTATTGTGTTCTCAATGAATTCTAACAGGCTAAAGAAATATAATTAACCCTTGCATAAGCCTTGCCGGTTTACATCAATCATGTTATGCTCAGCTAAGAACTTAACAACTCTGTAATGATTTTCTTACTGTTTCTTTTCTGGTATTGAAATACAGCTCACAGATTTATCAGTTCTATTAATATCCTTGCCACATTTCTTAGATTTTTGGCCACTCCCCAGTATCATAGCTGTTTTAATGGAAAATGAGAATTGTTAATATTTTAATTACTTCATTCTTTTAGTTCTTCAGAAGTCTTGAATTTGTACCAGTCCTGGTGATTTAGTGCAACTTATCTTGAGTTGTCTCATCCCTCTTCTATTATACCTCTATTTCTATCAGTGCTTCAGTTTCATTACCTATAAAGTATAATCTGGGGATAAGTACTTGCTCATCATTTACAGTGGGGAAGACTCTGAATGAAACAATTTATTTTCAGTGAAACTTCTCATCCTCTTTGACTGCCCTTGCAGTCTGGCAAAACCAGTGGCCCCACCACAGGCTTGCTGCTCCTGATGTATTTAAATAATTGTTTAATTATCAATTCATGCCTAGAGAATACAAGTAACTTCTAAAAGTTTGATTTTCTACATGCCACTACTTGAATTCTGTGTGTGTCTTGAGTTTAGACCTTACACAGTTTCATAGGCAATGTTGTGACAAGGTTTTTTGGCTAGCGGACATTGAGATTAACCACAAAGCATATTTCACCATGTTAGAAATTGTAGTCTGCAGTGAGATGATTCAAGGAAAAGTGACCATATTCTCAGAATGTATTTGTTTTTTTAAAGGAAGGCAAGGCATTATAGCATTGGTAGTCTGATGCTAAATGAAAGAGTTTTGTGGAACAACAATTTAAAAAAAATTCAGACAGGGAATTTATTGTTAAAATTCTGGCCTGACATTTCCCAGAGGAGCTCATTTACAACCTCTCAGGTGAAAATAGTTGAATGAATTTCAGCCTAGTTTCAAGTAGGTCATTTAATAAAAATTACCAACATTCATATTGGACATTTATGTCTGGAAAAAAGTCTTTGCTTAAGGTGAACTCTGCCATGGATTAGATTTATTAACTAAAATGTCCACTATAGATAGACCTTTAAATTTTGTATTCATGGGTACAAGTTAGTGATTCAAATCTTACATTAAATGTAGGGGACTGTCTTTAGTCCTTGTACATATATATCTCCAAATGGCAAGGTACTCAACTTACAAAACTTTGGATTGGGTGTTGAGAACCCTGTACTAATAGCCATAAAACTCACACTGAAATGAATGAAAAAATGAGGAGTCCTTTTGGCACCTTAGAAACTAACAAATTTATTTGGGCATAAGCTTTCATGGGCTAAAACCCACTTCATCAGATGCAACTAATCTGAAATGAATGGGTAGGAAGTTGCCATTCATCAGACAAAGAAATGGTGACCTTTAACAAGGTCCCTTATGTGTACAAGATGCCCAACATCATTCATTGTGGCAAGAATTCCTTGCCTATCTGGATATTTTACTTCAGTGTACCTGTTTAAAAGTGGCCTTTTAAAAGTAGATGCTCATCTACGTAAATAGGATAAAAAGTGTTAGGTGAATAAGGTGCAAGATCAGGTTCACCCTTGCCAGTAGAGAGTAGCACAAACTGCACAGGCATGTACCAACCTGGCCATTTGCCCTCCTTCAGGGTCTTCATGAGTCAGAGGCAGCTTTATCTTCTTCTGGCAGCTCACTAGGAGATTTGTAGAATCAATACATCCCTCAGCCCCACTAGTTGTTCTGTCAATGCTGCCCATTTTGGGAGCTGTGTTGGCCAAAGCAAGCTTTGCAGGGATGAAGTTTCTGTGGTGCCTTGTGCCACTGCATCCAACTTTGTGCTGCCAGGGGCTCTCCACCTAGATAAATCTGACCTGTAGATTCAGGAATTTCAGTGTTCTTTTGATGTTTCCTTCTTTCCTGTTTCCTAATCTTTCTCCACATCTACCTCCTTAATTTTCTCTTCACCATTTGTGCTGCCTCCTTTCCAGCTAGCTCTTCTTTTTGTTTTCTGGCTGTGCCAACACGCATCAGCTGCCTCCTGCACTTTGGTGTAGGTTTAGTGCCTGAAGAACAGTGGAGAATCAAGTCCACTTTCTCCATAATATTTTCAAGAAAAGTTCCAAAATGTTCCATAAATTAAACTGGCAACCTATTTTTAGAACACTGCTTCTACAAGACATTTGCTAGAGAAAAATGGGGACCAACAACTCTGTTAGTGACTTGGACTTTCATGCCAGATGTTGGCTCTTTATTGGGGTGATTAATTTTTGATAAGGTGGATGGGTGTCTGACTATGCCGTATTTTTCGGCATATAAGACGCCTTTTTAACCCCCAAAAATAATCTCAAAATTAGGGGGGGCGTCTTATACGCCGAATATATGAAACACTCACCGGGCAGCTGGAGCTGGGGCGGCTGCAGGTGGCCCGGCGGGCGGGGCGGGGCGGCGCTTCCCCCCCGAGCCCACCCGCATGTGTTCGGGGCCGGCGGGGAACGAGAGCAGCTCAGGCCCCGGGGCCCCTGGGAGCGCCCGCCCGCGCGGCGGGGACGGGAGAGCAAGGCGCTTTTTTTTTTTTTTTTTTTTTTGGTCCAGCTTTTTTATTTAAAAACTCGGGGGCGTCTTATACGCCGGAGCGTCCTATAGGGCGAAAAATACGGTATGTTGTTTGTATAAAAGTGTATAAAATGGAGATGTCAGTAGTGACTTTTGTTCAGATAAAGTTACGCATACAGGAAGACTAAAATTCTTGTTTCATACAGAATTTATTTCATTTGGTTTCTAAATTTGGCACACTGTTCAAAGAACAATGGTATTTTGTATGTAATCTTTAAATAAAATATTTTCTAATTTTATAGCGGAAACATTTACAGATGTTTTCGTTTTGAAAATTTGCTCTGTTTTTCCTCACACATCTTTGTATAGTTCTAGCTAAACAGTTCCCACAAACTCCAAAATATCACAAGCTTAAACACACACAGATAACATCTTAAATATATGCCACTTTTGACATTTTAATTTTAATGACATAGACATTCTCTTTATTCATGAAAACCTAATCGAGCTACATAAAAAAATAACCATCTGAACTGTTTAGTTCTATCAGCTATGTCCATTTTCTGACAGTTCCTGTCCACCTTCCTGATACTTCATCTCCACTACTCACAGAGACCATTAGCAGACCAGAAAGCAAGAGGTACAGGGAGTGGGTAAGAGGAATAGGAATGGATGGAGATGTGAAGGGCTGAGCAAAGATGTGGTTGTGAGGGGAAGGTGAATGAGCAAGACATTGTAGGATATGAGGGGCTGAGTGGAGCTTTTGAGAAATTGGGAAGCATTTAATAAGACTATGAACTATGGCACAAGTGTACTCTAGGATAAATTACAGCCAACCTTCAACATCAGTCTCTTAATTACATTGTTTCACCTTTATGTGTACTTACATCTGTTATATTTTGGTAGTTCATTAGGGTATAGAGTTACCAACATATATTATCCAAACTCTTATGTTCACCTTTAATTCTAATTGCTACAAAAATAAATAGAAAAGTATTGAAATGGCGCTCACACTTTTAGATTGCCATAAAGTGTTCCACAAGATGAAAATAATTGAAAACACACAGTAACAATGTCACCGTCTCTTTTAACATACAAACTATTTCTCCTTGAATATTAGTATTCATAACCAAAACTGCACCCATCAAATTATAAGATCAGGAAATGACTCCATGAATAGATAAATGAGGATACAGACTGGTCTATTGAACCAAATAAACCTTAATTTTTAAGCCCCTGATCCTGTAATCAAATCCATTAGTGCAGAGTTGCAGACCCTTAGCCTGTTTGGAGCTCCATTATTCCACTAAGACATATCTTCCTGTAGATCAGGATGTAAGGATCTAACTAAAGCCAACATATTTTTGTTTTTGAAGGAAGGTTAGTTTTATGTTCCCAAGTGGGAAAAGTATAAAAGAAAATGTGGGAAAATACATACAGAAGGCTAGACTTGATTTCAGTTATTCAATAACTCTATTGCAGTCAGTGCAATTACTCCACATTTACACTATCAGAATCTGGCCCTTGAGCTTCTGTCCCTGTAGATTTCCGTACAAAGTATATTATGTGCATTGGGGCATTTCGTATAATCAATTTGTAGGCAGAACTTCTTATTTAAATGGGGAGTTCTGCTTAAAATCTGATAGTATTAACTGGCCCATTATTTCCTAGCTTATTTTTTAGCAGTCTCTAAATCTGGGAACATTTTAGGAACCACATTTTTGCCCAGCAATAACACAAACCAAGAAAAAAAATACTGATAATTAATTATTATTATTTTGTTCTCCAGCTTTTAATCTGGCAAAAATTTCAGCAAAGGAGATAGAGAACACAAGGAAACTAATCATAACAGTCATTTACACAGTTTAAAAAGACATTACACTAATAGTACACATTCATAAGTGATTGTGGGTACCAACCATTAAAAGTTTATACTAATTATTGTCCGCCATTTGGCATATTTCTCAATTTAATACTTTTATAATGCCTTTAAGTTAGGCATCATTTCACTGTTCTAATAAAGTGCCTTAATGAAAAAGAATGTATGACTATAACAGTAACAATGTGAAAAGTAGCAGAAGTAGGATGTTTGCTAGATTGTGTATTCAAATACTTCACTGTGTATTGTCCCACTCTGGACCTAAAATGGCTGTTTTGCAGGATGTTGTTGCTTGGTGACCAAAAGTGCATCTCCTAGACCAGAGAGGGATGTGAACATTCAGAGATTTATTTGTTCCTGTTACTCTTGAGGAGACCAGGCCAGTAAAATAGAAGAAGCCTACATGTAACTATCTAAATATTCCACTTTCTTGCATATTTAAGTTGATATTTAAAACAGGCTTGTGATTTTGGGATGCTCACCAAACAAGCAATGGGAAAAATGGAACAAAACCTAGCATGTCTCTGCCCATGAAATACAAAAAGTAGACCAAGCCTCAACTACTCTAAGCCTACAAGATACCCTCGCTTCAATTAAGTCTGCATTGTATGTCTAGTCTGTTTCAGTGCAATCTCCCAGTTGCTATCAGTCTCTCTTTCTTTCATTAGAATCAAGTAGTTAATTAGCCCCAGTCTGTCCTCTCCCCTTCTCTCTTTCCCTTTAAAGCAGCAGTAATGATGTCTAATTACCAGCAGCAGTGGATTACAGCACCATCAGGAGCAAATCTCTGTGGCTGACAGCAAAGCTGAGCAACAAACCTTAGAGCTTCAAGGAGAGAATAATTCCTAACAATGTAGTTACATATTATTTGCTTATTTTTGACCAGTTTCTGACTCTGAAGTTAAAAATGTAATTTCATCTAATTAATGCACAGAGAGTGCTTAGGCTGGCCAGAATGACCATTGATGATTAATTACTTTTATCTATTGAGAGATCAAGTGATGGAGAACATTTTTACTCTTTTAGGCTTTGATAATGTCTGTGGGCAGGAGGAGCTCAAATTTCTGTGACAACAGCAAGACAAAAATGGCAAAAGTAGAACATAAACAACAAGGTTAGTTCTGAATGATCAGAAATGAATAAACTCTTCAATAGTTAGTGTGGATTTCACTAAATGAATGGAAGGGTGGGCTTCTGAGAGCTAAACAATAACTTGTAAGGGTGCCATCTGAAAACATCAGATTATTCCTATATAAAACATCATTTTGAGTTATAGAGTGAAATCCTAGCACCATTTGAGTCAATGGGAGTTTTGTCATTAACTTTAATGGGTCCAGGATTTCACCCATAATATAGAAAACAATTCCTTTTGGAAAATTCAATAGTACTCTTTGGCATATAGTATCATATGAGACAAATAGATCTCATTCTACAGATCTGCTTAAACAATGCTACTTCCCTTTGTGATTGGAGTATGAAGTTAATTGCATGTGTTTAAGTGGGGGAATGACATTTGGTTTCAGTAACTAATAAGGTGTATCTGAATGCTGTTCATGTTTATATTGTAAAACAGATTTTGGAAACCAAACACCTAGGCAAATGGACGTCAGTGGACGTTTTACCTGAGCAAAGCCTGCAGGATCTGTAACTTAATATTTTATGTTGAATGCAGAAATATTTCAAATTTGTATGGCTGTATCATGGTAGCTCTCTTGTCCTGCTTCTGTTATGTTGCTTGGTTGGTAGTTATAATATTATCTATCTTTTGAAAGAGAGAAATATACAAATATTCATAGGATTTCAAATGCAAGCAGAAGCATTAAGACCAACATTTAAGTAAAATCTCTTAGCAGATAAACACATCAAGAAAGGTTCTAGATACAGGAACTGGAAAAAATCAAGAACAACAAAAAGCGGGGGAGGAGGGAATCCAAACCCTCCTGGCCTAGTAAAGATGCGAGACAATGTACAAGTTAGTGACATAAAGAATTGTTGTTTTATGAAAGGCCCAGAATAGCTCTACCTTTTACTAAATCTTGTAAAAATAAAGTTAGCCTTTTTATTCAGACTGTTCATTCATTTAATTTTACCCCAAAATAAGGAATTTGCTTGCAGTTCTGAACTTGTGATGAAAAGTAAACCCATAAGAAATAAAAGATCTTTCATGCAAGACACTTAAAAAAACACTGCTCAAATTAGTGGAAGAATAAAATAAATCAGCCTAGAAGTATAATTCTATCTGAAATATTTTTTTCCTTTGTTCTATGCTTGATTTTCAATTTCCATCCCAAAATATATTTAACCTACAGAAAATCTCAGGATCAAATATTAATAATCTGCTGTTTAACTCTAGAAAAGTAACATGCCATTCTCCATGTTGCAAAGCCTGAACCTATAGGCAGACCTAGAACCCTTTATGAATAGAAGAGGTAGGGAGGGAACATAAACATCACTCAGAACATTCTCTATCGCTTGCCTTTTAACTCCTTTACAAAATTAATTCCACATCTATACTACCTGACAACAGTTACTTTGATGACTAGAAAGAGGACAAATATAAACCAACACCCCAAATGCCTTGATTTATTAATACTTTGAAGAACACAGTTGTACAGAATCTCCAGATTTTCCCCAGCAACACGTTGTAATTAAACCTAGAATATTTTTCAAGAAGCCTTTTGAATTATACCATCTAGGAGCATATTCATTATACCAGGATGAGATTTCAATGCAAAAGAAAATATTGTTTATCAAACCAAAATGCCAAAGCAGAAATAAAAGATTGTCTGTGTTTCCATCCTTAGACCCCCAAATAAGGAGTCTAGATTCCCTGAGGTAGTTTAGAGGGGGGAAATGATATATTAAAGAGTTCAATATGCAAACCTACTTGTAGCCAATAGTTCCCATCTTCTTAAACAGGAGATTCTGTAGCTCTTGCCACCACCAAGCATAATAGCTCCTCCGCTGTTAGAACTGCGTCTAGCTATTCAGATTCAGACCCTGGGAAGGCTGCTGCTACTACTGGATGGCATCAATTGAGTTTAAGCTTTATAGCTGTGAGACCTGAGCAATCCCAGAAAGAGAAACAAAATCTACCATTTGGTCATGTGGAAACCTCTCTCTCTCTCTCTTTGTTGATCATCCTCTCCTCGCCTCCTTTAATAAAATCCCAACGCTTCAGAGTCATCAAGGCACATCCCTGCCGCTCTGTGTCTCAGGGGCTGTGGTCTAACAATAAAAAAAAAAAACCGACATCCCGGGGAAGCCCCCAAATAAACGACCGGCGCCACATCTGGCTTTGTGCCAATAAGGATACACCGTGCTCTATCGATCGCAATAGTATATTATGAGAATGTGCCGCTGTGATCGTAATCGTGGGGCCTTTGTACAATGGCAAGACACGCGACAGACACCACACAGACAAGGGGCCGGGACAATAGCCCACCCCAAAATAACAGCATAGAAGAAAGGGGGGGCCGCACGATCGCTTTAAATGAAAAGGGCCACAAAGCCCTAACCTGTGCATAATGTGACATGCAAATACAACATGGTGATGACTTTGGGGGGGGGGGAGAGAGAAACGGGCCAACTGTGGCTGTCCCCTTTCCCACTACGGGCTGCGATTGTCGACATAGAACAAGGAAGACGATTCTCTACTAACCGTGGTTTTGACTGGCACGTACAGCACTTGCTTCCCTCTTCCACCAGCCCCATTGACCTCGTCCGAATTGCCGAGCTGGAAGCCTTTCGATTTGACCCAGAATTTAAATTTGGCGTTATCCGTGGAGCTCGATTCGGAGCCATTCAAGAGCTGGACGATCCGGTCGTATTTTTTACGGGTCACCGTCTTGGTTTTCCCCGAGTCCCCATAAGTCCTGAGGCACCAGTCCTGAAACTGGCGGTACATGTCCCGGTCGCTGCTCTCCATAATCCCCTTCGAGACACCACACAACGGGCCGGGCCTGGCTCTTCCAAATGTACTTTGCACCTGTTCACCTCGGGCTCATGAAAAATGCAGCCACGCCAAGATGGAACGAGAGGAGGTCCGGTGCGAGCAGATCCCAGCTGATTGTTGTTGTTGTTGTTGGGGGCAGAGGGGGGATGGGGGGTAGCAATCAGTTCAATAGTGTAGCAATGGGCTTGTTCATTTTTTAACCCAGGAGGCAAACGGGTCTCGAAGAGGCTTCTCTGATCCTTCCACCGTACGTGATCGCTCTCCAATATCGTGCAAGGCAGGACTATCCCAATGTCTCCAGCAGCGTCTACCCAGAGGGGTTTGATTTATAAATAATTAAAATCCTATCCCTTGGCTTAACAAAAAGAGAAAATAGAAGATTGACTCGTATTCTTTTCCCTCGTGCATCAGCTCCACCCGGCTGCACCGGGGAGGGTGCAGGTGAAAAAACACCCTCCACTCCAGCCAGCCCTCGCTGCTTTTTTCAAAGGGTTTGCTGTGTCTGTCCTGGAGGACCGTGCCTCTCCTAAAGCAGCCTCTGTGCAGGATGGAGGAAACACTGAAGGGCAAATTGGTCTCTGTTGCCTGGCTGGTTTTGCTTTAGATTTCTCTGCTTTGGGCGTTAAAGTACGGGAAAGAAAGAAAGTTCTTACCTGTGATTTTCCTTCCTACCAAATCCCATCCACATTTTTTATATTTTATTTTTTTTAAAAAGGTCTGTGAAAATGTCACTTGCTCCTATTCATTGAATTTCAGATGCCCTAATAGGAATTCTCATTTATTTATTTCAAATCCCAGCAGATGGAGGAAAAATATGTACAAGATCTGATCAGATATTAGACCAAAGGAGAGAGATCAGTCCCAGGAGGATGTTGGTAAAGAAAAGAAGGCGGCTGTCGGTTGGTCTGCCAGTTTAATAATGGTGCTCACACATGTAGGACTCCTCTGGTCTGGGGTTTCCTTGCTAAACTGGCTACAAGGCATTCAAGTAAGTTTGCGAACGGCTGCTCAAGACCTCACCCCCTATTTTTTTAAGGGATCGAGGGTTTTTCTCCCTTTGGCTTTGCCACCGTTTCAAGTCACCCTTGAGATTTCTGATCTCCCCCTGTTCCCCTACCACGTAATGAAGGACACCCCTTTTCTCTGGTGAAAGTAGCCAAATTGTGAGCTCCTCTCGACGATCTTCCAAGGCAAATGCAGACTGCAGCTCCTCCATTCAATACCTATTTCCAATCATTCAAAAGAACCAGGGGAAGGGGAGTTCCCATCCTCCTCTCCCAGCGTCTGCAAGATCCCCTGCCTTAGACACACACACACACACACACACACTCCCACTCTCTGTCTCTGTGTGCTTCAACCCGTCCTGCTCCTGTTCAGCTCCTCTGCTAAACGGGCTGCCAGACAAGTGCACACACATTCCTGGTCCGTTTCACAGCCAGCATGTCCTCGTTTCTATAGACGGGTGTGTATATATATATTCTCCTCGGGTCTCCAGGACGAAAGCAAAGTGAAACGCCTCGGCACCCTGGAGCAGCCTTGTCCCAGGCAGGCACTTGCAAAATGGTCAGCCCCTCCTCCTCCTCCTCCTCCTTCGCCTCCTCCGCGGCTCGCTCTGCTCAGCGGCTCTATTGGAAGGTCTCGCGGCGGCTGGAGCCGGGACTGACAGCGGCAGCACAAGGCTGAGCGAGAGCAAAGCTCCACACTGAACCGCGCTCCCCCCGCGTCGCCCGGGCGCTGATTGGCCAGCGGGACAAAAGTTTCTGTGGAGACGGCTGAGCGGCTACGTGACGGACAGAATTGTCCCATTTAGGGATCCCGGGCAGTGCGCATGCCGCGCGCGGCCGCAGGTTACAGAACGCGGGGCAGGCGGGGCGGCCAGGCAGCAAGGTGGCGCAGGGAAGCAGAGGCGGCTGTGAACACATCCTCAGCCAGAGCCAGGTGGGGGGTGTGCGAGGGGAGGGTTTCCATGGAGATTTCACCGAGTCTCCCCCCACACACACACACAGCAGATCAGCTGACACATCATTAGCTTAGGACCTAATTATTGCTTATTGGAGCAACAAATGAGGGAGAGGGCCAGCTGCAGGAGGCAGAGCGATTTTCCTTTTGCACCCGGTGGACTAAGGCAGCGCTCAGCAGTCCCGGGTGGATTCTTATTCACTTGCAGGGTTCCCACTGAAGCGGGAGCAGCCGACCTCAGGCTGGCTGCACCGCCACCCACCCACGTCCCTTCCTGCTTCTTGTTTTTTTTAAAAATGCAAAACTGGCGGGGGAATATGTTATGTCTCCAAATTAAACTGGCCTCTGAATCTGGTGTTCGCCCACAAGCCTGAGTGGCAGCCACATCTGGAGCAGGGCACTATAGCTAACACATCTGGCGGAGTGACAGCAAATCCCAGAAGTTACCATTTAAAAGGGAATGTGGGGGCCTTTAGTGGATCAGTGTATCCATTTTGAAATAATAATGCTTCTGGTTTTCTTTTCTTCTCTTTGAGTCCCTAGTCCTCCCCCTCCCCGCAGGAATCGAAGCAGCAGGATAGTTTCCGACAGTTTGCTTGTATCATCTTTGGGCAATGTAAGGCCATTTCCAAGAAAATCCTAATTAGTGGGCTTCTCCAGGCATTAGGACATTCTACATTGCTCTCTTCACAGGTGCAAACTCCACAGAGACTTAGGAATTCTACACCCCCACTTCCCACCCCCACATCTTCCAGTGGGTTCTGATTCATAGATTCCAAGGCCAGAAGGGACCATTGGGATCATCTCATCTGACTTCTTGTACTTCTTCTATAAGCTTCCCCAAAATAATTTCTAGAGCGGATCTGTTAGAAAAAGAGATGTGTCTCACTCTTCTGAGGCCCAAGTGTAGTACAGACACTCTAAATGAACACATGGACAAAACAGAAGCCACTACAAAGGATGTGGGATCAGTTATCAGAAATAACACTGTGGAGAACCTCAACTTCATGAGTCCATATTTCTCATATCGCTAATTTCCAGAAATGAAAGTAAATTGTCACATGACTGATAGGGGACTAAGCTAGGGACACCTTTTCTTTTTACATCCAATTGACCCAAAATAAACTTTATGTTTTTATTTTAAAAGGTTTCGTTTGTTTCTCAGCAGAAACATGGCCTAGAATAGATTGTATTTGGGTTTCTAGCCACCGCGGTCCTGGAAGAAATGAACTAATACAAAAGGTAGCTGTTGAGTCTCTGGAGGTGAGATACTGGCCTTTATTGCTCCCCATCTCTCTTTGCTCAATGACTTGTGCAACATGAAGGCAAGGTCCCTTTGAAAAGGGGCAATGATGGAGAGAATTCCCAGGATCCATATGTGCGGTACAGCACTTCACCCTGGCCAGCCTATGATGAAATATTTCTAAATTTAAAAATTTTCATATTAGCTCCAGCCTCCAAGCACCACCTCTCCCATTTTGGCTAAATCTTGTGAAGTGCTGAGTTCACTCAGTTCTCAATAAAGTTATTAGTAGTTGAGGACCCTGCACTCCCACGGATCAGGCCCAGATCACTTGAGGTTTTGGAGCCCTGTTAATGCTACTTCTGAGTCCCATGACACTGTGTTTGCTTTGGAGCTATCATACTATATGCCCAGGCAAAACAAGGACAAGACTTTTGTATAAAGGTAGGACTACTATCTAGTAGCATTAGAGAGCAATATTAGTATTCCTAACATCATGCTTAGCATCAGTAGGATCTAGGAGGGCAATCAGACATAGGGTACTACTACATTTAAAACATGCTTGACATAAGGGGAAATGACCATGAGAAAGTAGACAGAGGTACATAGAGAAGGCGGAAGACAGGCTGGGGGAGGGACAGAGAAAAGTAGGACATTCATAGGTCAATGAAGCCCATGATTTTATACTGGCCATTGGCCCAACAGTCATCATGACAGCTCTGTTTAACATGGGTTGAATGCAAGACTTATGTGACCACTTGCTACTAAGAAGTGGAGAGTTGGAAATATAAAGCACCTTGTTAGAACTCTGGTCAGCAGATTTTAAGGGAAGTAATATCATTTGAATTAGAGCTGTCAAATGTTTAAAAAAATATTCACGATTAATTGTGATTAAAAAAAATTAATTGTATGATTAAAGAATAACAATGCAATTTATTTAAATATTTTGGATGCTTTCTATATTTTCAAATATATTGATTTCAATTACAACACAATACAAAGGGTACGAGCTCACTGTATTTATTTTTATTACAAATACAAATAAATATTATTTTATTTTTATTACAAATATTATTACAAATATTTGCACTGTAAAAAACCAAAGAAATATTATTTTTTCAATTCACCTAATACAAGTATAGTAGAGCAATCGCTTTATCATGAAAGTTTAACTTACAAATGTAAAATTATGTACAAAAAACTGCATTCAAAAATAAATCAAGGTAAAACTTTAGAGCCTACAAATCCAATAAGTCCTACCTCTTGTTCAGCCAATCACTCAGACAAGCAAGTTTATTTACATTTGCAGAAGATAATGCTGCCTGCTTCTTGTTTACAATGTAATCTGAAAGTGAGAGCAGGCGTTTGCATGGCACTGTTTGTAGCCAGCGTTGCAAGATATTTACATGCTGGATATGCTAAAGATTCATATGTCCCTTGATGTTTCAACCATCATTCCAGGGGACATGCAACCAGGCTGACGATGGATTGTGCTTGATAACAATCCAAAGCAGTGCGGACCGATGCATGTTCATTTTCATCATCTGAGTCAGATGCCAACTGCAGAAGGTTGATTTTCTTTTTTGGTGGTTCAGGTTCTGTAGTTTCTGCATCAGAATGTTGCTCTTTTAAAACTTCTGAAACCATGCTCCACACCTCATCCCTTTCAGATTTGGGAGGCACTTCAGATTCTTAAATCTTGGGTTGAGTGCTGTAGCTATTTTAGAAATTTCACATTTGGCAAAATACGAAGAAGATACCCATTTGCAGAGAAAGTGTTCTGAAAATGAAGAACATGTGCTGGGTTATCATCCGAGACCGCTAAAACTGAAATATATGGCAGAAAGTGAGCAAAATGGAGTGGGAGACATACAATTCTACCCCAAGGAGTTCAATCTCAAATTTAATTAATGCATTCTTTTTTTAATGAGCGTCATCAGCATGGACACATGTCCTCTGGAATGGTGGCTGAAGCATGAAGAGGCATATGAATCTTTAGCACATCTGGCACATAAACATCTTACTACGCCAGCTACAACAGTGTCATGCAAACGCCTGTTCTCACTTTCAGGTCAGGTGACATTGTAATTAAGAAGTAGGCAGCATTATCTTCCGTAAAGGTAAACAAACTTGTTTCTTTTAGCAATTGGATGTATAAGAAGTAGGACGGAGTGGACTTAAAGGTTCTAAAGTTTTACATTATTTCGTTTTGGAGTGCAGTTACGTAACCAAAAAAAACCCTACATTTCTAAGTTACACTTTAATAATAAAGAGATTGCACTACAGTATTTGTCTGAGGTGAATTGAAAAATATTGTTTCTTTGGCTTATTTTTACAGTGCAAATATATGTAATAAAAATCATATAAAGTGAGCACTGTATACTTTGTATTCTGTGTTGTAACTGAAATCAATATATTTGAAAATGTAAACATCCAATATATTTAATAAATTCCAATTGGTATTCTATTGTTTAACTGTACGATTAATCACAATTCATTTTTTAAATCACAATTATTTTTTGGAGTTAATCGCATGAGTTAACTGTGATTAATTGAGAGCCCTAGTTTTAATGTTAATCCATATTTGGCAAAAGACTCATAAGATAGGCATGACTGCCTTGCTTACCTCTACTGGGACATGATTCTTAAAGCAATCTCCTGCTGGGCGCTTCTCAGTCACTTCCACGTCACACTGACACCATATTATGCTTGACACTGAAGCCAGGTCACAGAGTATGGAGGTCATGAAAAAAGTGACATACCCACAGGTGATGCTTAGGACATTGGTACCATGTTAAACTCAATGTTAAAGGGAGTTGCAGGGCCACAGTACAAGGAAAAATAATGATATTATATCCAGGAGTACTGCTTCAGACAGGGATCCCGTAAAAGGGCTGATCCTGCTCTGACTGGAGACAGATTCCCATCGATTTCAGTGGGTGCAGGATCATGCCCTAAGTCAGTGATTCTCAAACTTTTGTACTGGTGACCCCTTTCACATAGCAAGCCTCTGAGTGCAACCCCTCCCCCCTATACATTAAAAACACTTTTAAATATATTTAACTGTTATAAATGGTGGATGCAAAACAGGGTGTGAGGTGGGGGATGACAGCTCGTGACCCCCCCCCCCCCCATGTAATAACCTTATGGTCCCCTGAGGGGTTTTGATTTACTATTAGGTTTTATCAGTCACATCCAGTGTTTGATGTAATAATTTTATTTAGTAGTTGTATGGAGGTAGCACCTAGGAGCCTCAGTTATGGACCAAGATGCCATTATGATATGCACTGTATAATGCCTGAGAAAAAGTCCCTGACACAAAGAATTTACAATCTAAATAATGTGAAGTTTAGGGCCTATAGATCAGCATATAAATTATATATAAACCCTGATTTTTAAATCACCACAAAGAATTTCTGAAATGAAGACTTTAAGGTTTATCTCAATTAGAAAAAGTGAATGAAATGAGGTAAAACCTTTTACTTTGATTTAGCTGTTCTTATTGTAGGGTTGGCTTCCCCTGATCTGACCTCACCCACTTACCCTAATCTAGACAAACCTATGGGTTTAATAAATTTGGGGGGGGGGGAGTGGAATTCCATTTGTGCTGCTGAAGACTTTTGTTTGTCAAGGTTAATACGAAAGAGTATCTTTGCAATTGAAAGGGCTAAAATTTTCATTGGATGAAAGTTTGGTTTCTTTACAAAGAAATGGAATCCATTTCTTTCAGAAATTATTAAAACCTCCTCCCTTCCCCAGAATCATGTGGATTTTAAGATTTTAGCATTCTTTTGAGCAGGGGCCACAAAAAGCCATAGATTCTGTAGACTGAGGGTTTTGTTATTGTTTTTCTGTTTTGTTTTATTTTGTTTTGCTGTGTTCCGTAGATCCTAGGTTTTCTTTGTTATAGAAAATCTAAGTTTCTCGTCCTTCTGGTTGCAAAGATAGCTTTCATGCAGTACATCAATGGACTTTTGTAGTGGTTGCTCTGTAGCCAGACTGAAACAATATAGCACCAACAGATGTGTGACCTCTCCCATGCATTGTAATGAAGCATTAACCACAAAACAGTGTTTCAACCATTTAAAGTGTCTCCTATGCACAAAACTGTTAGGGGGGTTCTAAAATAAAGCATTTACAATTTATAAATATTGCATATTGGGAACTATGAGCATGAACCATAGGCGCCGACTTTATCCAATACTGGTGGGTGCTTGCACCCTCCCCAACTCTGGCCCTTCCCTGCCCCCATTCCAACCCTTTTCCCAAATCCCTGGCCCCACCTCCTCCCCTTGGCATGCCGCATTTCCCTTCCACACCCCCCCCTCCCAGGGCTTTTCGCGCAAAACAGCTGGGAGGGAGGGGGAGAAGCGGATCGGTGGTGCGCTCAGAGGAGGAGGCGAAGCGGAGGTGAGCTAGGGTGAAGGAGGATGCAGGGAGGACCGCAGGAAGTAACCCTGCAGGGACACAGAGGAACCACTCCCTGCCCCAGCTCACCTCTACTCTGCCTCTGCCTCCTCTCCTGAGTGCACCGCTACTCTGCTTTTTCTCCCTCCCTCCCAGGTTTGCCATGCTAAACAGCTGATTCCCAGCAAGCCTGGGAGGGAGGGGGGAGAAGCAGAGCGGCAGCTGCATGCCCAGGGGAAGAGGTGGAGCAGAAGTGAGCAGGGGCACACCCACTAAATTTTCCCCGCGGGTGCTCCAGCCCCAGAGCACCCACGGAGTCGGCGCCTATGACATGAACTTGTGGATTGCCACGGACTCGCAGGAGTGGGAAAAAAATGCAGGCCTGTTATTTACCAGGCTGCATGTGGCAATAGACTATATGGTAAGGGATGCAAGGAGAGTATGGGTCACAACGTGAACTGCAGACACACACATACAACTAAAATTAATCAATTTAAAGTTTTATTGGGGATAATTACAAGGGGTGAGGGAGCAGCGTTTGATTAACTAATAGACTCAATAAAACTTAAAATACACAATGACTAAAATACCTACTAACAATATTTATAAACAAAGATACAGCATTTAGTAATAATCGATACTTACAAATATAAACCAATGCAAAACGACCGGCAAACGTAGAAGCTCTGTTTGAAACACGTGAGCTGAGAGAGAGGCTTTGAGGCGATCAAGCTCGGTTACGGGGGTACAGGACAGGATACACAGGATTTGTTTTTCTTTCTCCTCTCTGTCTGCACATGGCAGACAGACCCATAAGTACCAACTATGACATCACAGAAGTGTCATAGGGGAGGGGACCCAAAACCTGTTTGTGTTTGTTTCCGATTGGCACAAGCAATGTTTACACCAAGTAGGGGAGCAGGTGCCTAAAAGTCTGGCTTCGCCCCAAATGTGTATGCACATTGTTTTAGAATGCGCGCGAAACTGAAAGACAAAAGAAGAGGCCAGGGCAAAACTGGTATGGGCAAGTTTTACAGAATGCAGACAGAAACTGATCTGAACAGAACTGTTATGTAAAAGTTTATTAAAGCATAGAGAATGAAGGGTGAATGAGTGATGCCTGTTGTCTTTCATTGACGTTCTAGTATCTAGAGATGAGAACTCTAACACACTAATATAGCAAGGTACTCGTGGTACTAGAGTTATGTTTCAGGACGTATTTTCAGGCAGTTTAAAACTTTCTAATGAAGGAAAAGACTTGTCTGAAAGCTTTCATCCTTGTTCTGCCAAAAGAAGAATGTCTGGGAAACATTTGATCATGTTATTACATGCTGTTTGGCACGTTGAGTTAGCAGAGTGCAAGAAAAGGCATTTTAAGAAATTTCTCAGAAGCTTTATTTTGTCTTAGTAAATGGAAATTTTTTTCATTTTAACATTTCAAACTTGCCCTTTTTCTGAGCTTCAATGGAAAAGATGTCCTCAGTAAAGAAAGCTTAGCTAAACTGAGGAAAGATTGGTTTATTTATAAAGGAGTTGTAAATAATTGGAAATAATGTACATTGAACTGTGTACATACTACCACCTCCTCAAGAGGGTTCTAATGGAAGACTTGACACATTTTTACCTGTGTAATGATGCTGACACGCAGTTCTAACTTTGTAGAGAGAGGTGTCATTGCTTACATTCCGTTTGTGATTGCTCACATATGTAATCATTCTGGTCTCAGGTGCATGGCAAAAGTCACTGAACATTCAAATCAACAAAAATAATTATAGCGGGGGAAGCATATCTCCAATGCTACAAAACTTGCAACAAAATGAAACATTACTCCTATCTATGGTAAATAATATATTACATAAAATAAGCCTCTGTGCCAGATAAATATTGTGATGCCAATTTTTTTTAAAGGCTCCTGAGATGATCCTGTCAATTACAAGCTGGTAAGCCTAGCTCCAGTACCATGCAAACAGGTTGAAATTATAGTAAAGAATATGTTAAGGAAGAGCCAACATAGCTTTGGTAAAAGGAAATCATTCCTCACTAATCTATTAGAATTCTTTCAGGGGAGCTGTTAGGACCGGAAGACATTGTAACGAGCAATCACTAGGAAGTGCAGTTACGCTTCTAAGTCAACTCCAGAAGAGTGCATAATGGTGGTATTATCTGAGAATGACCTTGCTGTTATCTGTGTGTTTGGGAACCAGTTCCCAGCTGCATGAGTGTTTACCCCGTCTGTGTGAGAATGAATGCGTGGGAAACCAAATGGAGAAACTAAGGCAGGACTGCGTAACCAACAAGTGTTAACCAATCAGTTTGTTGCTTGCTATTAATGAGATGAGTATGTATGAGATGCAAATGAGCATAGGTATATCTGTGCTGACACACCTCTTTGGGTTGAGCTTCCTCTTTGGGCACTCTGAATACCGCCTGAGTGTGTCAGTCATCTTGTATTGCGGCTGTGCTGGCAGATAAGCCCCCCAGCACGAAATGCCGCTCCCCTCAATAAACTCACCACTTTCCAACTAGCCACCTGTGTGAGGCCTCATTTCTCCCGGCAACGAGATAAGCCCCCTGCAACAGGGTCAAAAAACATGTGGACAAGGGTGATACAGTGGTTATAGTATACTTGCACTTTCAGAAAGCCTTTGACAATGTCCCTCGCCAAAGGTTCTTAGGCCAAAGTATGCTATCGTAGGATAAGAGGGAAGGTCCTCTCTTGGATCAGTAACTGGTTAAAAGTCAGGAAACAAATGGTAGAAATAAATAGTTTTCAGAATGGAGAGAGGCAAATAGTGGTTTCCCCCCTGGGGTCTGTATTGGGAGAGGGGCTGTTCAACATATTCATAAATGATCTGAAAAAAGGGGTAAACAGTGAGGTTGAAACATTTGCAGATTATACAAAATTACTCCAAAAAATTGAATCCAGAACAAACTGCAAAGAGTTAAAAAGGGATCTCACAAAACTGGTTGACTGGGCAACAAAATGGCAGAGGGAAAATTCAATGTTAATAAAGGCACATTGGAAAACATAATCCCAATTATAGGTATAAAATGAGTCTAAATTACCTGTTACCAGTCAAGAAAGAGATCTTTGAATCATTGTGGATAGTTTTCTAAAAGTATGTGCTCCGTGTGCTGTCAAAAAAGCTAAAAGAATGTTAGGAACCATTAGGAAAGGGATAGATAATAAGAAAGAAAATATAATGCTACTATATAAATCCATGGTATGCCCACACTTGGAATACTGTGTGCGGTCCTGGTCGCCCCATCTTAAAAAAGATATATTGGAAATGGACATGGTACAGAGAAGGGCACAAAAATGAATAAAGATACAGAACGGCTTCCATATGAAGAGAGATTAAAAAGACTGGGACTATTCCTTTTAGAAAAGATGACTAAGGACAGATGCAATAGAGATCTATAAAATCATGAATGTTCTGGAGAAAGTGAATAGGGACATGTCATTTACTCCCTCACATAACAAAAGTACCAGGGGTTACCCAATGAAATTAACAGGCAGCAGATTTAAACAAACAGTAAGAAGTAACTTCTTCACACAACACACAATCAACTGTAGAACTTTTTGCTGAGGGATCTTGTGAAGGCCAAAACTATAACTAGATTCAGAATAGAATTACATAAGTTTGTGGAGGATAGATCCACCAATGGCTATTATCCAAGATGGTCAAGGATGCAGTCCCCTGCTCTGGGTGTCGTTAGACCTCTGACTTCCAGATGTTGAGATTGGACAACAGCAAATGGATCACTTGATAATTTCCCTTTTCTGTTAATTCGCTTTGAAGCATCTGGCATTGGCACTGGCCACTGTCAAACGGAATACTGGACTACATAGACCATTGGTTTTACCCAGTACTGCCATACTTATATTCTTGTTCCAAATTCTTGTAGTGGTGGCAAAGGAGAGACCAGCTAACTACAATGTTGTTTAAAATAACTTCAAGAGATCCAAGGCATAGATTACTAGGTAGAACAGAGAAATATGTAGAGAGAGATGAACATTAGTTTGTGAGGTTATAATTATTTGAAAACAGAGAATAAATGAATAGTTCCAGTTTTAGGTTTATCTAATGAGTCATGTTTTACACTAAACAAAGCCTAAAATACCAGCTAAATCTAAGGCCTGGTCTACAATGTGTGTGTGTGGCGGCGGAGGAGGGGGGTCAACCTAAGAACCGCAACTTCAACTATGCGAATAGTGTAGTTGAATTCGGCGTATGTTAGGTCGACTTACCTAGCCGTCCACATGGCAGCGAGTCAACTGTTGCTGCTCCCCCCATCGACTCCGCTTCTACCTCTTGTGGAGGTGGAGTATAGGAGTCGACGGGGAGCGTGCTCGGGGATTGATTTATTGCATCTACACTAGATGTGATAAATCAGTCCCCAATAGATTGATCACTACCCGCTGATCCTGCCTGTCCTGGCACCGCGGACCGCGTTCCACCCCAGAAGCAGCCAGCAGCAGGTCTGGCTCCTAGGCAGAGGCATGCAAGCGGCTCCGCATGACTCTTGCTCACAGGCATCTCCCCTGCCCCAGTTCCCATTGGTTGGTTCACGGCCAATGGGAGTGTGGAGCTGGTGCTCGGGGCAGGGGCAGCGCACAAAGCCCTGTGGCCTCCCTGCCTAGAAGTTGGACCCGCTGCTGGCCACTTCCAGGGTGCAGTGCGGTGTCAGAAAAGGTAGGCACTAGCCTGGCTTTGCTGGGTAACAGCTCCGACGGGACTTTTAACTTCCCAGTTGGCAGTGCTGACTAGAGCAAGGCGACCCAGTACTTTACATGCTGCAACCCAGTAGTTGGTAATGACCCATGGTCTGCTCTAACAAATAGCTTGATTTTCATCTAGAAATTGCTTTTCTTATATACTTGCTTTTCTTTACTACATGATAGAAAAATTCAAACCCTGCATTTCACTGTGTGAAGTGTTTTGATTTGACATTGATGGTTCTATATATCATAATGTCACGGGGTCCACCCACCACGAGGGCATTTACTCCTGGTTGCTCTATGGATTAACGCCACACAATTCCAACACCCCTCTCTGTTCCTTGCCTGCTCACACACCCTGCCACCTCTCTCTCTGCATCTCTGGGTGCTCTCCCTTCATGGGCTGGCCCTCTTGTGGAATCCAAGTCCAATCAGCTAGTCTTCTGTTCTATTACTCCAGCTGTGACACTTCCCCCAGCAGCTGATAGGGGAACCTGGACCTGTCCTCTCCTCCAGGTTCCAATCCAGGGACTTTGTGTGTAGCAACTGCCATCTGCTTTCCCTCATAGCCCATTGCTCTTCCCCTGGATGCCGTCCTACAGCTTCTAGCTCTTGTACCAGCTCAAACTCCCTCTTTTTAGGGATTAAATACAGACTACTTAATTCTATAGGGCTTGTCCTCACTACAGCAGGGAAGCATCGATCTTTTGGCAATCGATTTATCGCGTCTCATCAAGACTTGATAAATCGATCGCCAGCGGCTCCCCTGTTGACTCCAGAAGTCCAGCTCGTCAAGAGGCGCAAGCTGGAGTCGACAGGGGAGCGTGCCACTGACTACCACCGCCGTGAGGACGGACGGTAAGTCGGCTGTAGAGACACCGATTTCAGCTACGTTGTTAACGTAGCTGAAATTGCGTATCTACAGTTGATTTCCCCCCCTAGTGGAGACCAGCCCATAGCCTCAAACACACCATCCTACCCTCAGGGAGTGACTACAGCCTACTTCCCTTGCAGCCCCTTTCTGTTGCTAATTTCCTGGCTTTATATCAGGCCCACCTGTTTCTTTTCAGCTGGGTTCCATCTTCAATCAGCCTTTTAAGCCTTGGATCGCCCCCAGGTGCAGTGTTTCAGGTTAATTGGTCTAATTTACCGTTCTGCCTTGTGTGGGTTGAACACCCCATCATACATAACTTTACATATTTCTTTTTCCTCAGACTTTATTACTTTGGATATTTGCATTAAAACAGGATCTTTGTTTAAGCGTTTCTGTTTTTTATTTATCATAATTAGTTGTAGAAATGACAGGGATATCAAATATGGAGGGTTCTGATGGCTTCACATGAGGAATATATGGGAAAAACAGATGAACTTGTAAGAAACTAAGCTCTTGTTTTCATGCAAATATCCTTGTTCATTCACTTAGTAATAACGGATGAAGGAAAAGGAGTCAATATATGGCATACAGTATAGCAGAAATGTTTCAAATACAAAAGCCTTTAAGGTTAGCAGGTGGCATCAGCTGCTCTTTAAGGTTATACTACTGCTTTACATTTATTTTAGCACCTTGCATTCTAAAGGATGGGTTGTGTATTCACCGATTAGACTTTTTTCACTTAAAATTTTCTACTCTTTCAAGCACCAGTATATCTCCAAACAGCAGTAGCATTAATGTAGACCATCCCCTTGAATTTAAGCCACTCTGTTGTCCAACTCAGCAGGTCTAGAAGACAGAATGATTAAAGTGCTGGCATTCTGTCTACACTAGTATTCCCAATGTTGCTCCCACAAGTGGAGCTGCACTACATGGAAGTTTTACAAAAAAAGTTTAGTGTGGATTTGGCTATACAGTGATCACTTCAACCACCACTGAACTGTAACCAGCTCTGGGGTGGAATGCGATAGCTGTTTAACACAAAATAACACTATACTATAATTTAGGACATGAAGTAAAGAAGAAAAATAGAGTTGCAGGAGTAATTTTAGTAGAAAAAATAGTTCATTACTCAACTTGGAATATTTGGCCAGATCATTGGGGCATTACAATGCACTACTGATCTTGGGGCAGAGGGGTTAAATGCCATGTTTTCTTAAATGAATTCAAGTTATCGGGACCACAATTTTGCATCTGATCCAAATGAGACTTTCCACAGTACAGAGTCCCCCACCCCCAGTGTATGAGTATTAGTTTTATATAGAAGAATGAACACCACATCTACTTACAAATGTTTTTTTCTTCAGTGGTTGGATTTACTTGGGGAGTCACCGATTCAGATGCTTGACCTACCTTGATCCTGCTTTGCTTGTGAAATCCACTGAAAACACTTTCCAAAGTCATGACCCTGCAGGTTTAAGATAATTTTTTAAATTAAAGGGCTAGGAAAGTTTTGTGGCTAAGACTATAACAGGGTTAAAAAGAGAACTGGATAAATTCATGGAGATTAAGTCCATTAATGGCTATTAGCCAGGATGGGTAAGGAATGGTGTCCCTAGCCGCTGTTTGTCAGAGGGAGGTGATGGACGGCAGGAGAGAGACCACTTGATCATTGCCTGTTAGGTTCACTCACTCCGGGGCACCTGGCAATGGCTACTGTCGGTAGACAGGATACTGGACTGGATGGACCTTTCTTATGTTCTTATTTTTAGGGTCACAGGATGGTCGTACAAAAGTGCCTTTTGGAAATAATTGTGTGATGATGTCACTATTACCACAGTCAGACTCAGAACCATGTGCATGATTTTTTGAGTAGAGGGTTTTTCCCACTAACATGGTGTTCTGAATGAGGGTATCATGAAGACAGTAATTCTCTTCTTAACATCCACTTTGAGAAAAAAAGGATCAGCATTAATAATATCTGCCTTCATTTGATTTTTCTCGTCACTCCAAATACTGTTTACCACACTGAACACATGTTCACTGGACTCTGTTCCTGTTAAACACAGAGCAATTTCCATTCCCTATAGCACTAGACCTTGAACACATACTTTGTAATTATTTTTTTAAAAATTGATTGTTTAAAAAATTGGGATATTTCAGGTATCCTGAAAGAAGTTCTCAAGACATTAGAAGAAAAACAGGGCCTCTCCTGGTAAAACCAGGATGTGCAGTCACTTCAATTTATGGGAAATTAGGTAGAGTTGGCCCAGGGATGAGAATCCTTATCTCTCAGGCCATTTCTACACGACAAAGCTTTGCTAGAATAGCTATACCAGCCAGGAGTGTGAATGTGTGATCCCTGACCAACATACCTGCACTGGAAAAACCCTAATGTAGATGCAATTACATTAGCAAAACTGCATTTTTATAGTTTTATTTCATTCAGAGTAGCTGGAATAAGCAATATCAGCAAAAGTGCAGCTTTGTCAGTAGAAGCAGCTTCCACTGTAGGAATACTTTATATGCCAGCACAGCTATACCAGCAAAGCACTCCTATAGGGGTTTGTCTACACTTACTGGTGAGATCAACGAACAGCAATCGCTGCATCGGTGGTTGATTTAGTGGGTTTAGTGAAGACCTGCTAAATTGACTGCAGATCACTCTCCCATCGACTCCTGTACTTTACCAGATTGAGAAGAGTAGGGAGAATCAACAGGAGAGTGTCTCCTGTCGACATCTAGGGTAACCAGACAGCAAGTGTGAAAAATCAGGATGGGAGTGGGGGGTAATAGGACGTTATATAAGAAAAAGACCCACAAATCAGGACTGTCCCTATAAAATAGGGACATCTGGTCACCCTAATCGCATAGTATGGACCCTGCAATAAGTAGAGCTAAATTACGTTGATTTGAGTTACACTCTTCATGTTACTCAAATCGTGTAGCTTAGATCGAATTTCCCCTGTAGTGCAGACAAGGCTCTAGTGTAAACCTGACCTCATTACGTATACCTATTCTCTGATACTTCACTTCCTAACTTCTCAGTGACTTCATTATTGGGCCCCAACATCTCTGGAAGGGTCTCTGCAGGGTTCTGTCCGTCACTTAATTAAATTCTTATATGGTGTAGGTCTTACAAAATATACAGCCTCTGGCTCACAGCATGTAATTTCAGTGGTGGAGGAGCCTGGAATAAAGGCACATCAGAGGTGCTGTGTCCTATTGCATCTGCTAGTGCTACCTCTGGAGAAGTGAAAATAGAGATAACCCGTCCCCCTACCACCACAGCCCTCGAAACAGCAGTACAGACAGAGGGAGTTAGAGGCTGTTTTAAGAGAACTATAATTAGGAAATTGTCAGGATTCAAGGAGTTGGGGATGACTGTCAGAGGGTCACATGGCCCTCAAGAAACTTCAGATAAGCACCTCATCCCACAGTTCAAGAGTAGTGGAGAGCAGAGGCCTCAGGGAGCTGATTGTGGTTCCCTAATCCTTGACCAACTAGCCCCTGCAGAAGTTAGAGACCCAAGGAGTCCACTCTACCTTCTTCCACATAGCATAAAAGTCTGTAAATGACTACAGTTCATAGGAAATATGTAGTGTCCCTTTCAATAATTTCTAGCCTGCTTGTGACCTTCTACATGGCCTAGGCTTAGAAGCCTGTCAGAAAGCTGTATATGGAACTAGGCCATTGCATTTTTTTTATTGTTAGGAAATATGGTTATTTAGCCCCCACTATACTCATGTGGTTTCTTTATATTACTTTTGAGCAAGACCCAGTGACCTTACACCAGCAGCAGAAGTGTAGTTGAAGTCTCTCTGCCCCACTGCATCCTTCTTGGCCACACCCTACTCACATCCCACTGCCACAATGTCTTTTACATGCTGCCTCTCTCCCCCTTGCTCTGGGAAAGGGGGCAGCTGAAGCAGCAGGCAGCAAAGTACCTTTTTGCAAGTTTTGAGTCAAAGAGTTCTCCTAAGTAAAGGGAATTCTCCAATGACTATTTCCAACTGTTTTAAGGCTACATAAGCAATGCAAAGTGGCTTTAGCAGAAAAGGCATTCTGGTGCCCTATGTTTTGGATGTCTATTTGAAAAAAAGTCTCCAAGGAAACTTTCGAGCTTTGCCCATCACTGTTAAAGACTGCATGTTAAGTAATATTTAAAATACAGAGTTCTCTCATGTCATTTGGTTTTCTTTCTTCCCAGAGGAAAAGAAAAGCCCAGTGGAGAAAAAGTAGCTTATTGGCTAGGACCATAAAAATTGCTTAGTACGAATTCTCAGTTCCTCTCATCGCTAAGCTTGAAATTTAAAAATGTTAATAATATTTTCATTTCTGATCACTAGCTTATGATGCTGCCTTTGTAATGACCACACACTGTTCTGAACACATGTTGAACTTTGCACGTTACACTCCACGTATTTGCATGTTGTTCCTATTATATTTTGCATAATGGCGTTTATGAAAGTGAAATTGGAGCTAAAACACTAATTTTACAAACCAGAAGTGTGCTTTTTTTCCTGATACTGATCTCATCTCAGATAAATACAGTGATAGAAATGTGTTCATGTGTGAAAAAAACATACAGAGTATTCAAATTCTGCACAATTTGTTATACAATTACTACATTCTACATAAGTGGTTTTTCAACAAGGGGAACTTTATTCATCACAATACGCCAACAACTTCACAGAGCAAATCTTGCCTTTATTATTCGTAGACATGCCGGGGCTTAGTGGGAAAAGAGTTGTGAATCAGCATAGGCAGGATGCCTCTCGGGGGCTACTGCTGTTCTTCAAAAAGAAGAAGAAGTGTCCATCCCAGTGTAGCACTAATTTCTATTCTTCTTCAGTTATCCCTCAAAGTGAGGATGATGTCTGCCAATGGAGTTCACTGGTGGGTTTTAGGTGGCTGAGAAGTCCAATTTGTGCCTTGCACATTTTCCCACAGAAGTGACAGGTGTGGAGGAAACATAGCTGTTGGCTGGAGTGTAGTGCCCTACTTATTGCAATAATGGCATCTTAAGTCTCTAGATGCTGTTGGTGCAGATAGTTTAAAAACATCGATAAGACTGACAAGCCAAAATTCTAAAAGTTGCACGTCTAGAGTTATGCATCAAAATCCATGAAACGTGGATTTAAATTCCTAACTTAAGTACCTAAAGTTTGGAAGTTTTGGCCTTACATCTTGAAAAATGCTTATTGTTAGTTGTGAAGCAATTCTTTCTCAAGCTGTATAAATAACCAGTAAGGCTTGTTCTTTCTGTTGCTCATGATTATATACATGAGGATATGATTACATCTCCAAATCAGCAGCCAACAAGTCCCTTTGAAGCCAATTCTACTGCATAGAGTGAAAAGGACCAGAACCTAATGCTCTGCACTGAGAATACACAACTCCTGCATGGAGTGCTGTGGCAGATGGGCTCCCTGTATGGTAGCACACACGGATAGAAAGGGGTAGGAAAGATACAAGTTACACATATTTGCCACTGCTCAAATCTAGCAGTAGGAAAAAGACTGCAGGGCCTTGTGCCTCAATAGCAACACTGGATCCCAGTTCCCAGGCAACGCCACTCCGTTGTTAATTCTGTAAATGTAGGCAGAATGGTACACACTTGTATGCTCATAACTTCATATTTCATTTAGCTGATTAATACAAAAGAGTATAGACCAAATCCTGATAGCCTGGTACCTGTGTGCTGCAGAGCCCACCTGAGCGGTATGTCCTAACTACCTGCTTTAGGCTTTTCCCATCATCTTTATTTAGAAAACAAGAGGGGCTCATCTCAGGCTCTAGGTGCTTCTGAAAAGTTAACTAAAAGCACAATAAATATATTGACACACAGAGAAAGCAAGCAGCAGTTTCACAAACATATGGATGAACAGGCAGTACAGAAGGCAACCTATATTGCCTTTAACAGAACTTCTCTGTCCAGCACTAGGCATTACCGCAACAGCCCATTCAAAAAGGTAGAACTTAAAATATGCCCTGAAGGTCAGTGAATTCAAGTCATCATGGAGAAGAGCATATTCCAAAGGACACTGACCTTCACAGATAATACCTTATTGCAGCCCCCTCTCTCAGACAGCCCAGGGGTACGACAACCTAAACTGTGGGGGTGTGAAACAAGGAGACACACAGCTCTCAACCTATTCAGGACTTTAGAGGTCAATACTGATGTTAAATCCACCCAGAATAATAGGCTGCATATGCAGCTCTTGGAGCATAGGTGTGATGTGCTCATAGCAAGATGCTCTGCTTGTCAAGCTGGTTGCTGCATTCTGCCCTAGCTTCAGTTCTGCATGGATTTAATATCTAAATACTTGCTGTCTTGGTTTTACAGGTGCAAAAACTTCTGCATATCCTGAGAGGGAACGCCCGCAAAGAACAACTTCATGAGCCTGATTACATCCAGCCAGGGCTGGACAGGTGAGTCCAACATTATCCCTCTGGTGCCAGAGGATGATATTGGGGAAGCAGAGCTGTTTGGCAGGGGAAAAGAAATTTGGCAATGTATAGTTCCTCATTCTCCCCAAATGAGAGAATGGGACCTTCTCCTAACTCTTACTGCAGGAGTTCCAATAGTTACTAGGCCTCTGGTAACATCTGGCACCAGCAGGATCCACAGATATCTGCTCAGGAGGAAGGAGGTAACTCATTTGGCTGAGCTGCACTCTTCCAAGAAATTTCACTCCGTCTTACAGAACAAACAGAGACCCCTTTCTGGGTTACTTCCACGTTGGAAGTTATTGGCCCCCTGATCTTTATCAGGCACAGTCCAAAGCCTGATAAATAGTGCCCAGGTTTGGTCCTTAAGTGTAAAGGACCCAATGAAAAGAACATGGGTGTAATGGTGGATAATCAGATGAACATGCAATGTGACTCTGTGGCCAAAAGGGCTAATGCAGTCCTTGGATATATAAATAGAACTATCAAGTAGAAGTAGACAGGTTATTTTAACTCTGTATATGGCAGTGATGTGATAGCTCCTGGAATACTGTGTCCAGTTCTGGTGTCAGCTATTCAAAGACGTTGATAAATTGGAGAGGGCTCAGAGAAGAGCCACAAGAATGATGAAAGGATTGGAAAACAGGTTTTATAGAGAGACTCAATGAGCTTAATCATTATAGCTTATCATAGAAAGGTTAAGAAGTGATTTGATCAGTCTATAAATACATAGGGAACAGAAATTTAATATTAAAGGCCTCTTCCATGTGGCAGACCAAATGGTAATAAGATCCAGTGTCTGAAATCTGAAGCTAGACAAATTCAGTCTGGAAATATGGTGCACATTTTTAAACAGTGAGAGTAAGTAACCATTGGAACAATTTACCAAGACTTGTGGTGGACTCTCCATCACCGGCACTTCTTAAACCAAGATTGTATGTTTTGCTAAAAACAGTCAGGGAATTTATAAGGCCCCAGTTGTACAGACTGATGATCACAATGATACCTTTAGCTTTAAAATCTAGGAATATAAAAATAATATCAAATAGTTTGTGTCAAACAGCTTGTCCTATGTTCTCCCACTGTCATTAATGATGGTGATTCATACAGTTTTCCCTTATTTACAAGAATTCACTAGCTTTTTCTTTGGGAAATTTACAGTACACAAAGCACTGTACCTCTACATGTGTGATGTTTTACATGACATATAGACTCAGATGTTAAGGCCAGAAGGGACCATTTAGATAATTTATCCTGACTTCCTGTCTAACATGGGATATAGGATTTCCCACAGTCATTCCTACAGTGAGTCCAGTCATTCTTGGTTGATCTAGAGCAGTGGTCTTCAAAGTGGGGTGCGCACACCCCCGGGGATGTGCGAGACCACCCCTGGGGGTGCACAAGACCCCGGTGCCACCCCCGATCCCACCCAGGAGACTGCTGAATAGACCGGAGGTCTATTTTTGTCCCACCAAAATGCCGCCACAGAAAGCAGAAGCTTTCAATTTGGCGGCATTTCGGCGGACATACCCCGGGGGGTCGTGAGTGGATGCCGGACCATGGAAGGGGGCCGTGGCCAGAAATATTTGAAGAACGCTGATCTAGAGCAGTGTCTCTGAACCTTTCTGACTACTGTACCCCATTCAGGAGTCTGATTTGTCTTGCATAACCACATCTCACTTAAAAATCTCACTTAAAATCTACTTGCTTACAAAATTAGACATGAAAATGCGGAAGTGTCACAGCAAACTATTACTGAAAAATTGTTTACTTTCTCATTTTTACCATGTAATTATAAAATAAATCAATTGTAATATAAATATTGTACTTACATTTCAGTGCATACTATTTAGAGTGGTATAAAGGCATTGTCTGTATGAAATTTTAGTTTGTACTGACTTTGTTAGTGCTTTTTATGTAGCCTGTTATAAAATTAAGCAAATATCTAGATGAGTTGATATACCTCCTGGAAGACCTCTGTGTATCTCTAGGGGTACATGTACCCTTGGTTGAGAATCATTGGTCTAGAGAGCATCTATTTTGGAATAATATCCGGACTACAATTTACTAAGCTGCCTATGAAAGTTAGATGCCCAATTTCTATTGTATTTCAGCTGGAGGTGAACACTTAACACCTTTAGGCTCCTTCATAAATCATAGCTCCATGCCTGATTTAGAGGATTTAAATCCTTACTCTGTTGAAGTCAAGGGAAGTCTTGCCACTGACTTTAATGAGGCCAGGATTTCAATTGAGTCACAAAATGGAGAATTTGCCACTTCCCTTAGTAACCTATCAAAGTGGTCAGTGGCCCTCACTGTTAAAAAAAATCATTTATTTCCAATGTGAGTTTTTGTAGCTTTCATATCAAGACACTGGACCTTGTTGCCAACAATTTTGTTTTACTAGATGACAACTCTTTTGTTAAATATACAGACTGGGGTGTGCAGTAATAATCAAAACAAGTTTAAATGAAAGATGAATAAGCAGCAGTGACTCTGTAAAGTAACCTAGGCTCAAAACTGAATTACTTTAATATCATTGGTAACAAAGAGTCCTGTGGCACCTTAAAGACTAACTAAAGTATTGAAGCATGAGCTTTCGTGGGTTATTAACGAAAGCTCATGCTTCAATACTTTAGTCTTTAAGGTGCCACAGGACTCTTTGTTACCTCTGCTATTCCAGACTACACGGCTACCTCTCTGATTTTTAAAATCATTATAATTTGCCATGGAATATTCTCTGACTGCTAAATATCAACTATTAAAAATATGCATCTTCATTGCTAACACTAAAAAAAAAGACCCCAAATACCCAACAATCTGTGAGTGTAGGGCACTTTATCATTTATTTGTGTTATGGAAGCTTCTTGGATCCCATTGTGCTAATTTAAGCACTGTTAGAACAGAAGAAAGGTTCTCTTCCCACAAAGGCTTTATAGTCTAAGTAAGAACTTTCATAGTTTTGTTTTTCAGCAAGTCAGTCAGTAAAGGAAAAGCAAGTTAGCAAACCCTATTCCGAGAGCAGTGCTATAATTATTTTTACATTATTGTGATACAAAAGAATGTTGTGATAGAAAAGAAATTAGCAGAAAAGATACTGATGTGTGACTTTTAAAGGAAGGGGGAAGCCTTTCATAATTGCCAACAGGAAAGGACTAAGTCACAGAGAAAAGTGTTACTTCAGGCCTTTAGTAGTTTATTTTTAAAATTAGAGCATCAAGAATTCACTGGTAGTATCAAAAACTACTTTTTGCTGTTCCTTGGTAAATCTTGTTTGTTTTTGCTTGGAAACAGTGTGACCCTGGGGTCAAAATGTAAATGAAGAATATAAATGAAGCCTTTAAGTAGGACTTTTCTACATGCATATTATTCCTCATTAAAGAAAAATATGTAAAAAGGCCATTGGTATTTGCTTTGTTAACCACTGTAGAAGATGCCAATTCTCTGGTCTCAGACTCCACTAGTTTAGCACTTGAGGTCTCTGCAGTGTTAAGTGATTATTTTTCAATACTGTTAATTCTATTACTCCATTGGTAAAGAATGCATGACTTGAAATATGTCAGTCTTCATGTTTCAGAGCTCTTAAGTTGCATTGTGAAAAGTAATATTTTTTCTTGTTGCATGTGCTCAAAATTATGGACATTTGCACATGCAAGTAGCTGACCTGCACACACAATTTCCCCATTTGTCCACGCAATGCAGATTTTTCCACCCAGTTTTGTACACAGATCAGATTGCCCCCATGAAAGCAGCATGTGAGAGTCCCCAGTGTGTATTTCTTCCCCTTTTCAGTGGAGAGATAGGCCAACCATCTCTGCAGCCTGGTTTCCCTCATCTCTGGGGTTCAGGCGGGTTGTCTGGGTCCAAGGATCTGGATGTAAAAGGGGGTGAATGTTTTCTTGTGAGTTTTGTGAGTTTTTTCCAAGGGAGGCTAAAGTCTCTGGTTTTCTCACTTTCAAGTCAATATCCAGAGCACTCAGGAGCCTTGATACTTTGCTCTGGTAATGGAACAGAGAGTTTCACATCCAGAAAGAGGCTAGCTTAGACTACTCATTGCCGCCTGATAGCTGGGGTGACCACCCATCCCAAATTGGGCAGTACAGTCCCTAAATCCAGAGTTCAAGTCCGGATCCAAATGACTGTGGGACAGCATCTGTCCTGGATTCCCTGTGGCACAGTTCTGAGTCTGCCTCTTCCTGGGGCGGCTGAGGGGGGCCTTAGCTCCCCCTCCTTGCGAGAAGGCCCAGCCCCCTCTCCTCTTCTCTCCCTCTCACTCCCCTTCAGGCCCTGCCTCTGACCAGGCCAAAAACTGGAGCCAGGCAGTAGTAAGAGCTGCCCAGGGAGCCCAGGTTGCTGTGGGGAAACCTCAGATCTTCCACCTGCCCTGGGCAATATGCCGCAGGGTGGTGGGGACATGGGCTGGGGGCTGCTCTTGGGCTCTTGGTCCCCTACTCAGGGCATGTGGAGGGTCCAAGACTCTCCACAGGGGCCTGGGCTCCCTTGGCAGCTCCGTCTTCTGGCCTAGCCAGGGGGCGGGGCAGAGCTCCTCCACATGTCCCGTTTCTGCCTTTTGAAAAGGTGGTCGACCTATTGACAGCAGGCTGATGACATATGTAAAGTTAATCTGGTGGTCTCAATCAAACCATTAGAGTCCACATCACAAAACTCACGCTCACAATTAACACCCTTATTCACAGCCTCAGCGGGTAGGGTTAATGAGAGGAAGCTAGCACTGCCACTGCTCATACAGGCAGAGGACTTCAGTCACTGAAGTTGTCAAGCCAGCATCTTTCAAGAGCTCCAGGTTCACTCAGTTGTTTAAACTGCCACGGATTCTCTTGATGCTCACAGTTGTGATGTGTTTCACAGCAGCATTGATGTCTGGGAACAAACAGAAAGGTTTGGATGTGTTTTTAGTTGCAAGGAATTTTCTTTTATTATTTGAATTGTGGCAGAACCTAGGAGCCCTAGTGATGGACCCAGACCTCACTGCACTAAGCACTGTACAAACAGAACAAAAAAGAGGGCCTGGTGACAGTAATCACAAGCTGTCTTGCACCCTATAAGATAGCCGGCTAGAGTGTTGAGATGAGAAAAGTAAAATGCTTTGGCTTTGCCCATGTATAAAGTTGTTTATATTCTTCTCTCAGAACCTTGAAAAATCTGGAAGTACAATTTACAGTGATCCTTATGTTTTAATATGAAAAATTAAATATAAAATAAGAGCCATTGGTTATCGCTGACTTGATGCCTAGTGCTCTCCTTTCATATTCATGTATAAAATAAGAGGGGGGGGAATCTACCACGATAGGAGCCATAAAATAACTTGATCTTAACACTTGTACATGACCTTAACAGCCATTTCATTGTATAGTACTGTTTAAATCAGGAACAATAACTATCTCCATGTAACATATGACATAAACATTACTTGACCTAGAAAATTTCTACTCACAAGGCAAATGAAAAGCTCTAAGAAAGTATTAAGGTATTTGACAAGCATCTGTCTGATGGTAAACTACTGATAGCTACTATGGAGAGAACTGCTAATAAACACTAAATATCTATCTCCTAGAAAAGTAACTTAAAATAATCATTTTATGCTATGTGTAGTCATATTGTTAACTCAGTTCTACCTCAGAATGTCTGTCATAAATACAGTAAACCCTCGATTTAACGGACCTCGATTTAACGGACTTCGGATGCAACGGACAAAATTTCTGAGCAAGTCTGATGCATTCCTGATCCATTTCTGGCGGGCTGGCTGCTGGCTTCCGGCTGCCGCCCGGGTCCAGGCAGCAGGCGGGCTGGCTGCCGGCTCCTGGCTGCCGCCCGGGTCCAGGCAGCAGGCGGGCTGGCTGCCGGCTCCTGGCTGCCGCCCGGGTCCAGGCAGCAGGCGGGTTGGCTGGCGGGTCCCGGGAGCCAGGACCCATACGGGCTGGCTGCCGGCTGCTGCCGGGGTCCCAGCCGCGGGCGGGCTGGCTGCCGCCCGGGTCACAGCAGCGGGAGGGTTGGCTGGCGGGTCCCGGGAGCCGGGACCCGTGCGGGCTGGCTGCTGGCTCCCACCGGGGTCCCAGCTGCGGGCGGGCTGGATGCCGGCTCCTGGCTGCCGCCCGGGTCACAGCACCAGGCGGGCTGCGGAGCTGCCGCCCTGACCCTGTGGCGGGCGAGCTGCTGCTCCGACAGCTCATTTTTTTAAAAAATTATTAAATAATGGACTTTTTGATTTAACGGACACCCCCTCACCCGAATTAGTCCGTTAAATGGAGGTTTTACTGTACTAAGAATCGGAGAGGTAGGCGTGTTAGTCTGGAATTGCAGAAGTGATAAAGAGTCCTGTGGCACTAACTGAAGTATTGAAGCATAACCTTTCGTGGGCTAATACCCACTTTGTTCCATTGCATGCATCCGACAAAGTGGGTATTAGCCCACCAAAGCTTATGCTTCAATACTTTAGTTAGATTTTAAGGTGCCACAGGATTCTTTGTCACTTCTGTCATAGATACTGTTAGTATGATTAATATTACACACCTTTATTATACATCCCAGCTCAAATGCCTAAGTACTGAAATGGTCATACATACTTGGTAAAAAGTATGTTTTTTTGTAGGTATGTAAGGTTCCAGTCACATTTTCAAAGCAACTGATTCTTGGATCTATTTTATAAAGAATGTAATGCCATAACTATTTAAAATAATGCCCTTGCTCCCCAGATGAATACTGGTAGTTTGGAATAATGTAAAACAGAGCAATAATAAGGGAGGTAAGATTAGTGATTGACCCCAAGCTAAACTATTCATTTCACTTATCTATCTCACAGATGATGTCTCTGTATACATGTTATACACAGGCAGGTTCCACCTATTTGCTAGAACCACCTTTGGGGTGAAAGGTCAGTTCATAATGAATGCGCTCTAATTTACATCATACACTGGAAATGTGCTGTAAGATATCAAAGAATGTAAAAAACGTAAAAAAAAGCTATTGGGTAAAAACTTTAAAGGGAAAAGACTCTGATGGGGAAACAGCCACCTTGTTTTCTTAAACATGTCTTTATTATGCTTCCCACCGCAAATGCAGTACAATTGTACAAAAAAGTCCTAATGCTCACTCAAAATTTTAAAAGAAAATGTTTTCCAATCAAGTCTTGGGGTAGCAAATCAAAGGAAAATCTGGCCAGATGTCCAACAGAAAACTATCAAGTTCCAAAATTAATCCGACAAGTGCAAAAAGGCAGTATGTGAAATAATCTTCCTCCACACAATTTAGGTGTGAGGACAGCAGAACCATACCAGAAATGAAAAATATTCTTCTGAGCTCACATCCCTGTCTGCACACCAAAGGCTATTTGTTTATGGAATGGCTTTAATTTAGGACTGTATATATTCTGAGGTGTTGCAAATACCTTACTTGGACTCAATTTCCACATATACCAAGTTTCTCTGGGTTCAGAATGATTCGGATACCAAGTCCAAAAAACATAAACATCTCACTTAGTCATCTGATTAAAACCTATGTGCATTAACAGGCAGAGATTGTTCAGTCATCTTTGTGTGAATCTCTACAGGGGCTCGGGGTAGGGGGAGGAAGAGGAGCACGGGCATGGCAGACTCAAGGGAAGGAGTGGGGAACTTGGGGAAGGAGCGGAGTGGGGCTGGGGCAAAGGTAGGGGTTGAGCAGTGAGCACCCTGTAGCACAGGGGTCTCCAAACTTTTCAGCCCGAGGGCCGCATTAACTATCAAATAGCAGTTCGGGGGCCGACAACACACTCGAGGTCCAAATAAAAAAGAATCAAAACATGGATGTTGTTTTTAATTATTTATTTAATATTATTTTATTCAGTTATTATTTAATAACACATGAACACTACACATGAACACCTGTTCACTACACATGAACACTACACATGAACACTACACATGAACACCTGTTCACTACACATGAACACCTGAACACTACACCTGAACACCTGTTCACTACACATGAACACTACACATCAACCCCCCAACTGACCCACCCAGCCAGGACTCTCCCCCCAAAACCTCCTTTCCTCCAACCCCCAACTGACCCACCCAGCCAGGTCTCTCCCCCCCAAACCTCCTTTCCTCCAACCCCCCCCCCCCCCCAACTGACCCACCCAGCCAGGTCTCTCCCCCCCAAACCTCCTTTCCTCCAACCCCCAACTGACCCACCCAGCCAGGTCTCTCCCCCCCAAACCTCCTTTCCTCCAAACCCCCCCCCCCCAACTGACCCACCCAGCCAGGTCTCTCCCCCCAAAACCTCCTTTCCTCCAACCCCCAACTGACCCACCCAGCCAGGTCTCTCCCCCCCAAACCTCCTTTCCTCCAACCCCCCCCCCCCAACTGACCCGCTCAACCCGGTCTCTCCCCACAGACCGTTTCGCCGCCTGGCAGTGGGTGGCTCCTTGTTTCTGGCGGTGCGGCGCGTCCCGGCCCCAGCTCTGAGCCGTCCTTGGCCGGCGGCGGCAGAGGACCACGCGGCGCGTCCCGGCCCCGCGGCTGGCAGCGGCCGCGGAGCACGCGGTGTGTCCCGGCCGGCGGCGGCAGCGGACCACGCGGCGCGTCCCGGCGGACCACGCGGCGCGTCCGGGCCCCACGGCTGGCGGCGGCCGCGGAGCACGCGGTGCGCCCTGGCCGGCGGCGGCAGCGGACCACGCGGCACGTCCCGGCCCCGCGGCTGGCGGCGGCCGCGGAGCACGCGGTGCGTCCCGGCCGGTGGCGGCCGCGGAGCACGCGGCGCGTCCCGGCCCCGTGGCTGGTTCCCGACCGATCTCCACGGGCCGGATGAGAGGGCCTCGCGGGCCGCATCCGGCCCGCGGGCTGTAGTTTGGAGACCCCTGCTGTAGCACATTGGAAAATTGACGCCTGTAGCTCCAGCCTCTGCAAGGAGCTGCATATTACCTTCTGAAGAGCTGCATTTGACTCCGAAGCCACAGGTAGGCCACCCCTGCATTAGAGGATTGGGGGGAAATTTTCCACCACTAATTGTAGTTCAGTTCCACTAGTAGCAGCAACTTCCAAAGCCCTAGAATAGCCAAGGATCCCAAAATCATGTGCATTTGTAATACTGGGTGAATTATATCTAAGCAGGTTAAAGGCCCACATCCACAAAGGCACTTAGAAATCTGAGTCCCGGCTTCAGGTGGAAGATGATCAAGAATGAAACCAAAGACTTGGCACATGGACTGGATATCAGTGGACCTCAGACCAATTTGCATGGCAGCCTGGCATACAATCACAAGTTTTGGAAGAAGGCTATAGAAATCATTCATGCTGAATAAGGAGGTGGCAAAAAAGGCAATATATCAATAGTTATTCGGTGAGAGATTCTCTCTAAGGCACTCACGTGGGAGGTTGAAGGCCCATGGTCCAATTCCCCAACTCCAGTGACTAATTATCTACACACAGTGGAACAGTTTGAACAGGAGAGACTGGTTAACTTATGTCACTCCCTGCCTACTGAGCTGGCTTTTATGGATCCCATTCTTAGATGCTTCTCCCTGCCTAGGCATTGTATAAGGAGCCTTGGCACCTCGCCATAGGTTTGATTCCAGGAATTTTCTAGGTGCCTAAAATGTAGGCATTGCAGCACCTAGGTTCCTTTTGGGATCTGGTTGGAATGATTCTACATTGTTATACTGGAAAATCCTGGGTTTTTATATGATGAAAAGGAACTTCTTTCATGACACCTGACATGTCCTGGTTTTTCATTTCACTCAAAGCATTTTTTATAATTTAAAAATATTTCTTCAAGACACACTGCTGTAACAAATAGAATTTGCCCTGTGTTTAACAGGGCAGAGTATTCAATGTGACAAAAACAGTCTGGAGTGAAGATGCAAGTCGAATGGGGGTAGACACTATCAAAGCTGTTCTTTTGCTCAAAGAGAAAATTAATGACACTTGTTTCATTTTCACGATAAACTCATCAGAGCACCAAATTACTGGGGGGGGGGGGGAAATCATCTATTCAGAAAAGTATCCTTTGTGGTGCTGTTGAATCAGAAGCTGGCACTAGTATTTGAAAAATTCCTGGCTTTTTTAACCTTTTGTATGACTATTTTGCAACCTAAAAAATTATCACTACTAATGTGCCCTGTTTTCTTGATTTAGAAATTATCACCTTAGTTACAGGCAACACTGTAAGAAAATGATGCTGGCCATTTGTTGCTTGACTGCCCTAGCACTCCTAAAAGTGCTACCACTGGTGGAGTTGGCATGCTGTTAAAAATTGGGAATTTTCTTTTTAAATAAAAAAATCACACGTGCAGAATAGGCCAAGAGAGTTTCTTGGTGAGGAAGAGTAACCATTTTGAAGCTGAAGATACTTACTGTAATGATGAAATTTCTTAAGGGAATACTATGTCTGACTACTTTGCACAAGCTATGAGAAAGCATGTTGAAATTATGCAGCCATACACTTATAAGATTAACATGCTGAATAATGGCAATCTATCCACAAACATGTAGGGTGAAATTTACGGTGGAGACTTCAGGGCCGGCGACAGGGGGGTACTACGGGTACAGCTGTACCGGGCCCCGGACTTTAGGGGGGCCCCGGTACACAGCTGTACCCGTAATCATCCCCCCTTGTCGCCGCGCCTGGAGAGCGGGGACGGGGCGGGGAGGCGGCGCGGCTCTCCTCCGGACGAGCGCGCCTGTCCCCGGCAGGAGCAGAGAGCCCGGCCAGCGGCAGCGGCGCAGTCCGGGGGAGAAAGGGCGGTGGGAGCGAGGGAGCAGCAAGGGCGGCTCACGCCGCTCCCCGGCTCTCGCTCCCGCTGCCACCACCTGTCAGCTGGGGGGGGGAGCGCCGGCTGGGCTGGGGGGGGGCACCGGCTGGGCTTCCTCCCCCGGCCGCTGTCAGCTGGGTGGGGGGAGTGCCGGCTGGGCTGGGGGGGGGGGGGGGCGGCTGGGCTGGGGGGGCAGCTGGGCTGGGGGGACCCCCAAACTATCAGAGTAGGGGGGCCCCAAATTTCTGTCGCCGGCCCTGGGAGACTTAAACTGTATACAAAACTTACAACTTTTTATGGCCTCTTCACTGTGTAAATCAAACCAATTTGCACTCCCCAGACTCACCTACTGACATAATTTACACCGCCATAATCTAAAATTAGCTACTAAATCTCACTGTCAGAGTTCGAATTGATGTAATTTACACTCAAATCCCTCTTTTCTGGCCCCTTTATCGGGAGAAATAAAACCTAACAATAGGTCAGATGCTCTTAAATTTTCATCTTCCATTTCCTCAACAGGTTACACCAACATAAGTCCCAATCGACAACTGAATTCACACAGGGTTTTGTTTGGGCGGACCTGGGTACTTCAGTGATGAGGACTCTGGTGCCCAGCTATACACAGGATCAGGACCTTAGACTCCTTTTACTTAGTTGCTGTTATGTAACATAGCCCCTTGTCTGTCACATTCAAACTTGGCTCTTAGTCACGCAGAGAACCATGGAAGAGTCTGTAGCTCATAGGAGGCCAGGGAAGCCTGATTCTCCAGAGTCCAAGATCCATATTCCCCTGGTGGAAATTATGATCAGCCAGTACCTAGTGTGTGTGATTTGGCCTTTAAGTAACTACAGTAAACCCTCGATTTAACGGACCTCGATTTAACGGACTTCGGATGCAACGGACAAAATTTCTGAGCAAGTCTGATGCATTCCTGATCCATTTCTGGCGGGCTGGCTGCTGGCTTCCGGCTGCCGCCCGGGTCCAGGCAGCAGGCGGGCTGGCTGCCGGCTCCTGGCTGCCGCCCGGGTCCAGGCAGCAGGCGGGTTGGCTGGCGGGTCCCGGGAGCCAGGACCCATACGGGCTGGCTGCCAGCTGCTGCCGGGGTCCCAGCCGCGGGCGGGCTGGCTGCCGCCCGGGTCACAGCAGCGGGAGGGTTGGCTGGCGGGTCCCGGGAGCCGGGAGCCGGGACCCGTGCGGGCTGGCTGCTGGCTCCCACCGGGGTCCCAGCTGCGGGCGGGCTGGATGCCGGCTCCTGGCTGCCGCCCGGGTCACAGCACCAGGCGGGCTGCGGAGCTGCCGCCCTGACCCTGTGGCGGGCGAGCTGCTGCTCCGACAGCTCATTTTTTAAAAAATTATTAAATAATGGACTTTTTGATTTAACGGACACCCCCTCACCCGAATTAATCCGTTAAATGGAGGTTTTACTGTACTGAGACTTTTAGAACTTCAGTACAATACCCAATCCCATACCACAAATTTCCAAATACTGTAATCCAGATATGAGTAAACTCACTTGCAAATGATACTGTGATATGTAGATATCACAGAGTTTACACACCACCGTGGCATCTCCTGCTGACTGTCACAGGGATTATCTCTGATAGTCAGTGTGCCCTTTCTTGGTGTTGCCTGGCCTGTTGTCATCACCGCCCGCAGACCCACCTCAGTCCAAATACTGCAGCATCCTCTTTATGACTTGGCCCTATGGTCAAATCACTCTCCATGTTTCCCCCGTTCTGGGGGTGGTGGTGATAGTGTCTCAGTTTAGAGCCTTGCCATTCTCCAGTGGCAAGTGGGGGGGGGGGACCCAGGCCCACTCATTACTCCAGGTTCTGGTCCAGGGACCCTGTAGCTAGCAGCCTCCTGCTGCCTCTCCTTAACTTCACGCCAGTCCTGCTTCCATTTCCTGGGCCACTTCACCACGACCTCAGCAACTTCTTCACCATCTTCTCAGGTCCTAAGGCTTGCAAGTCCCAGCAGCCAGCCAAGAGCTCGCTCACTGTCCCCCAGTCCCTGCTAGCAGCTGCTATGTGTGAGGCACTATCTGCCTGCAGCGCTTTAGCAACCCAGTCCTCTCCCTTGGGCTCCTTACAGCAACTGACTGCCTCTGGTCCTGCAGCTCTTTTCATATGGGCCTGCTGGACTCTGATTGGCTGCTTCTTGCAGCCTCGCTTGGATTGGCTGCTCCCTGTGCAGTCCCCCCAGGCTGCTTTTAACCCCTTCTCTGCCAGTGTGGGGTAGACACCCCATCACAGTAGACATGTGACTGTGGGATGATCTCTCTGTGAGAGATCCTTTTTTTGATCTCTCAGCCCACTAAGTCATTAAAGATTTCAAAAGATAATTGGTGGTTTTTAATTTTGAGACTTCTGACACCACACATACAGAAATCATCATACAGGATATCTTTCTAGCTTGCTAAATAAATGTCAGACTGCCGGAGAGAGCATCATCTCAGAACATTACATAGATACTATGATCAGCAAAAAGCTTTAATGTCTGGACAGTGTCCAGATGGGCTTCTTCATTCACATCTCAGGATTTGATATTATTAATGATGCTTTATTAAAACAAGCCTTAGAGAGAGACGTGTGGTCAGCCTGAGGCTGGTCAGCCACATTAAGCATTGTTCTGCAGCTGTTTTTTAAACTTCTCAGTCTAGAAAAGCAAGCCTGGGCCTCTCTTTTAGCTATAGATCGGAGGGCACAGCCACCATGTTCAACCCCACATATTGCATGCCGAAAAGCCTGCTGAGTAATACACAGGCTCCAATCATTTTCTGCTCAGAGCAAGCAAACAAGGATGCTGCCTTGGGCAGTGAGTTGACCCACCAGCTTATATGAGAGTGGGAAAACTGAGTCAGAGGCTGGGCTGGGGAGACCGTGCTACAGTATAAGTTTCCTCACAATGCAATAGTCTTAACTCTGATCCATATAATTTTCTGCTAACTTGATTCTGGTGTCTATAATCTTTTAAGGGATACTTTTAAACAGGAAGTTTCAGTTGCTTTATTTGTCATGTGACAGTAGTAATGTCTGATTAGAATAGTCAGCCACTGTTTCTCAAGAGTCATGTTAGTAGGGAAAAATAGCATTGATTTATGGCTAAAATGCTGTAAGGGGACTTTCATTGGGAGCTGATGAATAGACAATAATTACACAACTTCAAAATGATTGGGACAAACTGGAGAAATGCTCTGAATTAAACAGGATGAAATTCAATAAGGACAAATGCAAAGTACTCCACTTGAGAAGGAACAATCAGTTGCACACATACAAAATGGGAAATGACTGTCTAGGAAGGAGTGTGTTTTTCTTAGTGTTATTCCCACACTATGACAGGGTCCGCTTAGAACCAGTGATACGACCGGGTTATTCTCCAACCGATGTGTCGTTCCATCTGTCGTTGGAAGCATTTTATACCTACTGCCAGGTGTTAAGCCTACAGCACCTAGTATTCCCTGGAGGTCTCCCATCCAGGTACTAGCCAGGTCCGACCCTGCTTACTTTCTGAGATCAGATGGGATCAGGCATGTTCAGGGTGGTACAGCCGTACTGAAGAGAAAGAACTGGGGGGTCATAGTGGATCACAAGCTAAATATGACTTAACAGTGTAACACTGTTGCAAAAAAAGCAAACATCATTCTGGGATGCATTAGCAGGAGTGTTGTAAGCAAGACACAAGAAGTAATTCTTCTGCTCTGCTCTGCTCTGCACTGATAAAATCTCAACTGGAGTATTGTGTCCAGTTGTGGGAGCCACATTCAGGAAAGATGTGGACAAATTGGAGAAAGGACAGAGAAGAACAACCAAAATTATTAAAGGTTTGGGAAACATGACCTTTGAGGAAAGACTGAAAAAAAATGGATTTGTTTAGTCTGCAGAAGAGAAGACTGAGAGGAGACATGATAACAGTTTTCAAGTACATAAAAGGTTGTTACAAGGAGGAGGGGAAAAAATGTTCTCCATCTCTGAGAACAGGACAAGATGGGCTTAAATTGCAGCAAGGATGGTGGTTTAGGTTGGACATTAGGAAAACTTCCTAACTGCCAGGGTGGTTAAAGACTGGAATAAATTACCTAGAGAGGTTTTGGAATCTCCATCATTGGAGATTTTTTAAGAATAGGTTAGACAAACACCTTTCAGCGATGGTCTAGAATAATACTTACTAGGGTTACCAGATAGAAAATGTGAAAAAATGGGATGGGGGTGAGGGGTAATAGCCACCTATATAAGAAAAAGTCCCAAAAAAGTGGGACTGTCCTTTTAAAAACAGGACATCTGGTCACCTTAATACTTAGCCATGCCATGAGTGTAGGAGACTGGACTCCAAGACCTGTCAAGGTCCCTTCCAGTCCTACGATTCTAAGATTCTATTAACTTCTTTTTGCCTTTTAAAAGGGTTGTTTATATTTTGAGTTGATTGATTACATTTTATTTATTTATTATTTCCTTTGAGGACTCTGAGAACTGCCGCAATCAGCTTTGAGGAATTGTTAGTCTGCATGTTGTACGAAGACATGGTCTCTTCCCCAGAATACTTCAATTTAATTTAAATGTAAATAAAAATATTCCTGTTGTCTTAATTCTGCAAATGTAAAAATTCCATACTACCTAGGTTTTTATACTGCCCTCATCACCACAGTTTCTGAGCACCTTCTAGTAGTCAAGTGACTGCAATCTGCAAGCAGGAGACATTTCTTTTATTTCCCTTTCTTGTAAACAAGGAGAGTCAAAATCAGCTTTATGATGGAACCATATCTGCAAACCTAGCTACAAAGGGGTTATAATATAACACATCACCTGAGCTGGAACTTTAGGTCTCTAGCTTAAAAAACATAAACCTCCGTCCCTGGATAGAAATGAATTTCAAAGTTAGTTGCCAGATACAAAAATACCCTTAATGCATCGAAGCAAAGCAATGACCTTCTCCTCCTTCAAATCTCTCCTCAAGATTCACAGACCTCACCCAGTGAATGACTAAGCTGTGAGGGAGATAGTTGACACTTTATATTGGACAAGTTATTGAAGAATTGTAAATATGTGATAAAAATGAATGGATTGAAGATCTCCTTCCTACCCACCCCTCTTTGTAAGTTACAAGACCTATTTGTAAACTTTTTAGCGCAAGCTCTATTTCTGTGCATGTGAAGTAGTCCTGGCCCAACTGGGCCTAGATCCTGACTGAAGCTGGTAATATACAAATTGCTCCTATGTTGCAACTATTAGAGGAAAACATTCTCACACCACATTTTTGAAAGTGGATGCATTTTTTGGGTGTTCAGTTTGAGACTCTTAGAACCTAATTTCCAAAAATGCCAAACACCTCCAACTTGCACAGCAAAACCAGGTCCAAATATCTCAGGCAGGACACTTAATTGGAGGCCAAGTTTTTTAAAATGTTGGCTTTATTGACCAATTGAAGGTAATGGCTAAAAACTTCCTTTGATATGGACGGTCTCCCACTCAAACTCCATTAAATAACTGGCAGTGTGTTATGCAGGAAATAAAGGGCACAGTGGATAAAGATTCTCAGTTGAATTGTAGGAGAGGGGAATCTGTGACATGTTGCAGTTTTGGCCATGGAAGTATCCTAATTTTCAAGTTTAATGGCCACATAGCTCTCAGTGAGCATGGAACAGCTCAAACACTGCTCTGTACTATGTGGCACTGATACACACTAGAATTTCATCCTCACCTTGGCCAAGTAGGTTTTCAGGGCATGTAGCTGCAAGTTAAAATTTTAAATGGCACTCTGAAGGAGTGGAGAGACTGCAGCCAGGCAAAGCAGGGGTTAAAGAACACCCGTGGGTTCAGCTAGCCCCACTCCGTTATACCTGCAGCCAGTGCTAGGCTTGGAGGAGAAAAGAAGGAGCCTAGCTCAGTCAGGGGCTGATTGGTAAAAAGGCAGGAGTTCTCTGTATGCCTGCCTGAAGGCACAGACCAGCAATCTGCCTGCCAATGCAGCCACTGGAGGCAAGTAAGTCTTCTCCGGCCAAAGAGACCCTACAGAGAAGCCCCAACTGTGGGGCAACTGGACTAGTGGGACCACACCCCAAACTAAAAGGACTTGCATATGGAGCAGGCCAAGAAAACAGGCCCTGAACTCCTGTTCCCCCAGCTGGGAGAAAGATCCATCTCCCCTGTTTAGGGGTTGAGCAATACAGGATCCTGGGCCAGGACCTGAGGAGAAGGAGGGGTCAGCTTCCCCTACAGCCCCCCTAATCAGTGATCTAGTCTCTAGGCTGCCTGGCCACTGAGGGCTCTATCACAGGCCCTTTCTGGAGCACCTACAACCATACTGGAGCTGCCAGAGAACTCTGGGATTATTAAAGAACCATTAAAAAAGTTATATGAGAAATTTAGTTATGTGCTAAGTGTCCCCTTCCCTTGCCTCTGTGCCATCTTTTCACTGCCATTAGTGAAAATATTTTCATAGTTAGTTCAGTGTTATCTTCAGATGGCCACCTTTAATGTACTTGGATCTAGCCTTTTGCTGTCATGAGTAGACTATTGTTCATTACAAGCATTTCTGCAGACATCACTCAGATTAAATAAATATGAATGACAGTATGGATGTTAAACAGAAAGATCTGGAGAAGGAGTGAAAAAAATGCTACAGAGCAACATTATCTTTACTCTCATGAAAGTTACATGTTTGCAAGTGAACAATTAGAATTTCCAAATTCAGAATAGTGTTCAACTGATTGAAAAGCAACATTTTGATTCATACACCGAAAGACTGGTCTAAATGATGAGCTCCCCTGAGCCATGGTATTGATTTTCAGTATTAGATGGGTAGTCCCAATCAGACATGAATTCTGCATTGCTCCATTTTCTCATTAGTAAGTTGCTGAATGCAACACTCAAGAAAAACGGGATGGAGCCTCACAAGACATGTTCCTCTGTGTCCTCATGGTCCACTCACCTCTAGGGGCACCTCCTCCTGGCCACTGTGGGGATTAGCTCCTTCCAGGTCTGGGCTCCCTTCTACTGCTTACCTCATGCCTGACTGCCGCTTGCTCCCTCAGTCTCTGCAACCATGGGTGCTCCTTCTTCATGACTTGTCCCTCCAGCCAGGTCACTGTCCGTGTTTTCCCCTTCCTGGAAATCAAAGTATTTTCTAAAGAACAGGCTCATCACTTGGACAGGCCCAGACTGCAATACCCTTACATACATTGACTTCAGTGAGACCTCTGATGGCTTAAAGTACTATTCAGCATGACTAAGAGTATCAGTCTGGTCCATAGAAGTAGTCTGCAGTCATTCCTGGGGAAAAGGGAGGTATATTTGGGGGTATAGAGGCAAGTAGCAAAGTTACAATGGTGGTGTTTTGATTGAAACTCAGTAAAAACAGTTTAAAACAAAGGAAGATCTAGTATCGTCACCTGCTAATGTGCTTTTGAAAAAAAGCTGATAGTTAAAGCAACATTGTGGTTATTCAGAAAAATATTCCCTCTAAGTTTGTTATATATCAGCTTCCATGGATGAAGCAACATCAAAATATAAATACTAAAACCTGAACCACTGTAAATGGACAATATTCATTCTGATCAATCCCTTAAATTTGTGGTCTCCCATACCATTGCGTCACAAGTTGGACATGTGAAATTTTATTTTCAGCTTTCTTCTGCATTGATGGAAATAACTCAAAAAGGTTTTCATGGAACTATTCTGAAGACAAAGCACTGCAAATTCTCAGTGCAAAAGCTGCTCTCTCTTAGGCGCACAAATATACACAAAGTGAATGTGAAGTATCTCAACCTTTTCCACATAGAAAGGATTGTTTCCCTACTTCTGTGCACATCACACAAGCAGCAGGGCATTCATGTACATGTAATGAATCAGCTCTGAAGAACCTCCACCTACTTATTCAAGAGGGCTGCTCTTATCAGAAGGCTGTCATGCCTCTGCAGTTATATACATTTTTGACATGAAACTCATGGATTTTTAGCTTTCCATGAATTCTAAAAAGTGCACTTATATCTAAATCTCAAATTCCTTAGCATACTCAAGTATTCCTGGGGCTGGGGACCTTCAATATTACCCTGTCCTGATTCAGGCTTATTTTTTCCTGACCTTCACCAACAGACACTTTATTTTTGCGAAACTACTAACATTAAACAGCTTGGAAATAACTACATTTATAACATTGTTTAAATGAAAATGCCACAAAACCAACCTTAACTCTGCCCCATATCAGGGCTACATAGAATAAGAGAAAACCAGGAGACAATCCTAGCCTCAACCCCATCCAATCCTCCACATGCATCTTAATTTCATCAATCATTTCCCAAAAAGTGAGGTAAATGATAATGTCTGACAGAAAGAAAAAACATAGCTGTGCAGCAGCATTAAAACTCAGCTGCACCTGTCTATATGTTGCTGTAGAAAAATATGTCTGTCTTCCTGAAGGTTATATGCAGTCACCAGAATGAGACAAGATTTAAAAACAACTATTTACCAGGAGGAGCACATTTGGGGAAATTTCCCCAAAGTGTGCATGGCTTCAAACACAAAGTGTGTTCAGACTGTAAGATACATACCTGCCATATCTTGGAACACTTAATGGCCAGAGTAAATATTATTGCTTGCAAACCAGGAGCAGAGGGTGGCAGGATATCTCACTCACCAATCACAGGCATGTATTTACAAATCCAAAGTCACCTACTCCAGGGAAAAGACACAAATAAAGTGCTTTTCAGATGTCCACTGACAGAGGCTGCAAACTTCTTAGAGTCCTTCATCCAAATGTCTCCACCTCACACAGAAGGCATGTGCACTGATTGGTGGGAGATGATAGCAGAATGAAGGTGGTTTGGGTCAGGGGTCCTCAACCTTTCTGCATATCAAATATATTAAAAAGCCCAGGGCTGGTGTTAGGGGGCAGCAAGCACCCAGGGTCCTATACCACAAGGGGCCCCATAAAGCTAAGTTGCTGAGGCTTCAGCTTTCTACACTGGGCCCCAGGTAGTCTAATATCAGCCCCTCTCTGGTTTATTTTGGTGGACCCCCTGAAACCTGCTTGTGGCCCTGCAGGGAGCCTAGACCCATGGTTGAGAACCACTGGTTTGGGTTACCTTCACTATGGATTTCCATCTTTCCCTAATTTTGTGTCTGTGCAATTTTAAGTGTAACATCACATCAACTTTGAGTGTCCAGGATTTTAATGTTGTTTTAGTGAGAAAATAGTAATATTCTTTTAATGCTTTCTTCCTTTCAGTAACTGGTATTTACAACTTTAACTGTCTTAATAAACATCTTGCCTGGGATATAAAAATAATCTGTAGAAAAGGCAGTGCTATGGACTAAATTGATGTGCAATCTCTAAAGTGCGCTGACCAGCATGTTCCAAGAGAGGCCTCACCATGGCTCGGTTCAGCTGCTCTGAGTTCACAAACGTCACCACATACTAGGAGACTAACAGCAGGAATGAGGGCATGAAACCCCTCGTGAAGAGCAACGTGGCCCTCCTTTCTGAGAATGGTAAGTGTACAGAAAATGTCCCTGTTGTACTGGACCAGGGCAGAGCTCACATGTCTAGTCTTCAGGACAAGAAAAGCAAGAAAAGCACTCACTGTTATACAGAGGCCAACACCAGATATATACATGAAGTGGTATATGCAGGATTACACATTAACCAGTATTAGTACAGACTTTACCACACTGCGGACTAACTGGCACTCTATGAACAAATCACTCTCCATTTAGAATAAAGAAGCTGCTTACCTCTAATCTCTGCATTCACTAGTTATACAGCAAAACCTGGCTAATTTGAACTAATATCTTTGAGGCACACTGAAATTTACAGAATTGTGCAAATGAGCTAGTAAATGAATGAACATTACTTTAAAAAAAGAGGCAGAGATGATGCACTCCAAAATGTATTCTATATCTGGCAAGAGTGGCTTAGTTTTATTATACATAACGTGATTTTTCTGTATTGTATTTTGTATTACACACACTTCACTGGTTGGGCAAAACCTCACTACAGCTCTGCTGTTAACTCTTTGCTGTGAGCAGGGGGTAAAAACTCCTTTATATATAGATTAGGGACTGTGTAGACTGGTGAACTTGAGCTAGCAGAGTATCTGCAACACACATACACATCTATGTAGTATGCATTGCATACATACATGTACCGTCTATCATGGGAGACTCCATTGTCCACTGCTACATATTTTTAAAAAGAATGAATTTGATGAAAGCAATCAGACTGAATATACTGCAGTACAGTTTGTGATAAAGCCTTAAAATTACATAGCAACTTCTATTCCTTGTCACCACATACAATTTTACCTACATGCAGTAGTGCTGTGAAGAAAACAGCAGCATGTGAACTTGAATATCACTGTTTACATTTATTTTCAGGTGGCAAATGGCACTAAATTATTTGAATCCCCTGAGTGTTAAGTTAACTGAATCTAAAGCATGTTATTGTTGTATGAATTTTAGCAGAAAATGCTTGCTTGCACTTAGAAATTGAGAGGGAGAGGAAATCAGCTGTAAACCATGACATTTTATACTCTGCAAGTCTATACCAGCTTCTCGAAAGCCTTTGTAAATATTAGATCTCACAACACCTGAGAGGTAGGTAAACATCATCGTCCTCATTTTCCAGATACGGGGAAAGGTGAAGAATAAAGATACAGAAGAATTAATGGACGTGACTTGCCCAAGCTTATTCAAAAGTGTGCATCAGAGTCCAAAACCTGAACCCAGATCTCAACTTCCCATTTCGTGCTTTAACCACAAGACGAACCTTTGTTCTTCTTCCCCACTTTTGCCTTATCCCATCTGTAAATGTCAAAGGTTCGATAAGGATTTTCGGAAAGGACTCACAGGGACACTGATGGCAATTTAACAACTTGTTTATTTATTAAGGGGAGGGGTAATGGGTGAATTCAAAGGCTAATTACAGTAATTATTAAACAAGTCTATCAAACAGGTGACTATTAAACGGTTCTAATAAATGGGTTCTTATTACACAGTTCTATTAAACAGGTTTTTCTTATTGATTGATTAATCTAATATAACATTTATAGCAAGGAAAAACTACTATTACTACTAAGGGGACACAACTATTTACATGAGAAAACTTTACAGCATGGGTGGTATTTCAAATCCTGAGGTAAATTTTGAGGTAAAACAATTACAGAAGAAGGGACACCTGAGTGACACCTTAAACTCTGAGGTGTACACTCACAGAAATGGGGAACACAAGTAACAGTACAAATCCTGAGGTAAAAATCTACAGAAAGACACACAAATAACACTTCAAACTTCAAAATAGACACTTAAAACACTTACAAAACTGAGACACATACACAGCATTACGAACTCAACCGGCAATTGTCACTCGCTCAGAGGGAGATACGCGAGAGGTGTTGTTGTCTGGGTTGATCAGGCCTGGACGGGATACGGAACGCCTCTGAAACTTTCGGTGCTAATTCTTAGAGTAAAAGGCTGAGAGGGAAAAAAAAAACCATGAACCTGACTGGGCCTATGCCAAGAGGGTCCTGCTACTAGGCAGATTAGCTGCATGCCTGGAAGGGGGGCGCTTACCACAAGCGTAGATAGCTGCCTGTTGCTATATTTCTGCCGGGCAGAGTTTACAGCTCAGAGCTCAGTGGTTATGGCTGCATAAACATTAGTGATACAAACCAGAGCAGGCCAGAACATACAAGCTGACATGTACATGGAAGCTATATTTCACACCATCAATCTGTTTTGTGGCTCTTGTTCTTCATTTCCAAATGTTCTTGTCAAGTTTATTTCCAAGCTGACAACAACCTTCTTCATATCATCCGACATTTCAAATCCCCTTTTCTGGGTCTTCCTTGTGGTTTTTGTCCCATGACTACTAGCTCTTGTACTCTCTGGCCAATGTAATCTCATATGACCAAGTCATCTCAGTTGATATTCCCTCAACTTTTCTGTGATGGGGGCTACTTGTTCCATGTCTCATACTGTTTGATCATATAGCTTGTCAGCTCTTGTTCTACCCAACCTGAGCATTCTCCCCCTGGCAGTGTAAAGTAGACGTTCTTCTCTTCCTCACCACCAAGAAGTCCAACCTGTAGATCATAGTTGACCTAGTCATGGTCTTATAATAGAATTCCCATCAACTCCCTTCATTTGCACTGAGTGTTCTTCATGTGGTTCCAAACATCCACATCCCCAGTATGGCTCAAAATGGAACTGAGGCATGTGAACTGTTTCACAGGTTAACCTGCCATAATTCTTCTCTAAATCCACAAACAGTAAACATAATTCTTTGCATTCCCCCTATACTTCTGCAATATTCAGCCTGCAAATTCTGCATCCATTGTTGAATTTAGCTGTTAAAGGTTATATATTGCATAGGCCACATGAGGCATTTTCTAGGCAGCGAGAGCTCATCCTCAAACCCACTTCGGCTATGACAGCTCTTTAAGAGGTAAGGCCAATTTTCGTGTCCATTTTAAAAACTAGTACTTACTGTGTGTGAACTTCTTACAAGAGATAGAAATCATGGCCCCAGAATTCTACACAAAGATGAAGGCCAAACAAAATCAGTCTGAGAAACCCAGCCCTGAGATTTAATTTTGCATCATTTTGCACTTTTTAAACTTCAATCCCTGTGTTCAAAAGTAAGAGTCAGATATAGTACAGAGTGTTTCCAGGTCATGCATGGGCAGTCTAGGGCAACTCCTTCAGTCATCCCAGGAATGTCTTTAATAGGCCGTGGAGCAAAACAGATCACGGATACAAACTTTTGTTGCGGGAGGTTTCCAACTGAGAATGTTTCCTAAAGTTGACCTCACAACAGGCTTCCCTTTCCATAATAAAGAAGATGTCCTCTGCTTCATGACCGTTTTTTTAAGCTGTTAGTATCTATATGCAGTGTACTACTGGGCTGTACATTTGACGTTCATAGTGCACTGTGTGCAGGATCCCCCGCCCCAATGCCGCAAGAGCAATAAAAACCCACCCACAAACTTATGACTTCACACCCAGAGAGAAATTCCATGTCAACAAAATCGTCACTATAAAAGAAGATAACCTCATAGTACTTGGCTCCAATATTAACAAGGAAGCAAAGGAAACCAGCATTCACAAATGGAGTAAACAAGGTAAGAAATTTTTTGTAGCAGGTCAAATACCTGTTTTCTTTTCAGTACACCTCAGATCTCTATTGGGGCAGTTCTCAGACAAAGGGTCTCTTAGCCACTGTCCTCTGAGAGGCAATGGTCTAACACGGCAATTACAGCAGTTAATTAACACTATATAAACCACAAAAAACACCTGTAAAAACAACCCTATTCCCCAAGACCTGTGGAGAGGGAATAAGCTTCAGCATCAGCTTACACTCCTCACCTGATATTTCATATGAAAAGGTAATTACAAGTTCACTCATCAGTAAGACCAGTACACCCTTTTCACCTTTGGTGAAATCCTAGCTCCACTGAAGCCCACAGGCGTTTGTCACTGACTTCAACGGACCAAGATGTCAACCCTTCTCTTTTTTCATCACAGCCCAAAATGGAAACATTGGAATTCAGGACAACTTATATAATAAACATTTAATATTCCTACTGTGCTTTCCATCCAAGGATCTCAAAGCATATTACTTTAAAACAAGCCTGATAACACCTCTGTGCAATAGGGATAATGCTAGTTACCTATTTGACTGGTGGGAAAACAGAAGCATGGGGTGGGGGGAGAGAGGAATTACTTGCCAAGTGTCACATAGCAAGTCAGCAAGAGAGCAAGTAATAAAAATCCAAACTCTGACTCCAAAGCTTCTTTAATCACAACACAATTTACAGATTATAAGACAGAAGGGACCATTAGGCATCTAGTCTGCCCTCCTGTATATCACAAGCCATAGAATTTCATCCAGTTAAACTTTATTGAGCCAAATAACTTGTTTGGCTAAAGCCTAACTTCCAGAAAGCATCCAGTCTTGATCTGAAGACATAAGAGATGGAGGATCCACCACTTCCCTTAGTTTCTTCCAATAGTTAATCACGGTCACTGCTAAAAATACATGCCTTATTTCCAATTTGAATTTAGTTGGCTTCAGCTTCCAGTCATTGGTTCCCACTATTGAGATTAAAAAACTCTATAGTACCTACCGTATTTTTCGCCCTATAAGACGCACTTTTTCTTCCCCAAAACGGGAGGGAAAAAGTTGGTGCGTCTTATAGGGCGAATGTCTTATAGGGAAAAAAAAAAAAAAAAAAAAGGCGTCCCGGTTCCCCCCTCCCCGCCGCGGGCGGGCTGCCGAGGTTCCCCCCTCCCCGCCGGACCAAAAAAAAAAAAAAAAAAAAGCGCCTCGCTCTCCCGTCCCCGCCGCGCGGGCGGGCTGCCGGGAGCGTCCCGGTTCCCCCCTCCCCGCCGCGGGCGGGCTGCCGGGAGTGCTCCCGGCAGCCCGCCCGTGGCGGGGAGGGGGGAACCTCGGCAGCCCGCCCGCGCGGCGGGGACGGGGGTGCGAGGCGCTTTTTTTTTTTTTTTTTTTTTGGTCCGGCGGGGAGGGGGGAACCTCGGCAGCCCGCCCGCGGCGGGGAGGGGGGAACCGGGACGCTCCCGGCAGCCCGCCCGCGCGGCGGGGACGGGGCGCGCACTTTTTTTTTGGTCCGGCGGGGAGGGGGGAACCTCGGCAGCCCGCCCGCGCGGCGGGGACGGGAGAGCGAGGCGCTTTTTTTTTTTTTTTGGTCCGGATTTTTTATTAAAAAACGAGGGGGCGTCTTATAGGCCGGAGCGTCCTATAAGACGAAAAATACGGTAATAATTTCTTCCTGTGAATGTACCTACACACTGAACAAGCCATTTCTCAATCGGTTTGATAAACTAAACAGATTTGAGCTCTTTATGTCTCTCACCACAAGGCATTTTCTCCAGCCATCAAATCATAAGGCTCTTCTATGCATCCTCTCCAATTTTTCCTACATCCTTTTAACAGGTGGACAACAGAATTGGATGCAAGTATAGATATTCCCAATGCTGTATTCAGAGGTAAAATTGCCTCCTTTCTCCTACTCACTACTCCCCTGTTTTTACATCCAAGGATTGTGTTAGCCCTTTGTAGCACAGCATAGCACTAGGAGCTCATGTTGAGTTGCTCGCCCACTATGACCCCTAAATCTTTCCCAGCATCACTGCTTTCCAAGATAAAGTTCCCCTTTCTCTAGGTATGGCCTGTATTCCTTGTTTTTCTATGAGTATTCCTCGTTTTTTTAGATGAGCTTTGTATTTGGCTATCTCAAAATGCTTTTTGGTTGAATGGGCCCAGGTTACCAAGCAGTGCTCTCTAATGCCTCCTCTATCTCAATCAAATGTAAAAGCCCGACTTTCAAAAAAAGCTAAGCATCTGCCACTCTCATTGGTTCAGCATTTCTAAAATTCCTAATTAGCCTCTCCCTTTTACTTTCAGAAAGATGGATTTATATTCTTCAAACTCTTAATCAGAAACTATATATTTAATTTACACCTCGGGTTAGGATAACTGGTTTGCATAAATTACAAAAGAAAGTGCTACGGCACAACAATCAGAGAAAAATATGGCCAAATAGAATATAATTACATTATTAAATAAAGTACATAACTGATGATGAAATGACTAACATATCATCACAAAATTGACTATTTCAGAGTTAAGTCTGATATAGAGAGAAAAAAACTTCATGTTGTGAGTAGCACATGAATCAATAGCACAGTCACTGACATTAACTGGTGTCAAATTTTCTGCTGTTACTTAGAAATCATTTATATAAATGAAGAAAAGATGATTGTAAATTAAATCAATTATACTGCAAGGATTAAAGAGCATCCATCATCCTTTAATAAGAAATCAGTATCAAATCATGTTCAGACAAAATACATTGATTTAATTGTTGATTAACAAGTCTCAATAACACCTAATGTCCTGATCCTTTGCACAGGTAGAACCCTGCTGAAATCAATGTGCTTCTTCTTCACATACATGCACTATGCCTCAGGTGACACGTGACCAGGATTCATCACCATTAGTGCAGGGTTCTGCCCATGTGGTTCTCGGGGCCTGATTGAGGAATCATAATTAAAGAGCAAAGGGAAAACAACCCACCATACACATAGGCAGACTTTCAATAGTCCAGTGGGTAGAGAGAAAAGGAGAAAAAGTAAGTACTGTAATTAAGATCCTGATCATGCAACGACATCCTTAATGCTACGAAGGTAAGTAGTCCCTTTGAAGATAATGAGAAGACTCATATGTTTAGGGTTAAGGACATGAATATGTTTGCAAGCCTGGGGAACTGAGATTGTAAACTTTTTGGGGCAAAGAACATCATTATATACATGTAAGTGCCAAGCACAGCTACATTCAACTGGGTCTTGAGATGCTACCACAGACCAAATAATAAATAGCACTATTCCTCATGTGTGGGTGGGTGGATGGCCACACAGATTTTGGACCACACTGAAATGCATCCAAACAAATCACGGAAGATACAACTACTTGATGCACAAGTGGAAAAATCAAAGACTCCCCTTTGTGCAACTGCAGTGAGAACATCCAAACCATTGAAGGCTTCATAATGCAGTGCACCAAATATGGATTCAAAGGTGAGATGGATGATATCCACATCATCACAGAGGAAGCCTTCAAATGGCTTATGGTATACAATTGCACTTATACAATGTTGCTTTACAGATGCCATATGTGAGAGAGCCAGAGAGGATTCTTCATACAAGGAGAATCCTCCACAGTCCAGCTGAGCTGGAAAAGCCAGAACAGTACAAAACAGCCTTAAACTTACCAAAGAATCTTGTCACATAAAATAAATGATCTAGATTCACCCATTCTCACTGTATTAGTAATTGTGAAGATATTTAAGAATGAATCCCTCCATCCTAAGCTTTCATTTTGTCTTTATTTATTGCTTGCTTTGCAAGTCCCCAAGCTCCAAATGCCATCATAGGATTCTGCCTATCCTGAAGTGCACTTGTCATTAGTGACTCACAGAAAAGTTTCCTTGATTCCAATAACTACTAGCGGAAGCGGTGGGTTTGGTTACCACTTTTGCTTGTCTCATTTTACAGGAGTCAAATGAATGTTCAATTTAAGATGGCCTTATATTCCACCAAGTAAAAATGAAGTCTTTCATTGACTTGTCTTAAACAAAAAGGCACAGCCACATTTAGGCTCTGGCTAGGCCTGTCTTTTAGGGTTCAGACAGGTGGAAGACCCTACTTCTTCCCCTGTCTGTCCCAGTTTCATCCAGAACTGGAATCTGCCTTTTTTATCTGGCCTGCTGTGATTGGCCTCTAACTGCTTCCAGCCCTTCTAGCTACCGGAGGGACAAATCCCACTGCTCCACAAGCAGCTGCTCCTGAAAGGCCTCTCTAGGCAATCCCTGGAGGTCACAACTCACTGCCCTTTTCTTCTTAAAAGACAGCTTCTTAAGGCTGCGTGTTCAATTGTAAGGGGACTGCTGGCCCCTTACTAAAACTTGTGGGGTGGGAGGGAGGTTGGCCCTCTCCCAGAACCAAAAGAAATGGGAAGGGCCAATGATAAATCAAGACCCTGAAACTGACAGTCCCCATGACCAATGGGGAGAGGCTAATGTTCCAGTAAGCCTGATTGACTAGGCAGGCAGGCCATTGAGGGTGCCAGGAGCCCCAGGGTCCAATCATCTGTGTGAGATGGAGCTGCCTGAGCTGGAGCTGCCTGAGCCGGAGCGGGCAGAGCTAAGGCGAGAGCAGCTGTCTGACCTGAGCTGGGAGTGGAGTCACATCAACCCAAGCCGGAGGGGCCAGAGAAGCAGTCCAGAGAGCGGAGCGGGGGCAAAACAGCAGCCGTGCTGAGACAGAGAGAAGTTGGAGTTGGAGCACTCTGGAGCTAAGTGCAGTGAGACGCTGGGGAGCGCAAGGATGGCAGCAAAGGCTCCGCACAGGGAGATGCCACCTGACAAGAGGTCTTGCAGGCCAGACTGGGAGGGAGATTGTACCCCCAACAGGAGAGCTAATACTGGGAAGAAGGGTCCTGCAGCTTAGAGCCTGAGGGTGTGCGGCCACCTCCAGAGCAAGTGTCTGACCTGCTGCATCCCTGCAGCGCAGCCAGGGCCTGGGAACGAAGCCTGAAACAATGTGAGGTACAGACTGAACTTCCCTTATGTTCCAGAACCTGCTGTTTGTTGTTTCCTGTACCCACAGAATGTGGTTACTTGATTCCTTTCACCTTTCCCATTTTTTCCTTATTTTTTTATTAGTTGCAGTTTAATGCATTTTATTTGCTTTGAACTATATGTAATGGTTAGTGGGTTAGAGAAGCATCCAGTGTGGAAAGAGCACGCTGGAGTGGGGACACCCTAGCCCCTGTTCTAAGTGATCATGGCAAGACTGAGGGTCGAGCTCCCCAAGAATCTTGGGCCCAGCCTTTTTGGAGTTACAAGGACTCTGCCACACTGGAGAGCAGAAGGGGAGTCCTCATGGTCCAGGGGGCTTCTGGGTAAAGGGAACTGGTGCGTGGACTCAGATCTTTCTGCTATCCAAGTCCATTAGGGCTGTGTATAAGCCAGGAAAGTTTCCCAACCATCCTCTGCTTACACAAGGCAGTGAAGTCTCCAGAAGTGGGCAGTGCATGCCTGGTACTTCCAGTCACAATGTCCAATTAAAGATGTCTCAGACCTGATTCTGCAGGTATTTCTGCTGAAGAACTACTAGCTCCAGGGATCTATCTGATCTAAAATCTACCTACCGGATGGAAGCAGCAGACGCTTTCTGAAAATTTTCAACTGAGATTTTCAAATTTTCAACTCAGCTTTCCCAGCTGTGAAGCTCTGGTGCTACAAAGTGTTAAAATGGAAGCAGCATTGCTGACATCTTGATACTCTCTAGTTCACATATGCCAGAAAGGTGATAACAGATGCACTCCTCCGGATCATATTTTTTTATTCCTTCCCCATTTGAACCGTTTAAAGAAGCGGTTTTTGATACAGTAGAATGACTGTCGATACTTCAGAGATGTGAATGTTAGATGTATTGTCTGGCTTCAGTGTTCTCCAGTAATGCTGGGTAAGTAGGATGTGTTAATAAAGGTATTAATAACATTCCACATGCTTGTTATGTGCTGCAATTACAACAGAATAACAGCACTCTACAGCTCTGATAGCCCTCAACAGCTACACTCTCCTGGAAGAATGGCACTAACAACTGCCATCGTGAGACTAGCAAATGCTAGAGACAGAGCTTTCTTGGCAGCAGGCCCACCACAACCGTGTAGCTCCCATTCGGCACACATCAATGAGCATGAGTCTTTGGACCAAAATGTAAAGCACACTTCTTCAAGCTGGCTTTCCTGCAATAACCGCACATGCCGGGTGCAAGGCAAACAGATTTCCCTTTACCTGGGGGACAGGTAGAGAGAAAATGAGATCTTACATGTTATTTTTAAAATTTGTCAGGCACTCACACCCTGGTGTAGAGAGCAGTATAAAGAGTAAATAGAGGCTTGGGCCACCTGCTTTAATGTAAGAACATGAATGGGGATTATGTTAGTACACAATAGTGACAAGTCCATATGATCTAGTGCCACTTAGCTAACTCCACAAGGCAGCGTACATCCCTGCAAGTTCTTCATGTTTAACTAGGGTGCAATTTTAAATATAAGTTAAACTTAACAACTTCATCTCCCGAAGCAGCAACAGTTTGTCTCCATTCCTTAAATACCAGTGACCCTATGCTCCCTAACCCTGGCTGACTTCCTCCGCCATGCCGAACACCCCCTTTCCTGTATACACTTCACTTGGGTGTTTCCATGTACTTCAGTGGGAGTTGGATTGAGCCCAGGGTGCAAAACATTCAATTATTGGCTGCAGCATTAAAATACAATCTTGCCACAAAGATGTGGGTGGTTTGTTCAGCACGCTGCTATTGCCGGCACCAAAGAGTCTCTTCCTTTTAGTGCAATTACAGCAACACACTCAGCTAGCACAGCAATGGGTGCTACGTAGGTACCTGAAGTACCAATGCCTAAATAGATAGTTAATCCATGCATACCATTTTCATGCAGTGTTATTGTTGGGTATCTCCCTTTCATTTACAATTTTACATTGTCATTACCTGTTTAACATCTCTCTGTCCCCCTTTAACTGGAAATCTTCCTGACCTCCGTCAATGTTTGTTCATCATTCTTCCTCCCTCAGTCCTATCAGCTTCACTATTTTCTATCAGTCTTTAACCCTCATCCTCAATCACTTGCTGTCACTCTCCCACCCTGTCTTAGTGTGTTAGGACATATCCTGTGCTGACATACTGAGTTAATCTTTAATACTGACATCTTATATGCAGGCGAGTAGTATTAAGTGAGAGCAGTCATTTGCTTTCAGAAACCAGCTAGCGATGCCAAGATACTTACTGTCTCCCCATGAGTTACTGAAATGAGTTTTTACACTAGGTTTTGCCCTTTGACTTTTGATTTTCTGCTGTAAAAACTACTGGGTTCCAAAGAAACAGCGAGTTTTTGCCATCAAGTCTTTTTTTCTGTTATGGGAATTTACTACTTGAAAATATCCACTTCCTTTTAGGGTTGCCAATTTTGGCTGGATGTACTCCTGGAGTTTTCATCACATGACATTATCTTTAATTAAAGATTAATCTTTAATTCCTGGAGTCTCTAGGGCAATCCTGGAGGGTTGGCAACCCTATTTGCTTTGCAGAGAAGTAGGCTTAGAATACAGGTGGAGAGGAGCAGCAATGCAGTCTCTCCTCCCTCTGCTCAGCAGGGGCACAGCAGCAGTGAGGACCGACTCCAGCAGCTCTGCGGGTGGCCAGTGCTACCAGAAGTAGCAAGGAGGTGCCACTGGCCACCTTTCATTTTTTGAAAGTTTGGAAACAGAAATGGGAGGAATTTTCTGAAATGTGGAAGTGAGGCTGTGACTCCTCCCTAACCCATGCCAGGCTGCCAAAGGGCTGTTGTCTTACAAGGAAGGAGTCTGGAGCCCCCTTCCTGCTCTTGCAGCCTCACTGCCATCTTCTGGTCAGGAGACCTCTTCACAACTCTAACAACACTAAATGGTAAGATCTCTCCCACCTCTCTCCATCTTCCTGCTAAAGCAGGTAGGAGCAACAGGAGCATCATGACAACAGCTAATTTCAAAGAAGTGGATGTCTGATGCCATTGGCACTTCCTCTTGCTCAGTTCAACCCTGCCTATCGCTATTATTACCATTTCATTTGCTGTTATTCCACCATGCTTCCCTTATGATGTGTAACCCTTCTGCCCTTCAGAATTGGCAGCAACAAGGGCCAGGTTCAGTAAATAGGGGTTCCCTCTCAACAATACAATGCAAACTGGCTCGAGCCCCCACCCAGTGACCTGGGAAAATCCTAACACACCCCTGGGCGCCTCAATGAGGCAATACTTCCCCTCTTGCAAGCACAGATCGGTGTAACAGAAGATCTTTATTAACATGAGGTAAATGACATCACTAAACTGGGAAAAACACCACACCTAGGGTTCATACACCAACCCGTGAGCAAATTGCCCCTCCCCAGCAAGTTTGGGCTGTGTCCTCTCCTGTGGGTTCAGGAGTCCAGCAACCCAAACGTCACCCAAAGTCCCACAAGTCCAATAGCCCAAAGTCCCTGGAGTCCAGCAACCCCAACAGTCACCCAAAGTCCCAAAAGTTCAACAGCCCCAAAGTCTCTGGAGTCCCTGGTGGAAAGTCACTCTGCCGAGTCTTACCTCCCAGGCTGGGTGGAAGTGGAGAGCAGAGTGGAGGGTACCTTCATGGGGTCCGAGGCCGACGGCCCAGTCTCTCCGTGGGGTGCTGGTGGCTCCGCTAGCCGCCCTGCTAGCCGACACAGGAACTGCTCTGCCCGCGGCTTGACTCTGCTCGCTGTCTCAGGAACTGCTCAGGAACTGCTCGGCCAGCTGTCTCAGGAACGGGTCAGCCAGCACCGGGACTGCTCAGCCAGCTGTCTCAGGAACAGGTCAGCCGGCACCGGGGCTGCTCGGCCAGCTGTCTCAGGAACGGGTCAGCCGGCACCGGGGCTGCTCGGCCAGCTGTCTCAGGAACGGGTCAGCCGGCACCGGGACTGCTCGGCCAGCTGTCTCAGGAACGGGTCAGCCGGCACAGGAACCGCTCTGCTTAGGGCCCCCCACTTAAGATAAAGCTCAGTGATTTTCAGCTCTTAAGTGATTTCAGCTCTTGAGTGATTTCAGCTCATAGCGGGGGGCCTTAGTGCAGAGGCACCACCAGACCCAAAACAACTTCAGCTCCGTGGGCTGAAGTTAGACTCCTAAAGGAAGCAAAAGTCAGCTCTAACATTCCACAGGGGAGAGAGGCCAGGTGCAATAGGCCTGTGCAGCCCTCAGACAAGGCCCTGACCACAAGGTCTTGAGCCTGTCTACAGCCTCTCTCAATTCAGTGAGTTTTGGAACCCCTGTCCCTTGTTTACCGAGTGCTACCTAGCTGAAGGCGAGTCCCTCCAGCATGCCAAAGGCCAAATCAATGTCCCAACCCCTCATTCACATAAACATGTTAATCAGCACTCTATCATTCTTGCCCCAATACTACAGAAACTGGGGGTCCCACAGTAGCCAAAGTGATCATTTTGGCTGTTAGAGTGCAGGCCAGGTACGGTGGGTGTGTCTAAGCAAATCAGGTGTTATTTTCCAAAAGCTACTGCAATTTCTGCAACTCACCACTGGATGTCACCCATACTGACACTGCAAAGTCATTGCAATTCCTGCAATTCCCTGACACTGCTTACATCCTCCCCCCAGCCAAAATTTGTCGTCCCGACAAACCCCACTCCCTATCATACCGACTCATTGGTTTCCTCCAAAGGGCCTCAGAAAGCCCACTTTAGCTTCCACAAGCCTGTGTGCTAAGTGTATGGGCTCCTCACTAACCACCCCGGGTGCATCATAGGTTAGCCGTTGTACGGGTCTTATTACCCTGTCCCTTCTATTGAGAGTCTCTGTTGCAGGAGTGGGGGGAACATCTTCTTGAGTGACAGATGGGGAGGTTTCCTTTGAGGATCCCTCGGCTACTGGCCCAGGCCTCTGCATCTCTGGTTCCGGTAGTGGAAAGTCTATTGTGCCTAGGGCCCCCTCCCCCTCGATGTCTCCATTGTCCAGTAAACTGTGTGCGTCATCACAGGGGGGTCCCACCAGCGGCTCAGGGGTGCCTGTAACTGGCCGAAATACCTCCGCCACAGGGTTTAGGGCTGAGGAGGGGGAGCTCTCTATCAGCTCAGCTGATGGAGACTGAAGTCTTGTTTCCATTCTGGGATATGCCCTGGTCATGTCTTCCTCCTCGGCCTCACTCTCCGACATGCTGGCTAGGGGTAGGTTATCTTCAGAATGCCCGCAGGCCCTGTTGGATGGCGGCTTTGGCCTAGCACTTCTATTCTGCCCGGCTGCTCTGTCCTGGCCCATCTCATAAGGGGTGCCTACCAATTCCCCCACAGGGAGCAATAGGTTTCTATGCACTGTCTTTATTTGCCCTGGACCCTCTTCAGGTTTGATCTTGTAGACCGGCAGATCTCCCAGTTTTTCCATCACTAGGTAGGGTATTGCCTTCCATCTGTCAGCTATCTTGTGTTTGCCAGCAATACCCAGATTTCGCAGCAGGACTCTGTCCCCTGACTGGAGCTCCTGTAAACGTACCCTCGCATCATATCGATGTTTGTTGCGGTCTGCATTCTTCCTAGCTGCAGATGTAGCTAGGCGATAAGCATCCTGCAGCTTTTCTCTTAGCCGGGATACATATTGCTGATGGGTTTCATAGCTATCTCCGTCCTCTGATACACCAAAGCACAGGTCTATGGGTAATCTGGGTTCTCGCCCAAACATCAAGAGATATGGGGTGACTCCCGTAGCATCATTCCTGGTGGCGTTGTAGGCATGCACCAGAAATGCCACATGCTGGCTCCAGTTTGCCTTCTGCTCTGGTCGCAAAGTCCCCAGCATATCTAACAGGGTTCGGTTGAACCTCTCTGGCTGGGGATCACCCTGCGGATGGTAAGGTGTTGTCCTAGACTTTTTAATTCCCGCTATTTTCAGTACCTCCTTCAGAAGGTGACTCTCAAAGTCTCGCCCCTGATCTGAGTGTATCCGGGCCGGGAATCCATAGACTGAGAAATATTTCTCCCACAGTACTCGAGCGACAGTGGTGGCTCTCTGATCTCGGGTGGGATATGCCTGTGCATACCGTGTAAAATGGTCAGTCACTACTAGGATGTTTCCGACATTCTTCCTGTCTACTTCGAGAGACAAGAAATCAATGCATACCAGTTCTAATGGTTTGCTGCTGGTGATGTTCTTGAGATATGCAGCCCTTGTGGGCAGAGTTTTCCTTTGGACACATCGAGCGCATGTCTCACATTTCCTGCGAACATCTTCAGCCATCCGGGGCCAATAGAACCTGCTACGAATAAGTTCCAGGGTCCTCTCCATCCCTAAATGTCCAAAGTCATCATGCAGTGCCCTCATGGTCAGGGCTCGGTACTCTTTTGGCAACACTAGCTGTGCTCGCTGTTTCTGTAAAGGGTCCATAGTCACTCGGTGTAGTACTCCTTGAATCAGTTTTAGTTTGGTCCACTCTCTCAACAGTAGTTTACACTCCAGGGTAGGTGTGACCACTGCAGCCGGGCTTCGCCCCTCCCTTTTGGCAAGTAGTGTATCACGAATGTCAGTATCTTGCAGCTGGGCTTCTTGCCAGTCAGCCACATTGAGCATGGGCAAGGGAGTTTGGTTCAATGCTGTATAGTTCACTGCAGCGGAGGGCACGCATTCCGACGGTGGGTGTGTCTAAGCAAATCAGGTGTTATTTTCCAAAAGCTACTGCAATTTCTGCAACTCACCACTGGATGTCACCCATACTGACACTGCAAAGTCATTGCAATTCCTGCAATTCCCTGACACTGCTTACAGATGTCAGGAACACACTGCACCAGCTCTCTCCATTCCCAGGACTCAGCTAGGTTACTGCTCCAACAGGTATTCAATAGACCTGCCTTTCTCGTGGCATCTGGTAAACCAAACAACCCTTCCTCACATCAGATCTACTGCCAACAAAAAACAAACAATGCACCAACCTCCTCACCAATGAAACACCCGATATAGCCTGCATCACCAAGACCCGACTGGGTAATGCACAAATCCTGTGCTAGCCCACCTCATCCTTCCCGCTCTCCAAGATACTAGGTACACCACAGACCTAGACAGGAGAAGACAATGGCTGGCACTGCATTCATCTTTTCTACAAACATCAAATACTCCAGAGGGGCCTCAGATAAGATGATTTCATTTGAATTCATTGATCTGACCATTGAAACCAGAGTTAAAATAAACACATTTTATTTACAGACCGAGACCACCACAGACTCAAGAGTTCACTATAGCAGCACATTGACACCTAGTCAGTGTAGGTGGTGAAACACCCCAGACTTGTCCTCAGATTTTGACATGCATATTGACGAGGCAGCAGATGTCAAAGCCCAAAAGCTCATCTCATTTACCTCCTTAGAACTTTCACAGATTATGGTCCAGTCCACAGAGCTGGTTAGACCCTGGATCTGATCTTCAGCCTAGAAGTCAACATCAGGGATACCACAGCTCAGCCACTGTCTTGCACAGATCACCATCTCAATAAGGCAATCTAAAAAAAAAAAAGAATTAAACTGCAGAAGCAGTTTACCTGTGATCAAGTAATGCTATGTGGCCATTTATTCACCACTCCGTTAAGATTTGGAGGGCTCATTGGTTCATTGCTACTATGTTGTGTGCCTCTTAAAGTTTGGTACTGATTGTGGCTGCTTAGGCATGTTTACAATATTGGGTCATACTGAAAAATAATAACTCACAACCAGCTGCACTATATTTATATTAGGAAGGGTTATTAATTAATTAGCAAACTTCTTTTTGATGATAAAAACACAAATTAAACCAAATGAACTGGGGGGGGGGGGCTGACAAACCATTGCCTGGTTGTTACTCTGTTCATCCCATCATGTTTTAATACTGTCTTATGAAGGATTGTTTCAGAAACCTTGGAGACCTTAGTGTTGGGCTTCATACAATTTTCTTTTGAAGTTTCCATTCAGTTAGTAACTGGATGTGGCCTAAACCCATGCAGATCCTCATCCAAAGAGAGGTGACGGCTAGAGGCCTGAGAGGACATTCCTGGAGCAGACCATGGAGGGTATCAAAGATGGAAATACCCTGAAACTCTGACGATGGCTACACGGATAAATGAATTTGTAAGTTTGATGTGACATGTTATAGAGTACCCTTACCAGCAGGGCACCCCTCGTGTCAGCATTCAGAACTGTAGGGTCTTTTCCTCTCTAGCACCAACTGTGTGTTGCTTCTGTGGCCTAGCCTTCCAGCCAGGTCAGCTTTCAGTCCATTCCCCTTCCAGGACAGGGATGGTGTTAGGGGTAGCAAGCAGGGCAATTGCCTGGAGCCCCACACCACAGAGGGCTTGTGGGGGTCAGGCTCAGGTTTCAGCTCCACAAAGCAGGGCTTGGGCTTCAGAAACTTTGCAGAAATCCCATGTGTGAGCAGGTACAGGAGGCAGGGTAGGGGCCCACTCCTTAGTTTCTCCCTTGGACCCCAGTGAATCTAACATCAGCCCTGTTCCAGGGTTAACAGAAAACAAATTAAATCTCAGCTCCAAACAGCCACCTGGGTGTTAAGTCCATAATATAAACACTAGTCCTGCTAGGACAGCCAGGGCCAATGTTGTCAAGGATAAGACCCTGACTAGCCAGATTCTTTGGGTTAGGGCAGTGAGAGCCTTCATTTCCTGTCCTGGCTTCAACCAGAACTGGCCCCCAGTAGAAGCAGCCAGCCTTTTATCTGCTCTCTCTTGGCCATTCTAGATGCTGGAAGACCAACTCTCACTGGTTCTTCCTGCAGCTGATCGTGGGAAGCTTCTACAGGCATCCCTTGGGGATCTGAATTCACTGCTCTTCCCTTCCAGCAGGACATCTTAGGGCATGGTGGGACAAGGCAGTAGGATTTCCAGGTCTGGTCAGTGGCACAGCTGTGGCCTGGGACTAAGGCAGGCTCTGCATGGCTCCCAGAAGCGGCCACCGGGTCTCTGCAGCTCCCAGGTGCATGAATGGCCAGGGAGGCTCCGCATGCTGCCTGTCCCCAAGTGTCAGCTAAGCAGCTCCCATTTTCTGAGAACCGTGACCAATGGGAGCTGCGGGGGCGGTGCCTGCAGACATGAGAGTAGCACACAGAACCTCACTGGTCCCCCATGTACCTAGGAGCCACAGGGACCTGGTGACTGCTTCCTGAGAGCTGTGGTAAGTGCTCATGTACTCCCTCCTGCACCCAAACTTCGTCCCGGAGCCTACACCCCGCAACTCCCATACACACCTCAACCCCCTGCCCCAGCCTAGAGTCCCCTCCTGCACCCCAAACCCCTCATCCCCAGTCCCACCCTAGAGCCCACACCCCCAGTCGGAGCTCACACCCTCCCTGTGCACCCCAACATCCTCCCCCAACCCAGAGCCCTCACCCCCAGTACCCCAACCTCCTGCCTCAGCCTGAGTCCTCTCCCACACCCTGAACCCCTCATTTCTGGTCCCACCTGGAGCCTGCACCCCCAACCCAAAGCTCATATCCTCCTCCTCTTCCCCCTCCCCCCCAACCTCCTGCCCCAGCCTGGAGCCTCAGCCCAGAGCCAGCACCCTGAGCCGGATCTCTTACCTCCCTTCCACGCCCCAAACCCCTGTCCCAGCCCAGTGAGAGTGAATGAGGGTGGGGGAGAGCGAGTGACAGAGGGAAAGGAATGGAGCGAGCTGGGGATGGGGCCCCAGAGAGTGGGAGGGCAGCGGTATGACCTCAGGGAAAGGGCAGGGCAGGGGTGTTCGGTTTTGTGCAATTAGAAAGTTGGCAACCCTTCAAGATAGTAGGAGGCTGCGAGTGCCTGGTACACCATCGCACACGTACAAAAGTGACACAAGGGGTAAGTCTGTACTGAGATAACAGTCCCCTGTGTCAACTGATATGGGTTCACAAGGTTCGGGTTGCAGGGCTGTAAAATTACAGTGTAAATGTTCGGGCTCAGGCTGGACCCTTCTCCCTTGTGGGGTCCCAGAGCTCGGGCTCCAGCCCAAGCCTGAACGTTTACACTGCAGTTTTATAGCCCTGCAACCTGAGCCTCGGTAACCCAGTCAGTTGACATGGGGGACTGTTATCTCAGAGCCCTGTGAGCCTGAGTCAGTTGACCAACCGCAGCTCTTTTATTGCCATGTAGACATAGGACCAAACTTAGGGCCAAAGCCTGAAGTTTTTATTCAGTCCTTATTGAAACAAACTCCTGGTTCCTTCAGTGGGAGTTTGCCTGAGCAGGGATTTCAGAATCTGGTTCTTAGAAAGCAAATTGGAGATCAGACTCAATTTCTGCACTCATTAGCTCAGTACCGATCCTAACAAAAGGGGCAGCCACTGAAGAGCCCAATAGGGTATAGGCTTGTTGGTAAAACTGATTTTAAACGTCAAGCCAGCATGCAGGCCTAAGGGTACCACACTTTGGTAACAGTATCCCAAAGGACAGGATGCCTGGGAGCTCAGTCTAGGTGAAGGTCAGGATTGCATCATGTGGCTGAACAGCATTTTTTCTGGCTAAATGGGGCCCGAGTCTGTTCCTATTAAAGTCAATAGAAACACTCTCATTGACTTCAGTGAATGCAGATCAAGCCCTTGAAGGGCAGAACTGCTAGATGTCTAGTTCTCCCTGACCAGAAGTTTGGTTGCAGTCAGAGAGGCCGATGAGAGTGAAGGATTAAAACGGGAGAGAGGATGTATATATTTTGCAATTAATAGACCACTGTTTACTCTAGAAATAGGTTCTAGTTACTTACTTGATGTCCCAGAGAAAAAGCTTCCATAATCAGATTATAACTATATACAATCCACTCCTCAATACTATTTGAACAGCATTCCTCTTTCTCTGCCCGCTCGTCACTGCAAGTCAGCACTATTCTGATTCTGCCTTTTTTTACAGGTTAGCTTGTATTACAGATCCCACCACCACCCTCATTAGCAGGTGATTCAGCAAGGTGCCTAAGTACATGCTGAACTTTAAGCACAGGCTTAAGTCCCATTTACTTCAGTGGACTTAAATGTGCATTTAAGAGTTTTGATAAATCAGTGTCTAAGATAGTGGCCTCTAGACAAGAGCTATAGGACATTATAGTGAGACTGGTGCCTTCACCATGTGGTGGGACTATTCATAAAGAAAGATCTTAAATATCTTTCAGCTTTAAGAGCCTGACCCAAAACCATGTGGTAACCTCTCTGTTGGCTTCAGTGGGCTTTGGATCAGGCCCTAAGTTAAGGCAGTTCCATCTCATAGCTCCCATAATCAGATTTTTATATCCCCTTTTGCTAATTACCGTTTCTGGTGTCGTTGCAAGAGCCCCCTTGCTGCACTTGGGAAAACATGGCTTTGCTGGAAATATTGAAGTGCAGCAGAAGCCCTTCTCCCAAAGGAGAGGACTTCTATTGTTATAAATGCAGAAAAAGAGAGGAACTCGGAAGGAGGGGTTAGGAGCATCATTAAACCGGTCCCCTGTTGTTCACCATTGGACACGCACTGCTGCAGGAAGAGCGGCTGTGGCCTCCTATTCAGTGCACCAGTGGCTGCAACCGTGGGCAGCAGAAAAAAAGACTCTTGCAGCCCTGTCAGGCTGTAGGGGAAAGAGTACGGGGAGAGGCAGAGAAAACGACATTAAAGACAATGTTTCCCCATGACAGATTTTAGGGGAAAGTGGATGTGTTTTTACCACACTGTGAGGAATTTGTTTCATTAAAATGAAAAGACCATTAATTTGTGCACAACCAGAGCGCCACCATGTGGTGCTTCTTTTATGAATTCCTGTATCCAGAGGAAACAAAGAACGTCTATTAGTGGTTTACTAAATACAAACATGCATGCTTTGCTAATTAACTCTTGGGGGAAGTCTGACACAAAATGACAAAAGCCCCAAAATCTGATGTGAGAGAGACATTCCTTTCCTGAGCTCATGCCAGATTTTTAAAACACCATAGTAGTAATAATGTGAATTAAAGACACTAACTTTGAATGTCTTGGCTTTTGTCAGTCTGCCACAATCTCTATATATGAATAGTTCAGATAAAGACACATTTCTCCTTTTACTCTTTTCAATAAAGGGCAATGAAACATTTTAGAAACTATGTACTACATATTCAAGCATTACTTCCCCATTTCATATCTTGCTAAAATAAATGCTACACTATTCAACAACCACAACTATTATGAATAATAATTCAAATAAACTTCCAGGTTATTCCCTCCTCTTGGTCTCCTAGTGTGTTTTGTCTTCTGTCAGTGTTTTAGGGCCAGATCCTGCCAGCATGTGCATAAATAACTTTACTCACATAAGTACCGCTCCAGCTGAAGTCAATGGGGTATGTCATGTGAATAAAAATGTGACTGAAGGAATAAACTCTTGAATTAAAAGCTCTCCATGAACAGACCTGGTTTTGTTTTGTGACATGTACAGCTCCGAGCACATTGTCAGCAATTAACAATTAATGATCACTCTACAGCAGGGACCCCGGGCAGCACAGGGCCAGCAGCCTGGAGCTCCTGGACTTCCAAGAGCTAAGCAGATCAGAGCAAGCATCTCTATCACACTGAGGAGATTTAAATTTCAAGACTCCTTATAAGAAATGGAAAGGAAGGTGGATATTTTTTGCTGTTTTTAAAATTAAATAGGCAGCTAGTGTTGTTTTTAAAATTATTATGAAGAACAAATTTAAGCTTTGTTATAACATGTGTTGTTTGCCTGAACTGCTCGAGACTTGAATACTTGTGTAGGTGGAACTCTTTGAGTTGGCTTCTTAAATACCTTCATACTGTTTCACATCTGATACTCCTGGATGAAACATAAGTGACTTTTATAACATGCTTATTCAAAGTGATACCAGCTACGAAAATGAGATTTTGGAAGAGCGTTTCCATTTCCATAATGTAATAAAAATACTGTAATGATAATTAATAAATAGCATGTGTCATAAGCAGGTCATAAAAACAAATTTTATATTTCCATATACTCAGGTAAAGGAGAAGATCCCTGGGAATACTCATTTTTAGGAGGGAGTTTGCGAGACTTGACATTTTAGTAAAAGGGGTTCACAGGTTGTTAAAGTCTGGAAACCACTGTTCTACTAATAGAAGTTTTAGGGCAAAATCGTGCAGAAGCAAAGCCCAAATAAAATGGGTTTGCTCCCCCCAAAAAAATGCTGCAGGGCTGAGAGGTGGAATTCTCAATTCCAAAGAGCTAGCCTGCCTGCTCAGCTGGCTACATTCAGTATTGCAAGCTATGAGCACCAGGTGCCTGCTCCTACCCTTACCTGCCTAGGGCTAGATCCAGTGGATGCACACATTACAAATGAGAGGCCAGCAGACCTACGCAACACCACTGTCCCACTCACCATTTTCCACTTTGTGGGCAGAGACTGAGCCTCCTTGCAGAGAGTTTCACCCCAGCGTACTTGGTATGTTCAGTTTCTCCCCACCTTTCTCAGGTTACATGCTTGCCTGAAGTCTCATTGACACTAAGATTCCTTAAAGTGAGTATAAATAATATATACTTTAAGGTCCCTTTACATTTCCAGCATGGTGTAAAGGAGACTTGGGATATGTCTACACTGCAATCAGAGGAGTCACTGAACAAGCCTGCCTGGGAACCTAGGGATGTACTTGGGCAGCTAGCCAATGCTATGCCACCACAGGTTGACTGCTGTTGTTAGTTGAACTAGTTCCAGCCAACCTAGCATGAATATGTCAACTCAACAAGTCACATCTCTGACTGCAGTATAGACATACTATTCGTGTAAAAACAAGAATCAGGCCTGTAATAAGTCACGTTGGGTTCTTCTTTGGTTGCGTAGGATACCCAAGGATTGCTCCAGGGCTCAAAGTGAACATCATCCTGGCACTTCTAGGGGGACCACCACTCTGCAGAATTTAAGCTTTCATTTACGTTAGGTGCTCCCATGGAAGTTCATACAATATGATGAAGAGCCAGTTAATGTTCATTAAGTCTCTTGGTGGTCAGCATAAAAGTTGCACCCGGAAATATGTACGATTAAAATCTCTCTTCCTTGCGTTACCCTCAACTTTTAGTGGAAAGACAACTTTGTGGGGATCGGATTTTGTAGTCAAATCCAATTTCTTTACAAATGCAACAAAAAAGAAGGGCCTGCTTTTGGGGGGAGGGGGGGGGGAGGGCGGGGAATTGAGGATAAAAGGAGATCCAAGCTCCGGGGCTCTTATCTTATTCATATTATGTTCTCTCATGTCATTACATGACATTTCTGTGGGAGAAAAATAAAGCAATCAATTGAGAAAAAAGGTTACAAGGATTCTTCAGGCATGAAGTCATGTAATATAGAGCTGCTGTAGTTTATAAACAGGATATATCATCATCCATCTGCATTCACCAAATTACAGAATCATATTCCCAAATTTGGTTCCTGACAGGTCTTTAATCTCCAGCTTTGATTTTTCAGACTAATAAAAGTGTTTAAAATAGGGAAATAGGCCAACTGCTAGATTTACAAAACTTAAAGACAGAATAGACCTTTCTAGGTGTGACATCTGATTAAAATATGACTATACAGATCATTGTTACAACCACTATTATATATTTGCAACAAAGCTTGTACAAAATGTGGCATGTAAATTACCTATGAAAAGGTTATAATTTGCTGGTTATGATTATGCTATTGATATGCATGTATTATTTTTGTATTTGAAGTTATGAATATTGGCTCTATACCTGGATTTCAAATGTTTGCTTCTGGAGTACTGCACACAAAATAGTTAGCTGGCACATCCTGGAAGGGCTATTCAAATTGAGTGGCCCATCAAAAGAACATTTAACTGACAATGGATCGTAGGAGATGCCTATCTGCACTTAATGGAATTTCCTGCTGTGACTAGGCGAAATGCATGGACATGTGACTTCCCCATGTGACTCCAAACTCCATCTGGTTGCTGTAATTTTCCACAGTAAGAACAATGGGATTCCCTCCACATGGCAGAGAATATAAAAGGCCCTGGAAACACCTCCATTTTGCCTCTATCCTGCTCCAACCTCGATCCTGATCAAGCATCTGGACTATGAATTTATACTGATGGGAGCATTCTAACCAATGGACTGAGGACCTTACAATGATTTGGAAGCAGCCAGAGACTTGACTTAAGGCAAGAATCAGAGAAGTAGCCATGTTAGTCTGTATTTGCTGAAGTGACAAAGAGTCCTGTGGCATCTTAAAGACTAAAGTATTGAAGCATAAGCTTTCGTGGGCTAATACCCACTTCGTCAGATGCATGCAGTGGAACAACAACAACTGCACCTCTGAGCCACTCCACCTCTGATCCACTCATTCAGTGGAGAAGATAATCACATTGTCACCATACCTAAGCATTCAAAAATCCTGTCTCAGATCCCGCAAAATCATGAGATTGTCTTAAATATCATGAGAATTTTTTAAAAAAAGTTTGGGGTTCTCTCTTTGTGCCGTCTGGTTCCTGAGCCTTTAGGTTGCACACAGATCATATTTTCAGGGTTTTCTCCTCATCAAGAAGGGCAAGAAACTGACTTACTTTTAAAAAAATGAAAATCAGAATTTTTTGCCATTTATTCCAGAAATCAAGGCCTTAACAAATAGACCAAAAATGCAGGACTTTAGATAAAAACCAGGAGAGCTGCCTATACTGTAATCCCCACTAGTGGTCTTGGGAGCCGCATAGATTCCTGTGCCTGGGTTCACAAGTTCAGAGCAAACATTTTCAAAGTTAGAAAGCAAAACGTACATAGTTCCTTTTAGCATGGAATACAGATCTTACATGTGAGATTAATGCATGCAGACACTCACAAGCATTTCATAGAGTATAAATACTAACTACAGGCTAATAAGACTAACACCTATTCTGAACAAAACTAATGTACAGGTGAGCTGGTCTGGTTTCCAGCTATGAGTTTGTCAGTGCTCAGCTGATGTCTACAGACCTGGCAAGAGCTGGCACCTGTTTTACCAGCATCACAGGAGCATCCAAGAGAGCCACAGTGCCAGTAGAAGGGCCTCAACCAGGGTCTCAGGCCGGCTCCAGGCACCAGCAGAGGACGCACGTGCTTGGGGTGGCACATTTTAAGGGGCGACATTCCGGCCATTCTTATTTTGCTTCGGCGGCATTCCGGCCGCCCTTTTTAGAGGGGGGGGCAGTTGCTCTCTTCGTGCTTGGGACAGCAAAAAAGCTAGAGCCAGCCCTGCAGGGGCTAGAGTCACTGGAAGAACATGGAAACTCTACGTGGATGACTCTGGCCTTCTGGGGATCTAGGTTTGAAGGCTGGCACTCTGGCCCTGTCCACAATCTCCACCCTCAATGGGTGAATGTGGGGAATCTCCCCAAGGGAACCCTCACAGAGATTTCCTCCACAGAGGCATGGGTCTTACCACAAGAGGGGGTGATCTGTGCCAGTATGAAGATTGTCTTTGGGCCAGTCCCACAGACCTTGCACAGGCAAGGCTCATGAGGAAGAAGTACCAATCCAACTGGACCGTGATATGGTTTTACCACCTCTTGAGGATGTTTGGGCGATGGACTGCATCATTTGCAGAGCCAAGGGCACATTCTCCCCATGGTGCTTGCACATTAAGTTGACTCTGCCACATACAAGAAGCAGAACAACACTAGCACTTTCAAACATACTGAATGGAATATGATCTTCACAGAAACAATGGCAGAGTAAACAAAGAACTGTTCATTTTACCTTGTGCATAGATAATGAAAATAAAGGGCTTGCCTAGTTTGTATAAAAATAGAGTTCAGTTGTTCTGAGGCTTCAGAAGTCATCTGACTTGCAAACTAAAATAATCTTTCGAGTTTTTCATAAAACCGCATTTCAACACAGGATTAGGAATTTCTTGATTGTTTTAGCCATAGTTCAGTCTGCATGCATATGTGGGAGTGTCACAGACTGTAAAAAACGTACCTCTCAGAGATGTATGCTTGTTATGCAATGGAATGACAGTTGGAATCTATCAAAAGAAGAAGAGCTTTTCATTTTTCAGATCTGAAAAGAAAATAACACATTGTGCATGGTGTAAAATCTGTGCTTCATTGAAACCTAACATACAACATGAGTTTTGTTTGTAAACAGACAGCAGTACAGACATTTATGTTTAAGTCTGCTGCAGTACCAATTAAGCCTAGCTGCCCTCAATTTTATATTGAAAAATACTATTTCATTCCATTTGGGAGTTTGTACGTTATTTTTCAAATGCCTTTCCACTTCTTTTGTTGGCTTTCATTTCATCCTTGAGGGCACTGTGTAGTCTCTCATACAATTAAAGATGCATAACATTTCTTCCTTTGCATATCACATAGAGTTTCAGCCTGCAGCCTTGACTCACATGCTTACTTACTTAAGTAAGTATCACCGGATTACTTGCAAAACTAGGGATTCTGAGTAAAAGTTACATACCAAGTGGTGCTCTTAATGAATGACAGATACATATATGTAAGGAAATCCAAGAGCTCCTAACCGTCCGTTATATTTGTGACAATTTCAAGCAAAACTCATCCATCTGGTTCTAAACAAAGTGTCCCTAAAGTGATAAAAGCTTGAATGTTTGGAATCAATTTAAAGGTTATACATAAATCTTATGGCCTAAAGCACCAGAGAAGAAAGAGGTCTCTACTCTGTTTTTTTAGTGGAAAAGGAAAAGTGCAACCATAGAGAGCTTTATTTGCATAGGCTACCTACGTGTAACTTCTTAGTAACTCTTGGCAGATCATCATAACAATATATGAGCTTGGATTTGGGGTCACTAGGCTCCCAGAGAAGGTCGGAGAAGGAGAAAGAGCTCTTACCCAGGGCTGGTGACAGGGGGGTACAACGGGTAGAGGTGTACTGGGCCCCGAACTTCAGGGGGGCCCCCTGAAGTCCGGGGACCGGTACACAGCTCTACTCATCGTCGTCCCCCCTGGGCACTGCACCGCATTTCCCCAGCTGTATCCGGCGCCGCGGCCAGCTGCCTCCCGAGCCCTTCAGCCGCTGCTCGTCCCGCGCCCCCCCAGGAGCTGCCCCGAGGAACCCGCGGCTCCATCGCCTCCCCCGTCCCGGCGGCTGCAGAGGACGGCGGGGCGCACCGCTCCCAAGGCACCCCTGGCTGCAGTGCTTCTCCCGCCCACCTGCAAGAGCCGGGCCAGCCCTTGGCGGGGGGGGGGGGGGCGGCACCACAGGATGCCGGCTCCATCGCCTCCCCCGCCCCGGCGGCTGCAGAGGACGGCGGGGCGCGCCACTCCCGAGGCACCCCCGGCTGCAGCGCTTCCCCCGCCCACCTGCAAGAGCTGGGCCAGCCCTTGGTGGGGGGGGGGAGGGCAGGGAGGTGGGGGGACCCCAAACGCTCAGATTGGGGGCCCCCAAATGCTTAGAGTAGGGGGCCCCAAAATTTCTGTCGCCGGCCCTGCTCTTACCATGTGGTAAAGAGCACATTTCCAAACAGTCAGGATTTTGCTCAAGGGTCCTAACCTCTTCTTAGCTTCCCTTCCATGTGGACTTCATGGTAAGAGATGATAGAGACTGGAGACAGGAGATGACAGAGGACAGCAAAAGAACTGACTGGATTTTGACGTTGGCCTGCCTCCCCAGCACTTATAATAATGCTGAATTATGAAGCTGAATTCGGTGATGGTGGTGCCAGATGATTGAATCTGGGAAGTAGCTTCCCTTGGAAATGGAGACAGACATATGTGGAGATCACTTGACCTTACAAAATGATGTGTTTACTTCAAAGGAGATGTATTTTGCGAAATTTATCTCAGCTATTGGATGCTGCAAGTCCAAATATGCCATTCAAAGGAACTTCTTACTAATGCCTTCCAGACTAACAGGCTGACTCCAACTTCAGTGCATTGTGTTAAGTAGGCAGTGGTTTATTTACCAACATCTTTACAATGAGTCAAGGGCACAGTCACCACAATAAAGAAAAATATTTATTCTTTTAGTATTTGATTTGGTAATCTACTTAGTTTTGGCAAAGTATTTAAGCATGTGCCTAACTCCCAATGACTTCAATGGAACCAAAGCATGTGCTTAAATGCTTTGCTGAACGGGGCTTCGGGATTAATCCTGCAAGGTACTAAGCACCTTCCACCACTACTGACTGCAGTGGAAGTGGACAGCAGTCTGCATCTGGCAGGAGAAATCAGCAGCTCACAACATCAGGCTGTAATAGAACAGAGGAGATGACCTGAGAATAGTGACACTTACGCATGAAAGCGGGGGAAAATGGACATACTATATGGCTCTGCTGAGCAAGACAATGCGGGATTGAAACGCAGGGCTTTGTTAGTAAAGCTTTTGCTATTGTATATTTGCCACCAACACATGGTATTAGTATGAGTTGCAGTTTGTGGAAGGTGGTAGATGAGCTAAGCAAAAAGCAGAAACCGGGTCAGAGAAAGAATACTACAATTTAAGATACTCAGCAAGTTATATGCTATAAGATATGCAAATAATATCAGGAAATAACGATGCTCACGAAACCCAAGGGGCTGGAGAGAGAGCACTTCTGTTTTCTCACGGACATAACAGGCTGCAGGTAGTTGTGTAATGTGATTTTGCCTTACGGGTGACCTTCTTCTTGAACTAGGGAAACCATCACATCTCCTGATGATTCAGTCTTCATGCTTGCCCAGCCCTGGTCATTATATCTGCAGAGACTATCATCTGTAGAATGGTTTTCATGCTATAAAGTGTAAGGAACTGAGCTGAGACCATGCTACTTATTTTACTGATGGCCTCAGGCTGGACATGAATCATGATGACAGTTCTAGCCCGATAGTCATCTTGAGATTCATAGTTTCTATTTTGAAATTACCTATAAAAAATGCCCAGACACCCCTTCAGATCTTGAAAGGAGAATACAAAATGTCAAGACTTAATAATTTATCCTAAATAGGACCCTGTCATTAAATATATATATGTTCCACTGTTTGGTACCCTTACAGTATTGTAGAATTAGAGCTGAGGGAACAGCAAATGGACAGTAAGAATATATTTGAAAGTTACATTACAAAATTGATTAAATGAATGATGTGATGAATATCATCTCGCCAGCTTGACAGATCACTGTAAAAGTTAGAGATGGAAAGGAAAATACTATCATTTTGTTAATTTACTGATTAGTACCTGTCATAAGCGTGGAGTGTTGTCTTGTCTGTATGGGGTTATCGTTACCTGAGAAGGAGTGACGTAAGAGCTTCCGTACCACGAGGGAGGGAGGGATTTTTAGTTCAGTTTCCTGCCATTCCAGCGTTGGCAAGAGTCCCAGTTTTTTCGCCTCTAGCTATGGAGGGAGAAAACTTCTACTTTCCTTCCTATATTCATAAGTAGCTGTGCTGTGAGTAATATGTTGATTTCCATAAGTTTCTGTACCTATTTAGAGTGTCGCTAGCCTTTTCAGAGGGGAAGTTAGGGAACCCTAGATTGTGAAGTTGTATTGTAAGTGCATGCTGTATTCTCTTTTCTTTATTAAATCTTTTTAGTTATAAAAAGTGTTTGGTTCTTCTCATAAGGGAATCCTAGCTTTGGCTTTAACCCAGTTCCCAGGTACAGGGAAGTCTGTGTGTCTAAGAGGAAGGCTCACAGTGTGAAAGCCTCAGGGCGGTTTCTCATCTCTCTCGGTAACAAACGGGAGGGGGAAGGAGGAAGGGAAGCAGCCTGTGAGTGTCTGGCTCTCAGGAGAGAGAGAAATAGTTTGGGGGAGCCTGGGTGCCCCCCTCCAGGGTTTTGGAGATACCCCCGAATGGTGGCAGTGATACCCCAATTTCCCAGCTGGTAGAGTGTGGGGTTTGGTGGTGTAAAGACTTAACTTAGGCTGGGAAGCAGCTTGTAGTTATTTGGTCTGGCATAGAAGAGACCCCTCTCTGTACCCCAGGTTCAGAGAGAGGGAATAGACACTCTTACAGTACCATTACAGTGTATCGTAAGCATTGAAATTATACTTTCGTTTATAGTTAAGATACTTCCTTGTTCTACTTCTTTATCAATAACATTCTTAGAAGGAATAATTAAGGCTAAAAACAAACATCTCTTGGACACTGGTTCAAGGTAAAGCCAAAGGTAAGTGAAAACCATCTGCATGTTGGCCTCTAGAAAATGAGTTGGAGTTTCAGTCCAGTTCCTAGTATGCAGGTGTCCACATCACATAAAGTACCATCATAATTGGATAGAATGACTAGTCTTTGTCATAACAACTGAATCATCAGACAGACAAAGACTAGACTGTCATGAAGAATGTTCTGAGATGCGTTCCTCTTAAACAGTGATGAAACATATAGGGACTGATTCTCCTTTCACTTACACCTGAGTGAATCAGGAGTTACTCCACTGAAATCAGTCGGGTTTCATTAGTTGTAAAACCAACCTGAGAAGTGAGCGGGCCTATAAGCAATGTTTACCCTGCTGCAGCCTTTTCTGTGTACAAATACAGAGCACTTCATTTTCCAGTGCTATCAAGCTGGCATCTCTCACCAAAACTACCATCTTTTTTTCAGATGCTGATAGCTGCAGTATCAGAGGGCAGAGTTCCTGGATTCCTTGCTGCCAACACTCCTCATGCATTCCCATGGCAAGTTCAACACCTTGTGCTTTATTTACAATGTGCTATACAAGTCCTGTCCCTCCTCCCCCGTAAGGATTTTACCTTCTTCCTAGACACGGGGCAAGAGAAAAAGGGGACCTCCCTGAGATGCTGGGCTTCTCTGGCCCTTCTTCTGGCCTTCCCCTCTCTCCCCCTTCCTGTGTGCTTTTTAACCATCCTCAGCCCAGGAGCTGAATCTCCTTGTTGATTGGCTAGAATCTGGTACTTCATCAATTATGTCATCACTTCAGTGCATATGGGGATGCTTAGCCAGTGCACAGAGTGGCAAGTCAGCCTTAGGCTACTCAAACTCTGTCACATATGGGTATGTAGATTCTATGGGCTCTTCACCACAAAGTGTGAGCACATCATGCATGTTACTGAATACATCCTCACCCTGTGAGGTAGGGAAGCGTTATCCTTTTTTACCGAGGGAGAATCATGGCACAGAAAAGTGAAGGCCCCAATCCTGCCAACACTTATGCATGTACTTAACTTTAACTATATTAATAATCCCATTGAAATTAAGTACAGCTATATGTGTGTGCAAGGTCGGGGTCTAAGTGACCTGGGAGTGTGGTTGGTTAATGGAGGTGGGGGAGATCCTGCCATTGATAAGGAAGGAGCTGGATGTGTTAATTCACAAAAACACTGAGTAATACAAGGAAGATCTAGCTACAGTTCTAGGTGCATGTTAACAATCACTTTCACAGACACAGCCAAAATGCAAACTCAGCTTTCCCTATAAATTCCATATGCTCAGAATACCTCTTAAAGTGCTGGGAGCTGTAACTTATTCCCCCACCGTCTCTTGTACAAAACTACCAGTTACTTGTCCATAAAACACAGCAACATTCAGTATAAATGCTTGTACAGACTTCATACTACAGTAAACCCTCGATTTAACGGACCTCGATTTAACGGACTTCGGATGCAACGGACAAAATTTCTGAGCAAGTCTGATGCATTCCTGATCCATTTCAGGCGGGCTGACTGCTGGCTTCCGGCTGCCGCCCGGGTCCAGGCAGCGGGCGGGTTGGCTGGCGGGTCCCGGGAGCCAGGACCCGTGCAGGCTGGCTGCCGGCTGCCGCCGGGGTCCCAGCCGCGGGCGGGCTGGCTGCCGCCGGGGTCCCAGCTGCGGGCGGGCTGGCTGCCGGCTCCTGGCTGCCGCCCGGGTCACAGCACCAGGCGGGCTGCGGAGCTGCCGCCCTGACCCTGTGGCGGGCGGGCTGCTGCTCCGACAGCTCGTTTTTTTTTAATTATTAAATAATGGACTTTTTGATTTAACGGACACCCCCTCGCCCAAATTAGTCGTTAAATGGAGGTTTTACTGTACATTAAAAGGAGTAACTTAATGTAAAGACTACATTAACTGTGGCTTATTTTTCATCCTTTTGACGGCTGTTAACTAAACAGAAACATTGCAAATTCAGTTTCTCATGCTTAAAAAATACTCGCACGAGGAATGGGGAGCTTGGCCCAATTATCTGTGGTGTCTTTTTTGAACTTTTTAGGTTTTGACAAATGTATGCTGGAGCTAGCACGGCTTCATAATGTAAATGCAAATTTTATTCCCAGACTAAAAACTTTGTGAAGGGACATTTAAGATTGTAAATAAGTAGACATTGGCTCGAGTCAAAATTCTAAAGCAAAGTTGTGGGATATTTACATCAAGCATTTTGGTTTGGCCCATTATAAAGACAGAAGCCATTTTCAGAATTCTGAATTTGGAATTTTAATAGTCCCAAAGTTTAAGTGGGTTTGGCTCTAGTGCTTTGGTTCGGGCCACAGACTATAAATAAATGTTCATTAAATCATCATAGTGCAGTTACTCTAAAAATATAGTATATGAAAATGAGGAAATTCATAGTTACGATTCCACAAACAACTTTAATTCTGGATCATAACCACACTCTGCCTTCGCCTCTGTACAAAATCTCATATTTATTTCCAGTATAAGCTACAAGAACAGGATTTTCAAAACTGTCAGGCAAATTAGGAGCACTAATCAATAGTTCTCCTTAATCCCTTAGGTACTTTTGAAAATCCCACCCAAGCCTTCAAGAGTTACTGCCCACTCATCCAATATTGTCCACAAACTTAGCCTGACCATCCTCCATTTAACCTGGCCCTGATGGGTCAGACACACCCGCATTTTCCTTGTGCAGATAAAAAACTTGATTCTTCCACAGCCCACTTCCTACTATATCAACAGATCACAACATATCACATCTTATTTTCCATGTAGTCCATCGGCTACAACTTCTTCCATTCCACTTTGAGGGAGCCCAAATTACTCTGTTCTTCTTCCCCATACAAACCACAAACCACTTTCCATATTCATCCCCAAGATTCTCCACTTGAATCAGCAATGCCTGCAAGCTCCTTGCACCCTAACTACTGCTCATTTGGAATATTTAAATTTTTGAAGGCTTTGCCAGCAGAGTTTGGAAGTTCCAAATTTGAAATACTGAGATGAAAGTATTTACCAGCTGCATTAACATCACTAGGGAAGCTTACAATTTTTGTAAACCATGGGTATTGGCCTCCTAGAATTTAAAACATCCAGGCATTGTAATTTCCATGAACATTCCCTATGGATCTTACACCAAAGATAGCAGCAAAGTATAATGTGTGAATGACTCAGAGAGATTAAAATATATTATACTGGTCTCAGTTACCCCAGAATAAAGCCAAGATATCACTGAAGTCAATAGAGTTACACTGGATTTAGTATGATTGAACCAAAGGCAGAATCTGGCCAAGGTTTTGCTTGCTCAGTTTATGTGAGACACTCATGTGAATTACAAATGGAGCCAGTTTCCCAGAACAGTTTTTAAACTCCATGAACCCTCACATAATCGGTAGAGGCTCATTTTAAATTTCACCACATTACTGAAAGAACTTACACTTTTAGTGAACCCTGAAATGGAAGAGCTGTGGGAACCATCCAGGCTTCTGTTTTGCCATTCACCAGTGGTCTGTGTGGTCTTACAAAACCTCAGAGTATAATATAGCTACTGCTGAAATTGCCAGTCCCTCACTTTCCCTATGTGTACTTCCCTTCCCATTAAGATGCACTCCTTCAGAAGTATCATACAGTTCAAAGATTATTCACTAGACAGAGGGATCCACTGAAAGGTTTTCAGCATCCCTACTACAAGTTCCTTTTCTTCTCATCGTCTGGAAAGCATCCACCTAAATCACTTTCAGTCTGTTCACCTGAATTTCACTCTGAATGAGAGTGTGGGTGATAGAGGTATTGGGAGTAAGGGAGTTGGAAAAACACTTGTCTGTTTGGAAAATAACCATTTTCAAATAAAAGCTGCGTTTTAAAATGTAAATGTGCCAATTACATTATAAACTTAGCTCCAATATTAGAATAGAAAAGGCTTTTTAAATAAAAAAATAGACACATTGTAAAGTTAAATATTCACTGCTAAATGACATAAAATAGCAAGTAGAACTTTTCTTTAAGGATCCTTAAGGCTCACTAGGCACTAATTGTTCAAACTAAAATTTTATAATGATTTCATATATATATATTTCATATATATATATATATATATATATATATATATATATATATATATATATATATATATATATATATATATATATATATATATGAAATATATATATATGAAAACATAGTATGTCAGGACTGTATCATATACATAGAATATTTTAAGTGCAGTTTATATATTTCAGAATGTGCAGTTACCTAGTGCCAAAGACAATTAGCAGCCAGCCCCATGCCTCCCAATCATAGTGACTTTTTAGTGACATATTACACACACACACACAATGTTTTAAAAAGATCTTGAGGTTGAAAATTTCAGCTCTTAAAAGTTAGGATTTGCCACACTTAACACTGACTATGCAACCTTAATTTGGCCATTTGTGCATAAGCATTATGATACAGTCCTGACATGATCATATACTATGTTTTCCCATAGGCCTCTTGCCTCATTCAATGCACAGAGTGAAAGATGCTCATGAGCCCTTATTCAATATTTTGTTTATCCTCATTTTTAATGTGTAGCCCCAGGCCTTATTTACTGCACAATGTCCAAGCCCTGCTATGAATACAGAATTATTAATTTTCTGTGGTGCTCATCACTATGATATCTGAGTATTTCACAAACAGTAATGAATTTATTTTCACAATACGACTCATAAACTTTAAGGCCTGAAGGCCATCTAGTCTGACCTCTTGAACATTGCAGGCCACAGAACCTCACCCACCCACTCCTGTAATAGATCCCTAACTTCTGGCAGAGTTACTGAAGTCCCCAAAGCATGACTTAAATACTTCAAGTTACAGAGAACCTGCCATTTACACTAGTTTAAACTTCCAAGTGACCCATGCCCCATACTGCAGAGGAAGGTGAAAAAAATCCAGTCTCTGGCAATCTGACCTGTGGTGAAATTCCTTCTAGGTCCCAAATATAGCAATCAGTTGGACCCTGAGCATGTGGGCAAGACCCACCAGCCAGACACCTGGGAAAGAATTCTCTGTAATAACTCAGAGACCTCCCCATCTAGTGCTCCATTACTGGCTGTGGGAGATATTTGTGGCTAGCAGTCACAGATGGGCTACATGCCACTATAGGCAGTCCCATCAAAACATCCCTTCGATAAATGTACCAAGGTCAGTCTTGAAGCCAGTTAGGTTTTTTTGTCCCCACTACTCCCCTTGGAAGGCTGTTCCAGAACTCTAATGGTTAAAAATCGTCATCTTATTTGAAGCCTAAACTTGTTGGTAGCCTTTGTTCTTGTGTCCACATTGGCACTTAACTTTAATAACTCTTCTCCCTCCCTGGTATTTATCCCTGTGATCTGTTTATAGAGAATAATCATATCTCTCCTCTGCCTTCTTTTGGTTAGGCTAAACAAGCCAAGCCCTTTGAGTTTCATCTCATAAGGCAGGTTTTCCATTCCTCGGATTATCCTAGTAGCCCTTCTCTGCACCTGTTTCAGTTTGGATTCATCTTTCTTAAACATGGGAAATCAGAATTACACATAATACTCCTGATCAGATCTCACCGGTGCCTTTTATCGTGGTATGAACACTGCCCTGTCTCTACTGGAAATATCTCACCTGATGTATCCTAGGACTGCATTAGTCTTTTTCACGGCTGGATCACATTGGTGGCTCATAGTCATCCTGTGATCAGGTAGTACACCCAGGTCTCCTCCTCTTGTCACTTCCAAATCATAAGTCCTCAGTTTATAGCAAAACTTCTTGTTGTTAGTCCCTAATGCGTGACCTTGCATGTCATCCCTTTTATATTACTCCAGATTCTTCTTGTATCATAATCCAGTCCTGCTCCATACTAGCAATATCTCCCAACTTTGTGTCATCAGCAAATTTCATTAGCATACTCACACTTTTTGTGCCAGGGTCATTAATAAAAATGTTAAATAAGATTGATCCCAAGAAAAATCCTTGAGGAATTTCACTAGTAACTTCTCTCCGGCCTGACAGTTCACCTTTCAGTCTGGCCCACTGTAGTTTTCCCTTTAACCAGGACCTTATCCATCCCTCAATACTAGTAGTAATCCCCATCTTCTCCAATTTAACTAATCCTTTCCCATGTGGAACTGTATCAAATTCCTTATTGAAATCCAGGTAGATTAGATCTGCTCCATTTTGTTTGTCTAAAAAATCAGTTATGTTCTCAAAGAACGAGGTCACGTTGATCTGGCATGATCTACTTTTTGTAAAACATATTGTATTTTATCCCAATTACCATTTATCTCTATGTCCTTAATGATTTTTTCTTTCGCATTTTTTTACAATTGAGGTCAAACTAGCAGGCCTGTAGTTTCCTGGATTACTTTTTTCCCTTTCTTAAAAATAGGAACCATATTATTAATTCTCTAGAGGCTACAACCCCAAAATTGACTGATTAATTAAAAGATTGTATCGTTATGCACAGGCACAAAGTGGTGCACAGTCAGCCTTAATTCTGACATTTCCTAACTTCTCAGTGCTTAACTTTGCAACACACTAATGGTCTTTTAACACAATTTTTGTGTGTAATCTCCTAGGTTTCTATATAAACAAACTGAAAAAATACCCAGCAGTTCCCTCCTGTGGCACCATATTAACACATACATGGGTCAACAGCAAGGCTGGAACCTTTAAAACCACTACACAGACCTATGCCACTTGAGCTGACATTGTAACTGATAGCAACAGTGGGTGTCGTCCAGTCACAGTTACCACATCCACCCACCCACCTCCTTTTCCCATTCTACTCCCCTCACCTTCCCCTTAGGTCCAGCTCTTGTCCCCCTATGCATTCAAATCAGGCAACTTCCCCCTCCTCCTGCCTGAGTTCAACAGAATACTTGCTGAGCTCAAAGGAGACACAGGTTCCCTGCTCTCAGTTCTCATGACTGCACCTGGTGTTGGCACAGCCCAGAGGTGCTATTATAGGGAATGTTCTGCTCAGTGTAGATGAACTCTTTGGGGGAATTTAGCTGCTAAAATCTAAGTGTCTCTTGAGAATGTGAAAACTACAGTTTTTCGGAGGCTTATAACTTGGCCAAATGTGAACAGATTTTCTCAGGAATGAGAAAAGGCACATCCCAGACACAAATTCCACTCTCTGCCAAATTTCAAGGCCCTGCTCCAAAGCCTGGGGGCACTAGAGCATTTCAAAAAAAATTGTCACCCAGGTTTTTTTAACATGGGCAAAACAATGATGTTTCCCTAGCCTCATTCTCAGAAACAGCCAAAATATTTTCATTGAAATTTTACACACACAAAAAAAATTTCAGCCTGATTCAGGCATTGATCATTTCAGCCCAAACAGTTAAAGACTGACAAAGTTATAAGCAACTGAAAGCAGGGTCTTATAATGGAAAATGTTAGATCACTTTAATAGGTGGCTCTACCAACCCTGTTGTGTGATGTTGCTCATTAAAATAAAAATGACCAAAAAACGTATGTAACATTTAAAGGAGAAAGTGTTTATTCCTTTGTCTGTGTTTTCAGCTCCTCAGATAACATATATCAGTTCTTGTATTCAGGCAGCTGTTATGCTGAAGGGGCACTACTAAACTTTATGACACTACTATCACAGAGTCCAATGGTTTATTTCCTGGGGTTTCCAGGCATACCATGTTATCTGTGCAATAGTGGCTTCCAAACTGACAAGTCCCTATGTATGCCTGAAATTGGTCTCTGGCACAACTGAAACTTGCCTTTCACATCCTGCTTTTTGATTTCATCATCCCACAGTTAGCAATGTTGGAAAATTAATGTGACTGGAGAGCCGGCTGCCACTAGCTCAGAGCGGGTCCAATCAATATGGTGTGTAAAACAGAGTCTGTACCTGCCAGCCCATCCACAAGAGCCCCCACTGTTGCTAATAGCATTGAAGCTCAACCATTGTTTATAACAGTGAGGATTTTTTGAAAAAATTCCCTCGTGAACATTGAAACCACCAGAGAGACTAGATCTACGTAATCCGTAGAGATAGTGGTTCAGGTAAAATGCTACCCACACCATAACCAACCCTAAGGAAGTTCACAAAAACAGAAGCCCTTTTTCCACCTCTATTAGTAAAGAAGTTTTTTTCAATCCAACAGGCTTAAAGTATTCTCACTAGAGCTGGTTGAGACATTTCCTATTAAACAAATAATTTGTGGGAAACTGTCAATTTTAATGAAACTCTCTCAGGCCCTGTATGGCATCTCTGGTCAAAATCATGGAGGGGGAGAGAGAACTAACCAGAATCCCAGTAATTACAGTACTTACCTGGGTTCACATCCATGCGCCAAGTGAGGCTAAGGAGGAAGTTGAACCTGTCATCCACCTCAAAGCCCTACCATGGTCCTATTGGTTAGCCTTATTGTGCTGTACCCGGCAAAAGGTCTCAGTTTTGTCCTCAAAAATTTTCATGGGCTGGGAAAACCATTTCCTACCTAGCTCTAATTCTCATTCCCCTTCCTTAGGCCAGGCAAAGTAGCTTGCAGATAGATGGTTTAGTGGTAGGGGGTAAACCTACAGCTCAGGAGGCCCAGGTTTGAGTGTCTGCTCTATCACTCTGTTAAGGTGCCACAGGACTCCTTGTCACTTCTGCTCTATCACTAACTTCCTGTGTGACCTTGGGTAAAGCCACTTTGTCTTTCTGTGCTTCACTTGTGACATGGCAAATAATAGTATTTTCCTCCCCTATGATGCTGTTATGAGGTAACATAAAGTGCTCAGAACAGCAGTGTGTGGTACTATGATAATGGAGGCCATCTGAGAGAAGGGCAGATATTATGAACTGTGAAGGTGATCAGGCCTCATTGTAAAAACTGGAACCCTGTCCCAGCATCTACCTCTCTAAGTTTATTGGTATAATTCATTAATGCCTCAGTCAGCCCCAAAGAGAAGGTAATATGACAGCACTTCAGTGCATTCCTTGGGGAAACACTGCAAACAGGCAGCACCATCTAGTTAGAAGAGATCCTTTTAGATAGCAAATTAGTTCTAATGGACAACAACAGGGATACTGCAGATATATTTTTTAAAAAGCTAAATTCCATTTCCACAACACATTTGCCATCTCACACCAACACATTTCTTTGGGAACAGCAAGCATATTTGAGAAAATACAGTAGCACTTACGCTGAGTTCCCCCAGTATCCTTCCTTTACTTAAAACCAAGGGCCAGAGCCTCACGAGGCACAAAGCAGTTGAAGAGACGTCCCCCCATCCGATCTTCCCCACAAAAGGTAACATTACATCAAGCTTTGTTTTTTGAGTTAGTCAACTCAGAGCAAAATGCTATCATGGTATTTAGTTAAAATTAGCCCCGAGAAGAATTTAATTTAGAACAGAAAAAAAAATCCGCCATATTAAAATGTATGCAATAGCTTCAAATTACAAAGGGTTGGCTCTTTAAGCCGTCCAATTAAACAAGATACCCTCGATCCTCTTCTCACCAGTTCTCTGATCCTCTGTGTGGTTGTTGGCTCTGATGTGGGAGACAACATTAAACCAGGGTCTTGTTTTAACTTCTCAAAGTTGAGACTTCTCTAGTGCTTTGACAACATAGATATCACAAGTTCCTGCCACTTGAACCAGGGGTTTTTTTTTCAATTTGTTTAGTATGTAAAAGTGCTCTGCCATAGAGTCTGACTATAATATTATAATGAAATAAAATGGCAAACAATCAGCATATTTTTATAAATAAGGAAACTAGGTTAAGCTAATGTTATCCTTGGTATTTAGTGCCAAACTGCAACATGCAGTTCTCCCCACCTCATGGGCTGCCATCTGCCAATGCCTCTCCCGTTCATCCCTGTTCCTCTTGCTGGGAGAGAGGTGGAGCATCGGGGCGTCGATGGTCAGGGAAAAAATATACCACATTTTCCCTAAAGGCCAGTGCACTCTGCTGCTAATAATGCTTGGGTCCCTGCCTGAGGGAAATGACACGAATATATCTTGTATTGGCAAAGCCTCCAAAACACTATATAACTAATATACTGGAGGGTCATAAGAAAAAAAAGTAACTTCATTAGCAGTGCTGTGATTATCAGTGAGTAGACTGCATTTTAGTGATCTAGTGCTTTTCAAGTTTGAATAAGTATATCTTCAGTCAGCTAGAAATCAGCTTCTGTACCACATGCTTTTAGAAGTCTCTCTTTTTCACCTGCATATGTTAGCAGCTCATGGGAAATTCCTTCATATCATGTGTCAAATTCTACCCACATAGGCACACGCATGCACACACACGTACGTATGCATGCACAACTGCCACTAAATTCAAGGGGAGTTGCATTTACAAACCTCCAGGCAAAATGCAGTCCATTGATGGCCATGTGACAACCAAGATGTACAGGATCAGATAATGGGAAAATAACTATTCTCTGGGTTCAACAATGATTTAGCTCTTACAGTGTATCTCTTGTGTCTGCAAGTTGCTTTTCTAGCATTAGGTATGTAGAAAAACCCCAAGTTTAACAAATGAAACCATAGGTTCCCTAAAACATAATGTTTCTTTCCAAGTTTATGTTCATAATTTTTTTTCTCCCTTACTACTAACCTCAGTTGTGGAGCTGGTGAGTGATGAAAAATTCACTCCATACAGAGAGCACAAACTTCTCTGATAGCCATTTCAATCAAACCCTTTTACAGACAGATAAGCATTTGCATATATGGCTTTTTAAATGCCAGGATCCAGATCTCAGTTAATCTTGCTGATCTCTGAAAATTGTTTTGTTTGTTTGTTTATGGCAGCTAGGCTGACATTTTGCAATTTTTCAGGACAAGGCCTTTACTATATAGATACAAAGTGGCAATGACGTCATTTTTCTCATTGTGCACAGCTGTTACCCATTCTGACAGGCAGTTTATAATGCTAAGTTTTCTAGTTTTCGGAGGTTGTCAACTGAGGCTTAACTATTTTTGTTGAGGTGTTTCAGATCTAAAACTCTGGCAAGTGCTGCTGCATCATTTTGCTACCACTTTGTGCCAATTGTGTGTGTGTATGTTAAGTATTTGAGTGTATATTTTCATGTGCAAATATGCATGTGTAGGTTGTTGAAATTTGTCTATTGATATTGTCAGTTGTTGTATGATGGAGTATCCAACATTCTAATTTTATAAATTTTATTAATAACAATAATTGGATATTCTAAAGGTAGAATAAAATGTAGTTGATTTTGATATGAAAGAATGAAGGAAGGAAGCATACGTGACTAAAAAGGGTGTATTTTTGAAAGTATTTTGAGCGTTTATAATAAGTGAGGCTCCAGAGGGAGGGGGAGAGGGAGGCGCAAGGTGGACGTTTTGCCTAGGGCACAAATATCCTTGCACCAGCCTTGCCTATCACTCTGGGACTGGCTTTCAGGGCTGAAGGGCCCTGTTTACCAGTTGCACTAATTCAGGCCCAACTTGTGTTTGACACCTCTAACTCTTTTCCTCTAGGAGCTGTGGCAGCAACTGATTAAAGTGACTCCAAACCAGCCTCTTTAAACCATAGTATTATTTATTCACCCAAAGGTATACAGCACTCAGACCAAAAGGTAAAACAATAAAGGCCTATTTACATATTTCCCCTAACTACACTGCAATCTTTCCATGCAAGTTTTGGTAGGTTCTCTTCAGCTCAGTTATCTTCATGTGTGAGGAGGAAGAGGCAGGGCCGGCGACAGGAATTTTGGGGCCCCGTATGGCAGATTGTACGGGGCCCCCCCCATCTCCCGCCGCCCGCGGGACCCTCCCCCCGCCAGTCTCCCGCCGCCCGCGGGGCCCCCTCCGTCTCCCGCCGCCCGCGGGACCCTCCCCCCGCCAGTCTCCCGCCGCCCGCGGGGCCCCCTCCATCTCCCGCCGCCCGCCGGCCCCCCCCACCAGTCTCCCGCCGCCCGCGGCCCCCCTGCCAGTCTCCCACGCTCCCCCGCCGATCTCCCCCCGTCGCCCCCCGCCGATCTCCCGCCGTCCCCCCCCTCCGCCGATCTCCCGCCGTCCCGTCCCCCCCCCGCCGATCTCCCGCCGTCCCCCCCCCCGCCAATCTCCCGACGCCCGCGGCCCCCGGCCGATCTCCCAACGCGCCCCCCCCCGGGCCGATCTCCCGACGCCCCCCCCGGGGCCGATCTCCCGATTCTCCCCCCCCAGGGGGCCGATCTCCCGATATTCCTCCCCCCCGGGGGCCGATCTCCCGACGCTCCCCCCCCCCCGGGGCCGATCTCCCAACGCTTCCCCCCCCCCGGGACCGATCTCCCGACACCGCCCCCCCACCCCCCGCCGGTCTCCTACCTGCCACGGGCCCCAAACCCCGCTTGTGCTGCGGCCGCGTGGTCGGGAGAACCAAGAGGGGCGGGGCTGGCTGCTGGGTGCCGGGGGAGGGGGCTGGTGAGCGCGGCAGCGGCTGCCCGAGCCGCGCCTCGCTCACAGCCCCGGGCGACAACGGGTACAGCTGAGTACCGGCCCCGGGCTTCAGGGGGGGCCCCCTGAAGTCCGGGGCCCGGTACAGCTGTACCCGTTGTACCACCCTGTCGCCGGCCCTGGGAAGAGGTATTCTGCTGCATTCTTTGAAGGCAGTCTACTCAACCCTGCTTCTTCCCTAGGCCAACATCTTTAAGATTTGTGTCCCTTTGATCTTAGGGAAGGTCTGGGAAGAGTAAACCTTGCCAGCCCAAATCAGGCAGGGGTAGTTTCCCTCCTTAATAGCTTCCCCATCATTTCTTCAAGGACTCTTGGTGTTCTCTAACTGTAGCTTATCTTTGACAGTGGTTCGTTTCCTGTTTATTTTTCCCCTAACAGTCTCCTTTGATTTAACCCCTTGCTGTAAGACAGGGTAATATCACACAGATGTACTGCAGTGCATATGATATTTATATTTAAAAAACCCACAAACTCCCTCATTCTCCATATGGTTTGGAGGATTTCACACTAAAATGAATTGGTCTCTTTTCTTCTCAAGTGTTTGTGAAGAAAAATTATTTGCAATGGTATACAGCCCTCTTCTTTCAGACCCATTATTCTTACCCTCTTGAACACTGGACAGAACATACATATCTATCTGCCTTACTGCAGATTCACTCAAATCTTCAAGGTGTTCAGTGGTAGTATCCTTCACATGAGGTTACTGGATCAGTTTGTGTCTGTTGCTAAATCAATGAGAACTAAAACTCCAAACACTACTGAATTGATGTTTCAACTAATAAAGATCCACTCTGGTTTGCTGGATCATCCTAATTAACAACAATAATAAAAATAATGTAAGTAGATCTGATTTATTGGGAAAACTTTTTGCCGAATGGGGGCAAAATGGGAACTTGGTAATGCCTGTGTTTTATTTGTCAGTGCTTTATTCTTTAATTGAAATTGACCAGCTGAGCCCCTGTTCATAACTATAGCTCTCCCCATAACATATCATCCAATAGGGCTCTGAGATGTATTGTGGTAAACTGTAAGGTACTGGAACCAATCACTGGGGCAATGATGCAATTAATATCCATTCCTGTGTCCTGGAGTGTTCGGAAAAGGATTGACTGGTAATGTCTGTCACCTTTCCTACCCTGGTAAAGCGGCTGGTGGCAGATCCTGCTCCTGCTCCTGCTCCATCCCCTCTATGACACCCTGAAGGCTGTAAAGGTGATGGAAAGCTGGTTTCAACTGCTGGCCCCGTACATAAGGGAAAACCTGGGCAGTATAAAGCTGCTGTTGCTTGAAAAATGCCCCACCCTCCATCCCATATAGGGTCTTCAGTAGTTGGGAGGACAGAGGTCCAAATGCTCAAAATGTGTGCTCTGGCACTTCTCTCCAGTGTAATGGCCCCTGTAGTGGGGTGACTGCCCCACTCCAGGTTAAAAGGGTTTAAAACAGCCCTGCAAAGGGCTGTGGCTGGGTCAATTAGGGCCCAGCTGGCCCTGATATAAAGGACCAGAGTTTGGAGCACAGGGATAGTCTTCTCTGGCTACAGAGGCAGACAGGCCTGACTGCTGGGAGCTTGATAGAGTACCTAGAGGCAAGAAGGGCTGGGGCAAGGCAGGAGGAGCTGGGGAAGCACTAGCCTGGAAACCCCCAGGCTGCAGGGTCTAGGAGAAGGCTCCACAAAGGGTACGGGGGTTGCAGAGGACAGCCCAGGGCTACAGAGGCAGCAGGCCAACCCCCGTTGCCAGTGATGAGAGGCAATGATACTGCAGTCTGCCCCAGAGAATGGGGGGCAAGTGGTGACTGGCAGTTGCCTAGATAGAGGCAAGGTGGTGATAGTGGGAGGAGGGATCCCTGGGAAGGGAAGACCCTGAGACTGGGGGGTACTGCAGGGGTGCAGCACCCTCGGTAAGAGGGCACCGGGGTCCAGCAGGGACACGGGGGCCAGCAGCAAGGGGGAAATCAGCCTGCAGAGGGTGCTCCAGATGCTGAAAGAGCTAATTCCCAGATGGACCAGCAGGAGGCACCACAGGGGTGAGTCACCGCCCTGCTACAGCCCCTATCAGCAGAACTTAGCAATTAATAAGGACACTTTTCTGAATCAAAAAATAGCCAGATCCCATCCTATTGCAGGCCTATATTTTAAAATGAGAACTTTGAACTGAATCTAAAATCAAACAGGGAGTCATTAGAGAGGAGGAGGCATTAGAGATCTGGTCTCATTTATCTTCCTTGCTCAGTAGGTAGACTGATGTATGTTGTACTAGCTGCAGTTTCTAAATTAATTTGCCCAAACCAAGTAGATGGCAATAATCCAATTTAGAGCATACACAATTATGGAGATGAGTCCTCATCTGAAAGGAGCAGATGCCCAGGCAGAGGTGAAAGAAACCATTTTGCATTGTGAAAATTTTGAATCCAATATGACATCAAGACTGGGCACCACCATGACAAATGATGGGCAGATGCCCTCAGTAGACATTTGAGTCAGTGTTCTGGACATGCTTCTCTCTTCCTACCAGCCTCACGTCCATCTTCTCCAAATTCAGTTTACTCTGACTGCTGTCTTCACCCATGTGAAAAATGCAGTTATTGTGACAAGTGTGTAACAGCCAAGAAAGTGATGTAGCCTTGGGTGCTCTCCGTGTATTGGTGCACATGACCTAAATCTTGTGAGGACAGCTGGTCTTTTAGCTGAAGATGGAAGAAATTTTGTTGAGATTCCTGCTCTCTTGGGCTCAAATCTGCACATACTGCTTGTTAGTTTTCAGTGCTAGCTAACCTGAACAGAGACCTCATTTGCCTTCCACTTCACCCTGGCTTTATAAGCGACCTGGAGCAGCAGACTTCACCTCCGACCGTTTTCAGTATCAATATAATACAGCACCCTGAGAGAAGGGTTCACTCTTATTGAAATTATTAAGAAATTTTGGGTGAAACCTTTCAAAAGCTCTGAGCACTACTCTCATTGAAATCAATGGTAAAACTCCCAGAGATTTTGAAGGAGGGATATTTACATCACCTTGGAGCACTTTTGAAAGTCCCATCCCTTATGCCTATTACACGTCCTGTAATGTGAGCCGTGTACATAAGGATTTCAGGAACAGTTTGGTGTCCATGTCACTTGGTACTTTGTCATAGCTCAGCACAATATGCCAGGTACTCTGAGATTTTTTTCATGTAAAGCACCATTTTCCCATTAGGATGCGGGGCTATGGGGAGGGTGTACATAAGTGTGGTAGTGTACTTGAACTTTTAGATTTTCTCAAGATCTTCCAGAAATTTATCTTCTTAACAGTAGATCCCAGTACTGAAAACCTAATCATCCAGACAGCCTACACATATATCTTTTGGTCTCCAGAGCAGCTGGAAACATTTAAAAGCCCTCCTGGGTATTGTGACTATTCCTAAATATTCAATGATTATTATTTCAAGGAAGACACTGTAAGTAAGGAGGAGGTCTTGTATCCTAAGAACTATGAACGTGCTGGTTACTTTGATTTTCATTTCAGTTTGTTTAAAACGGCAGACTTACACCAAATAAAAATGATGGATCAGAGCTTGGCATAGAAGCATCATTGAGAATCAGTTAAAGGAAGTGATTTTGTAAAGGAAGTGGCAAATTCTGGATTCTATAAAATAACTTCAAAGGGTAAAATATGTATGAAGACATAATACTTTATGACAAAACTGATTACTCGGGGTACCCATACAGCCTCACATTAGTGATGCTATAGTTACAGTGCGGGAAGCACTTTCATTAGAAGCCCCTGAGACTGGGTGCTTATAATTTTTTTTTTAAATTATACTTTGGGAGAAAGTGTCTCCTTCTGATTTTGAGCCCAGAGTAAATCTTTTTAAAAGTTAGCTAATAATTGGTGGTTGAGTTAGCAGCATGTGATTTATTTGTTTTTACTTTATATTTATTGTGGTTTGCACTCATTAGGACATTTTTAATGCTTTTCTTTGTACCTGCATAAACAAAAATGGCCAGTGAAATGAATATAAAGACTGCCTTATACTGCCACTGTATTTTTTGTTAACAATTTGTACACTTACATACAAATTTCTGGGCCTCTCTCACATTCTGTGAGGTTTTATTTTTCCCCTCATGAGAACATAAGAATGGCCGTACTGGGTCAGACCAAAGGTCCATCTAGCCCAGTATCCCGTCTACCGACAGTGGCCAATACCAGGTGCCCCAGAGTGAGTGAACCTAACAGGAATCAGAGAGGTAGCCGTGTTAGTCTGGAATAGCAGAGGAAACAAAGTGTACCGTGGCACCTTAAAGACTAACTATAAAGTTTTGAAGCATAAGCTTTCGTGGGCTAATACCCACTTCGTCGGATGCATCCGACGAAGTGGGTATTAGCCCACAAAAGCTCATGCTTCAAAACTTTATAGTTAGTCTTTAAGGTGCCACAGGACTTTGTTACCTCTGCTATTCCAGACTAACACGGCTACCTCTCTGATTCTTCATAACTCTGGACAGTGGCCCTTTCAGTAGCTATAACATGCTCTTATGATACTTGCCCTCCAGTTCCTTTCCCTCTGTGATTATTACTCTAAGGTAATTCAGCTCTTTATTTGTTGTAATTAGTTAAATATTTTTAATATCAACTTTCCTTAGGCGGTGAATTTTGGCCTTCCTGAACAGTAGGAAAGTAAATAACAATTTGCAGCCATCAAATCCAAAGGTATTCTTCTATGTTCCTATAAGGAGAATCATAACTAAACCTAGAGGTAACAGTATTCTGCACAGCTCAGGTACAGCCACACCTGGAATATTGTGAGCAGTTCTGATTCATTCATTGTACATTTAGAAATCAGGGCAACAAAAATTATACCAGGACTAAAGAACAAAACACATGAGGAATGGCTAAGACAGCTAAATTTATATAGTCTAGAAGAGAGAATACTAGGGAAGACATGAGAAGAGTCCATAAATACCATCAAGATAATATAAATGAAGGGAATTATTTAGTCTCGGAAGATAGTAGGTCAAGGAGAAAAGGCCTGAAGCTATGGATGGGAAAATGTAGGTTAAACATGAGGGAAAAGTTCTTAACAGAGCAATTGGGCAGTGAACTACACACGTAGGAAAGGAGGGCCTGTCTTTATTAAATTTACACCAGTGTAACAACATCACTCCGAGCCCCTAATGTAGACATACTGCATCAGCACAAAGCAGGGTTTACTCTGGTGCTACTTAATGAAGTAACACTCTGAAGTAAGCTGTCTAAAGTACCGGTTCAATTCACCACTGCCCTGTTCATCATGTGGTCATTTATGCCAGTGTAAAGTGGGTGTAAAACACTCCTCAGTGGGTGTAAAATGTACCATTCTGACTTACTAATGTTGTACATACATTTTGCACTTATTTTACACGGGTGTAAATGGTTTCCCAGAGTGGAAGGCAATGGTGAGTCAGACCCAGTCACTGCAGCTATGCAAGTGCAATTTAAATGAGATGGCAGTGGAAATGATGCAGAGAGTTGTTCTTCAAAGTGCATAGGGTAAGATTGACTGTCCTAAGTTCTGACACTATAGCTGTTCTCTCAGGGCATGTACTGCAGCTGGGTGGGAGCCTTCCAGCCTGGCAAGACAGACTCATGCTAGTGGAGCTGAGTTAGGATGCTAAAAATATTGTGACTTGGGTGCTCAAGCCCACCTGAGCCCCTAAGCTCACTCCCAGCGGCAGTGTAGACAAAGCCCAAAGACCTGATTGCTACAGTTGCAAATCTCCCAGTGAAATCTATATAGATTTTTATTTTTTCTCCTCTCTGTTTCTTATGGGCATAAACCCAAACAATTCCATTGGGTTTTCTTCCTTGTTTTCATGGGTATCTGTGATGTAATTAGTAGCATCAACAGGGGCTCTGGGGACAGAATTTAGTCTTATCCGACGCTCCTTGATCAGCTCTTTCTCTCTGCAAAAGCACAGCAAAAACCATGCATAAAATGACTATTGTGTCACAGCTAATTTTATTGTTCAGAGACAAAGTAGGGAATTTAATAAAAATTAGTTATTTAAAACCTAGAGCACATTCTTCAGCACATTAGAACAGTTTTAAAGCGGGTCAAGCTTTGGCTCCAGATTATACTGGGGTCCAAGCTTGTGCTTTAAGACAGGATCAAGCTTTGGGTCCAAACTGATAATGTCCCTTTAAACTCATTATTAATCATCATAGTCAAATGTATCCTTTTGCGTTAGCATGGACTCTTCCATTGCCCAAATTCTCAAGAGAACACATATAAATTTTGATTGGAAGCATTTTTAATGAAACCTGGAAAATTAAGATACGAACAGCTCTGTAATGTAGATATAGTTTGAAACTATTTATCAGAAATCATGCGTGTAACATTAGACCACTTTCTTCAAAGTCAGCAATGCTAAATGCTCTAACTTGGATCTTAAGAGTCTCTGAACTGATTATGATAAGGTTTGGGTACCTTAATTGGCTCCAGAAAACTCCCACAGACATTCATATGTTTTGAAGTGGAAGAAATAAAATACATTCAACTAATTCTACAGTTCTAGATTCAGTGAAAGATGAAGATATATGTGCTACCTCTGGTCTGAAAGTATTTCTGAAGAGCTAATTTTACTGATGAAAAGATACAATGGGTCTGAGTTGACTTTCATTTGCACCAGCATAAATCAGGACTAAGTCCACTGAAGCCAGGTTATTTATACCAGTTTAAAGCCAATGTAAATTAGAGCAGAATACGGATCAATATTTCTCCTTTCTCACATCTGGTCCACTAAAATAACTTTGTCAGTACTGTCAGTTCAGATTAGCCAATCAGCATTGGTCAAATAATTTTTTGTAAATTTCACTCATTATAAATTGTTATCTTCTACTACATGAACTAAAGGATTTGATATTAATAAAAATATCAGCTGTCCCAGGGTCAGATGTCAGATCATCCCATGGACACTACTGGTGTCCATCAAACAAATGAAAACAGATAAAAGTTGGCATGTTACATTATCCACTTTGATAAGATGCTAATACCCAATTTGTAAATAAACGGAAATTCATTACAAAGATGCTAGAGAAAGACAGATTGCCTTGAATTGATAAAACAGTAATTCTGTTCATTTAAGCCCTTTTCTTCCTTGTTTTACTCTTTTAGCTCACTTTGACGTTTTAAAGAAAAAGAATGGGTTGTAAACTGCAGTTGTGGAATAGGTTAGGGTACAGTTGTCTCCCCTCTCTTGCCTTTTAATCAGCTGAGCTTCATGAAGGGAAGTCTTATTTATATTCATTCTTACTGAGTCTTTAGCAAATATTTTATCAATTAATTATATAGGACATTGTAAGAGTGGGGTATCCCAGCCTCTGTGCTCTTGAGTACAAAGACTGGGACTCTTTTTTGCCAGACCCCTTAACTTTAGCTGCTTCCCAGCCAAGTTAATTCTCTACACCCCAAGACTCCCTCCCCTTTACCAGTTGGGTTCTTGGGGGACCACGGCTGCCACCATCTGAGTAGATATCCAAGGCCTTGGATTGGGGTACTCAGACTCCCCAAAACCCTAACTCTGTCCCCCTCCCTGAGAGCCAGAGTCAGACACCTGGAGGCTGTGTTACCTCCTCCCTCCTCTCTTCTCGTTGAAGAGAGAGAGACGTTCCTCAGCTTATACCCTGAGCTGTTTCTTATACCTACCTCCCCCCTCCCCCTCTCTTCCCAACCTGGAAGCAAAGGAAGCCTTAAGGGAAGTAAACCAAACGTTTTATAACTAACAAGATTTAATAAAGAAAAAGATTAGAACATAGGCACAGTACAGCTTATAATTTAGAATTCTCTACTTCTCATCTGAAATGGACAGAGACACCCCAGATAGGCACAGACTTGATGCAAAATCAAAATATTACTTACATTTAGCTAAGTAGGAATATAAGAAGGAAAGTTGAGCCATCTCTACAGCTAGAGATGAGCTCTCGGACCCTGGCCCCTGCTGCATGGCCAGCCAAACGAAACTAACTCTAAAACCCCTCCCTCCCTCCCTCTCTCATGGCAGGGAGCTCTTACATCACTTGTTCTCAGGTAACAGTAACCCTCTCCAGCACTTTACACTTATGATAGACATCTTCAAACGTGATGATCGATTCTGAGTGCCACAAAGGGGCCTGATTTGTACCAACTCTCTGAAAATCATGATCCTTTAAAAGTGTATCAAACTGGGGACCCAAAAATTGAGGCACCCAACATCTGTTTAGAAGAGAAGGGGAGGAGGGAGAGGGGAATGTAGCTGGAGAAACAGATGGAGACAAGGGCCTGGTTTTTGAAGGTGGAGGAAGTTAGAGTATATTTGATACATAGAGGAAGGAGCCAGAAGAGAGGGAGAGGGAAATAACAAGAGAGGAGGCAAATTTGAGAATTAGAGTGAGAGATGGCAGCAAAGTTAATCAGTGGCAGAAGATTAAAACAGCAAGCAAAACTGGGGTTGTCAGCAAGCAAAATGGTAGCAAAGTAGTTAGTACTGTTGTAGTCAAGCAGCAAAGCAGTGACGGAATCACACAGAACAACTGGACCCAAGATTCAGTCTGGCCCCCAAAGAATTAGGGATGCGTCCAAGTATGTTAGAGCAATCTTTATTTCACATACTTCTGTTAGACGTCTTTCCTGCTACCACCTATCCTCTTCCCACCCCCTTAGTGTGAATCCCGGTGGCCTGGTGCTGATCTCATTCTTTTATCTCAGTTTTGCATCATGACATTATTGTTATGATTAATTATTATTATTATTTATTTGTATTACTGCCATGTCTAGGCGCCCTAGTCATGGACCTGTGCTAGGCACTGGAAAAATAAGGACTATGCTGCTAACATTCTGCCCCAGAGCCAGTCAGGCTTTCCCAGGTGGCCGCACTCCGGACTGCTGTGAAGGGAAACCAAGACTGGATCCCCAGGTGGCTTAAGTATCAGGGACCTGAACAGAGCCCAGCCAGTCGCCCGGTCTTTGGAGTCTCTGGGCATACTCACAGGGCACAGGCCCACTGCCAAGTAGCCCCTCCTGAAAGCTGGAACCTGCCATCCAGCTACCTACCACGCCCCCACACCCCACACCCCGGGGTCAGTGCTAACCCTTCACATTTCTCCGTCACTTCAGCACACCCTCTCCCAGAACTCTGCCCAAGGTGTGAGATTTCTGGTTTACTGTGTAATTCTCTTGCAAGGCATGTGATAGTTGTGAAGCAGATAACACACAGACACGTTGTCCACAGGCTAACACATTATTTCTCTTTTGCTTACTAGATAAAGCATAAGAGCGTAAAGATCATTTAGAACACAATGAATATCTTAAACACAAGGCCTCCATTAGGTCAGAGGTGGGCAAACTACAGACCCTGGGCCACATCCAGCCTGTTGGCTTGTCCTGCCTGGCGTGCCTGAGCTCCCAGCCGGGGAGGCTGCCCCCGGTACCACCTCTGACTTCTCCGCTCCCCCGGAGCTTCAGTGCGCCACGCAGGCAGCGCTCTGGGGGAAAGGGTAGCATGTCTGGCTCCACCCAGCTGCCAGACATGCTGTTGAGCGGCGTGGTGAGTGGGCCGGAGCCAGGAGGTTGCATAATGGGCGGGGAGTCCCAGGGGACAGTCTCGGAGCAGACGAGACCTGGCCCTCCATGCAATTTGCAACCCCTCGGGCCAAAAAGTTTGCCCACCTCTGCACTAGGTCATCCTTTCCTTGGGAGACTATATTGAATGCATGTAGGGACCCTGCCTCAAGCAAGCCCCTAGTGTTAGATTGCTTCTCTGTTATGTAGTCCTCTTCCCCAGCTCGCCTTTTCTCCTGGTCAATGCTTCCTGTCCCAAAACCACCTTATGCCACTGCTGCTCTTGCCTGACAGCTGCTCTAAGCTCTAAGACGTGTGCTGAGGTCGTCCCTTAAGAACAAGGAGCTGCCACAGATTCCTTAGTTTCTCCCTTCCTATGCCAAGCAAAGCTCTGGCACAAGAGAGCAGGGCTGGCCTTACCATGAGATGAACTGAGGCAGCCGCCTCAGGTGCCAGACCGTGGGCGGTGCCACTAGGACCCAGAGTGTAGAAAATTATGTCAGCTGCTGGTGCATCTGTATTCTCTCTGCTCTACATGCACAGAGATGGTGGAGTGCTGTGCTGGAGGAAGGAGGGCACAAGAGACCTTTCAAAGTTTTGGCCCAAGTGAGGGGACCTGGGGGGCGTCATTTGAGCTCCCCGCCTCAGGTGCCAAAATGTTGTGGGCCAGCTCTGCAAGAGAGAACCTAACTCTTGTTATTGTTCTTCTGCCTTACACCAATATGTCAGCCAATCCGCACCCCTCCCCCCCCCCCAAAAACCAACATTCTCCCCTTCACAAGTGGCACAGAAACTCTACCTGGCAACATATCTGTCTAGTCAGGTCACTCCTGTTTCACACAAGCTGTTAAATCTCCCTCTGTTTGGCTATGAATCGCAGTCAAGCCCCCCATCACAATACTCTGTCAAAGAAAAAGGCAACCCAGAATTCAAACACTCAGCAGCTAAAGGGAAGATTTTTCCTTTTCCTTGTTATCGTTTGTTGCATAGTAGGAATAATTTTCTCTCGCTCTGCAGTATGCTGGCAACGAATGTTTTTGGAGATTGATTAAATGCCTCAGCTTTGCTCGGCCTATTAATCTCAGCAGCCATTTATTGCTTCGTATAGTACAGTGCATTAGGGATTATCCCTTAAGTACTGTGTGTAGAATGCATGTACTAGTGAGATATAGATCGTGTGAATTGGAAATGTTCCTCTGGAAATATGGAACTGTAGTTGCCAATAAATACTATGCTGCCTGGATGCCTCAGTCTTTTGTGCCTTGTACTCTAGACCCTCCCCCGCTCCTCGCCTTAATTAACACAGTTTCTCTAGTGCTCTCTGGTTTATCATTGTTTCCAACTTCTGTTTGGTTAACAATTCCAAGCAACAATTTGGTCAACAAGAGCGAGAATTAAACCACTGTAATCTCCAGTAAAGGCTACAGCATGAGTAACTGAGAAGTGGTGTGTACTGTCTGGCACTGCTGAGGTCTTAATCTGGTAAACTCTTGCAGTTACCTCCAAAGTTTGGGAACCACTGTTATCAGTATTAAGTATATGTATTGTGGTAGTACCCGAGCACTATTTTGCTGAGAAACGTACAAAAACAGAGTAAGAGTCCGTCTTTGCACTGAAGTTTCAGGTATGAACAAACTAGAATCTAAATTGATCCTGCTATTTTAGGCCTGGAGATTTTGACTAATATTTTTTATTATCTTGAACAACCTGGGCCAGATCCTCATCTGGTGTAAATCAACATTAACTTCAAGTAAGCTATGCCAATTTACACCAGCAGACTCTCTATTTTTGGACCACTTACAAATGCCTTTGAAATCTCTTCACCTCAATACTTTGTCTAAATCCTTAGGTATCCAAAGCAGTTATGGCTGGTTACAGCTAAATTGCCTTCCATTTCACCAGCACAAAAGCAGATAACCACATGAGTTAGGCATGAATTTTCTCTCCTCATGACTGATGATAATGTTTTTATTGTTTGTGTAGCACACATGGTATGCTAGGCACTTTTCAGGGAGAGGATGCCGTCTCTGGCTCAAAGAGCTTACAGTCGAAACAGACAACATGTAGATGAGGGAGAAAAAGCAACACGACTCAGCAGTGACATTAAGCACCTGGTCTTTGAGTTCCAAAATCTTTGTATTATTTTCCCTCTGAAGCATCAGGTATTGTCCAATGTGAGGCAGGCTCATGATATTTATATTTATATTTATATTGTAGTGACAACCTGAGGCCCCCATTAGAATCTGCACCACTTTGTGCTGGGAGCTGTACAAAAATATGCTCCATAACCCAAAGTCTTACATTCTAGGAAAACAATGAGTCTATGGCCTCATCCATTGTCGCAGATCCCAAGAGAATGCACGAATAGAAGGATAGGTCTGCAGACATGAAGGGAGGGAGTACAAAATGTTCATGTACTTTCTTTTCAGAACAGTCAGATGAGTATTGTGCATTAAGTGAGTAATGATTTTGCTGTTTCTTTCCCTGGCTCAATAGATCTTCTGGATGATAATTACTTTTTGTGCTTGATTAGAATGGCACACTTTTGCTAAGACCTTTGCTGGGGTAATGGATCAGCCAGTCTGCATTTGGTAGAAATAATCACTCCACAGTATTCAAAAGCATCTCTAAAATATGTTTTTTTCAGGGGTGGCTTGTAGTAGGGAGGTGGGTGTAAGGGAAGGGAAGAGAGTTTTGAATCCAGTCTGGAATTTAACTGTCTGCAGATAAAGTCTCCACTAGTATGTCCTATACTCACTGCATTCAGGCCAATAGCAGTAACTCAGGAAATCAACAGCCAATCATCTCTGTGAATACATCAAGCAGCAAAACCCCACACTTAGCTCTGGGACCAATCTTTGATTCCTCAAATCCATGCGGCCTGGTAACCACCATTACTTTAAGGTTTTAAGGGAAATGAAATAGTTTAAAAGTGGTTAGTGTGATGTGTATGACATAACCCACATTAACCACCTCAAAGCTCTTTACTTCCCTTCAAATGGTTTAAAGCAGTGGTCCCCAACCTTTTTATCACCGTGGACCAGTCAACGCTTGACAATTTTACTGCGGCCCGGGGGTTTCAGCGCGGCGTTTTTTAACAGGGGTTTTTAAGGGCTTCCCGAGCAGCCCTTTTTAACGGGGGTTTCAGCACGGCCCGGGGGTTTCAGCGCGGCGTTTTTTAACAGGGGTTTTTAAGGGCTTCCCGAGCAGCCCTTTTTAACGGGGGTTTCAGCACGGCCCGGGGGTTTCAGCGCGGCGTTTTTTAACGCCGTTTTTTAAGGGCTTCCCGAGCAGCCCTTTCCGCGGGCGGCGCTGCTGAAGGGAAGGCAGCCACCCGCGGAAAGGGCTGCTTGGGAAACCCTTAAAAAACGGCGTAAAAATTATTTCTTGTGCGGCCCGGTACCAATTGATCCACGGACCAATACCGGTCCGCGGCCCGGGGGTTGGGGACCACTGGTTTAAAGTAATGGAGATTACCAAGCCTCCCAATGATACAGAGTGGAATATTGAAACCAGATCCAAGTAGGGGTCTTTGCTTCATAGGGCTTGTTTACACAGCACCAGCAAAGCTCTCTAAGGGGTGTGACTTGAAGAGCATGCTAATGTGTTGCACTCTATCTGTCCCATGTAGGCCCTGCCGGTGCGCTCTAAAAGATACCTAGTTCACATTGATGTAGTCCTGTTTCAAACACGAACTAGGTGCCTTATAGAGTGCACCAGCAGGGTTTCCACAAGGCCGCTAAAGTGCTTTAGCAATCATACTCCTCTGACACACTTTGGCGTGCAGTGTACGAAAGTTTTAAATGTGTCTGTACAGAGATCCCTAACTACAGTTTTGCAGAGCTAATTGTAGGCTGAGTGACCATACTTATGGCTTTTCACAAACTCAATAACACTGCGGCAACTTAACTGAGGAAAGGAACTTTGACTAAGCCGTGACCAGTACGGTACATTGCAACATGTTTACACTGAGAAAATCCCTGCAAAATCTCTGCCTACATTGGTGAAATCCTCACAATTGCCTGAAAAACTGACAATTTGTTTCTGCTATCCTTTGTGATTATTTACTGAACACTGTAACAAAAAATATTCAATTATAAAAACACTTGGGGTATATTTTGTGTAAAATATGAATTATTAAGGGTATTAGAGCAGGTCAGCCTTTAACATCAGTTTTGTTATATTACTTCAGTTCTGATACTTTTAATGGAGCTTTAATTGAATCAGCCTGCTAACGATTTCGAAAGAGGCATTTTTATGCAGAGATCAAAGATCAACATGATTTAACACACTGCCATGGCATCTGGGCTCCCATTCGGCTCAACATATTAATTGAAGAAGTGCTAGGGTTTTGTCTTTGTTAATGGGATACAGCTAAAAAGTGGACTAATACTAGCTTAGGCCTAACATTATTAAAGCCTGTTATTTCTGCGCCTTCCTCTTCCCTAATTTGTAATTCACACCCGTCAATAACCAAAGAGCCTGCTGGGAGACTTTCTAAGTACACTTTCTTTGAGAACCATTTGCTGCTTTATATCTGAATGGGGTGGAGCTGGAGCTGCCAATCAACTTGAAAGGGCCTTTTGTAAGAATGTTCTGAACCACCTCCTCGTGTTTAGATCTGTGATTGCTTTTGAAAAGAGTGTCTTTTCATACTAGATCCCACTCTGTCAAACACTGTCAGCGCTTACTTGTTTTCTTGAAATACTATTATCCCTTGGGCTCTTGATGTGGCAACTGTAGAAAGACTAAATGAAGCTGAAAACATAGGTATCAGCTGATCAGCTGAGGCAGATGATTTCAGCCTCCTTATGTCATGTGATAGTATTGATACTGCTCTGCTCTAATTCTGTAATTATCTGTGCTGCTGTTAGTGTGGCAGGGAGCCGTCAAGAAGGGGTTAAAGAGCTCCTCTGCACTCAGTCAGCCCCAACCCACTATGCTTGTACGGTTTGTCAATGCTGGAGGAGGGCAGGTCCTTAAAAGGGAGTATCCTGGCCATTCCTGACATACTGAGGTGCAGCCTCTCCACGTAGTAAGGTATATCCCCTCTATGTAGTAAGGTGCCGCCTCTCACCTTGTACATGTTGGTTTGAGCAAAACAACTCTATCCATCATATTACCCTTTTGCCCCTGTCTTTAGGGTGGGTCAGCCTGTTCTTTGTTATCTGTATGGAATGTACAAGTGTTCTGGTACATCTGAGGTTTATGTACTTTTGCAGCATCAGCCCTTTCCTTGCCAGCTTCTGGGAGCAGGACCTGCCTCTAGCTCACAGCTTAACTTTGCTTTATGTTAACAAAGTCTTGACCATTACTTTAGCTTAGGCCTCATGCTGGGCCTCTGATACCAGGGTTCATGTTTCAGGGCCTCATCTTACTACAACTTCATCTTTAAATCTTTTTTGTTGATGTGTCTATGGATCACGTTACATTGTTTAGAATACCTGCAAACATAGCCAATTATGGCAGCTTCTTCAACTTCCTTTAAAGTGGCTATGAAAAGGAACATCCACTGTGGCTATAGGAAAGGCTACACTCCCGTCTGCTTGGCAGAGAGTGAGGCACTCCTAAAGGAGGACAGGACAACAGGAAACCCAGCTGCTGCAATCACACACCTGGAATCATTAAACTTCATTAGACAAGAGTGCTATATAATTATACAGAGCATAGATTTCACCCAGAAAATCCTGGAGACATCTCTGCAATTTGGATGGTGTTAACCCACCCTAGAGCAGAGTGCCACAAGTTATAGCCAACACCATCCCACCCAAATGCTCCTGAATTCAGAGGCTCACACAGACTGTCACCACAAAAGGAAAGAGAAAAAAGAGCTTTATCACTCTTTATCTGACTGCCCAGAAACTTCAAAGCCATCCACTAGAGAAGAAGCAGAGAAGGCCAGAACATTCACAAACTTGGCAAGGTGCAGGCCCAGATGGCAACTTCCCAGAATTTCTGAAAAACCTAGCTCACCATGGCTGCAACTGTATGATATGCTTCTTTGACCAACATGTGTGTCCTTCGCTAAGCACCTAAGATATGACAACAACAAAGGTAACCACCCTCCTGAAACCAGGGAAGATATTTGACAATCTGAAAAACCACCAGCTGATATCATTACTATGTGTACTGTTCAAGCTCTTGAAAATGATGATACTCCCAATACTTACCCCATTTTTGAGGACTACGACCCTAAAGAGCGGTCTGGGTTTAGACTGGGATAGCGCATGCCCAATCAGGTAATACTACTGACTACATCAAAGCTAGCCATCACGATGAGCTCAGAACAGCAACTGTCTTTGTGTATGTGTGCTTTGTGTATGTGTGCTTTGTGTATGTGTGCTTTTACATACAACACAGTTTGGCAGGAATGCCTGCTTCTGAAAGTGTCAAGAATAGTGGACTAAAGAACATCTCTATGCTTCCAGACAGTTATGCTCACCAGTCATAAGTTTCATGTACATCTTTTGCCACCAGCCCTGTCATGGAGGCAGGCAGGACACAGCTAAGACAAAAGTCCACACATTCAAAATGTGGTTTGATACAGATACATGCTATTGATGACTTTATACAGAATTCAGGAGTTGTAAAGACAGATTCCCAAATTGTCACAAAGATTTTGGGGCCACAGTCCTCAACTTCCATCGAATCCTTGGTTTGAACTTAAGTAACTGAAGCGTAGAAGCAAAATGTATTTTTCTTAAACAAAGCAAGATTTTGTTTGTTTTCTGTTCAGAATTTATAAATAAGAAAGGTAAGAAAATATCCTCCTCCTTATTTCATTCAAGACCAAATTACCAAAGTAAATTAATTTACTTGAGTGAGCTGACTGAAATCAGTGGGATTATTCACGGTGTAAGTGCTCACCAATAATGTGACTACTATTTAAAAACAAATCCAACTATTTTTCTTGACTAAAGTAGGTGGAAGAATACTAAGACCAAAAGGAGTGATCGGTATCAGAGCAGATAAACAGATGTGGCTCAGATCATAATTCTCAATCAGTAATGCTCTAGAGTAGAGCCAATAAACCACTGTCATAACCAACTGGACATCTACATTCAGGTAATAATCATACGAACCAGCATTTCCCTGCATGATTATTAGGAAGGCACAGCTGTGGCTTATCTTTGCCTTGCTATTTTTATCCATTGTTTCCATGTAATTGTGCAAAAAAGTTTAACCCATCTGCTTGTTCTTTGTGTTATCCCTAACCCTATGGACCCTGTCTATTTCTGTCCCTTTCCTTACAAGATAAAGATAAATACATCATATAATACTGCATTGCAGCTGTCACTTGACTTTGTAGATTCCTGGACATTTCCTTATGCTACTCAGTCTACTTGAGTAACATCTAAAAGCTATTCCATAGGGAAAATAACCTTTCCATGTAAGTGACTGTGTATGTCTCATATCACACACTTAGCATTAATGTCTCACAAGAAAAATTCTAATGAATGGTATGTCAAACATCACAATCAAATTTCCCCCCTTGTGTCCAGCTAACTGTTTCCATCAACAGCAATCCTTTGGCAAAATTATATCCACTTTATTCAATTCCTTAACTAGTTCTGCTTTAAGGTTGTGTATAGGCTGACCATACGTCCCGCTTTGAACGGGACAGTCCCGTTTTTTACATATTTTCCGACCATCCCGCCTTTTTAGTCCCGTTTTTGCTTTTTGCTAATAAAAACCTGAACGTGGCTTATTTCAGGGACCCACGGCCGGGTCCCGCCTCCTCCCATCCCCTCCCGCAGCCCTTCAGCCCCTTCCCCTCACGGCCTCGGGCCCTGTTCCCCGGCCTGCTCCCCCCTCCCCTCCGCCGCCGCAGAGCCCGCGCGGCGTGGGGCGGAGTGGAGCTGCTGGCCGGGCAGGGGCTGCCTGGCGCCTCGCTCCCCCCGCCTCCCCAATGTGGAGGAAACGCGACGTGTGGCCCAATGAGGGGGCGGCGCGGGGATTGCCGACTCCGAGCTCAGGGAGCCAGGGGGCGAGGCCGGCAGCGGGGGCGGGCGCCGAGTGGAGCCGGAGGCAGCACGAGCCCAGGAGGGGAGGAGGCGGCACCGCCCCGGGCCCCATGGAACTGGAGAACATCGTCGCCAACACCGTGCTGCTCAAGGCGCGCAAAGGTGGGGGGGGGACCGGGCGGGGGGGCATGAGGTGGAGGGGGGAGGGAGTATGGGGTGTGGGGGCATGGCTGCGTGTGAGGGGGGCAGGGGGAAAGAGGGGTGCATAGGGGCCGTGTGTGGAAGTGGGTGGAAGTGGGGGGCACAGGGTTGTGTGTGAAGGGAGGTACTGGGGCTGCATGTGAAGAGGGGCACAGGGGAAGTGGGGGGGCCATGGCTGCTTGTGAAGGGGGTGGTAGGTGGTGGGCACGAGGCTGTGTGTGAAGGGGGTACTGGGGGGGTGGGGGGCATGGAATGGGGGGCACAGGGTTGTGTGTGAAGGAGGGTACTGGGGGGGTCCAGGGCTGTGAGTGAAGGGTGTGGGGGCAAGTGGGGGGCACAGGGTTGTCTGTGAAGGGAGGTACTGGGGAGTCCAGGGCTGGATGTGAAGAGGGGCAGGGGGTGGGTAGGGGAGATGGCAGGTGGGTAGGGGTACCATGGTTAACCCCCTCCCTGAACACATGGATACGGAGGTTGGGCCAAGCCTCAGAGCCCATTCGGGGCATCAGTCTTCAAGGCACAGCTAAGGCCTGGGCAGGGGGCTGTGGCATGCGTGGGCGATGCGGTGGGGTTGGTGAGAAGCCGTGTTTCTGCTGCAGGAGATGTAGGGAGAGGACTTGGTCAGTCAGAGGGTTACTGATAGTGGAGGCGGTTGGAGGCCTGCCTGGAGGAGGAAGGCAGAGTGGCTGACCTGGGGGAAGCTCTTGTTAGACAAGCTTCTGTCTGTGAGATGCTATGCAGGAAACTGAGCCATAGCCACAAGCTGATGTGGTTGGGGGAGGCAAATAGGGGGTCATTTGAGGTGTCTGAAGAGAATCATGGAGTGTGAGAAGTTTTATGATAAGGTATTGAAAGACCGAAATTTGCTGCGTAAGATTACTTCATCGGAGAAATATTCATGGTACGATCGTGGTGAAATACAGTCCCCCTTTACGTCTACCTAAATTTTTGTATGAGTTCTGTCACTGAAGAATAATTGTTAGCTGAAGTCAATATGTTCATGTCATAAAACTTTTTTTATCGTCTTACTTTTTCATGAATACAGAATATTACATAACCCCATCCCGTTTTTGCTATCCCAATGTCCCGTTTTTGTCTCAAGGAAATATGGTCAGCCTAGTTGTGTACCTTATGATACTTCACTCTCACATCTCACTCTTCTTCACTTGCTTTTGCAGTTCAATGTTTGAATCTTCTACAGCAAGAATTATGTTTCTATCAAATAGTGTCTGACTAGCCAAGATCACTTAAACATAAAAGTTCAAGTGTTCAGCTGAGCATACTCAGTGTAAAGACTCTATCTTAAAGTTCCAAATTTACTTGGTATAATGTCTCTCAATCTGCATTTAAAGATAATGAACTGTATTGAGTAGGAAAACATACAAATGTACTTAAAGGAATATTTTAAAATGACTTATGAGTCATGACTTAGTACAATGGCCAATATGAAGTGGCTGGAATGCTGATAATCTTTCAGCACTACGACTATACAAATAAATATATTTATAAATATTAGTGTTAGAGTATACCCGCCATCACACTTTCCATTCTTTTTGTAAAATCAAGGACAAGTGAAGCGTGTTGGCAATAAGGCTTTAAATTATTGATGTTTAAGAGCAGACAGTTGCTTTAAAAGAATGCTCAAATGGTGCTCTGAAATACATTACTTTCTTATATCCTGGTTTGTCTTTAAAGTGTTGTCATCAATAGGCTTTAAAAAAAGTGACCTACCTTGAAAGTTGTTCAGTTTTTAAAATTCTACCTTAAGGTTTCAAACTGGTCACTGGTAAAGTTCAAAATGATAATAGATCAGTCCCATAAACATTGACAGAATATACAATTCCTCTTAAACAAAGGTTTTGTGAATTGCCAAACCACCTTTGTAGAGCCCCTATTTAACAAGGAATTTTAGAGTGGATAAAAATTGACTTTAAAACATCAGATTTTTAAAAATTTAAATACACGTTTTCTTTTTTAAAATAACCCTATTTAAAATTTAATTTGAAATTATAACAATCTATGTTAAGGTTTAAACTCACTATAACCCATTGAAGTCATTTAATTTAAATATAAACATTAATATTCAGCAGTACATGGTTACTGCTAAACTTAAAGTCAAAGCACTGAACTAGCAGAAATCATGGCTAAGTACCTGGAACCAGAGTTTGGTGAAGTTCATGCTAAATCAACTTTTGACAGCAGTAACCTCTTCCTCAGGAATAGAGAGTATATTTTCTTCATTTCAGCTAGCTCAGTTCAAGGCCTAGCTCATTCAGTTAAGAAAGTGATTGGGAGCTGACACAGCAGAAAAAACTGTTTTCCTCTTACAGTCTGTGAATAAAAACTAGATGTGAGAGGATGACATCTATTAGTTCTCAAATCTTGAAGGACCCGGTGACCAGGAACATTCCATTCAATTAATAGCTAAAGATAATACTTCCTATGTTTAACAGATCAATTAGTTTAAAATGCAAAACATGTTTTGATAAACTTTTTCTTATGTAGTTTTTATTTAACTATTTTTGCATGCTGTCTGCACATTTTTATCCAAATAGAGCTTTCACAAATCACAAACAAAAAAATTAATTCAGTAAATAAAGGTGTCTGGTATTTTCTAACTTAACAGAGAAATGTAAAAATTATGAACCTAAACAAATTTACTTAAACAGTTATATAGCATAACATACACGTGGATAAATATAGGTCTGGTTTACACTTACAATTTAGGCCAGTATAGTTGCAACACTCAGGAGTGTGAGAAATCCACATCCCTGTGTGCCATCGCTGTGCCAACCTAACCCCCAGAGTAGATGCAACTAAGTTAACGCAAGAATGTTTCTGTCAATCCAGCTACCATTGATTGGAAAGATGGAGTTCCTACAGTGATGGAAAAACCCTTTCTGTCAACCTAGTCTACGTCTACACTACAGGGTTACGGTGGCACAGCTACAATACATAGTTTTGCTGCTATAGCACCTGTAATTTAGACATGGCCATGTCTACATCATCCTGCTTAGCAAAAATAAGTACCAAATTTAGTGTAAAGGTGGCTATGTTTAGTTGCAAATCAACATGTTTTAATGGTTACCAACCAATGAGAATCAACTCTTCCTTAGGAAAATAATGAAAAAGTACAAATGCCAAATGAGATTAAAATCAATTATTTAAAACAAGGTTTCTTGCTTGCTGATTTAAATCCTGATTAAAATTTATGATTAAAATTGCTTTGATTTAAATCAGTCCACCATGAGGAATTTTAAGGCAAAAATCACAATAAAGTTAACATTAAAGTACTCTTGAGCAAAGTATAGAAAAGTGGTCTTGAACGGGAGGGAATAACTCATTTTGTCTAAACTAATTATCTTTTGAGACATCTCTAATGTATCCAACACCTTGGCATCTGAGTAAGGTTTGAGGTGTATTCCCCTCACCCTCAAATCCTAGCCACAAACTTATCAAAACAAACAAAAACCCAAACTTTTCTGAGTTTTTTTTGTTTTTAGTCTGATCAAAATTTGCTCTTTAACCTATGCTTTTCTGAGAGAAAACTTGACACGGACCCTTATCTTGAAATGGAGAAATAACACAGATTGTAAGTACTGTGGGAGACTGTTCAATTGCTGGCTACTGCTCATTTCTCTTGTACCATACATGCACTGTTTTAAAAATCATTTTTCTCTCAAGTTCAGAGGTCTTTTGAAACAAGGAAGACAAGTTTTAAGCATCAAAGGACAGTTGTCTGGCCCTTACTCTATTGCTTCTTTTCTGGTTCCATGCCACAAAGGGGCCAGATGGCTGTTTTAAGGCAGCTGAGCTTTCCGCTTCTGTAGGGGACTGCATGGGTGGTGCTGCCCTCTCTAGCACTGGTGCGTGAGATGTATGGAGCCTTGCACCATTGGGTTGGTGTCTGCCTGTCTCTCAGGAGCAGGAGTGAGGAATGACCAGAGTGCACAGTGCTCCAGCTATTCTTATTGGCGTAACAGTATGTAGGGCTCTGTTACCCACCCGCATGTGTTAGATAAGCAATCTCAGAGCTACAACTTTTGCTGGGGGCAGAAGTGGCTTCAGCTTATCCAAGGCTGAGGAAGCACAAAAACCACCTTTGCCATCCGCCCCACTCCGGGAGTGCAAGAGAGAGGATAGTAACAAAGGCATTTCTTTTAATCCTACCACTCCATTGTGAAGATTGAGACAGGGTTTACGTAGGAAATGATTCCATACTTCTTATGCCTTTAAAAGCATAAACATACACAGGACCACAGTCACAGCGTGTTTTGCCTGTTTTATTTACCACTGAAAAGACCTGGGAGTGGTGGAGGAGGGGGGAGGGTGCGCATGTGTATGCCATGCTTCCACAAATGAGATTTAGCAGTCTGGGTAATGGGGTTTGTGCATTCCTTATTGACAGAGCTGGAATTCTCCACAGACCCTGATTTATGGTGGTAATGAAATAAAAACTTTGGCCCTTTGTGTTCCCAAAATAACTGGCTGGCATGAAAAGAGAGAGAAATTGGAGGAAGAAACAGCATCTCACTGCAGCTTGGTTGCTTTTATGCCACTGAACAGTGACATCATTTCTGTTTTCAAGTCACGGACACTGGAAAAGAAGGGAAGGAAGATACAAGGATACAACAAAATATGATTTTTTCCCCATGCACATATGCTTTTATGACCCCGCTATCAAAGCAGTTTGAATGTAAGCCCAGATCCTCAGCTGATGTCAACAGCTCTAGTGAACTCAGCAGAGATGCACAGAATTATTCTAGCTGAGGCTTTCCACACCATTTTCACATTCAGATCTGTATGGCCAGCATTCTACAAAGCAGCAGCTTGCTCTGAGCATTACACACACTGCAAAAGCAAGCATTTCTAACATTTCATTTCATATATTTAATTTGATCCAGATTTGGGATTAGACTGACAGAAACAAGCCTTGAATGTATTACAGCCTTGTTCATTTATTTAGCACCTCAGGATATGTCTACACTGCACACTAAGCCCAGGGCTATGTGACCCTTGCCTGCAGACTCAATGTTTCCAAGCCCGTGCTTGAGCCATGACACTGCACTGGACATCCAGGCCTTAAAACCATTCTGATGCAACCATACTGCATTATACAGACCCAAAGCAGAACTTCAGCTTCTGTGGGAGTATTCTATCATGTCCCAGGGTTTCTAGCACCCATGCTTGCTTAAGCCGCTCTATGGCTTGTTTCATAGTGGGCTGTGGGAGAACTTGTCTGTCCCTCCTGCGGGGGGTGACTAGAAGTGGGCCGAGCCTAGGAACACATCCAGCCGAGTTACGTGACCCCGCACGCTCCCAGCAGCTGGAGCCATCAACACAGCTCCTTCCCTGTGGAAGAACTTCTCCACCTCATGCTCTCAGTCCTATTTTGGGAAACAAAGCAAAACGCTCCTGGACATTTGGCAGCTGTTTGTGAACTGTCAAAGGCATCTCTGGAAAGAGCATACTCTGACACAGCTGATGCTGCTCATGCCTATTGCCTTAGCTGCAGATTCCTCCCATACAGACGGGTGCTTCTGAAGCAAGGCCATAAGCAGAGATTTGGAGAATCCATTGTCATGTGGACCTGGGATGACTAACAGTGGACCCAGAAATTTCACAAGGAGAAGCAGATGTTCCTGGAGATTTAAGACTAGCCTGTCCCCACCCTCCAGTACAAGGACACCCACACGAGGGAGACCAGGCTGGTCCAGAAGCAGGTTGCTATAGTTTTCTGGAAGCTGATTACCTTAGACGGCTACAGGTCCATGGCTAATCAGTTTGTAGTTCCCAAATCAAATGTGGGGGGTGTTGGGGCAGAGGTTTGCAAGGTAGTCAGGACTGCGATTTACCCAAAATCGTGGACATTAAAAATGTTCCTGAAATTACTGGTGGCTTTGAGATAATGGCCTTTCTATACTGGACCAGGGCCATGGAAATCGCATGCCTATAGTTTTCCCTCTGCATGGAGCACATGAGTACATAAACTGCAAAGCGTACTGCTCCATTGGTGTGCAGGCCCTGCTTAACCACAGGGACAGATTCTTGGTCACTAATCTGGGATGCACTCATAGGGTGCATAATGCCATGGTGTTCTGGAGATGAGGACTTTGCCTGCATGGACAAGCTGGGAGATTATTCCCATTTAATGACATTATTATAAATGGAATCATTGTCCCCACTGTTATCCTAGGTAACCCTGATAAACCCCTGCTGCCACTGCTTATGAAAACATACTCTGAGGACGGGGGGGGGGGGGGGGGGGGGGGGGGAAATGTGCATATGGCAAACTGAAATCCCATTGGCTCTGCCTACAAAATTATTTGCATGCCAGTGTTAATGTAGTCCACCTTATCGGGCCTGCTGTCCACACGGACCTTGTGCAGAACCACTGGGGGAACCAACTGGTGCTGTAACCATGTGCACAATGGAAATGAGGGAATGAAACAGTATTTGAAGTTGTGCTGTGTATGGGCGTGGGACAGCTGTGGAAAGACCGTTGTAAATGTGTTGGTATTATGAATTCCATAAATACGTGGATAACATCTTCATAAATCTGATCACTACTGGCCATAAACTCAGTTTATGGATTATGATGATGACAGTTTATAAATTTTTATTATGAAAAATATTGAGAGGTGCATGTGATGACATTCTTTGCAGTGGGTGCCACTTTTATATTACATCTAATAAAACTTGCTGTTATAGCCTGGTGTAAAGTCAACCCTGTATTTTATATAGGTATTTACCTACCAGCATAAGAACCCAAACGGCATACTAGCTTCCATCAAAACATAGATCTTAATAAACGAACTCAGTACCAAAGTAATGAAAGGTCCAGGTTCCCAAATGACATGTTCAGCTATTCCTGGGAGTCCTCTCTGTTCCCCCTAGCCTTCCTTGTCTGTTTTGTATGTACAGGTATGCTAAGGAGTGTTCCCCATACTCTCCCTGAAAGGGTTAATGTAGGCCAGATCGGCCAGTTAACCTAGAAGGTTGCAAGAAATCAGGGGGATAGTTCGGCTGACAGGAAATTCTTAATGATGGAGCTCAGCTGGGGAGAACTGGCAGGACTTCTATACAGCGAGGGAGCTGGTGGCAGAAAGGGAATGTAGGGAAGTAGTCTGCAGTCACTCCCTGGGGGAAAGGGAGGTGTGTTTGGGGATATGGAATTGAGCCTGCAGTTTGGGCTGCCAAACCCAGAGAGTGGGGGAGCCAGAAGGTGTAGGAAAGATTCAGAGAAAAGGCAGCAAGGTTGAGGATGCTGCAGACTGTGGCTGCTGATTAGAGGGTCCCTGAGCTGGAAACTGGAGTGGAGAGTGGGCCTGGATTCCCTTAACAGCCACTGGGGAAATGGTACCGTCAGGGCAGTGAATGTGAAGGCTCCCTGAGATCATTTGTAAGGAAAGACTTTGAAACCAGAGAAGGGCAGGACCATAGTGACCTGGCCAAAGGGCCAGACCGCAAAGGCAGAGCACCCTGAGCCACAGAGAGTAAGAGAGAGATGGCAGGTCGTGCAGCAAGCAGCAAAAGAGGGCACTGGACCAGAAAAGGGCTGATCCCTTGTGTGCAAGGAGGAGGCTCCCCTAGCAATGAGTGAACCCAGTGAACAGGCCACGGTTGGACTGGGTCAGTGAATGCAGAGGGTCCATTTTTATATTCCAGGTGCTAATGATCTTTGCCTGTGATGTGGTATAGCCATCCTCTGCAGCACATGAGAGCATGGAAGGTATGCAGGGCATTGGGTGGGAGCAGGGGCTGAAGGTTGCACTAGGGAGTCTGGTAATCCTGAACACAAGTAATAGCTCAAACAGCTCTTTCTACTGCATTCTGATTCCTCCCTCACATGGCAGTCCTGCTCCATTAATCCATCTACCAATATCTCCTCACACTGTGCAGCCTCTCTCTTGCCACCTTTCTTGCATCATTGACCATTGGGCCCTTCTGGAACTCTATTTGCCAATTCTTTGATCTAGCAGCTCTCCTACCAGCTTATCTTGGACTCTTTCTCTTTGCTTGCAGTAGTGGGTCTGCTCGCCCAGGCTGTGCATTTGCCCTATGGGAGTAGAAGGGCACTGAAATGAGAGACAGAGCATGTTATTGTCGGACCATGGACATGTCCTGCTTTTTAAGAGGGGCTGCTTTAATTCAAGTTAAAAGAAAAAAAAAGATGAAACTTTTTAATCCATTGTGTGATTAAAATACAGCCAAGACACTAGCCACTTCAGCCATGTTTTGGAGTAGCACTGAAAACCATCACCCATCATGGTAAGGCACACTTGGGAAAAACAACAACCTCGACTGAAATGATTTTTATATCCTCTTCACTTTTTCCTGAAGGAGGCAGGTGGAACTTGAGGTAAGCAGGGTGTGAATGAATTCTTCCCTGACTGCTAGCTGGGAGGTGGAGAGACTTGAGATGTGTTCATGCAAATACAGTTTGCTCCCGCTCTGCTTAGATATCCAGCAGATAGAGCCGTTTTTTGCTTAAACTGATCAACTTTGGCTGGTGCTGGGTTACAAATCACTGTAGTACTGAGTGCAGGGGTAGTGAAATGCTGTTATCAACGTGTTGTCATTATGGCAGGGGTGGGCAAACTTTTTGGTGCAAGGGCCACATCAGGGTTGCAAAATTATATGAAGGGCTGAGTAGGGAAGGCTGTGCCTCCTCAAACAGCCTGTCCCCACCCCTATCAGATCCCCTTCCACTTCCTGCCCCCCTCAGAATCCCTGACCCATACAAACCCCTCCCCCTCCTTGGCCCCTGACCACCCCCTCCAGAGACTCCCTGCCCCTAACTGAACATGAGATAGTCACAAAACTACAACATTAAGCAGAGAAGACAGGGATGTCTCTTGGTTTCTTCACCTCCAAGAAATGTTTAAGAACTCACACAGTTTTAAAACATTTTAAACTTTTCTTGGAACAGAACAGGCAATAGGTAGAGCAGCTGCTTGATTTTTCCTAAGTAGGCAACTGTAGCGTCACATTGCAAGCAAAGAAGTAAATGTCCATTGGGATGTGTTTTTGATGCACTCTGCCTTCTCTGGAGGCTGCCATAATGTTCTACATAAATCTTATACAGCTGCTGCAAATCCATGTTTGGTAAGACTAAAGTTCCTATTCTAACTCCCACGGCTGAGAGAAAGCTCTAGATCACACAGGTGACTGATGCAATCTGCACATATTAACCCATCCGGACCTTTCCTTTCTTGGGAGAAATAAATAAAACCAGTGGAAATATTATAAAATGTGTACTTGTTTTCTTGCTAACATTATCAAATTCTTAGATATCCACATACTAATCAATTCTTAATGTTAAATACTATACACACATAGATGGTAAATTCCTGGGGTTCGGGGTTGTGTGTCATCCTGTAGTCTGTACTGAGAAAAACAAACTATTGCCACACTAAAAATAATATAGCTACTCTATGTTACATATTGGCAGTTAGTCTTAGGCCTTGTTTACACTGGCAAGTTCTGCACAGTCAAGCAGCTTTCTGTGTTGTAACTCCCGAAGTGTACACACTGCCAAGCCACTTACTGCACAGAAACTGTGCAGTTGAAGCATTGTGTCCTTGCGCCGCAGGGCTGGAGTGAGCTCATCACACAATCCCATGAATGTGGCTTTCCTCAGCCAAAAGTTCTGTAGCCACGGCTCGTCATCCCAGACAAGCATGACCATGTGATCCCACCACTCAGCACTTGTTTCCCGAACCAAAAAGTGGCGTTCCACTGTGGTCAGCACCTCTGTGAATGCCACAAGCATCTGTCATGGTTACTATGCGTTGCAAGTTCAATGTCGCACTCCTCTTGCCTTTGTAGTTTAAGGAATAACTCCACTGCCACGTGTTAGTGTGAGCGAGCAGCATATTGGTCAACAGTGTGGGATCCACACCTGCAGATCAAAAAGACAGAGCAGAGCATGCAGTATACAAATTATTGAAAGATGGCACCAAATGCAGACGGAAGCACAGGGATTGCTGGGACACAAAGCAATGCATCACAGGGCATTGGGACAGGACCCAGGATGCCCTGTAACCCCTTCTGCCTTCCCACAACTCTTAGCGGCAGAAGAGGAAGAGATGTTCTATGGGATAGCTTCTCAGAGTGCACCGCTCTAAATACCACTGCAAGTGCCACAAATGTAAACACGTTATTGCGCAGGCAGCTGACAGTGTGAACACACACAGCAGTTTCCCTTCAGCGCTCTCTGGACAGCACTGTAACTCTGCCAGTGTAGACATACCCTTAGTTAATGAAAGGACTAATGAACACGTATCTCAATGAAACTAACTCTATTTGTAGCTTGGTTTCATAGACACTTGGAGCCTAGGTGCCACAGAGATAGGAGAATGACGGATATTTTAGATACATTAAGGCCAACTCAAGTTAAAACATGAAAACCAAAATATCCAAGTGTGGTTCACTAAGTAAGGCACCTAACTACATATCCAGGCACCTATGTAAAATGGCTTGATTTTTAGAGGTGTTGAGCACTTGCAGCTCCCATTCACTTCTGGGGGGGGAGGAGGTGACTGCCCAGGACTTCCATAAATGAGGCTACTTTTACACAAGTTCCTAAGGATGGAGTTAGGTGCTTTAGGCAACACTGTGTGAAAAATTTACCTTTACTTTACACCCACAGCAGGTGGGAGAAATAAGGGTGCACCTGACACAGAGGATGCACTACATGCAGTGGGAGAGGAGGTTGGGGAACAGTATCAGCAGAGAGGATGACACACGCAGTCTGAGGGTGGAAAATAAACGACTTCTGGAACAGAGGGGAGGGTGACTGGGTGGGTGTAAAATACGGACAGCTCCAGCAAAGAATAGGTTAGATGCTCAGCGTGGGAGCAATGAGGACATCTCCAGCACAGAGGCTTTTACAGAGACTGAGAACCTGATCCTCAGCTGCTGTCTCTTGCTGTGTGAAATCAGGGCACCTCCAGCAAAGAGGCTGCAGATACCACACACAATAAGTGGATGTGAGGGGGGGGGGGGAAGAGAAATGAAATCCTGGTCTGCCATCCTTAACTCAGAGGGCATCCCCTCCACTGTGCTTCAGCTGCCAACATGAGCTGTGCTTAGAGAGAGCCAACATGGGGGCAATGCTCAGAAAAACAAAATCACTCCTTTGAAGCCTGGCAGGGGCTGCAAAGCTGGGGCTGATCTGGCTCGGGCTTACCCCTATTTGGCACACAGTGGCCCTGTGAACTGGGAAGGTGCATGGGGCCCTCCATTCACACAGCACACACAGCTGATCCAGGAGATGCAAGGAGGACAGCAGCAGAAGGAGGACGGAGGAGGCAATGTACAGTAAGTGGCAAAGTCAGCAGGAAACAGCCCACCTTTTGCAGATTGCACCTGCCTCCAAATGTGCCTGTTTGTGATCTTAGCTTCTGGCTATTAAATCTATGGGTTGCAAGTTCTGAGGGCTATAAAACACCCTGAAATCTCTGGGCTGTAAATTGTCAAGGCTGACACCCTTCAGACAATACTATGCTTCAGTTTGCTCCCTTGAGCCCTGATTTACAGCAGTCTGATTCCAGTTTTATGCTAGTGTATTTCCACTTAAATAATTGTTTTCCCTGAAATCTATGTAACTTACCTATGTGAAATTGGAATAAAGCCATGGTACACCAGGCTCTTGGTCCATAAGTAGGTATTTGTACACCACTCAGGCAACATTCACACATCTGTTTTCAACTCTTCCACAGCAAGGCACTTTCTGAGTGGTATCAATCTAACATTCTTCCTAAATCTGATCCTCCATTTGATTTAAACTTTTTCTGGCTTTGCATGCACACTTCAAACTGAAATCAGTCACTCTGGGCCAGACTGAAATACCCATTCTCAAAGTGAGGAATACTTTACTCCACAGGTAGTGTCATTGAAAACAAAGTCAGCTGTTGCCATCAGCTAATTAAACAACACATGCACAAACCTCTTAGGGACACAAAAATCCAATCCTATTCTTAGAAATGATAAAGTTTAGTAAAAACAAAAAGAAAGAAAATACATTCTCTAACTTAGGGTTTTTTCTAGTTAAAAAAAAACAATTATAAGGATTAAGCATCAAGATAGCTTCTTGAGGTCCAGTTTAAAGGTTACAAGCAAAACAAAAGCACCTGGGATTAGCACAGAGGAGTACACAAACCATAAAGAAATAAAAGAGAGAAATCTAATTACATCTTCCTGGACATTTCCTGATCTACTTACATATCTGGGGTTTCAAATAAGTGATTCCTAGGTATGATCTGCTGCTTTTTCATACCTAGCCCAAAGCTTTTTACAGCATAGTTCCAGACCTGTCTCTCTCCCTGGGAGAACAACACGGACAGGCAAAAGGGAAGGTTTTTTTTCCCAATATAAAAAAATGTCTAGCCTTCCCATTGGCTCTTTTGGTCAGATGCCCACTCTCGTCCTTTTACTGATGGACTTTTTAACTCTTTACAGGTAAAGCAAGTAGAGAGCAGCTAATAACAGGGGGGTTATAGCTAACTGGCTGGCTGGGTGCCTTCATTTATCATAATCTGATTTTCAATTTTCAGACTAGAGAGAGGTAAACAGTGCTGTCTCCCAGGAATCTGTACTTGGACTAGTACCGCTCAACATATTGGAAAAAGGGGTAAACAGTGAGGTGAAACAAAATTACACAAGACAGTAAAGTCCAAAGCAAACTGTGAAGAGTTACAAAGGGATCTCACAAAAGTGGGTGACTGGGCAACAAAATGGCAGATGAAATCCAATGGTCGTAAATGCAAAGTAATGCACAATGGAAAACATAATCCCAACTATAATACAAAATGATGGGATCCAAAATAGCTGTTACCACTTAAGAAAGAGATCTTGGAGTCACTGTGGATAATATTTTGAAAACATCAGCTCAATATGTAGCAGCAGTTTTTAAAAAAAAGCTAACTGAGTGTTAGGAATCAAAAAGAAAGGTATAGATATTAAGACAGAAAACATCACAATGCCACTATATACATCCATGGTATGTTATGCTCATGAATACCATGTTCAGTTCTAGTCACCCCATCTCAAAAAAGATATATTAGAATTGGAAAAGATACAGAGAATGGGAACAAAAATGATTAGGGGTATGTAACCATTTCCATATGAGCAGAGATTAAAAAGACTGGGACTTTTCAGCTTGGGAAAAGAGACGACTAAGAGGAAATATTATAGAAGTCTTTAAAATCATGAATTGTGTGAAGAAATGGAATAAAGGGTTATTTACTTCTTCACATAACACAAGAACAGGGGTCACCCAATGAAATTAATAGGCAGCAGATTTTAAACAAACAAAAGCAAATACTTCTCCTAATGAGGCAGATATCCCGCTCCTGGGGAAAATAGGGTATGCTGATTGGGGAAGGGGCCACAGCTGTGGTCACACCTAATCAGGCCACAGAAGACCCTGATAAAGGGCTAAGGGAGGAGCTGTGTCTCTTTCTTTAGCTGTGGAGAGAGAAGGGCCTAGCTGTCTAGGAGCACAGGATACTGGAAGCAGAGCAATGTGAGGGAAGGGTGAGCAGAGCTGGTGAGCTTCATTCAGCCTTGCAATTATTCCCCAGGCTGAGGCTTTGGTAAAGGCCTAGGGAGGTACTGGGGCTGCAGGGAAAGGCAGCTGGTCCGACCCCCTTGCCAGTGATGAGTGGCCATTACAGACTGCAGTTTGCCCCTGTGAAAGGGGGCTGGCTAGAAGACAACTGGCAGTAGCCATTGAGGCAAGGTGGGCCTAGAGGGCTTTGGGTTCCCCTGGGAGGGGAGATCCAGAGTGTGGTGGTACTGTTAGGGCAGACCCCTAAGATAAAGGGCACCAGGGTCTGAGGGACATGGTGGTCTGAATCCAGTGAGACACTGGCTAGCAGAGGGTGCTCTGAGTCTGGAAAAGAGCATTTCCCAGATGACCAGCAGCAGGTGCTATGCTAGTGAGTGCTGATCTACTACACTTCCTCATACACTGTGTAGTCAGCCTGCAGAACTTGTTGCTGGGGGATTTTGTGAAGGCCAAAACTACTGATAAATTCATGGAGGCTAGGTCTGTCAATGCTTATTAGCAATGTGATATTTTCTGCCTTATTGTCTATCCTTATGGCTATTTTGGCTGCTGCTGCATATTGAATGGATGGTTGTTTTTAGAGAACTATACACAATGACTCCAAGATCTCTCGAGTGGTAACAGCTCCTTTAGACCCCATCATTTTATATGTACAGATGGGATTATGTTTTTCAATGTAGATTACTTTGCATATATCCACATTGAATTTCATCTGTCATTTTTGTTTGCCCACTCACCCAGTTTTGAGAGATGCTTTTGTGGTTCTTCACAGTCTGTCTGGGATTTAACTACCTTGAGTAGTTTTGTATCACTTCCAAATTTTGTCACCTCACTGTTTACCCTTTTCTAGATCATTTATGAAAGTTAAATAGGACTGGGCCAAGTACAGTCTCCTGGGGGACACCACCATTTACCTCTATCCAGTCGGAAAACTGGCCATTTATCCCTCCCCTTGGTTTCCTCTCTTGTAATCCATTTTTGTTTCCAATCCATAAGAAGACCTTCCCTCTTATCCCATGACAGCTTACTTTGCTTAAGTGTCTTTCGTGAGGGACCTTGTCAAAGGCTTTCTGAAAAATCTAAGCAGGCTATATCCACTGAATCCCCTTTGTCCCCATGCTTGTAAACCCCCTCAAAGAATGCTAGCAGATTGTTGAGGCATGATTTCCCTTTGTAAAAAACATGTTTACTGTTCTCCCCCCCCCCCCCCCTAACAATTTGTTATCTATGTGTCTGACACTTTTTTTGTTCTTGACTCTAGTTTCAACCAGTTTGCTCAGTACTGAAGTCAGGCTTATCTTCCTGTAATTGCCAGGATCACCTCTGGTGCCCTTTTTTTTAAAAAAAAAAAAGTTAGCATCATATTAGCTATCCTCCAGTGATTCAATACAGAAGCTGATTTAAATGATAGGTTACAGACTATAGTTAGTCCTGAAATTTCACCTTTGAGTTCCTTCAGAACTCTTGGGTGAATTCCATCTGATCCTGGTGACTTCTCAGTGTTTAGTTGATCAATCTGTTCCAAAACCACCTCTAATGACAACTCAATTTAGGACAGTTCCTCAGATTTGTCACCTAAAAAGAATAGCTCAGGTTTGGGAATCATGGCGAAGGATGTGAGGGAGAAGACCAATGCAAAGAATTCATTTGGTTTCTCCGTAATGGCCTTATCGTCCTTGAGTGCTCCTTTAGCATCTCGATCATCCAGTTGCCCCACTGATGGTTTAGTAGTCTTCCTGCTTCTTATGCCCCCCTATGCCCTGCCAAAGAGCATAACATCAGGCTACCCTCTGTGGTATCTGCTATGCCTGCTTCACATCCTTTTAGCATTCTCATCTATGCACCTTCTTTCATTCGGTCTCATTGCCTGGGACTCCTCTCATGATTATGGACCTGATCCTCATTTATACAAAGGCTTTATCCACATGGTGTGGCTTTTGTAGATTAAGATTGTGTGCACAACTGTTGCATTATAACTATTCCAAAGCAATTGCATTCACACAGCTGGCTTTTTACCCACTTCCCTCTGAATCAGTGTGTACAAACAGCACGGACTTATTTAGAAATAAGTGCTCAGCATTCTGGGCAAGTATCCTATTGTGCTTTGTCCAGCTGCTGGGCTCTGTGAATTGTGGGATGCTAGAATGGTGTAAAAGTGGCCTTAAATTGAGTGAAAATTGGTAAAGGGTTCTGAAGGTAAATGAGAAGTGGGCCCTCCCTTGCCAATGCCTCCTCTCTTCTCTTTTCCATGCTTTCCTTAAAATTGCTCTTTTAAGGTAGAGCATCATATAGACTACAGGAACTCCTCACTTAAAGTAATCCTGGTTAACATTGTTTCATTGTTACATTGCTGATCAATTAGGGAACATGCTCATTTAAAGTTGTGCAGTGTTCCCTTCCAACGTTGTGTGGCAGCTGCTTGCTCTGTCCGCTGCTTGCAGGAAAAGCAGTCTGTTGCAGCTAGCTGGTGGAGGCTTAGAACCAGGTGGACTGGTAGCCCTCCTATTAGTTTCCCCCTTATCAGCTGCCTGCTCCCTTAAGTTCCCTGTGCAGCAGCTGCCCAGCAGGCTATCAATTGCCAGCAGTTCAGCTGTCCCTCCCCCCCCCACTGCCCTCTACCTTGGAGGTGCTCCCTGAAACTCCTACTTGCTGTGTGAGAGGAGGGGGAAGGAGAGAAAGGGGGGCTAATGTCAGGGTGTCCTCCTCCCCCCCTGCTCCTGCACCGTGCTTACCCCATCTTCCATAGAGCAGGGGGGACACAAGGGAGGGAGCTGGCTGGCAGCAGCTGGTCTCTGCAAGCTGATCTAATTAACAAGGCAGTGTACTTAAGTCACCATACTTAAAGGGGAATCACACACACATTCACTCTGTCTGCTCTCCTTCCTTTCCTGTGCTTTGTAGAGTGTGAGAGTTAACCCTTGAGGGCTCAGCCAATTGCTAGTTCATTTAGCAGTAAGGCATTCCCTGGGAAATATCCCACCCTCTGACTCCTCCACCTCAGCCAAGCTTCACAATCAACATCACGGTGTGTGGTTAGGTTAGTTAGTTATGCCAGTCACTCCAATCAGGGTATGGGCCACCAACTGTAGATCTCCAGAGTCCTCTATCACGGTGTACCAGTATTAAATTTTGTTTGGTTTTTTTTTTTTAAACTTATACTCTGGGGGGGGGGGTGTCTATATAATAGTCTTTTGTCTAGTGAATTTTTTCCCCTGGAACCTAAGCCCCCTCATTTACATTAATTCTTATGGGGAAACTGGATTCACTTAACATTGTTTTGCTTAAAGTTGCATTTTTCAGGAACATAACTACAATGTTAAGTGAGGAGCTTCTGTATAATGTATTCACATATAACACTGCAAAATACTCAACTCCTATTTTGGCCTGTAGCATAATGACCCTTCCACTCAACTACCGTGTTTCCCCGAAAATAAGACAGTGTCTTATATTAATTTTTGCTCCCAAAATTACATTACATTATATTACAGCGAGAGGCAAAATTGGAAGTACGTCTTATTTTCGGGGGATGTCTTACTTTCGGGGAAACAGGGTAGTATTGTCAGTGTGCTTATATTAATCCGCAATCCTACAAGGTATCCTTAGCACAGACCCTTCTGCCTATACAGAATCCCGCTGAAGGTGTGTGAGGAGTCATGATGGGCAGGATCAGACTCAAGTGTTACGTGTGCTGACATAAGTAGTGGAGCTAAAGAATTGCACACAATGTCAATTAATTTTCATGTGTAGCCTGAGCAGATGAGAAAATCTGCAAAAGCAGAACAGAAACAATCACTTTCAAATATTGTTTGAAACCTTGCACGTATTAGACTTGTAATAGAGACAGCTGCTTCGAATTTTCAGGTTATGGGTGATAGAGGAAGGAGATGTGCACATGAGAACCCGATCCTGTTAAGTGCTGAGCCTTAAGCAGCTTGGAGCATTATGAATGGGTTCCGAACAGTTGGACAAGCCCTATTTGGGTGGAAGGGAGGGAATCTCATTATTTTGATGCAAGGGTGACCATTTTCAAACCTGAGTGCCTAATATTAATTCTCCTAAACATAAGCATGTGCAGCACATTTCATTAGGGTGTGCAGCCAGGGAGCCCCACCTTAGTCCTGCCCCACTGCCATCCATTCCATCCCACCCACCCCCACCGATTGCCCCCCTTAAACCTCCAACCCTCCTGCTCCTTGTCCCCTGACTGCCCCCGCCTGGGACCCCCCCCTACCCTAACTGCCCCTCCAGGACCCTACCCCCTAGATGTCCCCTGACGGCCCTGGCCCTAATCCAAACCCCTTCCCCCAGATCCCTGGGACTCCTCAGCTTCCTGCCTTTCCTGACCCCTAGCCACACCCCTGCCCCCTGACAGGCCCCCCCAAACTGCTCTTACCACTATAGCTCAAATAAGAGGGCTATATGAGGATTGTGTGTGGAGGTCTAGGGAGGTGAAAAGTGTGATTCAAAATACATTAGCACTTAGGAAGGAAAATACATTAAATCTTCAAGGTTCTAGTACTTTAAGTGGCTTCCCTCACAAAAAAAAATTCTGTTCAGGCACTGTTGTAATAATTTTTGTTAACTAATGTAGTGAAAATAGCTTATCTGTCAATGTAAACACAAAAAGAAGAGGAGTACTTGTGGCACCTTTGGGTGTGGCTACTCTGACATTTTACAGTGCTCTAACTTGCTGGCTCAGAGGTGTCAAAAATCACCCCCCTAAGTGAGCAAGTCTTGAGCACTTTCCAGCACTAGTGTAGACAGGCTCTGAGCGCTGGGAACCCTGCTCCCAGTGCTCAGAGCTAATTCCCTCGTGGAGGTGGATTACCAGGAGTGCTGGGAGACCTCTCCCAGTGCTCATGCACAACCCCACTCGAACTTGAAAGTGCTACCACAGGCGCGTTCCCACGGCAGCGCTTTGAAATGTCAAGTGTAGCCAAGCCCTTGGAGACTAACAAAGTAACACCATGAAAGGACCTAACAACATCAGACATGCCATCAGGGGCTCATTCACCTGCACATCTATCAATGTGATACATGCCATGTGCCAGCAATGCCCTGCTGCCATATACATTGGCCAAACTGGACAGTCTCTACGCAAAAGAATAAATGGACACAAATCTGACATCAGAAATCATAACATTCAAAAAACAGTAGAACACTTCAACCTCTCTGGTCACTCACTAACAGACCTGAAGGTGACAATTTTACAACAGAAAAACTTCAAAAACGGGCTTCAAGGAGAAGCTGCTGAACTGGAATTAATTTGAAAATTGGATACCATTAATTTAGGTTTGAATAGAGACTGGGAGTGGCTGGGTCATTACACAAATTGAATCTATTTCCCCATGTTAAGTATCCTCACACCTTTTTGTTAACTGTCTGATATAGGTTATCTTGACTATCACTATCAAAGTTTTTTTCCTCCTGCTCATCTTAATTAAATAACCTCTTAGAATTGGTTAGACAATTTCCACCTTTTCATGATCTCTGTCTATATCTTCCTACTATATGTTCCATTTGTGGATTGCCACGGAGAGTAGGTGTAAATGTGAACAGCAGGCTGTTATTTACCAGGCTGCTTTGTGGCAATATCGTGTAAGTTCAGAATCCAGGATAGGAAAGAACCACTAAGCAAATTATGGACACAGAAATGAGGAGTAACAATAATGTTTTATTTAAAATTGCTTTACACACCAGCAGAAAATTTAGATTGAAAACAAGTAAACTTATCACAATTTACAATTAATAGGGAAAAACTTAATATGCTTGATAAGTAAAAAGAACTAAAAGGCTAATAATTAAGAAATGACTATAAACAATACCCGCATACAAAGATACATTTAGTAATGATTAATACTTACAAACAATACAAACCAACGCATAACGGCCGGCAAACTTAGGAGCTCTTTGAAAGGGGGGAGCTGAGAGGAAGATTCGAGCTGATCAGACTCGGTTTCAACACGACACTGGACACGCAGAATTCGGATCTCTCCCTCAGCATGTTGCAGGGGAGACAATAAAATAGCCAATTTGACGTCACACTTGTGTGACTAGGAAGGGCCGAAATGGAAGCTGTGTCAATACTTAATTGGCTAAAATCCTGCTCTATATATAAGGTGCGCTGGTATCTTAAAGGCCATTTCCATATTAAAAGTTGTTGTTTTATGCCGATTCTCTCTGTTAGAAAGAGGCTTAAGCAAGACAAATTACATTATTCTTTTGCAAGTCCTTCCTGTTATTTTGTAAAGGAGAGGCCAGGGCAGGGACTAGTGGGGACTTGTTCTTTAGATTACTAACTGTGACACCATTCTATGCATCTGAGAAAGTGAGCTTTAGCCTACAAAAGCTTATGCTTAAATACATGTGTTAGTCTCTAAGGTGCCACAAGTACTCCTGTTCTTTTTGCAATACAAACTAAAACGACTGCTACTCTGAAATTTAAACACACACACACACAGATATTACATATCACCAGAACAGGTTATATTTTTTTGCAAAATAATTAGATCGAATTGACAAAGTACTTCTATAGCAAAACAATTACTAACATTTATACAAGGTGGCACATTTTTGACATTAGCAAAACCATTACCAATGAGGGAGAGAGCAGGAGAGCACATGCAAATTAGAAAACAAATATTAAGACAGTCAAAAACTTGTATTCATATCTGACCTGAAAGTCACTACACAGTGGGGCCTCTATTCTACAGCTTTACTAATTCCTCTGTACGAGGCAGGTTGTGAGGCCCTTGGATCAAAACCCGTCGCTGAGGGGAGGTAATGTTCAAGGGGAAAGAGGGTGACGTCATTGCCCAGCTAACAATGACTCCGAAGACGGGAAGAACTCCTGTTCCAGCACAAGGGCTCGTTCGTACGTGACGCGCTGTGACTCCGGATTTGGGTTCGGATTCTGCCACTCCAGACCCCCTCCTCCATCACGCTCTGGCTCTGCCCCTCCCCAGAGGATCAGCTCCCGAGCTACAACCCAGCCAATGCGCCCCACTGCTCCGCTCTGCTCCCGCGTCCCCCAAATCATCCGCACCTGAGCGCCCGTCCCCCGGCTCGCCTGAGCGCTGGGCTCTCTCCATGCAACCCCCGTTTTGCTCCCTCCACCTCCCTGCCCCACCTGCGCCTCCATCCCCCCCATACGTCATCCCTCCGGCCCGGCCGCAACGCCCCCTCCGGCCCCTCGCTCCGCTCCCCGCGCGGCTCCGGCAGGGCCGGGGCCGGGGCCGGGGCCAGGCTGCGGCTCCCCGGGCCCACCAGGCATGTGCCGAGGTTGCGCGCGCGCGGGGGGGCGGGAGCATGTGCAGAAGCGCGCCGGGTCCCGTCTGAGGCAGGGCAGCTTCTGCTCTGACACCTGCAGCATGTGCCGGGAGCTGCAGCCGCATCAGCAGCCTGCGCGCGGTGCAGCCTCTCGGCTCGCAGTGGGAAGCGGCAGCAGCAGCAGCTCCCTCTCTCTGTCTCTCCCCGGCTTTGCACTCTGTTTCCGTGGGTGCATGGTGACCTTACAGAGTGTGCATTACCTCACAGGTAAATATCAGCTGATCCGCTGTGACAGCAGCAGCAGGAGCAGCAGGAGCAGGAGCAAGCAGCAGCCCACAGAGCCTTTCTGGAGGTAGCAATTCATTCATTCCTTCACTCTTCTTGTCCCTCACCTCTCCCTTCCCTCCCCCTCTCTTCCCATGCAGAAGCCAAAAGGCTTGCAGAGGATGCTGAAGCCTCCATTAAGGATGGTTCCCACCACTGCAAAGAGCCTGAGGAGTGTTTAATACTGGCGGGGGGGATGAAAATTTCTGAGCCAGAGGCGGTTGCTAGTGTTGCAGTGCACTGCGGTGTCAATGGAAATAGCTAAGGGGAAGGATGTGCTGTCCGGGAGAGGGTTATTCAGCCTGTTGCCCACTTAGATATAAATATATTTGGGCTTGACTCATATTTGCATTGGTGCATTGTTATGCATTCGTTTTTCCAATGTATGAAATACCCAAGCTGGAGTTGTCCTGCTACAGAGACAGGGGGATGCCGATACTGAATTCTTGAGGGGGGAAAGAGGGTGATAACTTGGTGTCTGCTATTAAGTAGGTCCTAGCGGAGAGCTCTATTTTTGGTAAGGTTTGGTGGTTATTGGCATTATGCATTTCATTACCAAACATCACCAATATATACATTAATGTGCAGAGAGGGAGAGTGTGTATGTGGGGATGTGGGGGGGGGGGGAGCACAGGGAATTTTTTGTAGGCCTGGGACATATGTTATTTGACTTTTACTTACTTCAGCTTTTCTGTGGGGTTGGGGTTTTTTTGATTATGAAGGTGCACATTGCCGGTCACTGGGCTTTAAACGTACTTGCTGTTCCATTGATGATCCTGGCAGCTGTAAGATGTTTGTATGTGTGTACATACAGGCCAATAGGAAGAGGGAGATATGAATCTAGCTCTGATTAACAAAATTCTAGCATCTTTAAACACCAGCTCTGTATGTTTTTTTCTGTAAATTTAACTTAGTGGAGTCTATGATTTTTATCAAATATATCAGAGAGCACTTTCACAGGTGTGCTATGAAGTATTAGCATCAACTAATTGAAAACTGGCTAAATGGTTGAAATATTCTTAAAAATGCATTATCTTTGTATCTGTAATTCTGTCCACTTACTTGCTAATTCACAAACTTTTTAAATTTGCAATGAATGTCTCATTAACTGCAGAATAGTAGAGGTAACAGAGTCCTGTGGCACCTTAAAGACTAACTATAAAGTATAGAAGCATAAGCTTTCGTGGGCTAATACCCACTTCGTCGGATGCAAGCAGACTAGTGATCATACTATATCATACTACTGTAATAGCATTTATACCATAGCATAGAATAATTAACTAAAAATTAAATTAAACTTTTAGAGGTATTGTGGTCAAATGAACCTTATAATTGTGCATAGGAATTCATTTATTAACATATGGAATGGTTCAGATGGAGTTTAAGCATGGGGTATGAATAAATGTCACTTGATAAATCCTGGTATTTATTAATGACCTAGAAGGCTTTGAAGTGAGAGGTTCATGAAATAGAAAGTGTTGAAACAACATCATAAGCTTATTATTTCTAGACTTTCAATCCTGTCTCAAACTCAAAGTTGTATAAGTTACTGTTCTCTTTTGAAACTTAGCTGCCTTTTTCCTTATTATTCCAGTATTGGAGATGGTTGTGTGTATATATATATTTATTTAAAGGAAAATGTTTTCAACTTTAACTCTTTCATTGCTGTAGAATCCAACAATATTTTTCCAAGCTTTCAGTTGAATGTTAGCATATGTCGCATATGTATCACCAGCACCACTGGACAAACACATTATGGGATCTGTCACACTTTTGGCCCCCACACTATTCACTAATGAAGTGCTAAAAAGTGTAAAAAATTAGTGGTGTACTTTAAAATAAAATGTGACCTGTTGACAGACGATGTTAGTGTGTGTTCAAATTCAGCTTCATAACTTATGGCTTTGTATTACCTCTTCAGTGATAACCACTGTCAACTCTTAGAGCTTGATCCTGCTCCCATTAAAGTTAATGGCAAAATTCCCATATCTACCCAATATCAGAACGGAATGCAGTTGGTAGTGTTTATTGTTTTACCATAAGACCAGAATTTATGGTCAAGTTATTATTATGATTGCAATTTTAAAATATGAAAATGAATTCTTCATGTCTATAAAAAGCAACGTATAAAGTACAAAATTCTGTACTGACCCATTAGAGAGAGATTTAATTATAAACAAAATAAGTAGCTACACTCATGCAAGAATAGGAATAAATACAAAATTAGCCCTCACCCACTGTCTGAGCACATACATTATGAATATGACACTGTATGCGGCCCTCCCAATTGCGTCTCAGTGTAATTTGCTCCATGTACAGTTTTTTGTGTGCTATAATGTATACTGATGATAGTCTTCATCAACTTATGCATACGTAAACATTCTTGATTCTGCTCTGACTTATAACCGTATCAGGCCCTGATCCTAGAAGGAGATATGCTGGTGACACCCACATGGAATCCTATTGATTTCACAACCTAAAAACTGCTAACAAAACGAGAGAGGTTTTGGGAATCTATTAGAGGGCAAATTTATCAATTTTTTTAGAAGAAAAACAAGGGGACTTGTTTGTCTTTGAGGCCTTTGTTCTTCACAGTTATTTTCCACTGAATTTTATTTGTGCATTGTAAAAGCCTGTACAGCTGATTTTTCCCCTCATACCAGTTTACACAAGCATAAAATTCTCTTGACTTCCATATATAAAGGTCAGCACTTGCACATCTGTTTCCAGGATCAGAGCCTTAATCAGCCTCACTGCAATGAAGTCAGTGGAAATACACTGGTATAAAATTGGTGTGAGCGGAGAATCAGCTCCATAATCTTTTACACTTGTACAGTTGAAAGTCCGAAGGAATTAATTGTGAGGAACAAAGGCCAAACAAACAAACACATGACCATGTCCTTCTTTAAAAAGTTTAATAAATTTCCATCTAACAGCTGTCCAGAAAGTTTCTCTTTTATTTTCAGCAGTTTTCTGGACTACAGTCTTGGAGTTCACATTGTTCTGGAACAACTTTTTGTTTAAACTGATTAAGCTCTGTGCCCTTAATTTTGTGGTGTTAAGCATAACTTGCACACTCATTATTAACAGTTGGCAAAGACTGTTTTTCTTTAAAAAGGCTGCCTAAGTGTACTGCCAAGTGTAGCATGGTAAATCCTAATGACTATGTTTTAAACTATTGTTTTTTACATTAATTATATAAGTCCCCACCCACTCAGCACAGTTACAAAATGTAAGTATTGTGGACTGTTACAGACTGATTAATTGTGCTATGAGATTTAACTAGTCATTAATGTGGGCTACTCAGTTCATGACTAGCTGTGTGGGGTACTACATGAGTGTTTTTACCAGCTTGTCTGTGTGTGTGTGTGTGTGTGTGGATCTTGGGTTTGAGTTGCACAGGCATAAAACTGGAGAGATGAGTCAGGCCCCTTACATTTACATTTCATATTATGTGGTATGTATATACTGTGTGTATGACATTCGTTATGAATCCTGTCTACTGACAGGACCAATCGCATCCTGCTCCAAAAGACTGTGACTCTGGGCAATGTGCGTGACATTGTGGCTGGCTTTGCGCAAATGGGCTTCCCTAATTGCTGAAGGGTATAGATGGCACATGTATTCCAACTCTGGCTCCAGACCACCTAGCCACCACATACATTAATAGGAAGGAGTATTTCTCTATGGTTCTCCAGGCACTTGTGGATCACCCTGGGCATTTCACAGACATTAACGTAGGCTGGTCTGGGAGGTTGATAGGCGTGTGTTGGCAGTGTCTGGGGGTGCATGGGAAAGAGTTTTACAGCAGCTGCAGGGTGGGGTGGGCACAGAGCTGTTTAGTTTGCAATGCTAGTGGCGCCTGGAGCACGTCCACTTGGCGCTCCATAACGTTTAAGAGCTGCTTCATTCTAGTGCGCCACATTCTCCTTTCGGTCCCTCTTGTCACTGGCCTGCCACTCCTTCAATTCCTGTTTTTCAGCTGCGGAGTGCATCATAAACCTCACGCAGAAGGTCCTCTTTAGTTCTTCGTGGCCGCTTCCTAATTCTGCACAGCCGTTCAGCCGCTGATAACAAAGAGGGAGGCAACATTTTACAATAGTAGTATTGTTTGCAACACAGTGATTCAGTGATTTAAAACACAGCCAGTGATTTAAAATACAGCCAGTACACTCACACCTGGCACTAACTGGCTGACCTGAGGCAAGCACACATGAGCCACAAAACAGTGAGTAGCCTCAGGGACAGGGAAAATCAAGATTCCTGGACCCCACTGTACACTGGGCACATGACTCTTGGGGAGAGCCAGCACTGTAGCGGGGGGCTGATAATCATTCCTATGTCCACATTTTCCACAGGCTATGTTCATTATGGAAGATATCTCACTGCTGAGGGTGAGCAGGAAATCAAGGGAGGGTCTTATCTAAGACTGCGACTTCTGCCCTGGCCCTTATGCGGCTCACCTTTTTGCAGCAATAGTCTCTTCCCCCCCCCCCCCCCCCCGCCAAGTTATGACAGAGCAGTGTGGGAAAGTTGCCCTTAATGGGGAAAGAAACAAAGCAGCTCTGCCAAAGAATCTGTGGCAGCGGATTGCCCAGTATCTCCATGAGAGTTTCCTGGAGATCTGAGGCAGATTCCCATGAAGTGCATCATACAGACACAAGCCTGCTTTCTGCAACTCTCCTGCCACCAACTAGCTTCAATGATTCCCAAAATCAAATCCACTTACCAGGGGCCTCCTCTCCTGTTTGTGCTTTGCCAAGATCCAACAGGTATGAGTGGCTAGCCTCCTTTGGGGTAGAGAAGAGCTCAAGGCTGCTTACATCTCTGATCTCTGCATCTGGGTCCCTGTAGCAGGGCGGCGACTCACCCCACGGTACCTCCTGCTGGTCTGTCCAGGGAATTAGCTCTCCAGCCTCTGGAGCGCCCTCTGCAGCCTGATGTCCTGCTTTCTGCTGGTCCCGTGTCCCTCCCAGGCCCCGGTGCCCTCTTACCGAGGGAGCTGCACCCCTGCGGTACCCTCCCAGTCTCAGAGTCTCCCCTTCCCAGGGAACCCCCACCCTCTATTCCCACCTTTCCTCAGTCTAGGAAACTGCCAGTCACCACTTGCCCCCATTCTCTGAGGCAGACTGCAGTATCATTGCCATTCATCACCGGCAAGGAGGGTTTGGTCTGCTGCTGCTTCAGCTCTGGGCTGTCCCCTGCAACCTCAGTACCCTTTGTTGGGCCTTCACCTAGGCCCTGCAGCCTGGGGGTTTCCAGGCCAGAGCTTCCCCAAGCGCCTCTTGCCTTGCCCCAGCCCTGCTTCACTCTAGGTACCTTGTCAAGCTCCCCCAGCAGCCAGGCCAATCTGCCTCTAAAGCCAGAGGAGACTGTCTCTGTTCACCAAATTGAGTCCTTTTATCAGGGCCAGCTGAGCCCTAATTGAACCAGCCACAGCTGTGGCTGCTCTGTCCAATCAGGCTGGAGCTTGTTTGCTCCCAGCCACAACCCTTTCCTCGGCTGTTTCCCCAGGAGTGGGGCAGCCGCCCCACTAGAGTCCCCCTCCACATCCTCTTCTAAGATTTCCTCCTTCTGGTTCAGTCCATTCTTGACTGGCATGCAGTGGAGGTGGGGTTGCCACCGAGTATTGTGTCCAGCTCTTTGTAGAATCAGTAGCTCGTGGGCGTAGCAGGAGAGTGGTGATTTACCTCCCATGCCTTGTGGTAGGCATTCCACAGCTCCTTCACTTTGATCCTGTACTGCAGTGTGTCTCGGTCATGGCCCCTTTCTGTCATGCATCATGAAATCTGTCTGTAGGTATCATAATTCCTATGGTTGGATTACAGCTGGGACTGGACAGCCTCCTCTGCCCAAATGCTGATGAGGTGCAGCAGTTTGGCATTGCTCCAAGCAGGAGATCGCCTGGTGCGTGGAGCAGGCATGGCCACCTGGAAAGATGCGCTGAGACCACAGCACGTGTCACTGAGCAAACAGGAAGGGGACTTTCAAAATTCCAAAGGAATATACAGGGTGGGGAGTATGGTTGGTCACCTGAGGGCAGGGCAGGAGAGTTCAAACCGATGACCAGAGAGGCAAGAAGAGGCATTGTGGGACACCTCCCTGAGGCCAATTGCAGTGCTGTAATTGATGAGGGTGTCTACACTGGCACTGCGGCGCTGTAGCTCAGGTGCAGAAAGCCTCTTGTTGTGGTGATTTTTTTAGAGCACGGCAACAGCACAATTATTGTGCACTAAGTGGCTTGGCAGAGTGTACAGCTCGGGAGTTACAGCGCAGAAAGCTGCTTTACTGTGCAGAAACTTGCCAGTGTAGACAAGGGCTAAGTACTAAAATTATTTTTAAAGATTATCTTGTGGCATATAGTGGTGGTGATGGGAGTGTTAAGGGAGTTCCACAGAAGTAAAGTAGGAAGGTTAGGTTGGAATTTACTTGGATAGTGTCCTAGAATTTTCTCCCTCACAATGTTTAAAAACAAATTTGATCTAAAAAACACTGAAATTTTTCTGTTCTCTTGGTCCTGGCAAATTCTGGCTTGGTTTTGTTGTCCAAAATGGTAGCAATGATTAAATGACGATGTGACATCAGCTTCTAGAAACTTTTGTGATGTAAGAATCATAATATAAAATACTCCTGACCGGATGAGAATTAAGTGAAGAAAGGAAATCCCTTTGCATTACACAGGGATTTTTAAATTTCTCAGGCATTGCTTCCCTATTACTAAACCCCATAACTGTGGAGTCCAGTTTTTGGTTTAAGTTAGTATAGCTGGTAAAACCCTGCTGGAAGTAACTTTGGCCATGTCACTTTAAATTAACAGCCTGATTTTCTTCCCTGCCTTTGGGCCTGCTGGGGATATAGCAGCTGCTAAGTTAGTGCCAAAACTGGCTCATCCCGTTTATGGGTGAATAGCTCCATTGAAGACTCTTAGAAACTTGGAGCCATTCATCTTGGTGTGTGCAGGAGAGGAGAACTGCTTTTGAACGACACTAACTCCAACAAGGAGCGTGGGTGAGAGCTGTTTCTTATTCTCTTTGCCCACAGAGGAAGAGAAGAGCCACCATGACAAGTGGTTGTGAGACAGCCTCCTGCCTTATGGTGGTGGAAGAGAGATAAAAGTAGAAAACAAACAATGTAACACTTTCTGGTGTGCCCTTAAAAACCAAACCAGAAACCATCTTTTTCTTCAAACTTCAAACACTAAAAAATGTGTGAAAAATAAAGACCAGATTTAATTAAAGAAAGAGTGGATCATAGGAGCAACTCCTGTAATGTGCTCTCTTCCTGCACATGATTTGGGATGAAATCGAGTTCTGCATGATTCAAACTCCAGACTCATGGAATAACTTTGGCCTTCTCCCTTTCCTTTTCCTGCATTAAGCACAAAATTGATCACCTTAGCATATGCATGCATGAAAGATGATGATGGGCTCAAGCTAACTCATGCAAGTAATTGTATGCCCTTGTGTCTCATTAAACTGCTCTTTATGATAATGGTCCATGTGTATTGAGCTTTGTCAAATCACATACAGTAGAACCTCAGAGTTATGAACTGACCAATAAACCACATACCTCATTTGGAATCGAAGTACACAATCAGGCAGCACCAGAGACAAAAAACAAACAAACAGGTGTTCACTTGGCACTGTTGTAGCCGGCGTTGCAAAGTAATTGTGCCAGGTACGCTAAACAGTCATATGCCCCTTCATACTTCTACCACCATTCCAGGGAACATGCTTCCATGCTGATGACGGGTTCTACTCAATAACATTCAAAAACAGTGCAGACTGTTGCATGTTCATTTTTATCATCTGAGTCAAATGCTACCAACAGAAGGTTGATTATCTTTTTTTGGTGGTTTGGGTTCTGTAGTTTCTGAATCGGAGTGTTGCTCTTTTAAGACTTCTAACAGCATGTTCCACACCTCGTAACTCTCAGATTTTGGAACGCACTTCAGATTCTTAAACCTTGGGCCGAGTGCTGTAGCTATCGTTAGAAATCTCTTATTGGTACTTTTGTTGCGTTTTGTCAAATCTGCAGTGAAAGTTTTCTTAAACCAAACAACATATGCTGAGTCGTTGGTATTCGCCCAAATGTTCTGAAGGAACTCAAATGTGTAAATGCAGGACTACTATCATTTAAATCAACTTCTGTACCAAAAGACTGGAGGATAGCTAATGTGACACCAATTTTTAAAAAGGGCTCCAGAGGTGACCCTGGCAATTAAGGGCGGGTAAGCCTGGTTTCAGTACTGGGCAAACTGCTTGAAACTATAAGAAAAAACAAAATTGTCAGACACGTAGATTAATGTAATTTGTTGGGGAAGAGGCAACATGGTTTTTGTAAAGAGAAATTGTCTCACCAATCTACTAGAATTCTTTGGGGGGTCAACAAGCATGTGGACAAGGAAGATCCAGTGAATATAGTGTACAGTAAACCCTCGATTTAACGGACCTCGATTTAACGGACTTCGGATGCAACGGACAAAATTTCTAAGCAAGTCTGAGGCATCCGAAATCCATTTGTTGAGGGCTGGCTGCCGGCTCCCGGCTGCCGCCCGGGTCACGCCAGCGGGCAGACTGGCTACCGGTTCCCGGCTCCCGCCTGCGGGCTGGCTGGCTGCCGGCTCCCGCCCGGCTCCCGCCTGCAGGCGGGCTGCTGGCTCCCGCCCGTGGGCGGGCTGCTGGCTCCTGGCTCCCGCCCGAGTCCCGCCTCTGGGCGGGCTGGCTGCCGGCTCCCGGCTCCCGCCCGAGTCCCGCCTGCGGGCGGGCTGGCTGACGGGTCCCGGCTGCCACCCGGGTCCCAGCAGCGGGTGGGCTGCGGAGCTGCTGCCCCAGCCCTGTGGCGGTCGGGCTGCTGCTCCAACAGCTCGTTGTTTTTTTTTAATTAAATAACGGACTTTCTGATTTAACGGACACCCCCTCGCCCGAATTAGTCCGTTAAATCGAGGTTTTACTGTATTTAGATTTTCAGAAAGCCTTAGATAGGGTCTCTCACCCCAAAGGCTCTTAAGCAAAGTAAACAGTCATGAGATAAGAGGGAGAGTTCTCTTATGGATTGGTAACTGGTTAAAAGATAGGAAACAAAGGGTAGGAATAAATGGTCAGTTTTCAGAATGGAGAGAGGTAAATAGTGGTGTCCCCCAGGGGTCTGTACTGGGCCAGTCCTATTTAACATATTGAGAAATGATCTGGGAAAAGGGGTGAACAGTGAGGTGGCATAATTTGCAGATGATACAAAACTATTCAAGATAGTTAAATTCTAGGCAGACTACGAAGAGGTACAAAAGTATCTCTCAAAACTGGGTGAGTGGGCAACAAAATGGCAGATGAAATTCAATGTTGATAAATGCAAAGCAATGGGTCTAAATGAGCTGTTGCCACTCAAGAAAGAGATCTTAGAGTCATGGTGGATAGTTTTTGAAAACATCCACTCAGTGTGCAGTGGCAGTCAAAAAAGCGATCAGAATGTTGGGAATCATTAAGAAAAAGATAATAAGATAGACAATATCATATTGCCTCTATATAAATCCATGGTACGCCCATATCTTGAATACAACATGCAGATGTGGTCACCCCATCTCAAAAAAGATAGATAGGAATTGGAAAAGGTTCAGAAGAGATCAACAAAAATGATTAGGAGTATGGAACGACTTCTATATGAGGAGAGATTAATCAGGCTGGGACTTTACAGCTTGGAAAAGAGACCACTAAGGGGAGATATGATAGAGGTTTATAAAATCATGACTGGTGTGGAGAAAGTAAATTAGGAAGTGTTATTTATTTCTTCTCATAACACAAGAACTAGGGGCCAGCAAATGAAATTAATAGGCAGCAGGTTTAAACAAACAAAAGGAAGTGTTTTTTCACAGAACACACAGTTAACCTGTGGAATTCCTTGCCAGAGGATGTTGTGAAGGCCAAGACTATAAGAGGGTTAATTTGTAGAGGATAGGTCTATCAATGGCTATTAGCCAGGATGGGCAGGGGTGGTGTCCTTAGCTTCTGTTTGCCAGAGGCTGGGAATGGGTGACGGGATGGATAACTTGATGATTATCTGTTCTGGTCATTCCCTCTCGGGCACCTGGCATTGGCCACTGTTGGAAGACAGGATACTGGGCTAGATGGATCTTTGGTCTGACCCAGTATGGCTGTTCCTATATTCTTATGAGACTGCCATAACACGAAATATGTAGCAGAATGTACATAAAATCACAGAGCAGGAGACATACACTTCTCCCTCAAGGAGATCAGTCATAAATTTAATTAATGAATTATTTTTTTAACGAATGTTATCAGCATGGAAGCATGTCCTGTGGAAAGGTGGCCGAAGCATGCAGTGGCATATGCATGCTTAGCATATTTAGCATGTAAATACTTTGCAATGCCAGCTACAAAAGTGCTATGTGAATACCTGTTCTCACTGTCAGGTGACATTGTAAATGAGAAGTGGGCAGTATTATCTCCTGTAAATGTAAACAAACTTGTTTGTTTTAGTGATTGGCTGAACAAGGAGTAGGACTCTGTAGATTTGTAGGCACTAAAATTTTACATTGTTTTGGTTTTGAGTGCAGGTATGTAATGAAAAAAAATCTACATTTGTAAATTGCACTTTCACGATAAAGAGATTGCACTACAATACTTGTTATGAGATTAACTGAAATATACTGTTTCTTTTGGTTATATTTTTTAAAGTGTAAATAGATGTAATAAAAATAATATAAAGTGAGCATGGTACACTTTGTATTCTGTGTTGTAATTGAAATCAATATATTTGAAAATGTAGAGAAACTGCAAAAAATATTTATAATAAATGTATTCTCTTATTGTTTAACAATATGATTAGAACTGTGATTAATCACGATTAATATTTTTTCATCTCACGATTAATTGCGATTATTTTTTAAAATAGTTTGACAGCCATAGTTTATTTCTCTATAAAGGGATTACTTTCTCTCAAAAATGGTGTAGTTAGTGGTGTATTTGTTTTGCCACTAAATCATTTCCTACTGTAACCACAGCAATGCAGTATGCCTTGATTCCAAGCAGAAGTGCCTGTAAACTCTCCTCTTTTCTTTCACTCTTGAAATATTCTTTGAATGGGTTGAGTGTCAACAAGTGCGATCATGTGGCGTGGTGCACAAGGTTCAGTTGTGTTGCCGAGGAATGCCTCTCTAAAGAAAGAGATGGCTGTTGGCTGCTCATCAAAGCCCATCCTGGTTTGGCAGTTGTGCTTTACTGAAATGGTCCAACCAACTTGTCAGTGGGCAGAGTGCCATCCAGAGAGATGTTAGTGCAGGGGTCGGCACCCTTTCAGAAGTGGTGTACTGAGTCTTCATTTATTCACTCTAATTTAACGGTTTGGTGCCGGTAATACATTTTAATGTTTTTAGAAGGTCTCAAGTAAATAAAGTTTTTTAAATGTTTAAGAAACTTCATTTAAAATTAAATGAAAATAGAACCCTCCAGACAAGTTTGCCCACCCCTGGTCTAGATCTTCAAATGCCTTTAGGCACTGAACTTCCATTGATTTTAATGGCAGTTAGGCATCTAAACACCAGTGAGGATTGGGACCCTAGGTCCTAAGTTCCACTGATATCAGTGAGACTTAGAAATCTAAATCACTTTTGAAAATGGGACTTCTGCTCCTTGGTCACATGAGTGCTTTTGAAAGTTTTACCCAAAGTCAGCCTGCGCATTTTTGAGTGGTTCTGCAAACAAATATATTTCTATGTGCTTTCCCAAAACTTGCAAACAACTCTTCTCCACTATGATCACACCACTATATACGGGTTTGGCCTAAGAATTTGGATGAGTTACTAAAGTAATTGTGTGGGTTACACCCCAAAATGAATAGTGTTTATATAAAAGTAATGTGTGTGTGAGAAAGAGATGACTTGTTCTGCCACGGTGCAGCCCAGATGCTTTTATTGGGGTACATATGTAGTTGCTGATATTTTAAAAATTTCTACAATGGACAGTTGTTAAAACACATTTGTGCATGTGTGTCTGGAAACCACTAAGCCCCATCCATATGGATGCTAGTGAATTTTAGCATGTGTATAGGTTATGCAAACATTAGGCATAATCATCACTGACCCCTCTTCTGAGGTAAATGTTTGTCCCTCCATCTTAAAATGGGGATAACAAGACATAAAAGTTAAGGACTTGAGGGAGTGCTTATGAGAGCAGGGCTTAAAGTGCAGCAGTCCCTGAGTCCTGTGCCTAATCTACTAGATCAATGGTATGGACCTGCCTATCCTTGTGCCAGAGACCACACTGGCGGCTTGGTAGAAGATCCAGCCCTCCTGCTGGGAGAAAGCAGGAAGGCCACAACAAGCTATCAGCTGCACACTGCCCCCAGATTGATCTGGGATCATCCCAGAACTCTGATGGGCCTGTGACCATAGTGTGCACTGGCCCTAAAGGTATCTGTATAAGCTGTGATCCTTAGGCAAAATCAGTGACAAGTTTTGAACTCTAGAATTCGTTGCAAACCTTTCCACGGCTATCTTCACAACAAAAAAGCCATCAAATATCCTCTGTCTTTCAGAATGAAAGCTGAGATTCTCCATTATATTTCTAGGCCCAGAAGATTCAGGGGGACCCATGGCTGCTGGTTTCATGGGTCCAAAGTCAGGCTCTCTAATCACGAAGATAGGATGAGCTGTTTTGGAGTAGCAAGCTCTCTCTCCAAGTCTTGGGGGTAAACTGCATCTGTGTGATCCGAGGTAACCCTTTCTGTTTAAACGGACGATGTGGCAGCATTCTGTGTGGTTCCGGAAGCCAGACCAGCAGTTGCAGTCGTCTTTGTCTGAACAAACAGAAGCTTTGCAAGCCAGTTTATAAAGCCAGAACACATCTAGGCCGGTATGTTTCGGCCTTCAGTGGAGGATCAGGCCTTTGATGGAAGGTGATAATTTTCTCCATTCATCAGTAGTGGCATGGAAGCATTGGTTACCAATAGAAATTATGCATTATGTCTAATGCATTGAAAACTAAAATGAAATAACCACATTTTTGTCTGAATTCAGTGCATTATACAATGTCTGACATAGGCATTGTTATTGATGCAGTAAGATTTTATATAACTCTTCTTTTAATCTTTCAGACACATTCATCATGTGGTTCTGTTCTTTTATTTATTAAAAAAACATGTGCGCGCTCACACACACACTCACACACACAGTACCTCTGGACAGCAATAACGACACATCAAGAACAGGCAGTATAATTGTGGTATGCATGTTAAGGGAAGTTATACAGCTTTAAATTTGGTGCATAAAGATTCTGCATTTCCCTGCGTCTTTCATCACCACTCATTGGCCTAATTGCTAATGTTCCCTTGTGGGGAGTACAGGAGGATCACATTTGTGGTTCCTGCACTTAGTCTTTCCTCAGCAAACCTGGGAGCTTACCATCCTATAATTTTTTCAGTTTTCCTATCAGTTTCATTCAGCTGCTCCTGGTGGCATTTCTAGGGAAGAGCTTTGTTTAGTAACCACAGGCATAATCCTAAAAGGCTGTGTGAGGGGTAAGAGAAGAGAAAGACAGGTGGGAGGGTGAGATGTTAGAAGAGGAAACTGACTGTAGAAGACTAAAAACAAGGATAACGGAATCTGCGCTGGAGAGGGAAGGCAGAAGGAATGGTAGAGGGAAAGAGAAGGGAGACACAAAACAACCACAAAACTAAATGGAGAGAGAATGAGGGGAGACAGACAAGAGGCTCATAAAATGAGTAAAGCCTGGTGACAATGAATACTAATGTGAACCCAAACTTGGTTCCATTCTCTATAGGGCCTAATCCTACAAAGAATTTCTTAGGTGAGTAGTGGCATTACGTTGACTGGAACTACTTGCCTGAGAAAGGGTTACTCCCTTGAGGGAAAGCTTCAGAGAGTCATGCCCAAAGTGAACAGTCACAGAGATTTAAGCTGTGTTTGCTTATGTCTGCAACTAGAGTGTTGATTTCCTTTTCATTACTAAATACATGGAGGTAACGATATATTTGTCCTTAGCTAAATGCTGGAATTAAAGAGGGAAAATACTTTGCTACATAGTTAGGGGCTGAAGACAGACACATCATTGAAATTTGGATCGCATCTTATTACACTCCAAATAACACCCTGCAAAGAGAGGTGATAGAAAATTAAAATACTTTAATATCTGAAGGTATTTCTTCTGCAATCCCTGCTTGAGTGAGCAGATAGAAGGAGAGTTAAAAGGGATCAATATGCTGGAGATCTTCACCAGTTTATTCCAAGCTGACACTTTGTTATCAGCTTCTCTCTTCCAGCTTCTTCCCTAGCTTCTATTAACAATATTCACATTAAAACTGAGACACTGCCATAGATGATGGTGTGTAAAGATTGTTTGCTTTACTAAGGTAAACAATAATTGTTCCGCAGCATTAATAATTGAATGTGCAGCTACTTAGTACGTTTATATGTGCTGAGATTAGCAATTCCTTTTTCACACACTTAAATGCACAATACATCTTGTGACAAATACATTTTATATGTCCCAGACTAATCCCCGTATTTTGTTTTAGCAGGAAATGCTACATTTTTTATTACTGATCTGCTAAGAGCACAATATCTTTTCTTTTGTGGTTCAGGACCTTTATTATTTCCTTTCAAAGTGTTAAAACGCATGTTGCAGCACTGCATACAATTCTTACTATTTGTCGTGTGTAATCAGTCTGTTGATGGTCTGGTTGACTATCAGAATAAAACACTGCAGCCATCTTAACCCTAAACACTACTTCAGATAATTAATGTATGTTAAGAGCTTAGTGAAGCAATGTGCTAAGTTATGATGAATGCAACACCTTAGTATGGGAACATACTGTGTGTCCTTCTATCATAAAAAGGCGCTGCCTGTGCTATAGATCTTATGAGGAATTTGTAGAGATGCTTGAAAGGATAAAACACTGTATAAATTCCTCAGGATCAAAGAGAAATCTCATTCAGGGTGAAATGGGGAGCTTAGCCCAGCGGTAGCTTAACCGTACATGACAGATCCAGTGCTAAGTCCTGAACCATTAGTGCACCTGCCTGTGGAGCTCAACAAGAAGCCCAATGGAAGAACTAGGAGAAAGCCTTGCAGAACTCCATCTTTTCAGGTTCGGAGAGAGGCAACTGTGTGCCCTACATGTGGTTCTGATCCTGCTGGCAGAGGAAGTATAGGGGGAGGAGAGGTTTAACTCCTTTGTGTAACTATGGGTTGTGATGTATTTTCTGTGAGAATTACTTTTAATCAGATGAATACACATTTTGATATGATACGCCTGAGGTAAGTCCGGGACAGCGGGTGTATTCTTTTAAAATAGGGACATGGAATACAAGGCATGGGTAGTACTTTTGAGAGGTGGTGCTTTGGGCAACCAGAGCAACATCAAGTGCATAGGGACAGCATCACCAACTCTAAAGACTTCAAAAATCATGAGTTAGATCTCCCAAAAAATCATGAAACGGTCTTAAAAATAATGAATCTTGGCCTGAGTCTGCCTTATGGTGTTTTCACTTTTAGGGGAAGCTGCCGACCCATGACCTGTGTTTAATCATTTCAGCTTCAAAAGTCAAATTTAAATACACAAACAATTCAGCCTTCCCTGTTTACTGCTCTGTTATCCTATCCTATCTTATCCTATCCCTTGGGACATGGGGAGCTGCCTTTCTGCCCCTCTGTCTAGCTTTGCAGAAGAGGCAGCTGGCCCATTCACATCCTACCTCCATGTTCCCCCCAGTTTCCTGGCCTGCACCTCACACTCATTCACTGGCACGCTCCTCCGGCACATTTTCCTTCACCAAAACATTCCAGACAGAACTAGAGATGAAGGAAGCCCAGCAGCATATTCACACAGAAACCAAACAGCTAAACAAAGAGGATGATGAAGTGATTGTCCCTGCTGGAAAATTTGCTGTGTTTTTCTGTAATCCCAGTACAGCACCTGGACCCAGTCACCCCCCACCCCCCCCAGCTTCCCCTGCAGCTCTCTGTCACCCCCACCCATCCTAACTTCCCACCCAGATATCCTCAGCAACCAAGCACTCCCCCCTGAGCCCCACACCAGATCCCCTTCCTGGTGCATCCAGCTCTCCCCTACTTCCCCTCCCACCTCACCCATCATGCCGAATTTTGTACAGCTCAGTGTTTTACTTCCAACACAGCTTTGAGGCAGCATGTGGTGAAGTTAAATTGACGTGCATGGTTACATGCAAATTGTTCGCAAAGATGCAAATCATCGAATAAAATAACTTGCATAAAATCTCCCATAGAGTAGCACACACCTTGGCAGCTGTGGCAGTGTGCTGTTGTTGTAGGAGACGTGCCGGGATAGCCTCTGTGTTACGCTGAGGCAAGGAATTACACAGACGCATTTTAGCAGTCTTAGTGACAGAAATCACAGGGAAACTGGACAGTGTTTCAGACTATTTATCAAAGATTTGCAGTTGCCATTTCGAGAAAGATGAACAGTTTAAAGTTAGAAAATGTAATTTAATGTTAAATAACATTAATATAGAGACAGTGAGCTAAATGCAACCTAAGTAAATGGTATTCTGTACAAACACTGCTCAATGAAGTTGCACATGCTTATGGGGCCTCAGATTGGACTTTTGGATCTTACTAGTTTGTGTGGGCTTCCAGTTTTGTTTGTAAGTGAGAGAGGGGCATGGATTTATATTTGTATTTTGAGGCTAAAGTAAAGGTTACATCAAGTTTAAGGGTAACTTCTTAGCTTTTTTACTGTTTTGTTTTTTGCTTTTTTTTAAAAAAAAAAGTCTGTGCAATAATGTATATTGAGCATTCACAGGAGATTTAAAATGACTGTTATTTTGTCTTAGAGTCAGTATCATCCAGTTTCAAGGACATGATCTAATGCAGTCCTTTAGATCTTCTCTTATTTAAGAAGGCCTCAGGACATTTTGCATCCCACCAAGACACACACGTTAGCTGTTCTTTTAACAGGGAGTACAGCGAGACCCATTTCTTCATGTGTGTGCTATTTTGGTGACCTGTTTATAGTCATGGATGCATTAGAAATACATGAAGAGTCATATTAGTGACCAGACAGCAAATGTGAAAGATTGGGATGGGGCGAGGGGTAAGAGGAACCTATATAAGAAAAAGACCCAAAAATCGGGACCATCTCTATAAAATTAGGACATCTGGTCACCCTAAATCATATATGCAATTAAGTATGTAATTTAGAAACACATTAGTTCTGTCCAAACACGATGGCAGTAGAAACAAGTTAGAGTTGCCAGGTGTCTGGTTTTCGACCGGAAAGCCCAATAAAAAAGGGGACCTGGCAGCATCCAGTTAGGTGTACCAACCAGACACCAGAAGTCCAGTTACCACAGGTGAGGGAGAGTGGGGAGGTGCTGGGTCATCAACCCGCACCAGCCTCTGCTCACCTGGGGCCACCTCCTACCTGTATCTTGTGGGCAGACAGGCATCAGGCTCTGTATCAGGCTGCAGCTCTGATCCCAGCCCCAGCGCAGAGGGAGCCCAGCTCGTGGGGAATGGGGGGCGGAAGGGAAGAGGAGGAGAGGATCAAGCGACAGATGTAGGGGAGAGAGGACCAAGTGTGGAATGAGGCCTTGGGGAGAAGAGGTGGACAACGCATGGAGCCTGGGGGAGAAGAGGCAGGGCCGCGGGATCTGATTTTCAAAAAGTAGTAAGTTGGTAACCCTAGAATTAATGCTAACAGAAACCTTAATATTCCTGCTCTGCGAGTGGATAAAGTGTCTTGTTTGTTTCTTCAAAACTAAGTGGAAATTTTTAAAATGTAAATTATGGTCACTCTGGTGACAGGTTTTTGCCTAAAAGTTTCTGTTCCTAATGATCAACTCTTGGGGAGATTTGTCTTTGAAACCTGAATTTCCCTTCCATGAACTGACATGCATTTTGCAAGACCTTCAAATTCAATAGAACAAAAGCAGAAATCTGCTGCAAAACATACTCAATGGTCATGGTTATTTAGAACTGACCAGACGCTTTAATTTCATGCACTGGTGTTCTTCAAATTGAAAACCCCGAAACTGCCATGCAGGGCAGTAATCAGGCAGAGCATGTTTTGGTGAATCCTTGGTCATGCTGAGTAATGTAGCTTTGCCAGAGAGAACAGGACACAGATGCATCATTACTTCAACTTGAGCAGATTGTTTAATCAATTTTGTCTTAATGAATCCAGAGTTTATTCCAATATGTGCTCTTGATGACAGTGTTGTCACAGGTATGGGTAATCAGACATTGAAACAAATGCCACCGCATTTAGTTTTGTGTGCATATATCGGTACAAATGGAAGGTTGTGTACAGGTATCTGGGTGACTGTGTTGAGTATGTGCATAAATCCTTGGTGTATTAAATCAAAGTTATATAGTCCTACTGCAGTGTTTATCTGAAACACCGCACCCTCTTATCAGAAGATGATCTTGGTAGGAAAGGATTCATTAGGGTCTGCTGTCCCAAGGGCACAAGTGTTCACTGTCCCACTCAAATGGAAGGAAGGTGGTAAGGGCTGATTAGGGAAAGAAGATCAAAGACTTGCACTGAGCAGTCCTGAGCTAGGAGCCCTAAGAGCAGCCAAGTCTGGGAGAAGGCTTGACCTGAACTTTGACATTGTTAATTTTTTTAATACAGTAAAACCTCCATTTAACGGACTAATTCGGGCGAGGGGGTGTCCGTTAAATCAAAAAGTCCATTATTTAATAATTTTTTAAAAAATGAGCTGTCGGAGCAGCAGCTCGCCCGCCACAGGGTCAGGGCGGCAGCTCCGCAGCCCGCCTGGTGCTGTGACCCGGGCGGCAGCCAGGAGCCGGCATCCAGCCCGCCCGCAGCTGGGACCCCGGTGGGAGCCAGCAGCCAGCCCGCACGGGTCCCGGCTCCCGGGACCCGCCAGCCAACCCTGCCGCTGCTGTGACCCGGGCGGCAGCCAGCCCGCCCGCGGCTGGGACCCCGGCAGCAGCCGGCAGCCAGCCCGTATGGGTCCTGGCTCCCGGGACCCGCCAGCCAACCCGCCCGCTGCCTGGACCCGGGCGGCAGCCAGGAGCCGGCAGCCAGCCCGCCTGCTGCCTGGACCCGGGCGGCAGCCAGGAGCCGGCAGCCAGCCCGCCTGCTGCCTGGACCCGGGCGGCAGCCAGGAGCCGGCAGCCAGCCCGCCTGCTGCCTGGACCCGGGCGGCAGCCGGAAGCCAGCAGCCAGCCCGCCAGAAATGGATCAGGAATGCATCAGACTTGCTCAGAAATTTTGTCCGTTGCATCCGAAGTCCGTTAAATCGAGGTCCGTTAAATCGAGGGTTTACTGTAAAGCCAACTCACCAAGAAGGGCTGAGTATTGGCCGTAACACAGTGTGTGAACTTTGTTTTAGAGGAGGATAGCAATCACTTACTCACTGATTAATGAATCATATCAATAATGTTAATTTCAAGGTATTGAACTAGGCTTTTATATCAAGCCTCTTACCGGGTAACCTGAGCATCTAATTCTATAAATATTTTCTCAACACTGCTTTCTTCCTTCTAACAAATCAGAATCTCATAGAATCATAGAATATCAGGGTTGGAAGGGACCTCAGAAGGTTAGTCCAACCCCTTGCTCAAAGCAGGATCAACCCCAACTAAATCATCCCAGCCAGGGCTTTGTCAAGCCTGACCTTAACAACCATTAAGGAAGGAGATTCCACCCCCTCCCTAGGTAGCCAATTCCAGTGCTTTACCACTCTCCTAGTGAAAAAGTTTTTCCTACTATCCAACCTAAACCTTCCCCACTGCAACTTGAGACCATTACTCCTTGTTCTGTCATCTGGTACCACTGAGAACAGTCTAGATCCATCCTCTTTGGAACGCCCTTTCAGATAGTTAAAAGCAGCTATCAAATCCCCCCCTCATTCTTCTCTTCTGCAGACTAAACAATCCCAGTTCCCGCAGCCTCTCCTCATAAGTCATGTGCTCCAGCTCTCTAATCATTTTTATTGTCATCCGCTGGACTCTTTCCAATTTTTCCACATCCTTCTTGTACTGTGGGACTCAAAATTGGACACAGTACTCCAGATGAGGCCTTGTCAATGTCGAATAGAGGGGAATGATCCCGTCCCTCAATCTGCTGACAATGACTTTACTTATACAACCCAAAATGCTGTTAGCCTTCTTGGTGACAAGGGCACAGTGTTGACTCATATCCAGCTTCTCGTCCAATGTAATCTCTGGGTCCTTTTCTGCAGAACTGCTGCCTAGCCATTCAGTCCCTAGTCTGTAGCAGTGCATGGGATTCTTCCGTCCTAAGTGCAGGACTCTGCACTTGTCCTTGTTGAACCTCATCAGATTTCTTTTGGCCCAGTCTCAGGTGAGAGCCACTTACAGGGGGGCTGCTATTAAAAAAACAACTGTGATAAACAGCTATCACACTAATCTCGTCATTTTTTTCCCTATTCTTTTTTAAAATTTCTTTTCAAAACAAAAGGAACAGTTAACAGTGGATGCAGCAAAAAGCACCACAATCCAGAAAACTGGCAGAATACAAAAGCAGTAAAACTATTGTAATTCCACACATGCAAGTGCTGTATGATATATACTTGTATTCTATGTGACAGATACTGTGCTGGTCAAGTTATCATAGCTTCACTGAAATCTGTAGAGATTGTCCTGGGTTTCATCCTGCTCCCACTGAAATTATTAATGCCAAACCACCAGTGAGTTCAATGGAGCAGGACTAGAACCTAAGTACATCTCTCAAAATGAAGCAGGGAAATGAATACCTGAATGTCTGTACACGGATGTGCGCATGCACATACACAATGTTTGGGGGGTGGAGGAGTACAGCATTAGTGATGAAAAAGGGAAGATGATCATACATTTAAAAAAAGTCATTAAAATTAGGTATAAATATTCAAGCTGCCTCTTTGAAATATATTCTCTTTGCAGTGAATCAAAAAGAATGACAAAAATGTGGTCAAAGTCTGAAGCTTGATCTTCTTTGAAATGGTAAGAGGCCCTTTCAAATATAAGCGGTCCATCCCCATATTAATCCCCAACCGGCTTGTTAAAGGGGGCAGGGATATTTTGATTTCCAAGGAATTGTTATATCATGTGGGCCATCAGCTAAAGATAAATTTAAAAGTACACTTGTGTCAGATGGAGACATGTCTGAGAAGAAAGTTAATCAGAATTGGTAAAAACAAAACTGGAAAACATTTGACAGAACTTTTTGGTTTTTGTTGATTTCAAACTTTTTGAAAAATTTCAACCAGGTCTAATGTAATTTAAGTGCAAGGGAAAACAGTGGTATCACAGTACTGTTTGATAACTTGTCAAATACTTATTTTTTTGCATATTTTTAATGACAGTCATGGTACATTTCATACTTTATAAAAACTAAGCTGATTTGGAATGATCCAAATGCAAAGAAAGCCACTGATTTTGTGTTTGTGTGTGTTTTCCCTTTAGAGGCTGAATGGTAATAAGTTGGAAGTTTGCACATTTCATCTGGTGATTTTCTTTTTCTGGCCCCCAAATAACCAAAAATAACTGCCTTTTGAATTGACAACAAGCATGAAAAAAGGGTGTTTATTCCCATAGGGTTACAAGCACCAATGCCTTAGCCATAGTTTCTCAGCCATACTTAAGGTGTCATGACTTTGGTGCTCTAATATACTTTAGGACCATGGTGAGCCTGAGTTTACATCAGTTTGTGTTGGCGTAAACTCAGGTATAGACCCCCAGTGGTACAACCGGAGGAGGACTGTGACTGTGCAAAGTGTTTGAAATCTCCCTTCCACCAGCGGACCATCAGAGCTCGAAAAGTGAGCAGCACTGAGTGGGAACAGGATAAGGCCAGGACAGCTAAAAATCCCTGATCCAAACACACATAAGTCAATGGGAATCTTTGTTGACTTTAGTGAGCTTTGGATCACGTTAATGTAGCCACCCAGCAACCACTACCTCTAGGGCTCCTGTGGAGTCAGTGAGTAATTTAAAACCATCGGTGCTGGAACTAGGGTTGCAGCAACACCCCCTGACTTGAAGTGGTTTCCATCAGGGTTCACAGTTTGGTACAGTGGTTCAGCACCCCCACTATAAAAACTGTTCCTGAACCCCTGCATAAAACTAGCCTCTCTCTGTAGGAGTAACGCAGCATAGAGTATTGAGGGAGGGGGCAGGCAGACATTTCACTGCTGCCTCCCTTTTGGGTGACTCTCCCCTGGGGAAGAGGCCAGGCAGAGGCAAGGAGGAGTAATTCTCACTTCGGTATACTACATACCACCGAATGTGGCCCTTTTCCTGTATGAAGGTACACGCTGTAACTTATGGACAGGGGGGGAAAATATTTTAAAGTTCTAGGCTGAAAAGGAACTGGAAAATGACAAAAAGATAATAAGCAGGAACCATGGTTATTTACCCTGTTAACTGACCAATGCTCTTTTCCTTCAAGTCTTTTGATTTTGATTGCCGTATTTGAGCTTGTATTAACCAAAAGTGTATGAACTCTGTGAGTAATGCTCACCTGCACAATTTACAGTGTATGCCCTTCATCCTCTTACACACAAAGCAATCATTACGTCTCTGCTCTTAACCTCCAGTAAGTGCAGCAGAAGTGCTCCTGAACAAGTACAACTTGCCCTAAAGGTCACCCAACCATACAGTATGAACACCTAAAGCAATCCCTTAGTGTTCCCCACTGCAGAAGTGTCTTCAAAGAATGGAGTTTAACTACTACAATTAGATGAGTCATTTGTGGCGCTTATTTTCTAAAAATTGTATTGTTTTCAAAGCAGAGAAAGAAGCAGCTGTGATGAAAAGGAAGGAACAATCATACACAGTGGATTTCATGATACAGAAATACACTTTCGGACTAAAAAATTGCCATGTCTTAGTCTTGAAAAAATTAGAGAGAGAGTTGTTGTTTAGAGGTGTTACTAAATACTTTAGACCAGTGGTTCTCAAACGTTTTTTTCACAAACTACTTGAAAATTGCCCAGGGTCTCGGTGGACCACATAATGATCTTTCCTAATGTTGTTTGTACCGTTAGCTAACTATTGTAAAGTGCTTTGGATGAAAGCACTATATAAAAAAACCTATAATAATTGTTTTTTGCTCTACAAATAAAAGCACAGAACTCATAGTTTAATATCAGCAGTCTTACCTCTCTCCCCCCCACAGCAGCAGCCCCGAGCTGGAGCTGGGAAGGAGGGGGGTGTCTCTCCCTCTCTCCCCAGCTGTGGCAGCCCCCTGAGCTGGGGCTGAGAAGGAGGGGGGTCTCTCCCCTGCCACAGCAGCCACAGAGCTGAGTCTGGGAAGGAGGGGGTTCTCTCCCTCTCTCCCCCTGCTGCGGCAGCCCCTGAGCTGAGGCTGGTTAGGAGGGCCATCTCTCCTCGGCAGCTGCAGCCCTGGAGCTGGGGAAAGTTGCCTCTTTCTCTGGCCGCTGCAGCCCTACATGTCCCAAATTCCTCACCGCCCCTTTTGTCCCCTATTCCCCCTTCCCCCTGTTTCCCCCAAGGCCACCATCTCATCTGACGTGCATCTTTCCCGTGGTCCAAGCATCTAATTAGTGGAACCATGCGTGTGCATCTTCACTAATTAGGTTTGTGGACCTTCACTCACTTGTGTGCAGTCATCTCGGTACTCACCTTAGAGGGAACTATCCATGGACCACCTGAATGGAGCTCACAGTTTGAGAACTTCTGCTTCAGACACTTAACGGCAAACACATGCCACTCTGAACATGCAGAGTTAAAGTTCTGTCCTAAGTTATGTTCCATTGCAACATTATTGACTTCAACTGGAATTCACTGGGTATAAACAAGAGTAAAATTGGTCCCTCTGCAGATGAATATGGTTTTATGTTTAGTTCTGGAGATTTTCAAGTATCTTGTGTTGTTATTGAAGTAAATATGTTGCTTTTTGGTATATGAATGATCAGAACTGATGGGTCAAATTTTTCTATTATACCTCTGAAAATGAAGATTAACTCCATTGATTTTGGTTTTACATTAATGCAATTGGCAGCAGGTTTTCTTCGAATGAGTGCAGAGTAAGGCTGGTCAGAAATTTGACAGAAATTTGAGTTTTCAACCATATTACATTTTCAGGAAAAATGTCTCCTTTTTGGAGAAAATTTCAACTTTCTCTTGAAAACCGAACACTCAAAACCCAAAAATTTCAGCTGAAAACTGATGCTTTCATTTTGGAAATGTCAGCATGTTTCATTTTGACTAATTTGATTGAAAAACATTTCTGAATTAAAATGTTTTGTTTCAGTTCGATTTGAAATTAGACTGTGTCCTTCTGAGCCATTGTGGTGCTTCAAGGGAGTTGTAGTTCAGATGCCTCATGCTCCCATTTTCCTCTATGGGTGGGCTTCCTACTCAGTCTATATTTTCCATGATGAACCATGGGCATGTGTCTCCCATGATATACACTAGGGGGTCAGCAAGAGAGAAGACCGCAGTGCATCACAGTAGATGTAGTCTAGCCAAGGAGCCCAGCATGATGGAGAATGTGACATCCAAACTCCCATGAGGCACTGAGGCAGCACAGACAGATACAGGTCAGTGTGGAACTGCCCAGGAACAAAACATTTTGATGAGGTTTGACAAACCGAAATGTTTCATTCTGGTCAAACTAACTTGGAATGAAATACAGTAAAACCTGCCTTAGAGTGACTATTTGCAGAGGCCACGGAACACCGCCATGGAACACCACCACTCTCTGTGTGCAAAACTTTGAAGAGAGAGAACTCCTTAGCAAAAGTGATCTCTTGTAACTTCCATAGGTGGTTGCTCTCGGCGGGTTTTACTGTACTTTGTTTAGATTTTTCCAAGGGAAACTTAGTTTGCAACGGAAAGTTGAAATTTCCCACAAAATAAAACCGCCATTTTCTGACCAGTTCTAATCTATCAACTTCTTATCCTTCTTAAAATGGTTGCACATAAAAAGGTCCTTTTGTTTTTGAAAGATTGTGCTCTTTTCAGAAGTGTTCCCGGTATCTGTAAAACGGAACACTGACAGAACCAATGCCATCTCTTACAATGAAAGAAACATTTGAAGGGCAAGCACTGTATTTTACCAGCAACATGCTATACAGTTATTGAAAGCCTTGGTCAAGTCTGTGTTCAAACAACTAAAAATTGCGGTGTGTGTGTGAAAGAGACAAACCCAACAGATGAGTCATAAATACTGCATTACTAATGACCCTGCCCACACCACAGCGGCTGAACCTTCCTGCAAGGCAAAGTGAGCTCCCTGCCTCCCCAGCTGCTAAGCACCTTTCCTCAACTTCCTCTCCAGCTAACTAACTCTGACAGGCATTCCAACCTGGCCCCAGCCTTCCAGCTGATGAGCCCATTCACAGAGACTTTCAGAGCTATCTGCCCTGCCTCCACATGATCAAACAACGCTTACCTGAGTGTACTCACCTCAATACTGAGCCAGCCCACAGCCCTGATCCAGCTTTCCTTGAGTTCCACCTCCCATGTGTTGAACCCTTCTGAATAACATTTCTGATGCCAAATCCACACGTAAGCTGTGAAACTGGGGAGAAAGAAAGGAAGTATGAGAATGTATAAAATTACAATAAAACACCATAGAGGCTGTGGAAATTCACAATGATTCAGGCAGAGTCTTAATTATGTGGTTATATGCTCAATATTATACTTTGATGTGATAGCTTTGCTTGGATAAAGGAAGTTGAATAGCTTTGATGACCTTTACATGGGCATGTTATTAAACAAAGGTCAACTATTAAAATATTCTTTTGAGTTGGATAAAATCTCTTTCAACTGTACTCACTAAACAAACAACTTTTCTTCCAGGACAGGGGGAAATGTGAGTTGAAAGCAGGATTGTAGAAGATAAGATCCAGGGAAGGGCATTCACAATGCTAGGAACAGAGAATAAACAAAGTACATTTTCAGCCCGGAAAGAAAAGACCAATAGATATAAAAGGAAATGTTTGCTGTATACAAAATGTAAATAGTGAGAAACATACATTTCAGTTTGGTTTAAAACATTAATTTTAGTAGCAATAAGTTTTTTGTTTGGGGTTTTAAAGAGTAAAGCTCCTTTGTCAGAGTAGTATTTCATTTGCTGTGGATGGTGATTTGAAAAATAGATATGAGTGGGGGTTTTGTGCCTCTGTAGACCTTCACCCATATGACCATATGTTCTCTCTTCATGTTTAGTCTAGATATGCTACTGAGTTCTTGCCCCTTTATTTTAGGTTTATATTTACCTTGTGTGTGTTTTAGATATCTTATTTTGTGTCTGTATTGTTGCATGTCATAAATTCCCAGACCAACTGTGTTCTTGGTTCCAGTATCACCATGGCTAATCTGGGATTACAGAGAATGAGTTTAAGCAGTGTGCTTTGTGACCCTTCATATTCTTAAAGTCAGATCTGTGCACAACTGCCAGTTGATATACCTTGAAGAAGACTGTTCCCTGGTTCTATGTGGCAGGCCATTACCCGAAAGGACAGGCACACCACTTCACCTGACCTTCCTCATGCTGGAGACCACAGGAGCCTGGCCCTCCAATCCCTCCTAAATTGAGGAAGCAAAATCCTTCAGTGCAGCTGTAGTAGAGCCAAGCATACTGAGCACCAGTATGCTTAGGTTAAACCCTTTGGTGTGCGGCATTGTTTTTTGCCTCCATATTTATGTTTAAGAAATTATGGCAGGAATTTATTCCTTTTCTTCCTTCTAACACGCTTATTTGAAAACAGGATCAGTTTGGTTTGCAAGGGACACTGGGCATCTAAAACCAGAAAGTAGTAATCATACTTTAAAAGGCAAATGAAAATTGCTGCCAGTTCCACTTTTTGCTGACGGAGCTGAGATTTGATTATTATGTATTGTGCATGGGATGGTTTGAATTGCAAGCTAGAGCAGAGAATTATCTGGTGTGTTTGCGAATGTATTCAGCAAAGGAGAGCTGGGAACTGGAGAAGGGAGTGGTGAGCCGGGGTGCTGGATTTCAGTTCTGTCTTCAGAGAAAGCTCCCGCAGCAAGAAGAAAAATGATTTTCCTCTGACATTTTTTTAGCTTTAGACAAAATATCAATTTAGAATGATTTCCAGTCTTGGCTGAAGATGGATTTAGGAGTAGGAGAGCAAGGGGAATTGTAGGGAGAATTGCTGTGCATGGGCAGAGCTGTGTGGAAAAGCCTGCACGAAATCTGACCTTAACAGTACTATCAATCTGTCATTTTTCATGAACATTAGACACACCATCAACTTGAAAAATCACATTTAAAATTTGTACCTACTGCTGTTACATATGATGCCTAAGGTAAATGTAGCCAACAGAGATCAGAGAGAAGGATTATTTCCTCTTGATGTCTCTCTCCCCTCCTTCCGTGTGTATTTTAGTTTGTGTATTTGACAGCACTTTGTGCCTAGTCAGTTTCATTTCCCGTCTTGTGCACTCACATGATGACATCACCCTCATGGACTGCTCTGGAGTGAGCGCACATCCCAGGAACTGCAGCAAAACTGAAAAGGGTGGCATAGGCAGGTAAGTGACCAGAGAAGGAGAGGGGGTAGGTTGACCAGATAGCAAGTGTTAAAAATTGGGGGGGGGGGAGCCTATATACGAAAAAGCTCCAAAAATCAGGACTGTCCCTATAAAATTGGGACATCTGGTCACCCTCAGACGGGGTCAGAGGAGGATTGGTGGTGGTCTCAGCACTGCTCTATTTTCCCTTGCTGTAAGAACCTTTGTAAATATCAGCAGATGAGCAGAAAAATCCTTATCCTGGTAACAATGACAACCAAACTACAAGCTATTGAAGAAGCCCCCTATTAGAAATTTGAATTTTTTCAAACACAAGTTTTCAAAGGCAATAAAAAACTAGACACTTTGAAAAATTCACAGTGTGCCTTTAAATATACTTAATTCACCTGAATATTTAGAATACTGAAAAATACTGAAAAAGTATACATGAGGAGGATGAACAGAATCTAGGCCCCAATCCCGGAAAGACCTACACACATGCTTAACTTTCTGCAGTAAGTAGACCCATTGACCTCAGTGGGACTACTCCTAGGGTGTCAAATCAAGCATGTGAGTATTTCTTTGAAGGATCAGGGTCAAGTGTGTAGCTGAACACCTTTATCCTTATTTTTGCAAGAGTTGCGTGTGCTGAAAAATGCCACTAAGGGCTTGGTTAGACTGGCGCTTTATAGCGCTAAAACCCTCCAGGAGCGCTATAACTCTCTAAATTTACACACTGTCAAGGCACATTTTGCGCAAAAAGTCTCTGTTTAAAGCGCAACTATAAAACCACCTCTCCAAGGGCGATAAGGGCTTTTGCGTATTCCCTGTAGCGTGTTAGGGCCAGTGTAATCAGACATTATGCGATAAGGGATCTCTGGCACGCCTCTGAGCCATTTAAGGCAATTAACAAGCCATTAAAGGCAAATGACTGAGTGTTGTTTTGAAAATGAGAGGAAAAATGCGGAAGTACCTTTTCAGTTTCTCTCTTACAACTCACAGCAAATAACCACTGGAAATGCTTACCGACGGAGCTGTGTGACTTAAATACAGAGCCTGTCAGTTTTCTCTAAGGAAAAGTCACTGACGGCCTAAAGTTCCCTCCCTACGCACACGTTCCCCGTTCCCCCTAACCCCCCTCGTTTCAAAAGCACGTTGCACCCAGCTGAATGATGGGATAGCTGCCCAGAATGCACCACTCCCTGTGCCGCAACAACTGCCGCAAATGTGGCCACGCCAGTCATCCTGTAGCGCAATACCTATTGCGGTATATGGGTACCGCTACAACCAAAAGCGCTATAATCCGGTAACTGTAACCTTACCCTGAAGGATATTGTTTCTGATGCCTTTTAGATGAAATCTAATATTGGTTTTTTGCTGTTCTTCATTAGAGATCTTACAACTGAATTGCTATTGATTGCCTTTTAAGCCTGATTCTGCATTTAAAAAATGGCAGTGTTGTATATCTGCCCTAATAGGCTTGGTCAGATATAAAAGCAAAAGCAATTCATCAATGACTTGTTAATGTCAGAGGAGTTAATGGCAGTTCACTACCCAGGGCTCTGATCCTGCAGACATATAAGCATTTACATGGCTTAGTCTTTTCTCACATGAATAGCCACATTGAACCCTCTGGGCGTACTTACATGAGTAAAATTATACATATGCTTAAGTTTCTGCACAATCAGGACCTTAAATACTACTCATGTATCAAAAAACTATGATCAGGTAATGAAAACCAAAGACCAGAAGTCATAGGTTAGAGTCTTGGGGTTTAGTATGATGATAGCTGTCATAAACGTAAAGATTTGACTGTTCTTTCCGTATTATAAAGCAGACCATACTGGCCATATTGCAAGGATAATGCATAAATGATGTAAAGATAGCAGAGATTCATTATTCAGTTTTATTGCCACGATCATGCCCAGTTGAAGGCCCTGGTGATAATCTGGCTCCATTGAAGTCAATGAGAGTTCTGCAATTGACTTTGGTCATGATTTCACCCTGCTTGTTGCGTATTCTATACCTGGTCATTGTATCAAGCGTTCATATCTTTTCACTATTGCTGGCGTGGGTGACATCTCTCTCTATTTTACTCAGCAGTATAATAATTTCAGACACATTCTTGGAAAATGCTGAATTTCCTTCCATTCCCAATGCAGCCAAAAGGAGATGAGAGAGGCAAAGGGGGTCTTTTATTGGACCATTTTCTGTTGCTGAGCGAGACAAGCTTTTGATCTTACACAGAAAACTTAAGTTTTCCAGAACTGAAGATCGCTGTGAAGTTGGTCCAATAAAAGATGTTACCTCACTTACCTTGTGTCTCTAATATCCTGGGACCAATATGACTATAACACTACATACAACAAAAGGAGTTAAGGGCATTTGGCACGTCACAGGAAGTATTCAGCATCTTGCATCATGAACTCATTCTTAACCTCCTTTTGTATGTATACATTATACCAGAGCTGGTCAAAATTTGTCATTTGAAACATTGTTTTAAATGAAAAATGACATTTTTTCAAAAATGAAAATGTTCATGAAATGTATATAGATAAATGAAACAATTTTTTATTTCTTATTTCCAGGGGTTTATTTTTTCCTCCTTGGTCCCCTTTTCGATCTCTTCTCCCCACCCCTTTTTTCCTTTTTCAGCGCAAATTGCAAAAGGAAGAAGAGGGAGGGGGGACAAAAAATGGAAAGATTTTTGTTGAACATTTTTTGACAAACTTAACAGTTGCGGTAAAAAAAAATTAATCAAAATGTGAAAAACTGAAAAATGTTTCTTTTACAAGTCTGTGGAACAAAATGTATTTAGAAATTTTTAAGAAGTTTTTGTAAAAAAAGCAGCATTTTTCATTTACATGTAATATATTCAATTTTATTGTTTGGGTAGTGAATTATTGTTTACTTTTGAAAGCTAAAAATGTGCTTAGATCATTAATTAAATCTCCGAACATGTTAGGTTACATCAGGGGTCTCAAACTCAATTTACCTTAGGGCCAGTGCCAGTTCTCAAATCCTCACAGCAGGACAATAATGTCACCCATGCTGCCTAGAACCCATGCCCAAAAAACTTCACCCCCCCATCTACTTAAGGTTCTGGGAGAGAGTTTGGGTGTCGGAGGTGGTCTGGGGTAGCGGATTGGGGTGCAGGCTCTGGGAGGGAGTTTGGGAGCAGAAGTGGGTATGTGGGAAGAGGGTGCAGGCTCTGGGAGGAGGTCGGGGCTGTGGTGCTTACCTGGGGCTCCAAGTCAGGGTGGGGCCGGCTGGGGAGACTCCACCCCAGGCACCACCCCTGCAGCTTCCCATTGGCTGCAGAGGTGCTTGGGGCGGGGCAGCACACAGAGGCATGGCCCACCCTGTCCCAGGGTTGCAGGGAGGGGCTGGCAGCCACTGAAGTGAGCAGGCAGATGCCACTCAGCTCCACTGAGGTGCCAGGGCCCCTTGTGGGGAGTGTCTCGGGTGGCAAGTGGGGTCAAAGGAAAGACCTATCCCCAAAACGTCTGGAGCCCTGTGGGCCACATTGGGGAGATTTGCGGGCTGCAGATGGCCCTCGGGCCAAGAGTTTGAGACCGCTGGGTTACATCAAAGTGAAATCTTTATGCGTGATTCCATAGTTAACCCTTGCTTATATTCTCAGTGGCAATTTTTACATTCCCAAAAATGCTGTGATGCTACATGCTGATTAGAGAACTGTTCTGATGTGTGAATGCCACTTAATAGCTAGACTGTAGAATGGTTTCAGAGGGGCAGCCATGTTAATCTGTATCAGTAAAAACAACAAGGAGTCCTTGTGGTATCTTAGAGACTAACAAATTTATTTGGGCATAAGCTTTCATGGGATATAACCCAATTTGTCAGATGCATGGAGTGGAAAATACAGTAAGCAGGTATAAATATACAGCACATGAAAAGATGGGAGTTGCCTTACTATGTGTGGGGTCAGTGTTAATGAGGCCAATTCAATTAGGGTGAATGTGGCCCATTCCCAACAGTTGACAAGAAAGGATGAATATCTACAGAGGGAAAATTATTTTTTGTAGTGACCCAGCTACTCCCACTGTTTATTCAGGACTAATTTGATGGTGTCAAGTTTGAAAATTAATTCTAGTTCTGCAGTTTCTCATTGAAGTCTGTTTTTGAAGTTTTTTTGTTGAAGAATGGTGACTTTTAAGTCTGTTCTTGAGTATCCAGGGAGATTGAAGTTTTCTCCTACTTGTTGTTGAATGTTACACTCTTGGTGTCTGATTTGTGTCCATTTATTCTTTTGTGTAGAGACTGTCCAGTTTGGCCAATGTACATGGCAGAGGGGCATTGCTGGCACATGATGGCATATATCACATTGGTAGATGTGCTGGTGAACGTGCCCCTGACGGTCTGGCTGTTGTGGTTGGGTCCTATGATGGTGTCACTTGAATAGATATGTGGACAGAGTTGGCAACAGGGTTTGTTGCAGGGGTTGGTTCCTGGGTTAGTGTTTCTGTTGTGTGATGTATAGTTGCTGGTGAGTATTTGCTTCAGGTTGGGGGGCTGTCTGTAAGCGAGGACTGGCCTGTCTCCCAAGGCTGTGAGAGTGAGGGATCGCCCTTCAGGATAGGTTGTAGATTCTGGATGATGCGCTGGAGAGATTCTAGACTCTAGAATGGTGTTTGAGTGCAGAGGTCCAGGACTGGGCAGATTCAGTTCAAATAGCACTTGTCTGCCCACACTGATTTAGGTAACACCTGAAACAAGGTGGGGAGAATTGAAAAAAAGAAGTGTGTGGGGGAAATTGGCTGCATTTCTTCCTCTCACCTGACTTCTATACAAAATCATTTAAATCATTCTGAACATGTGAAGGCAAATTATTGTTTTAAACTACACAACCTTAATAAGGAAATGAGAAAGACACGTGAGTGGAATAGACAGTGTGGCACATGACCAAGCTCCCTCACCTCCAGTTGCCTGCATGTGGTTATCTCACAATCATGGCAAAGTGTGTGTTTTTTCTTACTGTATAAGATTACTTCAAGAATGACATCCAAAAATAACCATTAGCGCTGGTCAAACGTTTTTTCGCCAAAGAAAATTAAGACTTTTCAGTGGGGACAAAAAAATCAAAATCTGAAATATTTTGACTTACAACCAAAATATTTCAATTCTAAAATGCCACTGCAGTGCCTCATGGGAAGGGAGTCATAGTTCAAGTGCCTCTTACTCCTGTCTCTTATAAAGGCCAGGCTCCCTGGTTAGACTATATCTATATCATAATGCACCATGGTCTTCCCTGTTGATGAGAGGAGGCATTTGCGCTTTCTCTCACAGACATCCCCTCTCCCACAGCAAGTGTAGCTCAGGATTTTGTTCAATATGGTCTATCAGCTAAGAGGGCATAACATACTTACTATTGTCAGTAAAATAAGACTACATCTGTTATAGTGGAACCAGCAGTGGATGAGTGGTGGTATGTTTTTTTTTAAAGTGAAGCCTCATTACACGAGCTCTCCATAGACTTTAAGCAGGCACTTTAACGTTTGTATTTATGGTTTATCGCATTTAAAATATTGGCTTCTCCAACCGTTACTAGCTAGTACTATGTGATAGCCTATCTGTCTGAATTACCATCCACGCACAGAGACTACATTGTCAACCCCAGGCAAGCTTGCATGAATCAGATGTTAGAGACAGAAAAAGACTTAGTCATCTAGTTCATTGCCCTCCCTGTATAGGATGATTTTATATTGTGCTGTACAATTACTATTTTTTCGCTAGTGTAGTTTTAAATGATCAAAGTGATGTGGCTCCCACCACTTCCCTTGGGAGACTGTTCCAAAATATAATCGATCCCACTGTCAAGACATATTTGTTGATACTCATTTTTCTTTTTATTAACTTAATCCCCTTCTTTCCCGTAGGACCCCCTGTGAATTTTTCCATGATGACACATCAGATCTTTTGAAAGGCTCAGTTCTGCTAATATATGCATATATTTGTAGTAACTTTATATGCACATATGGGTCTCTATGGTTGTTACAAATGTGGTACATGTCTAGTGGTCATGGATAAGTGAAGCTACTAAAATGAATTACCTCATTTTAGCGCTACATGTTTTCATGACAGCTCTAGAAGTAATTACAAATGATGGCTAAAATTTTCAAAAGTGTGAGCCAAAACTTAGTTTCCTAAGGCCTTGTCTACACAAGAAAGTTGTCAGTTTAAGTTGATACAGTTAAACTGATGTAAACCCCCCTCTAGATACCAGTAATTGTTTTAAGAGTGGCTTTTTCCAGTTTAACTTAAACCTGTACCCAACTGATTTAAGTTAAACCAATAAAAGGCACTCTTACATTGAAGTAAAAGTGTCCACACGAGGCTTGTGTCAATTTAACCATATCCGTTTTAAAACTGATTTAAGTCAAATTGGTGCAACTCTCCCATGTAGATAATCCCATGTTCCTATGCTTACATGTAATTAAATGGTTTGTCATCCAAAAGTGCTCAGCAAATCTGATTTCTGTCTATCCCATCTGTGGAACACGTCTGTATTATCAGCCCCCTGACAAACTCGAGATCCTCTGTCCCTCCTAGCCTTGGCCTCTCCTGCCCTGCAAAACTTTCCTCCTTGCTGCCAAACCCTCATTTTGCATCTACCCACACCAGTTGTGACTTTTCCCATGCTCATAACTAGGCAGCTCTTGACTCCTTCCATGAAATTCCGGTTTCCAGCTACTCCCAATTTCTTCTCTTCCCACTCCAACAAGGAACTAGTCCTGATGTCTTAACTCTGGAAATAAATCTAACTAGCAGGTGTCATCCAGTTGGAAAATAGGTATTGTTCTAAGAGGTAAAACTCAGCAGTTTTATTCTTGAGCTGTGATGTTTGCCTTGTGAAGTGATTTTTCTTTTATGTGATTTAGATTACTCTAGAGAAGTCTTACAATAACAATGAAGAATTTAGAAAAAGGTATATTGATAACTGTGGCTAAACCTGAGCATTCAGATGAATGGAACTTGATGTTATGTGACATCCTCTCTAGTTACAGCATCCATCTTACAGTGAATGAGAGAAATACTGGTACTGGAGACTGGGAAGGCGCATACAGCTACTCTCATATGCTCAGCAACAGCTGTCACGTAGGCCTGGAACTTTAGAACTTTTTAAAGGCCTGATTCAAAGCCCATTGAAGTAAATGGGAATATTCCTACTGTCAGGGGGTCATTCACCACAGTGGCGCCTCCTGCTGGGAATTTTGGGAATTAGCTCAGGCCCAGTGGATGCGCCCTCAGGTGGTGGTGGCTCTTCTGTCCTTGCCTTTGCCTGCAGACCCCGTTACAGCTCCTTTCTCTCGGCGTCTGCTTTGTGGCACAGCCCCTCCAGCTGTGTAACCATCCGCTCCCCTCCCCTTTCTGGGGGACTCCTCCAACAAGAGTCCAGTCACTCCTCACAGCAGTTTTGCAGTCCACAGCTGGGCCACTCCTTCAGCGGCTACTTGTCAGGGGCGGGGAGAAGGGGGGTGGCGCAAGCTCTCCCACTATTCTGGGCCCCAGCCCAGGCACCCTGCAAACAGCAGCTTCCTGCTCCCTCTTCCTAACAATTCACTGTCTCTGTTCCCTGGGCCACTTCCCCACAGCCTCAGTGCGTTCTGCTCCTTCCTCTTGCTCCAGCTCCTTTGCCTTCTTCCCAGGGCTTTGAGCCTGTAAGTCATGGCATCCCATCAGGAGCTCTCCCAATTCCTGCTAGCACCGACCTTTTGCCAGGTGCTGGTCTCTCTGTAGCCCTCTAGGAAGTCAGTCTTCTCTCTAGGGCGCCTGTAGCTCCTCCACTCTGGTTTGCAGCTTCCTTGTATATGGGCTGGCTGGGCCCTGATGGACTGGTTCAGCCGCCTCCCTAATTGTCTGCAGCCGCTGCCCTGATTGGCTGTTTCCCCTTCAGCCATTCCTCTGGCTGGCTGCCAGTCAGCCTCCCTAGGCTGGTTTTAACCCTCTCAGGGCCAGCGCCAGGCAGGGGCCCCGTCACACTGCTGAATTCTGTTGGCTTTGGAGCTGTTCCTTGCTTAGAATGAGAATGTTGATAAGAGCTAAGATCTACTCGTTTTAAATGTTCTGAGCAAGCTGTGCCATGGACCCTGCAGGTAGAGAGAGAGGACTTCAGGATCATTCAAATATGAGCGAGGGCTCTGAGTTACTACAGAGAATTCTTTCCCAAATGCCTGGCTGCTGGGTCTTGCCCACAAGGAAGTTAGATTGGCAGAGACCATGGGGGGGGGGGGTTCACATTCCTCTGCAGCATGGGACACAGGTCACTTGCAGGTTTAAACTAATGTAAATGGTGAAATTCTCTGTAGCTTGAAGTCTTTAAACCATAATTTGAAGATTTCAGTAACTCAGGCAGAGGTTAGGGGTCTGTTACAGGATTGGGTGGGCAATGTTCAGATGGTCAAACTACTAGATGATCGTGATGGTCGATTCTAGTCTTAAAGTCTATGAGTTTAAGACAACTAGTTAAAAACAGGGCATCCTAACTGTCTACTTAACCAGAATAAGCTGTATTACAAATGGAAAATCTCTCTTCTGAAACAATAACAATGGGCCTAATCCTAAAGTGCTTGCTCAGTCTTTATTCAGAAGTCAGCATATGTTTGCCTGAGCAAAGGCAGAGTAAAAAGGAAGTGAAAAATGAGTGAGGCCTTCTGGGATTTGGCTCAATATCTTTTCAAACTGGCATTGCTTAGGTTACTGTGGATATTTTACAAAATGTTCATTGTTTGAACAGAATTTCCCCCAGCTTAGCTGCACACACTATATTTACCTAGAATATGATCATGTTGTCACTCGATAATCATACTGTTCCTTCTGTTAATGAGAGACATTATTTAAAAGGTATTTATTAAAAAAATTAATTGGATCTTTAAATGTTATCTGATATAGCTGACGGTATACAACAGCATTAGTGTATACAGTGTAACTGACCAACCAGAAAATTCATGAAGTGAATTAAATCCTGATGAATGATTCTTCAATCTCTTTTCTTCTAATTTTGAAATCTGTGTGTACATAATATACAGTAACTTCAAATACTTACAGGCTTAATAGGATCCATGCTAAACTTTTTAAAAATACGTATTTTGGGATTTTCAAAAGCACTCAGTGTTGGCTTAACTCTGCTCCCACTGAAGTCTAACGTAGGCTTCAGTGGGAGCAGTTAGGCCAACATTGAGTGCTTTTAAAAATCTCAACCATAATGTAATTATTGCTTATTGGAGTGGTTTCCAGGCAAGGAGTTACACATAGCAAGTTCAATATTGAGCCAGGTGAATTGGTTTAGGAGATGATGGACAATTTGCTAGGGTGCACCTTTTTCTGAAAGAATATGCTGATGAAAGATGAGACGAAGGAGTTGGCTTTGCAAGCCACAAACAGGGCCCCTAATGGTGAAAGTGATGGGCTTCCAAAGGTATCATTATCTGTTCATTGCCTCCATATATATTCAAAGATATGTCTGTGTTTAGAAAAGGGTGAATCTGAAGACCAGCAGGAATTCTGCATTTAGGTTGGTACATGAGTGCAGGTTAACGGGATTGAGTCTAAGATTAAATCTTTGAAAAATGGCAAAAATTAAGAAAAGTATGTAAAAGTCGGTGTAATAATGAATGAATAAAAGTGGTAGAACTGGCTCTATAATAGTCTGCAGGATTGAACCTTCTACCTGTGTTGAAAGTAAATATTCTCTTTTGATAACACAGTTTCCCCACCAAATAGATTCAGTAGTGAAGTCATTGTGGTGAATTTATGACCTCACAGTAAACTCTATGGCAACACACTGATGCCTAGGATAATGGTGGTATTGGAAGATAAAGAAGAAACTGGAGTTCAGTACAGCGGTTGTTCAAACATAGCAATCTGCTGTCTAAACCACAGAACAGTTCAATGAAAAATTACTTGCAAAGTAATTTGCTTGCTTAGTTTGCTCCAGGAAAATTCTTCTTCAGATATCAGTGAAGAAGTTTAATAGAACAATAATAACAATTTCCAGTCCTTTTTGATTCAGAGAGAACAAACTTTTTTTAGGATGTGAAAAAGCTCCTTCTCTCACATACAAACAAATGAATGTTTTTAAAGAGAAACTTCTGTTATTTCTCCATCTGTCATTCCATAATATTACAGACTGAGGTAGATTGCACATTCTCAACAGTTGTATGTCAGAATGTAGAGTTGTATGTCAGAAATTCAGAGGTTGGCAAATTACTTTAATTCAGCCATTTGGATACTTTATATGCAAATAATCCATATGATTAAGTGTGTGTGGAACCTTTTGTTGGTACTTCTGCCATGTCACTAAAACACTGACCCTCAGCAAACAAGGTTCATTATTTTTTTATGCCTTTTGTATAACAGAGATATCAAGTAGAGAATTACGGAACAGAATTTTCAATAAGTTCTGGTTGAGTTGTTCAAAATGTTTTTACAGAACTCAACAAATAAGCTTTCTTTAGGCATCTGATACAAATAAACCATACTATCGTCTCATTTTCTTTTAAGAGCAAACTATTTGTGTTTTGGTGAAAAGACCTTGATTGAATCACATCAGAAATAACTATTTATAGTAGTTAGTAATCTACAACTAGATATTTATTACTAGCACAGCCATAGCAAATGATGGGAAATATCAATAAAAAATGTACTTGAATAGAATCCTAGAATATTAGGGTTGGAAGAGACCTTAGGAGTTCATCTAGTCCAATCCCCTGCTAAAAGCAGGGCCAACACCAACTAAATCATCCCAACCAGGGCTTTGTCAAGCTGGGCCTTAAAAACCTCTAAGGATGGAGATTTCACCACCTACCTAGGTAACCCATTCCAGTGCTTCACTACCCTCCTAGTAAAATAGTGTTTCCTAATATCCAACCTAGAACTCCGCCACTGCAACTTGAGACCGTTGCTTCTTGTTCTGTCATCTGCCACCACTGAGACTAGCCTAGCTCCATCCTCTTTGGAACCCCTCTTCAAGTAGTTGAAGGCTGCTATCAAATCCCCCCTCGCTCTTCTCTTCTGAAGACTAAATAACCCCAGATCCCTTAGCCTCTCTTTGTATGTCATGTGCCCCAGCCCCCTAATAATTTCATTGCTCTCCGCTGAACTCCCTCCAGGGAACAAAACTAGACACACTACTCCAGGTATGGCCTCACCAGTGCCGATTAGAGGGGAATAATCACTTCCCTCGATTTGCTGACAATGCTCCTACTAATACAGCCCAATATGCTGTTGGTCTTCTTGGCAACGAGGGAGCACTTCTGATTCATATTCAGCTTATCGTCCACCGTAACTCCTAAGTCCTTTTCTGCAGAACTGTTGCCTAGCTATTCGGTCCCTAGTCTGTAGCAGTGCATGGGATTCTTCCTTCCCAAGTGCAGGATTCTTCACTTGTCCTTGTTGAACCCCAGATTTATTTTGGCCCAGTCCTCTAATTTGTCTAGGTCACTCTGGATCCTGTCCCTACCCTCCAGCATATCTACCTCTCCCCCCAGCTTAGTGTCATATGCAAACTTGCTGAGGGTGCAATTCATCCCATCAGTAAAGATGTTGAACAAAACTGACCCCTGCGTGCTCCGCTTGATACTGGCTGCCAACTAGACATTGAGCCGTTGATCACGACCTGTTGAGCCCAACAATCTAGCCAGTCTTCTATCCACCTTATAGTCCAGGGGTTGGCAACCTTTCGGAAGTGTTGTGCCGAGTCTTCACTTATTCACTTTAATGAAAGGTTTTGCGTGCTGGTAATACATTTTAACGTTTTTTAGAAGGTCTCTTTCTATAAGTCTATAATATATGTATGTAAAGGGTTTTCAGAATGTTTAAGAAGCTTAAGTTAAAATTAAATAAAAAATGCTGATCTTATGCTGCCAGCTCGCTGCCGGTCTGGGGTTCCATTCACCTGGGCCGGCAGCAGGCTGAGTGTGGCCTGTGGCCAGGACCCCACAGGCCACGCTCAGCATTACCATACATCCCTTATATTCAGAGCTGTGCACTTTACATTGTCACTATTATCACCAATGGTATGTATTCAAGTTAAAACAGGTAGTATAGTTGGTCTGCCATCGTGCTGGGTGGGATCATACATTCATTCTGTCTCAATGATGGATTTGTCTGACTTGCTCCAACTAGAGCTGACTTTCTTCCCACACAATGAAAAGTCGTAAAATAGGAAACAAAAGAGAACAAAGAAGAGTTTTAATTATTTACCTGGCAGGTAGACTCCATCCCTTTTGTAAGGAAGCTTTTTTTTTTTTTTTTTTTTTTTTTTGGTCTTCCTTGATTTATTCACTTTTCATTCAGCAAAATTTTCATCTTTGTGCTTGCCAGTGATTCAGATGCTGAGGCTGATTACAAAGATTTATTGATTTCCCCCCCCCCGCTCTATTTTCTTAAGTTAGTTGATTTTCTGTTCAATAGACTGAGTAAAAGCTACTCTCCAAGCTATTTTCTTTGTTATTTTCATGACCTAAAGAAACAAAGCAGACAGATGGTTGGAGAAAAGAAGTGGTGTTCTCACATCACAGATCAGGAATTGAGGCAAAGAGCCTTCACCAAAGTCACAGAGACGTTGCTGACACTTGGACCCAACTATCCTAGGTCCCAGTGTAGTATCTTAGCCACAGACCCTCCTGCTTCCACTATATTCAGCCACATTTGTGAGAGTCCCTTTGATTACAAGGCAGCTGGTGTTGAAGCTATGTATTTATTTGGCTGATCATGGTACCCAGTAACTGCCTGCACTTTGGAGTGATATTGCAGCTACACAAATGTTAAATCTCACAAAGCAGCCTTCAAATCACTCCAGAGGCATTGATGTCACATCCCAGCCTGCTCATGAAAGCAGTGGAGATGTCTACCTTTTTGTGAGACTGGAGGAGTTAATACAATGCATACAACGAAAGAAAGCTAATCTAAAAAGGGATCCGTAGATTACTGTAAACATCCACTACTGACAACAAGAGAAAATGAGGAGTCCTGGGCTACAGTGAAGGCTAAAAATGTTGTATACAGCCCTTGGGTGTTCTATATTAGTTATATTTTTAGGCCCATGTTGTGACATTTAACTATTAGCCTGCACTGGGGAGTGAGGTGAAGCTGCACAGCCCCAGGTGGAGCTCAAGCAGAGACACTTCCTCCTTAGGCACAATCCCTGTCACAGTTCCCTTGCATACAGAAGAGAGCCCCTTTGGGTGATGCAGCCTGTCTTCCCTCTCCGTGACAGCCATACATAGTGGGCAGAGCCAGAGTCCACAGTCAAGAGTTAGCTTGGTCAGGATACCAGGAGATCAGAAGCTGGAGATCAGAGGTCAGGAGTCAGTCTAGGTCAGGACACTGGGAAGTCAAACTAGGGGAAAGGAGGCACGAGTTACACAGTCCTGAGCATAATGCATCCCACTTGTTCAGACAGCTTCCTGTTCCTGGCTTAAATAGGGCCAGCAGGTTGCTCTGTGACTGCCAATAGTATCTCAGGGCAGAGCCTCAATTTGGGGCTGATCATCATGGGTCTTAGGTGAGCAGTTGGCAACAGGTTGCCAAGTGGAGGGTTGAAGTATGGCTGCTCCTGTGGACCTGGGTTTGAGGCTAATGGGTCAACCATGACAACTAGCACTGTAGTGTCCTATAGAGGCGTGGTGGCTCCATGGACTGTCTTCCTTCCCATCCTTGTGGGAGAAAAATGTAACTCCTGGGGGGACATGAAGGGAATATCCCCTTGTAAAAGGGCAAGAAAGGAACAAACAGAAAGGGAAAAAGGAACAGCAGGCAGAAGCTTTCTTAGATTCCACCCCGTTGTGCACGCATGTTTAAACCCAAGGACAACCCTGAGCAGTGTTCGAAAAACAGTTCCTTTTGTATTCTTAACCTGAAGCTCATATTTTATTTACGTTGAGAACCAATATCTGCATGACCTGTATGGTTTGAAAAGCTGTCTCCTGGATTGCATGACATGCCTCGAGGAACCTGAATGCCTATCAATATTGTCATGTCATCTCTTCTTTTAAAAAAAATACAGATAACCAGAAAAGTGAAATATGATGTGCCTTAGAGAAAAGGCCTTGCATTATCCTGACCATCATAGTGCCTGTGGATATGTTAACTGAGTACTGTATGTATGGGAAAGCATGCCTTTAATAAATCTATCCCAGCTGCCTTTATTTCAACTCTCCAGAGTGTTCATTCACAAAGTCCTGGGGCAAGGGTTCTGTAGCAATAACCATAAATAATAGTTTACATTGTAGTGTCTAGGTCTCTTAGATTGACTGTACAGTATTCAAAGCTGAGAAAAAATAATTCTTTCTTTCATTTGGGATAAAAACTCTACTGATTTACGAAACACACGATGAAGAGCTGTAATACAGGAGCATGTTCATTCAGGATCGTTTCCTGCCATCTGAATGAAAACTGCCTGTCGTGTTTGAGTGCTGTTTATGTGTGGGTTTTATAATGGTGTTTCTTTAAGGAGACACCATTAAGATAAGATACTTTTAAGAAGTCCTAACCTGGACTAATAGTGTTACCTCACATTATTAACAATAGGAGAATTTATCAAATGTAACTTGTCACCATCCATGCTGTTAACTAAATTTTTGTACTTCATTTAGCTTCACCAGTGAAACTAGATCCAACTGTTTTTTGACAGTGCTAGTTCAAGCAAATCTGGACAACCTGAATTGGGCCCCGAGTGCCCTGACTGAAACCAAACTCTGTACTTACTTGCAGTCATGTAAATCTGGAGTAATTCCACTGAACTGGATTATCTCCACCTGCAGCCTACCCCAGATCTGCACAAACATGTTACCTTCCACATGAAGATCTCCTCATTCTCCTATTGAGGGGCAGCTGCTTTAAAAGTGACATTTTAAACAATGCTCAGCCTTGGCCTAGCCCTTGAACCACTGAAGTTAATAGAATTTAAATTGACTTCATTGGGAGCAGAGTTAGGCCAATGCTAAGCACTTTTCAAAATCCCATGCTAATATTCACAAACTACTGAACCAGTTTTATTCAAATTTGCTTTGTTCGGTAGATCCCGTTGATATTTAATCAAGCCAAGCCTGATGACTCTAAGTAATGTGCTATAAATCACTTTATGAAGGTTCTATAGGAAACATTATTTTTTTTGTATTTTGTTAACTGATAAATATTGAGAGAATATTTTAAGGCATACAAACAAGGAAGCACAGCTGAACACCTAATTGTAACATTGCATTTCCACACTTCAGTAATTTATTACTCAGTCTCAGCATAGTACTAATAGTAGTTTTGAGGGGTTTTTTTTTTTTACATAGAGTATTTACAATGTCACTGAAAGTGTGAAATGTGTATATGATTCTTTCAAGGCAAAAAAATCTGAATTGATGCATTCCACTCCAACCTTCATCATCCCTTTCATGCCCACGTCTTCTTCCTATAACTACTGCATGATTAATAAAGTATTTCATATATTTATTCCTTCCCATTTGAGTTACTTTGCACTTTCTCACACAACTTGCAAAAAATATTATTTCTGTTTTTGAAACGGTCTCAAATCTAGCTTGGATTATTAAAAAATCAGCAGATCAAATGAGGAAGTTTGATGTAACTGAAAGATTACTCTAAAGATCAGCTGAGAACTAATATGGAGCCTAAATATATCTTTTTAAAGCACAAGATCTCCAGTGGATTCATAGGGAAGCTTGTATGGTTACTGCTAATCTGGATTATGGCTAGTATCTAACATCACAGTTTCTCCACCTTCAAAAATGTTGTGTACAATAGGTTTATTGACTGAACACATTCAGGTTGTTATGAGTTAAAAAATCATCCTCTCTGTAAATCAGAATGTTAATCTCCAAAATGTTAAATTAACTAAATTCTTTTTTGCCTTTCCCTTTTTTTGTTTAAACTTCATTTTTTAAATCTAATGTGGCATTCATGTGACTCATGTTTATTTTTTCCCCTTTTAATGCCTGCAATAAACCACAGAATGTGAAGCATTTACTGACTGTATTATATAACTTGTCATTCTACAGCTATCAGCAACTATGCTTGGCCAGCTTCAAGCAAATTTCTTCACAGAGTGAGCAGTGCAGCTAATCATGACATCCATCTTTATTTTAGGATGAGATCATTATCTATAATAAGACACCTATTGTAAAGAGAGCAGTTCAAGCTCAAGAAAAGATATTTTCTGCTACCTGCCTTTCACCAGTCTAGGACTGTGGGCTTAGCTCCCCGCTAGGAAATAGAGAGAGAGTCACAGCTTTAAACACATAAAAATCTGTTAAAGCATAATCTCATTGTTTTTTTCATTGATCCTGATTTTCTTTATCCTCTTTTCAGATCTGTCTGTGTCTGTCTGTCCTGGGCTTATGAAAGGTATCAGACAGTCCCAAATACTGACATTTGGGTTTTATCTGCAGAACTGGTACAGCAGAGGGAGCAATAGTGTAAGATTCCTTCAGATTATTTAGCCCATTTGCTGCAACTTTGGCTTGGACCTTTAGGAGAGAGAGAGAATAGTTGTCAGTGGTTCTCAAACTGGGGTTCGGGAACCCCTGGGGGTTTGCAAAATGTTACAGTGGATTCTTGGGGGGGAAAAATCCCTAATGGCGGACAGAGCTGTCCACGGGGACCCTGGGCAGCATGGGGCCAGCAGCCCAAAGCCCCTGAACTTCCAAGAGCTAAGCAGATCAAAGCAAGCATCTCTATCACACTGAGAAGATTTAAATGTCAAGAATCCTTATAAGAAATGGAAAGGAAGGTGGATATTTTTTGCTGTTTTTAAAATTAAATAGGCAGCTAGTATTGTTTTTAAAATGATTATGAAGAACAAGTTTAAGCTTTGTTATAATGTGTGGTGTTTGCCTGGACTGCTCAAGACCTGAATGCTTGTGTAGGAGGAACTCTTTGAGTTGGCTTCTTAAATACCTTCATACTGTTTCACATCTGATATTCCTGGATGAAACATAGGAGACTTGTCTTATAACATGCTTATTCAAAGTGGTACAAGCTACGAAAGTGAGATCTTAGAAGAGTGTTGCCATTTTCATAATATAGTAAAAATACTGCAATGATTGATAAATAATGTATGATAAGCATGTCATAAAAACAAATTTTATATTTCCAAGATCACTGCTTTTATAATTTATACTCAGGTAAAAGAGAAAATTCTTGGAAATATTCATTTTTAGGAGGGGGTTCACAAGACTTGACATTTTAGTGAAAGGGGTTTACAGGTTGTTAAAGTTTGAGGAACTGCTGAGGAACATGCTGACGAGTGTCGCCAATGAGATAGGCGATAAGCATTCCTAAGCGCCTTTACTTTTACCCGGCACTGCAGAGTTTCCCGCTCATGGCCTCTTTCCATCATGGCCTGTTATATCTGGCCATATGTATTGTAATTTCTGAGGCTAGACCGCAGCTGAGACTGGACAGTCTCTTCCCCCCAACAGCTGATGAGGTCCAGCACCTTGCTATTGCTCCACGCTGGAAATCGCCTGTTGTGTGGAGTCATGGCAAAGCAAAATGGTCACCTGCCATGATTCCCTGAGGAGCACTCCACGCCTGGCTGGAGCAAACAGGAAGAGGATTTTCAAATTTCCCTGGAAATTTAAAGGGCAGGTCTGACGTGTGGTCACCCGAGGACACGACAAAAGAGTTTGAAAGTGATGACCAGAGTGGCTCAAACGGGAATTGTGGGCCAGGCTGGAGGCTAATTAATGCACATTGGGTGTCCACATTTGCACCGTAGCACTACAGTGGGAGTGCTACACCCCTTATTCCCTGTGCGGAGGTGGATTACCAGTAGCGCTATAAACTCGGACTTACAGCACAATACTTGCCTTGCCAGTGTGGACAGGTAGTGAGTTATAGCGCTCCTAGAGGCTTTATAGTGCTATACAGTGCCAGTGTAACCAAGGCCTTATTCACAGGCCTCTTCAGCACAGAAAAGACTTAGTGGTATGGGACTCTGTGTACCCCTACTAATGATTTATTTTCAATAGACCACTTATTTTTTTCAATTTTATAAAATCAAAAATTTACCTATCACAAACCATTGTGTCTGAAATTGTATTAAATTTTAGAGACATTAGATCTTGTGTTTGCCTATCAATGTGATCAGTTTCCAAATACAATTTTCTTCTCATTGCAGTGGAAGATTTAGAGTTAGTGGGGTCCTGTGTGCAGCTTCATTTTTGTCCCTCCCCCCTTGGGACCCAGCCAAGAAAAAGAACATTCTCTCTTATCTCTCCCTCCTCATTTTCATTTTTTTTCTTCACCCTCCACCTATATTATAAGTAATGGGAAGTAAATGAAAATGAAGTGAGGTACCTTGATTGGGGCTGTGGATTGGGGTGCAGGATGAGGTTTGGGTGCTGGGTGCAGGTTCTGGGCTGGGTTGGGGTGTAGAAGGGGGTGGTGGCAGGCAGTGCTTACCTTGGGCAGCGCGGCTCCCAAAGACACCTGCACACTCCCACTGGCAGCAGTTTCTAGGTGGGTGATGGGGTGCAGGTCAGGGGTTCTCTGTGTGTCGCTGCCAACTGGAGCTGCCTTCACAGTTCCCATTGGCTGCAGACACACTCTCGCTCTCCAGGGGCCATGCCATCTCCTCCTGGGAGTGAAGTGGCAGGGAAATAGGGAGGCAGAGCATCTTAGCCCTGCTGTTGGCACGTCTCTGCGCAACTCCTCAGGGGAGGAGGTTAGTGGGTCTCTGTGAGCTGCCTGGGGTGGGGGCAGTACACTGAGCTGCCTCTCTCCCCCTCCCTCCCCCTGCTAGTGACTCGCAGAGAGTGCCAGCAGCCAGCCACTCCCAGGAGTGACATGGAGCAATCGGCCACAGCATGCAGGCAGCCTGCCTGCCTGAGCCCTGCTGTGCCACTGGCCAGGACTCGGGGGCTGGCTATCAGATATTTGTCCTGCATTTTGGGGGGCCCATGCCACCACACGTTTTGTTTCGGGGTAAACCCAGTCCTGCCTCATGAGTGTTTGGAGCAGGTGTAATGGAAGCAGGAGTTCTCTGGTAGTTCTGTTAGGGAAACATTGATACTTAGTTTCTAAAGACTAGCTCCTTTGGAACAGTGCTGCTCTGATTGCCTATATGGGAAAAGCATCAAAATGTAACAGGTTTAAGATGAGCAGCTGTGTTAGTCTGTATCCATAAATAAGACGAGGAAGACTTTGTAGCACCTTAGAGACTAACCAGTTTATTTCAGCATAAGCTTTCGTGGGCTATAGCCCACTTCATTGGCTGCATAAAATGGAACAGAAGTAAGATGTGTTTATCACACAGAAAGCAAAAAAAAAAGTTGTACATGCTGAAATAAACTGGTTAGTCTCTAAGGTGCTACAAAGTCTTCCTCGTCTTATCAAAATGTAGTAAGTGAGTTACAAACAAATGGAGCTGTATCTGGTAAATACTGGTTTGATTTTGCAAAGTACAAGGTATGTTCTCATGGTCTTTCAGTAGCTGCTGGTTTCTTCTTTATATTTTGTTGCTGGGTCAGTAGTGAGCGGTGTTACCGGTATCATGGCCTCATGCACATTTGATAGGTTTTGCCTTTTGTAGAAAAGAAAGTGCCCACTGTTTCTATGGCATCTCCAGGGTTGGCAGAAAAGGTGCTAGGAACTACTGTGTGCTTTTCCCATTTTTGTTAGTTTTGGTTGCTTAAAGATGTGGAGAGAATATGAGAATCTTTTTAAAAGTTGGTAATCTTGGATTTTTTAATGCAATAAATGCTGTATTTTACTAAGGAATCGATTTTTTTAAAGCTGTGTTTGATATGTATTTGGCAAATAGCTCTATAACACTAATCCTCCTCTTTGTCACTGTAAGACAGAAAGCTGTTCCATTCATGGCTCCTAATTAGCTGGAAAAATACTTGCTTGGTATAACTAAGAGTGTGTTTGGTCCCTGAACAGTTGGTTGTTAGCCTGCTGAGGACCTTGATTTAGCACAATAGTCTGATGGCTCATGCATGCCACATTGTAATCTTGCAACACTTGTATGATTCTGGTGCGTAACAGAGTCTCTTTACATAACTTGGGAAAACTTAATATTGTTAATCAAGAATGTCTGCATCTTTAGAAGCAATGTGGATTTAGAAAATAGAGTTAGACATTTGATGAAGGGAGGAAATGAGATCTGTGTTTTAAAAAGAGAGCTTGATCTTCAGCTGCTCTGCCTTTCCACCTCCTCTGTTTCTAGGCAGCCAGGAGGAGAGCCAGCCCAAGCACAAGATAGAGCAGCCTCAGGGCTTGTCTAACACTGGCAGCAAAATCTGGGCACACTTCAAACAGATTTGTCTCCATTTCAGACTTGACATATCCACTACACAGAGATAGCGAGCAGGGGGGTCTAAAGCCTACTACCTGGAGATTCCCTTAAATCAGGGTAATTATCAGTTGCTCTCATAAGGCAGCTTTACATCCTCTTTGAACTTCTGGAGAGGTGTGAATGGGATTAGTGTGGGTTGAACATGTGGCCCAATGTTTGGGAAATATATAAAAAGCGTAGAATTGCTTGAAAGTAAACCATTCATTTATATTTTTTGCTTCAATAAAATCAGTGGCCTGAAAATATGATTCATTCTGGGCAGGTTACAGTTATGACCTTGGGCATCTTAAATTTATGCCACCATGATTGAATCCATTCACAGAATCATAGAAATTGGAAATTAAAAAATCCAGCCCCAACCCCTGTCAATGCGCAATTGCTCTATGAAGTATATTGTTAAGTGCTTTGTCCCATCTGGCTATTAGCATGTATTATTATTAATAATAATATAACTTGGCTAGCACCTTAACTTTAAATATACTGTGTAAATAGGATATGACCCTGCAAAACTGTTCAATAGGCTGTCAGGAGATGCTCCTACTGGAAAATGGTAAGTGGATTTTATTGACTCACTGGTGAAGGTGGGTCAATATCTCACTTGGATATTAAAGAGGTCAGAGTAGCTGAGTAGTCCATGGGGAGGAACTCTGAGCCTCAGAGTGGATTGTGGAGGAGCTTGTCTAATTTAATTTAAAGTAACCGTGAATAAAGTCAGGAGGAGATATGTTTGGATCACATGGTGGAAGGCGCCTACTCACAACTTATTCTTAAAAGAACTAGTTGAGGCAGTCACTGGACCACTAATGTTAATTTTGTGTGAGGGCAGGTCTACACTACAGCTAGGATCGACACTCTGAGATCGCTCTACCAGCAGTTGATTTAGCGGGGTCTAGTGAGGACCCGCCAAATTGACAGCAGATCACTCTCCAGTCGACCCCTGTACTCTATCCCCAATTAGAAGAGTAAGGTAAGTCTACACCCATGCGGTGTAGACCCTGCGGTAACTTGACCAAAAATATGTCTACTCCAGCTACGTTATTCACATAATTGGAATTATGCTAGATTGATTTACCGCTGTAGTGTAGACATAGCCTAAGTCTTGGAACACTGGGGAAGCTCCAGAAGTCTGGAAGAACACTAATGTGCCTATGTTTTAAAAGGGTAAATGGAGTGACCTGAGTAATTATAGTCCTGTCAGTCTGACATCAGTCCCGGCCACGATAATGGAGCAGCTGATATGGGATTTGTTTAATAAAGAATTAAAGGAGTGTAATAAGATTAATGCCAATTAACATAAATTTATGGAAAATATATCCTGTCAAGTTAACTTGATTTTTTTATGAGATTACAATTTTGGTTGATAAAGATTATCGTGTTGATGTTATAGATTTCTCTAAGGCATTTGACTTGATACCAAACAACATTTTGATTAAAAAATTAGAACAATATAAAATGAACATAGCACACATTAGCTGTATTAAAAGCTAGCCAACTTACAGGTCTCAGAATGTGATTGTAAATAGGGAATCATTGTTGAGTGGGTGTGTTTCTAGGAACTAGGTCTTGGTCCAACTCTGTTGAATATTTTTATCAATGCCCTGGAAGAAAACATAAAATAATCACTGAAGTTTTCAGTTGACACAAAAATTGAGGGAATGGTAAAGAAGGAACAGGACAGGCCACTGATAAAGAATGATCTGGATTGTTTGGTAAGTGGGCATAAGCAAACAATATGTGTTTTAATATGGGTGACTGTAAATTTATACATCTAAGAACAAAAAATGTAGGCCAGACTTACAGGATGGGAGACTCTATCTTGGGAGGCTGTGATTCTGAAAAAGATTTGTGTGTTGTGGTGAATAATGAGTTGAACACAAACTCCCAGAGTGATGCTGTGGTCAAAATTGCTAATGTGATCCTGGGGTGCATAACAGGGAATCTTGAGTAGGAACAGAAAGGTATCTTACCTCTATATTAATTACTACTGCTGGAATACTGTGTTCAGTTCTGGTGTCTATAATTAAAGAATGATGTTGATAAGTTGCAGAGGATTCTGAGAAGAGCCATAAGAATGATTAAAGGATTAGAAAACATGCCTTACTGTGATAGATTCAAAGAGCTCAATCTCATAGATTCATAGACTTTAAGGCCAGAAGAGATCATTGTGATTATCTAGTCTGATCAGCACATGGGAGGCCAAATAACCTCACCCACCCACTCCTGTAGATGACCCCAACCTCTGCCTGAGTTACTGACGTCCTCAAATCATGATTTAAAGACTTCAATTTACAAAGAACCCACCATTTACTCTAGTTTAAATGTGCAAGTGATTCATGCCCGATGCTGCAGAGGAAGGTAAAAAGCCCTCAGGGTCTCTGCCAATGTGACTTGGGGAAAATTCCTTCCCGACCCCAAATATGATGATCAGTTAGACCAGTGCATTGCAAAGTTTTCCCTCTGCGGCCCCTTTCCGGTTTCTCACATCCTCTGGTGGCCCGGGGGTATGTCTGCTGAAATGCCGCCGAATAGAAAGCTTCGCTTTCGGCGACACTTTGGTGGACACAAATAGAACACTTCCCCATTTTGGCGGTGTCCCGGGGCCGAACCTGCAGCAGCGTGGGGACACCGCAGCCCCCCGTGGGGGGGTCCCGCCCACCCCAATTTGAAGACCACTCAGTTAGACCCTGAGCATGTGGGCAAGACCCACCAGGCAGATACCTGGGAAAGAATTCTCTGTAGTAACTCTGAGCCCTCCCCGTGTGGCCCCATCTCTGGCCATGGGGGATTTTTGCTACAAGCAGTCATAGATGGGCCACATACCATTGTAAGCGGTCTCATCATTCCATTCCCTCCATAAACTTATCAAGCTCATTCTTGAAGTCAGTAGGTTTTTTGCAGCTGCTGTTCCCCTTGAAAGGCTTCCAGAGCTTCCTCTTCCGATGGGTAGAAATCTTCATCTAATTTCAAGCCTAAAGAGATTGATGGCCAGTTTATATTTATTTGTTCTTGTGTCAACATTGGCACTTAACTTAAATAACTCCTCTCCCTCCCTGATATTTATTCCTGTGATATATTTATAGAGAGCAATCATATTTCCCCTCAGCCTTCATTTGGGTAGGGTAAACAAGCCAGATTCCCCGAGTCTCCTCTCATAAAATAGGTTTTCCATTCCTTTGAGCAGCCTATTTAGTATAACAAAGAGGAGATTAAGAGAAGACTTGATTACAGTATATAACTACCTAGATGAGGAACAAGTATTTGATAATGGGCTCTTCATTCTAGCAGAGAAAGGTATAATTCAATCCAGTGTCTAGAAGTTGAAACTAGACAAATCAGACTGAAATAAGGCAATGGATTTTTAACAATGACGATAATTAATAATTGGAACAATTCCAAGGGTTGTGGTGGATTCTCCATCACTGGCAACTTTGAAATCAGGACTGGCAGTTTTTCTATAAAATATGTTCTAGGAATTGTTTTGAGGAAGTTCGCTGGTCTGTGTTATACATGAGGTCAGAATAGACCATTGCAATGGTCCCTTCTGGCCTTGGGATCTGTAAATTTTATAAGCAATCCTCACTCAAGTCATCCCATTGAGGTTAATGGGACTACTTGTAAGAGCAAAGACTAGTCTTCTGAGGAAGATTTTTGCAGGATATGGCCCATAGGGTAATTTGCATTCCCTGCTCCAGTGAACTCAAAATCTAAGATGGGCGAGACAAATTCAAGACATTGGAAAACAAGAGAAGACAAAGAATGAATTATGTGCGCTTTCTAAATAGTTGAACACAACGGGACAGGTTGTGCCAATTAGGCATAGGCCTAAATTAGTGGTGATACATCAGCCATACTGTCCCCAGGCACAGGAGAGACTGTGACATGTCTATGCTTGTTTTTCCTATTAAGAGAAACTTGTTATCAGCATATATTCTAATATATATTGATCAATTCCAGTAGCGTAATGGGGAACTAAGATAAAGAGAAGTTAAATGACTTCTGCAGTTCTGCAAGTCCATGGCATGCTTTTCATTTGCTGGCATTTTTAAAGCTCTGTGTTCACAGATGTGCTGAACTTGTTTAAGGCAATGTTTGCTAAAGGTAGCAAAGGTTGGGGATTTGAAACTGCTTGTTTGACTCTTGAGGAGTCTTCTTGTCAGCTAGTACAGCATTCAATATTTGTATATTACTGCCAGTTCTTCCAGAGTAATGGAACGCAAACTGTAGTAGACTCTTAATTTGTCAGGAGCTGCTAGCTTAGTATACTTGGGGCTTAAAGTGGAAATGGCTATGCAGTCCTTGGTTTTCTTATCAAATGTTATCTCCTCCAATTGCTTACAGAAGAGCAGGGCAGAAGAGTAGTACAAGATTTGCACATTTTCAACAATAAGGACTGACAGCCGCAATAATGGTTATTAGCTCACAGGGGATAGTGCAGGTGTACTGCCTTCCCTACAAATGTACAACCTTTACATTACTAAGATGACTGCCCTTTGGGCCTTGTCAGGAGACATTTCTGTTTAGAGAATCAAGAATCTCTGTTGACTAACAGTCTTCTACATATGTGGCAACAAAATGGTGATGTTTTTACCAGAATGATATTCTGTGGAACTGTGGGCACTTTCCACTATGGATTTGTAACCCACACACTTCCTGGGTGTGCTACTCTGTCCCCTCTAGTCTAGTGTCACTGAAACCACAAAGGGTATGGTTAGACTGAAGATTATAGCGCGTTTATTTGTAGCGCTTCCCAATGTAACGCAATAGGTATCGCGCTGGAGACTGTACAAATTAAAACCTTGTAGCGCAAAATAATGGATACATTTGTCGCGCTTCTGGCAGCAGTAGCAGTTGCGGGATAGGGCAGGTATCCCAGCATTCAGCTGGGTGCAACGTGCTTTGCAAAGTGGAGGGGGGGCGGGGGGAACTGGGAAGTTGTTCACAGAGAGACGAGATCTGGCTGTCAGTTAGTTTTCATTAGCGAAAACTGACAGGCTGTCTATTTCAGACACACAGCTCCGTCCGCAAGCATTTTCACTGGTTATTTGCTTTGTGAGTTGTTAGAGAGAAACTGCAAAGCTACTTCCGCTTTTATAAAACAACACCTCACGTCATTTACCTTACATGGCAAGTTGATTGTCTTTAATGGCTTGCTGATGGCTTTACATGGCTCGGAGGCATGCAAGAGATCCCATGGGTGTCCACATTCCCACCCTTGCGCTATAACGTTAGCGCAAAAAGGCTTATCACTCTGGGAAAGGAGGTTTAATACTTGCGCTTTAAACAGTGAGTCATTTCGCAAAATCTCCCTTTGAAGTGTGTTCGCTAGGAAAATTATTGCGCTACTGGAGGGTTTTTGCGCCACAAAGCACCAGTCTAACCATACCCTTAGAGATTAATGAGTCTGCTACAGCCTCAGATAAGGACTAAATGGCTTTTAGCTCATGCAGTAGAGCAGTGTTTCTGCTTTCGGCATTTTGGCAGACATACTCATTTCCGCGAGCATGTCCGCCAAAAAACGGCTGAAGTGATTGTTTCGCTTTAGGCGGCATTTCAGTGGACATACTGACGATCATGGGTATGTCTGCCGAAATGACACGAAAGCAGAAACATACAATTCGGTGGCATTTCGGCGGACATACCAGCATCGCAATCGGATCCTGGAAGTGCAAAAGGGTCACTCAAACAGTAAGTTTGAGAACCACTGCAGTAGAGGCTCTAGAGAGAGTCTAGAGGGCCTGGTGTTTAGCTCCCGAGGTCCCGGTTTCAATCCTAACCACCCAGGTCTGTCAGTGTTACAAACTCACTTGCAAAAACCTGAGCTGTTTTCTTAGTTACCATGAATTATTGCAAATACATGGTAATTTTTGTTACTCAGACAGTTCAGTCCCTCAGCCCTAGTGTTCTGAAATGTATGGGACTTTATACTACAAAATAGAGCCATTGCTGACAACCAGCTGAAGTGGTGCTGAGCAGTTTGTCTGCCCCTGTCTATGATTGAACTTGGCCTGTGTTCATCTCTGGTTCAGCTGAAAACTTGGTCAGCGTCTGCTGTCAGCAACAGTTCTATTTTGTAGATCAGACAAAGGCCTAAAAGACTTTGTAAAATACAAAGCTTTGCCATGTTATCGTTGTGTGCAAATTGGCTTGATTACAAACTGACATTTTCCAAGATACATCTGAAAACGTTCAGTAATTCAAATGCTTTACACAGAATCTTGTGGCTTGAGCATTCTCACTTAGTGTGATGTTTGAGATAAACTCTTTTTTGCAAGAAATATGTAACTCAATGCATATTTACAAATTAAAAACATGCTGCTTCAAATGGGTAATGTTAAAAGGTTTGTATCAGCATGCGTGACTGCTGATTATTGCTATTATCTGCTATTATTATTGACTTTCTGAGTTGTCACCTTGCATGCTCTCATTAATCAGCAGTCTGTATATCTCATATGCAGTATCAGGGTGCTGGCTTCTGAACAAATATGCAATTTGTGGTAGTAATTTATCTGTAGGCAGATAAAAATGTACTGAGGGGTATTTCCTAGATGTTTTGTCTTTGATATCTGGTAAGATGATCTTTTTGTTTATTACACACTGTCCCTCCATATGGATCTCTTTGCACAGGCAGGGCTGCTGTAAGCTTCCAAATATGATCCACTGCCAAAGCCTGATATGACAGCTATGCTCCTCCTTCCCTCCCTCTGGAACTGCCTGCATTAGTAACCATCTGTAGATAATGCTGACTTGTGATACTGTTTCATATAGATATACAATCCATGATTCCAGGATTCAAACTCAAAGGCATTGCCTTTGACTAATATTAGACCTGGCACCAGCAGTACTATCAGCTACCTCTCCACTGCCCAGAGCCAGGCATTGACGGTTTGCCATTTTAGTTCTGATGTGCTGCAACAGCATGTTTTCAAAATCTTATGTATTTTTAAAACAGGTTTGAAAGGAAGGCTTAGATTTTTTTTAGTTTATCTATGCAAGCTATGGTAGTTTCCTAATTGTAAAACACTATGTTCAGTGGAAAATGTGATTAAAATTTCAGTTTGATTTTTGTAAATAATGCTTTTTTGTAATTTGTAAAAGGGGGGTTGTTTTATTTAAATAAATACCTTTGAAAAACCTGAGTACAGGCTGCAGTGTAGTAATTCTGCAGGTTTAGCGTTCTGAGAAACAGAATAGCTGCTGAGCTCTGTTGCTGCAGGCTCTCAGGAATGTCACTCACAGAACATTCCTTCCCTGGGCAGCCAAGTTTGGAAGTCAGTTAATTCCTGGGTGTAAAAGAGTGTGTATGTGTGGAGGGGAGACAATGAGAACAGAAGGCTTTGTTCTCCATGTCTGTCTATAACAACAATCTGGGAAAGCATCTCCTTTCATCCTGCAGAAGACAGGTAAAAGACAGCTGAATGAATCTGTATTAGATATCTAAGAGGAAGTAAAAAAATGGTGGGGGTGGGTATGGGGCTGGAGTGGCAGGAGAAGAGAGAAAGGGAGTGTACCAGAGTGCCTGTGATTGGTAAGCTTTCCGAAGGCATCTGCCAGCGGGACTTCAGTGGAATGTGAAACCAAATCATTTACAAGTTAAAGATAGACACAGAATACACACAGCATGTTGAGCCAGGATTAAATTCATTCCTCTCTGCCTAGCTTCTCACAGAGTTCTGTTTTGTCAGCTTTCCTCTGTCTACGTTAAGGACTTTATTGGTACTTCTTTAAATATAAAACAACTCTGGATTCATTGGAATTATTAACGTGGGCATAGGAAACCATGGTGCATACTGAAGGGTAAGTAGAAAGTTGTCTTTTGGATACAAGTTCATTACAGCAAGTTCATGGGGCTTTTCTGTTTGGGATTCAGGACAGTTCAGCAGTATATTTAAGATGAGGTATGTTTTTAGGTAATGTTCCTTGTTGCCATTTATGACTTATTTGGATTTTATGTTTCACTGAGCTGGAATTACACAACTGTACTTGTTTTGACATGTTTAATACATTTTATACTTTCATAAGCCCAGCATTATAGTTGTGAATGGAGTTTTCCTGTGATTTTTTCCCCCTACACATACTTTTAGTCTATTCATCAGGAAGATTTTCTGTTTGTTGTTGTAAATTGTGCTTCACCAAAGTTGAAATAAAAGTCGTTTTCCATGGTTAGAAGGAAGGTAATCATTACTGTAGTGTTCTTCTGATTAAGAATTGTTCATCATTTCACTTAACTGCCATTTTCTAATGTGTAAATTGTGAATACAAAACAGGTTTCATTCCTTATACTAGTAGTCTTGTCTCTCCCTCCACTACCCCCCGCCTCAAATGCTATTACTTGTCATTGTTATAGCTTTTACTGTGGGCTGTTTTGTTTTCTCTGAACAGACATTTTTAGGTTAATTCAAAAATATGGTGATATTTCCTTAAAAAGTGTGGAAATATAGAAAGGTTTAGGATGGCATTGTTCTATTTAACAATTTATTAAAAATAAGTAGGTACTATATCTCACATGTGCTGTTTTACTGCGCAGATACTTTGCACTTGTGTTAAATAATTTCTTATGTTTCTGACAAAGCTGATGGTTTTTGTATGAGCCAAAATGGGCTTTTTAATATCAGAAAATCAGTGAGGTGCTTGTTTCCTAGTAAGGAAGGATTTAATATAAAACTGATTTTTTATCTGAATTTTGGAAGTGCATGTATCATTTTTCAGTGTACTGTGTGAGAGTTTGACTTTTGTAAAATGTAACTCCCGGCTTAAACTTTGGAGACAGCATACCCAAACTTATATAGAATGTCTTTTGCATAAATGCTACCCGTAATAGTCATAGGGAGCAGGGTGCTTTTTATAGAGAAATAAAAGTCCTGCCATTCTTGTTTATAGACTGTGTGTAGCTTAGAAGTTATTTAATGCTACAAGTCAGTCTTTGCCTGGCAAAAATATTCTGAGCTACACTTGACTGAAATAGAAACGTATCTCTTTCATTTGAAGGAGATGAGGTATCTAGTAGCTGTTACCCCTTTGCTGATTGACTGATTTCATTTATATCAGTCAACTTGGTAGAATTTTGTAATATCGTTGGCATCTTTTGTGTCAGCAAGTCAAATAAAGGATAATTTCTGCTTTGATTATGTAGGTTGTATTGAGTTGCATGTGTTAAATCAAGAATTGGGAGTGTGGGAGAAACTGCAAAACTCTTCAGGCAAATCTGAAAACAAATGTAAGAGAAAGTGATGACAAATATGCTACTGTGGTTTTGGGGCAGATGCCCAGCATTGAAGTCCGTGGAGCTATGACAGTTCACACCCACTGAGGATCTTCCCCAATGGTGCTCTTGTAGCTAGGTCTTATTCTACAATGGTTATTTACATTATAGCATCATTGTAAAAAAGTATTATTTCTTAGCTGTGATGAAGCAAAGAAACCAGACGTAACCTTGACAAGAAAGGATGATATTGTGAGTGAAGCAATGAACTGGGACATAGGAGATCTCTGTGCCTTTGCACAAGTCATATAATCTCTCTAAGCCCCTGTGAAAAGAACAATAATACCTTTCTCACACTCTTTCTCCATTTTGACTATTTAGATTGCAAGGTCTATGGGCCAGGGACTGTCTCTTATAGTGCCTAGCACAATGGGGTTCTGTTCTCAGGTGGAGCCTGAAGGTACTATTGTAATACAAATATAATAAGAGACTAGGGTTGTTGGCTCGCTAGATGAGTGTGTGGATTTCTATGTTTTTTGGTAGCTCCCGAACTTGAAAGAGGGAGGCTGACAATTAGAGCTGAGAGAAAATCAGAATTTCCATCTCTCGAAAAAAATTTAAATTTTAAAAATTTTGTTTTATCTCAAATTGGAATGAAAATTTTTGATATTTCAATTTGCCATGGAACAAAATATTCCTAACAATTTTGAAAACATTAAACAAAATCAAACATTATGGAGAGCCCATGTGGGTGAGGTAATATCTTTCATTGGACCAGCTTCTGTTGGTGTGAGAGAGAAAATTCTGAGCTATCCCGAGCTGCTCTTCTGCATCAAACATTTTGATGTTCCTAAAGTATTTTGTTTCAGTTTTGTTGAATGTTTTATTTTGAGTCAGTTCAACATTAAACTTCATTGCTCTGTTGTGGTTCTTTGCCTCACAGGAGTTGTAGTACTGAAGCATGATATCCCCAGGCTCCTTGGCTGGACTATTTTCCATGAGGTAACAAAGAGTCCTGTGGCACCTTAAAGACTAACTAAAGTGGCACTGCTTGCATCCGAAGAAGTGGGTATCAGCCCACGAAAGCTTATGCTTCAATACTTTAATTAGTCTTTAAGGTGCCACAGGACTCTTTGTTACCTCTGCTATTCCAGACTAACACGGCTACCTCTCTGATTCTATCTTCCATGAAGCATCCATAGTCACGTAACACCCGTGGTGCACCATACAGCTTTGTCAGAGGGAAGTCGACATTGTATCCCGACATTGTAACCCCCGTACAGAAACTAGCCCATGTGAGAGAATGGGGGCCAAAACGACAACTTTCGTGATTCAGTGTTCACAATATAGAAATGTGGGATGGCAGATTGAGTCAATTCACATTAAACATTTTGGGTCAGTTCAGCACAATGAAATATTCCACATTTATTCCAAATAATAATAATATTCTAAATAATATTTCATTTAGAGTTTTCCACCAAAAAATTGAGAATTATTGGCAAAATCGAAATTTTCCAATGGAAAATTTTGATTGTGCAGAAACTGCATTTCTGTTGGAAAATAGTTATGATAGAAAAATCCTGACCAGCTCTGCAGATAATATTGTAGTGAACCAGCTGGTTTATATGTGTACAACTGAGCTCTAGTGGAAGGGATTAACTGTTGCTGTAACTTTGCAATGCTGTCACCTAGAGAAGATTATCTGTCTCAAGTAGTAAAGACTTGGTGCTTTTGGAGTGGGAAGTTCTGAATCCCTCCTCTCCCCCATCAGTCACCATGAACTTCTGAATGGCTATGGTGTAAGACACTGGGGGGTAGCGATCGGCGGGTAGACCCGGATCGGCGGGTAGTGATCGATCTTTTGGCAATCAATTTTAACGCGTCTCATTAAGACGCAATAAATCGATTGCCAACGGTGCTCCCGTCAACTCCGGAACTCCAGCTTGTCGAGAGGCGCAAGCTGGAATCGACGGGGGAACCCACTGCCGACCGCTGCTGCCGTGAGGACAGCAGGTAAGTCGGCTGAAGATGCGCCAGCTTCAGCTATGTTGTTCATGTAGCTGAAGCTGCGTATCTTCGGTCGACCCCTCCCCCTAGTGTAGCCCAACCCAAGGAGAACTATGCAATCCAAAGTGGCTACGGATTAGTTATATTTTGTCCTAAAGTCTATTAATTCAGTCCTTGAGAACCACCACTAGCTGCAGTGTAGGAATATGAACATCCTTCGACTCTGGGTTCCACATCTTTTCTTTTAGCCCCCTCATTCTCCCTTTCCCTCCTCTGCATCCATTCTTTCTCTTCCCTTCTTGGCACTTTATGTAATTCTTCCTTTCTTTCTGGCATCAAATCTTCCAATGACTACTTCTCTGAGTGTCTTAAACCTCCTTTTGCCTCTTCCCTCACCATCACTCTGGTTAGCTGAGCACCAAGTATAAGGCGCCTGGAGGTAACAGGAGATTTTTTAAGATTCCACTGCTTATATCTAGGTTCCCAACATCTTCAGAAATTGATGTGTAAGACGGGTCTTCAAGGCCCTTGTTCTCTATCTCTGGGAATGGAACCTTGAAAATGCAGGTATTTGTTCTGGGCCTCAATGCCCCTAAAATACCTCTGCAGTAACGGTTTCCTTCAGGTATTAACACATTTCTACTCCCAGAGCCAGTGCCATGTTTATTTTGGCAGGATCTGACATGTAGTGCCTGCTGGGATTCAATGCATCCTGGAGAATCTCAGATTTATGAACTCAGAGGTATTTCAGTACAGTCTCAAAATATGATGCCTACATGGCCATCGTTCTAATCCCTAGTTCTATGTGCTTTCTCAAGTTCATTCACTAGAGAGAGAGCACCACTGAAATTTCTCAATCCATCAAGTGGTTTTCAATTTCTGACTGGTTAGTGAACAGATTGTTTTTGTAGCAAGAGCTGAGGTACTTACTGAGCTAGTGCGGAGACTTGATGCTATTTTATTTGGGGGCAGGGCATGAAAGTATAATGAAGCCTCCCCTTAATGAGATGCTGAATATTACAGGTTGTGTTAGGTGAGAGAGAGCTAATATGCTTTGTTTGGGAGGCGGGAGGGAATGTAACAGAGACAGCAAAATCTGAGTCTATGAACTATCTCTGTTTGAGTCCTGGCTTGGTGTGTCATCTCTTACTGTATCTGGCAGTAACAACAGGATTTGGGGATCTTTTTGAAGAACCAAGGTCACGATAGAGAAGCTGTGAAAACAGTCCCTCTAAATATTCAACCATGTATCTTAGTATCATGGATCTGTGTGGTGAATTATACCATTTCTGAGGCAGAACTGTTCAGTGGATACAGGCACTAGACTGAGAGTCAGGGTTTCTGTTTCTATCTTTGGCTTTAGGCAGGTCACTTAAGTAATTTGTGTCTGTTTCCCATTCTGTAAAGATGAGGATCATTAGGTTTGCCAACCTTTGTAAAGTGCTTTGAAACCTATGGCTGAAAAATCGCTGCTTCTTTTTTTTTAATTATCACAATAAAATCCCTCTCCAATAATATGCTTTGCTGTACAGTTGTCAAAGCTCAAACACTGCACTGTAATATAAAGAAAAGGAAGTGCATAATACTGAAGTGTTACACATGTAATCAGACTTAAAAACACATGCTTGAGCTCTGACATGGTAACCTGTTTTTTTGAAAGAGAACTAAGGTAAAACAGAATCTATCTGGGTTAGCAGAGCTACCCTTTGAGTAGCCATTAACAAATCAGAAGAATGATTTGCAGATAAAATTAGTCAACAAGCTTATCTTGACTTGCCACATTTTAAAAATATAATATTTTAACAAGAATGAATAGTTTCTACTAGCGATTACCTTTTCTGTCCCTGTTCCTACATGATGGGATGTTTTCTTTGGAAAGTGAGCAAGGACTGGCATTACATTGGAATGTTCTTGATTCCTAGGAGATTTTCAGGCCAGGAATGTGCTGGCTGCAGCTCCGTGTTTTTATGTTTCTCATCTGTACCTGAGTGAGAGAGATGCTGTATCATTCATTTTAAATAAAAATGAATCTCCATTCCTTGGTGGCAGTAGCTTAGTCTTTATTCCTGTAAATTGACATCAAATTGACAGCTATTACTAAAAAAACCGAGTATGTTAAATTGCACAGGCAACCTTAACATGGGCATTTCCTTCCTTTTGACTGCTTGACTTTACAACCTTAACGTTCCATTTAACATAGTGTCTTTGAACAAAATTTCCTATGATTTAAAAAACAAACAAATTGAAGAAACAGAAATTCTATCGTGGGTCAATGCAGTTCTATGTAACTTGGGTCATATGCAGAGTTTGGACCACTATACCCACAGCACAAACTTCTACTTGAATTAATTGAGTCTCTGGTGTCCTCTCTGTGGACCAGCACTAGAGAGGGATGAGACACTCAGTTTGCCAGTGAGACTCAGCATGCTTGGATTCAATTCCACATCCTCGAGTGGGGTGAACTCTAGTGACCCTTCTGCCTCTGTGCCCCCAGTCTGTCTTCCCCTGCACCTATCCTGTCCCTTCCCCTCCCACCCTGGTTCCTGCTCCTTTTCTCCCAGTGCTCCTGCCCTGCCTCCCGCCCTCCAGCTCCTGCCTCCCTCCCACTTTTTTCCCGTATATCCCCAAGCTCCTCTCTCCCTTCTCTGCTGTGTCTGTCTCCCCCCTCTCCCATTCCTTATAGGGTTCACAAGTTTGGCTGGATGAATTCCTGGATGTTTCATCATGTGGCATATTTTAAATTAAAGATTAGTCTTTAATTCCTGGAGACTGCAGGACAACCCTGGAGGGTTGGAAACCTAATTCCTTACCTTTCTGCATCTCTGGTTTTCCCTTTCTCCTTCACACTGTCTGTGCCCCAATAGCAGAACCTCATTCAGAGTGTCCCTCAGCTGCTGGGAGGAGCAATTGCAGGGAATGTCTGTCTCAACCCCTGCAGCTCTAGGCTGGATCATATTCAGTGAATTTAGCTGCCAAACTCTGAAAAGTCTCCAATGAGCATCTACAAACAGATTTTTTTTCAAAGGCTTATAACTTGGCCAAATTTGTTTTCATGGGGATGGCGAAAGACTCCTCCCTAACATCAGGACAGCAGTCCCAAATAATTTCAAGATCCTGATTCAAAACAAGGAGGCTTCTCAACAAAACAGTGGTAAGATATTTTTTTTTGAACGTGGACAAAACAAAGTATTATTCTTTACCCTTTTTCTTAAAAATGGCTGAATTTTTTTAGCTTAAACTGAATAGTTTTTTTAGCTTAAACTGATTAGTTTGACAAAGGAATTGAAAACAGTCTTATAATGGGAAGTGTCAGGCATCCTTAATTCTTAACTATAGGTCGCTACCAGCTCTGCCTGTATTTTGTCTGAGATTTTAGCAAGTAAAGGAAGGAATCATGCCAGTCCAATAGGTAATAAATATAGTCTACTGGAATAAATTGCCCAGGGAGTTTGTGGAATCTCTGGAGAGTTTTAAGAGCACGTTAGACAAACACCAGTCAGGGATGGTCTAGATAATACTTAGTTCTGCCATGAGTGCTGGGGACTGGATTAGATGACCTTTTGAGGTCCTTTGGTAAAAGATCTCTTCCATCTCTAACTTCTATGGCTGTATATGTGCTGAGAAACCTACAGATTTATTCATGAGAAGTCCTTGCTCTGATTTACAAGTAAATTGGCTTAATTTGTGCTGGTTTTGCTATTTAATATTGAGAATATATTCTCCAGGAAATGTGCATATGATAAATAAAGAGACTAGGATAATATATCAATACTCACTTCTTCCCTAAAATGGAAATAACTCCCTGAGTACAAGTTTCTTTCCTACTTAGTATTCATAACTGAGCATGCAAGCTACTATATCAGCCAGCTACTGTGTTATGTGGGATACTCAAGCTTTGGGATAAACCAAGCATAGATTAACCAGCTCTGACTGTACCTATTTCACAGGTCATTAATCTTGCCCTTTCTCTGTTGCATACACTGTAGATGAATGTTAGGGTTTATATTACATGTAACCACATATGCTGGTGAGCTCAATAAAGAGCAAGGAAATAAAAATTGGATTCTTGTCCTTTGAAGAAAATATTTTAAAAAGCTTTTTCCACCCTATCTCAAGCTAATTAAGCACCAGAATGAAAGAGGTGAAGGTTGTTCAAATATTGGCCAATTCCTTCCTGGATTTGTAGTGGTTTTGACTGTTTTATGTAAGAGCTCCAAAGAGATGTCTTTGAACACAAATCAGATTCTTTCATTAAACACAATTGCAACAGCACACTTGGCTCACTACGAAAATACAAACTAGCAGCTTCTTTTGTCCAAGTTAAGAAGGGTACTCACAGCACCATGCTGATAGTTCTTGATGTTGGTGATAATGCCACAAATTAAATCTGTTTTGTTGTTGCTGCTGTTCAACAAAACATATGCTCCAAAGTCAGGTTTCAAAGATCACTGAGCAACAGAGACACAATGTGTGGTACGTATGAACTGATGTGCACAGGAATTTAACTATCATACACACTCCTCACTTTAAAAGTTACTTAGTTGATCCTTACTAAAGTTATTAAGTTTCTGGTTTTGCAGTTCAGTTTGCATATTATCAGTCTCAAAAATCTGTGGACACCAGTCTCTGAACTACTTAATAACGAAGCCTGAATTTGAAAAAAATCTGGGGATTCTTAGAATTAAATTCTGCCCCTTCTGAAATCAATGAGAGTGTTGCTGTTGATTTCTATAGGTCTACAATTCCGCCCATGGATTCTGATCCTACAAACTGCGACGCACATGCTTAACTTCACTACTGTGGCCCCAAACAGTGAATGTAGAAAGCAAACAAGCAGCACACATTTTTAAACTTTAAATTTAGATTTAATTATATGTGTGTTTTTGATATTCCATTTAATCTAATGTTTCATTATTAAAAGAGGGAAGGATATATTTTTTTTCCAAATGTGTTTTCTGTTGATAGTGACCATATTATTTGAATTTCATATTCCTGACTGGTGTAAATTTAAATGAAATAGTTCTTTAGGTTATGGTTGATACTTTGTAGTAAAATTCATGTGTTCAGATCCTCAACTGGGGTAAATTGGAATAGCTCAGTTGAAAACATTTAGCTCTTGGTTACACCAGTATAAAGCCTGAGTAAATTCATTGACTTTAGTGAGGTTACTTTGTACACTGATGTGACTAAAGTCAGAGTTTGGCCTTTAAATGTACAGTATTTTGATATAAAATCTCCGTGCTGATCTCAGGTATGTGGGTTTACATGTTTCATTTGTCAAAATCCACAATTGCTTATGAGCAAATTTGTGTCAGATTTTTCTAACTCTGCAATGTTGTGTCCTGCATAGGAGTTAAACATACATACGAAGGTTAGAATGAAACCCATAATGCACAAATGTCATAATTTGGGACCACCGGGTATCAGTTGTTAATAACCATATAATGTTATTATCTCTGACATTAGAAACATAATTAAATGATAATGATTTGAAATTACTATTGGGGGGAAGAGGACAGAGAGAAACAGTTTGATCCTTACCACAACATGTTTTCATTGACCTACTTATGGTAGTGAAGAAAGTGTCCCTTTCATTACAACAAAATGGATTTGTTCAGCAATTTTATAATGCAACTGCACATGAGAAGATTGGTTGATCCAGCTATTCCAGGAGGACTTTGAAAGGAGAATCACATTATTTCAAACTCTTTATACTAAGAAGTGGAATTTCTTGCCCAATCTGTAGTGTTGCTAATCTAAGCAGTTCAGCTTTAAACGCTCGCTGATGAAAACAAAAGTATTGAGAGGAATAGGGGGAGTTTCAATAATTACAACAAATATTTTGTTCTGGATAGGCAGAATATGTCACATGAGCTAACACCAGCAGAAAGCTGTATTTCTAGGTCAGGAACTTTCCCCATTGGTTTGGAAGAGTGAGTAGTTGATTATGAACCAGATTTATGCAAGTGAACCTTCTACTGGCAATCACGTTTTCATCCTTTGTATTTTCCTGGAGGTTAAGTTCCTATCTCTACTATGATCCCTTTTCTAAAATACATTGCATTTTCAGTGTTTCCTTTTAAAAGTTGATGTGAATAGGCTTGATTGGAGGTTCTGCTATAGTTTCCGGCTCCAGTTCAGTTAAGTCACTAAGCTCATGATTAACTTTTATGTACATGAATAGTCCCAGTGAATTCAGTGGGACCACTTATTGTTCTTAAAATTGAGCACACGCATAAGTACCTTGCTAAATCATTGCTGTAATGCAAAGCCTCTGTAGGGTTGCCACTTGTAGCAATTTGTCCTGTATGATAACTATGACATTATAATATGCACAATGACGCTGTGTGAATTCTTCTTTATTCTTTTACATCTCACAAACCTTTGCTCACTTCAATAGCCCTTTGACTGCAGTATGACTTCAGGCATGAGTGAAGATTTGCAGAGGTTGGGCCCGGGGCCTGCAGGATGAAGGACAGGCTTGCCCAACATAATGCTCCTTTGAAATTTGGAATAAGTGACATGAACATCCCTAATCCTGTCTGATGTGGCATCCCACTTCCAGAACAACACCTCACAGTGCATATGCTTGGAAACCTACTGGCATAGCAAGGCTATTCCCCTCAAAAAAACCTTTAGTTCTGCCATTTTTCCACAGCATGTGGGGTACAGTCTGTGTGGTTGCCTGCCCCCGCTAGAAACAACTGTATGTCAGAGAAGTTGTATGTATGTAGTCTGTACTGGGACCCTGAAGATTGAAAGATGCTATAGAAATGTAATTATTTTATTACTGTGTTAGTCCTTCTGAACCTTTATTGTGTATATCCTACATCCAGACCAAAATGGCAGAATGTGGGGCTCTAGCTGAGGAAAACTTTCAAAGCACGAAACTGTGCCTTTGAGCGCTCCTAAGTGCTACCGCCAGGCTAGAAGCTGCACAATGGACAAGTAATGCTTGTGGCAATACCTGCTAAGTGCCTGTCCTATGCTTGGAAACAGATGTCTGATTCATCCCTGGAATAGTGAATGTTAATTAGCATTTTACAGATGCTGCATGAACTCGTAACAGGACTAGAAAAAAACAGAACCTGTGCAGGCTTTTTTCAAGGCTGCCTTGTGAATAGGAGACACCTGCACTGATTCAGGTCGATAGTTGTGTTAGGAATGATACACAGACCTTCTGTGGCAACTTGTAGAGATCCAGGTCAGTGCCTGTACAAGGTTAGTGAATATTTCCACCTTTGGGCATATTGCTGATGCAAAGTCGACACAGGCCAGGCTCTGTTAGCATTTTGAATGGTTTGTGCTACACTATTTGGCAGGTAATTCCACATGATTTCCTTTCAAAAGAAATAATATATTTTGAAAGCTCCCCCAGTGAAGTTTCCCCTGGCAGCAGCAGCAACCCAAGTGTCATGGCTGCCTTGTCAAGTGCCAGCTGGCTCAAAACCTTCATTGTGCATTGTCTTAAAGTGGCCCAGATGCATATGAAGTCTAGGACCATGCTATTTAGCAGAATATTTTAGCCTTCCAAAAACATCAAGGTAAAGGGTTCTCTTCGCTAGGGAGAATCCAGGAATGGGAGGAGAGGATAAGGTAAGAGAGCTAATGGTTTGATAAAAATAGTTTTTCTACAAAAATCTAATGCTTCTTTAGGAGCCAGGTATGCTTGGAAAGCTGGCTGAAGTAATTAATGGACAGCTCACTTGGGCATTCTAGGTCAAATTTTCAGTAATGAAGACCTATGGGTTCTGTGTGCCCACTAAGCAAGTGTGCTTTTGCATGCAAGTATAGTAATAACAGATGCAAACCAGTGCTTATGTGTGTAGCACTCCATATGCACCTGTAATGCAGGGGTTTCCATCACACCTAAGCTTGGAGATGCAGCTCTTGCTGTAGACATGAGAGAAATTAAGTAAAAGTTACACAGAAGAGTTGACTTTTTGTTTTAAGGCTATTGTGGAGCTTTGAGTGTACAACAGTTTTTATTTATTATTGCATACCAGGGTTAATATGCCATCTGTATTTGAAAATAAACACTTGCAGTTAATCCTTTTTATGCCAATCAGGTCACATTCCTTACGAGGTACTTTTGGCTAATTTAATATTGTCAGAAACATTAGTCATTGCAGCGTTCACTTAATAAGACGCAGTAGGAGTGAGCTGGAATTAACAAACAAAAAAGATTTTATGCATTTATCTCCAGTGTTTCACATGTAGAAAAAATTAATTAGAAACAGAGCAGTTCAGTCATTTCAGACAGTTGCATGTATTTTAAAAATATCCAGCCATGTTAGGCAATGGTCAGCTAGGGCTACCTTGGCCCCCAAGCCACGGTTCAGAAACCCCACATGAGAGTTATGAATTGGGGAGCGGGGAGAGCAACTTATTATTAACTGTGTCTTCTTTAATGTCCCCATTAAATGGCTATCTAGTGTGGTTGTTTTCTGTGGCTAACACATCATTCTAGGGCTGAGCTGCTGTTTTCTCAACCAAGCTTCCTTTGCGTAGGACATGTTTTCGAGGCGTGTGAGTGGGTGTAATATAACCTTTAAAAATGGTAACCTATCGATGCACTGAGAGGGAATGAAATTAATGGACATGCTATTAAAACTACAGAACGGGGAAAAGCACTGGAATATGAACAGCTTTTAGGTGGGATTTATTATATACTTAAAAAAATGTTCTGGTACGTCAGTTTGTTTTAACCTAATTGGGTTTTTTTATTTTATTGCCAGATGGTGTCCAGCAATTTCAGATTAAGATACTCTCAGTTACCCGTACTTCCATCCCCTGAGTGATTGCGCACTCGGATGGATCTCTTTTATGCTTCTTCAGCTCAGTATTCCAAGATCTTCCTGTACTCCAGCCCTAGGACCCAACGACTCTCAGCAATTGATTCCACTTACCCTGTTGGGTGGGTCTGATCTGAGGAAGGAAGAGAGCTCTCAGAGGAGCGTCGTTTTCATGGGTGTGCTGCGGTTAAGCTATCTTCATCTTGAATTCTTGGGGATGGGCAATAACTTAACGAAATACAATTTACACTTGCCCATTCAGAGTGACCGCAAAGTCTGTGTCAAACACCATGAGAGCAGAGTGGCAAAGTTTGACATCCACTTTGAAATGGTGGCTGTCACAGTGACTGGCATGGCTCACAACTGTGAGTGCCAGTCTCAGGGCAGACACTCCAAACTAGTGGTATGTTCTATAATTAGATATTACCAATCCAGTAACCAGTGTGAACTCCTAAAGCACTATAACTGTCTTACAGTGGAGCCACAGACAGTCCCCTTAGGCATTCCAGTCTATTTTGCCACCCAGGAAAGCTGGATTAGGTGATAAATGGTTACTTACACTAAAGATCACAGAAGAATCCGGTTGCTTCCAGTCCCAAGAGAGTACTCACTTACCCCAGGTCAATTTGTACGTCAGATCTCACACCAAATACAACACTTGTAGCCAATCCTTTAGTAAACTAACTAAGGATTTATTGACTAGAAAAAAGAAATGAGTTATTTACAGTTTAAAACAGACAGGGATTATACACAAATGAATTACAGTCTATGGTTCCAAAATGTGACAGAGATGTAGTAATCTGTCAGACCTGAATATCTTTTAGAGCTAAGCCAGGTTGATCCTGAGGAACTCTACTTTTCTTTCCTACCTTCAGCCCTGTGAGAGTCCAAACAGCAAAGAGATAAAGAATTTCAGCTATGTTTATTTCCTCCTTCCAGAATTCAAGATGGGGGGATGAGTTTTCTTGCACGTAGCACCTTCAGATGCATGAGCGGGCCATTGACCCAATATTTGTATCATGATGTTTCCCAGTGGCCCACTTAGCATTCATAGTTCTGATTGATGGGTGGGATATTCTACTACTTGTTCCTGGGAGCACACGTTCAGAGCAGGCACTTTTATAGTTCTAAAACAAAACTCACATATGACCTTATAGCATGAAATACAGACATTACAAGTAAGGATAATGCATGTAGCAATTTACAAGCATTTTAAAGAGTTTAAACACTAAACACATCTTTAAAGTAATGCCTGCCTTAAACAATACTAACATACAGGTGAGCTGTCTGATTTCCAGCTATGAATTTGTCAGTGCTCAGCTGATGGCTACAGCCTTGGCAAGAGCTGGCAACTGGTGTACCAGAGTCACACTGCACGTATGTGAATGACTACACAATGTAGTGGAAGCAGTAGAGAATGCCCCATAGTGCCTTTATTTTTGATCCATTTATCCACCCATAGGATGGTGTAGTTTGATAGGAAAACACTGGTTTTTCAAAGGATATAATTCTAAAGCTTATGAAGCATAAGGTTTCCCTGTGCAGTTTCAACTGAGGCTTTTCATCTCATAGGGTCAGATTCTGAGAGTTGCTTAGCCCTTCTCAGGCCTTTTTGGGACTATTATATAGAAATTGGTCATCACCACCATACTACTGACAGAGTAGGTTTGTCCCATATGGAACGGATTTTTTAATGCTTTTTCCATTGATTTAAATGTCCTCAGCAATGAGCTTCCATGATTATTACTTATGTTATGGTAGTTCCTAGAGCCGCAACTATGATTGGGGCCACATTATGCATAAACATGTAGTGATAGACGGTCCTTGCTCCTTTACAGTCTAGAACAGACAAGACAGCCTAAGAATCAGAGAGAAAACAGAACCACAGGAAAGCAGAGTTCTGTTCCCAGCTGAGCCACTAGCCTGCTGTATGCCTGATATCATACTGCAGGCTAGTCACTCAGCTGGGGATAGAACCCAGGTTTCCTAGATCCTGGTCTAGTTCAGCTCTCCAGTAGATAGCATTTCTCAACAAGTGAGTTGTGATCCACAAGAGGAGGCATGAAAAGCAATCCTGGGGTTGCAAGGCATTGAACATTTCATTACGTTCTAAAACAATGGTCACCAACCTGTCAGTTGCGATCGACTAGTCGATCCTGGAGCGTTGGCCAGTTGATCGCTGTCGTTGTCTCTGGGCTGCTAAAAGTCTGGCAGCACAGTGGGACTCAGAGGCTGGCTGCTGGCAAGTCTCTGCAGCCCCTGGGAAAAGGGGAGTCTGAGGTAGTTTCATATGCTGCCCCCATCCCCAACACCGCCCCTGCACCTCCCATTGGCCGGGAACAGGCGATTGGGAGCTTCGGGAGCAGTGCTTGCAGATGCAAGCAGCACATGAAGATCCGCTGCTGCCTTCTCTCTCGGGAGTGGTGTGGGGCCACAGCAGACAGGTATTCTGGTAAAATGTTTAATCTTGAATTGTTTTTGCTTTGTCGGTAGTTTATAATCATGTCAGGGTCAGTCTTTCTTAGGGTGGGAACTCCCACAGATAATGGACATGATTACTGAGAAATGCTTCAAGAATCATTGCCTGCGATTTGGTCACTGTTGCCTGTGACCTATTTTTATTGAGATAAATGGGGAAGCCCTGCAATTAAGATCTTAAATTTGGTAAATAAAGTTACAGGTATAAATACACGTATTTTCTAGTTATTAGCACTGTCATGGTAGTAACTCAGAATCCCCATCAAGTTTATGTAGACAATGACATTAGAACTAACTACTCCAGTTACTACCATGGTATTTTAAAAGCTATTAGAGCTATCCTGAATTCTACTAAGCCACATGCCTTGGGAATGTAATTTTTTTAGATAAGTAAAATAGCAGTAGTTCTTTCCTGATTCTCATTAATCATTATCATAAATATTCTGTGACTGCACTGGTAAATTTTCATAAGACTTCTACTTCTTAGTATAGGTTTGGGAAGCAATAAAAGGGTCAACTCATTGCATTCAGACTCCACTGGCAATAGGATACATATTGTATGCTTCCTTAAATAATGTTCCTATGTTTAGATATTTATAATCACTTGTGAGGTTAAATTTGTATACGTTTTTATTTTGCCCAAACACCGTATTGAGCATACTATAAAAGGCAGTGAGCATAGTAGATGTGTTCCTTTTATAGTAAGAACTTATTTCCCTAGTAAGAAATGATGACTTTTGAAGACTATATTTTCAAGCACCTAACTTTTGGGACATGTGTGGACCTTACCTGCTCAGTTTCTCCATCTGAATCTGGGTCTCCATGATTTATCATTGGTACTTAAAACTTCAGGCCACCCTGATGTTTAGAGTTACATGTGTTTTATACCGTCCATTATTAAAGTCAAGGGTGGCGCGTGAACTGCCAGCTGGGGGACCTAACCCCCAGCCCCGAACCTTCTGTGCCACCTGCCAGAGACACCCCCCCCCCGGTCACAGCCACCAGTCCCCACCCCAGGCTAGAGCCCCCAACTCCTGAGTGCCCCGCAGACTAAAGCCCGGAGCACTGGGAGGGCGGGTGGCACAGACACAGCACCCTTGAGCACCTGGCAAGCGGGCAGTGTGGTCACAACCCCTTCATCCCTGAACTGATGGGAGAGCAAGCACCACGGCCCCAACCCTGGAACACTGGGAGGGTGGGCAACACGGCCCGAGTCGGGGCCACCCTACAGGGAGACTGGGGCCAGGCCAAGCAGAAGAAGGACGGAGGGGGTGAGGGCAGAGCATGGGAGGGGCAGCACCTGGTTGTTTGGGAAGGCACAGCCCCCGCCAGCCTATGATACCCACCACCCATGATTAAAGCTGTTGCTATTATTAATTCATGCACAATGCAGATATCTCTGTAATGCCCAACTTACTTTTAAAAAATGCTTCCCCATCAACTCTCTTTATGATCCAATTACGAGATAGCGTGCATATTAATCACAAATGAAACTATTACCCGACTGGATGTTCATTATGAATGGGAGAGCACTTACAGCCAGTATGGTACATTAATCATTTATAAGGAGTGAGCCATTAAAAATGAATCTCTTTTTTAATATTGTAAAATGAGCTCACAGAAGATATGAAAGGCATTTCCAGCAAAGATGTTCAAAGACTCTTCAAACTTCCTTTTGCTTAGATTTTATTAGGGTTCCACAGTTACATATTTGCCAGAGGGAGATGAGAGAGAGCATGAATGTGTCAATTATTTGGATACCTCTGGGTTAAATTACACTTAATCTTGCTATGCATACTACAAATTATATATGTATTTTAGGCCTGATCGTACACAGCTGTATCTCTGTAGGTTGGTCCCCCAAGTCTACCTGACAAACTATTAATTTCCGTGGGGCTTTGCATGATGTGACAATTAGGGGAAGCTGTATATATAACTTATGAATTCTGTTTGATATTCTGGGTTGTTTGTATGTATCTTGTCAGACTGCAGACTCCATTTTGCATGTGGGGTTCTTTACCTTTTGTTTTCATGTTACCTCCATGTTGGACTGGAATTCCAAAGACTTGTAGCAAAGGGCTAAAATTCAATCATGTGCTCTCCCATTGAAATGGTATCAATCTAACCAATAGGCTGGCTCCTAGTCATGGGAACTGCTTTATCGGGGAGAGGTCACCTAGCAATGAAGTCACTTGGTAAGGGTCTGTTGTCACCTAAAGAGACTGGACCAGGAGTCACCTCATGAAGACACTGAAAAGTTATAAAAGGACTCCTGTGGCGAGACTGGGGATGTGTACAGGTAGTATGGAAAAGAATAGAGGCAGGAGATAGACCATGCAAGGTCAGAGAAGGCTAGGTCACTTAAAAACAGCTCAGTGTTTCAGAACACAAGCCTTGCACTGCAGCCGAAGGAACTTGGATGTCCACAGACAACTCTGACCCCAGCCCAAAGAATGTTATGGAATTGCGAGGAAACTGAGGCAGAGACGTGTGTAGGATTTGTTATTTTTGTATAGAGCTGTGTATTTCTCATGCTTTTAAAGAAATAACAATAGTGTTGTAGAATCCAATGGAAAGTGTCTGTTTTTCATATGTTACTATGTTCGCATGCCCCTTGAAGAAGTAAACTCTGGACCAAGAATCCCATTTGGCTTGATTTCTAGAAGAGGATGTGTTTAAGCTACATGGGAAGTCTGCGGGGTCAGCATTGGCTCCAGGGAGTGGGCAGTGAGCCATGTGACCTAACGTGTGAGGAAGGAGTGCCAGACAGAAGATCTGCACCCTGTGACAGACCGCCTTCTCACCCCCCTCAGGAACAGGCAGGAAAAACCTTCTTTGCTCCAAACAGTGCTCTTTAATTCACAGTGCAAGACCCCACCACCAATATATACAGCTTTGTACAGTCTTTCAGCATACAGCTCTTGATAGCTCAGCTCTACAGCTTACAGCTTTACAGCATACAACTCTATGTAGTTCAGCTCTACAGCTTGCAGCTCTACAGACTCTATATAGTCCAGCTCTAAACACACAGTTCTAAACAGCTCTTAACACACAGCTCTGAATAGCTCCAACCACCACCTCACTCTATACCATCCCCACCACACTGGGCTTGCTTCCTGGCAAGCCTTTTATCCCCCTGAGGAGGCTGCCAGGTGTCACTCATCAAGCCTGAGCCCAGGTGGCTGATTAGGCTTCCTGCAAGGGAGCTTTGCAGAGGGTTTTTCTCCCTCTTAAAGGGGCGGCAGGGCTGGCTCAGGCACTCCTGGCCAGCACCCTGCCACAACCCTGAAAGTATTTCTAGGTACCCTAAGATATGGACAGTGCCTAGACTCTGTTCAGAATCTGTGGATTTAAAATACCTGGGGAATCCAGTGGCTGGATCTTCTCATGGCCAACTGGTGAGTTGCCTGGAGATGGTGCTTGACTGCAGCTGTTACGCGTGGTCCATGGGATTTTGCCTGCAGAGATGCATTTGCAGAATGGAAGTCAAGGTTTCTTTTGTACCAAGGATATCTTTATTACTTAGGCAAGCAAGCCAGACCTATGTGCTTCAAAATGTCAAAGAGAAAACAGAAATGGAAAGAAATGTCATAGGAATAAAGATGGAGGGCCCCATTTCTCCACTCTGGCTGAGTGGTGATTACTCTCAGAGGACAGTGGGAGTCTCAGGGAGCCAGTGATGGCTCCCTCATCTGAGGTTGCCCAGCCCCTTTGGTAGTTGGGACAACAGGGGCCTACACTAAGTTCTGCCAGCGACATAAGATCAGTAAAAACCTTGCACCAGGGGTCAGTCAGGTGTAACAACTTTGCCACCATACAAATAATATTTGACATTCCTCTGATATTATTTGTATGGCACAGTTTGCATTTCATCTTATTAATAATACCAACTCCTTATCTTTGGTCTCTAGTTTATTGGATGTTGTACTTGTAAATTACGAACTTGTACTTGTAAGTTATTCATATACTAGTGTAAAAGCCCGTGTACACGGGCCAACCATAAGGGCTCGCGGGCCCCCCCCCGCCCGGCCCCCCGCCTGCCCGGCCCCCTCGCCCGGCCCTCCCCGCCCAGCCCCCCTGCAATGACCCCCCCTCACCCCCCCGCCCCCCTGCAATGACCCCGCCCAGCCCCCTCCCCCTGCAACGACCCCCCTCGCCCAGCCCCCTCCCCCTGCAACGCCCCCCCTCGCCCAGCCCCCTCCCCTAGCACCCTCCCCCCCGCTCAGCTCCCTCCCCCCTCAACTCCTCGTCATGCGCCCGACAGCCCAGCTAACTTTATATGTATAACTGCTCCTTGGTGCTCTAGCTCCGTGTGAGAGAGGATCGCTCAGGTGGGCACGCGCGGTGGCCATTTTGTGCCTCCGAACTACAACCCCCCGTGCATGCCGTTTGTCCGGGCCGTCTCTACTGCGCATGACAGCTTCACACACACTTTTCTAGCCAATTATAATATAGGATGATTCTGCTGCATACAATTCATGATCCAGAACCAGGGTGGTTATATTGATGATATATAAAGTTGAAAGATAGAATTGCTTGAAAATAGCTTCTTGTGGAAATCTTATTAAAAATAAAATTTAGCTAGTTATTATGGAATTGAGAGTCCTATTCATTCATTTGTCTAGTACGAAATGGAAGGTCAAACTAAATTTGAACCCTTAGTAAAGTACTGTCGCTTCATATTAGTATAACAAGGTGAAAAGAGAAAAAATTACATATTACTAAAGATAAGAGGTCCAAAAACCCAGTTACAAATTTAAAAGCAACAACCTATACAAGTATGGTTATTATCCTTAAAATAACAGCTATATCCTGTATAGTGGAAGAAAGAGAATTTCTGGCTCTTTAGAATTTCTCATGACTTTATTCAAAAACTTAATTTATATTACCTTAAGATTATGACACTCAATGGAAAAAAGCCAGGAAATTAAATATGCCATTGCAGCTTCTAATGCTGTCTTTAACATGTGTGGCAGGGTGGGCTTGACCCAGCCTGCCGCCCCTTTAAGAGGGAGAAAAGCCCTCTGCAAACCTCCCTGGCAGGAAGGCTAATTAACCACCTGAGGTGCAGGCCAATCAGCCTGCATGAGTTGCACCTGGCAACCTCCTCTGGGGGATATAAGGCTGCCAGGAACGAAGCCCAGTGTGGTGGTGGTGGCATGAGCTATCCAGAGCTGAGGGTGTGTTTGAGCTATCCAGAGCTGAGTGTGTGTTTGAGCTATCCAGAGCTGAGTGTGTGTTTGAGCTATCCAGAGCTGTGTGTGTGTGTTTGAGCTATCCAGAGCTGTGTGTGTTTGTGAGCTATCAAGAGCTGTGTGTGTTTGTTGAGCTATCAAGAGCTGTGTGTGTTTGAGCTATCCAGAGCTGAGTGTGGGTTTGAGCTAACCAGAGCTGAGTGTGTGTTTGTTGAGCTATCCAATACCCACTCCGCGGGTGCAGTTGGGGAGGGAGTCCCAACCGGGGGTAGTGGACTCAGCCTCCCCCTGTACCTGTTTAGAGCGGTGTATCCAGAGCTGTATATTATTGGGCTGTTTAGAGCTGTATATTATTGGGCTGTTTAGAGCTGTATATTAATGGGCTGTTTAGAGCTGTATATTAATGAGCTGTTTGAGCTGTGTATTAATGAGCTGTTTGAGCTATATATTAATGAACTGTTTTAAGCTGTATATATTGGTGGTGGGGTCCTGCACTGTAAGTTAAAGAGCACTGTTGGAGCAAAAAAGGGTTCCCTGCCTGTTCTTGACAAGGGGTGAGAAGGCGGTCTGTCACACATGGTGTCAGAGGTGGGATCGCTACACCAGCAACACAACTGGTGGCCCCGAGATGGAGGGAACCACAGAAGCGGACCCAGCAGGCCATGCAAGCCTTGCAGCGAAACCACCCGATGCAGCAGGCTCAGTTGGAGCTGTAAAGGTACTGCGGGACTTTTTGAGAGGGCAGCCACCACAGCCGGTGGGCGTGGACCACCCGGGCCCTCCATCTTGCTCCGTACCTTGTGGGCAGAGGCCCAGGACTTGGGGACATTATGGACTCCCTGATATTGGAGCAGTTTTGCTCAGCCCCCCCGAGACTGTCCGTACCGGAGTCAGAAGGCACCAGCCAGAGACGGTGAAGTCTGCGGTGCACCTGACCAGAAGTACGTGGAGGCAGAGGGACCTCGGGGAGAAGACCGACCACGACGGGTCTGGGACTTGGGGGCACCCACTCTGCGGGTATGGGTGGGGAGGAAGTCCCAACCGGGGGCAGTGGACTCAGCCTCCCCATCACGCTTATCCGCAGAGTACTGATCTGCCCCGATGGGCCTTTCTAGACCTAAGCGAAGGCTTGAAGGGTCTGAGCCAGCCCTATGGGGCTTGGCTAAGGGGGGAGGTGTGTGGCAGGGTGGGCTTGACCCAGCCTGCCGCCCCTTTAAGAGGGAGAAAAGCCCTCTGCAAACCTCCCTGGCAGGAAGGTTAATTAGCCACCTGAGGTGCAGGCCAATCAGCCTGCATGAGTTGCACCTGGCAGCCTCCTCTGGGGGATATAAGGCTGCCAGGAACGAAGCCCAGTGTGGTGGTGGTGGCATGAGCTATCCAGAGCTGAGTGTGTGTTTGAGCTATCCAGAGCTGAGTGTGTGTTTGAGCTATCCAGAGCTGAGTGTGTGTTTGAGCTATCCAGAGCTGAGTGTGTGTTTGAGCTATCCAGAGCTGAGTGTGTTTGTGAGCTATCCAGAGCTGTGTGTGTTTGTTGGGCTATCAAGAGCTGAGTGTGTGTTTGAGCTAACCAGAGCTGATGTGTTTGTTGAGCTAACCAGAGCTGAGTGTGGGTTTGAGCTAACCAGAGCTGAGTGTGGGTTTGTTGAGCTATCCAATACCCACTCTGCGGGTGCAGTTGGGGAGGGAGTCCCAACCGGGGGTAGTGGACTCAGCCTCCCCCTGTACCTGTTTAGAGCAGTGTATCCAGAGCTGTATATTAATGGGCTGTTTAGAGCTGTATATTAATGGGCTGTTTAGAGCTGGGTATTAATGAGCTGTTGAGAGCTGGGTATTAATGAGCTGTTGAGAGCTATATATTAATGAACTGTTTTAAGCTGTATATATTGGTGGTGGGGTCCTGCACTGTAAATTAAAGAGCACTGTTGGAGCAAAAAAGGGTTCCCTGCCTGTTCCTGACAAGGGGTAAGAAGGTGGTCTGTCACACATGGCTATAGAATAAGTGTATTAACATTTCCTTAAAAAATATGATAGCTATTGTGCAATGGGCAATAACTACTTTTTAAAAGATCCTAATATCACACCTTATTCAGTTAAAAAATAAAAACAACTAACACACATGTGCATTACAAAGCTGCCCAGGCTGTATTTTATTTACTTTTATAATATATTCTTTATACATTAAATGAAAATAAACTCTAAAACTGTCAAAACTGGTGTGGTTTTGTTTTTGTTTGTGTAATTCTGAAAAAGTCTGTGCTGTGTATTTTACAGTATATTCAAAAATTTTGCTTCTAAACTGAGAACTTGTGTGTCCAGTGTGTATTGTTATAGCAATTTTAAACTCATTTGGGTGAAAAGGGAAGTGGAGTTTACTGCTGACTGTTCTTTTTGGAGTCACAAATGTAGTGACTCTGAGGTAATTGCATAACTCTGTAAATGCATGTCCACTATCTGGGAAGAAGGTATGGTTTTACTCCTCTTTCCCTAAATCCTGGTGTGTGTAAAATCTGTATTAGTGTTCCTTTCAGGACGAGAATAGAAGTGTATGTTCCAAGTATCCTCTTTCTTGGATCTAACATGGGCATTCATCTCAGATTGCTTTTTCCACTACTGAAATATGATTGTACTAATTTTATCTCATCAGCCTGTATGGTTCTGTTCAGATGGTAGTGCCAAACTGTCTAGCTCTGTGGGTTTGACACATGACCTTGGGAGAGGGAAAAAATAATCACATTGCTCAAGCCTCCTGTATCAGTTCTGAATATGCTTTATAACATGTCACATATACCCATTTGCATCATATTCTTCATGCTCCGTGTCTAGTCTGGCCACAGATTTTCTGTGGGCTCATTCAAGTTCAGCCCACAGCTCAGTAGAAAGTATCCAGAGGAACGCTGTCTGAAGGTGTGATTGTTTAAGGCAGGGGTGCTCAACCTATAGCTCGTGGGCTGTATATGGCCCACCAGAGCGTTTCATGAGGCCCGCAGCCTGCATCAATACAAAATACTAATGACCGATTCAGAAGTGTTTTGTCATCTGGTTTACATCATTTTAGTTAACACAAGTGTGTAAAAAGACAAAACTGTCCATAGAAACAACCTACCTAAATATATTCAAAACAAGCTGGACTTAAAATATAAATCAGTACAGATGACTTTAAATTCCAACGACAGGTGGCGCGACGCATCAGTTGGAATATACCCAGTTGTATCATTGGTCCTGTCCGAGCTCCAAATGGAGGCGGATATGCTGACCGAAGCGGACCCTGCCATAGTGCGGGACTAACGCTAAGAAAAACAACAACAGATGACTTTAAATCTTATTAAAATATGTAGAATCTGTTTGGTCCACACATGGTTGTGCTTAGGTTTATGTGGCCCATGTATGTAAAAAGGTTGGATTAAGGGCCCAGAAATAGGCCCTACCTTCGTAGAGTATCCCACACCAGCTTCCTCCTCCTGATATGATGGATGAATGGCCGTCTTGGCCAATGCCAGGAGATTGACAATGGGATTTTGTGGGGCCACTGAGGGGATGTGAGTGGATTAGGAGGTGCAAGTGCAGTAAGAGGTTCTGGAGAAGCCAGAAGAGGAGCTGCACTCAGATGCATTCTATGCAGATGTGCTTGAAAGATGCGTAGTGAATGAAAAAAGGGATTGCAGAAAGGAAAAGGAAGGTCTCATGGCTAAGATAGATGAATACTGCCCTGCAGAATTAGATTCTCTCTCTTTCTCAGCTTCAGAGTTCCTAAGCAGATAATTTGAATCAAACTTTCTGGGGGTGGTCATAAATTGTGTGTTCCTCACTCTCTGGATAAACAGCTTGAGACCCTGAGGCCTGAGTTGCAGACATGCTGAGTACTCACAGCTGTAACTGAAGTCCGTGGGAGCAGTACTATAATACATAAACTGGTGTTCAATGCTATGTATTCTGATAAATCAGGTTCTGAGCATCTCAGATTGGGCACCCCAAGTTAATGGATTCTTGGGGCTTCAATCACTTTGTGTCTCCATCTGTAAAATGGGGGATAATACCACCTCCTCCTGTAATGGGTTTTGTGAAGATAACGTATGTTTGTGAAAGACAGATAGATATCATACTGATGAGCACCAGAGAAAAACCCACGTGGAAGTTAGTCAATCTGTCTTCAGAGCAGAGTTTGAATAGTGTGTGGGGCCACAAATGGGGCAATGAAGATCAAACAAAATACTGAATAACTGCTCATTGATTCAGCACTATCTATCCTGTGCACTGAAAGAAGCAGTGAAAAAATATAGTATCTGATCATGTAATTTAAGACTGTATTATAATGGATGTACACAAAGAAGCTCAATTAAGATTGCATAGGCAACCTTACTTCTAGCTTTTCCTAACCTTTGAGTGCTTGACTTTGCCACTTTAATACTTTTTTAATGTAGTTTGTGTGTGTAATATATATGCCATTCACTCCTCACATTTTGTTGAATAAGTATGACAGAATGTACAATGATTTATATATAGCAATAATACTTCACTTTCAAAACATCTTTCATCCAAGGATCTCAGAGTACTTTACAGAATTTATTTAGATAAGCTTCATACTTCCCATGTGAGGCAGGTAAGGAATATATATAGGGATCATTTAACCCACCACTGAAATGCAGCCAATAATGGAATGAAATGTGGCAGCTGTTTAACAGAATACAGCAACATTACACAATAAGTTAGGTTAAGGAGAGAAGAAGAATATTGTTCTTAAGGAAAATATTTTGTGAAAAAGTATTTGAAGTAGAAAGTGTTTGAGTTGAGTGTTGCTAAGAAACTGTCTTTAAATCTTTTAGCCTTTTGATTAAAACACAGAGTAGCTAACTATACTACACTAGATGAAATAAATACATACAGTGTTTGAAACCTGGGCTACAGAATATTAGCCAGTAATAAGTAGGAAATAATCCAAATGCTGTAGATTTATTTGGCTTTAGATAGCATCTTTCTTCTGCTTTGGGATTCGAAATCACTTCTTGTTTTTCCTGTACACATCGTTCTGCACGTGTTTGAGCTGTATCTCTACTCTGTATCCCATGAGATCTGAGTCTTTTTTGCTTTTAAGTTTTCCTTTGCTTTTGAAGTCAAGTAACTGTCCTCATTCATTTCCTGCTTATTAGAAGCTCCATACTTAGAAAATAGCTATGAATGCACCCACATAAATATCCTTTTACGTTTGAGAACAATATTGAAATAGCATATGAGGGGGCAGATGTGTCTTTTCACTTTCTTCCTTCAACATGAGGCTGCTGGATCCCTTTCTCTATCAATCTTCAGACTTCATGCATCTCTCTAAATAAATTCTCTATTGTAAAAACTGACTTTAAAATTTAATGCTTGGTGTCACTGGGCATTTTGTAGGCTTCTTAATGTTGTACTCCCCTTCCCTGTGTCCTGGCTGGCTGCTGCTACTCCTGTGTTATCTTGGATGGTTCAGGTGTCCCAGTGAAGAGGTCAAAGGCTCACAGATCACCCCAAATGTGACCTCCCATCTGACCTCCTGCTGACTCCCTGAGAATCTGGAGCTTTGAATGGGGAGGGGTTGGCTGTAGACTCTACCACGCTTTCTAGATATGCCTATGGGAAGAGAAGTGACTTGAGAGGGATTCAGCAGCACAAGTTTTCAACTACAACAAGCAGATCATCTGCTTAGTGGACGTTCTGGCCTGTTTCAGATGTCCTTCCAATCCAGTAGGGTTGTGGGGCTACCAACTCTTACCCCAAAATATATGTAGCCTTTGGCATGGCTTGACTTATCAGTGGTCACTCTGATACCCAAGGTTTCATGCAGTATGTGGAGTACCAGAAGAGATGTGTCTATTTCAGAAAGGGGCAGAGAATATAAATCTCTGTGGTTGCAACAAGAGAAGCAGCTGATGGTTTGAGGAAGACTGTGTTGGAGTTGTAGTTCTCTGGAGCCCAAAGAGAAGAAAGTGGAGTGCATAGTGTGTAGTGTACAATCATGATAATTTTGCCATTATCATCATGCCCAGGTACCACAGTTAGGCACTCAAATTCTCTGGTGACGGGTCTGGTATAAAACTGAGATTGGTAGACTCTGCTTGTGAATAGAAAATATTACATTTGTTCTCTTAATAATTTGCAAGAAAATAAGTTGACTGAATTCTATTTGCAGACTAAATTAAAGCATCAGTTTCCAAGTGGACATTAGGAGAAGTTTTGAAAAAAGAGTTTTAAATAATAAGACTATTAACCTTGAGAGCGGCCTACTGTTAGGCAAAATTTCTGAACTGTCAACATTCAATAGCCCTTAAAAAGTAAAGTCCTTCTGATTGTTATATACATTGGGAAACTGGTTTTATCATCTCTGATGTTGTGGTCTAACTCGACCAACATTACACATCACTTTGTAGTAGTGACTTTACCTTAGGCTAGATGGTGGAAAGTGTAAAACTTCTTATTTCCATTAAAATTCACAGTTCATAGCATGCATTATGCTGTAATACATGCTTCTTGTCCCATGAACTCCAACATTGCTCTAAGCAATATAGATACAATTTTTCTTTTAGACATAAGAACTTAGGACTGGAAGGGATCTCCTGAGTCATTGACTCCAGTCCCCTGCTATTGGAGGCAACCCTGTCATAATAATCCTGTTAATAAATTTATCAAACTCCATCTGTTACTTATCAAAATGTCATGGTAAAAACTACAAGTTAATTGGCATCACACAAAACATCTACCACAAATCCATCTGATCTAATTTTTTTCTTTGCTGAAAGAATATAGTAAATATAAATTTATTTACAGTTCATCTACACATAGGAACATAGCAAATATATCTAAGAGAACCTCTTCTTTGAAGTATGATCTGTGCTTCTGTGCTTAACTTTTTTTTTTCTTCCTCAAATCTGTATCCATTCATTTAACAGCATTTATTAGAGAAAAAGATACAGGAACCTCTTTTAATGAGTAAAAGGGCTGGGCTACACTACGGGGATGGGGTGGGGGGAGGGACAGAAAGCATATAACTCAGAGGTTGGAATTACTTAATGACATTTTTACCTTCATGTTTCCTTTAGTCTGCACGTGTCCACCTACCAGTTGCTGTGGTTTTTTTTTTTTGTTTTTTTTTAATTTACTTAAGGTAAAGAATTTTAGGATTTTCTTACAAGGGCTATTTCTGGGGCTGGAATTAGAACATAACTCTGAATGTCTTTGCCTTTTTGTGCAATAAAGCACACAATAGCTGTATGGTGGACCTAAACCTCCAGACAGTTGCACAGAGACACTGCTCCTTCTGTCCTCCTGTACCATAATTCCACACTTGATGGTCACTGAAAAGAACAGTCTAATAAAGAATAAAACAGACAAGGTTGTTCTAATTACTCTCCTGTGAATTTCAAGATGTTGCTTTCAAACTCTACTGCAGATTGTAATCGATTGTTCCATAAGTCCGGGCAAACTTCCTCCCATAGCAGTTGCCCAGAGTTAAGTTGGAACAAATCTTCAATGAGAAATGCCACTTCTCAGCTTGATCACTTGTCCCTTGTCAGGGAGAATCTTGCTATCAGCAGGATTTTTTAGAAGGCATTATGGATTTGCTTTCAAAATCCATGAAAACATGAAATCCTGTCACGGAATGAAAGAGAGTTATCTCTTGGGCCTAGCAATATTGTAAATACTCTGCTGTAAATGACTGAAGTCTTAATTGGATTTAGCCTAGAGTATATCTTTTCAGAGGCTCATACATCTTCTGTTTTCATCATATTATTTCCTAGTTAGAAATCCATAGTTCATGCTTTCTGATTCTTCGTTCTGCTTCTGTATCCAACACTCTTAGATCCCAGTAAGACACTCTTTAAAAAAAAAAAAAATCAGAGTGGTAGCCGTGGTAGTCTGTATCAACAAAAACAACGAGGAATCCTTGAGGCACTTTAGAGACTAATAAATGTATTTGGGCATAAGCTTTCGTAGACTAAAACCCACTTCATCAGATCCATCGAGTGGAACATACAGTAGGGAGGTATAAATACACAGCATATTGTGACAGATCGCTCTCTCACCCCTCCTCAGGAACACGCAGGAAACCCTTTTTGCTCCAAACAGTGCTCTTTAATTTACAGTGCAGGACCCCACCACCAATATATACAAGTTTATACAGTGCAGTCCTTTTAGTTACAGCTCTACAGCTTCAGCTCTCAATAGCTCATTAACATACAGCTCTCAATAGCTCATTAACATACAGCTCTCAATAGCTCATTAACATACAGCTATAAGTAGCTAATTAACATACAACTCTGAACAGCTACGGGGGGAGGCTGAGTCCACTACCCCCGGTTGGGACTCCCTCCCCAACTGCACCCGCAGAGTGAGTATTAAACAGCTTTAGATACAGCTCTGGATAGCTCTAGCATACAGTTATACAGCTCTACAGACTCTTTGTAGTCCAGCTAACAGTTCTACAGCTCTACGGACTCTATGTAGTCCAGCTAACAGTTATACAGCTCTACGGACTCTATGTAGTCCAGCTAACAGTTATACAGCTTTACGGACTCTATATAGTCCAGCTAACCGTTTACAGCTCTACAGACTCTATGTAGTCCAGCTAACATACAAACACAGCTCTGAATAGCTCAAACCACCACCACCACACTGGGCTTCGTTCCTGGCAGGACTTATATCCCCCAGAGGAGGCTTCCAGGTGCAACCCATCCAATTGATTGCCCTGCAAGCCAGGTGGCTGATTAGGCTCGCTGCACCAGGGGTTTGCAGAGGGCTTTTCTCCCTCTTAAAGAGGCGGCAGGCTGGGTCAAGCCCACCCTGCCACAATATGAAAAGGTGGGAGTTGCCTTACCAAGTTGGGGGTCAGTGCTAATGAGCCAAGTCAATTTAGGTTGGAATTGTTACTTCCAACTCTACATTGAATTGCCTCATTAGCACTGATATTTAATACTGATATTTGATATTTAATTTAATTTAGTATTTTTACACTTTAGTCTAAAACCTCTTGTTTAGTTTGCAGATATTTTCATTCCCTTTGGATCTTTTAATTTTTCTTTAACTTTGTGATACAGTAGCTGTGGTTTCTAGTTTAATGCCCGTTGTTTTATCTATCTATAGCTAATTCAAGAACAGTGTGGTAAAACTCACCTTTCATGTTTTCATAATAGTGTGCATAGTGCCTGTAACATACCATCATTGGCTTCTTTAAAGCTACAAACAGAGCAGAACTGTTGAATCAGAACTTGCTCCACAACCTAATATGGAGATAAAATGTATCTGGCCTTAGAGTTTGAGTACTAGCCTGCCAGAATTTCAGTTTGGACCATTCTAAGCAGTAAACACAAAACTGTATAATAGTCTAAATAGACCGTCCATTCCCTTTGTTGTTAGTAGCTCAACATTTATTGACTTGAACTGCATGGGTTTTCTTTTTTTCAAAATAGTGAGGTCATTTTTCAGACTTTTGTTGTTGCGGAGTGCTTATTGCAAAATTGTACTATTATTAAGAGAGGCGTGTGTTTGGGGATGGGGATTATTATTATTGGGTAAAATTCTATCCCCATTCAGATCCTTCTAACCCCTTAGTAGGCTGCCGTTTTTGGCAGTTATAAACATGCTTCCTTTTTAGAGTGTTCCCTACAGGATGAAAACTATGCTTTTTAGCCTTTTACTGGCTATTGTATTCGAAAGAACAGTACTACTTGGTTAAAACATACTGGAAATGCAAGTTGGTTTGTTTTCCCTAAGAATGGTCTAACTCCTGTTAGAAAGTTCTCCTGAACTTTGATGCAGATTATTTTATCTTTTAAAATATCAGATTATCTGAGTATTCCAATGTTAATAAGTACTAAAAAAAAGCCTCTTAAAAGCAAAACGTGTATCTCCTAAATAAAAACACCGTTGGTGGAATACTTTTGTGGGAGAGTTAGGTTTAATTTCCCGACTCTGGCCTCTTGCTCTGCAGCAGGGTTCCTCAACCCATGGGTAAGGACCCAAAATTGGGTCACCAGAATGTTTTAAAGGGCTGTGTGACAGCTTCTGTCCCAGAGACCTGCCTGGGCTCTCCTCCCTCCTTCAGGCACTGCAACCTCTGGGGTCCCAGAGCCATTTAGGATTGGCCCAGCCGTCATGATGATGGGAGACCGGGAAGACCGAATGTGAGTGAGTGCCATTGCAACCCATGAACCAAGTCACAACTACACTTGCACAAATTTGGTCCAGTCAGGGAGGCTGGGGCCAAATTTCAGCAGAGCTGGAAATTGCAAGGCCTGGAGCAGAGAGCCAAACCTGGCCGGCCCCACAGCATGGAAGCTGCAGGAGCCACCACTGTGGGGTGAATGTTGGGCAGGACTCTTGGGAGGCAGGATCTGACCAAAACCAACCCAGGGCCTCCACCCCCAGGCTATTAACTATGTCATGACAGGCCATAAACATTTACAAATGGGTCCTGAGCCCAAAAAGGTTGAGAGCTGCTGGTCTATAGGGTGATCGATGCAGAGAATTTCAGCCACCACTCAGCAGCAAGCCTCACTAGCTGATTTTAAGAATTGACATTTACTCTAAGGAGAGTTCTGCCATGATGCAGAGTTTTCATGTTTTACCCTATCTGTAAAATGTCATTAAAAAGTAATTGGAAAGACCCTACATATTCCTTCAACAAAGACCCTTGACAACTTCATTGGTGAGGTCATTACTAATCTCATGTGTTTAATGACTTGAGGAGACTCCCACTATTTCCCCTTTCTCTTTCAAAGGCCTTAAATTGCTATGGCCTTCTCTCTCTTGAGCAGGGGGAGACAGTTCTCTCACCAAATCTCAGCTTAACTTGGCCTGCGAATGTTGCCAGAAGATGACACAAGTTGCTTCTGCCCTGAGTGCTAAATGAATTACCTCCTTAGAGTTTCCAATCTTTGCTGTCTCTGGCAGTAAGCAACTCCCAACTGTGATCATCTGCAGGGTAACGTCCTGGAAGGCCCTAAATAACGGTGCTTTATTGAATGGCAGCAGTCATTTTAATTCTGGGGTTTATCACTTCGGATAATTGACCTCTATGTCCTTTGAGCATCTTACCATGTCATTAGCAGCAATGATGGGATCATTATTTAAAATACCTAATTACTCGTAAGGTTGAATTTGAGATAAAAGAACTTAAACCAGAAGAAAGTACTTATACATCTCTACTGAGATCCTCTCTGGGACAGAAAATGTGTTCTTTCCCTCTCCATGTCTTATATGATTGATTATTTTGGGGAGTAGGGAATATGTTTCATCATAATATTGTAGAGATGGAAGGAGTTTGAGAGGTCATCTAGTCCACTCCCCTTTGCAGAGGCAGGACTATGTATACGTAAACCATCCCTGACAGTATTTGTCTAACCTGTTCTTAAAAACCTCAATGATGGGGATTCCACGTCTCTTGCTAATGTAGTCCAGTACTTATCTAGCCTTACTGACAAGAAGCTTTTTTCCTAATTTCTACACTAAGTCTCCCTTCCTGCAAATAAAGCTGATTATTTCTTGACCTACCTTCAGTGAACAGGGAGAGCAATTGATCACCATCCTCTTGATAACATCCCTTATCATAGTTGAAGACTGTTAATCAAGTTCCCCCTCAGTCTTCTTTTTTCATAGGTCAGATTTTCTAAAACTTTTATAATTTTTGTTGGTCTGCTCTGGACTCTTTCCAATTTGTTCACATCTTTCTTAAAGTATGATGCCCCAAACTGGGTATAGTAATCCAATAGAGGCCTCACCGGTGTGGAATAGAGTGGAAGAATTGCCTTCTGTATCTTACATATGACACTCCTTTTAATATAGCCAAGAATTATGAGTGTCTTTTTTGCAAGTGCATCATATTGTTGGCTCATTCAATTTGTGATGCACTATAATCCCCAGTTCCCTTTCTGCAGAACTGCTGGCTAGCCAGTTATCATCCATTTTATATTTATGCATATGATTTTTTCCTTCTGAAATGTAGTATTTTGCACGTGCCTTTTGTTTTTTTTAATTTCCCTTATTTTAAACTTTTTCTCTTAAAGAAGGAATTAATTAACCCTGGATAATAATATGTAAATATTTTATAGGAATGGGTATGGATTGTTTATGATTCTCACTGACTTCAATGGGCTTTGGAGCAGGCTCTTAGAATGTAAATTCTTTGGGCTCTAGACACCTACCTCTCTTCTAGGTGTTTTCTGTGAAGAGCCTAGCATACTTGTGGGTGCTGTAAAATAATACATTTATGGAGTGCAGCCCATTTACTCGTGGAGTTCTTGCATCATAATAGATTGTATTTCTTCCTGTTGCCCAACAATCATTCATTTTCTCTAAAGCACAGGCTCTTTCACAATGATTTAGGTTAGGGTTTTCATTTCTGTTTGTACCTTAAGCACTGATTTATTCATGTGCTTATCTTTAAGCATATAAATAAACCACATTGTGGTTAAGAATTGCTTGAGGGCCCAAAACACTTTCACCAAAGGTATTTGAATTAAGGCAGGTGACTAGTAGGTGCTGCCATTCTCTGAAAATTTCATTAGCCATATTCACTGTTTCTGATGTGTCTTACAAGAGAACAAAACAACCAGTCAGTCTGTAACACAATATCCTTCTATAATCTCCACCCTTAATTATGTGACAGTGTAGAGCGTATCATGTAGAATTATTATTTAGTATCGTTAACCATCCACCTGTACATTACACCCTTGCTATAATGCCCCTCATAATTAACAAATCTTCGGCTATAATTAATCCAGTCCTGGGATCGCACCTGAGGCATGGCAAGGGGCTTGAGAGCCCATCTGTCCATGGAGGAGCTGTCAGCCCCCATCACGCCTTGGGTCTCAACATGTCAGCCCTCTTCCCCTCTCTGGCAGTGCTCTTTCGCTATAACAGATCCCTGACTATAATAAACAAATTGCCTGGATCCCCAGGTCTTTGTTCTAGAGAGAGCGTACTGTAGTTATCAGTGAGTAAAGCTAGTGTAAAAAAACGGCACTTATGTGGAGTTCTGAAGGTGGTGGAATCCATTCTGATACACGGTGGGAGGAAGCAGCAAGACAGTGGCCAACCAAACTTTTACAGATTAGGGGGAGAGGTAGGTATTTTGTAACTGTGATGGAGGCTCTGCCCCACACTGGCAGAGAAAGGGTTAACAGAACCCTGGGGAGGCGGTGCGGGAAGCAGCTAATAGGAGAGGGGCTGTGAGGAACAGCCAATCAAGGTCCAGCAGGCCCATATGAAAAGAGCTGCAAGCAGAGCACTATCAGTTGCTCCTGGGAGCCTGGGGAGTAAGGACTGCTTCCCTGGAGGGCTGAGAGAACTGTAAGCACCTTGGGCAGAGCAGTGGCTGGCTCCTGGGACTTGAGGTGAAGAAGGTGCTGGAGTCATGGGTAAGGGCTGCTCTCCACGAGGGGGGGGAAATTGACTGTAGATATGCAATTTCAGCTACGTTAATAACGTAGCTGAAATCGACGTCTCTACAGCCGAATTACCTCCCATCCTCACGGCGGCGGCACGGTCCCCCGTCGACTCCAGCTTGTGCCTCTTGACAAGCTGGACTTCCAGAGTCGACGGGGGAGCCGCTGGTGGTCGATTTATCGCGTCTTAACGAGACACGATAAATCAATCGCCAAAAAATCGATGCATCCCTGCCGTAGTGAGGACAAGCCCTAAGTGACCCAGGGAGATAGAGCAGAATTGACAGAGACTCATGTTACAGAGGTGTAGCGGGAGGCTGCTATTTACAAGGTCCCCAGGTTGGTGCCTGGGTACTTCCTCACTCACCACTGAGGAAGTGGCTGGACTATTTGACAGAGATACTGTCCCTCCCTCTGCTGGACGACCTAGCCAGAGGACTGACTTGAGAACGCTGTAGTTCTGGGAGCTGTGAGAGGAGCTGTAGGCAGGAGCAGAGATGGAGTGCCGGTGTACAGAACATAGACATGGGTATTGCCCTTGAGCTAATTCCCAGCATGACCAAGAGGAGGTGCCAGTCTGTTGATTAGGGCTGTACCCCATGACAGTAATTCTTCATGAACATTTTAATTTATTTAGCGTTCTTCCCACTAACATTTTCATACAGTCTCCAAACTGTAGCTGGTAAACTTGAACCTTTATTACCTTATCTTAAAGGGACATCATGAAGTAGTGGTGCCTAACGTGCAGATATGGTAAAAACATCTTCATGAATTTTTAAAGAAATGTCAGCAAAAATAGTTGAGATCGTGTTCGTCCATAAAATATATGTATGTTAACAACGAAGTTGTTGAGTTAGTCCCTGAAAAATCTGGGGAGTGAAACTGACTAGGTTAGTTTTATCTAAGAGAAATGCAATCCTAAATTACATTGGAAATCTAACATTTTTTGAGTAAAGCACATAGGGACTTTGTCAAGAGAATAATTCTGTTTTTGTTGTTGTTTTTTAATGTCCTGTTAAAGGACAGTATGGGAAGCTGATCAAACCACCTTCTCCTATTATCCTGTGCTATATTATTCTATCCATAGAGATTTGGTTAATGGGACTGTATAATTTCCATTCTTACTTTCCTTGGAGGGAATATTGACCTGTTTCTGATTATTCTACAACAATAGTTCATAAGAGATTTTAAAATAAGAATTCTTGAAGGGGTACCAGTACCCTGAACTGAAGAAACACATTCTCAAGTTGCCTTTCAACAGTTTTCTTGTTTTTTGTTTAGTTTAATCATCTTGAAGGGGACTAGAAATTCACCTCTTTAAATAACTCTTACATTGCAAGTTTAAATATAAATGTTCTGTTCACCTCATCTCTGATAGCGCTCTTATTAAGGTAAGGTTGTAGACTTGGAGATCATTAACCAAAGACTTCTACATCTGTGAAAACTCTTTTTTCTTTTCTTTTTTTCCTTTTTTTGGTAAACATATACTTGCTCAAATTGTTTCTCACCATAAAATTTTAAGTAGAACTGATTCAAAATTAGAAAAGCAGTGAGATATTAAAATGCTTCCTTTTGCCTGCAGTTAGCTGAATTTCCCAGTATGCTAGAAGTTGCACCGTGCTTTCACTAAGACACAGATGTTTTCAAATATTCATTAGAGTTCTTTGTATTGTCATTAGTTTATCTCCTTCTGTGTTAACTCTGTGTGTGTACTTTGTCTGATTAGATTTTTCTAAGAGTATGTTCACCTTCAGTTTTAATACTCTGATAGTAGTCATGCCTTATGACTCCAAGGAGAGATGGAATAAACTATGTTTGGAATTGCATGAGAGAGTCAATTGAGCACTTAAAAAAAAAATTCACCTTCTGAACATCACCACAGTAGCTCATTCTTAGGTGATTAAAAATCAATGAATTATTTATTATCCTTCATTTCACAGCAGTTGGATAATGAAGGGGATTGTGATGTATATCTGGTCAATACTCTGACCTTTTTTCCTGAACTTTTGGGTCACTGAACAATCCTGATGCATCTTTTAACCACCTACTGAGGTTGGTTTATTTTCTTTGTTTTCCTCCGTAGAGTACTGTCAGAAGCAATTAAATGACTTCTATGGTCTTCCTGAATGTGTGGGATGATTTGTAAAGTATGTGTTAAAAACAGAAGTAAATACTGGTTAATTTTTAGAGAAGATTTTCTGCCAATCCTAAAATAGGTTTTTAGATTTTTTTTTATTAGCTTATTCCAACAAATTAAGACTCTAGTATTCTATGTACATTTGGAATAATATTATTGAAGTTGTGTAGTTCTCTATCCCTGGATATATCCATGGTATGTACTCAAGGCCCAAGAACTGAAGGAATAACAACAAAGGCCTTGTTGAATTTGTTTTTGAATAGCAATTATTGATCTAATTTATAATAATGAACAGGATTCAGATAAAAAAAAGTCACTGGCCTAAATTGTTTTTTTTTACCATCTGCTCAACATAAGGGGCAATGTGTAGCAGTGCTAACCTGTGAGCAGAGCAGGGCAAAATATCATGCTTCAAAGAGTCCCTTTCTTGCTCTGGGTAGGGAGTGGTTGGCTCTTGGCCCTCATATATAGCAGAATAGTAGTGTCTGGGTGGGTGGTGACTTTACCCACACCCAGCAACTGGCTTGAGGAGCAGGGATGAAGATGGGAGACGAGTCCACACAAAGGTTAAGGAAACTGTTGCACAAGTAACAAACTCACTCCAAGTTAACACATTTTTTTTAAAAGGCAAGGGCATGGCTGAATGACCTCTGCTTGCAAAGGATACAGAGTTCCAGTGAGCTAAATGAAGCAGCTGACTTTGAGGGACTTCATGCTAGTTTTCAGCTTTCCCCTCTTGTCAGCTAACATGTATCTTGTTGTCATGAGACGGATGTTTGTTCTAGTCATCCTGGAACCCTGAGACATTCAAAGGCCCAGGTTCTTTTAATCACTTTTGATAAATCCTTACTTAATGAAAGAGCTATAGTGTGTCTGGGTCTGGGATGCTGCAGTTTTAGAAGCCCATTCTAAGAAATTGGGGTCGGGGGTGTCTTCCTGGTCTACCCATTCAGAGATCATTGGGAGGTACCTCTTAATGCTGTTTTCCTAATAGTCAGGACCACTTCATCCTGCTGCCTCGCACTCTTTAATGGGCTAGTTGAAGGGTTTCTATATGAAACTCTCCCCCACTACAGCTTTAGTTTTCACCGTCTTTAGACTGATTTTTCTTTTTCCAAAGGTGCCTTCTCCAGGGCCCTTGCAGTTGGATGTGACTTGTTTTCAATCCTCTTTCCTGCCTTGCATTACACTAACTAATAAAGACCTTCCTTTTTCTACCACTCTGAGCACTGTAGTGAATGATTATAATTTTTCATTGTCAAGTTCTAACACCTACGGTCAGTCTTCTGCTTCTACCAGGGCTTATAACAGAGCTCTTATTACTCCCTTTGAGGTAGCTCAGGGGACAGCAGTTCCTTGCAGCCAAGGCTGTTCTTATATCCTGTTGAAAGCATGACAGAAATACCTATTAGTGATCACTAGCATAAGCCAGGCTCTGAATGAGCTCTTCCCCGCCATCTATTGATGAAAGACTTCGGGAGCAGCCTGTATATGCATAGACACATCTACTTTGCTGAAGTGATCAATTCAGGATTAAAATTCACTTTAGTCTTGAACAAGGAGAAGTGAAATGCTGTTATCCTTATTGTATGATTAAAGGGCAACAGAAATGTACGTAAGATGGCCTTCCTGAGTGGGTCACTCGAATAGCCTGACTCACTAACCAAGGGGCAAAGAAGCCAAATCCAAACGAAAGTCAGTGGGGATGGGGTCATACGGTCCTGTGGATTCTTTTTAAAGAGTCCTAGGTAGCATTTCACCCTTCCACTGTGGTGTTTGAAGACTGATGAGACTTACTGGAGTGTCCTTTCTTCTGCTCAATGGTCACTAGAGATTTAATCACTGATGAGCCAGGCTAGGGGCCCAACCTTAGACTTGGTATAGTGTTGCCATAAAAGACGGTACAAAGGATGCAGAAGAGTGAGGGTCCACACTAGCTGGTGAAATCACTAAGAACAGGGCTGAGTGATGATACCTCAGAACATGCCATTGCAGCTAGAGGCAGCATCAGGGACAGCAGTGATCAGCTGCAAAGGCAGCAGAGACTGTGACAAGCAGTGGCAGAATCAACAGCAACCGTGGGGTGAAGTGGCAAAGGCGACAGCAACAGTGTAAAGAGAGAAAGAGTAGCAGGCTGTTAAAGGGACACTCATCTGTCAAACTTTCACATGACCAGGTGGGAAACTGAAGCAGGGGACTACTGCCCCACATACCATTGGGGGGGTGGGGTTTGTCTGATTTGCTTGCACGTGGGGAGGTATTACCTCTGAGAGGTGCTGGGATGGTGGTGTATTTTCCCAGATTTCTGGATGGGGGCTCAAGCTGGTTCTGTTGTGTAGTGTGAACCTGGTCCTTGTTGCTGCCGATGCCGCCTGGCACTAGGGTTACACTAGCAATTCTAGTGGCTTGGGTTTATTCTATTTTCTTCACCTTGGTTTTTTGGAGGGCCGTAAAAGGTTACTGAGACATTGTTTATTTAACCAGCACACACAAGCACTCTAGGCACCTCAAAGACCTAGAATAAAGCAGTTTCTTGTCCTGGGGAAGGGCCAGTCTAAGTACCAAATTATGCCACAGGGCAATGTGCTGCCCACTGCCCCAGGGGGAGCTCCGGAAGGGATTCTACTTCATCTTTCTGGGTGGCCTTCTGTGCAGAGAAATATTGCAGCCTCCAGTGCTCCCCTTTATATGTGACTAGCGAAAATACCCGGCGTTGCTCGGGTCAGTCGGAGGTGGGGAGGGGGCAGAGAGCTGAGCGAGTGCGGGGTCCATTGGAGGGGGGAGGGGGCAGAGAGCAAACCTGACACCCCCACCTAACCCCCCCGACCAAACCCGACACCCTCCCCGCACTTACCACTCGACCAACCCGACTCACATTTTCACCCCCCCACCCAAACCCAACACCCCCATGTCTCCCCCTACCAACCCCAACACCCCCTGACCAACACCTCACCCCCCCCGTAGACCAAACCTGACACACCCACCTCACTTTCCCCCCCCAACCAAACCCAACACCCCTACCTACCACCACAAACAAACCCGACACCCACACCTCACTTACCCCTCGACCAACCCCGACCACCCTCCTCACTCCCCCAACCAAACCCAACACCCTCACCTTACCCTCCCCACCAAACCCAACACCCCCTGACCAACCCCAACACCCACACCTCACCCCTCACCCACCCCGACACCTTCCCACCCCCCCAGACCAAACCCAACACCCCCGGCTCACTTACCCCCCGACCAAACCCGACACCCCCACCTCACCCCCCGACCAAACCCGACACCCCTACCTCACTTATCCTCTGACCAAACCCAACTCCGGTCCGTCGGAGGTGGGGAGGGGCAGAGAGCTGAGCGAGTGCGGGGTCCGTTGGAGGGGGGAGGGGCAGAGAGCTGAGCGAGTGCGGGGTCCGTTGGAGGGGGTATTATGACATAACTATGTCACAGAGAACAGCAGCTGCCCAGCTGATGTGATTGGCCTTTAAATAATTTCACCCCTGGGGGGCGTCAGAGGTGAGATTTGAAAAATTTTCGACTCTTACCCTGATTAGGACCCTAAGACCTCTAACTGTACCACATTTCAAGTCTCTAGCTCCAACGGTGTGGAAGGAGTAAGCGCACGTACATACACGCATACACCATTTGACTTTTATATATATAGATATGCTGATTAGGACCTGTCACAGTTACAGAGCTAGCTACACATCTGTCCCCTTCCTGGTGTCTAAGTGTATCCCTCCAGGTGTCAGGCCTCATGCCTTTACCTATCCCAGGATGGATTCCTACTCCTAGACCAGACCCTATGCTATGGGATGCTACGCATCGAATGTGCTTATCTAGAAGGTCTGACTGAGTTCTGGCCTCTGCCATTATTCCCCTCAGTTGTCTGTGTCCAGTGGCGAATAGAGTAATCAGATTGGCTTCTGAAACGAAATATTGTTTATTTCAGCAGTAGGAACAAAATATAAGAGACCTGCATGTAGACTATTTGTTGTTTAAAAATAATCTATCTTGCCTAAGGTTCATGATCGCCTAAGAAGATCTCCCTAATGGATGTCAGCCTGAGCAGTTCCCTAACTACTTTTTTAGAGAAGGAGAGTATCACTTTTAATCCACTCAGATCCTTTTTATCTTGGCCATGTGGCAAAACAAATTTTGGAATGTGGCTGGAGCCAAGAGGTAGAACTTTCACAGCTAGTAGCTCAGGCATTGTCTCTTAACAACCCTGCAGTGTTTATTGGGCTGGTGGCAGTGTGGCTTATCTAGAGTCATTGTTTAGTGTCCTCATTGCCCCGCTTGTTTTTCTTGCAACGTCCCTATGAAATGAAACCAACTTATTCGTACAATGAACATCCCTATAACCAGGTCCCATATAGCATTCGTAAATTATTACAGACCAGACCCACATCAGTCATAGGACCCCTGTAGGAGAATATTGTTTTTTGAAGTCCTGTTGTGCCAAGGGTTGCTGGCACTCTAGTGATTCATCAGAGAGCAGAACTGTCTTCCCTTCAGTTCTGAATAGAGTAGAGGTACATTAAATAGGATTGTTGGCATCACAAATGCAGGTGATGTGCATGCCAACAGCAAAGCCTCTCCTCTTTCTGTTTCCCTCCAGCTCCATTCCTCAGGTACCTGAAATGGGTATGAATTAAGAAAGACAAGGTGAGTGAGGCAGTATTTTTCATTGGTCCAACTTCTCTTGGTGGGAAGAGACAAGCTTACACAGAGCACTTCTTCAGGTCTGGGAAAGATACTGCGTTGCAAACAACATGGATATGGATTCTCCTTGCTAAGACACTTAAGCACGGGGTTTTTGACAAGAGACAGCAGCATGTGCAAAGTTGTCCTTGATTTTTTTCTTCTTTGAGTGCAAGCACAGCACACCGGCCTTCCCCTTTTGAAAGATACGTTAACAGGCCCAGGTTTTTTATACTCCAATATTCTGTCTGACTAAACAGGGTAAAATATGCAGAGGAAGAAGGGACACTTGCTTTGGGGGCTTGTCAGCCTTAACTATGCTGCTTTTTTTCCTCCTCAAATTCTGTTACTTTGTTTTTAAAAATCCCTGGAGGTTGTGTATGTATGTCAGGGAGTGTGAGTTACTTGTCTTCAGCTTTAGCTGGAGACTTAATATGGTCAAAGCAGCTGAATCATTGTCTGTAAGATGCCATGTTTGCCATGGTGATAATTTGACAGTGTGCCAGTGACTACTGCCTACAGTCTCTGAAAAACTGACCTTGTAACAACATTAACATTCTTTCTCTTGCTTTCACTGACATGCTCTCAGCTCTGGAAACTATTTTCAAAACAAATATATAATGAAGTATTGTACTTGTAAAAGCAATTGTGTTTCGGTCCATCAGATTATTTTAGGGTGTCAGGTCTGCCAAAGGGTATGCATGAAGGATACAGTTATTCAGAAAGCAGGTGTGAAGGTCTGTAGTTACAAGGACAATATGAATCAAAACAGAGCCTTCCTGAAATAAGTATTTAATGGCAAGGTGATGATGTATTATAACTCTCAGCTCTTTTCCATCACTGTTAAATGTGTTTGAATCCACAGCAGTGTACATAAAAGGTGATGTATAAAGCAGTGAGCACAGCTATGCAAACAATACAAAGAACATCCAAGGCCCAAGAGCAAGGAAATGTCTTGATTTAACATTTTCAGAATCAAGACACTGCTGTCTCTCTCTGCATAGACAAATAGAAAATATTGTCTTCCTAAAATACCTATCCATGTCTGTAGTCCTTATTGTAGAGAAGCCAGTCGGGCCTGGGTTCTGAGTCCAGCTTACATTGGGCATAACAGAAAGGAGATAAGGGACTCTCAGAGACCCGGTTACACATCTCTCCCATTCTCTCTTTGGTCCCAGCCCCAGGTGCGGGTTGCAGTAACCTACATCAGCTGACAGGGACTGCCCAGGGACGGGATTGCTGAAGCACTTTGTGTTCTAACAACTCTCACTGTCCTTCTCCTGCCAACATACCTGTCTGTACCCCTAAAATGCCTTCCGTGCCAGGAGCTGCAGAAAGGGTGAGGCAGGAGTTGGCTTCACTGGCTGCGCGTCAGCTGAGGATCCCTGGATACTGAAGCAATCACAGACAGGGCTGTTCCATGAAGTCTTCACTGCTCCCTTTGTGCTGTTTGGCCAGCTGAAAAGATGTCCAGTCAGCTGTCTGTCCTCATCCAAAATCCTGAAATGGGAATCATGCTTCCCTAGCACAGATTCCATCCCCCTTAAAAGAAAGCAAACAATAGAGCTGCCAGTTCAATTTGAAGTTCATGTGTCCATGGTGTTTATACGAGAATCGGTATACCAATTATTTTCAGTTAAACAGAGAGCAAAGCAAGGTATGGAGTAAAGCTGAGGCCAGGAGGGTTGGGGCAAACAGCCAATCAGCATGTGACAGAGTTCAGTCAAAACTAGAAAGTTACATAAATGTCCTAAGGTTGCTGCCTTGGCTGCTTCTGCATCTGTTCCTACCAGCTGCTGTCTCCAGCCAACTCCCTTGCCACTCCCCCCCACCCCAGGCTACATGCGGGGAGGAAACACCACCTGGGTTCTCACTTTCCCCAGGATGGGCGGGGTCTCCCTGTCTTCGATAAAGAAGGCAGGGCCTACAATAGAGACTGACTCTTCCTGTGTTGATGGGTCTGAAAGGGCTGACGGCAGGGCATATTCTGTGAAGAGAACTTGACGATGAGACATGCGTCATACGGTACCGCAACCCTCTTTGAAATGATTGAGCTCTCGGGGTATGTTGCAAGGCCTGTGTATTCTCCCAGGATTTTGAATTGGGGGGATGAGAGGAAGTTTGCTGGAGATTGTTGTCCCTAATATATATATTACAAGACTTCAGTTTGATGAAAGAAGTAGTAGAGTTAGTTTACATGAGTTTTTGTGAAACAAGCCAGGGTGTGAATCTACAGTGCATTAGCCTGCCACCCACTTAGTCACCATGTCCTATGGCACTGAGTGTGCCATACCAGGGTCCGTACGGCCAGTTAGTGCACAACAGGCTAATGGGCTGAGTTTCACAGGCTGTCACACCACACACTAACTCTCCATGTAGACAAGCCGTCAGTGTCTGGCAAAAAAAGAGTTTAGATTGTCTGAAACAAACTTGTAGCAGAAACTTGGTGCAGGATTTATAAAACAGATGGCCTCTCTCTGAGTACAATAATAGCTTCCTGAGACATTAGTGAAAGCTGAACTTTTGTATACAGAGTGAACGTATGTTTCGGACAGTGGAAAAAAATTAATCCTTCAGTGTTTTTAAATGAATTCATAATCGGATTTTAAACAGTGCAGCTTCTCTTTACAAGCTGGGGCTAGAGTTTTGTTAGTGTTCAAACTACTTATTAACGGACTGTACATTCACTGCATGTAACAGGCATGCCTGCTCTTCTAGTTGGCAAGAAAGACTTTTTATCAAAAGACATTAGAGCTAAGCAAGTTCCGAGGAAATTCCGTAATGCCAGTAAATGACTTTCTAAATTTGACTGACTTTCTCAGGTCCTCCCCCCCCCCCTTTTTGTTTTCTTTTAAAACATGATAGTTAAAGTGGTTTTGAAATTTTGTGCAGGGTACTAGTTTGCAAATATAGCAATGATAGAAGATAGCAATTACATTCACACAGGCATAGCAGCGTTTCAGGAGAGTCTTAATGAATGTTGTGTGGAGGATTATATGGCAGAAAACCTTGAGTATTCAGTTCTTTTATTCCCCACTTTATCAAAAGGGGGGGAGGGAAGACTCCCTCATCTGATCTTTGGACAACAACAAAAAAGTTCCTCCATCAGAGCTGCATTTAGCTCACCAATGGTTACACAAGCCAAGGGAGCAGGGAGTTAATTCTTGGATGCATAGGGTTGAATAACCAAGCTGGGTGGTGAAAGGAGGAAGCAGAGGTTGACACCCAGCTGCCAGAAGACCAGTTGTACAGTGAACTGGTCCTTTTCTCTTTTTTATATAAAATTTGTTATAATCCATGCACTTTAAGCCTTTGAGGAATAAAGTCACACTTTGAAAGACCCTCTTTGTTCCCAGAGCAAGCTGCCTACCTCACCATTAGAGACTATTAAAAACTGATTACTGACTTTATGTATTAGTTGATGGATGTCCTAACAGTTACAGTATGTGAAGGCCTCTTAGGCAGCCTACATTAATAAGTAAAAGCGATACTTGGACTGGACTGTATAAGATAGTTTGTACACTGTTTTTGGAAGGTAGACTCCTCTATTTTGATCTGTACTAAATGATAAGCATATACTGGTTTTTTTCCCCCAGAAGGAACATGTAGCTACTCAATGATGGATAACCATAATAAAGATTCCTTTTCTTTTTCTTTAAAACCAAGAAATCAAGAAGTGACTTTGAGGAGGCAAGGGGAGAGGACTTTTGTTTCTGGTCCGTGGGGAAGTTTGTGAACTGTTTGTAGCTGTGCAGCCTGAAATGCCGTCCTTGTCACATGTGGTGGTTGCTAACAGTCAAACCGGCATTGTGAGACAAGTGCTTGTGTTGCTGTATTCTGAGCTTGACAAATGTGGAGAATAGCTGCACTAGTACAGTAGACTCTCGATTATCCAGGATGATAGGGGAAAAAATAATTCTGGTTAATAAAATCCTGGATAATCACCATCCATAGGAAATATGGGGAGTGGGGGTTGATTCACCAGCAATCCTGCGCCGGGGGGAGGGGGTGTTGGTTCACTGGCTGCCCTGCGCCCTGGTAGGGGATTTTTGTGTGTGTGCTTGGGATGGAAGCAAAGCCAGAGCCAGCCCTGAGAGTTGCGCGTATTTTTTTTGACATCCTGGTTAATCCACATCCTGGTTAATCCAATGCTGGATAATCGAGAGTCTACTGTATGTCAGCCCCCTTTATTATTGTTTCAGAATGGTGCCAACCTGTGCCTCAGACTCCACTCTACTACTTTGCATTTTAATTAGGACTTTTCCCTTCCCATTTTCTGCCCATATTTACTCAGAAGAAATCTGATGCCTGGAGGGCTCTGGATTGTTGCTTGGAAAAAAAAAGATTTTGACAGGTCAGAAAGATGCTTTTATTTGGGAGAGAAACCTTTGCCAGCACTCCAATCCCCCAAAACCCACCTGGCCTGCATCACAGAAGTGTATGAGGAAGCAGAGCTGTCCATAGGTATCTTAGGTTAGGCTATATCGTCTTAAAAAATACCTTCAGCCTGCTTAGCAGCTGTGCACATGTAGGGTTCCCACAGACTTCATCAGGGATTTGGCCCACATAACTGACGAAATAATCAAGTTCAAGGTATATTTTAAAATACATCTTTTGAAACAAAACTAAAAGGAGAAAAATTAGCAGCATGCAAACAGTGGAGTTATGACTGCTCAGTTTGAGGTGTGTGAGCATCACAATCTAGAAGATCCAGAGCTTACTGCTGGATCTATACTTACATCCAGCTCTGCCTAAGCATCTCTGCTGAGAGAGATTCCGCGGTGGCCTGTTCAGATGAGCCCTATTTTTACAGGAGGAGATTAGCCATAGTCCGTCACGCAAAAGAATTAATCTTCCCCTTTGCTTAAACACATCCTTGTACATGCAATAGAGCTAACCAGGTAACTCGTGATGATGTAATACAAAAATCATTCTTGACTACACATTTTGATTTCCCGAATCACAAGCAACATCTCCCAGATGACCAGCAGGGAGGGTTCCATGTTAGATGGATAGGGTCAGGCCAGAACATTGCTGTGCTCCATCGGTGTTGACTAGCTGAGCAATCTCATAACGGTGTTATCCACAGGTGCAAGGTAGGACAGTCCTTGGGTTAAATTTCCAAATGGGATACCTCAGTACCTGAGCTGAATGAGGTCTGACACACCTAGGACCCAATGTCTAGAAAATTGTATCTGCTGCTGGTGCATATGTATTCTCTCTGCTCTAGATGCACAGAGATGGTGGAGTGCTGTGCTGGAGGAAGAAGGGCACAAGAGACATAACAGGCAGGCAGGAGCAAAGGTGAGAGGGAACAGCAGGAACTTCAGGGAGAGAGAGGAGGAGGAGGAGCCTCCTATGTACTTCTCTAGCACCCTCAGGAGCCTGGACTGATTAACACCAGCTTCACAGGGAGCTTCCTGTTTCCTGCTGCTTCCCTGAACCCACTTGAGGAATATCAGGGAGTTAACTGAAGTAGTAGGAGCCAGTTAGGCCCTTAAGATGCAGATATCTTCCCTCACTCAGACCGTGCTACCAGCCTGCTTATTTGTCCCCTTCAACTGAGTGTTGAGAGCCCATAGCTGGCACAGAACAACAGTCATGAGTGAAAGAAGAAAACACCCCTTTGGGGCAGCATTCAGAAGAAGAAAGCAAGCAAAGGAAGCTTTTCTATCTAAGCAGGAAGGAGCTTGCCTGAGATACATAGACACAAAAACTCATGGTGAGCCTTCCAGCCCCAGTGAGGATGTGAGTGGTGAGGAGATGTCTGATCTTCCAGATAGTCAGAGTGCAAGTGACCTGGAAGCTACTGCAGCATCCATAGCTCCATCTTTTTTTTTTATAAATGGAGATATATTTATCTCATAGAACTGGAAGGACCTTGAAAGGTCATCGAGTCCAGTTCCTTGCCTAGACTAGCAGGACCAAGTACTCTCCCCTGACAGATTTTTTACCCCATATCCCTAAATGGCCCCCTCAAGGATTGAACTCACAACCCTGGGTTTAGCAAGCCAATGCTCAAACCACTGAGCTACCCCTCCCCCCAAATGGATGTAACCATGCACATTCCTGAAGAAAAGTGTAGATCAGAAAAGAGTGTGGTGGAGGTGCTCTTCTCCAAGCTGAAGTTAATAAAAACACATCTATGCTCCACAATGCAACAGGAGAGATTGATTGGCCTTGCAACCATCTCAATCGAGCATGAGCTGGCCCAGATTGTGGACCTTCAGAAAGCAGAATCAGTTCAAATCTTTGCAACTAAGAACACATGGAAAGCACCGTTTTGATTGTTCAAACAGATAAAAATGCCAGTGTTTACTATGCAGACAAGAAAAGTTATGTTTTCTGTTAATGCGTTTGAGAGATAAGTGTTACTTAAAATTTTTGAACAAGGCATTTTAAGTTGTTAGTTCTCCTTCATTGGGGTAGGTAGCAAAGTAGTACCATGAGAGGAGTAGAACAGAAAGAAGGCAGATTTGAGACCTTTCTAAGTTTTGGCCCAAGCGAGGGAGCATGGCGGGTGTCATTTGAGTCCCTGCATCAGGTGTCAAAATCTTGTGGGCCAGCTCTGAGTGGAATCATTGTGTTTATATTGATGTAAATCAAAAGCAGAATCCACCTGTATCTCACTTTATGTTGACACAATAGGTCCCACGCCTACATGCGATTCATTTTTGTAATAGAGTAGAAACTCTTGTGATTGAATTTGACTCTCGTAACAAGCTAAGATCATTTTGAGGTCTCAGCAAAGTAGGATTGGGAAAATTGTGAATTGTTTATCCTCCAGATTTTGCAAAAGAGGCCTAGTCTTGATGAGCATCAGCACACGCTACCTTCTGCTGATTTGAATTACTGAGGTGTTCAGGAGATGGCAAAAAAATCCAGTGTACACAAAGAGGCAAATCACAATATTGAAAGTAAACTAAGACTTTTCTCATAGGCTTTTACAGCAGCCCCATGTGGAAACTGAATCTTAATCTCTGAATGGGAAGTCATTCTATCAATTCCTCTATCAGCATGCTCTTTTTGTTGTGGTGAGTGGCGTTGGAAGTTGCTTCATATATATGTTTAAGTTACGTATAGTCTTGATAACTTACAGATCTTGATTTATTGCATCAGTAAACAAATGATTCAGTCAGTAAACTAAATAGGAAAAGATTTTTATCCATTGTATATAACTAGGAATCATACCGTAGTACTGTATCTATGTGAGTTGGTTGGCAAATCTATACATTCGATCACTGGATCATACCTTTCATATGGTTTGGATGGGAAACATGCTTTTCAACAATGGCATTGTTTGGAAAGCAGTTGCAGTGCTTCCAGCCTGTTTTTATGGTAGAGCTATATTTGGCCATTATTTCTTTGTAAAGTCTTGCTAGCTGGGTGGTATTCTTCTTTTGAGTAGTAAGGACTGAAAGTTAAGCACAATTAACCATAAGGCCCAAGGCTTTGCAGTTGTTCTAAGGAGCTGGAGATAAGGGATAAGTTTGAAGGAGAGACTAGATTTATTGCTCAATTAGAATGCATCTTAACGATTGTGTGTGAGAAGCTTGAGCACTGTACATTTTCTTTTATTAACAGCTTCCAGAATAACAGCCTGTCTTTTAGACTGCCTTTGCCTCTTCATGTCTAGGGGAAAATGTTTTAAAGCTATTTTTGTAAATGAGTGGGTTAGAGGGGGAGATAAGGTACCTTACACCAGAACTCAGCTTTCTTTTTGGTCACTTACATTTTGATGGTGAACCCTGTGCTCCAAGACACGTTGTAACAATAGTTGCCATTCTCTAATCTCCTTTAATTATGTAGTGTTTTAGGGAGAAGCCACTGGTAGTATAGCTGATGGAATACTAACGGCTAAGTGGTCACTCCGATATCTATATATATAAAAGTCAAATGGTGTATGCGTGCGTGTATGTATGCGTGTATGTATGTGCACTTACTCCTTCCACACCGTTTGAGCTAGAGACTTGAAATTTGGTACAGTTAGAGGTCTTAGGGTCCTAATCAGGGTAAGAGTCGAAAATTTTTCAAATCTCACCTCTGATGCCCCCCAGGGGTGAAATTATTTAAAGGCCAATCACATCAGCTGGGCAGCTGCTGTTCTCTGTGACATAGTTATGATGTCATAATACCCCCTCCAACGGACCCCGCATTCGCTCAGCTCTCTGCCCCCTCCCCCCTTCAACGGACCCCACACTCGCTCAGCTCTCTGCCCCCTCCCCCCTCCAACGGACCCCGCACTCGCTCAGCTCTCTGCCCCCTCCCCACCTCCGACGGACCCGAGTTGGGTTTGGTCGGAGGGTGAGGTAGGGGTGTCAGGTTTGGTTGGGGGATGAGGAGGGGGTGTCAGGTTTGGTTGGGGGGTGAGGTGGGGGTGTCGGGTTTGGTCGGGGGGTAAGTGAGCCAGGGGTGTTGGGTTTGGTCGGGGGGTAAGTGAGCCGGGGGGTGTCTGGGTGGGTGAGGGGTGAGGTGTGGGTGTTGGGGTTGGTCAGGGGGTGTTGGGTTTGGTGGGGGGGTAAGGTGGGTGTGTTGGGTTTGGTTGGGGGGGTGAGGAGGGGGATCGGGTTGGTCGAGGGGTAAGTGAGGTGTGGGTGTCGGGTTTGTTTGTGGTGGTAGGTAGGGGTGTCGGGTTTGGTTGGGGGGGAAGTGAGGTGGGTGTGTCAGGTTTGGTCTATGGGGGGTGAGGTGTGGGTGTTGGTCAGGGGGTGTTGGGGTTGGTAGGTGGGTGACGTGGGGGTGTTGGGTTTGGGTGGGGGGGGTGAAAATGCGATTCGGGGTTGGTCGAGGGGTAAGTGAGGTGGGGGTGTCGGGTTTGGTCGGGGGGGTGAGGTGGGGGTGTCAGGTTTGCTCTCTGTCCCCTCCCCCCTCCAACGGACCCCGCACTCGCTCAGCTCTCTGCCCCTTCCCCACCTCCAACGGACCCGAGCAACGCCGGGTATTTTCGCTAGTATTGTATAAATGAGGGACAAGTATCAACTGATTATTTGTTTTCCCGAAAAATTTTCAGGAGCATAAATATTTTTGTTAATCCTAGCAGTGTGAGTGATGACTGATCAAGAAAGGGGGCTTTACTCTTATTTGGAACTAACCCTGCAGAGACAGAGACAATGTGTATATTATGTGGGATAGGTTAATTGTTTCCTTGCATATTTGTACAGTGTGTGAAGGGCAAAGTCCAAGTGACACTCAATCTGGGTATGTCTTGGCAATCTATTGGGATCTATTGGCGATCGATTGATCCAACTCCGAAACTCCAGCTCGCCAAAAGGCGCAAGGCGGAGTCGACGAGGGAGCCGCTGTCGCTGTGAGGACAGCAGGTAAGTCGGCCTAAGATGCACCGACTTCAGCTACGTTATTCATGTAGCTGAAGTTGCGTATCTTGGGTCGACAATCTCTCCCCCCCCCCCCCCAGTGTAGACCAAGCCTCCGGCTTTATATAACACACCATGGGTATAATATGTCTACTCTGCCTTCAGCTTCCTTGGGGGGAGTATGGCAGAGCCACAGGACCTGGTTGTGGTACAGATGCTCCGTGACTGCAACCTTCCCCTCATAGTCCAGAAGGACCCTAAGCCAGCAGTGGAACTTTATGTTGGCTGGCAGAAACTTTAACTTATGTCTAAGCAGACACTGGCTATGAGAACTAGGGAGCTGGAACTGGCTCCCTAATCTGCTTTCCCCACCCTCACGGGCGCAGGAGAAAATTGAGCCCATTATTTTTTATTATAGCAGGTGAAAACTGTAAAGCCTTCATGAAAACAGAGTGACGCCAAATAAAATAGAACAGGTTTTCTTCGAGACCAGCCCACTGTATTAGGGTCTCCGTCTGCAAACATTCAGTCCTGGGTGCATGGCAGCACTTGCTGCCACAAGTCGTCCTTTCTTAAAAACCATTTCCTTCTGAAATCTAGAAATAATACACCTAGACATGAAATGTGTTTCCTTTATAGAATTTTCTAGCCTATAAAGCAAGCCTCTTTCACCTCACTGAAATAACTTTACAAATAAACAGTGTATGAAATTAACAGCCAGTTATTTAGTTGTATTGATGTAAAGGTTATCTTTTCCATTTTGGAGCATTTATACAATAGGGCCCATGCTCTTGCCACTGAAGCAGTTTATACAGTGAGTCCAACCCCGCTTCCATTGAAGAGGATGTGAAATTTTGCTCTTTGTGTCAAATGGAACAGGATCATGCTCTGTATGTTCTACTTACTGTGGTTCCTAGAAGGGAGAAAATTATAAACACTGTTTTTCCTCCAGTATTTGTAGTCTTGATTTTTAGGTAAATACATCAGAAGAATTGTGAGCTGAATGCCAATATTTGTCAAGGTAAATGTGAATTCTACTGTGATTTGTAAATCTTCTTTTAAACTACTATGACATCATTGTGAATCTGAGATGTTTATCAGAGTAAAAACTCTATCACATGTAGTGTAAACATGTCCTGGTGGACTGATGCTAGGTCGGGGTGGGCAAACATATCGGAGTTGCAAATTGCATGGAGGGACAGGTAGGGAAGGCTGTGCCTCCCCAGATAGCCTGGCCCCGCCCACTTTCCACCCCCTGACTGCATCCCTCAGAATCCCTGCCCCATCCAACTCCCCCTGCTCCTTGTCCCCTGACTACCCCCTCCCAAGACCTCCCCGCACCTAACTCCCCTGCCCTACCCCCTATTCACTCCCCCTGACAGACCCCCGGGACTCCCACGCCCCATCCAACCCCACCTGCTCCCAGACTGCCCCCCCAGGACTCCCCGCCCGTTATGCAACCCCGACTCTGGCCCCCTTCTGGCCCGCAGGCTCGTCCTGCCCAGCCTGCCTGTGCTCCTGGTTGGGGAGGCTGCTGCCGGCCCTGCCCCCTGCCTTCCCCTTGTCCCCGGAGCCTCAGTGCGCCGCTCAGCAGCATGTCTGGCAGCCATGTGGAGCCAGACATGCTGAGCACTGAGGCTCTGGGGGAGAGGGAAAGAATGAGCCCACGGGTAGTTTGCCCACCCGTGTGCTAGATGTTTTTGTAATAAGGTTTATGGCATATAAAAGGCTGTGGGGTATGTGCAGTTGGAAGTGGTGCAGTTTATATTTTGCTACTCATGCTGGAGTATCATGGGGTAAAAATATTCCTATATGTGGTCTCTGTATTGGGAATTACTCTGTTCCCAGAAACCCTTCATTTTTAAATGCAGTCCTCTTGATCTGTTTCATTATGCATCTCTTCACCACAGTTGAATGATCTGTCATGCTCATGTTAGCTGTAGTTGTTTGGAACTGTGGAATTTTGTGATCTGCATATTTTCAGAAATGCTGCAGTTTCCGTAATGACCACTGCATAGCCTGAGAAAGCAAAATGCCAGGATTCACATATATGTCGTATCACACAAACAAAAACTTCATTTGTAGCCTGGCACACTAGCCCTGATGGAGTTCTCCATACTAGTAAAACTGAAACTGTTTTAATTAGCTGTGTTCATAGCTGTATTTAACTTAACTACTTCAAGTTCCTAGAACTTTTTTCCTCCCTCCCTCACTTGCACCCAATCTATTTATATGGAAATCAGCATCACAGTTTATCAGCCATTTCTAATGTGTGTGGATCCCAAGAGGAGAGATCATCTCTGGCTTGTTGGCCACATGTGTGCAACATTTAATTAATTAGACAGTAGAGATTTTTAGGCTGTAGTACTCAACATGGAATCATCCTCAAGAATGAACAAATGGTACAAAGACCTAAGGGCCTCTGACCCTTCAGGGAGTGTGTTTTTAAATGTGGCTGGATTCTGTTTTGCTGTTTTGTTTTCCCGTTGATCCAAACAGTGTGTGTCCTGGTAAGTAATAAGCCAGACTTGGTAGTTCAGATAGCTCTTCATTTATTTGGGCACAGGGAAAGCTATCTTTGGGTCATGAAGGAGTGGTGTTACTTGTTGGCAGCACTGCTTTTAAGGAGTTAAAGCAGTAGTTAGCCGGAACTCCCTCTTTCAGTGGCTAACAGATCTACACTGAAATACACATTCAATTACTCCTGGGGGAATTCTGCACCACTGCACAATGCAGAATTTTGCAGAAATTAACAGTGTGTGGAATTTCTTTTCCCCCACAGAAATGGGCTGCAGTACTGCTAGCTTCCACTAGGGGTCACTGGACCCAGCAGAGCTCAGCTCGCACATAAAGACGCTGCTGGGAAGAGGGAGCTAGAGCAGTGGCCCCCAACGTTTGTCTGACCACGGACCGGTCAGCACTTTTAAAATTGTTCTGCGGCCCGGTGCGCAGCGCGACCGCTTTTCCGTGACGCGGCGCGACCTTTTTTTTTTCTTTTTTTGCTGCGGACGCTTGTAAGTCCGCCGAAAAGCCGCCGAATTAATTAACTCCGACACTGAAAGCTGCGTCTTTTCGCCGGACATACAAGGGCGGGAAGTGTGCGTCGGCACTGACTTCCGCGCGGCGCCACCGAAGCGAAGGCGGCCGCGGCCCGGTACCAAATCATCCACGGACCGGTACCGGTCCGCGGCCCGGGGGTTGGGGACCACTGAGCTAGAGGGTTCCTGGCTGCTACAATTCCCAGCATGCCCTGAGAGAAGGAGACTGAGGTGCAAGCCAGGGACTGAGCATCCAGGCTGTTTCTCCCTCTAGATCTCTGGGCTCTGGGGGATGGATGGGAGGTATCTGGGCTGGGGGGTCCCACGGCTCTGTGGGGGAGAGGGTGTGGGTATCTGCCCCCGTCTGAGCTCTGCATTGGAGAAGGGATCAGAGAAACAGGAACTGGGTTGTCATAGGGGTTTCTTTAACTCTCCTTGGGGAATTTTTGTGTCTGTATGGTTACAGACATACTTGCTTACAGGTATTTTGAAATAAATTTCCAAAATAATTGAAACTGGTGTTATTTTGTAGGGTTTTTGCTTAATCGCAGTTAACTCACATGATTAATTCAAATTAATTGTGATAAAACAAATTAATCACAGTTTTAATCACACTGTTAAACAGAATACTAATTGAAATGTATTAAATACTAGCAAAAATACCCGGCGTTGCTAGGGTCCATCGGAGGGGGGGGGAGAGGGGAAAGAGCTGAGCGAGTGGGGGGGCTGTTGGGGAGGGGGGGGAGATTTAAAAAAATGTTGATTCTTACCTGAGGGGGGAGAGAACTGAGCGAGTGGGGGGGGGCGTTGGAGTGGGGGGGGAGGGGAGAGAGAGCTGAGCGAGTGTGGGGGCCGTTGGAGGGGGGAAAGGGGGGGTGAGATTTTAAAAATTTTCAATTCTTACCTGAGGGGGGAGAGAGCTGAATGAGTGGGGGGGCCGTTGGAGGGGGGTATTATGACATCATAACTATGTCACAGAGAACAGCAGGTGTTAACCTGCTGCCCAGCTGATGTGAATGGGCTTTAAAGAATTTCACCTCTGGGGGGGCATCAGAGGTGAGATTTGAAAAATTTTCGACTCTTACCCTGATTAGGACCCTAAAGCCTATAACTGTACCAAATTTCAAGTCTCTAGCTCAAACGGTGTGGAAGGAGTAAGGCAGCATGCACACACGCATACACACACACACATACACCATTTGACTTTTTTATATATATATATAGATGTTTGGATATTTTTCTATATTTTAAAATATATTTATTTCAGTTAAAACACATAATACAAAGTGTACAGTGCTCACTTTATATTATTTTGATTACAAATATTTGCACTGTGAAATGGTAAACAAAAGAAATAGTATTTTTCAATTCACCTTATTCAAATACAATCTCTTTATCCTGAAAGTGCAACTTAAAAATGTAATTTTTTTTGTCATTTAACAGCATTCAAAAATTTAAAAATTAAAGCTTTAGAACCTTCAAGTCCAATCAGTCCTATATTCTTGTTCAGCCAGTCACTAAAACAAACAAGTCTGTTTATACCTAAGGGAGATAATGCTCCCCACTTCTTATTTACAATGTCACCAGAAAGTGTTAACAAGGCATTCACATGGCACTTTTGTAGCTGATATTGCAAGGTATTTACATGCCAGCTGTGCTAAAAATTCATATGCCTCTTTATGCTTTGCCACCATTCCAGAGGACATGCGCCCATGCTGATGGTGCATGTTTAAAAAAAACATTAATTAAATGTAAGAGAACTCCTTGTGGGGAAATTTTATGTCTTCTTCTGTTTTACCCATATTCTGCCATAAATTTCATGTTTATAGCAGTCTCAGATGATCTAGTACATGTTGTTCATTTTAAGAACACTTTCACTGCACATCTGACAAAATGCAAAGAAGATACAAATGTGAGATTTCTAAAGATAATTACAGCACTTGATCCATGGTTTAAGAATCTGAAGTGCCTTCCAAAATCTGAGGTGTGGCGCATGCTTTCAGTGTCTTACAGCAGCAACAGTTCAATGTGGAAACTACGGAACCCAAACCATGAAAAAAGAAAATCAACCTTCTGCTGGTGGTATCTGACTCAGATGATGAAAATGAACATGCGTCGATCCACACTGCTTTGCATCATTATCGAGGAGAACCCATCACCTCTGGAGTGGTGGTTGAAATATGAAGGGACATATAAATCTTTAGTGCATCTGGCATGTAAATATCTTGCACCGCTGACTACAAAAGTGCCATGCGAACACCTGTTGTCACTTTCAAGTGATGTAAACAAGTCGTGGGCAGCATTATCTCCTGAAAATGTAAACAAGGTTGTTTGTCTGTGCGATTAGCTGAACAAGAAGTAGGATTGAGTGGACTTGTAGGCTCTAAAATTTTACATTGTTTTATTTTGGAATGACCTTTTTTTACATAATTCTACTTTTGCCCATTCAGATTTCATGATAAAGAGATTGCACAATAGTACTTGTATTAGGTGAATTGAAAAATACAATTTATCTTTTTACAGTGCAAATATTTGTAATCAAAAAATATAAAGTGAGCACAGTTCACAGTGTATTCTGCATTGCAATTGAAATCAATATATTTGAAAATGTAGAAAAACCCAAAAATATTTAAATAAATGGTATTCTATTTAATAGCACACTTAATTATGATTGCTTAAAGACTAACTAAAGTATTTAAGCATAAGCTTTCATGGGCTAATACCCAGTTCGTCGGATGCATCCGACTAAGTGGGTATTAGCCTATGAAAGCTTATGCTTCAATACTTTAGTCTTTAAGGTGCCACAGGACTCTTTGTCACTTCTGCTATTCCAGACTAACACGGCTACCTCTCTGATTCTTAATTATGATTGTTTTTTAATTGCTGGACAGCCCTATTATTTTGACAAAATTTTCAGAATTTTAAATTTTTTTGGTGCAGAGTGCCCCCATGAGTAACATTCACGTGAGTTGAGTGAAAAATCGGAGGATGTAGACAGAGGCACAACTAGATGTAGCTTGTTTATCATGGTGGGATACATGAGCTAGGATGACCTATATTAGCAGGACTGTACGTGGAAGACTTCACAGCACCAAGACATGGTCACAGCTAGTCTCCCTTTACTTTTCATGAGCACCAAAATCAGAAATCTAATTTAGTATTTTTCAGACTGCTTTTTGCACTCTAGTGGGAGGTTCTCCATATGTTCCCAATTGGGAGTTTGGAACATAGAGGAGCCTTGAAAATAACAGCATGGGAGGTTTGGGTGGGTTGTGGTTTGTTGTCCTTGCCAAATCCAGATTAAACACCCAAGTATAAACTACGCCAGATATTTGTTTTCACAGTTTTCTTTTGGCAAAATAAAAGAGAAAGCTGGGCCTGAATACAAAATGCCTCATTCAGCAATAAACTGATAAACACTATTTCCAGTATTATTTTGATAGCATTTAATGAAGTTGGTGCACATGCAAAGATGTCTTGGCATGGAGAGGTTAACAAAGCTGAAATACACTGAAGCTGTTGTTGAACAAGACAGCCAGGGTTAATTTTGGCTTAAGACCAAAAGAAATCAAGGTTTGCCCAATGAAAAATGAAATAAATCCGTTTTAAAAGAAAATATCTTCAAATTTCCCACTTGGCACTAAGAACAGTTTATGAATTAACAAAAGTGATAATAGAGGGGTAGCCGTATTAGTGTGGATGTAGAACACTTCAACCTGCCTGGACACACAATAGCAGACCTAAAGACAGCCATCCTGTAGCAAAAAAACTTCAAGACCAGACTTCAAAGAGAAACTGCTGAGCTCCAGTTCATCTGCAAATTCGACACCATCAGGTCTGGACTTAATATTGACTGTGAATGGCTCACCAATTACAAAAGCAGTTTCTCCTCTCTGGGTGTTCACACCTCCAGATCACCTGCTGGAAGTGGGTTTCCTCCCCCCCCCCCCATTGAATTTACCTTGCTTTCTTGCCTGCATATTTATACCTGCCTCTGGAGATTTCCACAACATTCATCTGATGAAGTGGGTATTAGCCCACGAAAGCTCATGAGCCCTAAAATCTGTTAGTCTATGAGGTGCTACAAGACTCTTTGTCGCTTTTGCAAAAGTGATAATGTTCGTTTTTAATAGTTTATCTTTAAATGTAATGGAGAAATCTCTCCTTCTAACAATCTCTCCTTCTTATAAACTAGTATTAATAGTAGGCATCCTTCAGTCTGGAGAGACCATGGGTATGTGCAGGCCCGTCCTTAGGATTTAAGGAGCCCTAGGCAGTATTATTAAACTCGTGCCCCTACGCCTGATGTGGGGTACAGCCGCCATCCCCGCCCATGGACTCACAGAAGAACCCTCCCACCCCATTGCTGACATACACCAAGCTTCGTATGCAGCAGATGCTGCGGCAGCCTGGAGTGGGGCGGGGGAAGGAGGACACGAGGTAGCAAAGGATACCAAGCCGCCCAGTCTGCCTCATGGCGGTGAGAGTCATGGTTCCCTGCAGAAACCCCCGTACCCTCTCCCTCACACAGAACGCCAGGACATTCAGCTCTGTGAATATGTTCCCAATTGGGAGTTTGGAAAATAGAGGAGCCTTGAAAATAATAGCATGGGAGGTGCTGCCTCTGCCTTAAGGAGACTGCAGCGCATGCTGGGTGTGTGGGAGCCAACCCACGGTTGCATACTGTCCCGGTGGTGCCCCAAATTTTCGTGTGCCTTACACAGCAGCGTTTGCTGAGTATGCCGAAGGATGGCCCTGGGTATGCGTCCCACTGAGGTTAAAATCTTTACTCAGTTGGTTTTATGGCAGCTGTGATTATGGCTGAAGAGACCCACTCGAGAGAAACAATCTCTGTCACATCTGTCACATTTAAAGGTGATGTTTTGACCCTTTGGGTTCTGCCTTCTGCAAATTCTTTTCACCTCTGCTAAGCTGGACTGCTTCCTCTCAGAACCCTGGAGACCTTTGTTAAGCTTTTGTTCCGACAGGCTGCAGTATTGAGTGTGATCTACTATAAATACAATTTGAGTTGATTGCATTTTTAAGTGATCAGGGGTCTGATCTTAAGGGTTTTTACCAGGAAAAAAATCAGGGAAAGCACAAACCAGTTTGAATAGTTCATGTAAGAATTTTTCAATTCTCCATATTTAGTTTTACTGTTTTACATCTGTTCCAATCTGCATCACTCCTACTGTTTCACACGTTGGTCTCTCCTGAGTGGGGAATTTTGTGGTGTAGAAAAGCAGTGGGAGAATATCAAATGTATTGACTTTTGCGAATAAGCAGGAAAAGAACCCAGACTTCTAGAGGTGAAAATGAAGTACATCAATTGACTAACCCATATTCTAGTTTATAAATAAATAAGATAGTTGTAGTAATTCTAAAATCAGTATCAAAGCTTAATGTTCTAAAATCTTAACCAAAACGATTTATCCTCCCCCCCATGCCCCTGCAAAAAAGAGCTGCTGGAACATGTAAGCTATCTTTCATCAGAGCGGGCCCCTGTCTCCAATGCTCCATTTCACACACTAAGGACAATGGATGAGAAAGTATGGAGCTGTGATGAATGAGTGCAAATTTACAAGTGTGGCCCTCTTTACAGGACATCCAAACCATTAGTTTGAACACAGAAATTAGCCTGTATTATATCTAAATGCCTATGTGAGGGGTTTAGAAGTTTGACTGAGGTACCCACACCTTCTAAATTGCAAACTGCGGGGGATGCTCCTTGTACTTCATCTAGTGAATAGAGAATCTGGAAAGATTCAGTGGTCAATAGTCACCTAACAATGATGGTTTTAGCACTTCTGTTCCCTTCCCTCCCTAAAGAACCCCGCATTTCAGTGCAGGCCTATTTTACGTTAAGTCATATAAACAACACCGTGACTCACCCAGTCTTCATAGTCACATCTTCCTCAAAGGTGTCACTAGGAAGGTTTTTACATTCATCACCACTCCATTTCTCATATTTCTCTTCCATGCTGATAACAGACGGATGCAGTAAGGCTGCTATATTATTGTAATTGTTGCCCGATGGTGGCGTATATATTTCATGTTATCTCTTTCTGAGTAGTGTAAAATTTGCTGGATTCATCTATTTTTACTTTTATTAAATTAAAAAATATTCAATATCTCTTAGAGAGATTTAGGGAAAATACTGCATCCAAGTGCATTAATTTAAAAGTGCAACAAGCCCTTGAATGATAACCAAGGTTTATTTCTGTTTAACAGGGGGATCATTTGCTATGGGGAAGGGGGGCAATTGTTCCCACTGACCTTGGTTGCCCCTTTGCCCCAGTTTTTTCATAACTCTTTGTGTTCCATTAGGTCTTCTACTCTGCCCCTACTCCCCAACTTTGCAGTGTATAACCACATATAATGTTCTGAATGCTGGCCCAACTTTTCCCCCATTCCAGAATTATTCTGAAATGGTGTCCCTGCCATTTGATTTTTAAATCCGTGCCAGTGAAGGATTTAGACCATGTTTAATGCCGCTCAGTGAGTTTCCTCACATAGTGTAATGATAAGCATGTGTATAGTCTGAGCAGGGTCGGAGCATTAGGCCAAGTCTACGCTATCCGTCGGATCAGCGGGCAGTGATCGATCTATTGGGGATCCCCGAGCACTCTTCACGTCGACTCCGGAACTCCACCGTTGCAAGAGGAGGAAGTGGAGTCGACGGGGAAGCGGCAGCAGTCGACTCACTGCCATGAGGATGATCAGGTAAGGAGACCTAAGATATGTCGACTTCAACTACACTGTTCACGTAGCTGAAGTTGGAAATCTTATGTCTACCGCCTCCACCTCCAGTATAGACCTTGCCTTAGTTAGCTCGATGCGATAGTAAGGAGACTCAAATATCTGAAGCATTTTGTCAGTATCTCCTATTGGTCTTCCAAACTTGTCTAGAAGTAAGTTATTTAAGAAGAGAGAGAAGTTTCTAGGTAATGATGTCTGAGGGGAAGAAGTAAAGAGACAGCAATTGAAATAAAATAGTAACATCAGTTTTAAAAATTCAGAAAATATCTCCAGTTTCTTGACTTCAAAAAGCTGCAAAGGACTCTGTCAACTTGAAATCTACTCCGCTTTAAAAAAAAACCCAGTTAAAAGTAGTTTAATGTACTGTCCTTGTCCCTCAACCCCCTGCTCATATTCTTGATTTCACAATCACCTTTTCTTTATTTTAAAAATGTTTTATTCCTTTTCTCTGTTACTACTGTATATGGAAAGTCCACACAAACAGGGTAAAGCGTGAAACTGACTAGACATAACAGGCTGTCAAAAGCTCAGCACAAACAAACTGAAAAAAACAGAGAAAAATATGTGTTTCATTAATCTCTTCAGTTGGAGTCATTTTAGGTGTAACAACAGCAGGTTAAAAAATTCAGACAAACATGGGTTTGGTTTTAACTCTTTAAATAAAGATAGTGTTTGTCCTTTAGAAAACAAAATAAACAAGGCAGGTTATTGCAGCTTTAAGGCAAAATAACTTTCATAGCACTTCTTTAAAAAAATAAAGGCATGCCATTACAGCCCCACGGCACAAAAGAGATGCTGTTTGAATAGGGATGATAACACTGCAACCTGGAAAGGAAGCACACTTATACAATCAGCTAGCTGTCTAGGTATTTATACTGTACTTGTTGCCATGGTTTTTGAGCACCCTTTACTTCAACTATTAGAGGAATCTTTGCTAGTCTCCCATAGACATTATAGGACCATACTTAGGTTTCCCAGCTCCTAGAATGTCATAATAAAGGTGGAATCTCAACTTTCATTTTTTAAGGCAGTTTCCCGGCCTCCTGGCTGAGAAAAGCCCAAAAACATGAACTGCACATAACCCATTCAGTGATGCTGCCTGAGTCTGCAGAATGCCTGAAACTAGGTCTGGGAGATGTGAACTGCCCCATATAGCTCAGTGGAGTGTTATTTTAAGACCCAATACCATGGGCAGCTCTGTCACCATGACCCCAGTGGAGAATTCAAACAGACAAGAATGCAGTGGCTCACATCCACATACACTCCAGCTGCTGGGGTAAGTACTGTGGTGAACCCACCTGCCTTCTCCGGGGGAGGAACCTTTACTGGTATAGAGGATTCATGTGTTCCTGCTTCACTGCTCTAAGGGCATGGTTAGACTGGCGCTTTGCACCGCCAAAACCCTCCTTTAGCGCTATAATTTTCCTACCGAACACACTTCAAAGGGAGATTTAGCGCAATGACTCCCCGTTTACAGCGCAAGTGTTAAACCTCCTTTTCGAGAGGGATAAGCCTTTTTGCGCTAACGTTGTAGCGCAAGGGTGGGAACGTGGACACCCATGGGATCTCTTGCATGCCTCCAAGCAATGGAAAGCTATCAGCAACCCATTGAGGGCCATCAGCAAGCCATTAAAGACAATGAACTTGCCATGTAAGGCAAATGACGTGAGGTTTTGTTTTTATAAAGGCGGAAGTAGCTTTGCAGTTTCTCTCTAACAACTAACATAGCAAATAACCAGTGAAAATGCTTGCGGACGGATCTGTGTGTCTGAAATAGACAGCCTGTCAGTTTTCGCTAAGGAAAAGTAACTGACAGCCAGATCTCATCTCCCTGTGAACAACTTCCCAGTTCCCCCTCGCCCCCCTCCTTTGAAAAACACGTTGCACCCAGCTGAATGCTGGGATACCTGCCCTATCCCGCAACTGCTACTGCCGCAGAAGCAGCACAAATGTAGCCATTATTTTGCGCTACAAAGTTTCAATTTGTACAGTCTCTAGCGGGATACCAATTGCGCTACATTGGGAAGCGCTACAAATAAACACGCTACAATCTTCAGTCTAGCCATACCCTAAGGGTGGAGGTGGGTGGATCACTGGCGTATAGCCTGGAGCATGCAATGCTGTGGTGTGCATAGTGCCCTGGGTTGCCATAAGCTAGCCCTGCCTCCAGCATCTTCAGCTGTCCTTGAATAGAGTTTTCTAATTGTTCCAAATTTGTACGGTGAGATGGCAATTCTGACAAATGAACACTGGGATGAGCTCACCTGTATACACATGTAGCCATATAATCATGAAGTAATAGCCTAAGGATTCCAAAGTGCTTTACAAAACTTTACATCTGGGAATCTTTACATCCTCTACTTCCAGATAAACACCAAATTCATGGTCCAGAAGTGAAGAAGAATCTCAGATCCAGTTGAAAGTGCAGGAGGGAATTGTAGCAAACAGAATCTAGTTGCCAAAATTACAATTTAGGTCAGAACATCAAAAAGTGCAATGGGCTCTTTAATGATAGGTGATCAGAATCTTTGCTTTATATACTGGGAGGTAACACCTTACTGGAACACTGTATCAGCACTGACTTAGAGGGAAGAGTGCCACCTACTGATTCATAAGCATCCCAGTTTTTGTCTTTGTGGTTTCTATTCAAATATTGACACGGCTTGACCCTTTTTTACCTTGTGAGATCTGTACCATTCATAACCTCAGGTGGTACAACTGCAGTAAAATAGATCCGTAAATTCATACCATGAGCTTTAAAAAAAAAACTTGTTAGTACTCTGTCACCTTGGAACAAGAAGAGGTTCTGGGGTGTGTATCTTCTAGCCTTGTGCTGATTAAGCTCTATATTCCCAGCACAGAAAATGTTATCTTTAAAGAAAGAAGAGGTTCATTTATTTGAAGTGGACTGTAGGTATATAGTAGTAAATTGTATATGTGTGTTGTGTCTTCAAAGGCTGTTTATCATCTGACTTCTGAAAGACCCGTATAGCCTGAAGAATCATACATAGTTCTTTGAAAAAAATCTATTTTAGCTCATAACTGTTTGCTCTTTAAAACATGCAGTGCGTGCGCATGCACACACACACACACACACACACATACATACATCATGCTTAATGTGTATGTGCTGTGGTACTGTTGTGGTTGCCTAGCAACCAGTGGGAGGTATGTCAGAAAGCAAGAGATTTAAATGAATTGAAGCATCCACGTTGGTTTCAGATGAGTGGCAGGAGACACATTGCTGGATTGACTAGCCCAGATGGTTCTATGTGCTGATTATGCTGATGCTCACCTAGAAGTCCCATGTTAAAATACAAAGATGAAAATGGCATTGAATACAATCTCTTCTGGAGCTTGTTAGTGACCATAGAGGCAGAGGGGATTTTATTAGAATAAATCTAATAAAAAAGATTTATTTCTTTGTAAATACCTTTTTAATAGTTTCCTGAGATGATGTTCTTGCATGTTTGTTCCAATTCCTTGGAGATGCTTTAATTTTCATTCTGGCAACAATACTAAATAACAATCTGCAAACACTTACTCCCAAGCACACCGTAAGTTGACCTAAGTAAGGGTAAGTTGACCTAAGTTATGCTACTTCAGCCATGTGCATAACGTAACTGGAGTTGACGTAGCTTAGGTTGACTTACCCCGGCGTCTTCACTGGCTGCACTGCGTTGACAGGAGATGCTCTCCCGCCGACTTACCTTACTCGGGGAGCTGGAGTACCGGAGTCGACCAGAGAGAACTCTGCCGTCAATTTAGCAGGTCTTCACTAGACACGCTAAGTCAACATCCACTACATTGATTGCAGCAGCATTGATCTCCCTGGTAGTGAAGACCAGCCCTAAAATGAGAGAAGTAATCTGCCATTCTTCCAAAAGCAAGCAAGGGATCACAGAATACTGAAATCTACCTAAGACTGCAGTGCATAACAAGTTCAGGTTCTGTGAGCCATGAAAGGGGAAATTTTTAAGTGGCCCATACGTACTCTGAATCAGAGAGGTAGCCGTGTTAGTTTGGAATAGCAGAGGTACAAAGAGTCCTGTGGCACCTTAAAGACTAACTAACGTATTGAAGCATAAGCTTCCGTGGGCTAATACCCATTTCGTCGGATGCAAGCACTGGAATTTCCAGTGCTTGCATCCGACGAAGTGGGTATTAGCCCACGGAAGCTTATGCTTCAATACGTTAGTTAGTCTTTAAGGTGCCACAGGACTCTTTGTACTCTGAATAACTACCCAACTTTTCCCCCCAAATTTTGAGAAATACTTAGGTACTCAGGATGTAAGAATTCAATTCCCAGATGTACCACAGAGTTCCTGTGTGTCCTCTTTAAGACGTTTAATGTCTCTGAACCTACATTCCCCATCTGTAAAATAAGGATAACAATGATTTTCTACCTCTGAGGGATGTGTGAATTATTATTGAATTGAATTGAATATCTAATACATTATCATTTTGTTTACCTGGAGCATCTGCTGGCATGGAGCCCCTCAGTTCTCTGTGGCAGCAGTTTGCCGTTCCCAGCCAGTGGGAGCTGCGGGACGTGACGTCACTTCCCACAGATCACTTTGGCTGGGAACGGCAAACTGCGGCCACGGGGAGCTGATGGGCTCTGTGCCTGCAGACATCCAAGTAAAGAAAATGTCCTGACCTGCCAGCAGCTTACCCTGATTGACGGGGAGCCAAAGTTTTCCAACCCCTGAAATATAGGGTCGGCTTATGAAAGGGTCATACAGTTTTTGCTATTTTTACCTGTCCATCTTGGGGGGTCAGCTTATAAACGAACGTGCTAATGAACGAGTATATACGGTAATTCATATTTAAGGAGCTCAGTGATAAGGAGTGATATATGCAGTGAGGTATGTACTATATATACGCAGTGAGGTAGATAGAACCCTTCTGTGTAACAATGGGAGTTCCCATGGAGTTAGGCAGGCTCCTGCGCTGTGGGCTAACGGGAATCATAACTTGTGCTGTAAAGATGTGATGAAACATCGAGTTCTTTGGCCCTGTCAGCAAAATGGTTTGAACTGTGCTAGTAGCAACATACTCTGCACTAGTTGTCAAGCCACTTACCAGCCATTTCTCACATTGGCTTAGGGATATCATATTTCAAGTTCCTGTGCTCGGGTTGCCCAAGTCTGAAGGCAGCACAGCCACCAGAAGCAGCACAGAAGGCTGGTTATATCATACCATGCCATCCTTACATTTGCGCTGCTGCTGGCAGTGGCACTGCCTTCAGACCTGGGCACTTCTGGCCAGCAGCTCTGAGTACAGCACCACGACCAGAAGAAGGACAGAAGTAAGGGTGGCAAATCCAGTAAACATGCATGTTGCTATTGGAGCATAATAGAACTTGTAGTTCTACCAGAATCGATGTTGGGAAAAGGACATGCAAGGAAAAATCAGTCACATTTGTTCATATTTCAAAAATCTGCCCAGAGAGAGATTGGAGGACCAAAAAAGAGGTCATGTCCAGGAAAACATGGATGTATGGAAATCCTACATTGGTTGTTTCTAGCATGGTTTGTCTGTCCAATGTCAAGAGGGAGTTTTATGTTTTTGGGAACCATGCTATCAACCCTCCTGCCTGGCAGACATCTTGTGTCCACCTTAGGAGTGGACACAAACAATGTTGTATTTGTGCTTGGCCATAACCGTGTAATAAGAAAAGTTTCACGTGGTTACAGCTCATCAGCCCTGTTTACACTAGATTCGTAATCATTTCCCACTCCTTCTACCATTCTTGCAGCTGCCCTCATGTTGGCAATGGTAAGAGCCTTGATATACGCTGGCCACTGGTGCCATTTTAACTGGCATGTCTTCTAACCCTATTTAGAAGGCATAGTGGTTGAAATAGTGACAGCCAGTCTATGCTAGTGTTCTTTCCCACTTCGGGAGCTGCATAGTCATAGCAATAGTTGAGAAATGGTAAGAAAAAATCTAGCATAGATGCAGCCATAAGTAAACAGGATATTTGAACATTTTCTGCAGTTCACATAGGTAGGTCACTGATGTCAACATGGTTTCTGGTGGATTCAACCCAATGTGCACATACAGTATTGCCCCTCTTGGTTTGGGTATCTCTAGCTAGCAACAACTGTAAAATATCCTTGACAAAAAGGTTTCATGTTAATTCGTGACACTGTGGCTGTCTTTTAAAAATCTCCATAGAGACAGAAATCTTGTTAGATCAGGTTTTTAAATGGTTTTCTTGTGACCTAAATAATATTTGTATACTTCTTTCATCTGAGGTTCTGAAAGCGTTTTACAAATGTTAACTAACTAAACTTCACAACAGCCCTGTGAGGTAGCTAAGGATTATTCTCTTTTGGCAGAAGCCTAAGCCACAGAGAGGTTAAAGGCCAGTTTTGAACCCCTTACTCTCACTGGCAAGCAGGTGTACAGACAAGTAGTCCCACTGGAATTATGAGAGTAGCTGTTCACCAATATGTAAATAAGAGTGAGTTGCACAATCCAGGCCTTAGTGACTTGTCTCAGGTTAGAAATTGAAACTGTAGTATTACTGGGAACTGAATTCACATCTCCATATTCTTAGACTTGTTCTTTAACCATTGGCCCTTCCTTCTATAAAGCTTCAAGGGCTGAAAAATTATTTTGTGGCTTTCTTTTTTTATTAGTCACACTTAGATTCTAAAGGACTCTCTCGCTCCCTTTCTCTCATCCTGCAGCATATGACATACTTGTGCATATTAAATATATTTAATGTGCACATGAGGTTCTCTGTGCCCTTTTTGTGTTCAGACTTGAGACAAGTATGCAGGGCTCAGGTGGTAGATACTGTGTCCAGCCCCTTTTAAATTACTGCTTCTTGCCCAGATCAGCAGTAGGGTTTATCCTGGTAGCAGTTCAAAGCACTGCCTCCCCGTGGAGTTTTCATCACTTCCAGCTTGGACTGATTTTGAAGCAAAATCTTCATTTCAGTGTTCAGACTGACAAGAGGCTACTTGCTTATTGTGGCCAGGCTCTACGGCCCTAAATTGTTCAAGATGCTTCAGTTCACATTTGATGCTGGGACTAAAACCAAAGGCGAAGTCAGGTCAGGGATATGCTAGTCATTGAATGATCAGATTCACTTCTCATAGGCCTTTTAGTCCAAAATAGGCTGCATTTGTTGATGCACTACAAGAGTGATCTAGTTTCTCAGGATTGAGAGGATACCTGCAGGTATGGGACATTTGAGGTCTCCAGGAAGGTGTGACATTGTGCTCCATATTCTTTATGAAAATATGCTTGTGGGAGAAATATGACACAACTAAAATATGCTTTATGCAAGATAACTCTTGTATCACAGGAAGACTAATCTTTTTTACAGTCCATTGTGTCTTGCTGATTGGCTTTTTCATTGTTGCACCTGAAGTGTTAGCAGTGGGTGTCACTCAAAGTAGCATAGTTGAAATACGGATACATAGTCAATATTCCTAATTTCAGATATAGAAATAATACAGGAATACAAATTGGATTATCACATCCAGTAAATTATAACCTTTCCAATGATACCTTACAGGAGATATCTTGCATAAAGCATATCTTAGTTATGTCATATTCCTACCACAAGCATATACTCCATAAAGAATATGGAGTATAATGTCACAGAAGGGACTATTTATTTTATTTAGCTGCTCAGGAGATTAAACCCCTCTCACTTCACCTACTTACTCCTTTTTTGGCCCTGCTTATATTGCAACTGGCAGGAGCTGGGGTGATGAGAGGAAGTTACTATTTTCCAATACACCCTGCTGGGAGCAAATGGATAGGGAGGGGATGATGAAAGATGAGTACTTGGGGTTGCCAGCTCTCACAATTTCATTCCAAGCATCATGATATTTAGTGTTTTTTCTTAAAATCCTGGAGTCATGTGATGGGGTCAAAGTCCCAGCTTTCCTTTAGAGTTCATTTCATTTCTAGCCTCCATAGTTCCAGAGAAAAGCCTGGATGTGACCTGAGTGTAACCTAAAGGCCCAGAAACTTGAAGGTAAATAAAACCAAAAATGTAGTAGTTTAAAAAAAACATGGGGTTTTAAGCCATTCTCCTGATTCTTTGAGGCCTGAGTCATGACTTTTAAATGTTTGCAGTCGACAGTCTTGAGTATGGGAATGATTTGTGCTTCCTCCCTACCGCTCACTGGCCTGAGTAGCTGACAGGCGTGGAGGGGGGAATAAGTTCTCCATGAAAACATGGTCAGTGAAGTAATTTACACACTTCCTAGAGCAAGTAGGGAGGAAGTGGAACTCTTTTCTGCTCCCCTGTAGCACAGCTACTCACTGCCCCAGGCTGAAAGCCAATCATAAAGTTATAGTCTACCTACCCCAACTGCTGACCTGTGCTAGATTCATACAACAGTTAACTGTTTTCTTATGTGAGCCAGGGTTGGTTTTTCTAGTTTTATTTTGTATGGTGTGGGTATTTTACATATTTATCAAGTACCTCTATAACAGTAGGATCAGGTGCCTTTTATAGGAATAGAAATATCATTTCTAGCAGGAAAAATATTTGCAAAACAAAAAATACATTCATCACAAATATAAAGAGTAAATGATTTTATTAAGCAACAATGTGCTCAGTGCTATACAAGAAAAATTAATGGTCCCTAAGCATAAGGTATTTAAAAGAAAGCCGATTTACCTTCATTTGAATATATTTCACATTTGCTCAATGTCTTTTTTTTTTCCAGAGAGGAAATTAACTTACTGTGTTCCACAACAATACGCACTTGTTGCTTCAAACCACAATAGAACCTTTCCTTTCAAAAGCAAACACCATCTGGAAGCCAGTTCCTACATGCAACAGGAACACTTTTAAAAAAAAATGCCTGACAGTTTTAGAGAGAGTGACGGTTTCAGAACTATTCCCCAGACTCACAATGAATGGGGAATACCACTCAAACTGCCAATTCTTCTAGGAAAAAAAGGAATTTTTTAAGAGAGCCCACTACAGTTAGACATAGCTCAAAAAAAAAATAAAAAAATAAAAAATAAAAACCACAAGAAAGGAAAAGAAAAGTCTTGGGGGAAGCCGTAACTGTGAGTGACATACAAGTCTGCTTTTAGCCCTTGCACTGCAGAGCAAACATGAATTATTCAAAATGTAACTCTATTAATCTTTGCTTCATCTCCCTGTGTGTAAAGAGATAGCAGATGCTGTATTTCCAGTGCAGTCACTGCCTTACATGCCCCCTCAATAGGGTATTGCCATGAATTATGGGCTATGGAGACTTTCAGTGGGTTGTCCAAGACTCAAGAGTACTTCAGTCATCTGAACTGGATTTTTCGTTTATTTCAGAGAGGAAATGCTGTGATACAAAACTTTTCTTCATAGTCATTTTCTATTGAAACAGGTGACTTCCTTTTAATACTCTATTAAGCTGCTTCAATAGACTTTTTTTTGCCTTGCCTGCTTTCTTAAGCCATCAAAAGTATACATGAAAGATAGTAAAATAGGAATTCCATTGGAATTTCACTTTGCTTGTAGCTTTTGTATTTTGTAACTTTTCATTTAACCAAAAGGCTTAAAGGATATTAATCAAAGGGCTTGTAAATAAATGTATAGCAACTGTAACTGTATTCTGATGTGTAACTTCATAGCGTGTTTTAAAGCCTATCAATTCCCCCAGGTTTTGCCTGAGATAAGGGTGATTTAGGGAAGAAATTGACTGGAGGGTGATACACGAGAGGGTAAAATACCATTCTGAGAATGAGAGGGTTAATTATAACTGTTCTCTTCCATATCTTGTCTATTTTATCTGTACATCTGGAATACCAGGTAGCATTATTTAAAATAAATAAACAAATAAATAGCTGCATGTCTTTGAGGCATAGTAAGGTGATTCATCCAGGAAACTGCATTGCTATTTTCAAACTTGAGAGGCTTCTGTGGCAGAGATTCACCTGGGGTCTGTACGCCCAAAAAATATAACAGATCTGAGCTTAGAAACTAGCTTTTTATCAGTTGTTTTAAACTAAAGATGCTTCCTTTGTTTTGAAAGTTTCTTCATTTAAATTGTTATAGGAATTAATCTGGCACTAAATTAGCTCCTTTAATAAATCTGTGAGTAGGAGATTACATTTTGGGTGGTGATGGTAGCTGCCATCTTTCAAGATTCCCCTGCCCGCCTCCATCTCACGCTTCTGTCATATAGCTTCTCTATGGCTTGGCTTTCAAATTCAGGTATAGGACCAGTTGGGCAGGAAAACTCATAGCTTACTGCCACAGTAGTAGTGGAACCTTTGCGCTTACTTCATGAAGGGTTACCATGCTTCACCCTTGGAACAGTTTTTGTAACCCTGGGAACAAGAGTGAGAGAGAGAGCCTCTAACTCAAATACCCAGCACGTCAGTGCAGACCATTACTGCTGCAGCAGCTCTCTTTAGACCAGTAGTCGCCAACCTTTCAGACCTCACGGACCACTAAACTCACAATTTTGAATCCCGCGGACCACTAACATGAATTTTTTTAAAAAGGTACAAACATCTATAAAATAATGATCATAAAAGTTCCATTTTATTAATATGAAATGCATTTGTATAATTATAACAAAATTATTAAAGCTTGTTTAATTATAACAAAATTATTAGTGTGATATTTGTTGCTGCTTGTTTGAAATAAGTTTATGGATTCTTGGCTCCAATGACGTCACTGCAACACGGAGAGCCGTTTGTATTTCAAGCCAACAGCGGTACTTGTTTTTGATTGCCGTAACAGATGAGAATGTCTTTTCACACAGATAGGTTGTTGCAAATGGAATCAAAATTTGATGGCTTTTTCACTCAGCACTGGGTACTCACTTTTTACGGAGGGCCAAAAATGATGTCTTGATGAGGACGAGTGGAATTTAGCTTTGAGACCGTCGTCGGATGATAGATCGATTAGGCTTTCTCTTTCTTTCATGTTCAAATTGCTATCTTCAATTTTCGCTGAAAATGGATCCATTACCCACATATTGCCATGTCTGGGGTCCTCTTCCTTTGGGTAATAACGGCCAAAAGATTCTGTGAGTGACCGTAAGTGCTGTTGAACAATGGTTATTACCTGTCGGTTGACATCCTCCTCTTTCATATACTCATCAAGATTCGGGAATATTTGCAGATCTTCTTTAGCCAACCGCATTTGCCACAGCAATATTTTCTTTTGAAATGCATCCATTTTACCTCGCAGTGTGAACACGTCCGTAAGCTGTTCTTGCAAGGACATGTTTAGCTTGTTTAACAGTGAAAAAATATCTGCCAGGTATGCAAGCTTGGCTAGCCAATCATTGTCGGACAAGAGATCTTGGAATTTTGAATTATTTTGCTGCTGGAAGAATAACTTGACTTCTTGGTGCAGGTCAAACAATCGGGTTAGTATTTTGCCCCTCAACAGCCATCTCACCTCAGCGTGAAGAAGAAGATGAGTATATTGAGAGCCCATTTCTTCACAAAGTGCCTCAAATATTCGAGAATTGAGCGCTTTGTGCTGAATTTCATTTACAATTTTAATTACATCAGAGAGTACTTCGTGCAGTTCTGGAGACATTCTTTTCACCACAAGTTGCTCACGATGTATAATACAATGAGTAAACAAAATGTCTGGGTGTCCAACATCTTTCACTTTTGTAACAACTCCTAAACGATGCCTGGTCATGCTTGCGGCACCGTCTGTGCATATCCCAACACATTTCTTCCATTCAATACTGTGTCTCAGGAAATAACCATTAAGTGCATTGAAAATCTCAGAGCTGGTTGTTCTACCCAGCAAGTTGAGCGAACAGAGGAGTTCTTCCTTTAGCTCTCCTTGACACTCAAACCTCACAAAACAAAGGAGAACTGCCTTGTTAATTATATCTGTTGATTCGTCGAGTTGAATTGAATAAAACGTTGAATTTTTCACCATTTCAATCACTTGATTTTCAATATCTTCGGCCATGTCTTCAATTCTGCGCTTCACAGTGTTAGCGGACATAGGAATTACTTTCAGTTTCTGGACAGCCTGTTTCCCCAAAACCTCTTCACAGGCTTGTAACAAGCAAGGCTTAATTAATTCTTCTCCAATCGTATACGGCTTTCTACTTTTCGCGATTTGAAGTGCCATCAAATAAGAAGCCTTTACTAGGGACTTATCTTCCTAAAAATTGCAAATAATGTCCAAATTTCTCCAGGGACCACCAAAATTTTCTCGCGGACCACCAGTCCACGGACCACTGGTTGGTGACCGCTGCTTTAGACTATCTTAAAGTGAATTTAGTACCTATGAAACATGACTGACAGCCTTGCCAATGTGCCATAAGCTTGGCTTGGAGGAAACACCATTTGGTGAGAGGTGCCCATGCCTGTCTAATTATTATCTCTTTCCTGCTAAAAATGATGCTAATTAGGGATGTAGATTAGGGATTTATTTGAGACCCTCTGTTTGCATAGGCCTCTGAACAACCTTCAGATGGTAACAGCTTTTAGTCTCTGATGATTTTGGCTAGATTCATGTTGTTAATTAAGGTTATGTGAGTCTCTGCACCGTAGCAAGTGTCCAGCATAATGGATCCAGTTTCAGGATTGGGACTTTACAGTTGAAAGATTCCATATTCTGTTACCATTTTAGAACCATCCAGTGTCCAAATACCATATTTTAATGATATTACTATGAAGACTGTGTCACCTATGGATTCATATAGAAATGTAAACCATCCACATTTAAATAAAACAGTTTCACTATGGTTAGTGGTATATAATGGTAATGTCTTAATGTTGTTGATTCTTTTGCATTTTCTGAAGCAACACAGTTCTGTTGGACAGTTAAGAAGCAACATACTGTAAATCTTCCCCAAGGCCAATATACTAGAAATAGTGCCTCTGATTTATTTCTGTATTTGATAATGTTCATCACCTACTATACAGCTTTACTGTTGTATTTCTGTTGAGTATGATTATGTAACTGCATTTTCTACAGAGGCAGTGGTCTGAATTTTGAAACTGTTAAATGGCATGAGCAGATAGATAATCAGCTGTTTAAGGGATCAGGGCAATTACACATTAAGTCATTTAGTTTTCTTAAGCCCTTTCTCTCCCCGCCCCCTCCAAAAAAAGTGAAATTTTCAATTTTAGTGTTTCTTTTTAGACTCTAACACAAATTTAGCTCTTGTAGGTAGCAGAAAGCTATTTGGATTATATTTACTGCACAAGAAAAGCACCCTGACTTTTATAGAGTGGGTGGAGGGGAAAAATTAACTTTTTGTCAGTCTTTTGTATTGCAGCAGCTGGATTCAGTGCTGCTATGGCAACACACCACATGATGAGGTGTATTAGATTGCTCTGCAGTGAGCATAAGAGGGAGAACGAACACAGCTTTTTATTGAAGTTAAAGGCTACTTTGGAGTTTCATGTGTAGAAATGTGTAAGGTCAAATGCTATAGTTCCCAGCATATGTTGTACTCAAAGAGAAGGATTAAGAGCATGTTGCTGTATTAAACTGCAGAATCAGGTAAGGTACAGACTGTGTCTGATGTAACTGATGTCGTCTTACCTTCTCTGAGGCAACAGCAGAACTTCCTAGGGCTTTTTCCTCTTAATTTTCCCCCCAGTATATTACCTACTGATTTTGCTAATTTGGGAGCGTGAACATGTGATCAGACATGTCAGGTTTATAGATTTTGGGAGATTTGTTTTGCATTGCATAGAGATGAAGAATATTAGAATCATAGGTGGTAATTTCTCTCAAATCAGTGCGGAAGTCTGAGGATTTTCATTATTGTTTAAAAAAATCAATATCTTGAAGCAAAACTGAAACAATTACATTTCTGAACTGCAGAATGAACAGCTCTAATGTCAATCAGCTCTATTGTCAGTCAGAATCCAGAAATATATTTAGCTGGAGATGTCTTGCTAGCAACATTTTTAGCAGTCCATTGCATTTATTAAGACTTTTTTTTCTTCTGCTGCATAAATGCATCTGAATTTTTCTGGAAATGAATTCTCTTGTTATTCTTTGCTTCAGATTGTGTGATGTCTGCTGAAAACTGTCAGTTCTTTTGTGTAGTTGAACCAAACTTCAGCACAGTTGTAGGGATGAGACAGAAGCAAAAACTGAACAGTGCAGTTGGATATAAAATGTTTGCCCCTGTTAACCATTAATCCACGGATAGGCAGATATAAACTGTTAATAATGGCATGGGATTAACCTATTTAGTAAGAGCCATAGTCCCAGTTCAATGAAGCATTACGCTTCCATATTTCCTACACGGAGATTTTTTCAAACATATCTTTCTGAAAAGGGTCAGGCTTTCAATAGCACCTTTTGGATGGTGACCTCAGAAAATGGGAATGCAAAACTCTCACCCAAAGATGGGCATGGAGACCATTTACAGTCGTGATTAATAATAATAATGGATCTAATTCAAGTTAGATTAGGCAATGTCCATCCTGCCTGCTCTGAAGAGCCTCCAGTATTTTGGAAAATGTCTATGACATGAAATTCCAGATATATTTCTTCCTTGATGTTGTACCCACAATTCCTCCACTATATAGTTGCCTTTCTCTCATGAAAAACCAGAGGGAAGTAATAGAGCTTCACATACGAATAACTGCCCTGCACTTTGAGCCTCTAGAAAATGCTGCCTTGAAGGAGAACAAAACCGGAGCAAGGGCACCTCCATTATCCAAATGCTGTTTATATCGATTTGGGGTCAATGAGGAGTCTAAAGGCTATTTATAAGTTCTGTCAAAAATACAGTATGCAATCATTTTTGAGAGGACAAATTCTATATATTTGGGAGGAGAGGTGGTCAGTGTGACAGCATCATGGAGTCTCCTTCAGTCAGATTCTGAGAAAATAGCAGGAAAAGACGCACCCTCCTCACTCCTTCCATACAGTATGTAACAAAAGAGTGAAAAACATGATGTCTCCACCGCCTGAACAAAGGGTTTTCAGTGCCTAGTCTGTACCTCCTCTCCCAGTATTACAAAAGATTAATATCACCGGTTTAGAGGATGAATCAGAGGAAGAAGTCTTGGTCTCATTCCCACTGGAGCCAAATCAGAAGCATTCCTGTGGAAACTTTCAACTGGCATAAAGATGAGGTTTCCCATCCCGTTAATGCTTCAGGGGGCAGCCTTAATTATGGTATAACTGAGAAAAGAGGCCTGAATGACAGGAAACTTGCCACAAGGAAAGAGTAAGTGAACATTACCCTACATCATAGGGAGTAAGTAGGCATATCACAAATTTAAATTAGATTTCTTCTGTAGGCTTCTGTAATGAGGTGACTTTTAGCAGAGCCTGAGAAAGAAGCGAGCATTCTATTGTGCATGTCTGCTCGTGAGACAGGAGTTGTGAAATAAGGAAGCTCATAAATGAGCAGTCCTGTTATACTCCCAGGATGAATGAGTTAGTGGGAGTTTAATTATCTGACAAGAAGAACAATTTGATTAACATGGAGTCTTTAATGTGGAAGAGAGAGCCAAAAAGGGAAGATAGTCAAATGAAATAAGGTCGTGATTTAGTTCTGATTCCACTAGTCCAAGTAAAGCATGGAAAATTTAAGTTCAAATTATCTAAGAAATCAAAGAGGAAACTGAGTTGACCCCTTCGTCTTTCTAGCATTAGGAAACTATTCCAATTCTGTGAATGAGGACTCTAGTTCAGAGACCCAGGAGAGCTTACCCATAGTAAAATACATTCTCACTATTTCATCACTGGTGTAACTGCACAAATGTTCCCATCTAACTGAGTGGCATAGAGTTACTCCAAGGATTAATTTGGCTCAGGGAATACAAAGGGATTAGGTAGAGGAAGTATAAGACAACTTTGATAAGTATGTCCTCTCTGTGAAATGCATCCAGGCCAGTATTAGGCTCTTAAGGGGGAGGAGAGTTAACTGGCAGTGTATTTACTGTTCTGTAAAATATGCTCATTTTATTTTCATGTGTTACAAAAGCATTCATCTTTGCTATAGTAGCACCACTGTCAAAACATAGTCATTTCAGTGTTGGAAGACCATAATCTCTATGGGACCCAGCAGACAAAAACACTGAGGCTTTACTCAGAAAATAGCTATTAAGATTTTTCCACTACAGTAGGATCAGCTGTGTCTTTTATAGGATTTCTAGGGTCACATTAGAATGGACAAATCTAAAAATAATAATAATAAGGCCCTGGTTTTAAAAACTGATCTCTAATTTTGCGGGTTACTGGTTTCAGACATTCAAACTGCAGCCATGTATGTGCACAATCTTAAACCTTTTCTCCTTCCCTTCTATTGTCTGTCTATTGCATCTTGTTTAAACTACATTGCAAACTCTTCATGGCAGGGATGGTGTTTTATGTGTCTATACAGTGCCTAGCACAATGAGGCCTCTGAGTGCTTATGCAATATAAATAACTCGATTTAACGTATGGATGCCTCATGTACACCAGCCAATTGGGGGAAACCCAGAGGACTGCTAAGATTTGCTAATTGTGAAACGCTTCTGTTGATTCTACATGAATCTCCTGTTTAGATGCTACACAGCATTAAGAGTATTACTGTATTGATACCAGCAATGCAATTGCAAGGAATTTATCACATCTACCCATTCTGGGAGTTTACGTATAAGGAAAGTCTCTTCGGCAGTACCATTTCAACACACATCATTCATTGATACGATCAGCTTTTCACGATCATGGCGTAATAGAAAAAAACAGGACAAACTACAGAGTTGACCATGAGAAAGGTGTGTGCCTCAGAAGAAAAACGTTTGAAAATGCAATCAGCAATTTGTTGGTGAACAAAACAGATTCAAAATTTACAACAGGTCAATTCCCAGGTTATTACGTCTGATGTCTTGTATTCAAATAATAACATGGGAAAATTTTCCATTTAAGGGGGCTACAAAGTCTCTCCCTGTCACTGAAACCACTAGCAATGACTAATGAATATAGATTGAGCCACACCAGGCACCATCATCCCAATCCCTCATTTGGTTGTCAGATGGTTGTAATGTTCTTCAAAGGATAAATATGTACAAGAGTGATCGTAGCAAGAGATGCCCTCTCTAAGAGTTTGGGAGCCACATCTGAATGTTATCTAGATCAAATCAAAATAGACAGAAGCAGTTCCAATATGGACACAAAGTTCCCGAGCCATGTTTCTCAGATCCATAGTAGGCATGAGAACAAGCAATCCAAGGAATATTCTGAACTGGCAAGAACTCCGCACCCAAGGCCTGATATTTCCAATAGATCCATGGAACCTAAACCTATCCCTATGGATACTGAAAGGAAGTTCCTTCCAGAGAAGAGTTATTCTCACAGGAAAATAGTCACACTGAAACCACCACTGAAATAGTGAATTCACTTTTTCATGGTGCTCAGGAGATTGTGGTATCACTTGTAAGCCCAAAGAACTAGAAAGTTTTATATCAAAAGATCTCAGTTGTTCACTTCAAGTGTTATTTTTACCATATAATTTCATTACAGATGGAAGGGTCAAAAGACTTCAAAATCATTAGCTAAAGGGATCAGACACCTGGGGAACTAGCAGTCCATGGTCTCTTGTGGGAACTGAGACCTTTCCTCCAATGGCAAATTTTTGAGCAAAGGAGGTTTGTGTATAAGAGATATAAAGCAGCAAACTGGTCATATTAACTCATCACCATAAGTATTATGAAGCCTGGCTGATCATTCTGAGCCATGAGGGTTGACTTGCTTCACATTTTCAAGCTTTTCTCTGCAATCAGCACAAGAGTCTTAGCTTTCATTTTTTTTAAAAAAGTGAGATTCCCATTCAGCCTCTTGATTCCAGAAGCTGGAGCTGTGAGCTATGGTAACTACCACACCCCTAAATTTAAAGTCCAAGAGACCTTATCTTTTGTGCATAATATACATGCAGCGAGGAGGTGAAGCCAAATTGTAACCCCTAAAACAGGGAAAAGGGAAGGCAGTTTAGCCATGATCCATTGGTTTGGAGTTAGCTGAGTCTGGAGATAGGGAATTTTAGGACTTCACTTTGGCACGGAGGATGTGGGCATATAGTGCAGCTTCCATAAAGAATGGAGACTCAACATCCCACAGTTGGGAAACTATATTGCCCCTCAAAAGCTCAAGATACATTATGGCCGAGGGAAATATTGGTTCTTGAAGTGGAAGAGGGAGCATTGCTGCTGTGCCACACTTTATAGCGCATGTGGGGAGGGGAGGAAAGAGAGAGAGATTGAGTGTGTGTATGTAGGGTTATGATTTTTAGTGGGGTCAGATATATTCAAACCACTTTTAAACCCTCACTCTGTGGAGGAAAACTCACTGCGGGTCACTTTTTTGGGATGCCTGATTCGGGAATATTTCTTTTCTTGGCAATTTACCATTTCTAAGAAGATTCTTTTTTCTCCTTCTGATGTAACGATCACCCTTATGTGCAGAGTGATGGGGGTGAGGGGATTATGCCCACACATTAATGTCTAGAATTGTACATCATTCACTTTTGTAAATCAGCAGGCATAAAATTATCAAATTTGGGATGAATTATTTAGTTTTTTCATGGTTTCAAATTATAAAGGAATGAGGAGAAGGTTTAATGTGGTTTTAGAAGTGACAGACTGATCTCACTGCTAGGAGGTGAGCGTGGAACAGCCACAGGTCACAAGCTCCCCACCCCTTAGGGAATGGATAGACTGCCAGTTGTGTCAAATGATGCGATGACTCCATGATGCAACCACATAATCTCCACTGCAGATTGGGCTCTCTTCACCAAACTCATTTCACTTGTGACCTGAAATTGGATTTCAAGAAACCAGGTTTGCAGCAATGAAAGGCAAGTGCATTAACCCACTGTGCCGCCCACCTACTAGCTGTAATTAAGAATGCTACTTCTGGTACATTTGTGTCATGAGGTGAAAACTAAAAGGCTGTTAGCTGCCTTCACTTACTGATATTTTTGTGTGGAATTGCAGTTCAGAATTAAAAGTAGCAAATTAGACTTTTGAGCATCTTTTTGACAACTGCAGAGAAGCTGCTGAGCATGTGATGAGGAATGCTAAACTAGAAAAAGAAGGTCTAGATGTTAATTCCACTGAAGTTAGCAGAGAAAATGGAAAGAGAAGTTTTTTGTTTTTCATATTCTTCAGGTTTCAGAAATGCACCACTCTTCGTCCCTGTCAGTTTGTACAGGAAATCTTTGCTGATGTGTCACTCACGAAGCTTTTGGCCTTCCAGTCAAGCTATCTTTCTTTTATGTTGAAGCTTTCTTTGATTTTTACTGGTTTTAAATGATATAGAAAGTGAGCAGATGAACACAATTAAAAGGTTAATTGAAACTGAAATATTACATTTGAACTGTTCATTTGTTCAAGTTTATATTTGTTTAATTGAATAATTACTACCAAAAAAAAAGACAAAAAGGTATGTGTGTAAAACAAATGTTGATTGGCTCTAAGGGCAGTAAATATTGCTTAAAGAAAAGAATAGTCTTAAAAAAAATTTTTTTTTACCCAAGGCCTATTTTTTATTGTTTTCCAAATTATTTTCTGATCTCCTACAATGTAAATGCACACTGAAGTCTTCAGAGGTGTTATGGTAAGGAGGTCACCTCATACAAATGTTTGGGCCAGCCAGTTTCCCTGATGTCTTCTGCCTAACAGGAGTTGATCAGCCACTCTCTCCTCATCTTACTAGTGGTTTTGAGCTAACCAGCCAGGTCCTCATGAGCAAGAGATATTGGGAAATCAGCCAGTTTTTATTTTAATCAGGGGTCTGGGAAGACTGTCAGATCTCCTATTCCATGGGAAGAGTCGGAAGAGAGCCTGTTAGCTCAACTTACAAGAAGCTAATTTTTATGTTGCCGAGCCTTTTTTTTTTTTTGGAGGGGGGGGCGGGAGGGGGGGACCATCTTAGTGAAGATGTCAGATAAAGATTTTGGGCCTTCAAAGAGTGTTACCCCATTTAGGAGAGCATGAGGGCAACCTGCATTGTGGTCATGTGACCAGTTTTTAACCAATCATATTGGGTATAAAATTAATTTGGTTAATTATAGATGCAAAGAAAGTAGCTGTAGTACATTCCAGGATAAGAACTATATATGTCATTTGGAATATGTGAAATAAGAAAAATGTACATTAATTTAGTATGGCGGTTCTCAAACTTGTGGGAGCGGTTGCCCTTTTTCCCGTCCCTGCAGGCCGTCTCAACTCCTATGTGTCTGCCGAAATGCCACTGAATAGAACGCTTCTGGTTTCGGCACCTTTTTGACAGACATGCTGAGTGCTTCACAATGTTCGCCGAAAAGCCGCTGAACCTGGCAACTTTAATTTTGGCGGCTTTTCGGGTGGACACTTGGAAGCATGTGGCATGTCCACTGAAATGCCGCCGAAAGCAAAAGCGTTCGGCTCAGTGGCACTTCAGCAGCACAGGGAGCTGACGACCCCCTGATAATTGCCCCACAACCCCCCGGGGGGGGGCTGCGACCCCCAATTTGAGAACTGCTGATAGTGTCAGAGGGGTAGCTGTGTTAGTCTGTATCCACAAAAACAAGGAGGAGTCCGGTGGCACCTTAAAGACTAACAGATTTCTTAAAGACTAACAGTCTCCATGCATCTGAAGAAGTGGGTTTTTTTACCCACAAAAGCTTATGGCCCTTATAAATCCTTTAGTATTTAAGGTGCATCCTTTAGTATTTAAGGTGCATCAGACTCCTTGTTGTTTTTGTACATTAATTTGTACATTAATTTTATTATTTTAGAGAGCTTGTTTTATCTTATCTGAAAATGTTTGAGGCTAAATAAAATTGTTTAATTTCCTATTCAACTAAACATTGTTGCCCTAAATAGTAACACAAATAGAAGCTTTTATGCAGTATCTAATAGATGGAATATTTTAAATTCTGCTTTATCCCCTTATATTAGTTCTTTTGACAGGATTTCTATTATCAGACTGTAGGGAACACACTAAAGAGCTGAGCTCTTAAACCGTGGTAATTTTTAATCTTTAACAAGTAGCCAGACAGACCCCATCTGCTTCATAGCATTTAAAGCTCTCTTCCGAATTTACCAGGCATTTTACCCTCTGTAGTGTTGCCTCCGACACATAAATGGCTGTGCCAGGACAAACTCATCCCACAGACATCAGCATGTGGCATGGTGAGGTTTTTAGTCACGTAAAGTACTGTTGCGAGTTCTGCCCATTAACATCTTACAAACTAGACCTGCAGGACACAAGATTGCCACCTTAAAAACCAGACAGGCGTGGACATTGGGTAACTCTATACAGTCCCCTTCTTTCCAGCCTAGCCTCTACTCTTTAACTAGCTGCCTGGTTTGATTTCGGTCACCTATCTAGGTATCTTTTTTAGGCACACTACACACAGCTTCTATAGTATAAGATATACACCAATATTGATGAGAGAATAGACTCCTATGTTGGATGAGTTTTTTCCTCAGTGCTTTGAGACCTTTTGTATGTACCATGCTTATGCTTAAACAATTTTAAATAAATTGATAGATTGGCATGATGTCCCCCTGTTATGCTGTGTATCTAAGATTCCCACAGCATGTTTCAAGTGCAGAAAAACTGTTTACTAAAAGTCTGGTCTGTTTGACTTCATTGGACTTTGAGGCAGATCCTAATACATCAAATGTGAGGGAATTGAGTCTGAATTGTTTTTCCTCTTTGCAGTTACTCCTTTAGTAAAGAGAGAAACTGTGCAGGAATTTGAGATAGACTTGATGTATTATTTACTATGTTTGAGTAAATATTTCCAATAGTGTTGATTCAGGTTTCGGCTCACCTGTTGCATCATCCAGTTTGTGAGAACTGTTAGTCCTTATTTTAAACTCCACTAGAATCTCTAATGACCTTATTTTTGTGGACATAGTGTCTACCTGACTCCAAGCCTACAGCTACACTTTGAGTTTTGGGTGTGATTCCCAGCTTGAGTAGACATACTTGTGCTAGGTGTCATTGAGGTAGTACACTAGATACCGTAGCATGGTAGCACGGAGAGCAGCAATGAGTGATGGCATTGGCTAACCACCCCAAGTACATGCCCATGGTTTCCAGGTGGGTTTGTACTTGGGGCAGCTAACTCGATGCAGCTACTACCTCTTCCAATACTACCACAGCTACACTACTATTTCTAATGCACTCGATGAGAGCTAACACAAGTATGTCTACTCAAGCTGGGAATCACACCTGCAACTCCAAGCACAGACATAGTCTTAGTTCTTGTAGATAACCATGATGGCCTTTTACTGATATCATTCAATTAAATTATTGAACCCTTCTCCTAACTGCTGCTTCTCTGTTGGCTTCTTTGACTCTACTTATTCCGAGTTCTCCTCCATTGTTGGCTGATTCTTCATCAATTTCTCAGTCTCTGCTTTCCAGCTACCTGCAGAACTCCCTCAGGTTTCACTCCTCTGTTCCCTGTCTCTCTCTTGAGACCATCATCTGCTCCCACAGTTTCAACTTCCACCTCTCTGCAAATAATTTCCAATTCTGCTTCTCCATCTCTGGCCATTTCACTTCTCTCTACTATGGTATCTCGTTGTGTAAGCCTTGTGCATAATCAGCTCAGACCTAAATCACTGGAATCTTCTCTTTTATGCCTTCCACCCCACCACGTTCCTTCAATCAATCCAAAGTTTTACTGTTAAAATGATTTCCACCCCCATCACTCTGAACATATTAGCCCTTCCTCCTAACCTTTCATGGCTACATGTCCATGGTAAGTGCATTCTAGCTCATCCTAACCTTTTAAGCGCTACATAATATTTCCTTGAAAGTGAGGATATTCCTTCAAGTCCCCTGTCCGTGTTCCATAAGTGCATACTCGCTAACTTCAAGACTCTTCATATTTTCCCTACATCTGTTACCTCTCACTCCTATGCCTGTACTCTCACTATGCTTCTCCCATCTCCTCCCTTACTGTTCCCTTCATTTCTTCCTACCTTCTTGCCTCTGGGCATTCTGTCATTACCGTATTTTTCGGCGTATAAGACGCCTTTTTAACCCCCAAAAATACTTTCAATATTAGGGGGGGCGTCTTATACGCCGAATATCGGCCGGACAAAAAAAAAAAAAAGCGCCGCTTTTTTCGCGCCGCTCTCCCCGTCCCCGCCGCGCAGCGGGGACGGGAGAGCAGCGCGCTCCCAGCAGCCCACCCGCGCGGCGGGGACGGGAGAGCGGCGCGAAAAAAGCGGCGCTTTTTTTTTTTTTTTTGGTCCGAAAACGCGGGGGCGTCTTATACGCCGGAGCGTCCTATGGGACGAAAAATACGGTATGTTGCTTAGGCCTGCTGAAGCAGATTCATATTTCCTGACTGCCAAATACTGCCTCCTCAAATCTCTTCAAGTATATTTGCTCAAAGAATCTTTCTTTCTCATTCTCCCAGCCAACAATCTCTGCTCTTTCCTTTCCTTGAACTGTTCTCCTGTGCATGACAAGCTTTAATGGCAAGCTTTTTCTGCTCTGTGTGAATGTATGGCTCTGTACAATGATTATTAATATTCTTGCTGCAATTATTTTTACCCTTTCTGTTTTGCCATTTAGTAATTATTCAGAGGTATGAATTTCATTTCAACTATTATGCATATATATTTGTTTTTTTCTTATAGATGAGAATCTGATATAGCAGATTTCAAGTTATTTGTGTAACATAAAGCTTTGCCATTCCCTAAGGCTGATTTGTTGTTGATCCTAACAATCCACTCACACAGAAGGAAATTTCCTTTTGATGGGCATAACTTTCAAGCTTCTAATATATATAGCACTTGTTTTCCTGACATATCCAAGAGTTCTGCACTAATTATTATATAGGTGGAACTCACTTCACTAACGAAATGCTAGAAGTGCATCCACCTCAGGTTTCTACAGTGGTTTTTAAGAAGGAAAAGCATGCGGGGGGTGGGGGAGGGGAAGGGGTGTAAGAACACAGGGTTGGGTGACACATGTCTATTTAAACCATAGGCTATTTTATGTTGTCAGAGTGAATATGCCTGAGTTGGGGCTACAGAGGGTCCTGCACTTGCAAAGAGGGCCATGCTTTCTTTAACACCTGTAACACCTAGTGGATAATTCTCCTGACAAAAAGGAACTCCTAGCAGGTATAAAGTCAACACAACTGGCTCCCGCACAACAGCCCTCACATCCCCAGAAAGAGAGAATATACAGGGGCAAGGGTGTGGCAGAGTTTCATTGCACTGATCTTCCACTAGTTTAAGGTCCCATAGACTGCTCCAACTTGCACTGAGATTGGGTTGGGACAGAGTCAGGGAAGCAGACCACAAACCACAATGAGCAGAACGCAGACACAGAGAATTGAGTCCTTTAGCTGCATTTTAAAATGCATGTGCTCTAGTGAAGGTATTGTAAAAATTGCTGGTTTATTTTGCCAGTCTGTCTGCCCAAGTCTGTTGATCTTCAATATATGCTGCAAGGACCATCTCTTCCTTAGCCTTTGAAAAGGAGGAAGAAGGTCAGGGAAGTGTATATATACCTAAACCAACATATACCTCCCTGACCTTCCTCCTTTTCAAAAGCCTTAAGGAAGAGATGGTCCTTGCAGCATATATTGAAGATCAACAGACTTGGGCTGTGTGAGACCAACAAAGTAGTATATACTAAAGCTGAGGGCTGTTCATCCTGCCCGCTAGCCCTCCCTCATAGTTAAACGAGGGCCTGTCCGCTGAAATGGCTCAGCTGATCTCAGCTACAGGAGGAGACCAGCAGTTTAAATGTGCTCAAATGGTAGGAAATACTTTCTGGAAGACAGAGGGTGAACTGTGTGGATCTCTCAAGCTACAAGTAGTGTTTCTTTGATCCACAGTGACAGAGTCTTGTTCCCTAAGCCTTCCTCACGGTTCAAAGGAATTAGTTCAAGTATAAATTCATACTTTAACCAGGACATTGTATTTCTTCCTATTCTTCTGTCCAAAACCAGGAACAAAACGGACCTCAAACAGCAGTCTCTTGGTACAATTAGTTGAAGCTGGGAAATTGTTCCTGAACTGATCACTGAGCAAAGTTGCAAACAGCTACAAATCTAAGAGCTACAAGAAAAGTGGTTTAAAGTAGATTTTCCTCCATTTGGCCCCAGCTCAGGTGTTTATATCTTTAAATTGTTTCTGCATCACAAGATAATATAATCTAGTAAACAGATTATCGGAAATGTATGCAGTGACTGCAGAAATCTGAACAAAAATTACATTTTCTGTCTATCCATGATGTCCTACCCATGCTTCTAATATTCAGTAAACCTGAGTTTTCTGTATAAATTGCAATTCCTAATAGAAATGAAATACCTTAGTCAGTGTATATTAAAGTGAATATTGTACCACATAAGAAATGTTTCCCATCATATCTTTCTGTTTAATGATGCTACTGATCTTGAGCAAAATGTCAATCCAAGATATAAAAACGTGTACTATAGTAAGAGTTGGTAGGTACAACGTAATGACTCACATCAGTCAGTCCCTGTTCTTATTCCAAATTCTGACGTTTTAGCTGAATACTAGTTGTTTGTCTGACGTATAGGTGCCGTCCATCTAAGGAATCTTTAAACCAGGGGTCTCAAACATGCGGCCCGGGGGCCACATGCGGCCCGCAAAGCCCTTCCCTGCGGCTCGTCAAGCTTCCTGGCGCCCCCCCTCCAATCCCCCCATAGCAGTTTGCAGGACGGAGGGGCCAGAAGTGGCGGCTTCTCTGCTGCCTGGCTGGGCCGCGTGTGTTTCTAGCTCTGGACTTCCTAGATTGCTCTTGCTTTGTTTGCCAAACAGCTGTTGGTGGTGCCTAGTGCTTTCCAGGAGGGAATGGGGAGCTGCGTGCTCAGAGGAGGAGGTGGGGCGGGGTGGGACCTCTTGGAAGGGGTGGAGTAGGGGCGGAGCCAGGGCAGCAAGGGCGGGGTGTGTGTCAGTGGTGCGGCCCTCAGGCCAGTGCACTAGTCCTCATGGAAGGGATGGAGTGGGGGCACAGCCGGGGCAGCGAGGGTGTGTGTGTGTGTGTCAGTGGTGCGGCCCTCGAGCCAGTGCACTAGTCCTCATGCGGCCCTCGTGGTCATTTGAGTTTGAGACCCCTGCTTTAAACCATGGTCCTTTCTAACATGAACAGCCTGTTGAAAATGTACAGATCCCTTTGACATGCTTTAGAAAGAATAGGGCATAACTCGGATGCCTTGAACAATATTCTTTCTCTCGTTAAAACAGGTTGTCAAGCCCAAGACTCTGTGTGTGATGTTGGTAATTAGAGTCCTGGCCCTTTAAAATCCCTCCTGCTGTAGAGAGTGAAAAATTGAGTTCTTCTTCGAGTGCTTGCTCATGTCCATTCCCAGATGTGTGTGTGCGTTCCGCGCATGCCCGGTCCGGAAAGCTTTTCCCCCAGCGGTACCCGTAGGGTCGGCAGGGGCGACCCCTGGAGTGGCGCCGATATGGCCATGCATATATGCCCCTGCCGACCCTCCCCCCGCTCAGTTCCTTCTTTCCGTCCTTGGCGGTAGCTGGAACAGCTTACTCCTCTGTCACAGAGCGGTATCTTGTTCTCTAGCACGGGTGATCCCTCGGTGGTGCCAGCAGCTCCGGGGCACGTGAGACGGCCCCGTTTAGAGCGCGCACCGATAGCGGCACCGGAGCCTATCACCATCTCCCCGGAGATAGTGCCCCCTCGGGAAATCGAGGTGCCGGAGTTGGAACCGCCCTCGACCCCAGAGGCGTTCGATGCGGCGGTGGATATCATGGGCACCGTGGTCGACACGGTACCGCAGTTTGCCATCCCGGCACCGGTCACCCGCACCGTCGCTCCGGTCATTCCGCCAGCACCGGTGACTTCGGTACTGGCAAGCTCGGCTCTAGCGGCACCGACAGCCTCATTGGCACCGCTGATACCCGCACCGGCTCCCACCGCACCGCAGGCACCGAGGTTCCCCGGGAAGCCTGAAATGTACTCCCGGGGCATAGCACCGGAGGGCACCGCACCGCCCTGGTCGCAGTCCGACTATTCATCAGAGTCGGATGCTTCTTCGTCACGGTCCAGGTCCCGCCATAGCCATAGCTCCCGGCACCACCATTCACGGCACCGTCACTCCTCCCATCGACGGCACCGGCAGCCATCAGTGGTGGTAGAGCAAGGCCCTCCTCAATGGCCTTTTTGGACCCCGTTCACTTACCACCAGGCCCAGGGACCTCCATCAGTAGCCTCTTGGCCTTCCGTGCCGAGGGGTCCGGTGTCTGCCACCGTCACTAGGCCTCAAGCGGAAGAACATGTGGCTGACCCTCTGCCTGGTACATCGGACACTCAGTCTGCACTCAGGGAGATTCAAGGAGCGGATTCCATCCAACCCCCCTTTCGGGAGGAGGTTCAGATGGAGAACCCCCAACCTGGCTCCTCCTCATCGTCCCCGGACGACGCAGTGGTGGGCTCCTCTTACAACCTGCCACCCATGGACATTAGGGGTCATCAGGACCTGCTGAGAAGGGTGGCGCAAAACCTCAACCTCCAGCCTGAGGAAGTCAAAGGGGATGAGGAGGATCCTAATGTAGACATCCTCTCATCCGACTCACCACCTCAGATAGCGCTACCCTTCATGCGCAAGGTCAGATCCACCATGGACTCCCTTTGGCAAACTCCTTCATCGCTTCCACCTACGGCTAGGGGAGTGGAGCGCCGGTACTTCGCACCACGGGAGGGATACGAGTACCTGTTCACGCACCCACTGCCCGGCTCCATGGTTGCGGATGCAGTGAACCATAGGGAGCGTCAGGGCCAGACAGGACCTACCCCAAAGTCACACGACTCGAAGAAGTTGGACCTCTGGGGTAGGAAGGTATACTCGTCGGCGGCTCTACAACTCCGCATTGCGAACCAGCAGGCCGCCCTGGGCCGGTATGCTTATAACACCTGGTCTGCGATGACCAAATTTGAGGGCACCTTACCCCAGGAATCGGCCCACGAGTTCAAGGCCATAGTGCAAGAGGGCAGGGTGGTCTCCAGAGCTGCCCTACAGGCCGCATTAGACGCAGCGGACTCGGCCTCACGCCAATTGGGCACAGCAGTAGCTATGCGCAGGGGGGCCTGGTTACACGTTTCGGGTATTCCCCCGCCTGTGCAGGCAACCATACAGGACTTGCCGTTTGATAGGCAGGGGCTCTTTGCCATGGACACGGACAAAAAACTACAGTCCATGAAGGACTCCAGGGCGATGCTCCGCTCCCTTGGACTACATACTCCACAGGGCCAAAGAAGACCCTTTAGGGCTCCTCCGCCCCCGCCAGCCAGACCCTATCAGGCACCACCTTATAGGAGGGACCAGCCTAGAAGGGGCGGGAGGGGTAATAGCAGGGGTCGGCAACGCCCCTCCTCTCACCAGCCTCAGGGGCCAGGGAATAACCACCCTCCCGGCCCCAGGCCGAACTTTTGAAGCTGCGCCCGGGGACGCCGAGCCAGCCTCCGAACCCATAGCTTCCCTCCCGTTTGTGAACCGTCTATCCCATTTCTACCAGGCATGGTCCTCTATCACCTCGGACAAGTGGGTTCTCAGCCTGGTAGAAGTGGGATATTCTATCCAGTTCTCTGTTCTCCCTCCCACCCACCCCCCGTGCCCGTCCCTCTTCAGGGACCCATCTCACGAGCAACTCCTAGATCAGGAGGTCCATACCCTCTTGTCTTTGGGTGCCATAGAGGAGGTTCCTCAAGAATTTCGGGGCAAGGGTTACTATTCCCGTTATTTCCTTATCCCGAAGGCCAAAGGGGGGCTTCGCCCCATCCTGGACTTGCGAGGCCTCAACTCCTACATAAAGAAGTTGAAGTTTCGCATGCTCTCCTTAGCCGTCATAATTCCTGCTATGGATCAAGGGGACTGGTTCGCCGCCCTCGACTTAAAGGATGCTTACTTTCACATCTCCATTATCCCGAGCCACAGACGATTCCTGAGGTTCATGATGGGTTCCCGACATTACCAATTCACGGTTCTTCCGTTCGGCCTTTCTTCAGCACCAAGGGTATTCACGAAATGCATGGCGGTAGTCGCAGCGTTCCTCAGACGGAACGGCATCCATGTTTACCCTTACCTGGACGATTGGCTCATCAGAGCAAAGTCGAGGCACCTGCTCCTAAGACAAATCACGTTCATCAAGGCCATCTTCCTAAAGCTGGGCCTTATCCTCAATATACCGAAGTCAACTCTCACTCCTACACAGAGGATAGAGTTTATTGGCGTAATACTGGACTCTCGATGTGCAAGAGCCTTCCTACCTCCATCTCGAGCCAAGGCTTTAGCGGACATTATTTCCCCGCTACTTCGGGGCCCCATGACCACGGCAAGAAACTGCATGGTCCTAATGGGCCACATGGCGGCATGTACCTATGTGGTGCCGTTCGCGAGGCTACGGTTACGCCCTCTGCAAGCCTGGTTCGCGAAGGTGTACAACCAACGCAGGGACCCCCTCGACCTGGTCGTGACTCTTCCAGTAAAGGTAAGACAATCACTTCTCTGGTGGCTCCAACCCACATCTCTGAACGGTGGGGTGCCCTTTCACAAACCCCAGCCGTCTGCGACGCTGGTAACAGACGCGTCGGCTCTTGGTTGGGGGGCGCATCTAGAAAAGAACACGACACAGGGCCTCTGGTCTCAAGAAGAGCTGTCTCTCCACATAAACGTACGAGAGCTCAGAGCAGTTCGCCTGGCATGTCAGACATTCCAGTTGGATCTAAGGGGCAAGAACATCACGGTCCTAACAGACAACACGGCCGCGATGTTCTATATAAACAAACAGGGTGGTGCTCGCTCCTCTCCCCTGTGCAAGGAAGCCCTCGCCCTTTGGGATTTCTGCATCCCCAGGGGGATCTCCCTCACAGCGGCTTACCTCCCAGGAGAGCAGAATGTGCTGGCGGACTCCCTGAGCCGCTCCTTCCGGGGCCACGAGTGGTCCCTCAGGCCCGATGTGGCCCACTCGATTTTCCAAAGGTGGGGGTTTCCCCATCTCGACCTGTTCGCCACAAGGGCCAACAGGAAGTGCCACAGGTTTTGCTCCCTCCTCAACCTCAGCCCGGGGTCCGAAGGGGACGCATTTCACATTCTGTGGACGGGGGGCCTGCTTTATGCATTTCCCCCGTTTCCCCTTGTTCACAAGGTACTGGCGAAGGCCCGTCAGGACAAAGCGTCGGTTATACTGGTAGCGCCAGCCTGGCCTCGGCAGCACTGGTACTCGACCCTGTTGTCTCTCTGTGTGGCGACACCGATAACACTTCCCCTGTCGCCAACACTGATCTCCCAAGACCACGGGAGGATGCTACATCCCAACCTACAGTCCCTCCACCTCACGGCGTGGTATATCCGTGGTTAAAACCAGCAGAGCTTCAGTGCTCAGATTCAGTCAGGGAAGTCCTCCTGGGTAGCAGAAAACCTTCCATGAGGGGAACCTATACTGCCAAATGGAAGCGCTTCTCACTGTGGGTTCAGAACAAGGGGGGGGACCCCCTGTCTTGTTCAATCCCTACCATCCTTGACTACCTCCTTGAGCTGAAACAACAAGGATTAGCGCTCTCCACGGTCAGGGTACACCTGGCTGCTATTTCGGCGTTCCACCCGGGCGCCGATGATATTTCGGTTTTTAGTAACCCTCTGGTTAACAGGTTTCTTAAAGGTTTGGAGAGGCTGTATCCGCACATACGTCAACCAACCCCCCCATGGGACCTCAATCTGGTTCTGAAGGCCCTTATGAAGCCTCCGTTCGAGCCCATGTCTTCCTGCCCTCTGTCCTACCTCTCATGGAAGACCGCGTTCTTAGTGGCAATTACTTCGGCACGTAGAGTCTCTGAGATTAGGGCGTTCACTTCTGAACCGCCCTACACGATCTTCCATAGAGATAAGGTTCAGTTGCGCCCACACCCGGCCTTTCTGCCCAAGGTAGTCTCGCCCTTTCATTTGAACCAGGAGGTGTTCTTACCGGTGTTTTTTCCCAAACCCCATGCGGATAACAGGGAAAGAATGCTTCATTCATTGGATGTAAAGAGGGCATTAGCCTTTTACATAGATAGAACCAAGTGTTTTCGTAAATCTCCACAACTTTTTATTTCAGTGGCAGAAAGAATGAAAGGGTCACCAATTTCTACCCAGCGCCTTTCGGCCTGGATTACGTCTTGCATTAAATTGTCTTATAGCCTCTCGGATGCTACTCCGCCAGCTCTGACGGCGCATTCCACTAGAGCCCAGGCCACGTCCACAGCGTTCCTGGCACATGTCCCGATCGCCGACATCTGTAGAGCACGACGTGGTCTTCGGTGCATACCTTCACTTCGCACTACGCCATCGTGCAGCAGTCAATGGAGGACGCAGCTGTGGGACAAGCAATCCTGTCAGCAGGTACTCATAGTACTCCTCACCCTCCTCCGAGATGACTGCTCGTAAGTCACATCTGGGAATGGACATGAGCAAGCACTCGAAGAAGAAAGAACAGTTACTTACTCGTAACGTTGGTTCTTCGAGATGTGTTGCTCATGTCCATTCCGAATCCCACCCGCCTCCCCTCTGTCGGAGTACCGGCAAGAAGGAACTGAGCGGGGGGAGGGTCGGCAGGGGCATATATGCATGGCCATATCGGCGCCACTCCAGGGGTCGCCCCTGCCGACCCTACGGGTACTGCTGGGGGAAAAGCTTTCCGGACCGGGCATGCGCGGAACGCACACACACATCTGGGAATGGACATGAGCAACACATCTTGAAGAACCAACGTTACGAGTAAGTAACTGTTCTTTCCTATTATATGTAACTATTTGCAGGTCAGGAAGGGCTATGTAGTTTAAAATAACTGTCAATAAATATTTTGTTTTCAGTTTTTCACAGATATTTTACGTTTGTTGCATGAAAGTAGCCAACATGTCCAACTTTTCTCTGTAGTGAGAGCATCATCTTCTATGCCTTTTAATCTTTATTTGCCACTTATTAAATACACTTTTCTTATAAAAATTCTGGACAGCAAAGAAGTGGATGAATTTTACTGGCATGAGTAACTAAAATTATTACAGCAACGTCACTAGGTTAATTTCCTCTCTTTGTCAAACAGCATGTAATTTTAAATCCTAAATTATCTGAAGTGGCTAGAAGTACAGAAAAATGAGCTGATATAACGATGCATGAAATCTCCCTTTGGTGACTGTGTCACAGCTGCTGCAGGAAGCTGAACATTTTGCAACACTGGCCTTTTTCATTGAGATTATTAAGACAGCTGAAAAATACAAGTAGGGTGACCAGATGTCCCAATTTTATAAAGACAGTCCCAATTTTGGGGTCTTTTTTCTTATATTACCCCCCACCCCATCCCGATTTTTCACACTTGCTGTCTGGTTACCCTAAATATAAGTGACAGTCATTCCAAATGCTTATATTAATTCATTGCTTTACTAATTTTGTGCTGCAATTGCTCAGTTCTGTCTTGACAGTGGACTCTTCACGTTAACGTTTAGTGCCGCAGCATTCCAATCTCTTTCAGTACTGAAATGTTGCATGATATATTTCCAGCAGGTATGTTCTCTGAGAGCTGTGTGCACTACACTTAGCGTCCTACATTGTCAAAAGTGACTAGTGATTTTGGGTGCCCAATTTTGAAGGGTTATTTTCACCTGATGTTTTTTTTTCTGAGGATGAATGCTCGGCGCATTCTGAAATGCAGGACCCTAATGGTGTCTCATGTCAGGCACCCAGAAATGGAGACACCCAAATAAGTAGCTACTTCAGAAAATCTTGGCTATTATTAAATTTATTAAATGTGAAATCCTAGCCCATTTGATGTCAATGGGAGTTTTGCCATTGATTTCTGTGGAGCGAGGGTTTCATCATATAGGTCGTATAACTGGATGAACTGATTCTCTCTCTTCTCTCTCTCACACAAGCCCCCCTTCCTTGTTGGTTACAAATGTACTGTATTCCAGAAAGAGCTACTTAACATCTTTCACAAAGATCATGAATTTATGCCTGTGGCAGAGAAACGTTAATAAATGAAGGACACATATTATGCTTGTATACAGCAGCCAATATTTTTTCGTTCCAAAGAGATATTTCATTTGACACGACTGAAATAAAACCTCCTTCACATTGATTTTTCAGTTCATCTTCAAAAGGTTTCATTTTCCAGTCTACAAGTAGAAAATACAGACATTTTCATTGGTGCTTTCAAATTGTGTGTGTGACACTTTCACATAAAATGGTACGCAAGTTGCATATGTAAAATATATTGTTAAAGCAGCTTAAAACAATGCATCAGGCATAACAATGAGAGGGGAAATGTCTGCTCTCAGCCAAGCAAATAAGCTCTGGTTAGATTGAGAACAAATGTCTCTCCAATTTAAAATGGAAGCTGGTCTTGCACAATTACACAAACCCCATTTCTGCAAGTTTCTCCATGCAGGCAGAAGTCTACCAATATAGGCAGGTTTGCAGGATCAGGACCATAGTCTGTTACTTATAATGCAAGGTAGCCCATTGAACTGGAAACAAGGGAAAGCTGAACACTACATTTTACAGAGGGTGACTGTGAAAAGAAACTGTACCATGGTGCCAAGTTTTCTACAGTAAGTTTTCTATGCACAAGGAATGTAATTATGTATCAAAGTAACTGTTCCCTATTTAGGATCATACTATAGAATCTAGATTACTGTGGTCTAGATTCTGCAAATGCACGTGGACTTAGCTAAGTTATCCCATGCATAAATGGCCCGGATCCTGCAAAGTTAACTATGTGAGCGACCTTAAAAAGCAAACATTTACTTACAACACAAGAAGTAGCAAGAAAATGCTCCAGTTCACTGTGGGGAAAGTTGGTACCATGACCAGGGAAAGTTTTCCATCTCAAAGACATGCTCTGCAGGCTGAAAATTCAGCTTTCCTTTGTTTCCAAATCTACACATATTCTAATTATAAATATCTGGATCAGACCATTATCCCCATCCTACAAAAACTGATGCATGTGCTTAAATTTGCCTATGTGAATAGTCCCACTCAAGTCAATGGGACTACTGGCATGTGCAAAACTACATGTGTGTCTTTGCAGAAGGGGAATTGTTATGATCTCTTCTGCTAAGAAGGTCTTACAGATGTTGGCAGGTCCTCTCTGGAACCCTAGGATGTTTAGATAAGTGCTGATATATTTTTAGTGGTTGCCACTGGAAGCCTTTAAAAAGTACTTCAAAGATTTATTTTATATGTGTTAATTTCAGGTGTTCCTCTAGTTTGAAACCAGCGCTTGCAGTACTGGGGAAACAAATACAAAACAAAAGATTCTTTACACCCCAGTATACAATCCAATGTGCACACACATGATCTCTGTCTGTTCAGAATGTGTAAGGAAAAGAGCAGGAGAAAGGTGAGTGTGAGGAAAAGAGTTGGCTACCTTTGTAGCTGTTAGAAACACTTGTGCGTGAAGAATCCATGCTGTGTGTGTGTGTGTAAAAGCATTTATTCTTTTAGTAAACTAAAGGGTTGTGGTTGACTGGACTAAAAGCAACACCCCCCTCTTGGAAGAGACATTTTATAATGTAAAATATCCCTGTGAGAGTAGGAAGAAAATAAAATCTCTGGGCAGCTAGTGTGACAATCCATGCTCTCTGACATGGGTAAGTGTGAGAAGCACCAAGTTTTCTGTGGATGTGTTCTCTGTCCTTACTGACTCCTTTCCAGTGAGCCAACAGAGGATTGTAACTGACAAGAATTCTTTTCTCTGGACACGAGAGAGCAGAAATCTTGTACATTTTTAATTCAATGCAATGTCACAAAAACAAAGCTGGCAAGAGAAGGACTCGCATGATGTGATCATGGGTGCCTTTATGATCCTGGCAAATGAATTACCCAGGTCCAATGGTTTTTTGCCTCACTTTGATGCTAGGATTTTAAAGGTGAACTGAACGGTCTTTGACTCAGGAAGCACTGGTTGTGGTGGTCAGTATTGCTCCTCTAATCATATATGCCATATTTCATGCTTAGTGTAAAACAGTTGAGGGAACTGAGTTACCTGCACTGTTTAAATGTTTCGTTAATGTAATTAACTCTTGCCAGGAAATGCAAAAAAACAGAACTTTGCACTTGCCAGAGGTAAACCAGGGCCTGATTTTCCAACTATTTTGTTTGACACTATCGATTTGCAAACACACTAGTGTTACTGATTTGTCAATCCTACATTTTTTTTAAAAACAGCTTTCTAGTTCCTCTCCAAAATGGTAAGACTTCTTAATTTGTATTTCTGATAGGTGATTTTTATACATCTTGAAAAGGATCATTCAGAAATCAGGAAATTTTTGGTGCATGTTTCTGCTTCTCAATCTTGACCCTGATCACTCTTTTTCATACCCAGCATCAGTTTCAAAAAGGACATTGGGGTAATTTGAATTTAAGACCTGTGCTGGAAATAAATTTTTAAGGGAGATCGTTTCTTTTTTTTAGCTCTCATTATCTTGACAGTGTTCCCTTATTAATGTCAGAGGTTCTATATAGCCCTGGAGAGCGATAGCTTCCATTTAAAACCTTCCCAGACAGATTGATTCCATCAGGAATGGCCTGCCTGAAAGAGTTCCAGTGCTGCTGCTACTGTGGGATATGATCTACCCCACCCTTGTCTCTTGTGACTCCTTTGCTGCCTCTGTATTGAGAGGAAATGTTCATGTAACTCTTGCTGCTGATACGAGGTTTTGGACCCTGGAATAAACTGTCATGAAGAACTACGGCTTCTGCAGAAGTCAAGAGGGGCTCCACTGTAGTCTAGCTGAAGCGGCTTTTCCCACCACACCAGGATTTTTGAAAAAGTCTTCATGCTGCACCAGGACAAAACCGAGAGCTTTCAAAACTGTTCAAGAGAGAGACAGTCCCTATTATAGTCCGTGTCCCAGTGAGTAGCACACTCACCTCAGCTGCAGGAGACATGGGAGAACCAATCCTTGCTCTGCCTGATTGAAAGCAAGGACTTCAATGCTGGTCTCGCATATCCCAGATCAGTGCCCTACCCACTAGGCTATTCTTGGGTGGGTTTCTCTCCTCTTGGAGCTGTATAAACAATTAAGTAGGGACTTGAACCCTTGTCTCATACATCTCAGGTAAGTGCCATGCCCATTGGGCGATAGATTCAGTTTCTCGCTCTCCCCATTCTGGAGGAGGTACTTCACTTTAGCAATTGGAAATCTATGTACCTGATTGCTCCAGAAGTTTTGCTGCGAGGGATGATCCCTCTTGATGTAATATAAACACCTTGCAAAGAGTGTAGTACTCATTTAAATGAGACCACTCCTAAACTATCTCCAATAGAATTCCCCATAATAGCAGATGAAAAGTGTGTAATGGAACAGATGCTTGTCATACAGTTTCTCCCTCCCTGCAATCTACCTGGGCCTCCTACAAACCTGCCCCTGTGCCTTGTCTCCCCATCATTGTATTCCAGTCTGTTCACTATAGCTGCAAAGTGAAAGTCAGACAGCCCTGGTCTGTTGGTTGCACCTTGAAGTTTGTAGTGCACGTTCAGCACGAAGGAAGTGATCAGAGCCCAGTGTCCAAGAGTCCAGCTGTGTGTTCTGTTCATTCCTTTGTTATGACTCTGCATCGGGGGAGTGGGGGAATACGGCCCGTGGGCCACATCCGTCCTGCAGGCCCATCCTGCCCGGCCTGGGAGGCTCCCCCCAGCCCCTCCCCTGCTGACCCCCCTCTCCCACAGCTTCAGCATGCCAGCACTCTAGCCCACTGCTCCTGGGCAGTGCTGCAGTGTGTAGCTGGCTCTGGCGGGGCCTGAGCTCCTGCCACTCTGAGTGGCTTGGTAAGCGGGCAGGGCTGCGAGCTCCTGCGAGCTCATGCTCCGGCAGGCCTGAGTGGTGTGGTAAGGGGAGCTGGGCCGGGGCCTTGGATAAGGAGCAGGGAGTCCCAGGGGTCTGTCAGGGCGCAGGAGTGTGAGTAGGGGTCAGGGCAGTCCGGGGACAGGGAGGGTTGGTTAGGGGGTGGTGTCCAGTGGGGGGCAGTTAGGGTGGGGGGAGTCTCAGGAGGGGGCAGTCAGAGGACAAGGAGCAGGGGGGCTTAGATGGGGGATGCAGTCCCCAGGGGTAGTTACCACTTATCACAGTAAACTGTGACTGATTTCCCTCCTGGTTTTAAATCTTGGTGCAACAGGTCTTCAAGGACAATGCAGAAAATGAGGACTGAGTGCTCTTTGAGTTGCACTAATGAAGGCAAAGCAGTCCTCTTCCAGATCGTTTTCACCACACCTCCAAAGAATGATTGTAGTGTTTGGTAAAAGCCTCAGAGTCTAATCAGCTGCTGCTATTATGTCAGGGGTCCTGGAAAGGCTCAGACCTCTAAGGACATAGACTCCTGGATTAGAATTCACATTTCCAAAACTGATTTTGTGGAAGGGGTTTGAAAGACTCCTACTTATGAAAATAAAATAAAATAGCAAATAGAGTACAAAGTACATTAAAAATCTGACAGACTAGAAATAGATACAGTGAAACCTCGATATAACGGACTAATTCGGGCGGGGGGTGTCCGTTAAAACCGAAAGTCCGTTATTTAATAATTTTTTAAAATCATTAAATAACGGACTTTCGGGTGACAACGGACACCCCCCCGCCCGAATTAGTCCGTTATATGGAGCCAGCTGTGAGTCAGCCCACCCCACCCCCTCCCCCCGCCCGGCTCCCCGCTGCGGGCAGCCGGGCGGGGGGGGGGGGGGGGTTGACAGCTCCCGCCTGGCTTCCCGCTGTGGGGAGCCGGGCGGGAGCTCTCAAACGCCCCCCCCCCCCCGCCCGGCTCCCCGTTGCGGGGAGCCGGGCGGGGGGGTTGACAGCTCCCGCCCGGCTTCCAGCTGGGGGGAGCCAAGCAGGAGCTGTCAAACCCCCCGCCCGGCTTCCCGCTGCGGGGAGCCGGGCGGAGGCTCTCAACCCCCCCCCCCTCCCCGTTCCGGGGAGCCGGGCGGGGGGTTGACAGCTCCCGCCCGGCTTCCAGCTGGAGGGAGCCGAGCGGGAGCTGTCAAACCCCCCGCCCGGCTTCCCGCTGCGGGGAGCCGAGCGGGGGCTCTCAAACGCCCCCCCCCGCCCGGCTTCCCGCTGCGGGGAGCCGAGCGGAGGCTCTCAAAACCCCCCCCCCCCGCCTGGCTCCCCGTTGCGGGGAGCCGGGCGGGGGGGTTGACAGCTCCCGCTCGGCTCTCCCCAGCGGGAAGCCCGGCGGGAGCTGTCAAACCCCCCGCCCGGCTTCCCGCTGCGGGGAGCCGAGCGGGGGCTCTCAAACCCCCCCCCCCCTTGCGGGGAGCCGGGCGGAGGGGGCGGGGGGGTTTGACAGCTCCCGCAGGGGTCCCCGCTGCGGGGAGCCGGCGGGAGCTGTCAACCCAGCCGGCTCCCTGGGGCGGGAGCCGGCAGCCCCCAAAACGGATTTTGGATGCATCGGAAATTTTGTCCGTTGCATCCGAAGTCCGTTAAATCGGGGTCCGTTAAATCGAGGGTTTACTGTACCTTTAAAAAGTGTTAGTGGCATTTGGTGCAGTTGCACTTGTTGGCACCAAAGATGATTGTGCTTCAAGGACATTGTACAATAGCCATTCTGCATGCTGGCTGTTTGCTTTTCTAGAGGAAGCAAGAACAAGCAGACCCTACACTCCTAAGATTACAGGGACTGTTACCTGGCCATGAGCCTCTGTGCAAAGGTTTGAATGCATCCCTCAGACCATACAAGGGCAAAACACAGCACAGTAGAAACTATACACCTGGCCTCCAATGTCTGCACAATGGGATGGCACTTTAACTCTTTTTATTGGGTCAGATCCAAGATCCTTATTTATTTATGTTGTGCAGTGCCTTCTTCCATGAATATTGCCACTGAAGTCTCATGGAGCAAGGTAGTACTCAGCACCACTCAAGGTATCAGAATCTGGCTGTTAATTTGTCCCAGTAATGAAGGAGATGCAGCACGGTATATTTACCTTCTTTCATTGTTTGAAGTCTGCATTTATATAAAAACCATAGTGTGTGTACTGCATTGCAGAACTTGAACATGCAATATAATGGACAGCTGAGCTGAGGTAAAAAGGAAAATGACTAGCTATAATCCTTGTATAGGGAGGAAGATTTTGAAATATTTTGAAGTAGATGTTCTTTGTGCTAAGCAAAAGACCTGTACTGACTGTACATGTCTGTTATGTGCATTGTGACACACATGCTACAAATGTGACTTTTCCATAAGAATTAGGAAGCACATTTCGTGCATCCTAGAACAATGCTAGCATATGAGTTTCTGTGCTCTTGGTTTATGCAGATCTGCTCCTAGAACAATGTTCCTAACCAGAATCTTACGTGCTTTACATGAAGAAGAACAGCTCTTCGGGGGGTTTAAAGAGCATCAGACATCTTTTCAAAAATAACTGCCACTTTACAGCTGCTCTTCTCATGGGCTTTCCCACTCCTCATTCTCCCCTCCCATCTCCACATCCCCTCCCCACCACCCGAAAGGTAAATCCAGGACATGGATATTTATCCAGCCACATTTCTGCAAGCAAGAATGTGGACATGAGAACACATTTCTACAAGATGAAGTGTTTATGCTCTATAGCAGAGATTTTTACAGCCTAAAAGCTGTTTTACTGAAAATATTCCCAGCATATTTTGTATTTACTACAGTAATTGTAGTTATTTAGCACAACCTGAGGAGTGCTGGTAGCAGTGTGGGTATTTTCGAGGAGTTGGAGCAGTGAATCAGTACAGAGCAGTGCTTTTTATTTTATTTATTTATTTATGTATTTGTCCATTTACTAGTAGACTGGGCATTAGCTTTGCATGCAATATTTCAGACATTAGTTTTGCATTCTGGCTTTTCGGACAAGTTCATTTTCTGCCTAATTATATTGTAGAACATTTTCTCCCTGTATGCGCTTGTAAAAATAATATTGCATAATAAAATGTCAGATTTTAATTAGGTTAAAAGTAATTCAGTGCATTAAGCTTTTTTTATTTGGGAGCATAAACTACCCAGTGGGGTGCATCTAACTTTCCATCCTTTTAGTTAGCATTTGCTTTTGTGTACCATCATCCTCTACCTGCCGAAATAAGGTGTTTTTTGCTCTCGCATTATTCATTATTCCAGTTTTTCACCACCAGATGGCTAACACTCTATGTTGTAGCGATGACATAGGAAGCCAGATATATCATTAAGTAAATCCACTGGTTTGCTAATATCCACATTTTCAGCTATTCATTAATCACAAAAACCTAATGAACCAGACTGATATATAGCCAGATGTATGGTACTTCATTGGCTAATTCAGATGCCGGAGGGCCTGGATTTGCTGTGAGGCAAAGACCAATTTGATTTGCATCAAGAAAGTCTAGTGGGATGGCCACAACCTGAGCATCTCCTCGTGGCCAGGAGTTTGCTTTACAGGCATCCTACCCTCTGAAGCCCCCTTCAGCACCCCACACAGTCTCTGTGGTGGCTCACAGCATCCCTATCTGGGGCAGATTTACTATCAAATAAAGTTCACACAGTCCTCACTTGTGTCCTTCATCACAAAATAATCCAAACAATCCCCAGCATGAAGTCCAGAATCATAATTCAACAGTTCATACTTAGCTCTGGCTCTTCTGCCATACCCAGAGTGCCATACCCATCTTTCTCTGATGTCTGGTCCCTCCAAAGCCTCCAGTCCCAGCTCTTCCTGGCTGGAGTTCCACCGTGTGGCCCTGCCTTCCATCTCCTTTCACATCTCCTCTGTTGCAAGGAGAAGGCAACCTGTATACTGCGTTCCTCCAGAGAGCTCCTTCCAATTGGCTGGACGAGAGGGAAGCTCTGCCCCCTCCCTCCCCCCCCCCCCAATATGTTATAGGCCTTTAAAGGAACAGTGTCTTGGGGTTTGTGCACCCCTCATTCAACTCCTAATTCCCCAGGACCACTTCCTCTCTTCTGCTACCATGCCATTTTCTGGCCTTTGTTCATTCCAACATCTGGAAAGGGGTCTTCTGACCCCCTGTATTCGTACAGGGCCCATGCACTCCATTATGGAAAGTTTTGTAACAGATGAGCTTACATTGACCTTCTGTATTAGAATATGCCAGGAACATAACTAGCCTTGTGTGATAGACATGAAGAAAAGTTTACTTCTCCAGTTCTCTTGTGCTGGGAGAATCTAAGCTGAAGGCACTTAAATCACAGCCACTTGTGCTCTTCAGCAAATATTGAAATAATTTAGAGGGCATGGGATAGAAAAAAAATTCTTCTCTGTTTCATCTCTTGCTTTTCCAAGAAAACTCTTCACTCTGTATATGATACAGTTCTGTCCCTTACTATTAAATATGTCCCTGCATGTAATTCACACATGCCATAATGATTTCTTCATTAATTCTAGTTACTTGCCTCTATTATATTGGACAATACTCTTGGTGCTTTTTGAAGTACCATGTCTGGGTGTATTATCTATTGTATTTGTGCCCCATATGTGCTGACCTTTTTGTCATATGTTCATTCTAACCTCACTTTAGAGAAAAGCAATAATCTAATTAATATATCCCTGAGTCAGCAGTCCCTCTTTAGTCAGCGAAGTACTTTATAGGGCTGGTCTTCACTACGGGAGGGATCAACTGCAGATACGCAACTTCAGCTAAGTGAGTCATATAGCTGAAGTTTGCGTATCTGCAGCCGACTTACCTGCCATCCTCACCGTGGCGGCGGTCAGCGGCGCGCTCCCCAGTCGACTCCAGCTTGCGCCTCCTGGCAAGCTGGAGTTCCAGAGTCAACGGGGGAGCCATGGGAGATCGCTAGAAGATTGATCGCCGAAAGATCAATCACTACCCGCCAATCCGGCAGGTAGTGAAGACAAGGACCTTATATCTGTTTAAATCCCACTGACTTCAACAGAATTTAAGCACATGCTTACAGTTAGACATATGCTTAAAGCTTTGCTAAATAGAGATAGTTTGCCATATGTCTTCTTGTGTAGTTATCACATGGTTTCTTTGGGGGGTGTTTATGATTTGCAAAGGAGATGAAACTAGTTGTCCTACAGTAAAATAGGCATCAAAAACCAGAACCACCCCTGAAATGAGTAAACCCTCTGCAAGCTAGTTCTGTTGCTGCTACCTTATTATAAATGAATTTGGGTTTAATTGTACCAGCACAAGGAAAGCTGAGAACCCCTTTTAGCGCTGTAGGATTTTAATTATATATGCAATGCTCTAGACTGCCTTTTGGCACTGCATTGCCAAAGAAGAGCCCCCAGTGAAAGTAGGAGTCAACGTGCTCAAGGAAATAGATGCTTCTCTTCAGCCATCTTATCACTTGAGTTTTATTGCGGGTTTCCTTTTAAAATGTTCTTTTTGCTGCCCAAGTCAAAGGAAGTAGAACAACAAACCAGATATGGGATAGGCCTAGATTGATATTGATGCTGATCGTACTTTTATATTTAAAAAATAGAGTTTGCAAACACATTGAATAAATAAATGATAGCTGAAGGGTGAAATACTGGCCCCATTGAAATCAAGAGCAGAACTCCCATTGACTTTACTGGGAACAGGCTTTCACCCTAGTGTTTAAAAACTGGCAGAGACAAACAAGCCTGACATATTGCCTCTTGACAGCATTTTGTTTTGTTTTATGATGAGATGTATTTTCAATGTGTCAAGAAGGGAATTGAAAGATAACAAATTTAAGTTATTGTTAGGGGGAGTTACAGGCTACGTTTCTCCCCACCATCCCCAAATGAGGAAAAGCTTTGACATTTCAAATCCGAGTGGAGGGGAAATTGGTATTAGCACTTTTTGTTGTGAAATTCCTAAGAAACCTTGGAGCAAGAACAATAGGTTGCACAGAAATAGTGTTAGGAAGGTGAAGGTAGGAAAGAGCCATGGAGGGTTATCACTAAATCTACAGGCTTTTTTTGTTGTTGTTGGTTTTTTTTAAAGTTAATCTGTTACACATTATATTTGATGTAGGTCAGGCACTGCTGAAAGGCCCCTCAGAGCTGATTTGTTCAGTCAGTGAAAAGTATTTGAGGTGAGTATACTTAGAGCACAAACATGAGTAGTGTAACCTCTGTCCAGGTACTTTTATTACAATGTTTTAGTTCTCTGTAGATTAGCTTTTCAAAGAAGTACAGGATGGATGATTGGTAGTGCTACCTCTTAAGATTCAATAGGCCAGTGATAGGGCCAGGCTGGAAAAGCCCTTAGTTTATCTGACAATTTGTACAACACACAATGTTGTCAGATCTCACACATTTATCATGAGTCTAACGATATGTGGAGTTTTTCATAAAGGTCCTGTTCTTGGAGTAGTGAGAATCCTAGTCCTCATGGTTGTGGAGAAAAGCTGTCCTGAGTGTACCCTCATGGCCCATAAACCAGGAGGTAAAGAGAAATAGCCCACTCCCACCCCCCTCAAAAAAAGTTTAATGTAACTATTTAGGCTCTCTTCATTATTTTTGGCTTCATTCATGACTTTTGAATGCTTGACGTGGACATTACTGTGGATGATGGGGTGACTGCAATTGGTGATTTGCTCATGCCCAGAAGGCTGAGAATTGTGGTAGCCTTCATTAAGTTGCTGGTCTTGTAGTTTCCATTGGTTTTGAGATGGGTGTATTTGGACTCTTTTTAAGTGTCTGGGCAGAAAACTGTTTCCATTTCTTTTTGGTGTTGTGTTGATTTTCTTTTTATGAGGAAGATTTGTTTTTCAGACTTTAAGGGTCATTTTTACAAAAAGGCTCAGACTTAGCCCACTGTGGCTCCCATTGAAGTTTATGGCAAAACCTCCAGGAGAGAAGGATTACGCCAGTGCTGTGGGCTTTTGAAAAGCCTATGCTATGTTTAGGGAACTCCGAAAAGGGAAACTAATGAACAGGCTGTGATCATGTTCTTTCTTAAAGACAAAGAAAACATTTTACTAAACATATGAATCAAGACATGGAATATTTTTTTTTATTTAGAAGTTGAACAAGACAGGCTGTTGAAGAGGCAGAATTGCTGAAGCACACGTTTGATACGAGCTTAGTAACAGCTTTTTTCCCCTACACTGTAAGTAGCTCATCTAGATAAAAGTACAAACAAGTACTGTAAGTGCAATGCAATTATAGCTCGCCTCAGGAAAGAGCACTGAACAATTTTATTATATTGCCAAAGATTAGTGCTGGAATGTAAAGCTGAGAGAGGCCTATTAGAGGCCTACTTCATTAAAAGAAATGGAACAAGCCATTCATAAGGCACCAATAAATCCATTAAACGGGGAAAGGGTCTGAAATGGCCCTTTTGGATTCTAGTGATTAACTTCAAGGATCGCTGAAGTTGGTGACTTGCAAATATGGTTTTACCCAGCACTTAACATCTCTCTTAACCTCCTACTCACCAGACCAAATTCATCTCTAAAGTAAGCCCAGTTACGACGCCACTGCAGTCAGCACATTGGTACCCATTTTCACCAGAGTTGAATTTGACTCACAATATCTGTTTATAAGAGCGGGAGAGGAATTAATGGGAAATTGTCTCTTACATTACCATAGACCATGCATGGGTATTGACTGCAGCTTTCAAGATCTGTTTAAAATAACTATCGGCTACATATTGGAGGGTAGCTTCCTTTTCATAAATCAATATTTCTGGTATTACTAAGTCAAGGAAAGAAATAATGGTTTACAGTCTGCAGAGGACGATTTAAGCCAGAGTGTCCCAAATAACAGCAGTTGATGGGTGCATGTGTAAGGGTTTAATCAACTTACAAAAAAGAAATGTGTAAATAATGGGTTTAAAGACAGAAAGTCTGTATTGAAAACAGAATATTATTGCTTACCCAAAGCTGGTTTAAAAAATTGTCCATCTATGTAGAAAACTGCACTTCTCATTTTGTCTAGTATATAGCAGGAAAGTAAACCATTCAACCTGTCCTAAGTCCTTGATTCAACAGGGTACCCAGGCACATGTGTAACTCTCATCCCCTTCCAACAGGGTGTTATTTCAGATGGCTTCTTGAGCAAGGACAAGAAAACTGCTTGTTTAAAAGGTGCTAACACCTTGTCCTCCCAAAGGAAGGTGTTGATCACTGATGGGCGGGAAACAGATTTTTTGTCCCATGAAGATTTTAGAGGTTTCAGAAATTTTCCTGGTCAGCTGTGGGATGAAACCAAGACATTTAGAAAATGTTCATGAAAAGCCAGAGAGAGAGAGGAGCACAGCTAGAATCCAAGCAATTAACTGATTGGCTGGTGATAAGGATGCTTACCTGGGATGTGGAAATAGCCAGAGCAAAAATGTGAATCTTCATCTCCCACATGTTAGGGGAGTGTCCTAATCACCAGTGTAGCGTTGTCGACACTCACCCCGGCGGCGCCTCCTGCTGGTCGTCTGGGGAATCAGCTCTCCAGCCTCCGGAGCGTCCTCTGCCGGCCGATGTCCCGCTCCTACTCCAGCCCCGTGTCCCTCCGGGACCCCGGTGCCCTCTAGCTGAGGGTGCTGCACCCCTGCAGAACCCCCTCAAGTCCAAGGGTCTCCCCTCCCCGGGGAACCCTCCACCCACTATCCCCACCTTGCCTCAGACTTGGCCACTGCCAGTCACCATTTGCCTCCTGAGGCAGACTGCAGTATCATGGCCTCTCATCACCGGTAAGGGGGGTTGGCCTGCTGCTCCTAATGCTAGCCCCGGGCTGCCCCCTGCAACCCCAGTACCCCTGGGTCGGGCCTTCTGCTAGGCCCAGCAGCCTGGGGCTCCCAGGCTCGAGCTTCCCCAGCTCCTACCACCTGACCCCAGCCCTGCACCAGTCTAGGTACCCTGTTTAAGGCTCCCTGCAGCAAGGCCGGTTTACCTCTGAGTACAGAGGAGACTGACTCTCTAGGCCCCTGCCTCACAGCCTTTATACAGGCCTGAGTGTTTGTGGCGTAGCCACTCAGCTGAGCCTGCTTCCCAATCAAGCCTGGGAGTTGGCTGGCTCCCAGCCACAACCCCTTCCCTGGGCTGTTTCCTGCACTTTCCATGGGAGTGGGGCAGCTGCCCCACTACAACCAGGCTATTGGCTATTGTATGGTGGGTCTCTTTCCATCTCTGCTGCTGGAGCTGTGTCCCACTTTGTATAAATTAATAGAATTATGTTGTGCCCTCACCTATTGCACAAGACTTCATAATTTCTTTTTATGCCATGACTGATCAAACTCAGTGCATGATTTCACTCACTAGCACTCTAGTGCTAAGGTTGACTCCCTTTATGCTTATCTTTCATACACTACCCCTCTGAGATAGGCCTTTGTCAAAATGTTATCGGTGTCCAGCCTCTGCCACGGGGAGGGTGGAAAGAGCAGCAGCTGTCGCTGGAGCCACATGGAAGAGCTGCTCTCTGCTCAGCTGCTGATGCCTGACACAGAGCAGTGGCTGGCTTGCAGACCAGGCTGCAAGAGGTAGGGCAGGGGGGAATCCTGTGCCCAGCCATGCCCCGATTACTCCAGGCAGGCTCTGCATCAGCTCCTCCCAGCCTGACTCTGCAGACAGTAGGTGAGTCCAGAGAGAGGGGGGAGTGAGTGGAGAGAAAGGGAGGGGAGAGAGGAGTGAGCAGGGGGCATGGCCTCGGGAAGGGACAGGACCTCAGGGGCAGAAGGGGGGGCAAGGGTGTTCGGTTTTCATCAATTATAAAATTGGCAACCCTAATCATAGGCTTGATCTACATTGGGGTGGGAGGGTCGACCTAAGATACGCAACTTCAGATACGTGAATAATGTAACTGAAGTCGGCACATCTTAGGCCAACTTACCTGCCGTCCTCACGGCGGCAGCAGTCGGCAGCGGGCTTTCCCGTTGACTCCACCTTGATCCTTTTGGCAAGCTGGAGTTCCGGAGTCAATGGGAGTGCCTTTGGGGATTGATTTATCGCGTCTTGACGAGATAGTGAAGACATAGTCTGTTACAGTATTTATAAACAAAGCAAGGAGGCTGGGATGGGAGGGGGGGAGAAGTATGTTTAGTTTCCTTATTCTTTTCTGCAGCATTTGATGTTTTTCCTGGTTTTATAAAAAGAAAAATTTATAAAATAGATAGTGTTTTTGGTGCTGTATGGAAATAGATGAAGAGATTGCTTTTGAAAGAGTCAGATCAGCCTCAGTCAGGACCAAACCATTTATTTATTGTATTTCCTGAAGCTGGACTATTGGATCAGTAAACATAGAAGACATCAGCTCAGCATATCAATATAAGTTAAATAATATTTTTAGAGGCTGGAAAACTTGAGTTTTGAAACAGATTTTGGGATTCGGAGCAAGAGAATCTACAGTGCATTGAAATTTGCTTCCTTGCTCATCAACACCTTTATTAATTGGCCCATGAAAATAACTGTTGTTTGATGCACTATAGGTTTGTTTTATCTGCAATAGAAAAGTTATTTCCTGTTGAAAAGAACCTTAGAAAATTAAAAGCTATTTTTCTGTGGGCTGTTGTCTACTGTAAGCACAATAGAATCACTGGAGTAAAATAACATTGCAGCTTTTATCTCAGCTGATAGTGGGAATTGACCTGAAGATGTCCAGAGCTGAAAGCATGAGTCTTTACAGCTTGTGCTAAAGAGTCAAGCTGCGTAGTTAAGAGCTGAAACAGAATCCAGTCTTCTGTGGTTTGGGCACAGCGGGGGCCACATTACACAGTGACCAATGGGTTATAGTAACATCTTGATTTCGTCCAGGGTTTGCTGCATACTAGTTTTCTATATTCATAATAATATGGAAAGAACATTTTGAAGATGTGGGATATGACTGAATTTCTGCCATTGGGACTTGAAAATAACTATTTCTTAGCTTCATGTAAAATAAGATACTTTATCTTTCGCAAAGATAGGAAGCAAAGTAAAAGGTGAAGAATAGGAGGCAACTAAATGAAATTACTGCAACTTGTTAGTTTAGGCACTTACCTGTGTCCTTGTTACCTTACCTCCTCGCATCCTGTTTCACCCACCTGTTGTATCATGTCTTTAAGGCTGTTTAGGGCACGGACTGTCTTTACATTATATCTGTAAAAGTTCTAGCACAACGAGGCCCTCATCTGGCTGAGGGTGTTATGGATTATAGTATATAAAGAAAATTAATAATAATGAGCCTATTTATAGAAATTAAAGATCTTCAGACCATGCCTTCTGTATACAGAACAGCTGTAACAACATAACATTCCAGGGAAAGAATGGTGTTGTAGTTATGGGACTCAGGAGACCTGGATTCTGCTCCTGATTCTGCCATAGACCTTTTCTGAACCCGGCAAGTCGTATAATCCCTGCGTGCCTCTATTCCCCTGACTACGAAATGGAGTTAATAATACTTCTTTAGCTCACAGGAGGATGAATTCATTAATGTATGTTGGCTGCTCAGGTACTACCACGATGAGTGCCAAAGAAATGCCTGTTTAGAAAAACAAATAAATAAGGGCAAAACGAAAAGAAGATGAGGTGGCATGAAAAAGGAAATAGATGCTAAACTAAAAGATTTTTAAACCAGGAAAAGATGATTTTAGCATTATGCTGCTGGAAGAAAATGGTACATGTGGTTTGGAAAATACTATTTTTCCTTCCAAGAGAAGGCCCTCCCATGTGGATGGCCACACGTGAGATCAAAAGGGAGTACTTACTGCCCCTTAAACATCATAACCAGATCCTGATAACTAGACCTAGGTAAATACCGTAAGCATTTTTCTGCAAGTAAAAAAACCCCTATGTTTGTGCCCCTTTAGCATTTTCTTTTATTTCTGCAAATGAGTTGCTTGTCATCCATGTGTACTATTAAACGTTCAACTAGAAATATCCGTGGTAGTGCGGAGTTCAAGAGATAGTTAATGAGATTACATAGCCTTTCATTTTATGGGCACTGGTTTGAATTCAACCTTGGTTGATAGAGGCAGAGATATTACACCTTCTGATTTCTTCTCCCTTTATATAATTTACCAGTAAGATTCCTCTGTTTAGGACACACTACAGTAAACCCTCGATTTAACGGACCTCGATTTAACGGACTTCGGATGCAACGGACAAAATTTCTAAGCAAGTCTGAGGCATCCGAAATCCATTTGTTGAGGGCTGGCTGCCGGCTCCCGGCTGCCGCCCGGGTCACGCCAGCGGGCAGGCTGGCTACCGGTTCCCGGCTCCCGCCCGGCTCCCGCCTGCGGGCTGGCTGGCTGCCGGCTCCCGCCTGCAGGCGGGCTGCTGGCTCCCGCCCGTGGGCGGGCTGCTGGCTCCTGGCTCCCGCCCGAGTCCCGCCTATAGGCGGGCTGGCTGCCGGCTCCCGGCTCCCGCCCGAGTCCCGCCTGCGGGCGGGCTGGCTGACGGGTCCCGGCTGCTGCCCGGGTCCCAGCAGCGGGCGGGCTGCGGAGCTGCTGCCCCAGCCCTGTGGCGGTCGGGCTGCTGCTCCAACAGCTCGTTTTTTTTTTATTATTAAATAACGGACTTTCTGATTTAACGGACACCCCCTCGCCCGAATTAGTCCGTTAAATCGAGGTTTTACTGTACATTGAAAGCAAAGTCTAGGCCACGGAGAAGAATGTGTGATCTGTTTTCCCCCCAAAACAGTGCCACAGTAGGGCTGGCAAGGGTTGATGTTCAGCATGTGGATATTAAATATTTTCTGGTGATTTTGTCTTTTAGAATGATTGAAGATTGTGGGAAAAGAGGAAATACAATGGCAGAAAGAAGGCAGCTGTTTGCCGAAATGCGTAAGTACTGTGTTTTTAGAGATCTAATTGCTTCATTGCAAAAGATGAACCAGATACAACATAACATCAGTAAACCTTACTTAAAGTATTTATCCCATTCTCATTCTAAAGAATTGTGTTTTTACTGTGAGAGAGAAATTGCAGGAGGGTGGATTTAATTAACCCAATACTACAGAATAGATCTTTCCCATCCCTGATTTTTCTGTGATTTTCTGAACCAGGTTGTTACTTTACCCCTGTTTCAATAATAGCTAATTCATCCAAAGAAGTTAAAATACTGATAATTACACAAATGTAACATATGGAGAAAGAAAACAATCATCCTCAAAACACTAGGTTTCTAAGGAACAGTTTCAAATCCCAGATATTCCAGATATATCCTTTTTCTTTTATGGTCTAAAAAATGTATCTGTTCTAAAATAATTACTTATTTGTCCTCCACAAAATATCATATGAACAAGAGTTGCCTCAATTCCTAACTACTCCCCACTCCTCGTATCTCCCTTGGGAACAATCCATTGTTTCCTTTGAGAGACATTTTTCCTTGTATAAAGTTTGGGATCTTCCTGATTTCACTAGATTTACCTATTTTTTTATGACAAAAATGGTCAGGTATATCCATTAGTTCTATTATGGTCATACTATAATTTATATCCATGAGGTGTAGTACTTTCAAACTAGTAAATGTTGACAGAACAATGGTACTTTGCTAGACTCTTAACAGACTTTGGAGGAAAAATATTAAATATATTTAACAAATGTCTAGCAGATTACCTATATCTATGCCATTTTTCAAGGTTTTGGGTCCTCCATCTAAAAGGTTCATAGAGAATTGAGGATTGAATATTAAAAGTGAGGTTTTCAGAAGTGTTCAGTATTGGCCCAACTCTTGTCCTGGATAAGTCATGGTTGTTGTTTTTTTACCATTGACTTCAATGGGAGTAGAGTTAAGACAATTCTAAGTGTTTTTGAGAATCCCTCTTTAAAATTCCTGTTTTCTGAGGGAAATTCTGGAGACCCCATAGCTGCGTTTTATCTGTCTATATTAACCATTTGAAAAGCCCATGTTCACTGTTGCAGAAAACATACTTGACACCACCCTGATTATATAGACAGGGGCCAGACTGCTGGTATGTGCTGATGCTGCAGTTGTGTTGGAGGCTCTTTCAAAGGCATGGCAAGATTTTTCATTGTAACTTTTGGGGAAAGGATCAAATGCAAGCAGGTATGACTTTGGGTTTTCCCACATAACTACCTAAGTTCTTTAGGGGGTTAGGCCTTGATAGGGATGCACCTATTAGAAAAGTTGATTCCCTCCTTGTTTTAAGGTGATGCCCAGTAGTATGATCCTCGTGTTCCTTCTGAGACAGACTTTAATAAGTATGGGATCAAGCTGTCAGTAAAATATTGGACATATTGACACTGGAGAAACTTACCATCCTATATTATCTTGCTATCTGGTCACAGGATATTATTTTTTCAGACTGATATATACACTTCTAAAGCAGAACATTTATTTTTGCTATTTTTGCTGTTTGCAGAGTGATTTTTATGAGTTGGGTGAAAACATTGTTAACGAATTGGCTGGGCAATGAAGGAAGTTAACTATTCCTGCTTCTGTCCCAAACGTATCAGTTTCTCCGTTCAAATTTTGGCTCCAGTCTGAAATGTGTTCTTCCAAAAAACTTTGTTCAAACAATACCTTACTTAGAAACACTGAAAGATGTCAGGTGGGGATAAGGAAAATCAAATGTCAGTTTCTAAGTTGCCTAAACGATTGCCAATAGTTTCTCATACTATTTGATCAGCTGCAGCATTATAGTTTTTTCCTTCTGGGAATTCTCATCACATTTCATATTGCTGGCACTTAGAAAAGAGAATAAAGAAATAAGATGCAAACTTTGTCTCATGTTTCCTTACTTATAACAGAACTCTGTGTTTACTGGATAATCTGTGCTGGCAGTCCTATGTGAATACATGTTTTGTTCACTATTATTTAGCGGTGCATCCATCAGTTCATTCCTCTCTAGATGTACATAAACGTGTCAGCTAAAACTACTGGTATTCCATTTATTTTGACACCTTAGTGTGCCTTTTGAGTTGTAAGAGACAATGTAAACTTTGACCTCAAAATTCCATGTAAGAGAATACTAGACATGACATTAATTCACAGAACATTATACCTGGCAGCTGTAAGGATGTCCTCTCCATAGGAACACAATCAATTGTTTTGGGAGTACAGAGGAGTCTCATAATCCACTTACCATGTAAAATATGAATTTCATAAAAAGATCTATGCCATTGTGCAGGAAAACCTCCCTATTTAGGAGTGCACATAAACATTTCCTTAAGTGGCCTGAAGAAGAGCTCTGTGTAAGATCAAAAGCTTGCCTCTTTCATCAATGGAAGTTTGTCCAATAATAGATATTACTTCACCCACCTTGTCTCTTTCAAGTCCTACTCATATTTAATCTTTTCCTCTTTAAATGCATGGTTGGGTGTTTTATTTTGCAAAGAGCAAGAAGAAGAAAACATGAAATACATAACCATAGATAAGGAAATAAAACATGAAAACATTCTACATTTCAATATGTAGAAAATGGTGTACAATGGCTATTTGAGTATGGCAAAGGCACAAAACAAAACTTGAAACAAGCTGTACCAAACAATCACAAACTCTTAATAAGGTCCAAAATAAATGTATTGCGTATAAGTTTGCTCAGCTCTCCTTAATGCCTACAAAATACTTATTGGCGATCCTCGCTTCTTCACCAGACCCTTTACATCTTGTAAAAAGTCTCTAGTGGCATGAAGTAGCCTTAAAAGCCCGGAGAGAATTTCCCCACTACAGGCACTGTGGGGCGACCTCTAAAGTTGCCTACTGAGGGGTGCATCTCAAGCCCCTGCATAAGGAGTGTGGTGCAGCTGATGGTGGAAGAAGGGGCATACTGAGGGTGGGACTAAAGCACGTACGACTGAGAATATTCCTGGCAGCACAATGGAGCTGAGAGTAACTTGGAGAGGGTGTCATAACGTAGGCTCCTACTTCTGTCTAAGTTATGTCAAAGGCCCCGGAGCAGTCCAGTAGTCTTTGGGAAAGAACAAGGGTGGCTTTAAAGACACTTTATCGTGCCCTGCCCCGGACTGTTACTAGTGACACAGAATCTTGCCCATTGTGTAGAAATTATGTTTGCTTATTAACTATGCAGTATGAACATTGTGGTTATAGCAGGTAACTAGGAGACACGATTGCGGAGTTCTCTTTCTGGCTCTCTTATCAATTCACTATGAACCTTGGACAAGTGGCATAACTTTTCCTCTGCAGTTTATCAGTCTGTAAAATGAATATAATAATACCTACCTCAGAGATTTATAGAAAATTATTTAAGACTTGTAACAAGATCTTGGAGAGGCAGTCCAAAGCCATAGTTGAATGGCACTGTAAATGCACCACTATTACTTGGTTGGATCTGATGCCAAGTAGTTCAGAGTACCTTTTGCCAGGAGGAACAGAGGGTGTTAAGACAGCCAACAGTGAAAAGGAACTAGTAGAGAGTACTGGGAGAATCTGGTCAGCAGCGGGGCATGTGGTGGGGAGAAAGAAGAGATCAGTGCAAGTTTGAAACGTTTGGGTACAACCAATGCCTGATTGATCATCAAAGAGTCAGTGAGCACAAGCATAATGTACAATTATAAAGCACAGTGGCAGATCTAATAATGTTGGTATGTATCTCAAAGAAGGGAATTGTGAAACAAGTTAAAAGACAGGGTGGCCATATTTTCACTTCATCACATTCTATTGACAGTCTAATTTTACACTAATTGTATTTGGAATGAACATGAGTTTGGACAGTTCTTCAAGCAACTCTGTAGCGTGTAACTCTGTTTTAGTATCTATTCCAGAAATGAAGTTGCTCAAGGTGATGGGGCAAATTCTCCTCTTTTACATAGTTGCAACCACATTCAAAACACAAATATCCGAAAATGTCATTGACTCTCTATTAGTAAACGTTAACATGCCACGTGGAATAAACCCATGTGCCACAATTGGGAGTTCTGAATTCTTTTTCTCATAACTACCTCTGTAGTAACAGTTGCCTAGATCTTGTATGACATGTCAGCCCGGGAGCAAATATATTAAATAAGAAAAATCTACTCACCTGCCTTTTGAGTTTTAAAAAATATTATCAGTACTGTAATGAACAATGACTTGATGCTTAAAGTACTATGCCAGATTCTCACCCTCATTCTGACCCTTTTTTGGATACTTGGGTGTCACAGAGGAGTTCTCAGTGAGAGTAGAACACCCTTCCTTGTTGTCTCCTACACTATCTCCCCTCCTAGCACTGGCAAAAGGGAAAGGATGTGGTCAGCTTCTTTGGGGACATTGCCAGCTTTGTTTACAGGCATGTCGTGTCTTAGGCGCATTTAACATACGCGATTTCCGCTTTACGCTGTCCCCCCCCCCAAAAAAGGGGGGAGAATAAAAATGTAAAAACTTTCTCTAGGGCGGGCGATTTCACACGCCATTGAACTCAATGGGTTTCGGCTATACGCGGTTTCTGCTTTATGCGGACCGGAACCCTCGCGCAAGACGCGACTTGCCTGTATTTAGAACATCCAGGGTCAGTCTGGGTCTGAGCTGACTCCTTGAGGCTCCCACCACAAAAAATGAATATCAGCACCAGTGGTGATTGTGGCCCACTCTTTTGCAGTATATTTTTTGTCCCAAAGTTTGTCATCCACTAGTCTCTAAATTCAGCTGTTGTATTGTTTCTAATTTGGTTTTCTGACAATACCTTGTTCTGAGCTGGCATGACAGGTGAAGATATTTGTGAGCTTTGTCATTAAAAATTTAAATTAGATGGAGGTTTTCCCTGATATTGGAGCTTGGCCAGTTTGTCTTTTAGCCTGAAGCTTGGCCAGATTGTTTCTTCAAAGTGACAGACATTGTAGGCTTACTATTCCTTGGCTTTCTTCGTGAATGTGTTTTAACACCAGGACACCTCCTCCTCCCCTCCACACCCCCCAAAATAGGCAGCCTTAAAAATGTTGGCGAGCATGTGCTTCTATGTCCTTTCGCCTATGTGTCCATTGTTAACAAAGAACAGGTACAAGTGACAGGATCCCTACATTGCAGCCTGGGACTGTGGGACCACTGTGCACCTTTATCTCTGCAACCTGGGCTGTCTCTCACAACTTGCTAGTGAACAAACAGCAAACCCCTCCCAGAGCATTCATGAATTACATGGAGAAAAACACCAGCCAAATCCCTCCAGCTCCCAGGAATATATCCTCTTGCACTGCTCAAGACAAGCAGTGCAAATTTATTACTTGGTTCACCACTTCATCAATGGAAAGTGGACATACACCAGCCTTTGCAAAGCTGAGCAGATTTACCACACACTTCAGGCAAACTCACTGGTAAAGATAAACAGTTAAATAAATGTATTGATTATAAAGGATCAATTTTAAGTGATATTAAGTGTTAGGCAAAAAGTCAGAGTTAGTTACCAACAGAAATAAAATATAGGCACACAGTCTAAACTGTCAACCCTATTAGACTGGGCAACAACTAGATTAAGAAGTTTCTCTCATCCCACTGAATATTGCAGTCCTTAATATACAGATTTGTTCCTTAAACCTGGGCCAGTATTCTCTGTTGGAGTCTTCGGTCTTCTGAGTGTCTTTGTAGCTTGCAGCATAGATGGGGGAGCATAGATTCATGGGCCCCCTGTGTCCTGTTTTATACCCTCAGTCCCATGTGCTTAGAGAACACAAGTCCAGACATGTCTGGTGGGCATTGCTAGGTCCCCAGGCAAGGTCCAGCAATTCCCCTGGTGTGGCCTTATGCAGGTGAGTCATTGAGTTGTAGCTCCCTTGCTGGGCAATGGCTGTTGATGGTTGTTTGACACCCTGCCTGGGCATTGGTTGCTTTCCTTGGTGTTGTCTCTGGGGAACTAGTATCTGGCTGATTCCCCAACTTACAGCATGTTTTAATGACAACCATACAACACAATTCTCATAACTTCATATGCACTAAAGATATACATATTTAAATATAACAGTGGGTTTCAGCATTTCATAACCTTTCCCCAGATACTTCACATGGCATGCTTTATACGTAAGATCACAATTACATGTAAATGAGGACTATAGGGGTTACAAGACACACCCCCAAGGTAAAGAATGTGACAGTAGACACACAACTCACTGTACTTGCAGACATTGTGGACTCTCTCCCAGGGAAATGTCACAGCATATGTATAATTCTCTTCTACTAGGGGCTCAAGATTTGGACCGCATCCGTTTATCCACCTATAGAACAGCATGCAAGCTTAGATTTGTACAAAAGAAATGCAACTGTAAGTATGTCACTTGTTAACTATAAGTACCATCATTACTCTTACCACTGTAGGATATGTTTCTTCTCCAGTTGAAAGGAAAATATGGATTTATTTTAATGTACAGTTAGGAGACACTAAGAAGAATGCCTGGGTAATAAAGAAATATAGAATAATTCCATGCTCTTAATTATCCTCAAAGCACTGTGTGTGGAAATGTTTTCGTGGGAGAGGGGAGAGGTTCTTTATTGCTTCTTCTAAATGTGATTATTTTTCCTTAAAAACAACCGTTTCTCTTATCAGGGTTATGAAAAATGCCAGTAGCTTTAAAAAAGGGTTTTTTAAAAAGCCACCATACCGTAGACTTTGCCATTTGTTTTGCAGATAGATTTTTTTACATTTTTCACTAGGCCTGTTTACATTGAGCTATTAAAAAAAAATCCTGCCAATGTTAGTAGTATCTCCACTAACAGTAATAATGACTGGTCCAAACACTTGTGCTGCCACCAGAGGAGCTGCACTGGCGGGAGCCTTTTAAAAAAATTAGATGTGACCTGTGCAGCTTTGAGGTTGTGCTTTGAGGTTGTGAGTATTTGTGCTGCAGAAAAATCTTCTACTTGTGGTCTACAAATACCTGTGAAGGGCCAGTCTGAAAAGCTTTTAAAAGAAAATGAAGAATGGGTAGAGCATTCAGGAGGATACGAGCCATGGGTCAAATCCTGCAATCACCCCTGTAGTGTACCTCTCATATTAATAGGCATTTTCAGCTTGAGGAAGGACCATAGGCTTGGTCCATGATTCAAGCAGGCTGCCAATTAAAGTTTCCTACAGCTACAGTAGTTCAGTCATGCTCAGTTCAGAAGGAAACACGCTGAACAGACTGATGTGATCGTCTTTCCTTACTTTATTTGATTATTTTAATTGTATGTCAAAGAGGATGACATTTTCACTTAATTTCTATGGTAACTATGTACCCTGGTCTTGAGTGTCCCCCCTCCCCCTCCAAAAATCTAATTGAGCTGATTTAAGTACAGGACATAATAGCCTCATCATAGGGGAGACTGGATGGCTGAAGGCACTGGTAATGGAACATAGAACAATAGTTAGTATTTATGAAATGTGTAGTGTTTGTGTAAACATACAGAGTCTTTTTATAATAGAATATAGAGTCTGACACCTCTGTCACTAGTTTGAACAAAGCCAGTCAGTGAGTAAAAATCAATACTATCAGATTTCTCTTCAGTAGCCTGTGTGAAACGAAGTGATGGTCTGAGTTCTGTTCTTAATGGATAAGGTACCCAGATTGTAAATGACACCTTCATGACTGGCTCCCTTGTTGGCTGACTCAGTAAGAAGGAAAAGGAATGAATGCTCATGGAAACTGAAATACGCTTGTGCGCAATGGGAGTGAAGGAAGAAATGGTCTTTCTGGATAAAGGCAGAGACACCATGGTAGGACATGGTGTAGAATATCTGAATTGTAATTAGCAATGTTGTATAAGTGACCAAGGGTCCAAAAACTCTGGTCTCTATGGCTGTCAATCTAGCACTATTTATAAGCATTAAGTGCACTTTTTAAGACCGCCCTCAGAAAGAAGTGCTATCTTAGGGAGGAGGATACAGTAATGTCTACTGTTTTCTAGTGATACATTTCATGTATGATATCAGGGCTATAATGCTAGATAGCTCAGAAGAGTAACAAAGAAGCAAGGGCCATATTGTGTGTGAAATTTTACTCTTATATGACTTTTGCTGTAGGGGGAATGGGTAGGACCTGACCTCTGAGCCAGGAGGTGACTGTTCCCCTAACGACACCAGGATTTTAATGCAATTTTAGAACATGGGCATCTTCCTAGGATGACCAAACGTCACAGCAGAATGATCAAATTCCACGTGAAATAAGCATTGATGTGGAAATCGATCAGGCATTCATTCACATGTGCTCCCGGTATCGTTTTTTGAAAATTAACAGCTTTGTACATGTTTAGGCCAAAGAAAACCCCACATCCCAAGTTCAATAGGCCTGATCCAAAACCCACTGAAGTTAATAGTAGCCCTAAAAGAGGCACTAATTTTAAGACAATGGTAGAACTATGGCTGAGTACATAGTGGATGATGATTTCCATTTGCGTACATGGTCATTAACTTATTTTTGCTTTGGGATATTTTGAGTCTAAAAAGTGCTACATAAAAACAAATCACCTTCTATAAGGAAGACAGATGGCAAATAAAGGAGGAGTGGAGGAAAGCAAACGAGTTCAAGCATCTTCATTTACTCTCTTCATTCAGTTGTATTTTTTTAATGCTTCCTTTAAATACAGTACTTGGGATATCTTAACCTTTATATATCCTATTGAGTTTTCCAAATGAAAAAGGAGAGGTGAGTGATTTATTTTTAAGTTGATTGTGTCATTTAAAAGCCCTCACTCATATTTGTACCAAAATCCCAATGTATCTAGCTCTAGACAAGGAGTTAACCAAAAATTTTACCCTTAGAATGAAGGTCTGTGTGAAACTATTTCCTTCTCAAGCTCTTCAGAAATAAATATTGTTGTCTGAAATGGTTGAACCATGCATCTTTTCCATTGTCAAAATAGTTTTCCTTTCTCTTTCCTCGACTTTTACACTACTAGAGTGGGCTGTGATTTTTGGGGAGAGAGTTAGATGATTTCCCCAAAACATTTGTAAGTGCTGAACAATGACTGTCCAAGCTGGAATATCTAGATACTACAAGACTATATCGAGTGATGGTTCTGAAGTGGTTAATGATATAGTCATCTCGCTAACGTTAGCCATTCTTTCACTGAAATTGCTGTTGAGTTTGTGCTGAACAGTAGTGAATTCAGGAGACATCAGTGAAATGGGGGGAAAATAGTTCAGCTATATCTGAACTGCTTCATTTAAGAGTAGATATAAAAAGAAAAACTCAAAGACAGCTCTACTCTTATCCTAGCTTTTAGCAATCCCTGCCTCTCAAGCCATCTCTGTTCTTCTTTCAGCTGTGCTCTTCTGCCCTACCCCCTGAACCAGCTCCTCTCTGACTCACACCAGAGTAGACTAGTTATGGGGGGGGGAGGGGAGAGAGAGACAGTGTGTGTACTTCAAGGGCTCTTTTAAAAGAACTAACTTAATAAAGTGCAGGGAGCTGCAGTCAGCTGCAGGCTCAGAGTGTCTGGGGGGCAAAGCAGTGCTTGTTTGGATACCAGAGGGGGGCATTCTGGCAAAGGCAGAACAGAGATATTTTTAATGACACAATTTGTACATGTTCATTAGGATATAGTAGCATGTGTTCCTTCTAGGATGTCAGTTAGGCTGGTACGCTGTATAATGAACAATCCTATGTTTGTTTGTATCTGTGCTTTATGGAAACACACATCCACATGCTCATCTCTGTGAATTCTTCTCTCTGCCAATATAAAAGAGTGCTTTGGAGCAGACTACAGCAACATAGTGAGCAGTTTTCCCTGATGATGTAGATATTGTGCAATGGGTGGTAGAGTGTGTAAAAGAGCCGTGATGTTACAGAGATCCATATCTTCCTACCACTAAACTATTGCCTAAAAGCAAAAACTTATAAAAGGGGGAAGGAATGAAAAGGAAATCAATTGGATAAGTTACTTTTCCAAGTACCAATGCTTTAATGTAGTTCAAATGAACAGCTATATCGAATTAGGTAAATTTAGGTGGCAGCTAATTTTGACAAGGGAAAAATAATAGCAACAATATTTAGCATATATTTTTCAAAAATTGAAGATACAGACCTTGAAGGTCAGGCTGTAAAACTGTAGGGAAATTCGTGCCATGCACAAGTTTTTTGTTTTAAAAAGTTCTTCAAGCACTTGAGCCTAGGGCTAGCTTAACTAAAGTCATTGGGTCTGGGAGGAGGGGGGAGTAAATCATTGCAATTCCTTGTCAACCATGATAAAATCAGATCCAATCCAGCCTCATTCTTCTAATGAATTCAAGAAAGTCTGCATAAGGAAATGGAAAAGAGAAACTGAAACAATTGAAAAATATCAGCTGTGATGCCCTCCTCCAGGTTTCCTGTGTTGTAATTAAATTTGAACTGTTGATACAATATCCCTCCGAAGTTAATAAGATATTTATTTACATACCTCTCAACTTCCCAGTGTCCAAATGTGGGATGCAATGTGTGACAAAGCCCCAAATTGAGAGGAATACAAAATTGTCATGCAGGAAACTTAATGCCCTGGAATTCATTGCTTCAGAGTGGATAACTCTTTTTGTCACCACCCTTCCATGTTTTCTTTTTCATTTTTGCTGTAAACTTTTCAACCATAAAAGTGAGGGAATAACAAATTTGTGAGAAACAGATAATGTTGGGACTAAAATGAGTAATGTCCCTCCTTGAGGGAAAATTGTGTATGTTTGTGTATTGCTTTGCATAGCTCCTGTAGTCATAGCAGGTAAGCCCTGAGTTATAGAGAATAGCGCACAAATTAGATATGCCATTTGCAAAAGCAAAAAATCCTATAGAAAACTAAACAAAATGTTTTGTTATCATAAGCAGAAGGACTTGAGATTTGGGCTCTGATGGACTGCAGAGGTGCATGAATTCGACATGTGGGGAAAGGGGTCCTAAGTTGAGGGGACCTTGCTGCTGATCATGTGGGGCTACATCCACCAAGTCCTAACTGCCATTTTAGAGGCCTAAGTAAAAATTTAGTTTCTTAAAACTCCTAGTCAGCTACTGCCTACCGCCTATGTCCTGACAATGACAAGCTTGCTCTGGGATCCCGGCAGGATTCTCAAACTAAGCATTTCCCTGCCTGTGTTAACTCCGGAGTCTGATCCAGTTGGAGATATCAGAGCACACCTACTCTGCACAAATAGAGGCAGTGGTGCCATCCCCAATACCCTCAGTAACCAGACTGCTCTCCTAGCATGTGGAAGATGTAGGTTCAAATCTTCACGATGTCTGTTATTGAGTTGGGACTTTAACTTGGCTTTCTGACCCCCCAGGTGCGTGCTGTAACCACTGAGGTATAGGGTACTTTGGGCTTTATTTTTTAGATGCTCTTGTACCTCGTGACTCATGAGGTAATCCAGTGTTTCTGTCTCCGTCTATCTACTGCCACACTTCTTACTTCATTATAGTTTGTTTCCATGACAGCAACATCTTTCTCAAAGCCTTTTTTAATGTCTCATGTTGTTGTCCTCTTTTCCGTCTTCCTCTGAATGATATCCATCCAGTAAAGGGCTTATCTGGCAATAGCCTTTTGACGTCCATTCAACATGGCTAAACCAGTTCCACCTTCTTTCTTGAATCATTGTCAGTACAGTCTTTTGGACAGTCCTTTGTAACCAGAGGCAATGTGTAGGGTGACATATGGAGTCAAGTGCGCCCCCCACCCCCATCTCCAGATTGGCCTGCTCGAAGGGAGGGAGAGAGGTCCCTTCTCCCACTGCATCTGCCCCCAGTACGCTTGGCCCCTATCCCTGGCAGCCCGGCCTGGCCAGGGAACAGAAGGGGCAGGACCAGCCACATCTCATACCAGCTGCTGGGAGGTTGCTCTGTGCAGCGCATCATCTGCCTGAGAGAGTGCCTGTCTGGGGTGGTGGTGGTGGTGGCCTGCTCCCCGCCCAGGCTCAGTTGCCAGAGATAGGGGCTAAGTGAGTCGGAGTCCCTGTCCTTGCCCTGGTCAAGTTTCCGGTTCACTCAGCCCCTGTCCCCAGCAGCTGGGCCCAGACAGGGAGTGGGCTGCCACCACCAGACTCTCTCAGGCAATGACTGCACTGCACAGAGCAGCAACCCAGAGTGCATGGCTCTAGGAACGTGAGAAGTGGCTCCATCCAACTCCCTGCTCGGGCCTGGGTGCCAGGAAAGTGACCAAATATGCCGGGATGAGTCACAGCAGAAGAAGGACAGAGCCCCCTTCCACTTCCTGCAAGTAATATGGGGTGGGAAGCGTCCAGTGGCCCTGGGCTAAGTGCAGGACAGAGAAGACATGTAGGGGCGATCACATGTCCCAGAATGGGAGGCACAAGTCAACCAAGTTTGTAACGCATCAGCATTAGTTACTTTAGCCCACCAGTAGGTGCCAAGTATTCTCCACAAGCATCTCTGACGCAATGCATTACATTTCCTGGTGGGTGGGTGGTGGGCTTCTAGCATTTGCCAAGTTTCAGAAGCATATAACAATGTTGGTATCAGAATGACATCATATAACTTTATCTTGATTCTTATGTTCATTTCCTTATTTTTCAAAATATTTACCAGTCTGGAAAAAGCTCCCCTTGCCTTCCTAGTTATTGCTTCGATCTCCTTATGGAGTTGGTCATCAGCACTGATTATGCTTCCATGATGTGCTGTTCTTCACTATCAGTCAGATAAACACCATCATTGCTGACTACCAAAGCTTTTGACTGAATTCATAGTGTCACAATGGAACATCTTACAACAATCTGGGTTTCCTAGAAAGAGACAGAGTCACTAGTCAAGATACTGTACAAAAGCTCAAAATGCTGTGTAAAGACAGAAAGTGGAGATACCAATTTATTTGATATCATCACTGGAGTAGAGCAGAATTACATTTTATCATCCCCTCTTTTCCACATTGTAATAGATTATATGATGCAAAGGGTAGCATCAAAGGAAGATACAGGAGTTAGGTGGAGTAGAGGAAAACTTCAAGATCTTGACTTGGCAGATGATATTGGTCTGTTGGACAAAGATGATGATGATGACATGAAAAAGACCACCATCAATGTTAAATGTGAGGCTGCCACCAAAACAGAATTAAGAAACAGACAGAAGAAAATGCAAGTCATCATTGTTGAATGAGTAGTCAGCAATGACTAATCTTCTCTGATGGCTATCCCTTTCTCAATCAAACATCTCAAGATAAAGATGTGATTCACAATAATAGAGTTCCAGATTATTCCAGGCTTTCACTTTAATTTAATTGAACTTCACCTGGCAGCAAACAGAAAGCCAGTGAAGAAGCTTGAGCAAAGTGTTACACACTCACAGCAGCCTATACCATTCAATAGGTAGTCAAGTGAATGCCTCACTCATTGCAGTTTGTAGGTGGGCTTAAAGTGACGCCCACTACCGGAGTCAAGAGTAGAGGTGACAAACATGTGAGTAAGTGTGAGATCAGCAAGCTCCTGGCCAGCAGCAGAATTTGGAAGACATTGTGGACCATTGCTGCTATGGAAGAGTCTAGGAGCAGCTGAGGATTCAACTAGACTCAAGATAGGCTTGTGAGAGGCAGATATACACACCCTCAAAAGAGAGTGTTCCACCCAGACCACTAACTGTTCCCCACCACTGTATCAGGATCACTGCTCCCATGCCAAGTGAGTGGCAGCTAGTATTTTAGCCATAACTTACAGTCTCTAGAAAAGTGCGGAGACCCCCTAAACTGGGGAGGAGAAGTCACTAAACACCACTGCCAAATGTGTGCCCTGCTCTCCAGCACTGAAATTGATGGGGAGTGACCATACCTTGTCTTTGTTTAGCTTGTTTGATACTGGGATATCTTTGTATTGTGTTTGTGTTTAATATTTGTTTTTGTTTGCATGTATTAAAAAGTGATTTTTTTATACAGAAAAGTGCCCTGAGATGAAATATCCTGTTCACACACACATTCCCTCTGGGCCACCGAGGCAGCAGCAGTGGAACGTAACATATCATAATAAAAAACCATTATACAATTAAACATAACTGAGCAGTACAGGACTGTACAGCTGGCAAGCTGTTGCCGTCCTTGATGGACTTTTCTCAGCATGTTGAGAGATTATTCGATGCCTGCAGAAAAAAGCAAATGCTGCTGATTTCCCTAGATCAGAATAAACCATTGGCAGTTGAAAGCCTTGAATTTAAAGCCATGCTGATTATTGTAAAATGGGGCTTAATTAAAGTAGACAAATAGGGAGCTCATTTCTCTGATTTTAAATCCAACACCTTGGATTTTCACAGTTTTGTTTTTTCCCCTTCTATTTTCTTTTGCGTAAAAGATTATTTTCCCTTTGTCTGCTCCGAAGCATAGTTCAAGTGTTTTCATATGGATGGAGCTGCTGCCAGTGACTGTGATGGTGATTTTGCTAATTTCCATACCTCTCCACTAATACTACTTTTGCTCCTCCTTCCACAGAGTTCAAATAGTTACCCTAAGATACACATAGTCGAATCAGCTTGCTTTTTGGTGCCCTTTTGTTCTGGCCTGTCTTTTTAAGTTTGGTTTAAGTTAGACCAATGACTCACCTTCCTAATGTAGAATAATTCCATATCTGGAATTGAAATATAATTGCTTGTAAACAGACTAATTTCAGATGTTTCTCACTCTGTGCCCTGATTCTCAGTCTGGCATTGTAGCAAACTGTACTCGACCTGATATTACTAGAAATTGACAATGTGGGTATCAAACTATGCGATGCTGTTTGTGCAGATGTGCAAGTCAGGCTTGCTATGTAAAGTGTAGCCAGCCATAACTCTTAAATGCCTCTCATTTTACTTCTGATATTACCTGCATTCCACACAAATTTTGATTCCACCTCATTGTTCTGGTTAAAAATATTTACCATGGAAATAAAGGAGCTAAAAACTATGATTATAGAGAGATCCATAAAAAAGAAATGAATCCTGCAGCGTTTTAAGTTTCCTGTATGAATCATATTTTTGTGTCCCTCATAATAAGTCTCTGTCATGTATTGCATCCCATGTGGACCTTGGCAGGTTGAGAATCATTGCAACAGGCTTCAGGACAGCCTGCCATGAGATTCTGCTCCACCAACAGCTAGAGCTCCAGAGCACTGTGTCCGATGCCTGACTTCTACTAAGAGCAAAGCCCTTCTCTTTGAACTAAACACTTCATTTTTAACAAAATGCCATGGGAGCTGTAATATGTCTATATTGAGCAGGTAGGACTCTAGCTGCAGGGTCTTACTCTTTGAGTAAGAGACATCTATACCTACAGAGAAAGTAAACTGCAGGTATTCAACGTTCCTCCCATGAGAAACCCAAAAGGTCTACCTTGTTGGAATTTGAAACTTTATTTTCCGGGAGTCCAGTCTGAATCCTGAATCTTTGATCTCTACATTAACCAGTGTTGCCAGACCAAACTCTTTGAAAATTTGTGAGTCAGGCCTCTAATAATAACGAGATTCACTTAAAAATCGTGAAATGTAAAAACAAAGCCAAACATTTTGGGTCTTTTGTGAGCCTGTGTGGTATGCTTAAATGACATTTTCAAGCTTTTCTTTGTAACCATGATGGCTAGAAACGCCAGGTTTTTTTTTTAAAGAAACTCCAGATTCTCATACATTCATATGACACCAAGAGATGAGACTTTAAGAAGAATTTGGAATATCACGAGACTCATGATAAAATTGTGAGAGCTGGCATCTGTGAAGTTCTAAACTAGTCACAACTTATGCTTTCAGGTGCTCTTTTATTTTTTCCAGCTATTTGGTCAGGGACCTAATGCTCCATAAGACAGACTAGTGCCTTGTGAATTTCTAGTCTTTAGAGACTAGTTGGGAGGGGAGATAAATGTGTATGTAGATTGTACACATGCTCCAGTTTTTTAATCAAAAGTTTATGAGGATTTATTTTAGCACGTTCACTGCAGCCAAATGCTTCATGGAGATTTACATCCATAAGTTATTCGCTGGCAGCACAATATCCTGAAACTGTTCCAAAGTGTCTTTAAAAAATCTGTCTTTTTAAAAGTTTATGAATATGGATATGTTTGATAGGATAACAGCTGGTGAGTAATGTGTGTTTGAAATTCTTACAGAGGGGGTGCCACTAGAAATTCAACATTTATCCATAGTTACAAGACAATGGAATGGGAGAGAATGGTTTACTGTAGGTAAATGTTGAGTGTTTTTCTTTTAATGGCCATCACTGGAACTATCATACCTTTGGAATAGCGATGAGTTGCTTACCTGATCGTTGGGTTCATTTTATCCCTCAAAAGGAGGCGTGGAAGTGAAATGTTGATCTTCAAAAGGTTGATTTGTTTAGGGATTGATTTTTCAGCAGTACTGACCACCCATAAATCCAATTGACATCAGTGGAAGCTGGGAGTGATCAGCATCTCTGAAAATCAAGTCTTAAATAGAGTCCTGGCGAGATGCAGAAAGTCTTCTACTTTTAATTTTTCATGTACAGTGAGCATTGGTTGAACTGGCAGCCCTACTAAAGTCATAATTTAGGCACAAGTGTGGGGCAAACAGTAGCAGTTCTAGTTTCTCTTCACCGTGCCCCCACTAAAAGAGTGCCTCAGGCCAGGCTTGATATGACTGCTTGTAGTTAGAACATGGTTTGGTCTCTCTTCTCACCTGTTTCTTGCCCTCTCTGCCAACCATGTGCTACTTGTGATTGTTTTTGTGATGTAGGAACTAAAATGGGACAATTGGATCATTTCTTGAACTGAGGGCTCTGAACAATTGTCATGTGACCTGTCATGATTTGAAGTAGATACCCAGAAATGAAAGGTTCCATTTATCGAATTGCCTGTCATTACCTCTCAATCCCCTTGAAGAATACTTCAGACAAAGAGGGGTGGGGGGGAATTATTCCTATTATTATTTTTTCTATAGTATTTTTTAAAAATATTAAAAAATACTAAAAAAAATTACTAAAGACAGCATTAAAGTATACACACACTGTGATGTCCACTTTATCAACAGTTCTGTGTTCTCTGCAACTCTCATTCTGCACCTCCTCTCACTGTCCCTTCATTAACTCTCTTGATTCCATTTACTTCTGCTTCAGTTGTATCCTCTCCTTGACACTTGCCTCCTTACTGCCACTCCTTTGCCTGATAGTCCATTGCACTGTAGTATAAACTGGGCTCTCCCTTTGCATCTCTTTTTCTCTGTTCTTGCTTCTATACTGTCAGTCACCTCTGGGGAATGTATAGGAACTATGTGGACTTCCTCCATTCTAAATTAATTATCTTCTCCTTCAGGCTCACCATCTTTCTGGCCAAAGGCCATGGCTTCTCTCTGATCCACATGCCTACAACCCACAAAGATGCTTCTTTTGATTCCTTCCTTGAGCCCTCTCCACTTCATTCCTTCCATCTTCTCTGCCCAGTAACTTTTTATGTAAAACAGACCTAAAGGAAGCTGACCTGGAGTGTGCCCCCTCTGAGCAAGTATTTGCCTTTTTTTCTTTTTAAGCAGCACTTGCTCCCCCTGGATGGAGTTCCAGGTGTAGGCCCTGACTTCATATCCTGCAATAGCCCCCTTCTTTACAAGGCGGACCTTCTGCATACCCCCATACTTCCACAAGAGACACTTTCCCATCTAAGCATTGCTCATTTTGTTTTCAAAGAGTTACATCAAAAATCGGTTAACATACTATTGATGCCCTGATTTAAAGTCACAGTATCTAGGAAATGATCATTAACTCATGGTGTTGGGCCTGTGAGTTGCAAGGGGGATCCTTTTTTATAAGGTTTCAGTTCAGAGAAAGAGTTTGCATACCATGTACCTGATACACCAGGAAATAATAGGGTGATTGAAAGATAAAATGTTGGACTTAATAATAATTTCCTGACTTTTGTAGGTATTCTAGGATCTTAATGTGCAATGATGCATGTCCACTCTCTACAGTTGGCTTTGATCCTTGTACCTGTGCTTATGGATTTCTCTAACCACCAGGCATGATTGCCTTGAACCCAGAGACTGACACTGGGAGCACATGTTCAACTGATTATCCACCTGGACCTCCAAATGTTTTTCAGAGTCACTGATTCCCATGATAGTCACCCATCTTGTAATTATGACCTTCATTCTTTGTTCCCTAGCCGTATACATTTACATTTAGCTGTATTAAAATGCATACTGTTTGCTTGCACCCAGTTTACCAAGTGATCCAGATAGTCCTGAATCAGTGACTTGTCCTCTTCATTAATTGCCACCTCCCAATTTTTGTGTCTTCTGCAAACTTTATCAGTGATGATTTTATGTTTTTATGTAGGTCATTATTAAGAATCTTACATTTTGACTGAGTTACAGCTGAGACACTGTGTTGCCTACAGCGGCATTCCAGAGCTGTAACTGAGAGCAGAATTTGGTCCTTAATATTGTTTAAAGTGTGGATGATTGCAATAAAAAAACCTGTACACTTTAAGCATTTCCTAAGGCCAGTTCTGCAGTAAGAAGTTAAACTGACCCAGCTAGGTCATTCAGGGGTGTGATAAATCCAGATCTAGTTAAGGCGACCTAATCCCCAGTGTAGACAGCACTAGTTACTGCCTCTAGGGAAGGTGGATTAACTATGGTGAGAGAAGAACCCCTCCTGTCACTGTATTGAGTGTTTACACTGGAATTCAACAGTGGTGTAGTAGCAGCAGTTTAAGTGTAGACATAGTCTTTGTTCATCATCTGGATATAGAGCCTTATTATAATGTGATTTACAGTGATTTACAACTGGGAGTAACCAGTTGATGTCACTGAAGTTACCCTGGTTTAAAAGGGAGGTAAGTAAGAGAAGAATCAGACCCTTAATGTATACTTTGAAAAGAAATTATTCAGTTTCTTAAGAAAGGAGCAGAATCTAGAATCTTCTCTGAAGATTTTGATCTTTCCCTAGCTTCATCTCTCACTTCTCATTTTGTCTCCATCAAATAGTCGAAAGTTTGCTTCTTTCTTGAAACCTTCTTTTATCTTGGGTTTGCAGGAATTCTGAAAACCTTGCATGTGTAAAATAAAGGATGACAGATAAGCAACCATGTGTATCAAGAATCAGAGAGGTAGCCGTGTTCGTCTGGAATAGCAGAGGTAACAAAGTCCTGTGCCACCTTAAAGACTAACTATAAAGTTTTGAAGCATAGAGTTGTCTGGTAGCCTCCTTTTGGTAGTCTGACCTGTCCATGATGACAACAGCACCTCCTTTATCAGCCTCTTTGATAATGATGTCAGGGTTGTTTCTGAGGCTGTGGGTAGCATTGCGTTCTGCACGATTTAGGTTGTGAGGCAAAACTTTATAGTTAGTCTTTAAGGTGCCACAGGACTTTGTTGCATGTGTATCAAGACTCTTACTCCATCTAGGGGTTCTGGCAACATCATTAAAGCGCTTCTGTCACACTCAGGCAAAGTGTAAATATGTAATACTTTACCTAACCCCCATGGATTTGACACTTTTGTATTTCATACTGATTCTTTACATTGTTGCAAATTGTTGAGGTATTGTGTGTCAGTTGAAGCTTCTTTGTGTTCCTCAAACTGTTCCTAATGCTCTGTTCATTCAGTGATGCAGCAATTCAGGGACTGACATCACAACTTGCTGAAACGGAAAGGACTGTGTGGTAGCACTGAGTTTTGGTGTTCCCAAATATATCAGCTAGGGGAAGGAGCTAAATGGAACATAGAATGTTATTTTTAAGAGAGACATACCTTGGAAACTGGCAGTGATGGCAAAGCAAATACAGAAAGAGTATATGACATCAAAACAGGGTTTTAGTAAAATGTATTGTACAGTTAGCTTTAATGACACAGTGGCTCCTTTAAAATGCAAGCTTAAAGCAGAGAAAATGGATAGTTGTGTTCCCATATCACAAAGCCTATTCAGTAAACCCTCGATTTAACAGACCTTGTTTTAACGGACTTCGGATGCAACGGACAAAATTTCTAAGCAAGTCTGATGCATCCAAAATCCATTTGTCACGGGCTGGCTGCCGGGTCCCGCCTGTCACGGGCTGGTTGACAGCTCCCGGCTGCCGCCCGGGTCCCAGCAGCCGGGACCCAGGCGGGCTGTCTGCCGGGTCCCGGCTGCCGCCCGGGTCTCAGCAGCCGGGACCCAGGCGGGCTGGCTGACGGCTCCCGGCTGCCACCTGGGTCCCGGCAGCGGGCGGGCTGCGGAGCTGCCGCCCCGACCCTGTGGCGGTCAGGCTGCTGCTCCGACAGCTCGTTGTTTTTTTTATTATTATTAAATAATGGACTTTTTCATTTAACGGACACCCCCTCGCCCGAATTAGTTCGTTAAATGGAGGTTTCACTGTACTACTGATTATAGCGGTAACTAGCATTCTAGTTGCCATTCTCAGCCAATGATTAAATGGGCCTAAAGTATCTTGCTTCTAGGGCCAAGGTAAGCTACATTGGTGTATGCCCCACATTACACCAATGTAGTGACTGTACATCACAGGTTGACAGTGGTTTTACTGTAGTTACACCAGTACAAATTTTCCTATTGTAGATTGGCCCTAAAAGTAGTGTCTCTGGATTGAGCAATATTGGTAGACAAACAAGGGGAAAGTTTACACTGTCACTGTCTGTCTCTCTATGCTGTGTCTGTACTGTGGTTAATGAAAGAAATTTAGTCATCAGGACTGTTTATTTGGCAGCTTTCCCAAGCATTACGTTCAGTTTAAATCTTTTTAAACTTATTTTAAAATGAAGTGAAATCTTAATAGGAAAAATTCTATCCATATTATATCAGGAAAGCAAAAATAATTGGATCCGCTTAAAAATTCCAGCCATCTAAGTGAATGCACAGAAACTATCTTACATTATTTATTTTACAATGAATATTTGGGTCTCATTCATCACTGTTTTGTGCCTTGTGCAGTTGTTTCCAACACTGCTAATCCTTAGTGTTAAAAAATCATGAGTCGGGCCCCCCAAAAATAATGAAATCTACTAAACAACCATGAGATTTTTAAAGTATAATACATTTTGCATTTGTTTTATTTTCCCTTTGATTTCTGACCCTCTAGTGCACAATCATGAACATTTTCAAGCTTTTTTTCTGCAATCATAGGGCTGGAAACTTTTTTTAAGATGAAAATTGCGATCCTCGCAGAATCAGAAGATTCCAAGAGATGGGGCTTTAAGAAAAACACCAAATATCATGAGACTCACAATAAAAATCACAAGAGCCGGCAACACTGTTTTCATCAGTGCAAAGTGGGCGCAAAATACTAACATTCTGGTTTGGCCGCATTTTACATAACCTGCACTCATTTTGTTCTGGTATAAATGGCTGAACAACATGCAGGGCAAGAATGAATTGGACCTAGTATATTAGATATTTTCCTGTATTTTTCTCTGACATCAAAAATCCTAAAGTTTCATAAAAGAGGGAAGTGTGGTGTTCTCCGGGATTAACTTTTGAAAAAAGCATAGAGATAACTCTGTAAGAGGTTTTCTCACCATGATAACGATATTTAAGCCAACATAAAAAATATCTGCTATTTGCTCTTCATAGGTTGTCCCGAGCATTATCCTTCATAAGCTACTCACACTGCCAAATCTCTAAGCTTACCATGTTTACTCAAGTAAATACACAGACCAGGCTATTTTCTGGAGGGAGCCACAGAAATCCACAGCGTTTGATTTGTGTTGGTCTGCCTGACATAATGCCAACATACAGTTTTAAAATCTGATAGCAGATACATGCCATGCCTACTACAATATGCATGGTGCCATCTAGTGGTTATGAATGTTGTTAAAGTAAGGGTTTTATGCCCAATGTCCTGCTTATCTTCTGAATTATTTCTGCCTCAAGATATTACACAGAATCCAGTGGCTATGCCAGACAGTAAAAATATGGCTTTCTTCTGAAATGTCCTAGTACCAAGTTCAAGCTACTGCAATCTTTCAGCTTAGCTTGATCTTTTAGCATTTCTTCTAAAATTGGAGGTTCCTTTTTTTAAAATTTTGACAGAAAATATATATTTATAATGTCCCCTTAATTCAGTTTCCATCATCAAGGGAAGATGTTACACTGAAAAGGCACTTCCTCATTCCAAGTCCAGCTATTACATCATTGTTTGGTACTGTGTGAAAACTTCCTCCTCTACTCCCTCACCCCCTCGGCCCCACCTTTTGAGCTGTATGTGAACTTTCCCTATAATACATGTTTTATATAATCTTGAACACAGTGTGTTTATTTAAAAATCATAAAAGGCTACAATGTTGCTGTTTGAACCACAGATGTGGTATTCACCTACATACAGTATGTTTTAAGGGAAGTGAGAGAACTGTTTGACATTGCAATGCAAGGTGACAAAACACACCTGAATTCCAAGACAGAATTCACTTGTGTTGCATTTTTCCAAATATTGGTTTCAAAATACATTTTTTTAGAGGAAACCTTCTCATATAAAGGGCTGATCCTGGGCGCCTTGTGCACTCAGAGTTCCTATTTCTCATTTTAAAAATGAATTAGTGTCATGAGTTTATCAATAATAACAGGACATTATGATATATCCGTGTTTCTGTTTCCATATATTTGCTATTGTATGGGTATTTGCTAAATGTATAGCTAAGAAATACTTGCTCAGGTAGCTCTGTTATTGCCTGTATTGTACTGTAATTTTATAAATGAAGAAAGGGCATGTCCAGATCTTCAGCCCAGTTTTGGTAGTTGATCTATTTACACTGTAGATTTTAACAAGGTTTTTGCCAAGTCAGTAGGCAGCTATATTGTAACTGAGTTCTCTGACTTCATTGTAATCATAGTGTTGATAGACCTAGAGGCGGACTTAGCTTATTTTATAGAACTTTTTGCTCTGTTCCGTTTTTGAGTCTATGTTTTAATGGTGGTTAGTCTGTTTCCATTTAAAAGGGAGTGACCATTTTCCTAGTGTTTGGTCGAGGAGCAAGTGACAACTACTTCCTCAACCCGACCTTTTAAAAAATGGACAGACGTTGGTGCTGATGGTGGGAAAGTCCAGTAAGTGCCTTTCCCATCACCTCCCTTTAGTTTTTAAAGCTTTGAGTGACAAAAATTCTCATTTTCAGGAAAGAATTGCAGAGAGGGAAAGGAGCTTTCATGGCATAAAATAAAAAGGATTTACTGCAGCACTGGGGCCTATTCCTTCCTAAGCAACAGTGGGCCAGGGCAATGAAAGAGTAAGGGGGGAGGGGGAGAACATTTCAGTGCATTAATAACTTAATGGTGCTCCTATTAACTCAGTAATAACCAGAGCCTAAGCTGGTGCCTTCTGCAGACTGAGTTTATGCGTTGTGCTCCTGTGACATAAATCTAAAATCCAATAAAATAGCTTATAGTCCATGCCAGGCAAAGTAAGAGGGATATAGGCATTAGGCTGGGAGGCAGTATCTTGCGACCTGGGAAGGTAGGCATGAAGGGGTCAAATCACCATGGGCATCTCCTTCTGGCTGGGCATGGTGTAGCAGCTCGCTCTCTCTCTCTCTCATGGATATCTCCTGCCAATGGCAGCTCCGCCTCTGCAGTGGCCTGCCTCTTCCTATGACCTGGCCCTCCAACCAGGTCATTTTGAAGTCTCTTCCCTTCTGGGGTAGTCCATGAACAAAAAGCAATGGGAATTAATGCACAGAAACTGAATTAGTAAGAGAGAGAAGGGAATGATTCCCCCTCATGATGCATCAGGAGCTGTCCCCTCCCTTTCCTCAGGAAGGGGACTTCAGTCAGTGGTTGTCTGGGAAGCTCCTGCCTTTCTCGGCCCTTTCCTCATGCCCTGAAGGTCTGTCCTCTTTCCCGGTCTGCCAACAAGTGAGCTGCTCTGCTCCTCTTCCAGCCTGTGCAGGTGTGGCCAGGTAGAGCTGGCTGAGCCCAGAATCACTCCTTAACCCCTTGTTGTCCAGTGTGGGGGGTTTGTATACCCCATCCCAGGAGATCAAACATTTGGATAAGTCAGATAAACATCTTCTCCCTTGGTTGCTTATCAGAATGGAACCTCTGAAACATTTGAATAAATATGAATTGTTTGAGTGACTCAGTTTAAAAAGCATTAGTTAATATTTACTTTCCATCCATTATAAAGGTGCTCTCCTTCATTCAAGAGTGTCAGAGTTGGAGTGGACAGGCTGATCTGAATTGCATTTCCCTAGCTTCCTACTGAATATGCACCTCACAACATTGGAAAAAATATGACTCTCCAGAAGCAGGAAAAGAAGAAGCCACACTTAGAAATCTAACTGAAACAAAGGGGTGGCTGTGAGGCTCTGGAAGATCAGAGGAAATCTAGATTGATTACTTGGTCCTCATAAAGGATCTATATGGGGCTGATACAAAACTCACTGAAGTTAATGGGAGTCTTCCCATTGATTTCAGTGGGCTTTGGGTCAGACCCTGTGTCTTTTCTTTAAGTGCATGTAGCATAAGAGGGAAGCTGAATACAGTATACATGTGCACCAGCCCAGTGGCTCTCAAGCTATTGTACTGGTGACTCCTTTCACATAGCAAGCCTCTGTATTTATAAGCTCCCTCCCTCCTCCCCTCGTCTTATAAATTAAAAACACTTGTCTATATATTTAACAACATGATAAATGCTGAATGCAAAGCAGGGCTTGGGGTGGAGGCTGACAGCTCATGACCCCCCATGTAATAACCTTGTGACCCCTGAGGGTCCTGACCCCTGGTTTGAGAACCTCTACGCTAGCCTATTGCAATGAATGTGTTAGTATTGATTCCTTTCTACAAAAAAGCTGGAAGTTGTGTGTTTAATAGTATGATACACTAGAATATAATATAAACATCCTGGCACGGGAGTTGAGATTGCCATTAGGTCATGGCATTGAAAAGGTTATGTACCATGGTGTCTGGCTTGTTGGTTTACTTGCTGGTAAAACACTGAGATAGGATTTTCAGTTTAGGTGTTTTGTCAGATTGATGGTGGGGAACAGCCTGGCCACGAACAGATGTGCTTTAGCTGGAAACTGCATCTAGTTGCGTGCACTATTGTGAAGCTGTTAGCAGGAAGAAGAGAGAATGAGCAATGTTGTGAGCCTGGTGGCTTGGCTTGGGTTGACTTGACGTTGTTTGGTGGCACTGATGATGATGAACTGCTCTAGTGCTCTGATATGTGATAGGCACCATAGAGTCTGCTCTAAAAGAAGAATACTCTTCACCCATTTTATAAATTTTTAAGTGTGCGAAACAGGAGAAACGTGAGTTTTTTCACATTTAATGAAACCAACATGAAAATATTTGACATACATTTAAGATTCATTGACTTCAAATGGGAATACTCACATATACTTAAACTTAAGCATGTGCTTAAGTGCTTTGCTAAATTGGGGCTTTCGTGAAATATATCTATGCTGTTTTTGGAAGTAATTTTAATGATTTTTTTAAAAGTTGTTCCTATTTCTAAAGCCACAAGCAAAAATCTGTGGAGTAAGGTTTCTCTCTCAACTATTGACAGTATGTGTTTAATTTACATTTAGTTAGACCTAGTGTATGTTAAATAAATTTGAATTGATTATTAAGCCCCTGTTTCAGTCACTTCCCATCACTGATTAAATGTAATCTCTCCCTCCAAATTCATTTAGTAGCGCTCATAATTTCAGATAGAATGCAAAAAAGGATTAGGACTTTAGGGTAAGCAAGTCCATTTCATGTTCAAAAGTCTTAAAGACCCCAATAATTTTTAAACTTTTTTTTAAATTTTACTTGCAGGTAGCATACTTTTACTGACAGGTGATACGTAAGGTAATCTGCCTACCTTCACATTTGTGATGTTTGTAAGATTATACCTCCTGGGCACACTAGAGTTCTGAATAAATGATATGATAGAAAAGAATGTCATTCCTCCTGTGTAAATAATACTTTATTTATTTTGAGTATGAATGAGAGTTGTTTCAGTCTGTCTCTCTTACACTTATTCCATATACTGGGGTGTTTTCAAAAGGTATTTTTTAAATACAAAACAGAAAATAACCAGTAAACTAGAACACTGAATTAAAAATATGAGGATTTCCAACTCATTGAGACCAAAGATAGCTGAAGACTGGAAGGAAGATCATAACCAACAGAACTGGTTCATGTAATGCTTCACACTATAAATACAATTTTCTTCTAAACTCTACACAAATTAAGCTGTTGATTGAATTAAAAACATATTTAATCATTTTGTGTTTACTTTCTTTTGGGGTCTAGATTTTATTATAACAAAGTGTTGAAAGACATAAAAAGTGGCCTGAAAAGAGTGAAAATAAAGGGATGAGATATAAAGCAACTGGGGCATCCATATACTTCTTGGTATGTGGAAAAACATAATATCCTTTTCAAATTGATTCAGCATTCTCCCCTAACAGTTAAATATGTTCTAATGGCGAATGTTTTGTGTGAGCTATTAGTAAATCAAACTCTCATATTTTACCTACATGTTCACTGTGTTACTAGTGTCCGAGTTTTAGTGCAAATTTCTCTGCAGACATAAATTGATGCTGTACTACTGGCTTCCATGGAACCATGCCAGTTTAGACCAGCAGAGAATTTTGGTCTAAATTCTATCACCTTCTATAGTACACAAGGTTACCTGAATATAAAAAGTGCTAAATAAAATTAAATGTGCTTCTGTAATAGGGCACAGTATACTTTTTTTTTCATATTTGGGCAAATGAGGGATGATTTGGTTTAGGTGGATATCCAAGCTGTTCACAACTTACGAGGCCTTTTTGAAAGGTCTCTAGAAAATTCATGGTACATATGCTTCGCATAGCAAAGCACTGCACAGGGATGTTTGATACCAAGTTTCCTCCTGAGAACCCACTGATCTTTCTGTTATACAAAAAATATTTGTATTTTTAGGTTTTTAGGACTATCAAATAATATTAAAATTACAATTAATTGCAAGATTAAAAAATAATCATGATTAATTGCAGTTTTTAATTGCACGGTTAAACAATAATATATCAATTTAAATGTATTATAAATATCTTGGATGTTTTTCTGCATTTTCAAATATATTGATTTAAATTACAGCACAGAATACAAAGTGTAGAGTGCTCATTTTATAATTTTTATTACAAATATTCTCACAGTAAAAAAGATAAAAGAAATTGTGTTGTTCAATTCACCTTCTACAAGTACCATAGTACAATCTCTTTATTGTGAAAATGCAACTTACAAATGTAGAAATTTATTTTAACATAACTGCACTCAAAAACAAAACAATATAAAAATTTAGAGCTTACAAGTCGAAGCATGAAGGGGCGTATGAACGTTTAGCATATCTTGCACGTAAAGACCTTGCAATGCCAGCTACAAAAGTGCCATGTGAATGCCTGTTCACACTTTCAGGTGACATTGTAAACAAGAAGCGGGCAGCATTATCTCCTGTAAATGTAAACAAACCTATTTGTCTTAGTGATTGGCTGAACAAAAATTAGGACTGAGTATATACCCATGCCCTTCAAGAAGCTTTGGGAACTGGGGGTCCCAACCTTTCCCATTTCATTTTATTTACACAGATATTACAGACAATTGAGCCAATATTGGTATAGTTGTCCCCCCTCTTCCTCCTTCTGATCAGCCCTGAAGCTCAATTGCAGTATAAGATCAATGCAGATTGGTCTGGTTGAATTGCTGTGGGGGGTGCCTGCTAGCCCATCCAGTTGGTCTGGGGTCTGCACCACCCTGAAAGCCAGACCTCTTGTTTAGATTTGTCTAGAACTGCTGCTGAAACTGCACACTTAACTTTATTGCCTTTTGTCTGCACTTATCTTCTTTTTACAGCCACCTAATTTGTGTATTCTAAGCACACCTGTCCCATCGTTCGGCAGCTTGCTTTCTATTGCCTATCTAGCCCATTACTGGGTCAGAGTAAAAAAGTATGTGTGGATAGTTCCATCTCTTTGACTCTCAGCTGGCCTAGCATCTGGCTCCCCCTTTCTTTCCCCAGCCTGACTCTGGCAGCTGATTTAAGTACTAGTCATGTCATCAAAGTTGTATTTAGACATACTACTTCCACAGAGGCAAATTGCATGTAGAGGTGGCTCGCTATCTGAAGAGATGGAAGCTTCTTTTAAAACAAGTTGGCTTTACCTTGGTGACTAGTTGCAGCTGAAAGGAGTTAAGCCAGTTGGGAGGTCCAGATAAAGAGACTTGGGATCCACTCCAGCACTTCTACTGGAGTGACTTTCTCTTCTTCCAGTTGGAGGATAGGAGACTAGGATAGGTGGCAAGAGCATCAAAAGAAATGAACTTCCGGCTGTGTGTTCTGTCTACCTAGTCTAGTCTAGGAGGATGCTCAATCTAACCTGCTAAAAAGGTCACTTATAGGGGTTTACTTGTGTTACAAAGACCTAAGATACCAACTAGGTCTGACTATGAAACTACATCATGCAGTCTTTCCCAGTATTTTGCTAACATATGGCAAGAGAAGCAGGAAAAGTGTCGTTGTCTAATACATACAAGGAGGTTATGCTGTCACTAAGCTTGCATTCTCTATCCTCCCTCATTGGCATTACAGCACATACAAATGGGAACAGAGCACCATAGATGTTGTTGTAGAAGGTAGAAATGAAGAAAACCCCTCATATTTTTTTTTTTAAAAAAGAATTACCATTTAAGGAGGATTAGGGTGATGTCTTTATCCATAATAATAGGCATTTCTTCCAAGTTGCAGGTGTACCTCAATATATTGTAAGATATAAGAACAATGGAACATTTATCACTGTAATAAAAAAATCTGAACTGTAACCGTATGCCTTTACTGTATGCATCTTATGAAATATTAACCGTTCAGTTGAGAAACAAATACTACTAAGGATAAGAACAGCTGGAATGTTACTTTGGATTAGGATTTGGATGAATCCAGAATTTTGAACTAGAGCAATTTTTGAAAACATCTTGAATGATCCTCTTCCACTGGAAATTTTGACTTGTTGTGACCTGATAATGTCACCATAATTACATCAAGATACACACAAGGTTTCCCCTCTGGCACTAATTCTTTTTTTTTGCAGGGGCTCATTTAAGCTATCTTGGTGAAAAGATGGAGTGATGAAGTTTCAGTTGGGCAGGGAATCTAAAAAGAAGAGAAGATTTTACAAAACACTTAGCAAAAGTAGTTTAAGATAATGAAATATGATTTGAAGATCACTGCTGTACCTTTTCTTTTTAAAACTATAATTTAATCTGTCCAAATGCAATTATACTTTATTCTGTTTTTGTAAAGCACTTTGACCCGGGTACAAGTTACTGAACAGTTCCTAAGTTAAAAAGTTCCTAAGTGAGTTTGAAAGTCAATGTGAGATAAGTACTTAACTTTCTTAGGAACCTTTGAAAATCCCACCACCTCTATTAATTCATTAGAGTAATTTTCAAACTGCTACCCATAAAGTTATGATTCAGGAAAACACTTAAGTGCTTAATTTTAAGCATGTGCTTAATTTCTGTTGACTTATTGGGACTGAAATTCACACGTAAGTGTTTTCCTAAATGGGAAATGCTTTTTTCCTGTTTAGAGTCAAACTCACAACTTCTGATGACATCTCAACTAAACTAATATCTTATTTATGATTATTTTATTAGCAGATATGGTGTTTTCCTTGCTCTTTTCTCCTGATTGGTTTAAATACATTTAAACATTTGTTTTTTATACATAAAATATCACCTGAACTATGTGTACTATGCCAGAGTACTCGTGCATGAGTCGATTTTGGTTTTTTCAATATGTGAATGTGAATATCTGATGCCTGTTCTTAAATTATACATAGTACATCTGGTGGACATTTGGAACGTTATAGAAGCATTGCGAGAAAATGCGTTAAACAACTTGGACCCAAACATAGAATTGAATGTGGCTCGTCTGGAAGCTGTGCTTTCAACTATTTTTTACCAGCTTAACAAACGGATGCCAACTACTCACCAGATCAATGTAGAGCAATCCATCAGCTTACTGCTCAACTTCCTGCTAGCAGCCTTTGATCCGTAAGTTTACCTCTTCTATCCATATATGTTCCTCTTTTTCCTGATCAGTGGCAGGATTTTCTGTTTGTTGTGCCACTTTGAAAAGCAGATAACAAACTAAAATGTCTATCCCAAATACTGAATGTTTAAATAGAGCTAATATTGCCAGGGGAACTGGCATAAAGGAGTTACGTTCTGGTCTCATTTATACTCAATTATATCCAGGGTAATCCTCATGTATTCCACAGAGTTACTCCAGACTTACTCAGGTTTAAATGGGAGTAGAATTACTCACAGAGCAGAGTGATTCCACTCTTATCTTGCATTGTTATGTATTGAAATATCAAGATTGAAACCACTGCAATTATTCTATGGTAGTGAAATAAGTTAGTGGCTCACTATTAATTTTTGCTGCAAGTTCTTGCAGCTGCAGGCAATTTTTCTGGTTCCTGGTAATGCAGCCTGTTATAAGACATGGCAGAAATAAGATAAGGATCAGGAGATGGAATGAAATGAATGTTGTCGGTTACTTTCTAGACTATGTGTTAGAATACCTGTGTACAATGGGTGAGTTCAAGGAGAGAAGCTCCCTAGGTTAACATTATAGATATATTATGGTTATTGAATGCAGAGACATGATTATGTTATTGCCATTCTTAAAAGCATCTAAATAGCTTGAATTCTCAAAATAGAACAGCTTTTTAGTTTGACACATGCAAATTGCCTGTTACCTCTTTACCATTTATATTTTGAAAATGCACCAGCTGAAAACATTGTTTGAGAAGCCTCAAAATAAGTATTCCGTCCCCCCATATTTACACTTGATGGACTTCTTGTTTGGTATTGTGCACCTTTCAGAGCCAGATCAACTGGTATGGCTTAGTCACCATAGTAACAGCTGGGGAGGGAAGGCAGTGGTTCCACATGACAAAGCTGTAGAGGCACAGTGTGTCTGTATTGTGCATCCCCTCCTTCCCTCGCTGAGGAAAAAGAGTCAATAGGTCGTGAAACTAGCCTTCAGAATTTTTTTTTTAAAAGCAGTAAAACACGTAATGGGGCATTTTAATTCATGAAAAGCCTTGAATTTGTGACTTAACAAGAACGGGAAGGAAGGAAAATGAAAGCGCTTGGACATGTGCGCTGGTGGGTGCTGCATGTAAATGGCATCCCTGCTGTTAAAAAGAGGGAAAGATTGATGCCTGTGAAAGTGAGACCAGTGATAATGTGTTTGTTTTGGAGCTCATCAGATCCGGGGTGAAGGTACCAGCCGTATGTATATCAGGATTCCTGACAAGAGAAATGGAGGGAAGGCTTTTACTGCTCAGTTCTTAAATGGTGAAATTGAATCTATTTTAAAGGCAGAGTTTCTACATTCCCTGTAAACATCAGACGTTCATGTTTTCTGACCCACCCCTAGGGAGTAAATTGGGAATTACTGACTCAGGCCTCAGACCAGCTCCACAGCCTCTGTTCCTGCCATTGAGCTGGAATACCCTAGGTGGGATTTATTGGTATGTAATCTCCCCACATTTCTCAAGGGAATCGCCCATGGATCCACATAACAGCAGAGCCATCAGACTCCTGTCCCGAGTACACAGTGTATAGCATGGGGCAGAGCTCGGAGGCAGGGGAGTCTCATCTCTGCTCACGCTGCTTCTGCTTATTTAGAAGAACCACGTGGTTCTGCTGTGGCCAGGGTCCTGTGTGCTGGTACAAGAGGGAGCAGGGTTTTTCCCATAAATGCCTGAGCACAGAAACAAACAGTGCAATACGTTTGGGGGGAAAAACAGGCATTGTACTGCTTTTATTAATATTGTAAAACCCAGCAGAAGGCAGTAAGGCTGGGTAAAATCTTGAATATGTCTCATCCCTAGATTAGAGTACTTGGCCTGGATTCATATTTACACTGAGCTCCCTGTACTCTGCTCTGGCAGTGTAAAAGAGACTTAAAGTAGATGTCAATCATATTGAAATCATAAATTTAACCCCTAGTAACTCTGTTCTCCTTAACTAAGGATTACAGGCCTGTCTCTTACCCCTGTGTTTAGAAGGGAGATTTGCACTTTCTGATCCTCAGTGTCCAATTAATTTGGGAGATTGAATCTTTTTTACATTAAAATTTACATTAATATATAACAGACTCAGACATTCAATTTTGTGTATCCGCAGGGTGCCCTTATAATCTGAATCCCAATTTTTCCAAGATTTTGAGTGTTTCCTGAGGTCTTCAGTTTGGAAAGGAGAAAAATAAAGAGGAACTGCAATAAGAAAAATATATAAATCTTAATACAATAACAAGAAGGATCTCTATTAAATTAAAAGTCAAAATTAAAAGGTCATTTGAATGTATTCATGGATAGTTAGTGTGTGAAACTCACTGTCAGGTGATGGAAGAGCTTAGTATGTTTCAAAACAGCATAAGAAGGCCAGATTTCCAAATACTAGGCAATGGATGCCTAATTTGTTCATGTAACTAAGGAGAAATCACATGAAAATTGGGCAGTGGCATCTGCTTTAAAGCATAAGATGATCCACTTGTGTCAGGAAGAAATATCTGCACTTCTACCACTCTGTGGTACATTCTGACACAACAGGATGGCTAGTTCAAACCTCTCAGCCAGTTAGCGTAGGCCAGTGTCAGAAACATGATATCAGACTACATGGACTTCTGGTCTAATCCAGTACGGTAGTTCTTGAAAAGTTCTCGATTGATAGTCTGAAATATGTTACAAACCATCCTCTTGTCACACTCAGTATTCAAATTTGGATGTTGTCTCCATTAACATGGAGACTGCAGTTTATTGTTATGCTCTTTGGGATACCTGTATTAGGAAGCAAGCAGACTACGAAAGATACAAGACATAATTGGAGCAGCTTGGTTTCACCCCTCTCTTTAAACAAATGTCTTTTCTAGGAAATTAAAGTCAGTCTGTGGAGAAACTCAATATCTGCCCTGAAAGCAGTTTCTCATTTGCCCTTCCATTTAGTCACAAAATGTTAAATTCTCTGCTCTCTCCAGCTTTGTTAATAAGTGCAAGTTATATAGTCCTGCTAACCATTAAAAAAGTGCAGTTCCAAGATTTGGTCATTATATGTGTTGCTCAGTTGAATGAAAGAGCTCAGCTTGATTCCAATTAATTTCCTTACTGAAATATTTCCAAGAAAGGAAACTCTTAATTATAAGCTGTGACAATTCAGAGTTCACTGTCATAATTAAGGTGTTAAGAGCCTCCATGATTATTTGAAAAAATTCTGTTCCCTTTGGAAGTGATAGTATAGTTTAAAAGCCTGTGTTTCACGTCTAGTCAACTATGAAATCAGAGGTTTTGTGCCATTCTAATGGGATAAATTTGTTGTATTTCAAAACATTCAGAAGATACTAGCTTATTTTCTTTTGGTCTCTGCATTAAACTTTTATTTTCTTTATGGCAATTTCAGCCATAACTGGATAGCGTAACAGTTGTCAATGCAGCTCTTTTGGTACCACTCTCACACTTGGGCCAGAGAGCTGCAGCTCAAGTCCTGGGCTGGACCCTGGTCTTATACTCATTTTTGGCGCTAGAGTGCATTAGATAGGGGTACTGCACTGTACCCCTGTGCATTAAAAAGAGGACCTTCTGCTCCACTCTGTCAATTTAAAAGCAAGTGAGAATTTTTGAAACGGTAGGGGATGCCCCTACTTCCAGCATTCCCTTATCTCAATACTCTGTTGTACTGTTGCTTAACATGTGCAGGCTGCTATGTTTGTACGGTCACTTTTGTTTCAAGACTATTCTTTGAAGGGTTTGTGGGATACCTTCAATATGAAAGGTAATATACAAAATTTTTCCTGTGCTCTGTTCTTTCTACTAGTAAAATGGCAAGCCTCTTTTGTTAGTCAGCCTGCGAGGTTTTATGAACACTTCAGTTGATGCACCCTGCATTCAATCTATACCTGCATGAGGCTATCAGCCTGTGGCTGAGGTATTTACTCTTGTGTAACAGCACTTTACTCAAGAGGTCTGAATACTGCTTGTAGAGAGGAGCTACCGTATTTTTCGTCTTATAGGACGCTCCGGCCTATAAGACGCCCCCTCGTTTTTTAATAAAAAATCCGGACAAAAAAAAAAAAAAAAGCGCCTCGCTCTCCCATCCCCGCCGCGCGGGCGGGCTGCCGAGGTTCCCCCCTCCCCGCCGCGGGAGAGCGAGGCGGTTTTTTTTTTTGCCCTATAAGACATTCGCCCTATAAGACGCACCAACTTCCCCCCCCCCCCGTTTTGGGGAAGAAAAAGTGCGTCTTATAGGGCGAAAAATACGGTATATACTACAGAGCAGAGTTGCCTGGAGCATTTCTGGGTCCTGGGGACTTTGGAAAGCCCTAGACCCCGTTATCAGGTCCAGTTATCAGTCATGTGTATATGTGTATATATATAAACTTTGGTGGGCAAATTGAATTTACACTAGCTCTATTTAGGTATTTATGAATACAAATGACTGATACAAAATAGTGTCAAAACAAATCAAGTCAAATTGACAGTTTCAAAACATACATATAATATATTCCCTTCCCACCTCCCCTGCTTCAATAACCATTGAAGTGTGGGAAGAACCTCTGTTGCTGGGGTGGAAAGCTGAAGGCTAACTGATGTGTGTCTGCCATTAAAAATAATAATAATCCTGTAAGTAAATATAACTAAACCTATTGGGGAGGAATAGCTAAATCTAGAGCATTTCCACGTGGCTATTTCGTCATGCAACTTCTTCAGTACCACTTAGAAATGCAATTGCTTCCACTTAGCATGAATTTGAGTTACATTTAACAGGTACTTTAAAATCAGATGAATGTCTCCGTGTCAAAGGTTGAGAGTAGAAAAATTTACAAAGGACCAGAATGCACATAGTGAACTAGATCCTCAGCTGGTATATAATAAATATATATACAGCTACACTAACTGGATCTGGCCCACTATGAGTAAAAAATGACAAGGATGGAATTGTAGGAGAAGCAAATGTATTTTAAAGATTTCACACTCTGATTTAATCTTTTGCAATTGAACAAAGAAATAGTACACAGCCAAAATGAAAAGAGAATGTGCACAGAAAAACAGCATTAAAGAATATATAAAGGATTGTTATTTATCCATCCCTTCTCTTTTAAGTGCTTCCAGAGGGGAATCATTCCTTTTTGTGTGCTTCTCTATTTTTTATTTTTGCCAAAAGAAGTAAAAAAAAAAAAAAGTTTAAACAGATTTTCAAAACAATCTCGTCATAGTTGGAATTGCACATATTTAAATTGTAACACACTGATCTAAAAGTGAGTAAGTTGGCAAGGCTGTAAAGATTGTTTAGGTAACTCAATCGTAGGAAATGCCAAACAGCCATTCATTTTGTAAACTTTGAGTCCTCATAGGCGTGAAGCAATCACACATTTTAATATGCTAAATTGAGAGTATTTCTATGGGACAACAGGACAGTAGTGTGTTTTTAATAACCAAAATAAAACAAGAGGTTACTCTGTTATGTATGTGTGTTGTGCTGCTTAGATTTTGGGGTTAGCAGAGGGACAATAGTGAGGACTATGTATTCAGAAATCAGGTAATCTTTTCATTCTGGCACATAATTTCCTCCATTCAGGTCATGACTAACAAGCACTAGAGCTATTCCATAAATGTGGATGGAGAAATAGATTTCATCTTGTCATCACTTTCTTAGCTATTGCCAAAGCAATTAGAATAGCCATATAACTTTTAATATCCAGACTCCAGAATCTTTATACATAGGTTGGCTTATGGAGTCTAGATAGAGACCCACTGTGTCCTCTAATGGAGCATAGACTGGAGGTCAGAGAACATCTAGTTCCCGATGGTGAAACAGAATCTTATGGCCACGCTCTGCCACCTTCATACTGAGTAGTAACCTCTTCCATTATTAGTCCCATTGCTGAAATTCAAAGGAAAAATGGGTTTGTCGTGCTGTAAAATTGAAAATAAAGGAATTGGCTGACTGTGAAACAATGATTCTCTTTATTAGGATGAGAATATGCTCTCACTGATTTAGTTAAACAGAGTTATAGGAACCCATTAAACATCTCCATGGGTAATAGGTAAATACTGCCCCACCATAATTTGTATCTTAACTGACTTGAGGGAAGGTGCTGAGAAATCCAAAGAAAAAGTAAATTTGGAAATTTTGTCACCAAAAGAATTAATGCAAAAGAGGAGGAATTTCATTATTTTTAGGGAAACTGTACATTTTAGCATGATCATGCTTCTGCTTGTGATAGTGTAATTTCTTTAAACAACCTGTGCTAAGTTTTTTTTCATACTAAGGGAAATGATTTTGAATTTAAATCAGAGGACCTTATAATGAAGATGGAAAAATACTGGCTCAGAAACTGGAATGTGCTATGGTTTCTGTATGATAAATAATCACTGAGGTGGCTGCAGGATAATTGGTATGGAGATGGGGCAGATGAGTTTTGCCTTAAAATGCTTCAGTAAAAAAGACTGACAATTCATAAAATGTGTACATTGCATCTAGACACTGCAATGTACAGGCTTGTTCCTTCCAAGGAGGAAAAGATCCTTATCATCTGACGGGGACATGACTAGATTTGTAGGAAAATTATTATAGAACGTTGTTCCCCTATATCGAATACCTCATATGTGTTTAAATAGTATTGAATAGAATAGAATTTGTGTGAAATGAAATATACCAGATGCTTAACTCCTCCATTTAACCAAGGGATTGTGCCATCACTGCTGCAGGGAAAAGTGTGGGATTCTGCATGGCCATAGTGACTAGTGAGACCCTGTATAGTATTATGTCTGTGCCTCCAAAATGGTAAATTCTGACGGTGACAAAGGATGGTATTTAAAAAGAGACTTTTCTTGAAAATAAGATGATTTCAACATGGGGGCCTTATCCAAAGTCCATCGAAAATAAATGGTCTGCTGTTGACTTCAGTGGGGTTTGGATTGGGTCTTAGTGTCCATGTTTTAACTAAATGCCTTCTAAGATTGCATGTAAATCAAGAGTATAATTGAAAAAGGCAAATGGCTTGGAACCATTAACTAGTATAATAGCTAAGCTGGGTAACCACGTGTTCTTTAGCCATTATCCTCATTCTCCTTTCCTCACTATCACTTTTTGCACTCACTCGTTACGTTCTGTTTCAAATTATGTCTGTATGGACAGTTTCTAGCATAGTGGGGCCCTGATTTTGATTGGGGCCTTTGAGCACTACAATAGTACAAATAGCAATATGTAATAATAATAATAATAATCAGCTTAATGCATGATGTGCTAACCAGCATTCAAACATTGTTTTTATAAGCTTAATATTAAAATGTGCCTTGTTGATGTTCTTAGAGGGTCTCTGATGGCTTTACAGAGAAATCTGCCACTCTGTCCTCTCAAAAGAAAACAGTAAAAATCTGAAAAGAAAAATGCATTAATCTAAAGATTTTATTTTCAACTCTATGAACCTACATATAATATGTGTCTGGTATATTATGTCATGTCAAGAAGATGCAGTTGAAATGTACATTCATGCTGGTCAGATCATGCCATATAACAACTTTTTATTATCTAACAGGGAAGGACATGGTAAAATTTCAGTTTTTGCTGTCAAAATGGCTTTGGCAACTCTTTGTGGAGGAAAGATCATGGACAAATTAAGATGTAAGTCTTTTGTCTGTCGTTCACCCCTGTATTTGGTAAGATATCAAATTGTGCCAGAATGTCAGGTTGATGGGATTAGAGCATGCTTAAATTTGGTGATGGGGTTTTGCTGAACCAATTTGCATCTTCAGATAAGCACAGTTCACTTTTTGGATGGACTCTCACCAGTTACGGAGCCAGGTCACATATCTCTAATTCCGATGAGCACAGTACAAATTTGATTTCTGATAGGACTGATTGAATTCAAAGATTATCATAAGTACAGTCAAGTGCAGCAAATGTCTAGCATTATAAAGCACCATTGGACAATTTCTTCTTTCATGACATCGCTCTCATTTTCAGTTAGAAAAACAATGCCATATAAACACTGTTCATATTTCCTTTCCAGAAGCACATGTCTATCCCTTCTACTTTACAGGATTTATCTAATTTCCCATACAAATTTCGCTAAGGTTTATTCTAGCTGAAGAAGCACTGAGAGACTGCCTTTTAGAATTCTTGTCCCTTGGGATCAGCTTCATCTATAGTACAGTGTTCAGTTCTCCTTTTTCTCTGGTGTTGTGCATAAGGATGGCTATTGATTCCTTGAGTCCAGCATACAGTGGACTCAAGTGTACAGTGGCAGGATGTAGTGTGACACTGGTTTCCCAGCAGTGAATTGTGGGGTCCTTCACTTGGAATTTCTCCAGGTGCACCCAGTGTGATATCTGCCATCTAGAACAGATGTGGCCATAACAGCCTGAAAAATAACGGTCCCTTACTCTAGCATCCTCCACTAAGTTTTGAATCCCTTTACACTTTTTTGTTTTTTTAGTAAGAAAGTGAAGTCTATCATTAAGGAAAATAAAAAGAGTAAGGCGCAGCTCTAGAATAACAAGTTGTTGCGATATTAACATGACAAATAATTTAAGACAACAAAGTGATAAGAATCAAGTAACGCATTTAAAATTTGTTGAGTTTTCTACATGTCCAAAAAATAAAAACAGCTTCATGAACTCAGTGCCAGAATGGCACCAGAGGAAAAAGTTGAAGTTGATGTTTTGCACTTTGTCAAGTTGGATCCATTCTATCTGACTAAATTAGTCTCTTATATTATGCATCAAACACCAGCTAAAAAGGAACAATACCACAGAGCCTCAAAAGCAGGAATATTTTAATATAAAAATCTGATCGTTTTCTTACATATGCATTTGCCTTTTGCCTCTGGCAAGTTAGGCTAAAATTAAAGGTGCAATAATATTGAAATTTTCCATAAGCTGAATACATTATAAATAAAATCTCATTACTTTAAATTCAGATCACATGTTGTTGAACTAAGAGAAGATCTGCAGTTTAAATGAAGTAAACCTCTCCTTTTCATTCCTTTATATATATACATTTTTTTGTTTGTTTTAATTTCCCCAGATATTTTCTCAATGATTTCAGACTCTGGTGGAGTGATGGTTTATGGAAGGTATGATATGTTTCTACGGGAGGTCCTCAAACTTCCCACTGCAGTTTTCGAAGGTCCTTCATTTGGTTACACAGAGCAATCTGCAAAATCCTGTTTCTCTCAACAGGTAAAGAAAGATGGCATCACTGACGTATGCTGTCAGTCACTTGACTAATCAAGTTTTCTTTTGTTCTTTCTTTTTTTCCTTTACACACACAAGTGCACATGCAGTCATGCTGCTCCTCTCTTCCGCTACAGTTGTGCATACCTGACCTTGTAACTCCATCATGGTGAATTCCAATTCTTAAACCTAGTATCTAAGTGTTTGTGTATGATGAGGCAACAGATACACTTGAAATGCTCCAGTGAAAAAAAACTGTTTCTCACCTCTTCTTTGTTGGAAAAGGAAGCCTACAGGCAACTGAACATCTGATTTCCCTTGCAGAAATTCTCAGTAGGTACAAGAAAGCACTGAAATAACAAAGAAAAGAATATGGCATTTGTCACAGCACATCAGACTCTGTATGCATTGAGTTTGATATCTTGGCAGTGGCCAATACCTAATACTTCAGAGTGGGGTTAGGGAAAGATCAAAAATACCCTAAACTACATCTAGCTGATTGTGCATTGCTCTGCTGTGATGGAAGAAGAGAATTCCTTCCTGGGAACTGCATTGATTTACACCCTTATAAAAATATTTGATTTTTATGGGTGGTAAGATAAATATAAACTCAGTAGTGCAATAGTGAGGGAAGATGTTGAAGCTGAGAAGACAAAGCAGTATTTTTCATCTCTTCTTCATTGCCAAAATATAGCTCTGGGGCTCCAACCAGAATTTACACTTCCTCTTTCCCTGACAGGCAGGATAAACATGATACGATATATTTATCTTCCCTATCAAAAAACTGTTATCACAAAAGCAGAGATTTTTAAAAATTATATATAAAGTTGGGTACCGAAAAATATGTCCCTAACTCTGATGTGCTGTTGCTTGGACAAATGTTGTTCCACAACCTATTGACATGGGGATGTCTACTGACTACTAGAGTATCTCCTTCTGGCCATATCTGGGAAGTAGCTCTGCCAGTCAGATGCCCTCTTCTTGCAGTCCTCAGCCTGTCATCTCACTCTGTAGCCCCTCTCCTGCACTCAGGAACTGCAGTGCCTCACCTTTGTGGTTTAGTCCTCCTGCCAAGTCACAATAGCTCCCTCCTCCATGGCTCTGATGCCACTTCCCAGTGGCTGGCAGGGGAACCTAGGCCCATCCTCTATACTGGGTACCAATCCAGGGTAACAAATAGTCAAGGTCTGCACAGTCCTCCCTGTTATGCTGTTTCCATGGGCTTCTTCCTACCTAGCTCTTGCAGGCTTGCTTTCTCCCATAACTCCTCTAAGGTTGACCCTTCTTCTAGGGCCACCTGGACCTGTCTGGGATACACAACCCATCACCCTCTAATCTCGCAGTATATTTAGTAACAAGTTTCCAAGCAATTGATAAAAACTGCAGGATGAAAAATGACTTTTAAAGGTATGGAAATTACTGTCAGTGTCCTTTTAAGGGACATTGCTGCTTCAATCCATAAAATCAGTGACCACCAAAGGAGTGCAGCCATAAACCTGTCGATGAAGCAGAAATTACTTTATTTGGTACAAATCAAGTTTTAATTTATAGGTAGGACCTTACCAAATTCACGGCCATGAAAAACGTGTCACAGACCCTAAAATCTAGTCTCCCACCGTGAAATCTGTTTTTTGTGTGTGCTTTTATCCTATACTATTAGTAGGTTATAGATTACCCTTGCAGCTGATTGTCACACTCTGGGATAAGCTTTGGTGGGCAGGAAACAGGAACATCTAGCTTTTCTGTTTCACTGGCTGCACTGCTCTGTGATACACCAGTAGTTGACAATAGATCTAGTTTTTTTATAGATGCTGTCTTTCAGATAATCTACTGGAGGGACAGTAACCAATTTATTAAATATTACTGTGTTAGGATTTAGTATTTGTACCCAGACACTGAACAAAATTGTTTTGAATAACATGTACCTTAGTTAGGATTCAGTGTCACTGGCACAAATTATGACAGTTACTAACAGGGAATTTGTTTACCCAATTTATAGTTACTATGTAACTTAATTTTTTTACCAATTTGTTTTTTCCTTGCCCTGTTGTTGTTGTTTCCTGCCATTTATTTGCTGATTTTTACCTGTGTGTTGGTTAAACACTTTAGCAATATTATGCACATTGTAAATGTTGTACAGCAACAATACAGCAATAATACAGTTGCTTTTACACAGTAGCCACATTTATCCATATTTTGATGTTAAAGGTTTAAAACCACAGGCACATGAACTTACTTTCCTTAATACTACACAGTTTAAATGACAATTAGACCTGGTCCAGCTAGTGGTTTTTAGCTGTTTGCCTACTTAATTGTTTATATATGGTAGCCTGAAGTGTAGTTGACCGGTCTGTTGTTTATAAAGCACTTCATTTTTCTTTTCTTTTTGATGTTCTAGGGTTTGGGTTTTTTTACTGTGTACTGATATCCTCTGGTGTCTTTGGGGTGTGATATTTTCGGGTGTCTTCAGTCTGTAAGATGCAACATTAAACAGCTTAAGTAAACATAATAAAGTTTTTGTTGGTTTGTTTACATTCTCTTGTTTTCAGTAACCAAAATTAAATACAAAGATTAGCTTAGTTTGTTTACAATGTAATGGAGACGAAGTTTGTTTATCACACAAGCTATACTTTTGCAATTGTTGTATAGGCATTTATTTTCACTTCAGGTGCATTACTTATATTTTATACTAAATATAATATTTAACTGTTAAAATAGATGCTCAAAGTTTTTTATGAGAGGTGTATTGCTTTCCCCTGCTGAGCTCTTAGTTTTAGCAAAAGAGTTAGTAACAGAATTTTTAGCCAAACCTTTTAGAGTTAATTTGCTTGTGATACCAGTTACATTTTTGTTAACTATTTAGAAGCACAAACTTTAACAACTATTACTTCCTTTTAACACAACTTAAAAGAAAAGTATATAAAATGAAACCCAAATAAATGTTAAATGCAGGTTTGTGCAAACACATTGAGAATATTACACTTTCATGACACTTTGTTGAGCTTGGGAGCCAAAGGTGAAATTGTTTGCTGAGCTTTTACATTTTATAACATAACCAGACATAGCATAAATTGTTATATTTTTAGCATTCTTGCTATAACATTTTTATAACTTTATATTTAATGCTTGATAAAGGCATAGAGAAGTTTATAAAACCCAAATATAAAATTGACATTTTGTTAATATTATGTTTGTGTTATTGTTGATGTTCCCCTTACATTTTTTCCTTTGAACTAAAAAATCCTATGATTAGTAAAAGAACATCTTTGTGCTTGCAATTGCATTATTTGTTGTGGCAGAAATAGATGTACATATATTTATAACGAAGATCTTTTTGAAATTTGCAAAAAATCAGTGGTAATATCATGACAGTAACACCAACCATAATATTAAAATAGTGTGGTACTGCATATATTGAAAAAGTACAAAATTGACTTTTGTTGCAAAAAAATAATAATAATAAAGTACTTTCATGACCCATGCAACATACAACACAGGACAGACTTAAAATTAAAAACAACTGGGGCCAGAATTCTATTTGTAATTATAAAAGATAAGACATTAAGAGCTTTATTACTAACACAATATGTTAAAGAAAACATACAGGTAAATAAAGGGTTTAAATATTTAAATAAGCAAGTTATTACCTTTTCATTTAAAACTTAATAAAAATGGATAAACATTTATATTATTTGCCAAATTTATTGTATTACTTTAGTAACTTAAGGCATTTTACATTATTTTATATTAACTTTATTTTAAAACCCTGCTGTATGGAAATAAAGAAAACCCATGTTTCAAATATTAGTCAGTGGTTAGGATTAGAAGCAGAGTCTGCTTTTCTGTTGCTCGGCAATCGTGTCTTCAAGAAAGTTAGGAGTATTTTCAGTTGTTGCATTCCTGAAGGGTTAAAATAATTAATTTATTGGATTTATTTAAAGGAAAGTTTTTACCCTATTTTTTTGTTTGTTTGTTGTTGTGTTCTGTTTTTAATTCCTTTATCTTTTGGCAGTTTCTGTAAAAACTTTAACTTTTAAAACAAAGAGAGAATGCAGAAATGAGGAGAGGCAGGGGAGGGGGGTGAAAAGCAACCTCAGAAGGGAGGAACTCTTGAACTAAGAGAGATTAACTCTATATAAATGAACAGTACTGTAACTAGTTACAAAAATTTATATATAAAGACCTCATTTGTAATGTCACTACTCCAAATTTCTGTTTTACTTCTTATAGCACTGTGAAACATACTGTAATAATGCCTATCACAGTATTTCAAAACACTCAACCTACTACTAAGTATAATACAGGTGATAATTGTACTGCTCTAATAGGAGTATGTTGCTATTTGTGGTATCAAAGTAAAAGGGCCAGACTACAACACCAGATTGGAAAAAGATTGTTATGTTTGAATATAAGGCACTATCATATGTACACATACATACTATACATATATATCCTATATATACTACTAATACAAATACCATATCCATATTATCCCTATATGCTAATTATTTGGGAGTGTCCCCAAAGCTCAATCCTAACACTGTAGTCCTCATTCATAGTTCCGCGTGTACCATTCCCAGGCCTACCATAAAGGAACTAAAAACCATTGGCAAATAAAATCTATCCAGAAGTTATATGAGGGGATGTGCAGACCAAGAGACAGATGGGACATAAATCTCTGGTAATGTAAGGTAGCCATGTAATAGTGTTTAGCCCACTGAGTCATATTCAGTCCATGCATTATGTTTTTTCGGAACAATGGGTAAACATCCTCCCTGTATAAAAACAAAAAGTAGGCAACTGTAGTAGAAAGAGAGAGGCTGAAGCATGGGCCTGGTGCAAAGTCTGAGACCTGAACCAAAGTCAGCAAAAGTTATGCTATAAGCAACAGTCAAGCCCTGTTAAAAGAAGATGCTTGCCAGCAAGTCAGTGTCCGATACACAAACTCGGCACCACTATTGCTAGCATTGCTAAAACACACTGAACACATTCCAGCCAGCCAGCACAAGAACACCCCAACCTAGCACACAATAAAATGGTTTGACAAAAGGGATGAGTGATGATATTTTGTCTAAAACATAAGAAGTAAAATACAAAGCCAAGTAGTGAATAGGAATGTTTTGTCTGACTCAGGAGGGAAGTACAAGAGGTGGTAACAAACATGTCATGAAACGTGTAAGGTGACATGTAAGTTTTTTATCCCAGATTGTTTGTCTCAATCTATAAAAGTTGGGATCTCTCACTTTAACACTTCATCTGGCCTACGGGCAGTGGAAATTCCCGCCACTGACTGAGCTGGTTCATTGTCACGGGCCTGCAGATGTTGGTGTAGCTGTAGCCATTGAGTTGGGATATTAGCACCATGTTTCGTCAGCAGTAAATCTGTCTGGGTGCCTTTGCTACTAAACCAAGTCTTGTGGTCTTGTTGGGCAGTTCAATTGATATGGCATGCAGAAAGAACACACACACACACAGACGAACATCTGATAGCACTATACAGTTTTCATGGGGGAGACCAGCATTTCTCCAGTTGGGGATTCTGACCCAAAAGAGAGTTGCAGGGAGGTCACAAGATTATTTTAAGGGGGCCACCCTTACTTTTGCTCTACCTTCAGAGCTGGGTGCCAGAGAGTGGCAGCTGCTGACCAAGGACCCAGCTGTGCAGGCAGCAGTGCAGAAGTAAGGGTGACAATACCATACCATGCACTTACTTTTGCACTGCCTCTGCCTTCAGAGCTGGGCTCCCAGAACAGCAGCTGTCGTTTTCCAGCTGCCCGGCTCTGAAGTAAGGTAGCAGACTTCAAACCCTCCCCCCCCCTACAATAACTTTGAGACCCGCCCCCACAAATCCTTTTTAGGTCAGAACCCCCACAATTACAACACTGTGAAATTTCAGATTTTAAATAGCTGAAGTAATGAAATTCATGATTTTTAAAATCCTATGACCATGAAATTGACTAAAATGGACTGTGAATTTGTTAGGGCCCTATTTAGAGCTTCCAAAACGAATTCCATTGTGGAAGAGCTGTGCTTGCCTCTGCATCTGTTTGCTTGATCAGAGCACCACTGTGTGTGCAGCCAATTTAGTCCCTCTCCAGGAGCAGATTGATTATGATACGGGAAATTGGATGATCTTTCATTCACTAGATTTCTTTCTACTCTTCTCCTCTTTTCAGCTCTGCTGCTGATAATAGTGACATTTGTTGATGGCAATGGTCAGCGAAGCCATGGCAGGCATCCACAATAGAGCCCTATAAGGCAAATCATTATTCTGTGATTTATGCTTAACAGCATAAATTTCCTCTTCACTCATTCTCAGATGAGGGGAAGAGCAAGTGTATGGTAAACAGATGTTAACCATCCTATTAACATGCTTATTGATATGGGCTAATTTTTGGTACTGATGCAGCTCCTTGTTTACTATCAGTGACTTTCAGATTAAATTTTAAAGTATTGAACCATTTGCACTTTAAAACAGCAAAACAAATTGGCGGGGATTATTTCTAGGAGACACTGTAATGTCTAGAACGGTCTTGTCTTTCAATGAGAAGAAAAACTGAGTTTCTGGCTATTTCTGTTCATAAAATATACCATGAAACTTTTCACAAATGCTAGTTGGGATAGTTACATGCAGCCTGTATATATTTCCTCTGCAGTTACAACAGAGTACAGTTTCCTTCACTACTTCCACTCCTAAAACTGCTGTGTAGTGACACTGTTCGCTATTGAACAGCTACCATTTCACTAATGGGTAAAAATGCTGGTTTGTACAATCAATTAATGTAGTTTGGGAAGCACTTTGAGATCCAAATGAATGCAATAACCTATACAAACAAATATCACTGTTTTTATCTATAAATATTCCAAACAGGACTCAACATTTATATATGATCAGTTTCTTCATGGGAAGGCATTAGTTCTTAATTTCTGTCAGTAAGACTTACTGTCAGTAAGTCTGTCGCATACTATGAGAAGTATATTCAAAGGTAAAGAATCTGTCTTTGCAGTGGACACATCTCAGAGAGGAATCTGTGTACAGGTCTTTAAAAACATTAGAGTAAGATTTGAGTTTAAAAGTTTCAAAAATGCTTGCGTCCCAATAGATTTAGGTCATTTGGGAGTCTAAGGGCTGGTCTTCACTACGGGGGGGGGGGGGAGAGATCGACTGCAGATATGCAACTTCAGCTATGTGAATCACGTAGCTGAAGTTTGCGTATCTCCAGCCAACTTACCTGCCTTCCTCACGGCGGCGGCAGTCGGTGTCACGCTGCCCTGTCAACTCCAGGTTGCGCCTCTTGGCAAACTGGAGTTCCGGAGTCGACGGGGGCGCCGCGGGCGATTGATTTCTCGCGTCTTCACCAGACACGAGAAATCGATTGCTAACAGATCGATCACTACCCGCCGATCCGGCGGGTAGTGAAGACAAGCCCATAGCCTCACTGAGGAACAATAGGACTTAAACTATTTTAAAAGTGTCTAAGTCACTTTTAAAAATGGAATGTATACACTGTTAAAAATGTTAATTACTTTTATTTGGTTTTTCATTTTTTTAACTTTAGTAAATATTGGAGTGGTGTCCGTAACTCCGTGGATGGTAATGGCTACTTTTTGGACACGTGTGTTATATAGAACCAATGGCATATAGTAATATGAACAGGTTGGGAAACTGATGTATTCAGGAAGGAACTTTGGCATCTAGGGGGACCAGCTTTAGGTCAGAACCCTTAAAGTTAGTGATTACTTAATAAATGGCATCAACTCCTTCCATGAAGAGAGCTGCTGGTTACAGGTGGCAGACATTAGAATCACTATTACCTTCATCTTCTGTTTTTACAACCTTTCACAGTGTCACTTTCTTCTTGGTTTATAGCTTGAGATTTAAGAACTTAATTTCTTCATTCCCAAGTGCTTTTATAAAAATGTAAAAATATGTTCAAGTCACCCTGATTTCTGTGGTTACTGGGTTTTTGTTTGTTTGAGCAGAAAAAAGTCACGTTAAATGCTTTCTTGGATACTCTGATGTCTGACCCCCCGCCGCAGTGTCTGGTCTGGTTACCACTTCTGCATCGATTGGCAAATGTTGAAAATGGTAAGTGGTGACTGCTCACCAAGTTTAGTTAAAGAATAGCAGTTGCAATGAGGACATCTAGGCTATATATGATGAGCTTCTCAGTTTATGGATGACATTATAAGAGCTACTATATTGAGGTTATTGATTCCAGGTGCCATCTTACAGCTGCTAATAAAATAGGATGGCTTACTTTCAGTCATTCCACTTGTAGCCTTGTTTAACTTTTTGCTGTGCTCTGGTGTTTGTCCTAAATTTCTCCTTGCTTTCTATGCCCTGGATAGCCAGAGTTCTACAGTAGGTGGCCCACTCTTGCCACACACACACACATATGGTAAAATCAAAGACCGCAACATTTATTAGCTATGACATAACTGCACTAAAGGAGGAAAAGCAAGGCAGCTCCTTCCCACACAATCTCCCTGGCAGGCTAAGTCCAGTGCAGGTTGTAAACTAATGGCCACAATGTCCAAGTAGTCCTTAAGAGGAGGCTACTCCTAAACACTTCCCTGCCAAATAATCTATCCAGGAGACAGGAGCAAGAAATCTCAGATCCAACCGTATCTCCTTTTTTATGTGAAGGATGCGGATTTAATTGAGGGGTACTCTGAGCCAGACACTGAGACACTCTCCTTGCTCTGAAATGCATAGATGCCAAGATTTTAAGGTCAGTGTGGACCATTTTGATCATCTCATCTGACCTATATAACACAGACCATAAAATGCCACCCAGTAATTTCTGTATCAAACACACAACTTCTGTTTGGGCATCTTGGGAGAGCTAGGCAGGTAACCACTCTGCTCACAAATATATGCATCCATTGGTCTAACCCAGGGGTGGGCAAACTAGGGCCTGCGGACCACATCCAGCCCGCAGACTCGTCCTGCCCAGCCCCCTGAGCTCCTGACAGGGGAGGCTGCCACCGGCCCCGCCGTCGCCTTCACCCCACTCCCAGAAACTCAGCCTGCTGTGCAGGCAGCACTCTAGGGGGCGGGGCAGCATGTCTGACTCCACGTGGCTGCCAGACACACTGCTAAGTGGCATGTTAAGGGGGCTGGAGCTGGGGGGTTGCATAATGGGCAGTGAGTCCAGGGGGGAGCAGACAGGGTTGGATGTGGTGTGAGAGTGCTGGGTATCTGTCAGGGGAATGGGGAAGACGGGTCAGGGCGGGGGGTCAGGATAGAGTGGTCTCTGGAGGGGATGGTCAGGGAACAAGGAGCAGGGGGGTTGGATGAGGATGGGGTCCTGGGGAGGTGGTTGGGCGTAGGGGGGATCTCTGGAGGAGATGGTCAGGGGACGAGGAGCAGTGGGAGTAGGATGGGTCCGGGATTCTGAGGGGGGCACTCAGAGGGCGGGAAGTGGGTGAGGGTTGGATAGGGGCAGGCTATTTGGGAAGGCACAGCCTTCCCTGCACAGCCTTCCCTACCCAGCCTTCCATGCAATTTTGCAACTCCGATGTGGCCCTTGAGCCAAAAAGTTTACCCACCGCTGGTCTAACCCCATAGATATAGATTCCATATCAGAATGCAGACACTGCCACAGCACTGAAACTGCAGTCGCAACTACAGAAGGACCCTACTACTGTGGGTATATGCCATCCTCTCTCTAAGCCCTATATATTTTCCCAAGTAGTTCTGTCAGATCCCCAAACAGTTCTATTACACAGAGCCATCTGCTTCTACTGTGTACAGTGACCTGTATTTTGACCTTAACAGGAAAAGGAGACATAATAATAAGTACACTTTCAGTGTCTTAGCAGATGTGATAGAGGAGGGTCAGGGAGCAGTGGTAAAGTGCCTGAAGGGAAATATGTAAGCTCAAGGCTAATTAAGGTGTGGCTCCCTGTAGACTAGAGAAGGTGGCTGCAGGTTAATTGGAGCACCTGCAGTCAATTAAGACCCTGTTAAGAACCCAGTAAAAGCCTCTGCTTCGGGCAGATAGGGGAGGATGAGGAAGGAGAGAGGATTGGAGCTGGGAGGTGTGCTACAAGACTTGGGAAAAATCAGAAAACCAAAGGAATGGGGAGCCTTCCCCAGTAAGGGTGGGGAGACTCCTTTCCCCAGCATCTAGAGGACTGAAGGTACCTCACCCAATGGGGAAGAGGGTCAGAACCTGCAGGGGCTGAGAAGGGCTGATGCTCAGAGTGAGGAGCAAATCCAGACCCCTCTCCCGCTTTCCTCCTTTACTACCTTCCTGGGTCACTAATGTGACCATCAGCACCCCAAGAGCAGAGGCAAGGGGTGGCATCTTAGCTCCCTGCTAAGAAAAGTGCAGGACTCACCATATTAACGTCCGCTATCTTGCCACACAGAGTACACCTGCTCCTAACATGGTATTTCCTCCACATGGTTCTTAAGAGGAGTTTGGCATCTAATCCTTTGCAAATGTCATTGACAATATATCCTTTCATGTTGTAGATCTAGAAGGAATGGAAGATTTAAAACCCCAGGAAACATGTTAAGCCTTTATAGTTAAATATTCCATTAACAATATGAATAAAACTGCCAAAAACAAACAATTTTGCTTCCCCATATTTCCCTTGGTAGGTGTGGAGGGGGAATCTTCTCTCTCTTTTTGAAACTCTCTGTCTAATGACATAGCTGCTAAATCAAGGAGCAGACATGTTTGAAAATAAACATAAGAGCCTCCCTTGCTTAGTCAGGAGGGATGAGGGTTGTTGTGCAGAGAATGTTCTGTTATTACTAGCAGAGGTCATTGCCAGCTCATTTCCTCTCATGTGCTCCCTCCCAGCTGTCCACAGAGCATAACTGGAGCTTCAAAGGGGGATGCATGTATGTATTCAGTGGCAGGTAAATCCAGTATACATGCTGCAGTGTGCAGAGACAAGCAGAGGCAATGGAAGTGCCAAGTAGATGGGGGGGAGACATAGCTCATAGCTGCATGAATAGTGAAAATGCCATAGATCAGTCTAATATTCTAGGGCAGTGCTTCCAGGTGACACAAATCCACTTATACTTTTGGTTGGACAAAATGGAGCCCATTCTTAGGGCCAGATTTTCAAATGTGGTTACCAAACATTGAGTGCTTCAATCCATATCTATATATCTAAATGTGGTTAGCTAACTACATCAGCCGTAGGTGATTAAAATAAGTACAGTAAACCCTCGATTTTACGGACCCCGATTTAACGGACTTCGGATGCAACGGACAAAATTTCCGATGCATCCGAAATCCGTTTTGGGGGCTGCCGGCTCCTGCCCCAGGGAGCTGGCTGGGTTGACAGCTCCCGCCCGGCTCCCCGCACCGGGGACCCCTGCGGGAGCTGTCAAACCCCCCCCCCCCACCGGCTCCCCGCAACGGGGAGCCAGGCGGGGGGGGGGGGGGCGTTTGAGAGCCCCCGCTCGGCTCCCCGCAGCGGGAAGCCGGGCTTCCCGCTGGGGGGAGCCGGGCGGGAGCTGTCAACCCCCCCGCCCGGCTCCCCGGAACGGGGAGCCGGGCGGGGGGGGGGGGTTTGAGAGCCTCCGCTCGGCTCCCCGCAGCGGGAAGCGGGGCGGGGGGGTTTGACAGCTCCCGCTCGGCTCCTCCCAGCTGGAAGCCGGGCGGGAGCTGTCAACCCCCCCGCCCGGCTCCCCGCAACGGGGAGCCGGGCGGGGGGGGGCGTTTGAGAGCCCCCGCTCGGCTCCCCGCAGCGGGAGGCCGGGGGGGGGGGTTGAGAGCTCCCGCCCGGCTCCCCGCTGGGGGGAGCCGAGCGGGAGCTGTCAAACCCCCCCGCCCGGCTCCCCGCAACGGGAAGCTGGGCGGGGGGTTTGAAAGCTCCCGCCGGGCTTCCCGCTGGGGGGAGCCGGGCGGGAGCTGTCAACCCCCCCGCCCGGCTCCCCGGAACGGGGAGCCGGGCGGGGGGGGGGGGGGTTGAGAGCCTCCGCTCGGCTCCCCGCAGCGGGAAGCCGGGCGGGGGGTTTGACAGATCCCGCTCGGCTCCCCCCAGCTGGAAGCCAGGCGGGAGCTGTCAACCCCCCGCCCGGCTCCCCGCAGCGGGGAGCCGGGCGGGGGGAGGGGGTGGGGTGGGCTGACTAATTAAATAACGGACTAATTCGGGCGGGGGGGTGTCCGTTGTCACCCGAAAGTCCGTTATTTAATTATTTAAAAAAATTATTAAATAACGGACTTTCGGTTTTAACGGACACCCCCCCGCCCGAATTAGTCCGTTATATCGAGGTTTCACTGTAACTAGATGCCTTTACATAGATCTAGGCACCCAACTTTAGGCACCCATGTTTGAAAATCTGACCCTTAGGCTCACCAGCCTAACTGCTAATAATACTAAAGACCTTCACCTTTCCAGAATAGCAGCCTATTCATTTCATTCTAATTTACTGCTCATTTCCTCTGTAACAAACTCAGTTTGCTTTGTAGTTTAAACACATTTCTGAGGCTGTAGGAAGGAACAGTGCATGTTGCCTCAGAAGTGATAAAGCATTTGGAGTTGGGAATGAGGCAAGTGCAGTTTGTATCCTGGAAGAGACCCAGTAAAGACTTGTGAAGTTTTCACATATATATTTTTCTAAGCCTAAAACCATGAATGGCATTTGATGCAAACAAAGGAAGGATTCAGTCACCATTTGGGGCTTCATTCTTAATCTTGTTCTTATTGTTTCTTTTGTTTGTTTGTTTTTTAATTTCTCTCCCCCGCAGTCTTCCACCCTGTTGAGTGTTCCTACTGCCACAGTGAGAGCATGATGGGATTTCGCTATCGGTGCCAGCAGTGTCACAATTACCAGCTCTGTCAGGACTGCTTCTGGAGGGGACATGCCAGTGGTTCCCATAGCAACCAGCACCAAATGAAAGAATACACCTCGTGGGTAAGGGAAGGTTCCTGCGTTGCTGCAGACTGTTTGAACTCCAGCAGTCAGAGAGAGAATCCCAAGGATGGAGTAGGAACTGGCCAATTCGGTCATTTTATATCGCAAAATATAAAACTTTGGTGGCCAATTTAGATAAGTATGGAGCATCCACAATTGTGGACCCTGTTCACCATTAAGCTCTGAGACAAGAATTTCTTTTCTGAGAGTGGATGTGAGCAGTCTGACAGTTTAATACTGTTGCTGGATGTCAGAACAGCTGCAAGAGGGTCTTGGAATATAATGCTATTTTCACAGTAAGTTTTCTGTTTTTGAAGGACCCATAGTAAACTATTTGTTAGCCTTTCTTTCACTTTCTCTGATTCATATGTTAATGATTACATGTAAATGAAATTATGGGGACTATTGAAGTATCATTCAGCTGTCCATGAAATCTTTTTTTTAGGAAGTAATTTAAGTGTGTGTGTTCAATATATATGTATCATGTTCCCATTATAATAGCATTTGAGTACGTTAACATAATTGCGTCCATATTAAATCCTACAGCCTATATTAACTAACAAAAATAACCACCCACCTTTTACATCATAAAAATAATAATCTACCACTTATACCCAGCTGGCACAAATGCTTCATCAAATAGTTAAGCCTAACAATTTCTCCCTGAAATCAGGGCTATAGCAGAGCCAAAGGTGAAGCAAATTTCCAGCAGAGGTCCCACCACTGAGAACATGCCATCTTCAGATTTCAAACCAGGGACTGTCCGCAGAGGCACTTTAGATGATCTCAAAGGTCACAGTGGTATGTTGTTGTTATTAGGGTGACCAGATATCCCGATTTTATAGGGACAGTCCCGATTTTTGGATTTGTTTCATTTGGTTAATAGGCTCCTATTAACCCCCAACCCCCATCCCAATATTTCACATTTACTGTCTGGTTACCCTAATTATTGTACTCTTTTAGGCAGGAAGGATGTAGTGTGTGTGTGGACACGAGTTTGTGTGTGGACACGAGTTTGAAGCCAGGGCCAGCTCCATATACCAGCTGAGGAAGTACGTGCCTGGGGCAGCACATTGTAAGGGGCGGCACAATTTGGCCACTCCTCCCCCCCCTTTTTTTTTCTTTGGCAGTTCGGGCGGCTTTTGGGGGGGGAGGGCAGCAAAAAGTAGAGTCTGCTTCTGTGACAGTAGCTATCTGCCCGATGACAATGTTGCACAGAACAAGCGAGGGTTAACAGTAAAAGAAATGCACTGTATGATGATCAGTATGCTAGGCATGTGGCTTTCCTATGCCTCACATTAGATCTAGGTGCACAAATGTTCTCTGGACTCTCACTTTGTGGACAAGGATGACTTGAGTTTAGGCTCTGCATCAGAGAGTACGTGCCACCTGGCTCTTTTTCTCATCCCTTCACAGTGTATTTGTGGAATGATATATCTATCTTGCTGTAGGAAGTGTGCTGCAATAGTAAGGAAGGAATCTGGTGATTTCATCTGAAAGCTGTTTCAAAACCTTGACAGACACAATAAAAAGCAACATATGAATATGTCTAGTCGCCCTTGCTACCCAAATGTTTTTTACTTTCAGAGTGGAATATTTCATTTCAGATCTGAAATTGCCTTATTACTGTGCACATGGGTGTTATTTCTTTCAAAGCAGATTTGATAACTGTCTTCTTAACACTTCCTGTGTATGAATGTTCTATATCTTAAGCCTAATCTTAAAAGTTAGGTACATGCAGGTCCTGGGGTGTGCCCTAACTCATGCAAATATCTCAGGTGCAGGTGTAAATTGGGGGTGTCCAATATAACTCGATTATGGTGAATTCAAGTGAAACTCCATTTATAATAGAGTAGAGTGAGAGTCCTAAATTGTTCAAATTCATTGTCGTGTAAAATTGGGGATTCCAGTAATAAAAATAATTAATATCCTGGTCACAAGCTATATAGCTTTCTTGTGAGGATCTCAAAGCATTTTAAAAACGCTAGCAAATTAGGCTTGATATACCTTTTTGACAGGAAAGTATTATTGCCCCCATTTTACAAATGGAGAAGCTGAGTCATGGAGAGGTTAACTGGCTTGTCCAAGGTCATGCAGGAAATCGGTTGCAGAACATAGAAGAGAACCCAGAACTCACAGCCCTATGCTACAGCCACATGGCCTCCTTTAGAATGAAGCTGTTGTCTGGGGATAGTGCTTTAAAAGCACTATGAAGACTTGTGGGATCCCAGGATTCAAAGCTTAATGCATGTTGTTTACAAAGTGAGTGCAGAGATGTTCAGTTTTTTGAGAAGCAATGAAAGCATATCAGTCTCTTCTTTTAGCTTTATGTCTCCAAGTCCAGGAAACTCCTTCAGTAATGTGTCTGAAATTTCATTTACCCTTATTGTAGCAGAGGCAGCCCCTTTAGAAGGGGCAGACAAGAGCGAAGCTTTGGTTTAAAACATCTAAAGAATGAAGGAAGCTAGTGAAATACTAGTGAGGAGGAGAGGGAAGGAATATAGTGCACTGGCTTATATGCAGGCCTCTGCCTTTGAAGAAACAGTGTCTCCCTTGGCCTGATCCAGAGTCCACTGAAGACAGTGGAATCTTTCCATTGACCTAAATGGACTTGGGCTCATTGGAGTGGAAGGAGGAAACAGTTAAGAATATATGATTGTAACTAGGAAGGTTCTGTTTTGCACTTCCTGTAGTTTCAATGTAGCAACCGTTTGCACCTTACTTGTCCGCATTACCTTTACCTTCCTTGTTCCTCCCAGAAATCACCTGCTAAGAAGCTAACTAATGCACTTAGCAAGTCTTTAAGCTGTGCTTCCAGCCGTGAACCTTTGCACCCAATGTTCCCTGACCAGCCTGAAAAACCTCTAAACCTGGCTCATATTGTGTAAGTATCTGTGTGCTGTAGAGAAAATAACCATTGTTCCAGTTGACATGTACAGACTGTGGATCTCCGATGGCTCTGGAGGAAATGCATGAATGCTGTTTCATGTCTCATGCAATGATTCAAGTGCTTTGTATAAAATCGCAAGATGGGACTTTCTGTTAGCGTGAATTTACTTTGGTGATCCAGGCTACATTTAAACTGTTGAAAAAACATATGGATGATATTGATACAGATGACACAGGTATGGGACACAGTCATAAGTGGGAGAGAAGAGAGTGAAACTATTTAAATTTTGTGTAGTTTTCATGATTTAGTACATTTAGATTTATTCGTCGTTCAGTTTTTTTGGATTTATTCTCATGTGTCTCCAAACTTCAACATAAGACTATATTGTCTTGAACTAAGGTGCCAGACAAGAGGTGAAATCCTGGCCCTCTTGAAGTCAGTGGAAAAGTTCTCAGTGACTTGATGGAACCAGAATTTCACCCAAAGTCTTAAAACGATGCAGCTGAATTCTCATCTAATCTTGGATTACAGTTCAGTGATTCTTTTTAATGTACTCAATACTGTAGTTTGTCGCTACATTTTCCCTTTCACGCTCCTTTTTTAATTTAAAGTTCATATAAACTAGTCATGCTTTCCTCCCTAGCAGTCAAAGAGCTTAAAGCAGAAAGTAGTCTACATTTGCATACAATGGGGAAATTGCCACTTCAGATGATATTAAAGTGCCTCCATCATCTGCACTAGTAGTAGACCACATATTGTCATCTGGCTGGGTAACACTGGCTTCTCTGGTGACCTGTGCTTTCTTGGTCTCATTTGACCTAAAAGTAACACTGTTTCCCAGGAATTCAAAGCAAAACTAAAGTAACAATTGGAAAAAAGTTCCAAAGTAATTAGGCAGGCTGAAATTATTTAAAATATATTTATTTTAAAATACATCTCATGAAAAGTGCTGCAATCATTCTAAAAAAAATGTCAGTCTTTTAATCACCTCCATCATCCTGCTGACTGAAGCAGTGCAGGCAAAAAACATAAAGGCTGTGGGAACCCTCTCTTATCCTGCTTAGACATTTTAAAAGTAAATCATGCTGATGATATTCTTTGGGTGGTCATAATGGGAGTTTACCAACATAGCACAACTATCCCTCTCTTTTAAAATGTGAGGTATCTCATACAGATGTTTTAATTTTGTGTGATGGTTACAACTGATTATCTCTTAAAATCAATGTACTGCTTTATCATAAGGATGGAATAGTGGCATATTGTACTAAGAAACAGAATTAGATGGATTTGTTCAGATACCATGGTGATCGGCCTGGTATAAAAGGTGAGAGACATGGATGGATAGATAATTTCACATGCAGAAACTGGGCATACTTCAGAGGGATAAAGAGAGATCATGAAAGTGAAATTAAAGCCTCTTCCTCTTGTTATCTAAACTTTTTTATTGTGGGACATTAGTACTGGCTCCAGTAGGAGGATCTACCTGTATTGTGATATGAGAGAAAAGGTAGATAAAGTAGTATCTTTTGTTGGATCAACTTCCAACAACTTGGTCCAATAAAAGATACATTACCTTGCCTGTCTTGTCTCTTATATCATGGGACCAATATGGCTACAACACCACTGTAAACAACTACAATGAAAAACCTTTTAAAATAAATCTGTTTCACAGCATGATTGTAGTACCCTGCAGCAACACTGCAAACTTAAATTCTTAGAGAGCAAATAACATGCTGCAATCTTAGTAAATACTGGATTATTATGAAGAAATTCAACCAAAGATAGGGAAAGGAAAGCTACAGTAATTGAATAGGATCTGTTCCAAAATCTTTCCTGTAAAATTAGGACTTTGTCTTCTTTCTAAATACATAGATCTAATTTAGTGTGAATAGGTATGAGGATGAGAGACCATCTATTTTGTTTTATGGTACAGTTTCTCCTTATTGTTAGATTGAAAGCAATATAACTGTATTGAGTATAATGATACATGAATGAAAAACCTGTAAGTCGTGGAAATAGCATGATCTACAGTGTAATTCACATAAATTAACTGAGGAGAAAGATATGCTACAGTAACTCATTGAGAATATCTTCTAGCTGGCACGATTTTTATTTTTAAATATAATGGTAGATAAAAGGTATCAAGAGAAATAGATCTGGGCAAGAATCCAAGCAAAGGGATTTTTTTCCGCATACATTTAACAGTAGATTTCCTATGATAAAGGAGTCCTCTATTCTCAATAGTTGCTACTTTAAATAAGGACAAAAGCTTTCTGTATTGCTTTGGTTTTTTGTTTTTAAGGTGGTAACCCTCCTTTTCATTGTTCTTTTCTCACCTTGGAGTACACAGAGCCAAAGATCTGTCTAATTTTTCAGTGTTATAGGCCCAACTCCACATTTCTAATTTAAAATGAAATATAAGGCAAAACGCATCAAATATACATGTCTACAGACCATTCACAATGATGCAAGAAATAATTATTAATGTGTGTGATGATAGTCCTAAAGGGGGAATCTCATGATTATGAGAATTAAGCTGATGCAGGAACTTTTTTGTGGTATTTTTGTCTACCAAAAACATAATCACTGACCCCAAAGCCTCAAATATAAAGAGATTACTAGCATGACGGTGAGGTTATCAAGTGCACTCAGCAGTGGTCTGGCTTTGGTCAAACTTAAGTCAATGAGGCCAGCACTGAAAACTTTTGGAAAGCCGGTCGATATTTCTATCATTTAGTGGGTTATACTATGTATTACTCCTGGGGGAATTCTGTGCCAAAAAATTAAAAATTCTGCACACAGTATTTTAAAATTCTGCAATATTACATAATCATGCGTGCCTGTTTCAATTATTTTGGTAATTTATTTCAAAATACCTGTCAGCAAGTATATCTGTAACAATACAGACACACACAAAAATTCCCCCAGGAGTAGAGAGTTAAACCCCTATGGTCCCCAATTCCTGTTTCTCTGTTCCCTTCTCCCCCACCCACAGAGCCCAGCCAGGGGGCCAGAGATACCCACAACCCCTCCCCCCCAGAACCCAGCCACGGGGTTCCCCTAACCCAGATAACAGCACCCTCGACACCCCCCCCCAAGAGCCTGGCCATGCCCTCCCCATCCCAGACACCTGCTCCCCACCCCTCAGAGCCCAGGGATACAGAGGGAGAAACATCCTGATGCTGGGTCTTGGGCTTATGTGGAGTTTCCTGCACATCACTGTCTCTTTCCCTCAGGGCGTGCAGGGACCTGCAGCTGCCGCCAGTCCTCTAACTCCCTCCTCTCACCAGCAGTGTCTTCTGTGTGAGTTGGGCTCTGCCAGGTCCAGCGGCCCCTAGGAGTGACCAGCAGCAGTCCAGCCTATTTCTATGTGGGCAAGGAACTTCCCACAAAATTCTGCATTGTGCAGTGCCACAGAATTCACCCAGGAGTAATGTGTATGTAGGTGATAGGCTTGGCAGAATTTTATTTTTATTTTTTATAATATTAACTGAAAATATTGGTGTTTTATTTTTAAGCATTTTTTCTATTTTTATCAATTTAAATTTTCACGGTTGTCAGAAATTAAAGTGGTTATTACGGTTGTCAGAAATTAAAGTGAGAGAATTATTTAATGAGAATAGATATGAAGAGTCAAAAAGTTAAAGACTTGTAACCATTAAAACACTAATTCTCTACATCACATGTAAAAATAAACAAGGTAAATATCATTAAATCAACTCTAAGAAGTTCTCAAGCAGCATATTTCTTACTTTACCCTTCTGTACATTTCCATTATTATAGATGGAAATATTTTTCGTTGGTTTGTGTGTGTACAATAAAATTGACATTTACCAGCATTTCTAATCTAATCCTTCCAATCCTATATATAAAGCTGTGTGAATATCTGATGTATGTATGTTTGTTTCCTTGCAGTACCAAAAAGTAAACAAAAATTGTTTGGGTGAAATGAAACATTTTGTCCAACCCAAAATAAAATATTTCATTTTTTCTCAGCTTTTTAAAATTATTTTTTAATAAAATTTAAGTAAATTTCAAAATGAAAAGTCATTTCAGATCACAAAATCAAAACATTTCATTCTGAAAATGTTAATGAAATGTTTTGGGTTTTTTCCCATTTTTTTTTTTTTTTTTTTTTTTACGTTTCAACAAATAATGACTTTTTAACATAAGATTGTTCCATGTTTATGGGTCAGCCTCTGTATACCCAAGAGGTTGTAAATTCCATAAACAGCTGCAGAGCTAAAAAAATATGCATCCAAGATTAGAATTTGTCCTTGATTTTCTAAAAGATTCTGCTATACACAGCTCTATCACACCAAATGTCCACTTTGTGTATTTAAACACACATATGGTATTAAAGCTGAATTTGCAAAAAGTGATGACAACTCAGTTGAGTGTGGCAGTAGCTTTAAGGCGCTCATCCTGGCAAAGTCTCAATTGGTTTCTATGCCAGTTTTCTTGATATGAGAACTGAGAAACAAACGATGGCCTGTTTTTATCCATATGCATTTCAAAATGGTCTTCATTAATGGTCTCCTTTTTTTCAATTTCATTTTGGCTGCAAAAGAGATACCTGGTAAGTATTTTATTCTCCTTTAGTACATCTTTTTGAAGTGAAAGGAAAACTTGTAACAAATCTTATTACATCTTCATTGTTGATCACAAGAATGTTTAGCAGAGTCCAGCACCAAGTGTGTAATAATCTTTGAATAGTACAGCGTTTTCATTGTCCAGATAAAAAATGAAATGCAGAACATACATAAATCTCATGTAGCTGATATGAAATGCTAACTAATACCAGTGTTCACTGGCACCACAAATTTCCAGTTTAAAATTCCCAGGCAATTAGTATCTTACCAGTTAAACAAACTGCTAAAAGCTGAGAAAATATTTTTCTTTAATCTGTTTTAGTAATAATAGTAAGTAAACAATATCAGGCAGAAAAGTCATTTTTTTACATTTGACAGTTTCTCTTTAAAGTGATTACAGTAAATTATTTTATAGTCCGGGGGGGGGGGGGGAGGGGCAAGGGTTTAAAGACTGAGGTTCACCATTTTTTGTACTAATTATATTTTATGTGGCATTTCAGTGGGCTTGGTAAAAATGCTGCACAATAAATTATATTGCCAGAATAAGAAAAAGAAGCAAGCAAATTGCTCAAAACGTGCCTCTGAACATATAAAAACCTAATGTTCATCTATGTTTCAATCCTGTTATGGCTTTTTATCCCGTTGTTTGTTTTTTTAAATAACCCTTTAGTCTGGAGTGATTCGATATTTATAGCAGAAGCTATTTGCTGTCAGTTTACCTTGAGCAAGAATATCATTAATCTCTATGTGTAAATACTGTTGCTGGTGGTTTGTCAAATACAAATAAAATATGCTTAGATATTTTGCCTTCTTTTAGGCCTCCCAGACCTGTAACCAGCATGAATGATACACTATTCTCCCACTCTGTTCCCTCAGGAAATACTTTCACAAACAGAAGGTGAGTGCTCATCCTTTCTTACTTTAAACAACGCACGTGAATGGAAAATAAATCCGTGATTGTTAGGTTCTTTGCATTTTACTCAATGAAAATGTTAGTAGAACACTATCTCAGAAATATTCCAACCTTTTGTGGATTGGGTTTGTTATTCAGATGGGAAGACCCCATTTTAAATGTGTGCTTACATGATACACATTTGGGTGCCTAATTTTCATTGTAAGTGCTCAAATGTAGAATTGGGCACCCTGATTTTAGATGCTGATGTTTGAAAATTGGGCTTCAGATCCTAAGTCATTTGGCCGTGTTGAGCAAGGAGTAGAAGCTTAAATGTGAGAGTGTACATTGTAATGTACTAACTTGTTCTCTTTGGGGATATGAGTTAAAATTTCAGCCATGTTACTAATGGAAATGAATTTGGTATTCTAAGTTAGATCACAGAAACTCTTTGGAGGGTAAGTAAAAGAAAAAGAATTCCTTGCATTTTTACTACATTGCATAATTAATCTAGCTAGCATTTCAAATTTGCGTGGAGCTTATAAAAGTTGGTCAGGGTGGTTTTTATGTAATATATAGAGTGTATATTTAGGATCCATGGATATGTTTCTTATACTCAGTGTTCACTAGAGATGTAATTGAGTCAAGACCTCCTGGAACAAGCACCCCTATATTTGGGGAAAGTTCAGATCCGGAGCTGAACTTGATTCATAAGTTCATTTATAGTATTCACTGCAAAGCCTTGTAACACAGAATACTAAATGGAATAAAACTACAGCTACATATTGACTCAATCCCCCTATAGCCCAGAAATGCGGTTTAACCATGGGTACTATTCTCATAAGGCAGTGGCCTCAAGGCTTCTGATTGGCCCATTCTTCCAGCCAGTAGAGGGCAGGACGATGTTAAGTCACTGTTTGGAAAGATGTTGAGACATTCCTTCACTGTGTATGTAACCCTCACACCGTTATATGCCCAAGCAGTCAATATATGCTTCCAGCATTTGCTGCCAATTACGTAATCCACATTTTAAAAAATGATAAGTAAATGGTCATAGTCAGGATACTGGAAGGAGAAGCAATCCTTGGAGAAGGTAAGCATCGTGTAACCTTTGGCTGCATCTGATTGAATTGACCTTGCTTTAGGTTTCAGTGCTCAGAGACCTAAAATTACCAACTATAACCTTGGTAACATGGGTATTCTTTCAGGACTGAAAACAAAACCATAGTACACTACACTACCATATAGTCTCAAGAATAAAGATGTTTTGCTCCCCTAATAATTAACTTTTTGTTACCTATAAACTACCATTGTTACTAAAGTGTATGCAGCCACCAAGAAATCACAATGCTCAATCAGCAACACAGTGTGCATACTGTTGTAAGACAGGCGCCCAGTAGATGATTTTTAGTTACGATACTTACAGTGCTATTTATTGCGATACATGTTTCATTTTACACAGAAAGAATTACTGATACTTTTTTGCTTTAGTTTCTTTGTTAATTTGAGTTATTGTCTTTAATTATCAGGATAAAATAAAGGTACATTTCTGGCACTTTAGAATTCCTTTTCTCCTGGAGTGTCCTTTACACATGAAATCAGGACTTATCAGTGGGAAATGCCCTGCAGGACATGAGGAATTTTAAAAGCCAGAGCTCTAGATAGACAGACCTTCTGGCAGGTGGGTAATATGGCATCTTTCCATTATGAAATGTTCTTGTGGTGCCACAGACATTCCTGATTATTTTAGAATTAACAATGCCCTGAAATGTAAAATAATATAATATATTAAGCCTCTTGTAACTTTTTTCATTGCTACTTGTTCTAATTATTTTTGTTTTCAGCCCTAATTCACTTGAATCATATATTTTTTTAATTTTGTTTAAAAAACAGTATTCTATCTAAAATACTTGTGAATTGAACACACTGACTCCACTGTCAGCATGCTACTTTGTGTATTTGCGTAGGATATTAACAAGGTTTCATTGTTTGAATTATTCAGGTTACTTGAGGGTATAAATATAGCCAGTCCTGTAGCTGATGAGCATTCTCTTATAAAGCTGTATGTAAATCAGCTTCACAACAATTCACGGTCAGTATGAGAACACTAAACCACTAATCACTGTAGTTCAGTAGTTGATGCACTAAATCATTGGTAACTCTGCTAAATTGCTAAAGATATTCTTAAAGGAGAATCCTGTAGGGATAGTGGACTTGTGTGGTTTTAATTAGATTTTGATTAAACTTCACACTGGCCTTGGACTTTGCAAAGCTTTCTTGCTTTTGCAGAGCACAAATCTTTCAAATGTTTTAATAACTCAAAATAGGAATATGTGCTAGACATGTTTTTTGTTCAAATGGACCTGTACACCTTTAAATTTCCATCCTCAGTATGTCCCACTTTTTCCACACTCAGCAGGAACCTGAAAGAGAAACACATAACAGATTGAAAACCATCCCAAGTTTCACAGTGAGCCTGTTCTTCCCCTTCCAGGGTTTTTGGTATTGGTGACCACTTTGGATCAATCCCCTTTCTCCTCCTCTTCCCCCTCATTGCACCAATCAGGAATACTTTGCGTTCCTTGTCAAATTGGTCCAGAAAGGGCATGATCCAAATCCTAATGAAGTCAATGGGAGTCTTTCCACTAAAGTCACTGAGCTTTGGATCAGGTCCAGGTGTTTGATCACCCCACCCACCCTTCCTCACCATTCCCTCACATTTTAACAATCTGAATGAGGCTTTATTTCAAGACCAGTCTCCCAAGTTGTTTTCTGTGGAGTATAGTCACCTCTCTTATTTTCTGAATCATTCTTGAGCATCAGCTATTCTTCAGGGAGAAAGCATTGGTGCTGAGATGCTGCTTTTCTGAATACCATGTTCCCTGGTCCACATTAGAGGAGTAATAATATCTTCACTCATTCTCTTAAGTTTTATTAGTGCCCTGGTAAAATCAGTCCTCATTAGGGGGAGGTTTTTCCTATCATGAATCATAAAAACATGAATCATAAAAATTTTGTTTTCAAATCTGCTAGCTTAATACTAAATAGTGATTCATATTGCAATCAAAATTGTACAAACTCACCATTGAATCAGTCTAGTTGATCATAATAACCCTAAAAGCTATCCTGGCTGTGTTTTCCACAGGGTACAATTTGCGGTCACTTAATGCGTTTTGTGTTCTGGTTAAGAGTTTGGTAACTTTGAAGAAAGATTTTCACACAATTAGATTATTTTTACAAAAGGCAATTTTCATTTTCAGTCATTTTCAGTATTCCCTTTGCAGTTGTTTCAGATATTTGTATTAGCGTGCAAGCATTCTCCTTCACAACCAGCATCTCAGTTTGCTCCATCCACCAGTGCATCTAGAATACTGAGTGGATGACCGAGTCCTTAGCTTATGGAAATGAATGTGGCATCATACATTCAGCACTCTGTCATCCTAATTGCTGGATTAAATGAGACAGAGAAAATGCACTGGGAAGGAGAAATCCTTTGTTAAAGAAAAATTCTGAAGAACATCTGAAAGATAAAATGGATGTTTTCCATTGTCTGCTATTTGAGTTGGGATCTAGTCATTTGGATTCATAATCAAGCTTTCCCGACATTCAGAGGTGTTCAGATTCAGGTTTTTGATTCAACCTGTTTTCACCTGATCTGTTTTTTAGTTTCTCCAAGCCACCCCAGAACAAAAGTCCCTCTTAGATTTCACTGCTTCACCTTGTTCATTTAAGCCAGGGGTCGGGAACCCATGGCTCGCGAGCCAGATGTGGCTCTTTTGAGCCTGTCATCTGGCTCGCGGCGCTGCTGTGACGGCTGGGGGGCGGGGGAGGCAGTGTGGCGCGGCTCTGAAAGCAAGGCGGGGGAGGCGGTGTGGCGCGGCTCTGAAAGCGAGGCTGGGGGGCGGGGCGGTGTGGCGCGGCTCTGAAAGCGAGGCTGGGGGGCGTGTCGCTCCTCTCCTTCCCTCGCTGGAGTTGGGTCACAGCAGCGTGACCCAGCGAACAAGTAAGCACGGGGGGGAGCCGTTAGCAAAGGGGCGTTGGGGGGAGGCTGGGCTGGGAGCCGTTTGCCAGGGGGCGTTGGGGGGAGGCTGGGCTGGGAGCCGTTTGCCGGCGGGCGTTGGGGGGAGGCTGGGCTGGGAGCCGTTTGCCGGCGGGCGTTGGGGGGAGGCTGGGCTGGGAGCCGTTTGCCGGCGGGCGTTGGGGGGAGGCTGGGCTGGGAGCCGTTTGCCGGCGGGCGTTGGGGGGAGGCTGGGCTGGGAGCCGTTTGCCGGCGGGCGTTGGGGGGAGGCTGGGCTGGGAGCCGTTTGCCGGCGGGCGTTGGGGGGAGGCTGGGCTGGGAGCCGTTTGCCGGCGGGCGTTGGGGGGAGGCCGGGCTGGGTGAGTCAGTTGGGGGGGGCGGGAAGGAGAGCGCGGCGGCGGCGGCGGCGGCGGGGGGGGGAAGGAGAGCGCGGCGGCGGCGGCGGGGGGGGAAGGAGAGCGCGGCGGCGGCGGGGGGAAGGAGAGCGCGGCGGCGGTGGCGGGGGGGAAGGAGAGCGCGGCGGCGGTGGCGGGGGGAAGGAGAGCGCGGCGGCGGCGGCGGCGGGGGAAGGAGAGCGCGGCGGCGGCGGCGGCGGGGGAAGGAGAGCGCGGCGGCGGTGGCGGCGGCGGGGGGAAGGAGAGCGCGGCGGCGGCGGTGGCGGCGGCGGGGGGAAGGAGAGCGCGGCGGCGGCGGGGGGAAGGAGAGCGCGGCGGCGGTGGCGGCGGCGGGGGGAAGGAGAGCGCGGCGGCGGTGGCGGCGGCGGGGGGAAGGAGAGCGCGGCGGCGGTGGCGGCGGCGGGGGGAAGGAGAGCGCGGCGGCGGGGGGAAGGAGAGCGCGGCGGCGGCGGCGGGGGGGGGGAAGGAGAGCGCGGCGGCGGCGGCGGGGGGGAAGGAGAGCGCGGCGGCGGCGGCGGGGGGGAAGGAGAGCGCGGCGGTGGGGGGGGGTAGGAGAGCGCGGTGGCGGGGGGGGGAAGGAGAGCGCGGTGGCGGGGGGGGGAAGGAGAGCGCGGCGGTGGCGGGGGGAAGGAGAGCGCGGCGGCGGTGGCGGGGGGGGGGAAGGAGAGCGCGGCGGCGGTGGCGGGGGGGGGGGAAGGAGAGCGCGGCAGCGGGGGGGGGGCTACTATATGGCTCGGCCGGGGCAGGGGGGGGCTACTATATGGCTCTCTGAGCCAAAAAGGTTCCCGACCCCTGATTTAAGCTGTCCTAGTTTGGGCCCGCAATGGCTAGGTGAGAGCAACAGCTGGAGGTGGCCTTATGCCAGCTGTGAAATCTGTCATAAGAGACATAAATACATTTTATAGCTACAAACAGCACCACTGGTGGTATCAGAAATAAACTGTGCTCAGCTACATTTTTTTACTGAGTGCAGGAGCCACATTCAATTACCATATTTTAAAACAGGGAACAAATAACCAAGCACACTTCTGTGACCATCTGATATAAACATAGTCATTAGTTGTGCTGCCCATTTTCAAATAATTAAAACCACAAGTCCTATATTTTCTTTGCTTGGCTAACATTCTTTCTTTGATCTGGGGCTACCTGGAGGGCTGCAAAACTTTTAGTGGCTTCACTTGTAGTTCAGTAATCAGGGAAATATCCATATAAATTCAATGAACTGAATATCTGACCTAGTGTAAAAATAAGTAAATTGGGCATTACAGAGCCTGTTGGCCAATTCAGAGTGTATAACTTAAAACACTGCTTCAACTTAATAAAAATATACTTTTTTTCAATAGCTCTGCAGTCTATTGGTGCTGATCCAGGTATTCAGATACCAATAGCTCTCTTGCTCTTTCGTTTTCTGTATGTATCTATTTCCTTGGAATTATCAATGTACAGGGCTTGAGGACAGGGCAAGTACCGGAATGATTAACTACATTTTTCCCCCCAGTAAGTTGTTCCTTCTTTAAAAAAAACTAGGACTGGAGTGAATGGGAGCTGGTCAGTACATTATGATTAACTTTAAATTGGCTGGTTTAAGATTAGCAGCTGTGTTAGTCTGTATCCGTAAATAAGACAATGAAGACCTGTGGCACCTTAGAGACTAACCAGTTTATTTCAGCATAAGCTTTCGTGGGCTATAGCCCACTTCATCCAAGGTGCCACAACTCTTCATCGTCTTATTTTAAATTGGCTGCAATTGCGTGTCAGACTAAAGGTTTTCATGGTGATATCAGTTGCCCGAATCCTGTATGAAGTCAGAGTAATTACTGGTGAGTCATAGTGGGAGGTGCCTCTTGTTAACTCCAGACAGGATATAAAAGGTGTTGGATAGGCCCTCTGGGCAGACGGAATTGGGTTAGATGAGGTCAAGTACAGACATGTGCAAGCACACACGAAGGTTAGGCTAAGGTATATTGGCTATGGGTGAGGTCTGTGTTACCTCCTTTTGGAGGTCTGGTCACTTGAACTATATACAGTCTTTTTATGTTCTGTTCAGCACAGGGTGGGAATCCTCTTCCAAATTCTCTGGTCAAATTGGCCACCAGTCAGCCTGCTGACTGAAAGGTTTGTATATTCGGATTGTGTGTATAGCTAAATAGAATCTAAAAATGGTGCCATCTGTGTAAATGTGAGATCATTTAGGAAATTACTTCGCCTCAGAAATAGAGATTTTTGCACCTCCTTCTGGTGGAAAATAATTTTTTGGCAGCTCATTTTCCTCTCATAGCAAACTCTATTTTTGTATTCAGTGTTCTTAGCTATACTTTATAACGTATGGTATGCTGGAGTACTCAAGCATGTGCATATATTTGTTGGAAATACAGTACTTAATAATTTCACAACTTCCATTGTTGCTCATGCTGCTTCACACTGACACACCCTGTGCTGCCTCTTTTCTACTAAATTTATATGAGCAAGTTCGGAGAGTTGAAGTGTGGATGTGTGCCTGTATATACATACTGTGTACTAAGATATCTATGCTAGATAAAAACACATTCTAGATAGTCTCTCATCTCTCTCAGTAGATGTATAGATAAAAGGATATCTGGGTCCTATATTTGTCTGGCGTATGCAGAACAGAACACAGTACTTCCAAAATGAATGGAAAGCAATAGAAAGATTGTGTAGTGTATTGTATTGTTTGATAAAACATATGTGATTGTGTAATAAGTGGGGTGGAGATGCAACCAATTTGAACTCTAGTGAATTTAAAAAGATTTAGAAGTTTGGTTTTACCTTTGAGTTCCACAGCCGTTATTTGTGATTTTTTTCAATTACATTTTCTTCTTTTTACAAATGTTTTTCTCTTCCGATTGTTGTGTAAAAGCCTCACATATATGGGAAACTGACTGATCATAGACCTTCTTGTGCAAATCCTTAAACACCTAACTCTTGCAAATATGCACATTTTCAGTGTGTCTTTGTGTTTGCAGGACCAGGCACTAACTGGCTATAAACAAAGGGCCGGGTTCTCTCCTTATCTTCTGTCCACTTTGCACTGAGTAAGAAGGGGCACAGAGTGGCAGAATCTGGCCCTAACTGGCCAGCTGAGAAGTCTGCTGGGATAGGGGAGCTCTCAGCTAGTATAAAACGACATAACTTGTTCTCCTGCCAGCTGCCTCTCCCTCTCCTGGTGTAGTCAAAAGGGGATACATTGGAGGTGAAGTGGAGTTCACCTGCACTTCGCCTTTCTGAACTGATATAAGGTCCCTTGAAGACCATAATAAGCTGGGGTAAGTTAGCACTTTAGCACTTGTGAAAGTATCCCCCACAGCCTCAAGTGGGCCTCTAAGTCTACTTAGCCATTTGCACATGAAAATAGGAGACGCCAATTTTGTGTTTGTGAATCCCATGTCTGGCTCATGAATCATGTAGCTGGGCATCCAACTGCCCAATTTCCCTGTGAAAAATGGGTGTAAGCTGATTTTTATGGGCAAAATCAGTTGTGCACCCAATAGTGTGCACTCAGAATTGGAAGCTGAAAGTTTAGCCCTAAAAGACTCTTTTGGGGGGCTGTGTGCTTCTCTTAAAAACGTTATACTTGTATATGGATGATGATCTACATAAGAAAGTATTCTGTGGACCCTCTGGCAAGCCCTGGGACAGGGGGGGCATGAAGGGTGGGGCTGCGGAATATAGCATTGCAGAGATTTTGGTCTGTGCTGTGATCCATAGGCACTGAGAGACAGGCTACTGTATCTTATACAAGCCTCCTCCAGGGAACTGTAAGTTACACTGGAGGTTTCTCCAGCCCCTGGAGCAGTCCCGTATTGGGAGAGCACAAAGATGGCTTCAAGCCACCCTGGGCTGCAGTTTTGTGCTACCCCTCTTAGTGATGAAGCACAGAATCTCACCACTGAGGGCTGTTTAACCGGTGTTTCAAACCATGTTAGCGATTTAATTTTTAAAAGTATCTTTCTGTCATCTAGACAGAGCCAGTGTATGGAGAAGTCAAGTCCTATCACCATGTCATGACTAGAAATCCTGGGGAAGTAGGTCACTAGAATTTTGCAAGACTGATCTATTGGTTTGCTTTGCCCAAGGTTACTCCCTCCAGAAGGGTAAACAAAGAGGGTCAGGGACTTCTCTAGCAATATCAGTTACTGCCATTTCAGATGGTCTACAAAGTGGGTGTAAGTTTGCTTTTGTACACAGACTGTTGTCCACCCAATAGTGGGCACTCAGAACTGGAAGCTGAAGCTGAAAGTTTGGCCCTAAAAGATTCACTTCAAATGTTCTACTAGGTATTTTTAATAAAAATAATTACAATTAGCTGCTATCTTTCAGAACCTCAGAAGGGTTTTTTTTTCTTGTTCTTTCCTTGGTTAGATAATGTTCATTGCTGTGTTTTGGTGCCCGCACCTCTCAGTTATATAGTCATTTTGGAACAGTATTGTCATTGCTTTGATGCTGCTTTTTCTTGCATCTGACCCAGTGAATGGTAAAACCTTTAGGGTGCAGTTCTGTCTCCTCCTAAATCAGTGAAAGTTTTGCTGTTGACTTCAGTGGAACCAGAATTTCATCCTTGATTTTCTCAAATAACTAGTTTTAAAAGAGTTGGGATGAAGGGCAGAGCTAGTGCAAATACGTATTTTTCTCAAGATCACTGGCAAAGGGGGTGGCAGAAAAGTGGTGAAACCACTGAGTTTAGTTTTCCGTGATAGATGAATGCTTCATCTTTTGAGTTATTGAGTGGCATGGTACCATTTCTGTCCCTTTTAATGCATTTTTTTTCTTCCATAACTGGAAATGAAATGCAATGAAAATTATTGTCTTCCAGGGTTTATCTCGAATTTTGGTTGAAACTATAGTAAAGAACAGAATTATTAGACACGTAGATTAACACAGTTTGTTGGGGAAGAGTCAACACTGCTTTTGTAAAGGAAAACCATGCCTCACCTAACTATTCAAAATCTTTGAAGGAGTCAACAAATGTGGACAAGGGTGATCCAGTAGATAAAGTATATTTGAACTTTCAGAAAGCCTTTGACAAGATCCCTCACCAAAGGCTCTTAAGGAAACTAAGCAGTCATGGGATAAGAGGGAAAGTCCTCTTATAGATCACTAACTGATTAAGACAGGAAGCAATGGGTCATTTTTTAGGATGGAGAGAGAGAAATACTGGATCTGTACAAAATATTCATAAGTGATCTGTAAAAGAGGTAAACAGTGAGGGGGCAAAGTTTGCAGATGATACAAAATTACTCAAGATAGTTAAGTCCAAAGCAAACTGCAAAGAGTTACAAATGGACTTCACTAAACTAGTTGACTGTGCAACAAAATGGCAGATGAAATTCAATGTAGATAAATTCAAAGTAATGCACATACAAAATGATGGGATCTAAATTAGCTGTTACTACTCAATAAAAAGATTTTTGAGTCATTGTGGATCATTCTTAGAAAACATCCATTCAGTATGCAGCAGCAATAAAAAAAAAACAACCAACAACCTCACAGAGTATTAGGAACCATTAGGAAAGGGATTGATAATAAGAAACTAAATATCATATTGCTACAATATAAATGCATGGTAAACCCACACCTTGAATACTGTATGCAGTTCTGGTCACCCCATTTCAAAAAAGATTTATTAAAATTTTAAAAAGTACAAAAAAGGGCAACATAAATGACTAAGCCCTGGTGTACACTGGGGGTGGGGTCGAGAATAGCGTAGCTGAAGTCGACGTATCTTAAATCGACTTACCTCAAGTCCGCACAGTGCAGGGTTGACTGCCGCTGCTCCTCCATCAGCTCTGCTTCTGCCTCTCATCTTGGTGGATTACAGGAGTCGAAAGCAGAGCAATCGGGGATGGATTTATCACGTCTAGTGTAGACGCGATAAATCAATCCCTGATAAACCGATCCGGCGGGTAGTGAAGATGTACCCCAAGGGTATGGAACAGCTTCCGTATGAGGCGAGATTGAAAAGACTGGGAGTATTCAACTTGGAAAAAGAGACGACTAAGGAGGGATATGATAGAGATTTAGCAAATCGTACATGATGTGGAGAAAGTGAATAAGGAAGTGTTATTTACTCCTTCGCATTACTCGAGAACAAGCCAATGAAACTAATAGGAAACCGATTTAAAACAAAAGGAAGTACTTCACACAATGCACAGTAACTCTGTGGAATTGATTTGAGGGGATGTTGTGAAGGCCAAAACTATAACAGGGTTCAAAAAAATAATTAGATAAGTTCATGGAGGATAGGTCTGTCCATGGCTCTTAGCCAAGATGATCAGGGATGCAAACATAGGCTCTGGATGTCTCCAAGCCATCCCCTGCATCTGGTAGTCAGGATCACTTGATGATTGCCCTATTCTGTTCATTCCCTTTCAAGCATCTGGCAATGACAACTGTCAGAAGACAAGATACTGGGCTTGATGGGCTGGTCTGACCCCGTAGGGCCGTCCTTATGTTATGTTCTTTATAAATACCCCAGTGGGGATTGCATAAGAAGATAGATAAATAGCAAACAGTTTTCCTGCTGTGCACAAATGACTTGATCTAGATGCCATTCAGATTGTCATAAAACAATAAAGTTAGGGTCCTTGGAGACACCCCTTAATTGTAATCCTTTGAAAACCTGACTGATGAATGATGATTTAAACTTCCGTGTGGGAGATGCTGGAGTGGTGGCAGAGTGGGATAAGACCAGACTCAGGGAATGATTCATTTGTCATACAGTTGTTATTTTTACTCTTCAGTGCATCAGAACCTTGTCTACTCAGATGTACCACAAGCAGATGACCATTTGAGTAGCTTTCCTGTTGCTCTTTGAAAAATCCCTGCAGTGCACTACTCACACACAGACAGTCTTTGGTCAGAAGATGCCTGAATGTCAGTAGCCAGACCCAAAGAAGATTGGTGATTGATTAAAATGGGGAGAGAAATGAAATAACTTTCACAAAAAATGCAACAGCATGAGAGATGAACCAAGATGTAAATCTCTCCATTTTTATCCAGTATCTTCTTTTTTTCCCCAGTCACTCAAGTATTTCAGCATCAGGAAATTACTGTGACCCTTTAAATATTTAAACCTAAAAAGAAAGCATGACTGACAAATGGATTATAATGAAAAATAACAAATATATTTGAGGGCATAAAAAAAAGAACATAGTAATTCTTAAAAACTAAATCGGAGCTACCCCACAGAAGGACAGATTCAATTAGATTCAGGGTTCCCAAACTTGGTTCAGGATAAGCCCCTGGTGGGCCATGGGACAGTTTATTTACCTGAGCGTCTGTGGGAATGGCCGCTCGCAGCTCCCAATGGCTGCAGTTCACCGTTCCCGGACAATGGGAGCTGTGGGAAGCGATGTGGGCCAGGCTATTGGGAGCTGCGAGCAGCTGTACCTCCAGATACTCAGGTAAACAAAGCGTCTCGCAGTCCATCAGGGTCTTACTCTGTAGAAATTGCAAACAAAGTTTTGGAATCCATGAATTAGATGTAGACTCTTCCTCAGCTACTTCCACATTTGAGATCCACATGCAATACTTTTGGGAACAGCACTATACCCAGAATCCCAGGATTTAAAAACTGACTCTCTTGTCTTCCCTCCTTCTTGGTCAGTGCTGTCACCAGTGCTACCTTTTCTGACTTGGGGAGGTGAATGTCTCCACCATATGCTCCACATATTATAGCAAATAAAGAGAAAATTTAATTCAACGGGAATCATCCCAGAAATACCCCCATCATACCAGAAATACCCTGCCCATTGTAGAGGAGTTTTCCCCACTTGATGTAAAGGCTTGGTATGCTAAGATTCAGCATCAAGTATGTAGCTCAAACTTCACCTGAAACTACAGTAGCCTCCAAACAGATTTTTTTTTTTTTGTTGACGCTTGTTTTGTTAGGTTCTTCCCTTGCTGTAGGTATTCTAGTTTAGAGGGGGAAGAACCTCATCATGCTTGACGCTTCTGCTCTTGGTTCAGCTCAAGGCTCTTGAATGATTTTCCCTGAACTCTCTTCTTGAATGAACTGCAAGCATCATTGTTGTTTACCCTCTTCATAGTTTTCCTGTCTTATTAACTAGCTCTCCTTACAAGAATAATGAAGCAGAGCAGAACAAATTGCTGGCTAGGGCTGCTCCAGCTTTCTTGAAAGGCAAGGGGTAAGTTGGAGAGTGTGCTGGTAGCTTTGCACTAACACAACTACAGAAACAATTCTTCTGTCTTCCCCCACCTTTTTAATCTATACACTTTTTTCCACAAGAAAATTACAGTATCTCTATAACCTAACTAACCCACTGAAGTAAGTAGGCTTTGTTTAAGTGCATATATTTATATACCTACTATCTTGATCTGATACTTCCAAACATACCTAACTCTTGATTTCAATCTGTTAATCATATGTGTGTGTATATATATACTACATAAATTATTTTTATTATTCATATAATGTATATTATATATATACTACCTATAATATATTAAAATTGGCAAATTTCATTAATCTGTACTATTTTTAAAGTAATTTTCTTTATAGGACTAACACATGGCATGATCCTGCCTGGTGCTGAAGCTCCTTCAGCTCCCACTGACTTCAACGGGAGTTGAAGGTGTTCTGCATCTTCTAGCAGGTTCCCCCCATCTCGCAGGATCACTTGCCTAATCAAGTTGCATTGTGCCATTTAAAACAACTAGAGTAAATAAGAATTTCAACACTTTAGTTTTTTTCTAAGAACATTTATTGCTCATTCTTAAAGTCCCATTTCACAATCTTACTTGCTCCTGCTTTTTCTGTTTATTTCTCTCTGTCTGTCCGGATCACACCCTTTTTCCCCCCAACCCTGTTTCAGGTTACAGTACAGCCTCGATGTTGCAGACAGGCTGGCCGATGAACATGTACTCATCGGGTTGTATGTCAACATGCTCCAGAGCAACCCCTCACGGTTAGTGCAGGTTTGGCACCTTTGGGGGTTCTTTAGAAGAGGGACATTGATCTGCTTAAATTAAATCACAGCCCAGTGCACTTAGTTTTTTTTAACCGCTTTAACGGAAGCAGATGTTTTAAAACGTTAATCCAAAGAGAGGATGTTTGTGCTTTCGAGACATGACTCCTCCCAGCGCTGACGTGTCATGGAATTGGTAGCATCCTTTCTAGGAATGTTAAATAGCAGAGTACTGTCAATATTTGCTTGGCTAAAAATTACCATGCAAACTGGTTTGTGACACTATTTAGTAGTAAGTACTGTACTTATTGATGATTCATAAACCTATCCACACCAGTGATTTAGAAGCTTTCTCCTTTCAACAAATCAATTTTTGTGGCGGCATGTAATGTGCAGTTCCAGTTTATTGTGTAAGCGAGAAACGGTGGTGGTACAGTGAAAAATAGGAACTGGCTTATTAGCCCATCAGAGGAGGAACATTGTTTCAGTGTCTCTTTGTATTTAAGTCAGCCATTCTTCTTAAATCTGGCTCTCTTCTGCCATGTCTAAGCCTGTGTCTGTATATTTTTGCCATTATCTCCAACTCAGAGCAAAGTATGGCCAGTTTTGAAGCAGGTAAGTTGCACATAGCTCTTTTCTTCTACCTGTCTAAATATTTAATGCTATGTCCGCCCAAAAAGATCTGCTGCCATCAGGACTGGGATGGTAACCTCACCACAGGCTAGCCTAAGGTGGGGAATAGCTGGCCTGCTGTGTGGTGGTAAGGAGACCTTCATCCCTGCAACTTCACACCAGGACACCCCCCCCCCCCCCCATGGACCCAAGAGTATAAAGGGAAAAGGCTCAACTCCAAGTTTTTCATAGTTCCTCCCCCAAAAAGGGAAGATGAAGGCCCATTCTCAACCTATGTCAGCTAAATATTTTTATTCATGATTTAAAATTCTGCATGGTTTCACTGGCATCAGTAATTCTCTCCTTAGAAAAAGACATGTTTTACAGCTCTTGTCATGAAAAAAGCATACTATCCTGTAGATATTCAGCCATCCCCCAGAAGGTTCTGATTTCTGCTGGGACAGGAACACTATCAGTTCAGGGTATGCTGGGTTGGCAGCAGCATCCAGAGTCTTCATGAAGGTCTTCTTATCTGTGCTGCTACAACCGAGACAAAATGGCTACACCATCTTCATATACTTAACTCCTGGGGGAGTTTGCTTCCCCACAGAAAAATTACTTTCCAAAGGGGAAGCAAAGGGAAGACTTGAGCAGTCACCTGCTCCTCCCCAGAAACTTGGGTGCATCGAGAAGCTGGCAGAGAAGTAAATCATTGCATGGGGAGGTGCAGGGGGAAGGCAGGGCTGGGGATGCTCCAGCCAGTGGCTCCTACTGTGTGCCAGGCTCATCTGTTAGTCCTGGCTGGGCTGGGGAAGGTAGGACTTGCTCTTCCTCTGAAAGAAGCAGCCGTGACCAGGTATGACCCACACCTAGAAAGCTTCCCGGATACAGCAAGCTCCACAGATACACTCTCCACAACCCCATTGCTTCTCAATCACAGGGGCAGTGGTTACTGTACAGGGAGCTGCTCCCTGACCCATCCAATTCCGGTGCATCTGGACCCCACATACCAACACCCCATCCCTGCACCCAGGCCCTCCCCCCCCCCACTTAGCCTCTACACCTAATCCCTACCGCCCTGAGCCTCACTTCCTGCCATGCTGAAGCCTCCACATTTATTTATTGACAAATAAAATTGGCAGAATCCCTATCTCTATACCACTACTTGCCCTCCTCCCCTCTGCTTTGGATTAAGACTAGATTAATGGTAGAGAAGGAATTGAAGAGGTCCATATCTCCCCTTATACCCTTGACACTGAGCACAAGGAGATCCAAGGTGCAGGTATAGACCAACAGATACTACATGAAAGACTTTCCAGTCTCATAAACATGCAGCACATGTGGAATGCAGATAGATAGGGACCACACATCTTGAAGAACCTCCTGTTACAGGTAAGTAACTTCCATTTTGTAAAATGTGTCAGAAATAAGCTGTATAGAGTTTCTGATGAAATTATGCCCACCATTTTCAGGTATGTTTTTACTTCCAGATTTTCCTACTGCTGTTGTAGCATGTCGCTGCAGATAATGCACTGGGAAATGTTGTGTCAGTGCTCTTTATAGACAATGGGCAGCTTCCCTTTGGAAAATGAGTGCAGCTAGTGTCTAATTCTGCTCTCAGACTTGTAGGTCACTGCTACTGAAGCCAATGGGCGCTATTGATGTATATTGGAGGAAGTAATGTGCCCAAACCCTTAGCATAGTCCGTCCACAGTCTGCTCCTGGACTATGGGGTCAGTTTGAATATACTGCACCCCATTGCTGCTATACTAAACAGCAGACTGAATTTGTCTGGAGTGAGAAGATCAGATAACACGCCTTTCAAATGCTACTATCCTGTGGAATTTCATTTCTGTCTCCATATTTCAGCGAACAAGACTTTTATAGAATGTTTACTTAGCAGCTGCCAAATAAGGCTGGAAGAGAGCTGGATGGAAGTATGTTCAGTGACTCTCCCTCCCTTGGCTAGTGAAGCTTGAATGTGTCACATTCATGATGCATTTTTACTTCAGAGGGGAACACCACCCAGAGCACTCTGTCAATGTTCCCTGCTGGCTTTTGTCCTTTATACTCTTAATTGTACCTGATATCAGAAAAAAATCTTCCTATTATAGTCACAAGTTCACAGAAATACCATTAAGGTTGTCTCCACATGTGCAGCAAAAACAAGATATCCATTGTGCCATAGCACATCTCTTTCATGCTTCTGAAGGGTAGCTGGGGAATGAATGACAAAGTCCTTGATTGTGCAAATAATTGAAGCAGAGTATAGTGCAAAACATCTGATTACTGACATTTAAAGGTCGCAGTCCTCGCATCCTTGATTAAAAAAAGCTTCAATCATTTACATGAGCTGCCAACTTGACTCTGACACAGAAAATTAGTTTCAAGAGACAGTAGTCTTAGCCATGCAGCGAAGAATGCCCGCCAGTACTCTTACATGTGTGTCTACTACCAAGTGAAGAATAGAGAGGAAAAGATAAGAAAAGCAAACATTCAGAAGCCTCCTGGTGTTTCTGTGGGGTTTCACGGCTGTAGACCCTGGAGTATCCTTAGATGAGCACTAAGCTCCCTGATAACTGACTGAAGTTTATTCTCATGAAGTGCTAAATGAGGTCTGCTTTCAAGACAGATATGATTACTATTAGTCATGTTTTGGTAGCTCACCTGCCATATGCCAAATGGTGTTGAGGCTCTTGCATATTTTCAGATACTACTGGCAGTCTAACACAAACCCATACCAGCAACAAAGTGAATGAGATGGGTTGGAATGTCACCTGGAACTCAAGTGATTGTGCCTATCTATTGTAGCACATTTTGTAACAAATAACTGACCCCCTCCCCCTGTGACATAATAGTCACAAGAAAGTAAAATAAGAATTCATTGATAGCCTTAAAGGGACACCATAAACAAAACCAACCCAAAAGGCCCAGATCCTCAATGGGTATAAATCAATGTTCTAGCAAACTCAGTGGAACACACTGATCTAGATCAGCTAAGGATCAGCCCCAATATTTTTTTTAATTACTTTTCACTGCATATGTTTACTTCTTACATTTCATTTTCTATCATTTGGACACTGAAAGTACAGCCTCCAGGCTCATCAGTTTCACTTTCTGTTTCTCACAGGCTTATTTAATGTGGTGATGTCTGATCCTCAGTACTTCAGAGGACTCTATAAACAAGGAAACAATCTATTTATTATAAACTAATATAATAGTATAATGTCCAAAGCATCCACTGTCAATATGTTCTAGTCCCTGCAATTTTAAAATGCAATACAGTTTAAAAATATGTAAAATATGATCATTTATTTCTTGAAACTGATTCATTTTAGATTTCATAAAATCTTTGTTTCTAAGTCAATAAGCTATTTATAAATGCCCCTTTACTTCTGAAAATTCTGGGTTTTGTTCATTTAAGTTAGACACATCACATTTTAATAATTTAGGCAAAAATTTAATGTGTTAAAAGGAGGGGATCTTCAGTTGATAGAAAATGGTTTCTCGTGGTTCCTAAAGAAACCTGGATGTACTGTATAAAACTACATTGATTCATGTTTCTATGCTGTTTAAGACTTATGAGGGTTAAATATATTCCACATTACTTTATAAGATGCTAAGTGTGCACAGTAGTCACCAGCTTTCAAATAATAAAATCTTGGTGATTTACAATTTAAAAAACATTACAAACCTTAAAAAAAAAATCAGAAGACAACTCCCAGTTTACAGTGTCTTATACTGCTTAGAATAGGCATTGGGTGTCCAAAATTAGATATTCGGTTCATTTACATTTGGAAGAATATTTCTACAGATGTGATGGCTAGAAAATTACCCTTTATGTTTTTTAAATGAAGGCTTAGGTTCTGTAGAATAGGAGTATATCATGAAGCCCTTATTTGATACCCCTGTGTCAAGACTGTGGAGTTTGGTATTCTGGAGGTATTTGTAACCAATGACAACATCAAGCACATAATCTGAAACCCCATATTACCTACTGGCTAATGACTTCGTTGGGCTTGTGGGACAAGCTGATGCTCAGTTCAGTTTAAGCTATTGCACAGTTCTGATCAAATTTACACCAGGAAGTCCCACAATGTTCAATGTGCAGAAAATATTTCAGTTTCCCATATTTAGGCTAAAGAGATTAAACCAGAGTGACCTAATTTAACGGTCTTAAGAGACATTGCTTCAGTAGAAAAGAAACCTTATGAGAAATATCGTTAATTTGAGCTATTACCCAATGCCCGATAATAGTGTCCAACGCAAGTGAAAGGAATAGGAGATGATAGTGGAGGTGAGGGATCAACCTAAATACACCATGGTCATGCCCTCTTTTGATAAGATTAGAACAAAGTATAGACTCCTTTATCCACAAAAACAACCAGGAGTCCAGTGGCACCTTAAAGACTAACAGATTTACTTGGGAATCTGAAATGCATCTGAAGAAGTGGGGATTTTACCCACAAAAGCTTATGCCCAAATAAATCTGTTAGTCTTTAAGGTGCCACTGGACTCCTCGTTGTTTTTGTGGTTAGAGACTAGCATGACTAACCCTCTGATACGAGACTCCTTTAGATTATGAAAAGTTAGATTCAGTGTCTCCCCAAGAAACAAGGAAGACCTGCAGCAGAAGCCTTCCTAGCTAATGTGGTTTCAGAAAGAGACTGCTCCACCTGCAGCAACCTGCCCAAGGAAAAGAGACACGACAATAGCTTGTTTGAATGGATTTGTAAACTTTAACATGGGCTTGTTGGAGCAGAACAATTCTGTCTTTGCGGTAGTGATTCATAACAACATACCTATAACCATAGGAAATAGTTTCTGCGAATGTTGCATGTAGTGCTGTTGTAGCCAAGTCGATCCCAAGTCATTAGAGAGACCCGCTGGATGAGGTAATATATTTTTTTGGACCACCTTCTGTTGGTGAAAGAGACGAGCATTTGATCTTACACAGAACTCTTCTTCAGGCCTGGGAAAATAACTCAGTGTCACAGATAAATACAGAATGGAGCAAATTGTTTAGTATCCATAGTTAACCCATATTTCAAGGGGCCATTCAAGGTGAAGTGGCCTGTTGACACCCCTCCAGTCATAGGGAGGAAAGGAAGTGAGGGAGGAAAAGCAGCTGCTGGGGGTGGGGACAGGAAGTTGGTAGTGGGTTACAGATGGCTGTAATAAGCCATAAATCCAGTGTCTCTATTCAGTCCATGATTTTTAACGTTTAGCAAAGTCACAAATTTAAGTTCCCAGGCTCACCTTTTGAAACCATCAGGCCCAGGGCAGAAACTAAGGAGTGGGCTCCCAACCTGCCTCCCTTACCTGCTCACACATTGGATTTGTGCAATGTTTCTGAAGCCAGATCGTGAGCCCTGCCGTATGGGCTGAAACCAAAGGCCAGTCCTGGTAATTGCCCTGCTTGCTACCCCATAATGCTGACCCTGGTAGTGCAGATTCCTTTATGGATGAGGACGTGTCCTTGAATGTAGCAGCTTTATCACAGAAATGAGAAGCCAACAAAAACTTAGGGAGTAGGAAGATGAGATGGGAAGTTAACTGATATCAACAGCATGGACTTTAAACCACCAACTCTGGTGTTCTGTGAGCTCTTGACAGTACAGTTTTAAGTTGATTTACCATATAATTTTGTTCTTGGAACAAGTCACGGAAGTAAAAAATAGGTTAACACAATAAACAGCCTTTTGTCAAGTCGCCCTCCTAAGACAAAGAAAAATGTGAAAACAAATTCAGCATCTGGCAATAATATTCATGCAAAAGTTCTCTTTGAAGGGGGGCCATTTGAGTGTTCAGGGAAAATGCCCGATAAACTAATTTTCCCCACCCCAACTCCCTACTTTAGCAAAACTGAGGGTGCAAGTCTATTCATTAGGTTTCAGAATCAGTATACTAGCCAGACATGGTCTCATGAATTATGTTACCACAAATTTATGCAGGGCTATTGTACCAGCATTCTTTAAATAAAGAAATTAAGTGTTGGAATGACTGTTTAACATTCTAAATATTTGAAGCTCATCAGCTCTTCATATAAACACTTTACATCAGAAATATTGAAATGATGAGTTTTCTCAAAGGGATGCCTCATTCACCCTTGTGATTATCCCAAATTTTAGTCATGTTCACATAATTTGTGAATATGCTTTAATATCACACTCCACCTTTATTCATGAAGTTGTAGGAAAAAAGTAGAACCATATGAACTGTGGCACATCATAACTCTACAACTTAAAAACTTGGAATTTCCAGATTCATCATATTGTTTATACACGATGGTGAATGATCACATACAACAGACACATTTCATAATATGTTGTGTCTTTATCATTTATTTCTTCTGACATTCCAGAACATTTGTGCAAATAACTTGAGGCATTACTAGCCGTGATTCATACACTGCTACAGTATGTACCGTACTGTATGCATTTATGTGTACATGACTGCCCCATGGCATTTAATATAAAGTGAGATAATGATAAGAACCAGAAAGTTGAAGTGACTTTATTCATTTGTAAAATTATTTCAATTAATCCTTCTAACTACACTCCAGATTTATGCTACTCTGTCCATCCACATCATAATCTGTGATTTTTCAGGGTTTATAATATGGTTGTAAATTGCTACACAAATGACAATTGATGCTGGAATACCCACTTTTGTTACAGTTGTTATAGTCTGATGTCTTATTGGAAACACTGAAAATGAACTATATTGTCACTAAATTAATCCTTATTACATGGTTTGTGTAATTTCATGGGGTTGAGAGTTATTCACCTGGAGTGGGGAATCAATGTTTTTTGCTTGGGTACTACAGTAGTAATGTAGATTAAGTATGTAGAAGAAACAGCTGATTATAAACTGGTAATTTATTCTATTGCACAATCAATAAAAAGGGAAAATCACTTTGAACTTGGTTCTTCCTTCACACAAGTGTAAACCAAGAGTGCATTGCAATCGGTGGTGTAGATGAGAGCAGAAATAAATCTCTTGTATATACAGTGGAGTAAATTAAACATAATTTTTATTAAAGTAAAATGGCCAGTAGTTCTTTCCTTCTACTAGTACTGTCAGAAGTGGAATGAATAGTCAGCCACCACGGTTTAGTTCACCCAGCATGCATCTCTAGTTAACTCTTCATCACTTTGGTGAATTACTAGCCTTCACTCTGTTAGTCTCACAGGTATTCTGAGGATAAAACAAAGTTTCCTTTTCTCTCTTACTATTACCTCAGCAAGTCATAATTCATTATGGCTTGTGGCTTCAGGCTTCCAACCAACGAATCCAAGCCACTACCCATTCTTCAAGAGTAGCTTCTAACTCCCAGTGGAATTCTTCAAGGATTAGATCCCCAACCAAAAGATGCACTTTGTGGTTCCTTGAGTTACTGTGGGATAAGTAGCTGTAGGAATCTCTCCAATTTCCAATGCAGCCCAAAGCAGAACACTCTTATATAACACCTTTTATTATGAGTTACTATTTCTTTTCTCTTGTATATAATTAAATGCAATACTTCAGTGAGCTGAGACTTGGCTTTTGAAGATGTTATTTAGGATCAAGTTATTATTTTCATCTTTCTTCCTTTTAGTTGTTTTTGGACTGCTTGACTCTCATTAAGGTTGTAACTATTTAGAAAATTCAGATTTTCAGTTTTTTAATTTTGCAATCATTTGACTAAAACATGGCCTCCATTTAAAACAACATTTGTCAAGTGACTAGCCTATAAGGTGAATGATCTGATTAGCCTTTGATATTCCTAGAATAAGAAGTATAAACAGTTGAGATATTTTAAAGTGATTCTAGCATAAAAGCAGTACATTTTTAATATTTTTTTCCTAATAACAAATCTTTGTTGATATTCTGAATGAGGGGCCAAAGATAAACTCTTTTAGAAAATGTAGTGGCTAATATAGTTGTAAGAAGTAGCTGGATTTTATTAATTTTAAAATCAATGGAAGTTGTGGGGCAATGGCTTGTCCCCATATGATGATCTGAAAATTTATCTCCAGGTATCAGAAACGGAGAGAGGAGGCTGCTATGGAACCCTGCTATATTTCTAGATGATTCAACAAAGTTAATATATAAAAATCATACACTGATCAGTGACCCTGGACTTTAGTGGGCTCTGCAGATTTCACCCTCCTGCATCAACTGGGAGGCTGCTGGATCCTAGGAGGGATTCATCCCTTTGGAATTTAGAGAAATTTTGGAGGCTCCACCTTAGGGAGGAAGCTTATATACTGGTCAGCTGCATATCTGCCCTCCCCCTCAATGGAATCATATGAGCCCTTTATGCCACCATGGTTTAGTTCACCCAGGCTTCTGCCTGGAGACGCCTGAGTTATACATGCAACAGCCAGCATAATCCAGGGTGAATTGAGCCTTCTCACCTCCTGTCAGTACTTGTGTGCAAAACAGGGTAGGTTATTAATTAAGGGCAGCCTCCATTGTCATTTATTCAGCATTTGTTAGAAGCCAAACCCCTATTTTAACATAGTTTAGGGTATTTCTCATGTGAATTCTGGAATGAAAAATTATGGACACTGTGGTAAAGTGACTATACTGTGATTTCCAAGCATTGATGCCTCTCTCCTTTTCCCCCCACCCCAACTCTGAGTAGCATGCTTGACAGTGCAGGCCGTCTAGATGAAGAGCACAGACTGATCGCCAGGTATGCAGCGAGATTGGCAGCAGAGACTACTGCATCAGTAAGTGGTTTTAATTGGGGGAAGGTAAAAGTTTCCTTTTGTTCTTGTTTCAGAAGATCAAGGACATGTCACGATCAGAAAATGTACATCTGACAACCTTGATGGTTCACAGATTATTTTATTGGAGGATATTGTTATGTAATAAAAGAACAAGAATGCTTTCTTACAGCTACCTTAACAGTGTAGAGTATATATATTAACTTAGTAATGTTTAAACAATTCAAACTAAGGAAACTGATTGTTGCCCTCACCCACCATTATTCTACTATCTCCAAATCCAAAAACAGGAAGACAACCTGAACTTAAACTGGACTGGAAAATATTGCCTAGCTTAACATTGGTTATAGGTTAGCAATTTACTTTAAAGGTAAAAACTGAGGGGGTGAATCTATTTCATTCCTTAGCTCAAACACCAGAGGCTTAAGTGCTGAGTATTTTCATTAATGATCTTGGCGAGGATGACTATAATGCCCATTGCATTAGTCATGGCTCTCCTTTTCATTTCAGAGCAACTATTATACTACTCTGTGAATCACAGGATAGAAAGGGATGACAAGCTAAAAACTTACTATATGCAGAATTAAAAGACATTAAAAGACAATATAACTGAAGTGTATAAAATCTTAAATGGCATAAATAAGGTCAAGCCATTACTTTTTTCCCATCTCAGCACATTTGATAGAACAAAGAAGCACAAATGAAAGTTAAATGAAAAGTAGCTCTGTACAGAATGTCAGGAAGCATATTTTCACTCTTGAGATATATACTGGGGTCAGCTGAAAGAACCAAATAAGGCAAGGTTATTATTGTTCATGTTAAAACTGTGGGCCAAATTCAAATCAGGTGAAGGTAGTTGAGCTGCTGTGGAGATGAATTTGGCCCATGATTTTTAGCCATCCATCGTATAAGACTTCATAACATCAAAGGAGCGGGGGCAGCCGGAAGGAATGCAAACAATCTGATCATCTCACTCTCCATTGCCTGACAATCAGTCACTGTTGTTACTAAATTGAGCTGTTGCACCATTGGTGGAACATGCTGTAATATGGATACTTGTTTAATTTAATGTATTAATTTATTTTTTTATTTTAGTGTAGAGGACCCAGGTCCTCAATGGCATGTAGGCTCCTAGGTGTCTAAATAATACCTTTGAGGAGATAGGCTGACAAGTCTAACATGATGCTATTGGCAAGCAAATTTCATTGAACAACCATTGATCACACTTTTAGGTGTAGATGAGTGCATGGACATTTTTATTAATGCAGCCAAACTCTTTTGCTGCAGCAGCACCAACAGGGTCAGCAGAGAGGTGCCTCAGATATCTCTTTCACCATTGATGCAAATAAGCAACAAAGACAGCTGATTGCAGAACTTGAAAACAAGAACCGGTAAGAGTCTCTTGAAAATGCCTGCCTTTGTTTAGTACCACACAATGTACGTCTGTTTGTTTTTAACATTTCTTCTCACTTGTTTTTGTGAACGTGCTCTCTCTAGATCTAGATCTATCTGTTTATCAGGACGGGAGGCTGATTGCCTAGATAGCCAGTACCAATATACGTGTGGCAAAACTGCGGTGAGCCACTCTTAAGACATTACAGAATCAGCCTGTGTTTTTAAAATTACATGGTTCCACGCTCTGGGGTAGTTGTGAATATTTTTACTGTTTGCAGTTACCCTTACAGAGGGTTAAAAATAAAAATCCCATTCTGATTCCAAAACCAAAAACTCTTTGGAGCCCTGTTTCTATTTATAGAGAAGAAACTAAAAATCTCCAGAACACAATTTGTATGTGATGAATAAATGAAGCAGGGATTGTACAAGGACTGGCAGAAAATTAGGCTTTTGATACAGACATAGCTGAAATTGGGAGACAGGCAATGGGAAGGCTTTGGCATTAGGGGCCATTGATTTTAGTGGCACTACATTGATTTACACCAGCTGAGGATCTGGCCCTATAGGTCAGACCCACAATCACTGAGCAGTAACTTATGTTGTCATACAGAGCTTCTTTCTATGTTCTCTGCTTTTACTGTTGAGTAGATAAGGACTGGCCAAAAACAGATGCCTTTCTATCACAGACTTCTGCGATCCCTTCTGTCACGGTAGTATAATTCCACCAGCACTAGTATTAATTTGTCTTTCATAGCTCAAATCTGCTTTCTGAGTGTCTGATGCCCACCAAAGTGTAATGAAGAACGAGTCTGTCACTAACATCAGTAAGCTTCACCCCTCTTCAGCTAAGCTCTGCAGCTCTATTAGCACTCTTATGCATCAATTCCGTTATAGTAAATCCTATTACATGTACTTTCCCCTGAAGAGCTGCTGTGTCTCAGATCCATAGCTAAATTAAAAGCATTTTTAAAAGTGTAAATGGTGTGTGCCTGATTGATGTAGAAGACAGGACAGATATTATTCTAGTTTCTATTGATTTCATATGGAGCATAGAATATTCGCATGAGAGAATGAGGGTGAGGAATTCATTAGTTGAGCCAAACAGGATCTATGTCCTTGCTTTCCACAGAGAGCATCTGAAATTCAGGCTCTAGTTTTATGGTCTGCTTTATGAAGGTCTTGCAGGAATGCTCTCTTTCTAGGACCGTAGCAAACATCAGAAAACCTGTTCCAGCGATGACTGTTTCACTAAAGCTTAGATGTTCTGATGTTTGGAGCCTAGTCATGGTATCTGTATTGGTGCAGAGCTAAAGACAGTCCTCCTTATTCTAATAGTGAGGTTCTAGGCTGGTTCTATGGAAATGCACTGACCTTTAGTCTTTTACTTACTCTCCTCCCCCAAGAGAAATCTTACAGGAGATCCAGAGGCTGCGGCTTGAACATGAGCAGGCATCTCAGCCCACCCCAGAGAAGGCACAACAGAACCCCACTCTCCTTGCAGAGCTCCGACTCCTGAGGTAGGTGTATATGCCAGAAAGAATTCCTGGAAACAGATTTGTCCAGATGAGGGTAAATACATAAAATATTCCTGTCCCATCATTGTTCATTTAAAAATATATGAACAGTGTAATTTTGTTTCTTTTTCATTTAGATTCAGTATAGGCCTTGACTGTGAACACAATGAAGTATATGCTTAAAATTTCACATGTGAGTAGTCCCGTTTACTACTCATGTGCATAAAATTAAGCACATGTGTAAGTGATGCCAGATCATGTACTTGGGTTGTAAACTCTTTGGAAGAGGAAATGCCTTGCCCCAATATGTATAAATAACATCTTATCGTAATCGGGGGGGGGGGGGAATGATGCTTGTACCCAAACCCCCTACCACCATCACCACCTTTTGGGCCAGATCGTCAGGCTCCCTTAAAGCCAAGGAGCATCCTGTAGTGTGAGAGCTAGGAATGGAATGGCCCTTTTGCACGGTTTCATTGCTCATTTTTGCATCAACAACCGAGAAACTCTTGGCTGTTTCAGCTACAAGGACAGTTGACCAGATTGTTCCAGTGGTCAGCTTCAGTATAAACACCCTCCAAAGTGACTATGCCAATCCTGAAGAGCATAGTGTGAGAGCCAGACTGAACATCAGATCAGAATAATTTAAAACTAGTTCCTGTATGCAGAGAATAGAGTATGTGTAAATGTTTCCTCTCGAGTTAAAACTTTCATATTAACTTTTCAATCAAGGAGATCTTAGAGTGTACAAGCTAAGACAGGACTTCCTTGCAGCTTTCCTTCATTCTGGTACCATTAGGCGGCCACATGATAGCCGAAGAAAATCTTAGGATGAAAATGTGCAGGAAAATCTTTGTTTACAGATGCTGTGTGGTTTTAAATTTTTAGCCTCTTTTACCCTAAAATAAATCTTTGTTTTGCTAATAATTACATTTGCAATATGATCTTAAGATAAACTAGTTGGAAACAGAAATGCTTTCTTCTTATGACTGATTTACCTCTGTAATTACTCTGCTGGGCAAGTAACATTCAGCTCAAGCTTCAGAAATAAGAAATGAATGTCCTCAACATACGCATCACAGAATATACTATTCATGTAGCTCCTTCTATGCAGCGTCCCTAAAATCTATAATAAATGTATTTACATTATTAGTAAATATTACTGAATATTAATGTACTATTCAGTTGACAAATCAAGTTCATTTATATTTTTTTTAATCCAGCGATTGATATAGAGCTAGCAGATTAATTCTATTGAATTTTGCAGCATAGATTAAAAACATAATAGTCTACTATAAATTTCCTGACAATGGATCGCTGTAAGGCACCAATACTGGGTTCTGTCAGCTGAGATATCTTCCCTGTTTTAATATATAGTGTCAGAGTAATCAGATAACTTTAAATCTGTGTGTGTCAGTACTGCTTTGCATGTGTTCATCAGTTAAGAGTAAAAAGGTTTTCCTTTAACTGTTTGTGGAATTTTGGCAAAATCCCAAATTCCTGTACATAGAACAAGATATTGGGTGAGACCTTTAGCTAATATAAGTCAGCAGAACTGCAAGTAGTCAGTGATTTACTCCAGCTAAGGAAGTAGCCCATTGACTTCAGAACTTGAAGCAATTATGGTTTAGGGCAATTTGGGTCTTGTAACTTCAAGAAATGTTGAAGTTTTGCAGATCTGTAGAATGCATCTAGTGTACCTTGCAGTGTTTTTCTGCCTTAAAGTTTATACTTTTTGTATTTGATCTCCACACTTCAGACACATCTCTGGACATCTGTCTGTTTACCCACAACTGAATTTTACATGACCCCTCCATTTTTCAAGGAAACCATTCTCCAGAATATTTAGTGTCAGACTCTGTTTTGGTTTTGAGGAATCCCCAATTTCCTCTGGTATAAATGAGAACAGAATCTGACCCTTGATCATATATTTCTGTCCATTATTAAATTGTGAGGATAAAGTTTTAAAACTAAGGATATGCCCGCACTAGACTTCTTTTATCTCGAGTTAATGGATTGCCAGTTACTTCAGGTACTTCACACTTTTGTAAACATTAGCATGGATTTTCCCCATTTTATTAACTAGCACTACAATGTGGGGAGTATTTGCAATAGCCTACACAAAAGTAACTCAAGATAACTGGCAATTCTAGGTAAAAAAAAGTTTAGTGTAGACATATATCCTGAGGCATGCCCATAAAATATACATACAAACAGTTAACTGCAATGCCGGTGTTCCTGAAGCAATGAATTATGAAAACATAGCCCTTACAATCTACAAAATAGCACAGATAGCAGAAAATATAGATCAGTTTACTCTAAGAATGGAAGTTATCTTTTCCCTACACCCACAACACATGCCCAATTAGGGTTGGCACTGTTTCATTTATTCAGATGCCTCAATATGGGATTTCCATATAATCTACCTTCTCATGACAGGATATAGAAATAACTTCATTTCTAAGCACAGCTCCAGAGTGCAGCTGATGAAATGAGCATGAAAAGTGGTATGTCAAGTGATACCATACAAAACATTATGCTTCTCTCCCTGTGCAATGAATCTAAAAGACAACATGAGTAAACACTGAGACTTTTTCTAGGATATGCCAATTTGAATTAGGTGGATAACTTCTCTTGTTTTTGCTTGTAATCTCTTAAACCCACTTTCCTTTCCACAATTCACAGCTTTTCCAACCACTAGATCAGGCCTGCACAACATGCGGCCCGCACGGGCTCACTGTGTGGCCCGCAGGGGGGTGAGTAGGGGTGGAGCAAGCCAAACGGGGGGGTTGGGAGGAAGCGGATGGGGGCGGAGCGAGGGCGGGGCATTTCGGCCCGCAGGTGGGTTTTTTGCAATAATATGGCCCTCGCTGCTTTCCGAGTTGTGCAGGCCTGCACTAGATACTCAGGGGCAAATCTAAGCACAGGCAATTTCAAGTAGAAAATATCTGAATCTTCTAGAAGAATAAACAAAGCCTTGGTATGTTAGGGCCAAATCTGCTCCTATTGGTGAGCAATAACTCATGCGAGTAGTCCCATAGATATCAATGGTGCTGTCTGTGTGAGTCTCTCCTTCATTGTGGCTAAAGGGCTCACAGTCTATCTTTTAATACCCAGGAAATATATTTAACATTACTGACTTCTACCGCACTTGAATTGAAAAAATTATGCAGTTCATAAATTGTAAGGATGACTCTATGAAGTATTAACTCTGATCCTAATTTATTTTTCAGACAGCGGAAGGATGAGCTCGAACAGAGGATGTCTGCTCTCCAGGAAAGTCGGAGGGAGCTGATGGTACAGTTAGAAGGCCTCATGAAATTACTGAAGGTGAGGTGCTCCACTCGAAACTCCAAGGAAATGGACAGTGGGCCAGTCAAGGAGTTTCACAAAGGAAAGAGAGATTCGTCATATTAATAAAATACTACAGAACTTGAATATTTCCTCCCACAAAAGCTTTGATTCCCATCAATTTTTTCTCTTAGCTTTCGCCACTCTAGTACATAGGTTTTCAGGATCAATAATGTACCCAATTGATACTGTTCCTGTATTAACACCATCTCTTTTGTCATCCTACCACTAAATGAATTTGACAACACTTGAAAGCAGTATTAAACTACGTATAACTGAAAAATAATTGAAATTCACTTGAATATGCAGACAAAGCCCACTGTGGTGCAGTACTACCTTGCTAGTTAGGGAGAAGAGATCCAGCAACCTGGTTAATCAAGTTCTGGAGCAGCCATACAAAGGGCATTAAAAAAAAGGTTTTCATGACATGCTCAGTTCCTGGTTTATTTATAGTTTGCTCTACTGAAAACATATTAAATATAGAAAAGGTGGATGTACAGAAGGCAACAAAATAATTAATCCCCAATGGTAAATAGCTATGTCATGCTATGCTGTACAGTGTATAGCCTCCTATCCTGGCTGATGATACAGAGCAAGGTTTTTTTTAATTCCTTTAGCTTTGTTCCTTTCACTAGTCATTCTAGCAGATGATGCCATAAGACAACCCACTCCCTTTGTCGTATATAGGACTTTGGAAGAATCTTCTTAACAGTATTTGGTCCTTTTTGCTAAAAAAGAAAAAAAAAAACCTTGTAAAATACACTAAAAGAAAGAAAGCACTTTCCTGAAGGACCCCAGTTCAAAAATGCAGACAGCAATATACAAATGTATTTCTGAGACTAGAAAGAAAAGCTGTAAAATGCGTTTTTACCTTCCCAAGTTGCAAAAAGGGCCTTCGCCGTGCATTATCCTTCTGGCGCTTTAAAGCCTGCATGGCCCATCAGAGCTCGCATGTAATTGAAAATGAGTCCTCCCAGCAGGGAAATAGGCCCCCTCAAAGTGGTGGAGTTTTCTTGTCAGCCAGGAACACTTTAAATGTATATTTCCTTCTTCAAGAAAAACAAACTTCTGTGGAAGGGAATGGGCAGGGAGGAGGAGAGGAACTGGCGTGGAGTGTACAGTCTCTAGTACAGATGCCCTTTGCACTGAAGTACCCAGGGCTGGCGACAGAAATTGGGGGGCCGCCCCCCCCCAGCCCAGCCGACAGCGGATGGGGGCCCCCCAGCGCAGCCGCCCCCCCCCAGCCCAGCCAACAGCGGATGGGGGCCCCCCCAGCCCAGCCCGCCCCCCCCAGCCCAGCCGACAGCGGATGGGGGCCCCCCCAGCCCAGCCAACAGCGGATGGGGGCCCCCCCAGCCCAGCCCGCCTCCCCCCCCCCCCCCCGCCAGCTGACAGCTAGCGGGAGCGAGAGCGGCATGAGCCGCCCTTTCTCTCCCCCCCCCCACCCCCGGACAGCGCTGCTGCCGCCGGCCGGGCTCTCTGCTCCTGCCGGGGCCAGGCACGCTTGTCGGGGGAGAGCCACGCCGCCTCCCCGCCCCTTCCCCGCTCTCCAGGTCTGGCGACAAGGGGGGACACAACGGGTACAGCGGTGTACCGGGGGCCCCCTAAAGTCGGGGGGCCCGGTACAGCTGTACCCGTAGTAACCCCCTGTCGCCGGCCCTGGAAGTACCAATAGTATGGTTGTCTAGAACTGAGTTTTGGCCCAAGGGTCATGATCTGTCTTGAGTTACGGGGGTGGTCAGCATTTTTCAGATGCAAAGGAGTTGTACTATAATTAGAATGGGGAGGATGACTAGCCACTCTAATTAGAGTATGACCCTAATGTGCTTCATTGCAGACAATCTAAGGAGTCACTAATTTGGGGACCATGTACCTTATGGTAATTGATGGCTCCCCAACCTTCTCTGACCCCGGCAAGGTGGGGTCCTGTCCCTGGGGCATGAGAGGCCCTGGGGGGCAAAGGTCAGGTCCTGTCCCTGGGGGCCAAAGGCCCTGGGGGCTGTTGGAGAGTGAGCCCACCCCTCACTCATCCTACAGTGGTTCTTGTCCCATGGGACTGACCCAGCTCCCCGCTCTGTCCCATTGGCTCTCACCACAGCATGCAAATAGGCCTTCTTCCCATGAACACCACCTTGCCCCCTTCCTGCCTCTGGCCTCTTCGCCTGTGGCCTCTTTGGGGTGGGGAGTTCCCCCACTAGTCAGAGCTCTGTGCAAGTGCACCAGGCCCATGTTAGTTAATCCAGGACTTCCAACTTTGTTCCCAAGTTTGCATTTATTTTTCTCTTCTTTAAATCCTGGCTAATCTAACTCTAACGATCCAATTTTTCTTTAGGAAGAAGAACTGAAACAGGGAGTAAGTTATTTACCTTATTGTAGGTCTCACTAACTCTTCAATGGGGGCTACGATTCCATGGTTTATATTGTTCCTTTTGCTTGAAATGTGTGCTCATGCCTTGGACTGAGGATAACGATGATGCGTTGCACTTCTTTAGCATGTTTTATCTGAGCATTTCAAAGCACTGAACACAATTAAACCTTACAGTCTCCCCTGGGAAGTAAGCAATGGCTTGATAGAATCTTTTTCTCACTCCTGTAAAGCTACATCTACGCTATGAGCTAGAGGTGTGATTCCCAGCTCACACAGACATACATGCACTAGCTCTCATCTAAATTAGCACCCTACAAATAGCAATGTAGCTGTGGTAATAGGGCAATGGTAATGGCAGCGTGGGCTAGCCACCCCAAGTACAAACCTGCCTGAACCCCATGAGTACATACTCCGGACAGCTAGGCTGTGCCACTGCTGCCCGTGCTAGCTGGGAATCACACACCCCTAGCTTGTAGTGTAGACATAGCCTAGATGAGGCCACTTTCAGGGTGAAAAGCAACAACTGTTTAACTGCATCCAACCATAGTACACCGCAACTCAGAACTGAGAGGGAAGAACACCACCACCATTCATAGCCATTTGAAACTACCAAGGTAAGTTCATTAAGCAGAATATAATCATCTGAGTTCTAATTAATCCAGGATAATGGATTTGGAATCCCTAGTCATTCAGAAAGTTCCAGGGGACTTTTCCTGTCCACAAGCAGTCCAGATACTGGTTTTGCACTGGCAGCAGCAGCCGAGTGCCCATTCAGAACAATAACTTAACTTTCAAAGCAGTGTGAGAGTATATGTTAATAGTTAATGACTCTTGGAAGAGTACATTATTTTGTAGCCTTTTCTAGAATTAAATGGACATTCTCAAGCTTACTCGGTTAAAAATATACCCGATCAGCCCAGACAGCAATCCCATTTAAAAGAGAATGTAATGAGGAATATTTCATTGTAACACAATAACGTTGAGTCCCTCAATTTTAACAAAAGAGATCAGTGCTCAGTACAGTAAATAGTCTGGCTATAGTAGGAGGTTTGGCCATGCACCGGTTTGTTGTTGGTGCACAGCCTTGTTAAGTTAACAGTTTTGCTACATTTTGGGGATGGAGAATGAATCTGTTGCAGCAAGACAGTCCTGATTGTAGTCCAGAATGGAAGACCTATCAGAAGACCCCTCTGAGTAGCTCTATTGCTTTTCCATTTTACCTAATAATATTAATGGCCTTTCTGTGAAAACTAGATCCCTTAAAAGTGAACAGGTTTTTTTAAAAAAAGCATCGTACAAAAATATACTTTTCGTTGTGTTTAATAAAAATATATGTTGAGGATATTACAATATGTTTCTCCTTTTTAGAGTGCATTATTTAGGTCCTTTTTGTACTAAATGAACTTTCAGAATGGCAGGTGGTTATGCTAACGAATTATTTATTAACACAAATTCTCATCATTTCCATAAAATGTTCCTCTGTGATCTCTTTCATAGGCTATTTACAAACATGTAGGGCTAAATTCATCCCTGGAGTAACTCAATTGGAATTAATGGTCTAGATAAGTTTCTAGTGCTTATGAACTTTCCATTTCTATATTGCCACAATGACGCTTCCACCCAGAAGGGTAATGAAGTGATCACATATGTATTGTTTTCCTAGTTATCGTGTTATAAATGTAACAGCACAAAAGTCTGCCCAGGAAAATAATACTATGTGAGCTAGTTTCAGCTCCAGCAGAGGGAGCAATGGACTACAGATTCAGTAAAAACAGTGTTCACTTCAAATGTATTATACTGAGTTTTGCGTGACACTAGGTAATGTAAACCATTTTCCAGTCTAATGAGGGATAATTAAAATCCTTACCACTTTGATCTAAGTATGATGGGTTAAATCGGATACATGACGGTCTCATAAAGGCCCTTGGATGCTGACAGCAGCAATCAGTTAACAAATGAAGGCTGAAGCCTTCTGTCATCTCAGTGATAGTGGCAGCTTTCCACAAGCTCCCGTCAACATGCCTCAATCCTGATCTTGTGGGTCTAACTAGGGATTAAAAGAAGTTCAGTCCTTGGCCTTCACGCTAAGACTACAAGCAAGTCAGTCACTTAGCATCAGTCGTAAGCATAGTTTACATTTACCATCTGTCTCTTGCGATTTAGACTAAGACCACTAACCGCATTTCACATATGCCACCAGACAGACATCCAATGGTAACAGCATTCAGTTGCCACACATCTGGGCTGAATCTCATCTAGCAAAGTAGAATATAAAAAATAGCTGCAGTCTTTTTAACCATACAGTCTCTAGATCTTTACATATTTCAGCTTTCTGTGGGTTGATTTTGTCCAATATTACCCAAATGGTTAAAAGAAAAAAAATCATGTCTACATAGTAGACGGAAACCCTCTGTAGATACGATGGAAATATTATCTACATAGTAAATGGAAACCCTGAATACCTAAAGTTTCTCATGCCTTGCAAAGGTCTTGTTCCAGAAAATGAACGTTACAATTAACAGTGCAGGATTTACCATGCATGTCAGATCAGAATAGTGATTATAGTATGTACTTAAAAATGTGGAACGCTAGTGTATCTCTTTGCCATCCCGAATAATTCCAAATGTCACCTGATTTGCTCGAGAGGAGGTTACATCCTCAGTACTGTTGTGGAATAATAGACCACTCTTATAATTTGGATCCAGAAATTGCCTGAGGCCTTTATTTCAGTCTAAATGTGGATATTTTTGCGGTTAGCAGGGAAGCAGGCTTCATATCCATATATCTTTGACCTAGTTGTCTGAAGGCTCAGATCACAATCTTTTTGCCTTCCTCTTTTCATTTTATTTCGTTTTATAGCAGGCCTGATGTTAACTTGACTATATTTTTAGGCCTGAAGTAAAGCCATCCTATATTTTGCTTCTACAGTACTCTGGGAGTATCATTTTCAGGAAGAATGAAGGGACAACCTGTTTCTATGCAGCATGTGGGTTTCAGGTTGTATTTTGACCTGTTACGAAAGAACTGGGATACAGCTGACAGCACGTTCCACTGAAGCTCAATCTACATCTACGGCTGTACTAAAAGACATTCCCAGAGCAGAAATCGGCAGGACTGTGACTTGGTCTTCTATTCATACCTTTGCCATCTTACCTGCTTCCAGAGAGGACAGTTCCTCTGGTGATGCAGTTCTGCAAACAGTGTCTTGATTTACCTCCCCAGCACCCACTTCCTCTGAATTACTGCTTGGGGGTCTCCCATGGTAGAGCAACCACAGGGACGTGTGCTCAAAGATGGAGGAGGGCTTACTTACCTTATAGTAGCTTGAGTTATTCACGATGTTTTTGCCTTATGGGTACTCCACCTCTCACCCTTCTTCCAGTCTGCTGTGGCGTCTCTGGCTTCATGGCTGAGAAGAAACTGAATGGGAGTGGGCTTTCTATATATCCCCTATATCTCCTCATTTGGAGCATGGGGTCTTCTACGTAGGCGCAGGCCCACAAATACTACTTTGCAGTGTCCAATTAAGAGTGCACAGGGGCATACACATCGTATGGTGGAGCTACAGTACAGCAACATAGAGACAAAAGCATCTAGACAATCTCTAGCTACTGTAAGGTAAGTACCCTCTCCTTTCTTGAATCCCCCATGAGAATAAATTCTAGAAAAGGAACGTCCAATTGTTCATCATTTTAAGGAATTAAGGGACAGGCCAAATGCCTGTCACATCATTTGACAGTTCTTTAAGTGTGACTTATTGGACAATATTTGCATAAACTGCACTTTCTTCGACTTCCTTGAGAGTTCTTGTTGATTTTCTGTTCTTCCTTAGCCTCCCAGTCAATGAAAAGGAAATAGAAAATGGAAAAGTACAACATGGAACTATGGACAAAATCTGCCAAAATCTGTTCAGTAGAGGAGTGGAGGTGGCAGGGATGCAGTTTGCTGCTCTCTGGTGTTTTGTCTGATCTGCTCTGGGCATGGCCCCAGTAGAGTTTAGAGAATCACCGGGCTACACCTTGAATTCTGACAGCTAGTAACAGTCCCCGGGGGGCTGGTAATGCATCTGCACCAGCTGAAAATTCCCCTGGTCTGGCAGAATTATCAGCTGGCCAGATCCAGCTATTTTTGGATCCCTTTGTACTACAAGAATGAGACAGAAGGGCCAGCAGGAGAGCATTGATCCCTATTTGTTCAGATTTCCCCTCGCTATTATTTGTGTCCTAAAAGATTTTACCCCGAAAGAATATACTAAAATTATACTTGCCATCTCTTATCAGAAATGAGTGTCTCCCTTGCAAAGTCCTCCTTCAAACCTCTCAGGTAACTTCTTCTGCCAAGATCATTGTAGTGTGAACTTCGATAGCATTGTTTTTCAGCAGTCACAGTGTCCTTTAAAAAGAAGAATCCTGATCAATTTGTTGGAGGTTAACTAGCAATAACAATGCTGCTTTTCTTCTGATCAGACCTATTTCAGTAGGTGCACGGTAGGCATGGTTAAGGTCAAAATCTAGAAAACAAAAGTTGGCTTACACTTGGAAAAAGAAAAGTAGACCAATTTTATAAAGGGTTGTTGCCGCCTTTTTTGTCATGTAGTTATCGATATCTGATCTTCGTCTCTGAGGAAACAGTCACCAAAACATTGACGGCCTGTGACACTGAAGGGGCTAAGAAATCCAACTGAATTTTTTAATTGATTGTTACTGCAGGTCCAAATGGCAGGGCAGGAAACCTCACTAGAGATAATGTAACTTTTCACTGTAAACTAATACACACGAGCACCGGTTCCTGTTTAGTGGAACTCTTGTCATCTTGGCCATAGGCCTCTGCTGAACCCCAATTCCTAATCATGCTAAATAGTGTGTGGTTTGTTTGGTTGTTTTTCTTATGTTGACATATATTCCCAGGAACTGTCAGGCAGTAAAGGAAAAGTGCATTAATTCACTGTGTCCTGGGGTATCACCCAGCTCCACTTTTAAAAATTATCGTTCTTCAACGTATGCTCAAATTTCAGTTAAATGATACTAACTCGCCGGTACTAACAGCATGACATTTTTATATGACTGGTGTTAAAACATTTTAACTTCCAGCCACTGGAACCCATAACAGGAATTTAAATTGCCTATCCGAATGGTACTTTGGGAGAGGCTGAGTATATCCTGTGGAGTGAACAATTTGCTAGGGAATGATTTAGTGGTGGCTGAGTAGCTCACAAACCAAAAAGAAAAACACAAATCTGTACTATTTGTTGGGAGGGTAAGATTTTATTTCACTAATAGGTTTAATTTACATTCCAAAACTTTATTGCATGGATTCCTTCTGGTAACAGTGGTTGAGGTGTAAGGGCATGAACTTGATCAGCTAACATGGAAATATTACACCTCCAGAAGTAGCTTCAACTCATTACCCAGACTGAAAGTTGTCTTAGTGCCAGCATCCTTCCACTTCCTACAGATTGCCAGAGTTGTCTTCCTAAGAATATTGCCAACACTCCTAATTCTTTCACAGAAAAAAGTCCCAGACCTTCGATTTAAAGAAAATAAATATCTTCTTTAAATGTTTATATCCAACCCAGCCTGCCATGTTTCAGGATGACCAAATCTATCTTTCCTAAATACTACATCTTTACCATGGGTTGCCGTAGAAGTTGGGTGCAATAGGTTTCCATCAACTAACTTAATATTACCCTATTTTTCTGCGTAACTGCATGATACCAGCTGAGGTTTCACTCAGCGAAGCTAAGGAATGGAATGAAGATGATGCCAGCTGAGTGTTTTCTCTTGTAAAGACCTATTTAACCACTTGTTCTTATTTTCCAGACTCAAGGAGCAGGCTCCCCTCGATCTTCACCCAGTCACACTATCAGCCGACCTATTCCTATGCCGATCAGGTCTGCGTCTGCCTGCTCCACCCCAACCCATACACCTCAGGACTCTCTGACAGGTGTGGGAGGAGACGTGCAAGAAGCTTTTGCACAAAGTAAGTTGCATTGTTAACTTATTAGTTACACCGAAAGCATATGCAAGTGTCAGATGGGGAACTGAGGCACAGCGAGGAGAAGTGACTTGCACAAGGTCACCCACCTGTCCAGTGACCAAGCCAGGAATAGAACCCAGATTTTTTGAGTCCTGTTCCAGTGCTCTATCCATTGCAACTCAATTTGATTGCCATAAAATAAAGACTTATTGACCATTGCAAATTGGTTCAACAAGCTGGGCTTTGGGAGGGTGATGTGAGAGGGAGGGAGTATTTTGCTGTTTCTCCTAAGAACTGGTGGACTTTTCCATTGTGTCTAATGATGTTTACCAGAACACTGCCATCGGCTGCTGCGCACTTTTCATTCCCCTTCCCTGTTGTTTGTCAAATTACAAAAGGATGGAAGATCTATCCTTTGCTTACTGATTGTTTGCTTTGAAGTTCTAAAATCACAGGTTAAATAATAGGCTACAAAGAAAATAGAGTTTGTGTGCCCTGAATATGGAAATATCACTCCGCCCGTGGAATTACTCTCTTTCCCAAATGCTTGGATCCCTGCAATTTCCTTTTTTCTTTTCCTTGAACACAAAGGGCCAAACTTTGCTCTCAGTTACACCATTGCAAATTGGAATGTCAGTGGCATTCCCCTGGATATACCCTACTGTAACTGAGAACATAATTTGCCCTCCTGGGCTCAATTCTGCCCACCCTTGCAACTTTCATTAATTTCAGAGGGAATTGCATCCATGAATTTGATGACAAGATTGAGCCTTAAGTGCAATCAAGGTTTTCCCTTTAAAGAACTAGTTAATTCTCCTGTTAAACTCTGTCCAGCTAGAGGATTGTTCCTTGTCCCATGGCACCAGGTCGCTCAGTGTGTATTCTGTGAGAAATGAGAGCACAGCATGAAATTTTCCTCTTTCAGCCTAAAAACACTGAGAAAGATGTATGGACAGATATCACTCTCTTAAAGAGTAGTTTCTTTCAGAACTTGGACAAAGAGAGACAATTTAGTAGCTACAATAAAATATCCCTAAATAATACATGGGTTGTGTAAGGCAACTGCTTTTAGTTACAGCAGTGTGTTCTGCTCAAGTGAAACGTCAGTGTAAAAGTGTATTCTCATATGTACATTGATCACACTTAAAAACAACTACCTTTGGTATATACATAATTTATCCTCAGTATTTATCTTAATCTAGTTGTATAAAGCAAATCTGGGCAGTTTTTAAGAGCAATCCTTGTATAATATACTGGTAAACACCATAGTATGTGAGGATTCTTTTTTAAGCAAACAGTTGTAGCTGTTCTTTTAATTTGCCCATAGTGAAGGCACTCCATGGAGTAGAGAACTAGCTCTCCTATATTTTCTCTTCTTAGAGGATAGATGTAAAAGTCTGTATAGATGAGAAGCTGAGAATGCATTACAGCTCTTCTCAGAAATGTATTTGTGTGTGTGTGTGAGAGAGAGAGAGAGAACGAGAACGAACGAACGAGAACGAACACGAACTGGGGTAGGGGACTTTGAGTTACTTTCCTGTAGTCATTTTCCTCAGAATTTATGACTTGCGATCAACAGTTTTAAGGGCCGTCAGTTTAAAACACATTCCAGATGCCAAATCCTGCCATTTTCTATGCATCATCCTCTCTGAAGCTAGCTAGGATTTTAAGGGTTGGATCTATTTATATATAGTTGGTTTAACTACCCTAGGATATGAGTTTGGGACTCTCTGATAGCATAGGCTGGGAGCACACTGTACCAGCCGTCACAGCCCTGAGGATGAAGTATTGCACTTTGCTCTCTCATAACCTTCCCCAATTGATGCTTAAGGCAGTACTAAGGAGTTCTGCAGGAAATAATGTCTAGACCCTCCTGTATTGGAAAGAGGGTCACAGCACCACAGGGCTGTTGATGGAGGGGGTGTAGTGGCTTTCAAGGTAGGCAGAAGTTTGCTGTGAATGTGGCATAGGAGGGGGAGCAAAGGGAGCTACTCAGTCTTGGCTGGGGAGCAGCCAGCTCCCAGAAGGGAAGTGGGGTCCTGGTGGTTCCAACCTGCTCAGCAGTCACTGTTGCCCCTCTGAGTCCCCCTCTCACCTCCATCCCCAGGTTTGCAGGAGTTGTGGGGGCAGAATCCCCGCCAATATTTCCATGCTGGATCCCACTGCCCCCTTGCCGAGCCCCACTCCCACCCCATTCCACTGATCCTGCTGGTTTTTTGTTTTTAAATGGGAGTCGATTATGGAGAATACAAGAAGATTCCTAAGATCCAGAAGATACCACAAAGGGGTGGGAAAGAAAAATCCATATAAGGACTAATGAAATCAACCATGTTTCTTCAACATTGACCATATTTATACAATAAGAGTCATTAAACAGAGCCATGGAAACTTAGGGAGAAATAACTTCAGTCCACTTCCCCCAGACATTTGATCTCTTAGTCCCGGTCTCCTAGTGTCACCACACGAATGTGAGTTGGATTGTAATTAATAACTTCCAAGTTTTTGGCATTGTGAATAAATGAAGCATGATGTTGAGCTGCTGTTGCATGCAGTGTAAGAAAATTAAGCTGTTATGCATATAAGTTTTGCATGTGTCCCTTTGGAAGGTCTTGACTCCTTGAAATTATTATGTTGGCAACTTGGTATAAGGTTAAAAGTACTTCATACACAAAGCCATAATTTGTCCCTTGAGAAAAATCTTAGCTTTGTGTTTTTTTCTTTTTCCTGCCTCAGGCACAAGGCGAAATTTAAGAAATGACTTACTAGTGGCAGCAGATTCAATTACCAATACCATGTCTTCTCTGGTGAAAGAGCTAAACTCAGGTGCGTGAGGCTTAAGAGCACAATCACGGTACAGTCCTTTAACATATATTTAAAAATAAATAAAAGGGAGCTGAGGAAAAAACACCTAAATGGAGTTCTGGATATTTTTGTAATTTAAGAAAAGAGAACCTAAAAGTGGTAATTTTTGAAAGCTACAGACTTCCAGATGCAATTAAAGCTTATAAAAAAAAATTTCAGAATATAACATTTTAGTGCATCTGTAAATACTATCATGTGTATTTATTTTTTAAAAGATGTCACTAGCACAACAATGCATCTGTATCCTGATGTGCAATATCCAAGTTCTCCTGAGTCTAGATTTCTAGCTGTGCCAAATGGCATATACTGTAATGTCCTTTTTAGCAACATATGCAAATGTCTGCAGAGACTCTACTATGCTCGACCGCCACAGAAACAAGAGGTGGCTCTGCAGATAAATAGAGAACGTATGGCCACAGCATCCATGTTGCCTAAAACATACTGGTGTGTTCACGATAAAGAGATATTGGAATTCTAACTTGGAGAAACAGAAGAATATTTAGAGAAATGAACCAAACCTACTACTAGCACATGTGAAAATTAAATGTAGTCATAATCACCTTTTGTGGCTCACAGAGATGGGCAGCGAGACGGAGAGTAACGTGGATTCTGAGTTTGGACGGACTCATTTTGACGATCTTGTTCCATCACCGACTTCTGAAAAGGCTTTCCTTGCACAAATCCATGCCCGGAAGCCAGGGTATATTCACAGTGCAGCTGCCACTGGCACCATTCGCAGTGACATGTTGGTACCTTCTCTATTTTTTAATGCATTTTGTATTAAAATTATGATAAGAATGTGCATGTACATATTTCCGCCCACTAATATAACTAAATATAACTGTGGGAGGCTCTTTACCTATCCAATAATAATGAGCTCTCTAAGCCTTGGTCTACACTGGGGCAGAGATCAATCTAAGGTACGGAACTTCGGCTACGTGAATAACATAGCTAAAGACAACGTACTTAGATCCACTTACTGCGGCATCTTCTCTCTGGTAAGTCAACGGCTGCCACTCCTCCATCGACTCCGCTTGTGCATCTCACAGGGGTGGAATATAGGAGTCAATGGGAGAGCACTCAGGAGGTCGATATATTGCGTGTAGACTAGACACAATAAATTGACCCCTGCTGGATCGATCGCTGCCCTCCGATCCGGTGGGTAGTGTAGACATACCCTAAGCTAAGGAGTGACGGCAAGAAATGATCAGTTGATACCCTTGATTCCAATCAGAAACTTTTATGAGCACATAATAAGAAGCAATCTTCCTGGATTTCCATTAAGAAATTCAGCAGCTGAGCCTTTTTATTTGTGAAGTTTTGCTAGAGTACGGTTGGCAAATTTTAATGATTTAATGCAGAGCTGGCTGAAAGATGACTATTCTGTTTTATGACAACTTTCAAGGTTTCAAAATTTGTTTTTGTTGCAATGTGGAATGAAAACAAAGCCCTTCGAAGGTTTTCACAAGTTAGAGTTGTATTAAAACTTCCATTTTCAGATCAAAAGAGTCTCTCTTTCTCTGTCTCACCCACCCTCGACCATCCCATCTAAACCTTCATTGAAATCAATATGTCTTCAAGAAATGTTTTGCTGTCAGTGAAGTAGCATGTTTCATCAGAAATTTTTCAATGAACCCTAATTTAGTGCCTGATCCAAAATCAACTCCAGTAGGCTTCCAATCAGATCCTTAGAACCAAATCTTAGTCTCAAGGAAGCTTTTGAGAATTTTTGTTATTGACTTCAACAGGAACATGATTGGACAGTGAATGCACATTTAGTGGAACATGCCCTTAATCTTGTTCATGCGTGCGAAGTCATAGATAAGGTGGGACTTGAGAAAGGCCTGCAAAAATAAAAATACCTTCAAGAAAGTGTACATGGAGTTGAAAACATAGATCCTGCTTTCCTCTCAGTTTTCATTAAAATAGGGAAGTTCTTTTAACATTGAATGTAATTCGTCTTAGGAAGCTATTTATTAATAATTATCTTTAGGGTTACAGAAGATGGAGATCCCTATGTTAGAGCAGATGATGAGAACTATGAAAATGACTCTGTCCGCCAGTTGGAAAATGAGCTCAAGATGGAGGAATATCTGAAACAAAAGCTGCAGGATGAAGCCTACCAGGTAAGAAAGGAACCCACCAAATAGTCTCTTGGTTTAAAAAGGATATTGTGCTGCAGTAGCCCACCATCTGCAATTTCTTGTCAGTGGCTGGTGCTTCCAGATTTTAAAAATATATCATTCTCAAAACTCTCCCCTCTCATGCCTCCCTTAGATAGATAGATACATCTCACACGCACACACAAACTGCTCAGAAAGAGCTCATCAATTGACTTGCTTAAGGCTGACATTAACCTTCACAAGGTTATTAGCTAATCCTTCATAATTGCCACTGTCAATCAATTTCTACCAAGCCATTCACCCAAGAATGTTTTGTATTGTAGAGATGGTATTGCATGTTAAGCTCAGTTTTTTATTTAATAACATAAAGTATCTATGATGGTCTCTCCATGTTAGAGGACTGGAGCCACTGAACCAGTCCTTTTAAAATAGGATGTTTTTGTCATAATCTGGGATGGGGGAAAGGGTCTAGAGTGAGTCACATAATATCTCAAAGGGCCAACTGCTGAATCTGGTGAAATGGGGCAGTGGGGACTCAGCCATAGGGACTTGGCTTGTGAATAAGTGACCTGGTGATTAGCAAAGTGCACCTGTAGCTTCAAGAGCCACAAGGGGTTTCAAGCCGATTGGTCCCGCATGGTTGGACTCTCAAAGTATCTTGCATGGCTAGTAAATGATGTGCATGTTTGCATGGTGCAAGAGATCAGTGCCTGTTTTAAATTGCTCCTCCTCTGATCATCCAGATGTAAAAATCTGAGTGAGCCAGAGTTTAAAATGTCTATTGGCTCACATCAAGGTTGCCATTGGTTTTGAATTTCAGGTGACTATCATAGTTTTTATATAAATCTGCTGTACAAGACTATGGTAGCTCACAGAAAGTCATGTCAGTGTGACCGTCTTGAAGGATGCAATGACATTTCATCCTCATCCTTGCTATGCAGCATCTCAATATGGCAACAGTGGGCAACACCTCAATGTTGTGCCAGTGTTTTACCCAAGATAACAAATGACAAAAGAGTGCAGTTCTTAGGTTGCTGCTGAATAAGTGGAACTGCGACTGCTGAGTTCGAACATGGAAAGCAATGATTTATTGTGTAGCAGGAACACCTTAACAATGACATTGCAAGCATTATGTCATCAGTTTTTCTACTTCTACTGACACTCCATTTTCTCTATAAAGGGAACAATGATCTGACTATAGAGTTCAATGCAAGATCAGGGCCAATATTAGTAACCTGCAGCACAGCTCCATTAACAAGTACATGTTTTTAAATTTACGTGAATACTCACGCTAATTATAATGGGATTACGCCAATGCATAAAATTAAGTGTGTGGGGAGTGGGGGACTGCAGAATCACAGCCATTATTTGTGAGGTAAGAGAGAAATTTTGGCAGATACCTTTCAGTATTGTTGCTTCCTCCAAAGTAGGACTTTTCTGCTGTGGTCCCAAAATGACAACGCATTAAATCCTGTCCCCATTGAAATCAATAGAAAATTTCACTGGGGCAGGATTTCACAATGGGTGAATATTACACCTGGCTTGTTTCCAGTTGGGGAAAAAATAGAAAAGGACTAACTTTTTAAAAAATGATTAAATTGGGTGATATGAAATGGTCACCCCAGAAGAAGAGTTCATTCAGTTTGTTAACTTTCCTGAGGAAACTTAACACTTCCCCTTTAAGCTGTACAGTTCTACTCAGAAAACATTTATTTCCTAGAAAACAAACACTAAAAAACATTTTCAATTAATGACTATGGCTCCTAGTATGCAAACCTTCAATTGTATTAGTAGCCCTTGCTAACTTGAATGGTGCCATTGGGACTATTTGAGTACGAGCTGCTAGGATGAATAAGAGTTAGCAAGGTTATGTTCTTATGAGTCACTAGAACATCTGATGTGGCCTTGGCTCTCTTCTGTGATTAGGGTTTAATGCATAGTATTTCATTATTCAACACCTTTTTCCATGAATATCCCTGGATAGTCTTTAAAGTCAAAGAACATAGAGCTAGCTTTGTCTTTATTTTTAAAGAAGGAAGAAAAAAACAGTAAATTTATTTTTCAAATGCTCATGGGAATGGTGGTGGGAAGAATTGTGCAGTTTGAATCCAGCCTCTAAGAATTAATATGGTATTTCTTACTGATCATTTTCACATAAGTTTCCCATTCGACTAGATATCCTAAAACAAATGAAGGCTGTAGTTGCTCTCATAATACAACTGTCAACTGAAAAAATCTCATAAGAAAATTACTGCTACTAAGCTTACAGAATCCTTTGTTGGTTCAAGAATGATATTAGATGTATTTCTTTGTCTCACTATATGTAAAAGCAGTACTTTTAGACGAACATGTAGCCTTATTATTGCATTGAAAATGATGGCACAATACCCAGTGTTTTTGGTCTTTGTGACCTTCAAGCAAGCTTTTGCAAATGAAACTCTGAGACGCTAGAGTTTAAATGAAACCAGATTGTCAGCAAAGAGAGTGATTTTCTGCTACGTGGCAGCAGCAGAGCGCATGGTACATGAAAGAATCTGTGACAAGAAGCCTCAAAAGCATCATTTTTTTCCGCTTCATCTTGAGCATGTAGCAAATAACAAGTGCTATCAAGAGGAATATATTTAATGCACAAACCTAAATGCTAACAGCGCTTACCCTCCCATGTCAGTTAGCAGATATGGTCTTGTTATAGTTTCTCAATGAGTGTATTGTATGACAGTTTTCCTTAGTCTTATTTCCTGTCCCCAGTATTGTCCTCTCTTATTTCCTCTTTTATGCATGGCTTTATTCCAAATAATACACTGGCCTGGCTGCTCACTCACTTAACTTGTCATCTTCTTGTTTTATGTCCTTTGTTATCTACAGGTCAGTTTGCAAGGTTGAATGCAATATCCTTCTATTACTCTCCTCTCAAGTAAGTATTACCTTAATATAGGAGAATGTTTTCAGCTGGTAATTTGTCATTGAGATACACTGCACCTTCTGCTTCATGTGCACGCGTGATGATGCTGTTTCGTCCCTTGCTTATTTCCAGACAACCAAGCATGAATTATCTCTAAACCATGCCTAATAAGCCATCAAAAGTTTGGTCAAAGTCCTGAGGATCATGTCCACACTTTTATTACCTTACCTTGTTATGCAGGAGGGCAAATGGTCTTCTTAGCTATCAATGATAATGCATTCATTGACCATGTGAGAGCGAGAGGGAGAGAATAATCCAGTGATTAGGACACCAGCTCGGAATTCAAGAGACATGGTTCAGTTCCCTGCTCTGTACCTCAGTTCCCCTGTGTACATCCCAAACTCACAGGGGTGTTGTGTAGATAAATACATTACAAATTGTGAAGCACTCAGGTATGTCAGGAATGGGTACCATTCACAGACACTGACTTTCTGATTTATTGGGAGCTGCCCCACCCTTTCCCCCCAGGACCCTACCCCGACCCCGCTTCTTCCCATCCTGTTCTTCTCCCTCCCTTGAGTGCACCCTACCATAGATGACTAGTATCTCCCCGTACTAAGGGGGCACTATCTAAAGAGGAGAACGTGTGACCAGTCATGTGTTCCCCCTCCCATGCCGACCCCCCCATATCTAGCCTAGTGCCACCTCTTCCTGCCCCTGCTCCTCCTCTTTCCCTTCTTTCCCAGAGCCTCCTGCACACCACTGAACACCTGATCTTCGGTGGGCGGGAGTTTCTGTGGGGGAAAGGTGGAGGGGCCCACCAGTGCGTGCTGAACATCCACTATTTTTTTCCATGGGTGTGCCAGCATGGAGCACCCAGGGAGTTGGCATCTATGGTACCATATAAGTATCTAAGATGGATAGTTAGTACTCGTGTATCAAATGCCATCACCCACAGCTATCAGTAAGTACTCATTCAGTGAAGCACAGTTTGTCACTTTTGAGCTTACCCAGGGCCCCAGTACGGCATTAAGGAGCACTTTGCCTTGCTGGTGGAGCCCTTTGCAGATGAGAAGTAAAACCAGTGAGCTGACCTATGCCACCTCTAACAGGAGTTTAAGTTATGAAACTAGGCTTCCTAGACAAATTCTAACATGGTTAAATAGATTTCCACTATTTAAATCTCCTCTAGAGTTTCAAATGTGTACGGTATCTTCTTCTCTTTCGTTTCCCAGTAGTGTTGATGTGCACTGTTAAGTGGCTGCCGTGTTTCACCCGAGAGGAGGCTGCGTTTTAGTAATTGGCAAAATACTTCTTGTTTATATCAGTGTGATGGCAAAATTTGGCCCTCCGTTACTGGTGTGCAGTTCTCAGTGCAATTAGGAGTGATATGCCTGTAACTGATGCTAGAATTTCACGGATGGGGATTAAAAGCTGCTATTTATTAATTTTTTTAAAGCCCCTCTCCCAAATACTAGTGTTAAAAGCCATCAGTGGGACAGTCCCACAAAATATCACAACACTGAATAATACCACAACACATTTTCACATTTTCCTTTTACATACATACCCCCGTCAGGTTATACTCACCTCCTTGCTTTATGCCTGGAACATGAGCAACTATAGAAACACATTTTCTTCTTTCAACATACTGGGATTGTTAGTTACCAGTCAAGTTACTAGAATGTAAAAACAGATCACGCTGCAATAATTAATGTCTATAGAAGTATAGCGAGTACAAATGTTCATGTAGCGTATGCGTTTCTATACATTATTATGAATTAAAATGATAGTGGGTGAAACATGCTGATAAGGTAAGAAATTATATGAAACCCTTTCCCAAAATCAGCTAGAACTTTTTTTAAGTGTTTTAATTATTTATTTTTGTTCATTTAAAAAATATTGTAGTGAACCTCTACCCTTTCTGCTTCCAGCTAGAAAACCAAGGCTAAGATACTGTCGTAAGAAAAACCAAGTTTCACAAAAGTACAGTTTGTCTGAAAATTTCCATCCCTGCCCTAGTTGGTGGGCTAGGAAGCTTCAGTTAACATCTCATCTCTTGGATCTTTTCTGAAACATCTGAAGTTAGCCCAGCACATTGTGGGTGGGATTTTTGAAAGCGCTCTGTGTTGACTTAACTCGGCCTCTATCGCAGTGTACGGTAAAACACCTGTTGACCTCAGTGGGAGCACTAGGGCAACACTGAGAATTTAGAAAATTCCATCCTATGAGGGAAAACTTGGCCTCCTTGAAGGTGATGGCAAAACTACCGCTGATTTCACTGTACTTTTATCCTAAACAGCAAACTCTGTTTCATCCATGCCACATCTGCACAGGATGGTGTGATACAATCTAAAATAACCCATTCAAGTAGTGGATAGAATCCATAGTACTCAAGCCCATTTACTTCTGGGGAAAACAATGTATCTTTATTTGTTAACAATGTGCTTTATTTGTTATTAATATTTCAGCACTTTGGAAAGAGAAACCCCAAACAATTTATACAGGCTGCAGTGGTTAAAGCACTCTCTTGAGTCCTGCCAACTGCGTAACTATAGCAGGAGCCTGTCAGATCTGCATTTATATTTCTTGGGAACCCCTGCTGTTGAATATAAAAAGCAGTTATTTTTAGAGATCGTATTAGCCAACAAATTCTGTATAGAAAAGCTATCAGTGTTGTATTGCACAGGTGTTAGGTGACAGGCCAAGTGATTTTTTTCTACCCCAAAACAATAATCCCCTAGAACTGCTCTGATAAAATGAAGTTTATTAAAAAGAATGAGAGGGCAAGTCTGACCAATGCATTATGGACTTGAGTACAATGGTATGATTGACAGACTATCACAAAACTCCGTTTGTTTCCTGATTTATAAAGCTATACACTTTATCATTATTATTTAAAAATTTTATATCCTCTTTGCATTTTGGAATAATGCTACAGGAAAGTCTCTGGAAGTGATTCTGAAAACATCTGGTATAAATATAACAAATGCATTCTCAAGAGAGCAAGTGGTTCTTGTAACATATAAAATATAATTTAATCAGGTTTTCAATTTAAGTCTTTCATATTAAAATAAGTGGCAATATCTATATATATAAAATTAATGGAGCAACAGACTGACATTGTCTAAGTGCAAGGTGGAAAGTGGTTCAGCTTTCAGTAGATGAAACTAAATATAGAACTGGAAATTGTCTGAGCATAAATTTTTTTAAAAGTTATTTTACTTAAAATAGAGTTTAGACCTAATCTGGTTCCCATAGCTGGCAGTGGAATTTTTGCCAGTGGTTTCAATGGGAACAGAAGCAGGCCATTACTGAATGCAAGAGTGACATATTAAAGAGGGGTGACTTGCGGCATGCGTGTGGTCCCATATGAAATTCAACTTATTGTGCTTTTTAAAGCAATATCTTTGTTGGTGATGCCATGGCAACATTTACTCAGTCACATCCCGTTCATTTTTCAATTAATGCTTATTCTTTTTAAAACAATTGTAAGGTGTGAAAAGCTCCTGAAAGCCATGCTTAAGGTACCAGCATGTGCGGAGTACAGGGAGAAGCGGATTCTTTATTAAGTCTCACTTTAAATTATTTTTATTTGCATTTTAGTTCTCTGCTATAGTTGAGAGCTAAATCCAACACCCACTGATGTCAATGGGAGGATTTTCCTTTGACTTCAGTGGGCTTAAATCAGGCCCTAAATTATGCGTGTAAAAGGAATAATTTGCCCATACGTTCCACCCGGGAATATTACACTCAACTCAAAAAAGGAGTGAAGCTAGACATGACAAAACAAGTCTTGCTTTTAGATCTCCGTGAGACTTGAAAGCAAGATCAGCGGGAAGAAAGTTCAGTAGTTTTATTTTATGAATGTTTAAAGTCAGAAATGTGTATAATTTTTTTTCAGATGCATTGTAATGATGTTTTGGTTAACAGTGTATTTGTTTAGGACACCTTCCTCCACTGGAACTCAATAGACCTTGTAAGCTCCACGAGCCAAGTAGCTTTAGGTCCACAAACCTAATAGGTATATTGACACTGATAGACTCAAGGAGTCAATCTATTAAGGTTATGAAAGAGACGGTTAGAGGGTAACTTGATCATAGTCTTTGTGGTCAAGTGATTTGATAATAGAGAGCTCTTCAATCTAGTAGATAAGTAACAACATCTGATGGTTTGAAGTGGAAGCTACACAAATTCAGACTGGACCTCAGGCACAATTTTTTAACAGAGGAAAATTAGCCGTTGGCACAATTTACCAAGGATTGTGGTGGATTCTCTATTTTAAATCAAGATTTGATGTTTCTCTAAAAAATATGCTCTAGTTCAAACAGGAATCAATTCAGCAAAGTCTTGACTTATACAGACAATCACAATGGTCCCTTCTGGCCTTAGAATCTATGAATCCTCTGAATAAAAAAAATCATTAAAGGATGTGTACAATTAAGTCAGCTCTATTTAAAGCCATCCGGATTAGGAGACTTCTCTCTTCCTTTGTGCATCTTTAAGTTTGTCTGCTACACTTGTCTATGGGTGAGAGCGCTGCTGCGCTAAGGAGTCTTAAGCATGGCTCCAGAGCCAATAAACTTACATGATATTTTTGGTTTGGTGACTGAACCAGGAAAAAAAGGGGGGTTAGGACTGGGGAAGGGACCATTGCTTTGAACCAAATTGAAAAATTTAGTTTTTCTCATCAAAACAAAAAACAATTGAACAAAACATTTCAAATGTTAATTTGAATCAACCTACATTACATTGCCAAAGGAAATGTCAATTTGAAAAAAAGTGTCAGAACAGTTCATTTTGACATTTGTGGGGGGAAAAAATCAGCCAAAACTATTTGTCAGATTTGACCTGAACTTGCAAATAGTTTCGGGCCCTGAAAAATATAACTCTCTCAGCAAATGTAACTCACCAAAAGAAAAAAAAATGCATTTATCTTTACTTATGTTTTCTGGTGGCAAAACTTGTAGGATCCCAAAGCCAAATAATTCAAGGCTTATATAGTATTCTAAAAAAGGCACATTACATATAAAAATAGCATTACATGGAACATTAAGTTTGAAAAAAAATCAAGCTCTCACTATGTAATACATTTCAAAAGTTAGGCTATAACCATCCTGCTGTATTAACTGAGCTATAGACCACATGTGTCATATTTTCTTTTTCTCTTTAATCTGACTCTTTATTAGTATTATACAACATAAAAATGTCAGATGTGCAAGGTGGCCAAATTAACTTTGGAGGAGCCACCTTAACTTTCAGTGCATCATTTTTCAACTTGAATATTGCACGAATACTAGGATTTTTTCATTAACTTATAATACATCAGGAAATAAACTGTGGATGAAGTTATAAATACTGGAGTGGGAGAAGGGGGCATGTGCCATTACTAATCACTTGAGCTTCAACTTGTGATTGATTATGACATTGATTAGTAGAACCCTCCAATGTATTTATAATTCTGTAATTCAGTGGTATTCATTTCTTGTATACAACCATCTCTTCATCCCAAGGCCAGGTCTGGAACAGAAAGAAGCATTCTGGAAATCTATAATAACCCCTTCTCACACCCATAAATACTCATCTAAGACATAGAGTGTGTACCGTAATTTTTTTTTTAAATGAATTATATACAATGCTATAAATGGATCTTAATTTTCTGGCTGCCTCACACATCACTCATACTTTGCTCTTGTGGTTTATAATGATGCCATCAAAAACTATGAGCTGCATCTATACTTATATATCCTTAAAATTACCTAAATAAGAACCAACCTAAACTGAAAATTGAAACTTTAAGGTTTAAACAAATTCAGATAACTTTCCCCTTCCATTCCTTTGTGTTTAATTTTCAGGCCCTTATGCACTTCCTCATTCCGGCTGAGATCTGAAACTGAAGTGGCAAAATGCTACCCAGAATTTCTGGTCTTAGGAGATTTCCCGCCAGTTTTGCAGACTTAACCTCAAAGCTATTGAGATCTTCCCCTCACTACTTATAATGCACTTTTTTCTTTCATTTATCAACAAAATAGCATTAATATTAAGTCTTTTGTAACTGACTGAAAGGAGATATAAAATTAAGATCAATATTTCATCTTAACTATGTTCAGGTATTCAAGAATCCTATAGCAGCATCTGTGCTTGAAGAACTGAATAGAATTACATCTCTTTTGGAAAGAGAAGGAAAACTCTAACTCTACCCAACTTTTTTCAGTTCACGCTACTTAATTTAGCCATTGTTCACAAAAATAATGTGCATATGAGCTCTAAACCTGTAGAACAGGGGTCTCAAACATGCGGCTCGCCAAGCCCTTCCCTGCGGCCCGCCAAGCTTCCTGGCGCCCTCCCCCCCCCCCCGGTCCCCCCATAGCAGTTTGCAGGACGGAGGGGCCAGAAGTGGAGGCTTCTCTGCTGCCTGGCTGGGCCGCATGTGTTTCTAGCTCTGGACTTCCTAGATTGCTCTTGCTTTGTTTGCCAAACAGCTGTTGGTGGTGCCTAGTGCTTTCCAGGAGGGAATGGGGAGCTGCGTGCTCAGAGGAGGAGGTGGGGCAGGGGTGGGACCTCTTGGAAGGGGTGGAGTGGGGGCAGAGCCGGGGCAGCAAGAGCGGGGTGTGTGTCAGTGGTGCGGCCCTCGGGCCAGTGCACTAGTCCTCATGGAAGGGGTGGAGTGGGGGCAGAGCCGGGGCAGCGAGGGTATGTGTGTGTGTCAGTGGTGCGGCCCTCGGGCCAGTGCACTAGTCCTCATGCGGCCCTCGTGGTCATTTGAGTTTGAGACCCCTGCTGTAGAACCAAGTTTTAGCCTGATATATAGAAAAGGATCTATTGTCCATAGATTGCCATCCTATATGTTACCATCAGCAGTACTGCAGGTAATTTGACTGTACTAACTAGTTCAGGGAAAGAGGATAAGATGAGCCATAGTTTCTTTAACTTTGACGTGGGGAGGTATAAAGAGGAGGAGAGAACTATGCTCCCCAGAGGAATATATCAAAAGAATGTCTTCCCTGTGTTGCCTAAAACTAGTTCCTCAGATATGCCTTGGAATATCGAAAGTTTTCTATCACTGAATAAAACTTGGAAGCATCCAATGCTAGAGAAACAGGATGCCATTGATTGTCCAGGATATGAAAGTATTCATCAAAGCGGAGCATCCTGCTTAAGAAAGATACAATCCAGCCCTATTTTTGAGCTGGTTACATTTTCTGCAGATCAACTTTTACACCCTTAAGGTGAAATTCACCTGGGAGTGTAGGTCCAATTCAAGGTTCTCCGTCCTGCTTAAATTCCCGCGTGGGAATTGCAAGGGCAGGTGCTGATAGCTGAGTGGCTGCACATGAGTATCTGCACCTCCTGCACATGGTAAAAATTATCTCCACACCAGCCCAGCCAGCGTGGAGGGCTACACCTTGGAGTAGGAAATGGGAGCTTCAAGAGTTCTGTGTTTATGCAATTCCAGTTGCCCCAGTACCCTGTATAAATAGCACAGAAGGTTTCAGGCCACTACTCACATCCACCAGAGCTGGAAGAGTGCAGAGCAGTCCTAAAATTTGTCCCTGCTTTGTGGGAGTGGATTCCAACTCCTCTGTAATTTCACTTGCTAGAGCTTGAATAGTTGAGGTTTACATAGGTGTAGTGGGTTTCACCTTTAATATCTAAGTTGTAACCAAGAGAATTGGGGGCCTTTTTGATTTCTTGATAATGCAGCATGTGAAGATTTTGTTTGAAATGTTTGCATGTATGTGTTTTAAGTCAACATTCTCTTTTAAAAGTTCTCTTAAACGTTGTTTAGCAGGCAAGCTGCAGTCAGACAGATAACGAAAGCTATGTAAGAACTGACGATGAGGAGAGCTGCGTTCGAACCGATGACGAAGAAAACCTGGCTGCAAACTTCACAGAAGAATGGAACCAACAAGTGCAGCATCTCTTGACAAAAAAATCAACTGACTGACTAAAGTTCCGAGGACTGTAGCACAGTACTTTTGTTCTAAGAGTTGTAGTTTGTAGATGTGTGTTTTGAGAAAAAGACTTTTGTTTTAAAGCTAACTTATATTAGCTGCATCTCTCTAACATGGCTCATTACTGATGAAGAAAGCAGGCTGAAATGTGTGCTGCTGTTACAAATAATAGCAGCATCAACAAAACATGTAAACCCTTTGCACACAATGTTGAACCTGTTCAGTTTACAATGACAATATTAATACTGTTTATAGATTGCAATTTGATTTCTGAATACTTCGAGATTTTAGTAGAACAGTTTGCTATACACTGTACATTTTTCTTTCACAGAAGAAATAAAAAAGCTATAATTATGCATTTAACACTGAATAATTATACTCCCGGGTGTATATATTTAGTAGCCCAAAAGCAAAGTACCAGACTATGTTTGCAATTTGTTTAAAAGTCTTTTACATAAAAGACTTGTACAAAATGCACTAAAAAATACCCTCTAATTTAGGGCTAACATGTAACTTAGGAATATTTTCTTTCAAAGTAATCTAACAAATCAGCCATAGAAGTTAGTGTAAATATTTTTTTTCCAAATAGATATCATATACAAAAGGCAACATTCAAATTATATAGAATCTAGTTTTTAAATCAGCACAGATCTTCTTAAAACTGTGAACTATGTTTTGAAATACTCGTTACTAAAGCTGTTTATAAACCACAGGTGCCATAAGATCCCTAAACTGACTGAAGTTATGTATAATCTTCCATGGTATTGTTTCATTGATGTTTTAGCTTTAGTAAACATGTGTTCAACAAATCGGCTCTTTCCATTTTTTCCCCTCCCCATCATGTTATTTTTGAGGCCTTCTGCGTTAAATATATAGGCTTAAAGTGCGCTTGCAACTGTTTCCTTTCATTTCCAAATGTGTATTGCCTTAGCCAGCCACCAGATGTTCTGCATGCGTTCTTGGAAATGTGTAGTGAGACTCTCAGAGCTGTGAATCAGTGAAATGCACAAGGAAAACAGAGTTGTTGTTTTTGAAAGAACAGGCACAGGGTTACAGAACTAGAGGATTGTCTCTGCTAGTAACTTAACTTTTTAAACTGACTCAAGGGAGTATTATGAGAGAAAGTGGACCTTTTCAGTCATGTGGGATAACAATTTGAAAATGTTAGCTGTATAGTGCTTGCTTTTGCCCTTACTATTATCCCACATATAGTTTTGACCAGAGTTTGAAGTGAAATAGCTGGTAATATCTCAGACAGGATATTACTTAGGAATGAAGTGACACTGTAGCAGCCCTGAAAATTCTAGCTTTTCATGCAGATGGGCCACATCTGGCACTACAGTCTGCCTTCAGTGAGTGATGAAGTACTGATATAAAACAGGTTAAAGCATGTCTGTCTAACCTTTCTTTCATGGTAACATTTTAGGATGTGTCCTGGATTGCTCCATAGCTTGTCCCAATAAACTCACTCGCTGTATGTCTGTATGCGATCTTTAGTCTCATGGCTGTTTCACTGAGATTGGGTGTTAGGTAATATATATCTGTATGAAAGAGTTACTGCTATTTTTTTTACTTTCATACAGTATTGCTTATACAGACCTCTTGCCCACATCTCCTTGTATATCTGAGCCCAGTCTCAGATATCCAAATTGACACTCTTGCAACCAGCTATCTTCATGTAGGCTTCCCCCAACTTTCCCAATCACTGGTTTTTTCTCCTGTGGTATAGACCAGCCTGAAAAGGCAGGCACCATATCTGTGACGGCATATGTCTCCTACAGCCTCTTCTCAGGAATGGGTGAGCCTTCCACTAGTGCCTAGCACTCGGCCCTGAAAACTACTACAGTGAAGTTACAGCCAATGCTGTCAGCTCAGGATTCTAGTCAAGCATTTCCTGAACACAAAGTGAGCTAGCACACAACTACATACCATGGCTGACGGATTCAACAACCTATGTAACGTTTAACAGCATCTGGATAAACAGCTATCTTCCATAACTCTCATGTCTGTGTACACATCATCATCATGCTGAAAGTAAGTGCAATAGTATAAATCCATTGCCAGGATGCTAAAATTAATATAATGACAAATGTTGACAAACCAACCAACTTTCCCTCAGGCTGGTGTTAGCAAGGCAATCCAAACAGAGTTCTAGGTGGCCTCTTCTACTTTAGAGCTTTGAGATGAAGCACTTTTTATTTGGCTCTCCAAATCTCTAATTTAAGTTTCTTCTTTTTCCAGTGATAAAGCTGGCTACATTTTAGCACAGCTGGTCTTTGACTCTTTGTCAAATATTATTTTGGTTGTGGCTTATGGTCATTAAACAAAGTTACAGAAATGGTCCCCAGCACTGGCCTTTTCTAACTACAAATGACCAGCCACAGCAGTCAAAACTCCCCGAGTGGTTGACTGTCACTGGAGGGAAGGACTACTCAGTAGTTTGCAATCAGGACACAGGGATGTGAAGATAAATAGGGTTCTTGAATGTTGAAAGTTGAGGAGGAGAATAGGTTATCTGTAAGTAGTAATGTTAACTAACCTGCATAATAAGGTGTGTGGCCTTTGTTGTGATATATGTATTTTCTTATATGCATGAGCCAAATTGTTGAATCATTATTTAGCACAGGTGTCTGCCTTTACTTTCAGTCATTTTCTCCCATCCTTATTAGTTCTTGGAATTATGTAGATAGACCTTGTAAATATTGCAACCTCAGGTTGCTGCGATCACATTGGTTCAGTTCAGCAGAAGGAGCCAAGAACAACAAGCACTCCACCATGTCCTAAAGAGAGGGGACATTTTTATCTTTGAACCAAAAATGTATGAAGAGTTACATCTTGAGGCTAACAACTGTAAGACATTTTTAAACTACTGTATTTGACACCACTTGAGACAGATGTAGAGACACTAAAGATTTCACACTATTCATTGGTATTGTAACAGAACTACTATTGTATGGGTTTTTTGTAATGCTGTTAAGTATTGTTTTGTGTGTGTGTGTGTGCTGGAACCTACTGGGGACATGTTATATTTTGAAGTGATTCAACTATTTAATTGTGTGTCTATATTTTGGAATGGAATTATTTCTTCATTAAAAAGGATTTTTAAAATTATTTATCAAGACTCATGTTTGTGCTTTATTTTGGCAGTAGCATGTCTGTTTCCTAAAGCGAGAGTGGAGCTTTCTTCTAGAATAAAGGAAAGCAGCATTGTCTGGTTCAGTGATCTTCATCTCTTTCTTTCCCACAACCAAAAATTAATTGCAGAGTCCCTTCACACCAACTTCCCTCATGCCTCAAACATGTCTCTGATTTCTGCAGTGATCTAGGCAGAAATCTGGATCTTTCTCCCCATCTTGGTTGCCTGCACGCTGAGTAGCTCCATCACCTCTGGTTGAAGCAGCCCATTCTGCCTCTACCCATACCCGCTCCCTCTCATTGCTTAATGGGGATGAAATGTTCCATTATTTCCCCCCCCCCCCTGCCTCCTGACTTCTTGGAGGAAAGAATCTCAACTCTTTACCACCACTCAACTCAGTGATTCCTAGAACATAGCTATCTTCAAGGTATTTTACTTCAATAAAATGCAAGTATTTTTAATATATTAGCATCTAGATGTTTCATTGTGTTTCCCTTGTGCTAGGAACTGTACAGATACATATTAAGACAGTCCATGTCCCCAAAGAGATTACAATGTAGACAAGATATGCTAGAGCAGGAGAAAGAAAGTATTGTCCTCATTTTAAAGACGAGAAACTGAGCCACTAACTGCCAATGGCTGCACGGTATATACAATTCACACATGATCTTGCACTGCAAATGGACATATAGGTGCCATTTTCCATTTATCAGAGAGGTAGCCGTGTTAGTCCATTTAGTGTTTTAAATGCAGCCCCATGTCATCTGCTGGTGTTTCTAATGGTTACTAGCCTAAAGAAGTTCTAATTTACAATGGAAATTTCCCATACAGCAACACTTTTACATGTACATTGTATGGTATGCACAATCTAAAGCTGCTAATATTCAGAGTCCTATTTATGCCCTGTGAAAGGTAATCTTCCTCCCCCACCCCCACCCCCTCCACCCCCACCCCGCCAAAGTGAACATCTTAGCTACTATACCGGCCCCTCCACCCAGGAACTAGGCATTGCAAACAACACAGGGATGCAACAATGAGGCTTCTGCTGCTTGTACTGGTTTGGAATAGCCTGTGGTATAACAAGTCCACAATTCAATCTATTGAGAGTATGCATTTGATTGTTACAAAATAGCAGCATATCTTCAGAGGAATCTACATCTAGCTATTGCAAAATGGCATTTATATACTCAGCAGTATTCACACTGGCATACTGGATGATGCTAAATAGGCAACTGATTCTGTTTGGTGGTGCATTTGAATGGAATGCAGTGGTATAGCAGCAGGAATAGCCTGTACTCACTATCATATAGTTTCAGGACACTAGATCCTAGAAAGGAGGCAGTAGATTGGAGTCTTGACTGCTGTGGCAACACTATCGGCTAAACTCTACAGTTGGTTTGCTCTTAATCCCAGGTCTGGTTGGAAATGTTCTTCAAACAAAGACAATCACTTTACACTGTAAATTTGTTAAAGTTGCTGAATTATGTGAAGCAGAGAATAGACATCATGTGATACCCCCTGGTAAAATTTCACATCGGTTTCAATTCTCCTATTTCTTCCTCATGGGCTACATTTGGACCATTGCAATATGAGAAGCAAATATGGTAAAATATGGTAGCCTCTGGCTACAAGTTGGGCACTCTTGGCACCACATCGCACACCACACCACACACATCCTCCCGAAAGGAAGGCCAAATTTGTACTGGGAACAATAAATCAATCCCAACTGCAAACATAAATTGAGTCTCCTTTTATTCCCTGGAAGTAATTACCTTCCTTAGGGCAGTCCTGTATGATGTGACTGAAAATGTCTAGAAGCTTCTGGATGGTACACTGGGGTACCTTCAGCAGCCTATAAATCTATTACCCTGCTTCTAATTTACCTCAGAAGCTTGTTACTTAGCATGTCCATAATTCATGTGAAACACAGGCATTTCTGCGCTGTGTGGGGGTGTTCGAGCACAATGAGATTACCACAGTGATAGGAACAACCAGCATATTGCAAAGATTGTTTGTACCCCAAAAGGACTGAAAAAAAAGCCCTCCTCCATTGTTTTAGTCAGAAGCAGGAACTGAAGAGTTTTATGTATTTGGGGATCACTTTAGCCAAGTGCCCAGATAATCCATAGATTAACATCTTCCCTTGTCTTTTTATGAGTAACTGCCTTGCATTGGTCATGTGGGGATTACCATGGACAGCCTATACTGAAATCACAACATAACTGGTCATGTGGTTTGCAACAGAGAAAGCCACAGGCATTCGAATTCCTGCTTCCCATTTGTGTTATGGGAGAGTCAGAAACGAAGGGTACTTCTTTAAGGATGGGGTCCTATTCTTGGATATGCACGTTTTCTGGCCCAGGAATTTGAAACCTTATCTTTAACAGTGTCCGGTGGGAACTGCTGTCCCTTCATGCAGGGGTCCAAGGCCCCAACCTTTTATTTCCATCTGACTACCCAAGATACAGTGCAGGCTGTGCTTTCTCAGTGTCCGATCGGCTTCCTGCGGGATGTTTTTTTTCTGCTGTGTTAGTAACTTTTTGTATCAGTCAGTCCATTTATGATTTTTTTAAAAATGTTTTAAGCCACTCCAGTCTTGGGTCCTATGTGATGCAGATGGAGAAAATGAACCACAATTGACCATAACATCCTGTGAACCAAGTGCACATATTAAGCATCATCTGGTGATTAGCCCTCTTGAGCTGCTTCCGTGTATGTTGAGGAATATTTTTTTTTCTCCATAGGTGATGGATCTGCAAAGAAATACTGGCTAAAGTAGCTATTTTGCAAAGCATAAAAGACTGATCAAGAGAGACCAGTGCCTCCCTCTGGAGTCCTACCTCCGTCACTGTTGGCCTGCTTCTTACTGTGCCTTCCCTTCCCTCACATCATCCTCTCATGCTCCTGCTCCTTCCCACTCACTGCCTCTCAGAGTTCCCCTCCCACTGACTGCGCATGTTCTCCCTCCCCGATCACCCTTTTCAATCACCCTTCTTGCTGATGAAAAGGCAGAAGGTTAGTGCACTAAGCCCTTTCTTTCCTGACTGGCAGGGGGGGGTCACCTCTTCCCCAGCCCTTCTCCTGCGTTGGGGCCAAGAGGACAGTTGCCATGGAGTAAGAGAGAAGCAGCTTCCTTATCACGATATCCTCCTATACTTCAGGAAGTTAGGGCTAGGTCCTGAGATGGCAGCTGACCTAACCTAGAAGCTGAGCGTGGGAAACCATGAAGCAGTGAAGGAGAAGACTGTTCAGAGGTATGAAGATCCCAGACATAAATTGTCATGTGAGAGAGGAGGCCAAAATTTGATGAGTTGGTGGAGTGTAGGGGAAGGATCTAAGAACTGATAGAATGGAACAGCTGGAGAAGGTAGAGGGAGACTAGTGAAATGGGAACGTGGGGGATTGGAATTATATTGAACTGGCATATGAGCTGAGTTATAGCAATTTGGAGGGGGCATGATGTATTGCACTGACGTACTGGGGGATTATTTTGTATGGTACGGAATTGAAGGGAGGCTGAGAAATGAGGGGCAGAGCACTGAAGTATTAGATTAGAAAAGGGGGCAAAAATTGAATGGTCTGGGGGAAGAAGAGCCTAGACTTGATTAATTTGGGGACAAAGATGGCGAATTGGTGAATTAGGGGTTGAGAGTTGAGGTGATTGCGGGGGGCTGTACAGGGCTAGTGTGGCGGGGCAGAGATTGGAGTTTGGGATGAGGGGCAGAAACAGAAATTGGATTGTATGAAACAAAAAGTGAGGAAAGGAAATGAGAGGATGGACTGGGTAGATAAATCAAATGGTCTCAACAGGGAGGAGACTGAGTTTATACGGTGAAAGTAGTGAGTAGATTGTAGTGGTGTGGTATGTAAGCTTGGAATCAAGGTGATAAAGCAAGGGGGAGAAAAAAAGATTGAAAAACATAAATGGGGGGAGAAAATATGTGTATTTAGGAGATAAATACATGAGAGCTTCTGTCGCCCTCTGCTTCTGGTGCTCAATGTTAGCGTGTCATTTGCTCATTTTATATAACATAATTTAATCACTGAAAAATATTCTGATAAAATTCTAGTTAAATTCCTAGAAGACTTGCGTTGTTCTTTTAAACACAACACGTGACAATGTCTAGGCAGCTGCACATTATGCTAATTGCTAACCATTGCAGTCTCACTGTTACCTTGTGCTACCCTGTCTGTTTGGTGTATCCACTGTTTGTGACTCCTCATGTAGTTAGACTGTATGTTCTTTGAGGCAGGGGACACCCTTTCAGTATGGGTGTGTATCCAGGGCCCGGCACAATGGTGCTTCATATCAAATTAGGTTCTCTGGGTGCTACCACAAGACAAATAATGAATACCGTCATATATAGCATATTTGGTTTTAAATGCTTTATTAGCAGAAAGTGTGAGAAATTCCACCTGTAATATCAACATTTTAATTTTTGGGTTGCCTCCCATGATTATCCAGCACCTGCCTCACTTTGATTGGTAAGCCGTTAGTCCTGACAATTCTGCGTTCTCCTTTGAGTTCACTCCAAAATACTTATAGAAGGTTGTTTATTGGTTCACCCACCTCCCCACCACCCCACACACTGCTGTTTGGTCAAGCTACACCAATACTTTTTGTTCTTTTAATATTGCCTATTAGATTAGTCCTTAAAGCCACTTAATTTTTGTTCTCTGTACTGTCCTAATCTGTCTTGCAGTACAGTGCTACTGTTGGTAGAGTCAAGGACCTGCTGAATTTCAGAAAAATCAGTTCTCAGCACCACGCACTTCTGTACTTCAAGTGGTGCCATTGCAGTTTGACAACCAGACACATACAGAGGTGGGCTACACTTAGAATTGAAGATACCTCCCTATCGCAATCACTGCAGAGCCGCAAAATACCATTTATTAACGGCACTCACCTCACACACACTGTGTCATTTTTAATTGTGCCACAAACCAGTGTGTGTTTTCTCTCCGCTAATTTGCTTTCAGAGCCCAACCCATCAGACAGCTTCAAGTCCCTGAGCAGACTGAGGCTTTGAAAGTCTTGTTTGTTTTTGTTGAAAGGCTCATATTAAAGCTGGTGCATAGAATAATTAACACTCCAGGGGCCACTGTTTCTAGAGAATTCATCTCTTCACTTCTTGCTGGCCACGTATGTTTCTTTGAGGAAAACTAAACAAAAAGACAAACATTTTAAATTATACTTCCGGTCTCAGTTCTACAAATGCACCTATTTCAGAATAACAATGCTAACATTGTGTGAACAGCGGTGGTTTTCCTAGAGATCAGGAATCAGATTCATCCCTGGTGTAATATCATTGGCTGAAGCGGCCTTACAGCAGGGAGGCAATTTGCTCTAGTATCTCTCTTGAGTTGATAGACCGAACTGCATTTATTCAACCCTGTAATAAGCACTTGCTGAATAATTAGGGCACTTTCCCCAACAGCTGATGCCATTAGTGATGAGGAGTGATGTTCCTGTCTCCATGGTAGAATGAGAAATGAACTACAGAGTGAAGAAAGCATGACTTAAACTAATTTCATGATGAAATTTTACACTAAGTTATATTGTACTGTAGTTTTAAAAGTCAGCAAAAAACAAAACTCCTCCCCTTCCCAATGTTGCCTCATTTTCCTTCCTTAGACACCCTGGTAGCCACTGAGTAGGGTAGGGATACCAAAATTCCCCACTACAATTTCCACAGTTACTGGGTCTCTCCAATTCTGTCATGATTCTGTGGAATCTAAAACTGATGCATTTCATCTAAAAATCTCAGCTCTTGTGGGGGGGTTGAAAAATAAGACATTCAAGCCAACCTCAGTGTTGAATAAAAAAATCATTGCCACTGGATGTAAGACTCAGCCAAGGTAATGTAGGTTTTTTCAAGTCAGCTAGCTATTATTTAACAGCTTGGGAAAGGCATTCATCGCCTTGGCCTCAGTTTTACAGTTGTGGCTTATCCTGTTACCATATTAAAAGCTAAGGGTTTTGTTTCTGTAAATTATGAATTGTGGAAACAAACAAGGTCCTCTAAAGACCCAGGAAGGGGAAGGGAGAAAATGTTGCTTGTTAGATTTAGCCTGCCATGCTTATTTGGATATTTATATTCTAACAATGAGCTAGAAACTCAGGCACATAGCAGAGCCATTTCCCTTGCAATAAAAGGTGTGCTTGCTCCAAACTCAGTTTAGTCATGGGCACCCATGTACTGATGAATTTAGTCCCTGTTGGGGTAACCAGGAGACTGCATTCCATCTTTGTTTCACACAGTGTATGGCAAGTCTGATGGTATGACAATCCATCATAGCCATTTGTCTGAGTCTGTCTGTTCTCAAGCCAGGGATTTGCTTGTAAATAAAGTTTAGTGCTTGTGAAAGGTGCTTGACTACTAGCATTGGAAATTGAGGTCTTCTGCTTAACAACAGAATAGATACAGCTGCAATACAAGCCTTCTTACATTGGCCCAATAACATGGCCCTCTAGGGATAATATCTGCAGATGAGAGAGTAGTCCAGTCTTCATATTCACCCCGTAGTGTTTCTATTAAGCTTGCTCACACTGGATTGTCAACTCTGTTGGCAGTTCGTATGATGTGGATTGTGCAATTCCACTTGCCTGAGACGTTAAACCAATTTCACACAGGCCATCAAATAAATTGGTTATTAGTTCCTATTTGTATCTAAAAGCATGCAGAGGCCCCAATAGACATCCAGGTCTTAGTGTGCTAGGCACTGTGCAAATACACAGTAAGAAGTGAGTCCTGCCCCAAAATTTTACTATTCTAATTTAGAATTTAATTCTAAATTAAGATGACAACAGAAAGAATGTGGAAGAGAGTAAAAGTGATGGGAACATATGATTCTGTAAACTAATAATGGGTACAATTAACTGGCCTTAAAAAATAAATTTGCTCAAGAGATAAATGCACAGGAGCTATGAATTATATCAATAATCTCTGCTGTCCCAGCTTCATAGTCTGGCTTCATTTCATAGTGAAGCCATAGTATTAAAGAGCAGTTATGATTAAGAGAGAGAAAGTGTGGGAGACTATAATCTTGTTACTGGAAATATTTGTTCCCTGTTTTTCATGATCATTTTGTTGTTTTTCTTACCAAAACAAGTTGCTACTCTAAAAAGATTTTAATAGAGCTGGGAAGCTCTACTTGTGTTTATGCAGCAACAACACTGCCAACTAAATTACCATTCCAGAATGTTGTAGGAGCAAGTCTAAAGAACAGAGTTCAGATTGATTTTTCAGGTTGTGGGTTAAGCCAACAGCTAGGGGGAAAAACTTGGTAAGGTTTACAAACCCAGTTGCAGAGTTTTAACAGTATTTAGGCATCGATGCATTCAGCATTGCAATGCCTTTCTGATTTACCAGCTAAATCCATTAAGTGCTGTAATACTTAGCGCAGCTACATCTATACACCTTTTCAAATCTGGGCCTTAGTAAATTTGACTTGGAACTCATTAGCAGTATGCCAGATATCATTTCTAGCGATTCCATTTTACTATAACCACATTTGAAATGGGTGGAACTGACACAAATCACCAGTGCCCTGGTTAATTTTTAGTATAATGAAAAGATTTATTAATCAAAAGTTTTCCATACCATATACCCTAAAAATAACTATCCAGGTATGTCATATTTTCTGTGACTCAACATTCATTGAAAATGTGGTGGTTTTCCCTTCCACAGCTGCAGAATTATTGTTCTAGGAACATCTGTTTTCAAGGATATGTTGGCAGCCTTTGAAAATGAAGTCAGATTACAGAATTAAAGATAACAACCCGGTCCATTCTAACTCATACATTGCTTCCTCTATTTCACTAACTGCCTGAAATCATATGGCACATTAATGAGGTCTGAAACAAATTACAGCCCATGAAGATCTAACATCAGCTAGGAAAAGTAAACATAGGACATTACATTTTATCAGAACGCTCCAATATATTTGCTTCCTAAATTCCTGCATAAAGCCATTACAATACCAAACACCAAGTGAAGCTCTAAACAAAATAAATTGGGAATAAGGGTTGTGAGCTAGCATAAAATTCAGCTGTAGTTCTATTACTTGTTGAGTTCACTAGCAGAGGTTAAATTTTACTGCCTCAGTCACAAATGCCCTTATTGATAGTGAGCCAATCCCATGAGTGCATGATAAAAATGAATATTAGAAAAGATGACTAACACATGCCATTTCCCATAGTGGAGTATTGACCTGATCCAATTCCCATTGAAGTGGATGGCAAAACTCATGTTCTTTTCAGTGATACAGAATCAGGCCCTATATGATGCTCCACAAAGTCTGTGCTAGTTCTGTGCAGCATGGATGTCATAGTACTGAGAAACCAGAATGTAGGGAACACTGAGCAAAAAGATACTAAGCAGATAAAACAGCCATTCTTATAATACCTAATAGTTGATGGTCCTCCTTCAGCACTGTACTCCTTGGCAAGAGCATGCACGACCGGGCAACCATGTGTAATGGAGTAGAAAACTCCTATTTAAGCATTGAACACATGTTGCTCAGATTAGCACTGTGACAGAGTAGGACTGTTCTTAATGATTCCTCTGACTGTTGCGTGGGGATGTCCATACCTAAGGCTATAACTTTACCCCAGGTGGGGGAGGGAAGAGGTAACACCTCATGGCCCGGGAAAGAGATGAAGGAAAAGCAGGGAGGGGCTGGAGAGGAGTTTCAGTCTACAGCTGGCTGGGGAAAGGGGAGGCCGGCCCAGACAGGGTCTGGCCTCCCTGGGTCCCCAAAATGGATTCAACTGAGGGGTCCAGGTACCTACAAACTCGGTTTTAGATCATGTTCCTGTATAATAAACCTCTGTTTTACTGGCTGGCTGAGAGTCACGTCTGACTGTGGAGCTGGGGTGCAGGACCCACAGGCTTCCCCAGGATCCCACTTGGGTGGGCTTCGTCGGGGAAGTGCACGGAGGGGCAGAAGTGCTGAATGCTCCGAGGTCAGACCCAGGAAGGTGGAAGCTGTAAGTGTGAAGCTCCTAGCCTTGGAGATAGGCTGTTCACGGAGAGGAAGCTTCCCCCCAGAATCCTGACTGGCTTCATAGGGAGCAGTTCCAGAGCATCGCCTCAGGGACTCCGTGACAAGCACTGATCTAGCAAAGTACTAAAGCATGTGCTTAACTTTATGCACACGGGTAGCACAATTAACTTTAAGCAGATGCTAAACCGCTGTACTGGATCAGGACTTAATTGTTTGGATTTTTTTTTTTTTACGGTGGAGTGTAAAAATGTAGTCAAAAGAATAGATGAGTACTGCTAAAAGGCAGGAAGGACCTTGCCCGAAATCATTTCAGCAGCTCCACAAATCCATGGGGTCCTTAGCCTAGGCCATTCTTGAAGAGATGTGGACTAGCTACTGGTCCCTGCTATAGCACATTATCCTTTGGAAAGGCTACTGTGAGGCTGTAACCATTTCAGCCAGTCTCACATAGGGGAAAATCCAGCTCTTTTCTACTTGCTTGACAATGGAACCCATGTAGTGCCACTATGTGAAGTACCATTGGGTCCAGGACAAGTTCCTTTCATGACGATCTGATAATCAGGCCCTACAGCCTCAACAGCCACCACTCAATCACCAGGGCCAGCTCCAGGTACCAGCGCTCCAAGCGCGTGCCTGGGGCGGCAAACTGCAGGGGCAGCTTAATGTTCGCCGTCAGGGCGGCAGTCAGGCTGACTTCGGCGGCATTTGGTGGTGGGGATGACGAGGCTGGGGAACCGTGGCCCTCCCACAGGCATGCTGCAGAACTTCCATGCTTTAGGCGGTAAAACCCGTAGATCCCCCCCCTGTGAATCAGGCAGGCCTTCTCACTGAGGAAGTGGTGCAGGGTGCTGAATGAATGATGGTGGCAGCTTCCTTCAGACCTCAGGTTTTGGTTGGCTAAGTTCTATGCAAGTCAGAAAAAGTCAACTGCATCTGGGCTTGACAAAGAGGAGGATTTAGTTCCTAAAGGGATTTAGTTTTTCCCCTGCTGAGAGAGTGGCAGCAAACTGCAACTACATAAGCTAGGAAACAGGGAATCCATTCCAATAATATCAGAATGAGCATGAAAATGTAAAGATGTATGTAGTCCTTTTATGCACAAACACTAAGTAACCATTGGCAAATCTCTGATCTAGGAAAGCCTGCTGCATCATCACTTACTATCTCCCAGAAGTGAGCAGCTCCTTATACAAAGGCAGCTACATGACAAAGACATAGAACTGGAGAATTAAAAAAAAAATCCAAAAAATAATAAACTGAAAATGCTGTATCTTATTGACTGAAGTTGAGGACTTCTCTATAGAGATAAATAATTGCAGGAACAGAAAAGCAATGAAACATTTTAATGGCAAGTGCACAGAAAATGACAAGCACAGATTTTTGGCATTAGGAGATTTTGGCATTGTGAGTTTTTGAACAGCCCTTTTTGTTGCATGCAGAGACAATAGCCCTAGTGTTTTGTGAGCCAGTTCACTAGAACACTGTACAATCCTCACACATTACAGCAAATTTATGATTTGGTTCAGAAAGCTGACTCCTTTATTTGGGCCATTTTCCTTCAGGTTTTCACTAGAAATGCTGTAACTATTGTGACGGAGTCAGACCAGAAGGGTATAGGAGAGTGCTGGAAGGCAGGTATATCAGTGTCAGGATGTGCACCTTTTGGATACCCGGGGGGGTGGGTGGGCCTAAGCCCGCCCGTTACTGAAATCCCTCCCCCAGCCTGGTGGGAGGGACACTAGACCTGGGGCCAACTGAATACGGGGGACAACTAATGAAAAAAGGCAGGGGAGTGTATGATGGTCATAGGTTCTAAACGAGGGTACAGGATGGGGACACCGAGCAGAGAACCCCGCACAGCGCCCACTGCTCTGCGAAGCTGTCGAGGGAGCCAGTGGACGCTGTTCAGTGGAACTCCGCCCGGATGCGTGAATGGATAAGTGACCTGAAGTAGGCCCCACAGTCCCACTGTACCCCCTCGTCTAGCATCCTCCTCCTGGTGTTATAGATGGTGACTCTGGCAAGCTCCAGGAGGAGGTTGATGAGGAGGTCTCGCGACTTTGTGGGGCCACGGATGGGGTGTCCAAAAAGAAAAAGGTGTGGGGAAAAGTGCACCCAGAACCTCAATAGGAGGTTCTGGAGGAGCCGGAATAGGGGCTGCAGCCTGGCGCACTCGAGGAAGGCGTGCGCCAGGTCCTCCCTCATGCCGCAAAAGGGACAGGTGTCGGGCATGGGGAGGAACCGTGCCAAGTACACGCCCGTGCTCACGGCTCCATGAAGGAGCCACCAACTAATATCCCCGGCGGGCCGTGGAATTAGCGAGGAATAGAAGGTGGCCCACCGGGGCCGCTCACCCTCGTTCGGTGGTAGGTAGTCCCACCACTTGGTAACGGGGCGGGACGCGAGGGTGAGGAGATGTAACGTGTGAAGCACGAGCATGTACAGCTGTTTCCTCGGTGCGGTTCAATAGGATGTGCAGGTCTCTGTTCCCTGGATAGCCAAACAAAGGCTACTCCAGGCCAATCAAGACACCTGGGGCCAATTAAGAAGATTCTAGAAAGTAGCAGAAACAGCTAGCCTGATTGGGACACCTGAAGCCAATCAGGGGCTGGCTGAAACCACTTAAAAACCCTCCCATTTAGTCAGGTGGGTGTGGGTGTCAGGAGTTTGGGAGGTGTTGGAGCAGAGAGCAGTCTGGAGGTGTTGGAGCAGAGAGCAGTCTGGAGGTGTTGGAGCAGAGAGCAGTTTGGAAGGAGGTCCTGAGGTAAGGGTGAAGAGAAGTTGGAAGAAGCGGGGGACTGCTGTGGGGAAGTAGCCCAGGGAATTGTATTGTGTTTGGTGCCTAAAAGGTCAGCCATCTTATCTGATACTATTAAGGTCCCTGGGCTGGAGCCCGGAGTAGAGGGTGGGCCCGGGCTCCCTCCTTTTCTATCTCCCCTAACTAATCACAGTGAGCCTCTGAGGCTAGCACAAACCACTTGGAAGTGCAGTACCCACAGGGAGAAGGCCAAAGCTTTGCCACACTATGCAGCAGTGGTGAATGAGACTAGGAATTAACAAAAACCACATTGGGGCTATTTTGAATAAGAAGAATTTCACTGTATTTTACTTGGATAAATATCATTAGTGTGACAGTTTTCAGAATGGAAGCCATGTTAGTCTGTATCAGCAAAAGCAACGAGAAGTCCTTGTGGCACCTTAGAGACTAACACATTTATTTGGACATAAACTTTTGTGGGTTAAAACCCACTTCATTAGATGCACGGAGTGGAAAATACAGTAGGAAGGTATAAATACATAGCACACACATGAAAAGATGGCAGTTGCCTTACTAAGTGGTGGTCAGTGCTAATGAGCCAATTCAATTAAGGTGGAAGTGGCCTATTCCCAACAGGAAGGATGAATACCAAGGGAGGGAAAATCATGTTTGTGGTGCTAATGAGGCCAATGCAATCAAGGTGTGAGTATCAGCAGAGGGAAATTAGTTTTTGTAGTGACCCATCCACTCCCAGTCTTTATTCAGGCCTAATTTGATAGTGTCCATTTTGCAAATTAATTCCAGTTCTGCAATTCTGTCCATTTATTCTTTTGCAGAGAGACTCTCCGGTTTGGCCAATGCACATGGCAGAGGGGCATTGCTGGCACATGATGGCATATATCACATTGGTAGATGTGCAGGTGAACAAGCCCTTGATGTCAAGAATCAGAGAGGTAGCTGTGTTAGTCTGGAATAGCAGAGGTAACAAAGAGTCCTGTGGCACCTTAAAGACTAACTATAAAGTTTTGAAGCATGAGCTTTCGTGGGCCAATGCCACTGCTTGCATCCAACGAAGTGGGTATTAGCCCACGAAAGCTTATGCTTCAAAACTTTATAGTTAGTCTTTAAGGTGCCACAAGCCCTTGATGGTTTGGCTGATGTGATTAGGTCCTATGATGGTATCCCTTGAATAAATATATGGATAGAGTTGGCAACAGGGTTTTTTGCAGTGATTGGTTCCTGGATTAGTGTTTTTCTTGCATGGAATGTAGTTGCTGGTGATTATTTGCTTCAGGTTGGGGGACTGTCTGTAAGTGAGGACTGGTCTGTCTCCCAAGGTCTGTGAGAGTGAGGGATCGCCCTTCAGGGTAGATTTTTGATGCTGCACTGGAGAGGTTTTAGTTGGGGGCTATAGGTGATGGCTAGGGCGTTCTGTTACTTTCATTAGGATGAGTAATCTGTAATTTTTGATTGAGGGACATAGCAGAGTCCAGGACCCTTTTCTTTATATTTGAGACTCATGGAAAGATTTCCTAATTGTGATTCGGAATTTATACATCACAGCCTTGGTGCCTCTATTTTACTTCTCTTGCTCCTTCTTCCTTATCAGTCATGTTGCCAAATCTTACTCTTTTTCCTCTATGATGTCTCCAACAATAAGACTATTCTTCTCCATCACCATTGTTTAGTATCCTTGTCCAGGTTTCATATTCAGACCACCACTTCCCTGCATTTTACCTACCCTTAATGCATCCAACACATCACTGCAAAAATAATCTACCTCGTTCAACACTCTGACCATATCCGCCCCAATCTGAATTACCATTCTTCCTTCTTTCAACAACAAGCAGTCTTCCCATCCAACAAGGTCTCCAATCTATGTATTGAGGATGCTTGACTTTATCCTGACAACTGGAAAGAGCACATCTTAGCATTGAGCCAGATCTGGAGGACATTAAATGTGACTTGTGAAGGAAAGGGATTTGGTTTGTGCACTTTTTGCTATTTATAATATATAATAATTTTTATAAATAAATAATACATAATAGATATATAATAAATAAATATTTGGGTTTTTTTCCTCAAAAGTGTTCTTCCCTGTCTTCAACATTAGACATTTAGGTCTTGTATAGCCTCAAAAGCTCTCTAGTAACTAGAGATCTAGTGAACTCATGACTTCACACAAGTCAGACTATTCAAAACTTAGGGCCTGATGTGATGGTGTAAATAATTTACGAGCAATTTAAGTTCCCTTTACACTATAAAGAAGCCTTAGCATAAATGAGAAATGAACCCATGGTTTGTTTTTTTGTTAATACCTATTTAGGTGCAATGACAAACGAACATTTTGGAGAATGTCTTTGGTAAAAGTCCAGTAGCTTCCTAGTCTCTACAAGAAAAGCTGTGAGAGCTGGGAGATCATTTCCTGCAAACGTAGAGAAGACCAGACATAAGCAGGTTGGGTTTTTTAACTAAACTTCTTCAGATCTTTTTAAATGGATGCCAGGGATGATTTAAAAATGCACACCACCACTTTTTAAAAAAAGACCTTTTACATGTATTTTAATTTCACATACTTTTACTCTAAATATTTATCCTTCTCCCTACAGGGAGTTTCATTATCCTGAAATTAATCTAGGGGCTTTCTCCTACCCTCCAAACATACAGGAGAAATGTAAGATTTTGTAAAATGTGGCATATAAAATTATTCTGTATATGTCAGAAAATTATTTCAGCACAATAGTCCAAACAATATATATAACAAAAAGACTTTCTTAGTCAATGAGATACTACAACCATTTAAGGGGAAAAAAACCACAAAGAGAGAGAGAGAGAGAGAGACAAAACAACACCAGCTGGCTCTAGAGTCTGTAATGGTTTCATTTTATAAATTACGCATACGAATTGCAAATCAAAGTTTAATATACAACATTTGCTCAAGCTGCAAATAGTCACATAATTACTTGAAAAATATTTTAACTGTCTATTAAAAGTGGCTAACTCTCCACTGAAATGCTACAAGCCAAGGTCTGCTCTTTGTTACATCAGTGTAACTGCAATGGAGCTAACAGGTTGTATGTGCATAAATAAGGCAAATGTGACCCTACACTTCTAGTTAAGTGCAGGCATAAACAGATTGTGCTTATTTGCCTCTCTTTACACCTAATTAAACTACAAAGAGTATGCACATTCAGTAGGTTTCCAAAGAGACTTGTAAAGATACCTAAAAACCACAATAAAAAAAAATTATAAACAAAGCCTGAGCCTGCAGGCAAAATTTCCATTGAAATAAGCAGTGGGCCTATATAGTATTGGGGTTATTTTGTGAGTCACTTTGAACATACTCTAGGTTTCTTTTCAAGGCTCTGGTTTATGAAACCAAGTTTCTCTCAGATTTAATCCTTGTGTCATTTTCTAATTGCAGAGCAAAAGGAGGGCATCTTAAAGACACATAATGCAGCAATGTAGGAAACCTTCCCATAGATTCGTAGATACCAAGGACTGAAGGAATCACTGTGATCATCTATTCTAATCTAACCTTCTGTGAAGCACAGGCCACGGAACTTCCCCAAGATAATTCCTTGAGCATATCTTTTAGAATTAGCAGCCATGTTCGTCTGTATCCGTAAATAAAACGAAGACTTTGTAGCACCTTAGAGACTAACCAGTTTATTTCAGCATAGGGTGACCAGATGACAAGAAAAAAATATCGGGACACATGGGGGGGGGGGAAAGTAGAGGGTGCCACAGGCTTCCCCCCTACACACACACACTGGACCCATGGGGGCAGAGTGTGAGGAAGCCACGGGTCTGGGTGCAGGGGTTGGGGATCCAGGGCCCCAGCTGCTTACCCCAGGGAACTGTTCTCAGCTGGGCCAGGGGGCAGCCGGCAGGTGGGTCAGGGGCTGGTTTGGGGGCGGGGCGTGGTTGGGAGGAGGGCGGTTGGGGGCTCTCTGTAACCACCCTCCTCACCGTCCGGCGGCAAGCAGCCCTCCTTCCCCCGCCCCTGCAGCATGTGAGGCGGCAGCAGAGAGCTGTCCTGGCCGCTGCATCCATGCGCCGGGGGGGGGGGGGGGAGGGGAGGGGAGCAGTGGGCCTTGGGCTGATGAGGGGCCGGACTCAGAGTCGGGTTGGGGGGGCAGCGGCCAGGGGCTCTCTGCCCCTCCCCCTCTGCCGGTGCAGGCTGCAAGCAGCCCTCCTTCCCCCTCCTTGCAGCATGTGCGGCGGCAGAGAGCCTCTGCCTGGGGCAGTGAGGTTTGCTGCCTGCTTCTGCCCGCAGGAGGGTGCTGCGGCCGCCCCGAAAGGAGCGGTTAGTGACGAACGAGTCTAGCGCCGGCCTCTGAAGGTCCCTATATCGGGACAAAGGGCGTCCCGACCAAAGGATGATCATCGGGACTATCCCGATAAAATTGGGACGTCTGGTCACCCTATTTCAGCATTAGCTTTTGTGGGCTATAGCCTACATAGCCCACAAAAGCTTATGCTGAAATAAACTGGTTAGTCTCTAAGGTGCTACAAAGTCTTCATCATCTTATTTATCTTTTAGAAAAGGATCCAATCTTGATTTAATTGTTGTCAGTGATGGAGAATCCACCACAACTCTTGATAAATTGTTCTGATAATAAGTTACTTACTGTTGAAAATTTATACCTTATTCCTAGTCTGAATTTGTCTAGCTTCAGACCTTGGTTACACTGGCACTTTATAGCACTATAAAGCCTCCAGGAGCGCTATAACTCTGTACCCGACCACACTGGCAAGGCACATATTGCGCTATAAGTCCGAGTTTATAGCACTCGTGGTAAACCACCTCCACACGGGGAATAAGGGCTGTTGCGCTACCACTGTAGCGTGTTATGGCAAGTGTAAACAGTCATTACGCTATAAGTGATCTCTGGCACACCTCCGAGCCATTTAAGGCAATTGACGTCTCTGTGTTGTTTTGAACTCGGCAGGAGGAATGTGGAAGTACCTTTTCAGAGTTTCTCTCTTAGCTCAGCAGATAAGCACTGCAAATGTTTTACAAAGGGAGCTGTGTGTTGAGAAACTTATAAGGCAGGCTCTAATTTCAAAGGACACCCACTGACCAGACTGTCAACCGTAGAAATCCCCTCGGTCTCTCTCTCTGTATACATACTACACGTTCCCCCCTTACTCCCCGCGTTTGAAAAGCACGTTGCACCCAGCTGAATGCTGGGATAGCTGCCCATAATGCACCACTCCCTGTGCCGCTGCAAGTGCCGCAAATGTGGCCACGCCAGGATATGTTATAGCACTATACCTATTGCTGTGTATGGGTACAGCTATAACCAAAAGCGCTATAATCCTGTAAGTGTAACCAAAGCCTCAGTTTCCAGCCATTGGACCATGTTAAACCTATCTCTGCTAGATTGAAAAGCCCATTATTAAATATTTGTTCCCCATATTAGTATTTATAGGGCTAGAATCAAGTGACTCCTTAACCTTCTCATTTGCTAAGCTAAATAGACTGATTCAGGGAGCTCAATCACTATAAAGGCATGTTTTCTAATACTTTAATCGTCCTCTCTAAACCATCTCTAATTTACCAACATCCTTCTTGAATTGTGGACACCTGAACTGGACAGCAGTATTTGCACCAGTGCCAAATACATAGGTAAAATAATCTCTCTACTCCTGCTTGAGAGTCTGCAGTTTAGGCATCCAAGGATCGCATCAGCCTTTTTGGTCACAGTATTGCACAGGAGTTCAGCTGACTATCCGCCACAACACTAAAGTCGTTTTCAGAATCACTGCTTCCTGAATTACAGTCCCTCATCCTGTTAGTATAACCTACACTCTTTGTTCCTAGGTGTAATTTCTTGCCTATAAGCTCTGTGTTCTTGGGGAACCAGGGCATAGTACCCAACCTGTCTTACTCACAAGAGACCTTTCCCCTCCCCCTCAGCCTCTGCTTGAACCCAAGCCGATCAGAAGAAAAAACAATGAAAAGGCAGTGGGAGACTCACCTAAAACCCTCCGGTCCAGGGTGACAGGAGCAAGGAGACTTCCCCAGCCTCATTTGCATCAAGGATGGGACAGAGAGGCACCCTCATTAGCATACTGAATGGAGAACAGAGATTTCAAGGCAAGAACCACATTGAACTCTGGCACCAGAAAAGCAGGGAAGCGCTGCACGATGGGGGATCTCTGCTCCAGATGTTAATGAACCCACACCTGCGCACACCCAGCTCAGTAATGATCAGACCAATTCTAGTATTAAAATCTTTATTGGTATCCAAAATATTGAAGCTGCCTAATTGCATACTCCCATGAGCCATCAGTTTGTGTTCTTTCCCTACAAAAACACCCTACCCATGCTCAAGTAAGTGCTCTGATGCCTTGATCCAAAATCTGCATCACTTCCATTGGGACTTCATTTTCTCTTGACTGAGTGTGTCTCTGCCTGTCTCCAGCACTCTGGACCCTCAGCTACCACCCCCACCTGGGAACCCTGATCAATTCAAGCTTCACGGGGTGGTGAAAACCCAGCTCTCACTCTCTCTTTCTTTCTCACTCTAGGTATAGCCTTCTGACCCTGATTTATGTGATCAGTTATAGTTTTCTAAACCTGTTATAATCAAATTTACGTTAGATTTAATATTATAACTGGTTTTGGCTCCCCTTATATGGTTATTATCGGCCGTAAATAACTTTCATGGTTAAGCTGATTTCTTTTCTTTCTCTCCCTTCCCACCCCCCGACCCCCCAACCCCCTGTGGGGGGTTTTTTGGCTTCCCCATTCGCTCTGCAGGAAGCCTCCTCGTACCTAAGCTAAAGATCCAAAAATCCTGTGGGGTTTGCTCATCAAGTGGGATACTACCAGAGCAATTGTAACATGAGAGTGGGGATAGGGACGTGCTGAACCTGGGGCATATGAGGGTGGCAGCTTGAAAGTGCTGCTCGAGCCAGCCTGCTCAGGCGTACTCTATTCTGGTGCAGTGCCCATGGCCTATGAGGGTGACAGCTTGGAAGTGCTGCTCAACCCAGCCTGCTGAGTCCAGGGACATATAAGAGGTCAGCTTGGGAGTGCTAATTAAGCCAGTTCTCGCAGATGCACTCTGTTAGTGTGTGTGGGTTCATCTGATTCCGGGGCTGTAAGAACTCAGCCCTGGGGAACCAAGGTCCTGCAGGATCGCTCTATTGGGAGAGAACTTGAAGAAGGGAGAAGTAGAGCTCCATATAAGGACACAAGCACTAGAATTCCAGAACATCCACACCCCCAATAGAGTAACCCTAATCAATGAGCATACCCCAAAGTAACTGGCACATCTGGTAACAAAATCTTTACAAGCGTCAAAGAGTCCTGTGGCACCTGACTAACAAATGTATTGGAGCATAAGCTTTTGTGGGCTAATACCCACTTCGTCTAAAAACTTGTTACCTCCTACCTGGTTCTTGCCTACTTATCTATACCTGCCCCGGGACACTTCCACTGCTTGCATCCGACGAAGTGGGTATTAGCCCACGAAAGCTTATGCTTCAATATTTTATAGTTAGACTTTAAGGTGCCACAGGACTCTTTTTGTTACCTCTGCTATTCCAGACTAACATGGCTACCTCTCTGATTCTTGAGTTCTTCCTAAATTACCATTAATTTTTAGTTCTGTAATCAGTTTCTCTTCATCTGCCAAGATGAGGTCTAATATAGAATTGTCCCATATTGGATGCAATATTTTTCGAGTTAAGTAATTGTCAATATTTAGAAATTCCAATGACAGTTTAGTACTGGTGCCATAAGACCTATAGCATACATCACTTCAATTGAAATTCCTCCATGATTATGCAGCTTTTTTCCCTACACATTATAGGAGCCGGTCAGGACATAGTGTGATTTGGTTGTCTATATAAAACAAATATCCCATCTTGTTCTTTATCTTTTTGGGACAGTGATCTGTAAGCATTCAAAATCATTTTCTTCTGAGTTATCTGTGATAGAAGCAAGTAATGCCATTTTTGACCTAGAGTGCTCTCCCCTTCCCATTTTGCGCACTCAATTCTCCTAAATAGGTTACAACCATTATTTATAACATTCCAATCATGCGAATTATCCCACCAGGTTTCAATAATATGAGTTAGATCAAAGATATGCTCATAAATAAGTAATTCCAGTTCCCGTTGTTTGTGACTCAGGCTCCTGGCATTCGTGTGTAGGTAAGTAAGGAATTTATTCTCTACATGTCCTTTGATTCCTTGATTACTTTTATTTTCAGCATTTGGACTTTGTGCTCACTGAGTGCTCATTTATCCTTCCTTTTTTACCCTCCCTTTTGTTATTAGTTTAATGCCCTGTTGACTACTCTAGGCAGTCTATCCCTGAAGAGATTGGTTCCCCTTCTACTCAGGTGGAGGCCCTCCAAAACTATACAGCTCCCTCTCCCCATAGAAGGTGGACCATTGTTCCACAAAATGAAAACCCTTCATCTTACATTATTTATCTAGCCACTTCCAGAATCTTCTGCCTTCTTCCTTTGCTCACGAGACAGGAAGGATCTCAGAAGATCACATGGACATTATTCTTCAGCATGTTTCCAAATTCCCTGACGTCATCTGCTACATGTGAGATATCCCAAGACACACTGTCATTAGTGCCTATATGGACCATCACCAATGGATCCTCCCCTGTTAACCTCAAAAGTATATCCAAACTTAGAATGACATGTCTTGGCTCTGAGAAGGTAGCATACCATCATGTTCTCCATCTGTCCATTGCAGAACGTTCTTTTGATCCTTTTGAGTATCAAACCCCCAACAAGGATTGTACAGTTCCTGGGGTACACAAGAGAACTCTTTATGGACAAGTTGATTTTTTTTACAGGGTGGGCCAAGCTGTCATCCACAAGTGCCATCCACAAGCCATCATACATCCCTCTAGTTCCTTGGATCTTGAGAGTTATCTTCCACCATTCATACTTTGAGAATCTGGTATCAATTGAAAACTTCTAGCTGTGCGGAATTCCTCCTGGACCTCTTCTCTCAGGGGACCACAGCCTGCCCAATCTAGCCCAGCCATGTAGAATGCTGCTGTGACTAGTATTCCCTCTAATTTTTCTCACACATGTGTACATCACCTCCATATTTGAGCACATAACAAAATTCATGTGGTGACTATGTGACCGAGGGATTTGGAGTGTGGGACAGAGCTCAGGGCTGGGACAAAGGGTTAAGATGTGGGGGATGCGGGCTCCAGGTGGGGCAGCAGGTTAGGGCCAGAGGAGGGATGCCTCTTCCCCATCTGCAGAAGGTCTGCGCAGTGGCTGGGGGAGCAGCAGCTCGCCCCCAGCTGCAGCAGGACCGGAGCTGGGCTGAGTTGAGGCCATGGGGTGGGCGCCTCTCCCCAAGCTGTAGCAGATCTGGCACTGGGCTGGGTTGGGTTCAGGGGAGAGGTGCCTCTCCCCGCTGTGGCAGGTCCAGGGCTGTGTGAGAGGCATCTCTCCCCGCTGCAGCCCTGAGCTGCTGCGTGGTGCTTAACAGGCTGTCGTGCAGCCTCGCAGCTTAGAGGGAGGTTATGCTGTGACTTCTGATGGTTATGAACTACCAGTCCTTCTCTCGGATATCCTCTCTCCCCCCAGCTCCCTGATAGCACGCTGCTTTCTTACTCAAACCTGGGATCCTGATGTTTTTGAATCTGGCTGTCCAGGAACAAATCAGCTTCTCTGATTCTCAGTAGCATCTCTACTTGCCCCTCCAATCCAGGAATCTCCAGCACAGCTACCAACTGGCACTTCATGCCCAGGAAGTCCCCTCTGGCTTCAGGCAGGAAAGAAAATATAGCACATCCAGTGCAGGGAGGGTGACCAGATGTCCCAGTTTTATAGGGACACTCCCGATTTTGGGGTCTCTTTTTTACATAGGCTCCTATTGTCGCCCCACCCCCATCCCGCTGCCTGGTCATCCTAATTGCAGGTCACCCCTACTGCTCTATTACTGGCCACCTAGAAATCACACATAGACCTGAACCAGGAAGAAAATCACTCCCTCTCTAAACTCCTTCCAAAACTCTCCAGTTAGCTGCCTCAGTAAGGGGTTTTCCTTCCCGGTTCAGCTCTACCTTTAATTTCAAGAGGGCTAGTGATTGAAAAGTTCACATAGCAAGAGACTCACTATACCAAATCTCTCCTTTTAGCTCCGCTCCACCCCAAAGCGCCAGCAAGAGATTAACCATGCTGAGACTTCAAAGAGCAGAGCTGATCAAAGGCAAGCTCCAAGGGTTAAAGCCTTGCAGCCTTTACCAAGGCACTGATCAAAGCACCAGGGTTTCTTCTGGTGTCTGTAGGAAAAAGCAATAAATGAATAAAAAAATAACTAACTCAGTCTGACAGATGGGAATTTGTGTGTCTTCCTTGCAAAATACAAAATCCCAATTCTCTCAGATATTTGCTTATGACTCTGGTAGCATCAGAGGGTTTCCATAATCCTTGGGGTTTTGTTTTTTTTAAATAAACCAAAAATATTTCCCACAAGGTTTTAAATCTCCTCACTCTGGACTCCTTCTTGTATACCATACTCTTGAATGTTTTTGTTGGTAGAAGCCAAGGGTGGATTAGGGTTTTGTGGGGCTCCTGGACCACAGCAAGTGGGAGCCCCTCTCACCCCTTCTGCCTGCAATCCTCACTCCCCTGTAGCAGCATAATGACTCACCCTTGCGGCACCTCCTGCTGGTTGTCTGGGAATTAGCTCTTTTACCAGCTCTGGAGCACCCTCTGCCAGTGTCTCACCGGCACTGGCTCCCGTGTCCCTCCTGGACCCTGGTGCCCTTTTATCTGGGGTGCTGCCCTCTGGCAATACCCCACAGATCTCTCTCTGGGTCTTACCTCCCCAGGGAACCCCCAACCCTCTATCCCCACCTTGCTTCAGTCTGGGCTACTGCCAGTCATCATCAAGCCCTCACTCCCTGGGGCAGACTGCAGTGGAAAAGACACTCATCATAGGCAAGGTTTATTTTGGACCTGCTGCCTTTCCCTTCAGCCTAGTACCTTTTCAGGCCTTTCTAGCAGGCCCACAGCCTGGGAGGTAACCCAGTCTGAGCTCCCCAACTCAGCCTGCTGCTTCCCCAGCACTGCTCCATCCTCAGTATCCTTTAGCTCTCAGACAGCTAGGTTCAACTCCCTCCTCAGCTAGAGGTAGGCTACCTAGCTCCTGCCTAGCAGCTCTTTTCATAAAGCTGTGACTGCTTCCCCAATCAGCCCAGACTTGCTGCTTTCCCTTGTTGCAGCCCTCAGCAGGGCTGTTTCAACCCCATCAGGGCTGGACCGGGTGACCACTCCACTACAGCTCCCCTCCCCCCCAACTGATGCTGGGAAAATGGGGTCCAGGAGCTTGCCCCACTCACTAGGCACTCCAGCTGGGCAACAGAGTCAGGGCACAGGGGCTTGCCCTACTCTGCCTGCCCACCCAGTGCTCCATCCAGGGAGTTTGGTTGGGGCTCAGGGGATTCCCCCTCTCGCTGGCAGGAGTGCCAAGTGGGCAGAGCAAGTCGGGCCTAGGAGGCGCCCATTTTCCCGGGACCCCCCAATTGGCCAAGTCCCATGGACCTAGTGGCTAATCTGCCACTGGTGGGATCACAAGCATACAGTTATCCACAGTGCAGAGCAATCCCCGTGCAGAGCTTGCCTAGTTCCAAAGGGCTACCCAGGCGTTTGTTCTACATGGTTGTTATTGGTGAACTAAAAAGGTAGTTTTTTTAAAAAATCGGGGACTGCTGTAGGAAGATACTAAACCCAACACAAGTTAACATGCTGACAACTTTACTTTGCTCTGTCTGATTGACTGCTGTGTAGTAGGGCCCATTGAGTTACTACAATTTACTCAATGAATGTTGTGGAGGGTTGGACACTTGTTCAGGAATCCATCACAAATAATGTTTTTATTGATCGGAGAGCTCTTTAGATGGTCATGTAGTATTTGGTGAGTAATTTAATCAACTTCCTTCCAGTATCTAATAAGCTATATATGAGTTTTTCATTTCCACCATCCCTACTTTCATATACGAACTTGCAATAGATGTTTTTTTCCTGTCAGGTATCCCCCATTTCTTTTACATCCCTATTTTGATTGCACAGATCATCCAGAAACATGGTGCAACTCCCTGCCTATCAATAGGCTTCTTTCTGAATCTGCATCCCTCCCTACACAACCTTTATACACCTATTTATCTCGCCTTCAATAGAAATCTCTCTTCACTCTCATAACTCCCTGTCAGTAAACTACCTGTAAATCCACTAAGTTTAAATATAAGGTCCTGAATCCTCTAGAGAAGTTGAATTCCAAGTCATTATTGGTAAGGGAATTTACTTACACACGCATTCATGCGTTTCTCCATAAAGTCAACAGCTGGTAACTTCAGTTCAATATATACACATGATTCTTTAACAGAGATACTGTCTGGTAAAACTTTATATATTTTAAGTTCTACATTATATTAGCTCTCTGATATGGTAATGTGAGGTTCAGTTTTAACCTAGTTATTTTGCTTCTGTTTGTGCAATATCTCAAGACACTTCTGAAGCAAAAATACCTTTCAGCATTTGGTGGTGGTGGGGGGGGGTGATGTTAATGCTGCACTTGTGACTCCGTGTTTTTGAATCATTCTTTCAACATTTTAAAAAAACTAAGCATTCCTGGCTCTGAAATAGTTTAGGTCTGAACTATGAAACTCATTCTGCTATCTTCTGTTTTAGATTTAAAAAATGCTCTAGCTCAACCAAAAGTTGTGAGCTCGCTGCAGGAATTACCGGGTAAAAGAGACCTGTGATGTGCAGATCAGACTTCTTTGGGGGCCAGTGAGTGTGAGCCATGCTGAGTCCGACACTTAGGGTACTCACTTGAGAAACTCAGGTTATTGTCCCTGTTCCAATGAATAATTGGTTATACAAAGGAGATTATCTTCAACAAGAAAAACTGGAAGAGCCCCACCCCAGAATGCTCTATAATTCCATTTGGGGTCCTGCCCTGTAACATAAGAGACTCAAGTTCAAATCCTTGCTCTGAATTAGGACTTGAACACAGGTCTTCTACATTTCATGTGAGTACTTTAGCCACAAGACCGTACAAGGCCACCAGCACTGCTGCCATCAGTGCCTCTGTGAATTTAGTGTCCCTCCTCCATGGTTGTTTTTTTTTTTTTGGGGGGGGGGGGCTGAAACTAGTCAGCAAATTTGTATTGAATGTGCAAATAAACTATTCCTTCAGAAACTTTCACCCAGCTCTTACAGGAAGGAAGACAGAGAAGATCTTCCCTTATGAAGTACCAGGAAAGGCTCTCTCCATAATGCTCATTGGGGCAGTAGGAAAAAAGATTTATTAAAGCACTGGCCTGTGTACCAAGGGGGAAAAGGACCCCAAGCCAGCCACTGTGTTAGTGGTGAAAAGCAGCAAGGCACAACAGAGGGCCATTTTCTCAGATGGAATAAATTGTCATAGCTCCATTAACTCCATAAAGCTATGACAACTTACACATGCTATGGCTATGTCCCAAAGTGTCTTATCTAGTAGCTTTAGGAATCCTCTCCTAGCCAGTAGGACAAACTGGGGAAAAAATTTAAGCGATGGTTGTCCTTCAGACTCAGCGCACAATTACAGTTCTGCCCACTTAGGCTACAAAAAAGATGGTGCAAATCATGGAACTACGATCATCCCATGTCTGTCTTATGTGCTTTGATCAGTAGTGAAATAGTTAACAATGTTGGCCATTATATTATCATCACTAGAATTGATACTCCATTGAGATGAATGAGGCCGTTCACACTGCTCTGAGCTATTATTTCAAGCTATTGACTTACAGCCAGTTCACATTTGAGATTTTTTTTCATACACATAAAGGATAGAGGCTTAATTTAATTTAAAAATAAATAGATTCCAGCCCACAACCCAAAACTCCCAGGGAAAAGCACCAGCTTGATGAACTGCTTTAAGCCATCCCATTTTGATGTCTGCTGACAGCATGTCATAATAAACTCTTCCCTGTAATATATTCTCTAAAATAAAGCTGGAAATCCTACAGCAATGTATTGTATACAATGCCAAATGGAATTTGTGCCAGCCAAAGCATTTACTATCGCCCATTATTAAATCAGAAAAAATATAAAGCAGTTTATTCATAAAAATACAATGTATAATTATCAGAGAACTATTCTTTTACATGATTTCTGATTGGCTAAAGCACATAGTAAATCTGTTTTTGTTGAATCAATCAGAATGTAACAGTAACAAGCACAACAAGCAACAGTCAATCTATTGTATGCAACATCCATCAGATAAAATGATTCCATCAATTTAAACCAGAGGCTTTATAAAAGCATCAATCTGGTGGGTTGATAAGGAATCTTAGTGTGGGTATTGATATGACAGCATCTGCCAGGACAAGTTAGCCAGTTTGCTCTCTGAGAAATCATTACCCACCCCAGGGAATAAAATTAGTTAAGAGAAACATCAGCATACTAGTCTAATACTCAGGCTGTGTGGGAAATGGTTTCCCATTCCACCTTGGGACAAACCTGAAACCTTTTGATATTAAAACAAGAAAAAAACAGCACCCCACCCCAGCCTGCTGGTTAGGGCACCCAACAGAGCCCAAAAAACCCCAAGTTCGAGTGCCTACTCTGCATAACTTTGAACCACTGTCTCCTACATTTCAGGAGAATAACCCAACTGTTTGCTTTCGGTTGGTGCTATTCCTCTGTGTAAAAACTTATAGCTATAAAAGGCTCAGAAACCCTCATGGTTTTTAAGCCAATCTCATGATTTTGGTGCGGGGGAGGGAGGGCTGACTCATGATTGTTTGAACCCGTGGGTATGACAGTACTGCATCCCCTTGAGCAAAGCACATCCTACCCAATTCCTTCCAGCTACTGTGGTCCCCCTCTCATCTTCTCCCTATCCCCACTACTTCTTTGAAGAGAGGACCCAAGTGACTGCCTGCACTTCCTAAAGCCCTCTGGGGAGAGAGCCTCGCTCCAAACATTTCCAGTGCACTGCGCCAACCTCCCCTCCTGAACCACCAGCCACCTCAGAACAGAAGAATGCCAACTGTTACTGTTCTCCGGTATTTCACACCACCCCATCTCCTAGAGAGAACACTATACCGCAACCGACAGAGGAGTTGGTGAGCCCCTAGGCTCTGCCTCACACCTGTACTGTTGTCTGAGGTGCAAGAGAGAAATCCAGACTCCCTGAGTTGTTTTCTGTCACAGCTGCTTCCATGCACAGCAACTTAGGCTGATTCCACACACCTGGGCATACCTGCTGCCACCAGGAGTGATATGAGACCGACAGCAAGAGGCAAGTAGCCAATGCTATAACGGGTGAGCTCATAGCCATGCTTATTGCTATCAATTGTGTGTGTTTCAGAAATCAATGGGAGCTGCATGTACAGTATGTAACTAATTTAGGATAGAGGTTACAACTTACAAACACTGTTAAACTGCTAGGACTGTGTTACAGTTTTGCTGAAATGTCAATAGCTTAATGTTCTGGGCTGATTCATGTTGAACATCACAGAGTAGATGAATATACAAGATGTTTCTAATTATCTTTATTGTTCCCCTGAGTGACCATGTTTTTTTTCCTCACTACTCTCATGTTACTACTTTATGCTATTGTCCTGGTTACATACTTGGACACTGACTTGAAAAGTGTGTTAGTATTGTGAGCCTAATCCCTCCTTTGCTGAAACCCACAAACAGGAGATAATGTACAAATCAGGCTGCATGTGTCAAATCGCGGGCCCAAATTCCTTTAAAAATGTTGAGGCCAAATCCTGTTCTAGCTGAGCAGTGATGCTGCCTACAGTGTCCCCTGCAGGACCCTGTGGGGGAGGCACCGCTCTGGTGTTTACTGTGCTGTTCCCAGGGGCGGCAAGCACGTGCCTGGGGCGGCAAGCCACGAGGGGCGGCCTGGCTGTCGGTTTCAGGGTGGCAGTCAGGCGGCCCTCGACGGGCATGTCACTCCAGTGGATTCGGCAGCATTTCAGTGGCGAGTAAGCCGAAGCCGCGAGACTGGCACACCTCCCGCAGAAACACAGCCGAATCTGAGGGACCAGCAGTCCTCCCGCACGTGCGCCGGGGAAAACCGCCTGACTGCCATGCTTGGGGCGGCAAAAACTGTACAGCCGCCCCTGGCTGTTCCTTTGACTCCTCCTCTGTGAGCCTGTTTCTCCTAGCTAAATGCTGACTGCAGCAGTGTTTGCCAGAGGCTGGGAATGGGTGAGAGGGGATGGATCACTTGATGAGTACCTGTTCTGTTCATTCTCGCTGAAGCATCTGGCATTAGCCACTGCCTAGTATGGCCGCTCTTATGCCTTGGGGTCTGGGCATGTTCTCCAAGCCACACAGATCTCAGGCTCCTGCGGGAATGCAGGGAGGAGGCTGGTGCATTAGCCAGGCTCACCTCCTGCCATATGTATGCTTTCAGAGGGAAGAGGATGAGAAAAGCTTCCTGTGCTGTCTTTGCCCATAGCATTCTAGCCCAATATAGGGCAGGATGTTTGCTTGGGTGCAAGTATCTGAAGTATCTGCCTGACATCTGTTGTCCTCTAGTTTATTTTATGAATAAAATATAACATGAAATGTTACTTTCAGATGCTGCAGTGCTCATTTTACCCATGGGGCCTTGTCCTTACAGGGAAATCCACTTTGTAACATACAGTGACTGGGATGGGTTGGAGCAGAAGAGGGTCATACTTTAGGAAGAATAGGCAGAAAAGCCTGTACCCACAAGAGCACATTCCCTCCGAAGTCTGGATTCCTGAGCCTCTGACAACAGCATGTATCCGTGAACCCCAATGACCTACATAGAAGGTGTTAACTACTATTGCTACCAGTTACTCCGTTGGCTCAAGCACAGTCCATGTGGTAGATCTAAAGATTCCAACCCTGCTGTACAACACCGTGTGATGGAATTTCTATTTTTTCTGGGGGGTTTTAATTTTTTTTTAAAAAAAATTACATTTAGGAACATTTTAAAATGATGTTAAAAGAATAGGGGCAAAAAAATCAAGCACTTTAAAGTTAGGAAATGGCAGAATTACAATTGCCAGTGCAACCATCATTCAGCCCCTTTGTGCATGGACATTCTGACAGTCTCTAATTACATGATCACATTCTATTTTCCACCGGACCTCTTCATATGTCACTTAAACAATTTTTTTTGCCAGTAGTCACTCACTGCGTGTTCCTTACTTTCTGGATGTCTGACTATTGAGGCCTGAGGTCTGATCTGCAGAAGTGCTGGGCACTCTCAGCTGCACCTGAAGTCAGTGGGAGCTGTGCTTTGAACATGTAAAGTGCTGTATAATGGTAAGTACTCTGAAAAATCAGGTTCTAGGTTTCTAAATTGGGCACCCAATATTAGGGGATACTTTTGACCTTAATCTCTCTGTGCTTCAGTTCCCTCTCTGTAAAATGAGAATAATAATGGCCCTTCACCTCGCGAGAGTGTTGTGAAGATAAATATATTCGTATTTGTGGAGCAATCAGATACTATAGTGATGAGTAGAGCTGGATGGGAATTTTCTGGTGAACCAAGTTTTCATTGGAAAATGCTGATTTGTTGAACCCACCATGAGGAATGCCCTGACCATGAAAAGCTTCCAGAAATAGTCAGTCACTTTTAGCTAAACATACTGGGTGAGATCCTGGCCCCACCAAATAGGAATTTTTCTATTACATACATAACATAAGAACATAACATAAGAATGGCTGTACTGGGTCAGACCAAAAGTCCATCCAGCCCAGTATCCAGTCTACCGACAGTGGCCAATGCCAGGTGTCCCAGAGTGAGTGGACCTAACAGGTAATGATCAAGTGATCTCTCTCCAGCTGTCCATCACCCCTCTCAGAGGCTAGGGACACCATTCCTTACCTACTGATTTCAATAGGACCAGGATTTCACCCTCTGATTTCTGTATGGGATAATGACCATTATAATGTTTTTAAAGCAGGAGTCAAGTTAATCAGGAGAGAAAGCTCAGCATTTATTTGATTGCATAAGCACTCAGCTCAGTGTGAGTCTGCTCATAATTCTGCAAACACAATACAGTTGCTCAGGGGCTTAACACAGGTATTAGCATAGTCACTCCTATATTAACATTACTTCATTTTCGTAGTATCACCCTTACTAGCAACATAAAACCTGTCTGACCAGCCATGGCAAGACCAGCCAAAAGGCTCTTCCATTGGCACCACTAGGAGTTCGGGGAATAATAGTAATTATAATAATTTTAAAAATGTTAAAAAATGAAATATAAAATAATCATGGTGCTTTGCAGTTCAGGTACTGGACTGGGACTTAAAAGACCTAGGTTCAGTTCTTAGATCTGCCATAGACTGTCTGTATAACCTTTGCAAATTACTTAATCTCTCTTTGTCGCCCCTCAGTAAAATGAGACAATGATACTTTCTTCCATCCTTTGCCTGTCTTGTCTGTTTAGAAGGTAAGTCAAATATTTAATAAATAATATGCACTCTATAAGATGTCTCTGCCCACTGTTTCCCCTCCCCTTGCTCCTTTCCCCTTTAAATTTCCCCATCCCTGCCCTTACTCCAATTCTCCTCCGCTTCAATCTTGACTTGCCCCAACAACCTTACAACTACAGAGCTCTAAAAATAAACATGGAATTGGTACAGTGTCTAGTTTTACCCTATAAAGGGAGAAGCGCCAGAGACTCCATGAAGTCCCCTAGGGACTCTGCTGTTGCTATTGATTTTAGATGGAAGGTACTCAGATACTATGGTGATGGGCAGCAATTTAAAACCCTAAGCTAGTTAGGTATATGCTTGTCCTGCACCTAGCACAAAGGGATGCCAAACTTGACTGAAGTCTGCAGTGGTATCACGATATTCATGTCTTTGCACTTGCACCAAGTTCTGTTGTGGGGGAGGAAGGGGAGAACCACTTTTAAGCAGTGGTCCAATACTAAATCAGTACGGCTGCAGCCAGAGTGATTACAATACCACTGAAATTTGACCCGTCAGCCTTCCGTCCAGGCAGAGGGAAGCCAGGCTAAATTTCAGTGAGTGGCTTTGCAACCTAGCACACAGGGTAACAACACTACTCAAATTTGGCCTGGCAGACCCTTCATTCGGAGGGAGGGGCAGCTGGGACAAGTGGTGTCATGAGCTGTGTACAGGCAGTCTGTTTCTGCACAGAAGAACTGGCCAAGAACTTGACTCCTGGAGGTACCTGCTCATGCACTGTGTGGGTAAGAGAGAGAGTGGAGGATCCCTGGCTAGGAGAAGAGGTCCAAAGTCCCTGCAGAAGGATGAGGGAATGAGCCTGGACTGGAATTTGCCCTCCCAAAAAGTATCTGAATTGGTGCCACTGCACTGATCCCTCCTCTTCCACAGTGAGTGAGAACTACAAGTAGTACCTCACCTCCATCAGTGGGAAACTGTTGCTTCTGAAAAAGCAGAGCTGTATCTTAATCTCAGACACATAACAAATCATGAATAAATACAGAAGTGACCCTAGGTACAGTGAGAATCTGCAGGAAGGCTTCCATGTAGAAAAACTGTTTCAGTACATGGTGTCCCAATAGCTGAAGATTTGCCTTGACCCAGCTTGTAAGTCTGTAAACAATATACTATATTAACAAGCTGGCACGCATTCAGCCAATCCAACACACAGCTTTATTTCAGCAGGGAGAGCTCTTTTACAACCTACCATATGTCAGGGACTTTTCCAAGGCTAACATACTGTAGAATACATTTTCAGTCCCTGCTGTCTGTTTTGGCCTGATCCGTTGCCCATTGTAGTGAATAGAAGGGTTCCTTTTGACTGCAGTGGGAATTGGATCAGGACCTATGATCATGTGCAAAAATATATAAACACTTGCTTGTCACTTTCAATTGTTTCAGTGGGCTTTAAGGATACAGATTTTATCAGTTGTGTATATTAGTTGGATGATTTCAAGAGTATGTTCAGATGTTAGACATTTTTAATCCTGTGTGCTGGTGTTTGCACCTGTAAAATTTGGGGAATGCGTATGTGTGCACAATTTTGTGCATCCAAATTTGGAGGCCTTTTTATAAAATATAGTCCAGTGGATACATACCTGCCTGCTAGTGAATCTCCTGCATTGTGGTATTTTAGTTCTTCACTTTCTCCCACTACATTTTGAAATGCATCAAAAGGAAGAATTACCAGCTCTCTGCCAAAAATATGAATAAATTGTTTTACATGTAAAATCAGCTTATTTTAGCTGGCAAAATAGCTGAGAGACCATACAATGGCCTACTCCAGCTGAAATGAAGTGGCAAACTAGCACTGATCAAAATGTATTATTGGCAAAGCCTCCAGCTGCTCATAGATTTGAAAACAAACTAGAAAATGGAGGAGGTTGGATCAGCCCCATTAATCCTTTGGTTGCTAGCTGGACTCCATTTTGACAGGCACATCAATGTGAAAGAAAGGAACAGGCCAAGAATTATATCTCTGTCATAAACAGGGGCAGTTCCCATAGGGAGTTTCACTTGCTTACACATAATCTAAATTCACTCCTCCACACCTAGATATATTAGTTATCTGTTCTTCAGTGTGTGTTGATGAATGAGGCAATAGCAAGGCCTCTGATCTCTATTGTGTAAGTGAGCAAATGATCAGTAAAATCAGACATATATAGCTGAAAATCACAGAAGGGAGGGGAGACAATGTGGCATGCATACCTTCTTCTCCTGAGGCCTAACAGCCCCTCTATGCCATATTTCTGACATTAGAATACTTCTGGCATGATCAGTAATGAGCTGGAGGGCACAGTGCCAAGGAATAGCCCCACTACACAAAATGTTGGATTTCCCATAGAGACAGAAGTGGAAGGATCACACAGTGGTGATCCTAAGTGTAAGCAGTGTCAGGGAATTGCAGGAATTGCAATGACTTTGCAGTGTCAGTATGGGTGACATCCAGTGGTGAGTTGCAGAAATTGCAGTAGCTTTTGGAAAATAACACCTGATTTGCTTAGACACACCCACCGTACCTGGCCTGCACTCTAACAGCCAAAATTATCACTTTGGCTACTGTGGGACCCCCAGTTTCTGTAGTATTGGGGCAAGAATGATAGAGTGCTGATTAACATGTTTATGTGAATGAGGGGTTGGGACATTGATTTGGCCTTTGGCATGCTGGAGGGACTCGCCTTCAGCTAGGTAGCACTCGGTAAACAAGGGACAGGGGTTCCAAAACTCACTGAATTGAGAGAGGCTGTAGACAGGCTCAAGACCTTGTGGTCAGGGCCTTGTCTGAGGGCCGCACAGGCCTATTGCACCTGGCCTCTCTCCCCTGTGGAATGTTAGAGCTGACTTTTGCTTCCTTTAGGAGTCTAACTTCAGCCCACGGAGCTGAAGTTGTTTTGGGTCTGGTGGTGCCTCTGCACTAAGGCCCCCCGCTATGAGCTGAAATCACTCAAGAGCTGAAATCACTTAAGAGCTGAAAATCACTGAGCTTTATCTTAAGTGGGGGGCCCTAAGCAGAGCGGTTCCTGTGCTGGCTGACCCGTTCCTGAGACAGCTGGCTGAGCAGTCCTGGTGCCGGCTGACCCGTTCCTGAGACAGCTGGCCGAGCAGTTCCTGAGCAGTTCCTGAGACAGCGAGCAGAGTCGAGCCGCGGGCAGAGCAGTTCCTGTGTCGGCTAGCAGGGCGGCTAGCGGAGCCACCAGCACCCCACGGAGAGACTGGGCCGTCGGCCTCGGACCCCATGAAGGTACCCTCCACTCTGCTCTCCACTTCCACCCAGCCTGGGAGGTAAGACTCGGCAGAGTAACTTTCCACCAGGGACTCCAGAGACTTTGGGGCTGTTGAACTTTTGGGACTTTGGGTGACTTTTGGGGTTGCTGGACTCCAGGGACTTTGGGCTATTGGACTTGTGGGACTTTGGGTGACGTTTGGGTTGATGGACTCCTGAACCCACAGGAGAGGACACAGCCCAAACTTGCTGGGGAGGGGCAATTTGCTCACGGGTTGGTGTATGAACCCTAGGTGTGGTGTTTTTCCCAGTTTAGTGATGTCATTTACCTCATGTTAATAAAGATCTTCTGTTACACCGATCTGTGCTTGCAAGAGGGGAAGTATTGCCTCATTGAGGCGCCCAGGGGTGTGTTAGGATTTTCCCAGGTCACTGGGTGGGGGCTCGAGCCAGTTTGCATTGTATTGTTGAGAGGGAACCCCTATTTACTGAACCTGGCCCTTGTTGCTGCCAATTCTGAAGGGCAGAAGGGTTACATAAGCATGCCAAGGTCATGCCTATTAAAGACACTTGCATATCACATATATAATTCTCACTCATTGCAGTATTAATTTCTGATTTACAACTCCTATACCATCAGTTGGAAGTAGTGCATAGTTATGGATCAATGCTAGCACAGTCATAGAGCCATCTGTGTTGACATGGGGATGGCGGGGCAGGATAAGGTATAGCCCAGTGGTTCTCAAACTTTTGTACTGGTGACCCTGTTCACATACTAAGCCTCTGAATGCGACCCCCTTATAAATTAAAAACATGTTTTTATATATTTAACACCATTATAAATGCTGGAGGCAAAGCGGGGTTTGGGGTGGAGACTGACAGCTCAAAACCCCCATAGAATAATCTCATGACCCCCTGAGGGGTCCCGACCCCCAATTTAAGAACCCCTGGTATAGACAGACTTGCTCTCTGCAGCGATGTGATCAGATTGGTGGGGTTAGGCCCTGGATTTCCCAGGGATCACTATGCTATGAGTGATTAGGAGGCTTTGTGAAATATAGGATCATAGAAGCCAAGAGTCCCATATTTATGTGTGGGAGTCTGTTGACACCACTTGGTAAAGTGTGGTAGACCATCTCTAGATGCCTAGAGTCAATGGGCAGGAATTATCCCTATCACCAAAACAACATTTATCAGCATTTTTCTTTTAAATGATTTTGGGGTTGAGCACACAGTAAAGCACAATTAAAGTAAATGGAGCTGCATAAACTATTTGCAGTGAATATTTATTCTGAAAATTTAACCCTTTTTCTGTTTGTGAATTATCTGTGAACAGACATCAGTGGTTATGGTTTGCTATTCTCAATTCTTTAATGAATGCTTTATATGAACACATTTCAGCCTATGAATTGCTCTCAAACTCTCTGTGACTATTGCTGTGATTTGCTGTTTGTGCTGTTATTGCTCACCTACATCAAAAGATACTTTTTTTGCTTCCCTATTGGAAGACTGAGGCTTTATAAACAGGAGGAGGGTTAAAATAAGACAGTTGAGATGAGAACATTTGTGTGAACACATAAGAGGCCTGTATCTGAGATGAGAAGAAATTAGACAGATTCACTTATTTAAAAATAATAACCATATTTCACATTGTTATAGCACCTGCTACCTAAGGAACTCAAAGCATTCATTAAACATGAATTAATTTACCAACAAACGCTCTCCAAGGTAGGTGCTATTATCCCCATTTTAGAGAAGAGGAAGCTGAGGCACAGAGAAATTAAGGGACTTGCCCTTTGTCACAGAAAAAGTCTGTGATAGAGCTAGAGAACTGAACTCAAGTCTCTAACTTCCCATTAACCACAGAGCAATTCTTCATTTTCCAAAGAATTACCATCTGACATGCAACAAACGAATACGGTAGTAAAGTAATTTTATTTAATTTTTTCATTTTGCTTTTTTTTTAATGAGTGTTCAACTAAAAATTGAAGAGTCAAATGTAGGTGCCCCAAGGAACTTTGCACCCAGTGATGGTTAGTCCTCCACCTACCCATCCACTTTTCTGGGGTAAAAAATTGTATAGATAGACCCTGTTAATTTTCATCTTCTTCAGCAGTGATGTCTTTGCTGATATTTCTGTAATCAAGTACATTCTATTGATCTCTTTTCATTATGCTGCATTTCTGCCTCACTGGCTAAGAAGAACAAGCCATGAACTGTTGATCATACCTCATCCTGGCCAAGGGAGATAATCAAAGAGATGTTTAAATCTGTTTCCCATACAGTCTGTTAATTTAGAACAATATCTTTATTTTTCCTCCTGGGAATATGAATTATTAATCAGAACTTAAAAAGAAAGATGAGGGCGGGGAGAAATAAGCTACGTACAATACAATCTTGTGTGCCACATCCACAAATTGATTGTTTTACTCCAGTGTTACTCTGTTGATTGTAATGAAGTTGCCACTGTGTAAATCAGATTTTCTGTCTTTTTCTCAAAACAGTTTGGTTTGATTCATATAAGGAAACATTAAAAGCATGTTTTAGTTCTTGTAAAATGCACATGTGAAAGTTAACAGAGGAAACCCTAAGCCTATTTCAAATGTAAAATAAACCATTTAGGGGCTTCATGCACTTTTAGCATTCTTGAGAGGGAAAATATGTTGTACTATAATGCTGCTAAAAACATGTCTAGAAATCTGGGCTATTTTTTGCCTAAGTTAAACAAAGCAACAGTCCTGTCTTCTGTGCCTCCACTTCTCGAAAAATGTTTGTTAACAGAAGTAACTTGCTTATTTCACCATTTCCTATGTTCCTCTACTTGTGAGATCTGTGTTTCATTAGCCAATTTTGGGGTTTTATTTAGACCTTCAGGGATCACATTTTCACAGTTTTCTGTACAACCATGAGTAGGCTGACCATATTTCCTTTAGACAAAAACGGGACATTGGGAGGGCAAAAACGGGACAGGGTGTGGGGGGGGGGGCATGGCCCCACCTGGGCCCCCCAGCACCGGGTGGGGGGGGAGGCAGAGGGGAGTCGGGGGGGATGGATGGAGGAATAAGCAGAACAGGGATGGGGGATGAAGAGGATGGAGGGAGAGAGAGAGAAGGGGGGATGAGGGATGAAGATGATGGAGGGGACGGAGGGAGAGAAGGCACGAAGGTGAGAAAGGGAGAGGATGGATGGATGAGAGAAGAGATGGGGGTAGGGAGCAGGGCAAGGGAGGAGGCAAGGGACAGCGAGAAGGAGGGATGGAGAGAAGGGAGATGGAAGAGGAGGCAGTGGACGGAGGGAGAGAGAGAAGGGAGGAAGGGAGGGACGGAGAAGGGGGATGGAGAGAAGGGAGGGAAGGAGGAATAGAGAGGAGGAGGCGGCAGCGGGCGGCGGGCTGGAGGAGGCGGCAGATCGGAGCTGTCAGGAGCCGCAGCCGGGGGCCGAGCGAGCCGGCGGCGGCGGCGGCGGGGGGGGATGTTTTATGACTCCATGTTTTATGAGTCCTGTTTTATGAGTCCTGCCCCAAAAACGGGACAAAATTGATATTTTGGACAAAAAGACGGGACGGTTAAAAAACATTAAAAAAACGGGACTGTCCCGTTCAAAACAGGACGTATGGTCAGCCTAACCATGAGAGCTAGAAAGCTACTTTTTTTGTTTTGTTGTTTTTTAAGGAAAGCTGAGATTCTTTTGTAATCATGCCAGGAGATGGGACTTTAAGAAAGACACCAAATATTATTAAATGCATTATAACATCATGGAACTTGGCAGCATCAATACACAGGCAGCAACATGCATATATTAATATTATTCATATACAATTTGCCTGAAAGAGAGAGGCTTTGCCGACCCTTCAAACAGATTAATGGTTCTTGTGTAAGGGTTTCTATGCATGGAGTCCTAGAATGAGTGTAAGAAGACATTACTGATAGACAGCTGTAGCTACAACATTCCTTTTCCTTAACTCTAACTAGACAGTTACATTTTGACTTTAAATTAGGCAACTGAGACAATCTTCACGGCATGATTTACCCCATTTTCACTGACAACATCACCTGATAAATCTTTTCTTGCTTGGCATTTTAGTTTTTATCCTGCATTCCCTAGTTTGAAAAGCACTCAATTTTTTCTGTTTTATGCTTGTTCATTTCCTGCCCATTTGGGGCTGTCAAACAGAAGGGGGCCCAAACCAAATCACCCTCCCCCATGGGCTGCAGGTATCAAAGGCAAGGGAAAGCTCAGCCTGAATGGCCCTGCCCACATTCCACCCCCAGATCTCCTCCTGCTTCCTGCCACACTCTGCTGCAGCCAGTGGCACCAGAACCGGGGGGTAGCCGAGGGGGGACACTATGGCAGATCTTCTACCCACCTGTGGTGTGGGGGACCCGAGAGCAGCCCGCAGCTTGTGACTCTGCCCCTGGACCCCGCTGCCTGGGGCAGGTGGAGGGTCTGCACTGAGGCTTCCCACACTGCTCTTACCCTGGCCAAGTTGCAGCTCCCAGGCCCCACCCCCGGCCAGAGCCAGGTCAGGGTAAGAGCCAAATAGGTAGCTGTGGGGACATGCCCAGGGCTGGGGACATGGGAGGTAGGGACACAGGCCAGGGCCTGCTTTCAGCTCTCCCCACGCTGCTCTGGCTTCTGGTTTGGCTGGGGGCAGGGCCTCCTGGAGAAGGGGCAGAGCCTCGGGGGAAGAGGAGGGGCAGGCATGGGGCCTCTGGAAGATGGGGACCCCTAACCCCCAACTTTTGGGTAGGCCCTGCTGCCCTGTTTAGAAGTTCCCCTGCAGCTCATTATCTTTATTCAGGTGCATGTTATTTCCTTTTTCTTGCCCTAAAAAGTATTCCTTGCACATGACCTTTAGCCTAAAAAATTACTGGGGGGTCCTCACATCAGAATGTCTCATAGCTTTGTAGTTAGCATGCTCTCTTGAGGGGTGGGAAACACCTGCTCCAATCCTTTCTCTCCTGTAGCAGAGAAGGGGGAAGTGACCCTGGGACTTGCAAATCCCAGATGAGTACTTGAACCCCTAGGCTTAAAGTTGTAAGACCTCCTCCTCCTTGTTGTTTTGTGTGGCCAGGGCTGGCTCCAGGCACCAGCGCCTGCGGAAAGTCCGTGGGTGCCTCGGATTCAGCTGCATTTCGGCGGCGGGTGCACCGAAGCTGCTGCACTAGCGGACCTCCCACAGACACACCGCCAAATCAGCGGGGCCAGTGGACCTCCCACAGGCGTGCCACCGAATACCACCTGACTGCCACGCTTGGGGCAGCAAAAACCCTAGAGCCGCCACTGTGTGTGGCATTAAGCCTAACTCATTCTTCCAAGAAGCAGCTTAGATGCATAAGCTGCCTGACTTTCCAGCTAGCAGGTTCCCATTCATGGATCACAAGCAGAGATAGATGCCTGGACTTTAGACCCCTATTTCTGGGAAAGAGGCTTAATTTATCACACATCCCTGTTGTCAGCATCTCCCATTAGCTAGCTTAGCCATGCTCTGGATTGCTTTCTAATGCTTTTGTGGATTTCATTCTAAGACACCTGTCACTCTCTCCACATTCATTGTATGAGGAGCCTAGGGGCCTAACTCAGCTTTGTGGATTGCAGTGTTGCCTTGGTGATGTTGTAGACACCCAAAAGTGAGGCGTTCTGACGCTCAGCATTGCAACAGCCAAATCCTTTCATGGATCCTGCCCCTAGTTCCCATTGGACAAGAACTGTTTTCAGTCAGACAACACACCTGAGATTGAGGCTTACCCCAGCTATAGTTAAATAGCCCTATCCAATGTTTGATTTACTTCTCGTGTTACTGGGAAGATATTCACATTTATTTTTACTTCAAATAGGATCCCCAGATTTTTAGGGTCAAAGGTCACTGTCTGTATTCAAGTGCTTGTTATGTCTCTTTTATTGCTTTGCTCATCACATTTAGCCTATAAATCTACTCTAATTGAAGAATGGAAAGTCCTGTGTGAAGTTGGGTATTGCTAATGTAAATTGTATTGTTCTATGAGAAAGGATTTAGTCATTTATTATTAGTTTCCATATTGCTCATTGTAATGGATAAATAGTTATTGGCTTGAATATGTATTTTCAAATATGAAGTTGAATAAAACAAACTTTGGTATCAAAAGACTGGTTGTGATTTGAACTGCTTGCACAAAATCTACATCCTAATTGGAAAATGTTATTTTTTATTCTCTTATTGTTACTCCCTCTGTTATGAGATGAAGCCAAAGGTGCGTTCATGGGTGGTGTACAGAATCAATTCTCTGGGAGAACAAAGAAACACATGGTAGCATGACAAACAATGTTAGTTTTTTTGTTGTTGTTTTTTCCAAAGCTCTTTTGACTGGTGATATTCAGTCCCCAGGACTCTTTAACCATTGTTAGTTTTATTCTTTGTAGATTCATTTACACAAGCCCTGATCCAGCTCCCTAAACAGAGTTCATCTGCTTTTCAGGGTGGTTGGCTTTCTTCTGAAATATTAAAACAGGAGTTCTTTCATTACCTGTACTTGCTAATTCAGGGATTCCTATGCCAGATACCATAGACTGAACCTCATTAGCCTATGGTGCTAATCATGTGAATTAATTTATGGCTGAGGATGGAAGTGATCCCAGGTAGTATGAAAATCTTAAATGACTTCTGTGTCACAATAGGGGGGAGGGGAGTCCTTGTTTTTCAGATTAGACAATTCCATTTGCCTTACCTGGTTATTTCATTTCTCCTATTACTGACAGTTGTGGAAAAAAGAGTACAGTTCTTTCCAACATTGGTGACAGTGAGAAGCACAGATCATCTAAAAGAATTATTTTTTAAAGAATTTTAACCTCTGAGCCAGACTGTATGAGGGGGGGAAACAATGTAAAGAACATGTCTCTCAATGAGTTTCAACTCAGTTTCCTCCTAATCGTTCCATCACGGGAAGGATTTGTTCCAATTATAATACAGCCAGGCTTGGCTCCTTGCACCAGCAGATGTCCATGTACTGCATGGCTCTTGGGACAATTGTGAAGCATTTGCAAGGCTGCCTGGGCCAATACCTTTCTAATGAGAACGTTTCTGATAATAACCATTTAATCTATCCTTTGCTGCTTTCCCTGTGGCTGTTCAACAGTGGCAGTTCTGAGACAGAGTTAATAATGCTGGGACAGCATCCACTCCTAATCAGGTAGGCCATGGATAGTGTCTGCTCTGTGCCTGCCCAATCTCTGGCCCTCAAATACCTCAGTTCCATGCACCCCAAGTTTCACAGGCTGCAAGGAAAGGGACATCTGTCACTGAGTCAGTGTCCCCTTCTTTTCATATGTGCTCCCCATAATTATCACCTGACAGGTACATTCCCAGAGATGCTCTATGGCTCTAAAAGGAAGACTGTTACTTTTTTAAAATTACAACCACCATTAAAGCTTAAAAATACAATTCTTTCCCTGCTTCACCTATTTCTGTTTGACAAATATTTTTCTTCTGTTGCTAATGAAGCTGAAATTAATCTGAGTGTTTTTGTTTCTTTCCTTGGTTACACCATCTGCATCATGATGATCTGATCCAGAAATCTCATGGCTAGTGAGGCAGCAGCCAGAAGCCTGACAAAGAGCCATTGAGGTTAGCAAACACTGATAGGTTAAGCCATGATAACAGTGTCAATGGAAAGGCAAACGCAACTAACAGACGCTTGCCCTTAATAACCTACACTAACTCCATAGTAAGAGTCTGCCCAAACCCTTCAGCTTCATGGCCTACAATGAACCAAATCAGATTATCCAAGATGACTGCATCACTTTTGGAATAAGATTAGTAAGGCCCTGATTCAAGAAAGCATCCCTATTCAAGAAAATACCAATACAGGTGCTTAATTTGGACTTTGATTAGCTGCTGCCTACAGAGCAAGCAAGAAGAGCTCACCCACAGTGTGCATTATTTTAAAATGGTCCCATGTCTGTGTGTGTAGTTGTGGGGTTTTTTGGTGTTGGTGGTGGGTAATAACATTATTTCTTGTCACCAAAATGGTGAATATTTGAATCTGGAGAATATTTTTCTTTAGAAAATCATTTTTAAGTAGGTCATATTTCACCCTGGGTCATATTTGACCTTACTGATAGTATCCCCTTAACTACATGGATTCTTAAAAGTAATTGGTTCATTCAGATGCTGAGTGAGCTGAAATAATATCCCCAGTATATTTAGAACAGCAATAAAAACAAATGATCATATCCTAAAGAATATTCCTTTAGAACTGTTGTAGTTCAGTCTAACTTGTTGCAGTGGAACATTTCCAATGATTAATTATATTGACCTTTGCCTAAGGGTGTCTCAAGAGATGTATCTCTAACAATTTATACTTCAGTGCACAGCAGTAAGAGGTAAATTGGACAGGCTGTACTCCTTCAATAGCACAGATACCATACAGGACAAGCTGTGTGCATTCCTCCAAACAATTCTACTCTTCCATCTGGCACTTGTGAGTTTCTTTCTGAAGACATTGGGGAAAAATGAAGAAGTTACTTAAATATATTTTACAAAGTATATCTCAAAACAAAGTGATATGAACAGAACACGAACATTTCTAAACTACTTTCTAAACTATCTGGAGTGAGATTTCTTTATCATTGCATTTTAATGTCCTGAAATGCTCTCCAAGTGTCATCTTGTATGCTTCCCTCACAGAGCTATCCTGTAACTTATCGAGATCAAATTTGGCTCCAGTTCCACCCATCTTCTTTTTGGACTTTAACTTAATCCTAATCTTTCCCATTAGTAGTTCACACCACACTTGGAGTCTATAGACTCCAGCATCCAACAGTGACTATCTATGTCTTTTACTGATAATAATACGGTCAATCTAGTTATGGTTTGGCCATCTGGTGAGTTCCATATAACATTTGGCAGGTTTTTGTGAGGAAACCAAATATCACTTTGTGCATCTAACAAGTTCATCACCTTTCCACATTATTATTTGCTGCCCCAGTGCTGTGTGGTCCAACACTATTCATTAGCTTACCATGTCCACTACCAACCTTGCATCTGTATCTCCCATTGTCAAAATCATATCGTGATCATGAATCTTGTCTACAGTGCTATCCAGCTGCTGATGAAAACTGTCCTCTTCCTCTTCTGCTTCTTCTATTGGTGCATAATAGCCAATCACAGGTGTGCATAGTTTACTGTAGGCCGTAGTAAATTTTGCTATGACAATCTGCTCAGACATCCGTTTCCAGCTCTTCATTGAAGTACCTGTTCTCTTGCTGTCTGCCAAAGCAACAGAATCCTTATGCTTCACTTGTCCACTTGAATTTCCAGAATAAAGGAAAGAATAATTTTAAACTGTGAACTCTCTTGTGCCCAGCTAGTGTGTGCTTTGTGTGGCAGAAACATAAATATGTAACTTTCTTATTCCCTCCTGCTACTAGCACAGTCTGGCCTGGAGTGAATAAGGTTCTAACATTCCAGCTCATAATATATGTAATATGTCTGGCTGTTATCCAAAATATTCTAATATCTAACCTAAAACTCCCTTGCTGAAGATTAAGCCAGTTACTTTTTGTGCTACTTACAGTGGACATGGAGAACAACTGACCACCATCCTCTTTATAATAGTCCTTACATATTTGAAGACTATCAGCTCCCCCCTCAGTCTTCTTTTCTCCAGACTAAACAGGACCTGTTTTTTAACCTTTCCTCCTTGGGTCAGTTTTTCTATACCTTTTATCACTTTTGTTGCTCTCCTATGGACTCTTTCCAGTTTGTCCACATCTTTCTTAAAGTCCAAAACTGGACACAGTACTCCAACTGAGGCCTCATCAGTGCTGAGTAGTGTGGAACAATTACCTCCCATGTTTTACATACAACATTCCTGTTTATACACCTCAGAATAATATTAGTCTCTTTTGCAACAGCGTCACATTGTTGATTCATATTCAATTCATTATCCACTATAACCCCCCAGATCCTTTTTTGCAGTCTAGCTTTTTAGTCTAGCTTATTCTCTATTTTGTAGTTGTGTTTTTGATATTTTTCCCCCTTTGTAATGTAGTACTTTGCACTTGTCTTTATTTAATTTAATCATGTGGCTTTCAGACCAGTTCTCCAATTTGTGAAGGTTGCACTTGATATCTCCCTATCTCATAGGCAAGTTGTGAGGATAAACTCACTGATGTATCTGAGGAACTCAAATACTACCATAGAATCATAGAATACTAAGGTTGGAAGAGACCTCAGGACATCATCTACTCCAACCCATCACCAACAAAATCAACTCAGCCAGGGAGATTTGTCAAGACAGGCCTTAAAAACCTCTATGGATGGAAATTCCACCACCTCCCTAGGTAAACCACTCCAGTGCTTCACCACCCTCCTAGTGACAGGAATCAGAGAGGTAGCCGTGTTAGTCTGGAATAGCAGAGGTAACAAAGTCCTGTGGCACCTTAAAGACTAACTATAAAGTTTTGAAGCATAAGCTTTCGTGGGCTAATACCCACTTCGTCGGATGCAAGCAGTGGTTGCATCCGACGAAGTGGGTATTAGCCCACGAAAGCTTATGCTTCAAAACTTTATAGTTAGTCTTTAAGGTGCCACAGGACTTTGCTACTCCTAGTGACAGTGTTTCCTAATATCCAGTCTAAACCTCCTCCACTATATCTTGCGACCATTGCTTCTTCTTCTGTCAGCTACCACCACTGAGAACAGCCTAGCTCCATCCTCTTTGGAACCCTTCTTCAGGTAGTTGAAGGCTGCCATCAAATCCCCCCTCACTCATAAGAACATAAGAACGGCCGTACTGGGTCAGACCAAAGATCCCATCCAGCCCAGTATCCTGTCCACCAACAGTGGCCAATGCCAGGTGCCCCAGAGTGAGCGAGCCTAACAGGTAATGATTGAGTGATCTCTCTTCTGCCATCCATCACCTCCCTCTGACAAACAGAGGCTAGGGACACATTCCTTGTCCATCCTGGCTAATAGTCATTAATGAACTTCACCACCATGAATTTATCCAGTTTTCTTTTAAATCCTGTTATAGTCCTAACCTTCACAACCTCCTCAACCAAGGAGTTCCACAGGTTGACTGTGTGCTGTGTGAAGAAGAACTTCCTTTTATTTGTTTTAAACCTGCTGTTCATTAATTTAATTTGGTGGCCCCTAGTTCTTATATTATGGGAACAAGTAAATAACTTTTCCTTATTCACTTTCTCCACACCACTCATATTTTATATCTCTATCATATCCCCACTTTGTCTCCTCTTTTCCAGACTGAAAAGTCCTAGCCTTTTTAATCTTTCCTCTTCTCTTCTGCAGACTAAATAACCCCAGTTCCCTCAGCCTCTCCTCAAAAGTAATGTGCTCCAGTCCCATAATCATTTCTGTTGTCCTCCACTGGGCTCTCTCCAATTTGTCCACATCCCTTCTGTAGCTGGGGGACCAAAACTGGACACAATACTCCAGGTGTGGCCTCACCAGTGCCGAATAGAGGGGAATAATCACTTCCCTCGATCTGCTGGCAATGATCCTACTAATACAGCCCAATATGCCATTTGCCTTCTTGGCAATGAGGACACACTGCTGACTCGTATCCAGCTTCTCGTCCACTGTAATCCTCAGGTCCTTTTCTGCAGAACTGCTGCTTAGCCAGTTCTGCAGAAAATCATGATGAGTACCATCGAAAAGCACATATATAAATATCACCTGTTACTTTCAGGTCTTCTAAATGAGGCTTGCAGAGGTGATAAGACTCTTTTTTAGGGAGGAAGTACAGGGAGAACACAGTTATTGTCCCTAGCATGTGAGGTGACAAAGTGGGAATAAATCTGGCAGTTTTTCATGGATTTTTAAAACTAAGAACCTGTGATCCTAAATATCAGTTTTGTTAAGAATTTATTTGGCTGCTCCCCTTTTCTACTGTTGTACCTGGAATCCTGGTTATGTTCGCTTTAGCTTTGTTTTATTTGTATTTCCCCTTTGATAACAGTATGTTAACTGTTGAGAAATTTTAAAAAATCGCCCAAGAGTAACAAGTAGTACCAATCCCCCAAAGATTCTTATCCTCACTTAGGATTTGCTCTTATTGCCCTCCCTCACACCTCCATTTATAAATTTAGATTTTGCCTTCTGAAAAGTTTCCATGAACATTCTTCCCAGTAAACTCATTTGCTAATGTATTCTTGGAAAGGATACAAAAGGGGAATGAGCACAGTTAAAATAAATTCACTAAAAATTTCAAACTAATGTTCACTGGAGAATAATTTTGTGCAGTATTTTCCCAGTTCTAGTTAGTCTGTTCAGTTCCCAAAACCAGGACTAGCCTATAACTATAAATTACCTGTTGAGATGTTTGAGCAGTTATAGGCTTTTTCCTATTGCTGTATTGTTTGTTTTTGCAAGGCTAACTCCATAAGCAAAATCAAATCAAACTAACATAGCTAATTTGACATGTTCCTGTTCAACAAGTTAGAGATTTGTACATCAGAGGGGTGGAAGCTTCTCTAACTTGCTGAGCAGAAACATAATTAATTAACGATGTTAGTTAGTCATAGAATTACATGATTATTTACACTCATTATAACATCCATATGAAAAGTGGAACAAAGTCTCAAAATAATACAAATGTTGGACACCTGAGTTGTGTGTGCCATATAGTTATTAGCACAGAGTAGTCTCATGGAACAAGTCATCTGAGGGAAGATATGGATGGAAGGCTGTTTCAAGAATATGGGTGGTTTGCAGACATCTTTGGTGACCCAATTGTATCAAATTTATGTATTGTTTTGGGCCAGGGATTGCATGGAACTCAGGGAGGGAGGGGGGGATGGGGAAGGTTATAACAGTTCCTCCAGGAACCAAAAACAGTGTGTGTATGTATTGGGGGAGGTGTGTGTGTAAGGTGAATCACTTTAGTTGTAAACACCTCCTGAGATGTATCATCCATTGGGGAGGCTTGCATATACTAGGTCAATCTTGGCTTTGCAGAAAGCAACAGACAAAAAATGGTTTTCATATAAAAAGGCTGGGTTTATATTAACTCAAGGCCTTCTCTCTGATCCAGCAAATGGACATGGGGTGACCAGATGTCCCGATTTTATAGGGACAGTCCCAATTTTTAGGTGTTATTCTTATATGGGCTCCTATAATAGGACCTTCTGTCCAATGGGGACCTGCCTTTGCAGAAGGAATTAGAGCTAGTGTGGTTATATCTTCTCAGGTGGGAATTACATCCCCAACTCCAAGTAAAGACATACCCTAAATCTGCAGTCAAACAAGCTGAAACAGTAACTCTGAGTGGTGTGAACTACCCTCATTCATCTCAATAGGGTATTAACTCTGATACCTAAGTATAACAATTTGAATGTCACACCTATAGCCCACGAAAGCTTATGCTGAAATCAACTGGTTAGTCTCTAAGGTGCTACAAAGTCTTCCTCATCTTATTTACGGATTCAGACTAACAGGGTTGCTAATCTTAAATTTGAATGTCAACACTTAATTATTTCACTGGTGATCATTTTAGTGGGAAAAGGCAGCTAATATGCTTATTCATGAGGGCTTGGCTACGCTTGCATGTTATACCGCAATAAAGGTGCCCAGAGCGCTTTACCTCACTCCCTGTCCACACTGGGAAGGCAAACAGAGCACTCTGACTCCCTGGCTAGAGTGCTCCTGGTATTCCACCCCCCCGCGAGAGGGATAATGTCTGTTGCATATTGGCTGAGACGCCCCAGCGTCAGTGTGAATGAGGATTTACCTTACTGCGCTCTTATTGACCTCTGGAAACATCCCATAATCCCCTTAAGCCAAGTGGCCACTCATCGCATTGTTATGAAATACGCTGCAGGAATGCGGAAGTTCCCTTTCAAAGCTCAGATAATGGTTGTTTATCTGCTCCGAGAAAAAGCAAACATTTACTGTTTGCTTTGAGTGAGTGAGTGGCAGGAGGGAAGGTCTGAACTTACAAGACTGTATGCTGACACACTCTCAGCACCCCAAAAACCCACTCTCTCTCCCTCCACATACAGACAACACACTCCCTGTCACACTCCATCCCACCCCTCGCATTTGAAAAGTATGTTGCAGCCACCTGAATGATAGTATAGCTGCCCATAATGCACTGCTCTCAATGCAGCTGCAAGTGCTGCAAACGCGGCTACACCAGTGCACTTGCAGCTGTCAGTGTGGACAGACTGCAGCGCTTTCCCTAGTGCACTCTCCGAAGGCTGGTTTAACCCAAAATGCTCTACATCTGCAAGGGTAGCCAAGCCCTCAGTGTGATGAGATATTACAGATAATAGATATTGACTGGTTATTATATAAGACTAATGTGGTCATACAGTCCATCCTCCTCTCAATACAGGACTGTTCTATAGCAGTATTATTATCTGTATTATTCTCTATAATATTTCTAGTGCTTTTTCCAGTCTAGTTTTAAATGAGTCAAGCAATGGGGCTACCATAACTTCAGGATATTATTCCATAGTCTTCTGGATCTCACTGGCAGGAATTTTTTCTTATATATATATTTTCTTAATTTCATCCCATTTCATCTAGTTATAACCCAAGCACAAAGTGAACTTCCAGGGAAAGGGAAAAGAGGAAAAAGGACAACAGTAGTTATGAAAGAGGAGTGGGCACAGAGAGGGAACTACCAGGTAATGGGGCATGACTAATTCTATCAGTATTTTTTCCCCACTGCAAACCCTTACTTGTAGTGTTGTTTGTTGCCTTACAAAGACAAGAAAACTAAGGGGGAAATAAATAAATGTACAGAAGAGATCACCTATCCTCAGTGTTTAATTTATGTTTATAAGGACATGAGAGCTTAAAACCAAAAGACATAAAATGCTAGATTCTATGTGGGCAGAACTTCACTAATGATCCATCTGTGAAGCAATGTCTTAAAGACACGGTGATGACAGCTTCATAAGGGAATCTCATTTCTTGGGAACAGGCTGGATGATTTTGAACCCCCCCCCACAAGTGTTATTTCAAAGATTTTTATAGAAAAAACAAACTCCTTCCCCTATTTGGGTCTTAACCTGTGCCCGTGGTAGAGCAAGAGCTAAAGGGTACATCAATAGTTATTGTGCAGTATGCAACTTCAGGGAGAAAACAAAGGAAAGATAATAGGGCCTCATCCTACAAACAGCCATGCCTAGAAGTATAGCGGAGTAGTTACCTAGCACTTCGAGACCAGGGAGATATTCTCTCCATCTATGGAGGGGCCTGTCTCCCCTGGAGGAATGCCAACAATGGGACTCTGTGCAGAAGTAACTTGATTTTTGAGCATCACTCTTTGCAGGATCCTGTCCTTAGGTGAATAAGACAAGGAAGACTTGTAGTACCTTAGAGACTAACCAGTTTATTTCAGCATAAGTTTTCGTGGGCTATAGCCCACTTCATCGGATGCATAGAATGGAACAGAAGTAAGATGTATTTATATACACAGAAAGAAAGAAAAAAGGTTGCACATTAGCATATCAATTCTAAGAGGCTGTTTACTTTGGATGGGCCATTGTCGGCAGGAGAAGAAAATACCATAGAATGGAAAATGTACTTCTTACATCTTACTTCTGTTCCATTCTATGCATCGGATGAAGTGGGCTATAGCCTACAAAAGCTTATGCTGAAATAAACTAGTTAGTCTCTAAGGTGCTACAAGTCTTCCTTGTTTTATTTAGGGATACAGACTAACAGGGCTGCTAATCTTAAACCTGTCCTTAGGTGGTACATTTTACCTAGATTGATAAAATCCTGGGGGTTAGGGACCTGGTCTTCTCACTGTAAAGTGCTTAAGCTTAAGCTTGGTGCTACAGGTCAATAATAAAGAGGGAAGGGAAATAGGGCCGCTCTGTGTGGAAGGGTGGCTGGCAAGGGTTCATTTGGGGGTGTTTTTCCTATCAATGAAAATGGATCAGTCCCCTGTGTTGTGTTGGTAGAAGGGGGGTTGGGAGCTAGGTGCCCATTTTCCCCGGCTTTCTCGAGCTACCAGGGCTGAGAAGTTCCCATTTAGCTGCATTAACATCCAGGCCTTGTCCCGCAACCTGAGCGACCCAGGGGCCAGCGTCACGGAGGAAAAGCAAACCTCAGGCTCCCCCCTCGCCGAGAACGGGCAGGGCGATCAGGCAGGGCGGGCGGGTGCTCACAGCTGTGACAAAGCCATTCCTCCGCCACTCGCCGGCACGCACACTCCTCCTCCCCGCCACCGCCTCGCCAGGCGGGGCGCGTCTCCCCCGCGCGCCGCTCCCCTCCCATCCCCGGAGCGAGCCGGAGCCCAGCGGCAGCCGGGGGCTTGCCCGGTTGGTTCACGTGGCTCTCGGGGTGGAGCGGCTGGCGAGGCGCAGGGGGTGGGAGGAGACAACAAAGCCCAGCTGTCAGCGGCCAGGGAGAGGGAAAGCGGCGGCGGCGGCGGCCCACGAGCAGGCAGGTGAGGCGAGTCAAGTGCATTTAAAGCCGTATGGGCGCCGGGGCGGGCAGAAGTTGCTATTGCCCAGAGCCGCTGCTCCTCGCCTCCACCGAGGCTGCCGTGCGGACTCCCGCCCAGATTTAACCCCTTGCGGGCCGGGAGCCAGGGACCCGGGTGGACGCCGCCCTGGGCTGTGCAGGGGAGCGGCGCTGCCACGCTAGCGGGGCGCGGGGTGGAGGGAGTCCCCGGACCGCTCGCCCCGCGGGAAGGTGGGGCTGAGGCGGGGGCGCCGGGCAGAACGCGCCGTTCCGTGGTTGCGGCGCCCCAGGCAGCGCGGGCAGGGACCGGACTGCGAGGCACGTGAGTTGCGCTGAGCTGTCAAGAGGCGGCCGAGGCACGGAGCGCGCCGGGCAGGAAGTACCGCGGCTGGGTCACCGCCGGCGCGTGGGGCGGCTTCCCCCTCACCCCCTCCTGCAGCGCGCAGCGCTCTGCTCCCTTCACCGTCGTGCAGGGAGCGGGGGGCCCCGGAGCAGGCGAAGTATGTGGCGTCTGCGCCTCCTCTCTCGCCCCTCGACCTCCGCCGGGCAGCTGCCCGTCCGGCCCTGCGCGCTGCACAGTCCCACTGGGCACGCGGCTGTGTCTGTCGTCCCTATTTTGAGATGCGCGCTCAGTTTGCAGAGCGGGTCGAGCACGTCCAGTCCTCGCGCTTGGTCTGGAGGAGGGGATGGGCGGAAGGGAGGTTTTCGGCTAATCTCAGGCTTCAAAGATCACTTCTTCAAACCGGTCTGTTCTGGGGGAAGTCCCCTTAACAGCTAGGAAGCAGAGCCCGTGAGTCAGCTAAACGAGTGAAGGCGGCCGCAGCACTGAAGTAGTTTTCCTCTGTGTGTTCCAGGACTTGAGCTACTAGTGCCATGCTTTGTGCGTCGAGGGCCCCGCTGGAGAGGGAAACCCCTTTCCCCGCCTTGAGCTAAGGAGTAGTTGGGATTATTTTGAGTTTGAAGTCAGTTTCCTGCAAAGGCTTTTATTTGTGGCTAGATTTTCTCATTCAAACAGAGAGACGGTGTAAGAAAAGAATCAGTGGATAAAGTGCACAGCTGTTTGAACATTAACTGGTGTGACCTCAGCAGCCAGTTAACATCCATAATTCCCTTGTGTGCTGAAACAGCTGGTGTGTCTTCTTCCCTGCTGTCTTGGGCCTCTGTCTATCTGCACTTCAGGAAATACTTCACTGTTCAACTGCTGCTGGTACCACCCACTGGTGATGACAGTACTAGGGCTGTCTAGTGTAAGCAGGGTACAGTACTGTTGCTGGAACATTTCTTTGGAGTAAGCAAGTCCGAAAATAAACCAGCTATAGCACATGTTGCAGGGAACACTAGACTTAAAAAGAAGGCTTACAATATGTTCGTTGGCATGGGGTATACATATAAGAGCAACTTCTACCACAATGGGTATTGGAAGCACTGAGCTTTGATTTACAGTTTTTACCATCACTACTGGGTTGCTTGAAATCCACATCTGTCATTTATGCTTCTATTTTTAAAGGTGCTGTAGCCTTGTAAACAAACAAGCAGATTAATATAACTGCCTACGGTTATTTAAAGAGCCCTGATATTGCTTTCATGTCCTAAAAAGAAAAGAAAAAAAATCTGATTTCAGACCTTGAACTTATTGTCACAAGGTAATTATACATATAGCAACCTAATCAGACCTCTTCCATAGTTGTTTTCTGCCTTGTCTACATTATAATATTTTGGGAAACCTCCCACTTTTCCATTATGACTGGTGCGTGTCCCCTGATTCTAGCAATGGTGGGAAAGCTACACTGGTTCAAGTGGTCCCTTGGTGCTTTCCACTGTGGTAACTAGACCTGCTCCAAGCAGGATTAAATAGTACTATGTGAAAAATGCTGCTAGTGCAATGGTGGGTGATCTCTTTTAAAAAGGTAATATAGACACCACCTTTCTCTGTAGGTCTGAAAGGACTCTACAAAGGGGGTATAACTGAAGCACAGAGAGGCTAAATGATCCTATGACACATGATAGGTTATTACGAGTGCCAGAACTCCCCCCACCCCCATGCCTGGATTTGACTCCAAGTCCAGTGTCCTATTCACTAACTAATCTGTGCTGCTTAATTAAACTGGCACTTCCGCAATAGTGACTGTTACATAGGCTCTGAGTTTCAGGCTGCATGGCAATTCAAATAAGAGTTTCTTCATTGAAGAGAAGATTGACATCTTGCCATCACTGATATGATACAGGAAACTTTTCTGGTGAGTCTGTCATTAGCTCCTTACTATGGCTCAAAGGGTTTCACGTTGCTGTGCCATTAAAGAGGGCTCGTTCCTTCAGCATTAATTTAAGTTACTACAGTCTATATCAATTTGAGCATTGCTGCTAACTCTGTAATTACTGTCCAAGGTAGGTTTCTGCACTTTGGGTAAGAGAAGTGTAAAAGGAACCCTTCAGAATCCTGATCAATAGAAACAATCAGTGATGGGTAAATCTTATTACAGGGAATACACCTAAGAGAGCCTGATGAATCCTCATGTTGCATTCAGTGATGAGGCATGTAGCCAAGTTACAATAATAATAGTAGGGGTATTAACACCGTGGAAGCTGCAAACCTTACACATACTAGTGTGTAAAGTATGTGATGTTTGTAAAATAGTTCCTCCCATTTGCTAACTATATTTTGCCACTGCTCATCTGTTTTTCATTCACAGATCTCTTTTGATAATGCAAAAAGACCTCATTCTGTCTGTGGTGAAAATATGAAAACTTGTTCTCAGGACGGATATTTCCTATTACCTGCTTCTCTCCAAATTGTGGGGTGTAAAAACAGAAGACACATGGGCTTTAATAACAGTATAAAACCATAATGTAAACAACAAGAAACCCAAAGAAAGATTCTATATTACCCATTGTGGCTATCCTGCTTAACTTTAAGAAAAGACAAAAAGTAAAAAAGCAGAGGTCACACTTCTGTAATGTAATAACAAAGTAGATTTAAAACAACCCATTAACATTCTTTCAGTTTAGTGATCAGAATCATATGTGCAGCTAAAATCACACCCATCTTTACTTTTTTGCTATCTTTTAAAAATAACTTTGTTAAAAATAAGGCGTGTTCAAATATCTAAGTGAACTCTAGCACATGGCAAGGGAAACTCTCAATAATTTAATGAGTGGGGCATATAGGGAGGTTATTGAAGGAGTAACCTTTTAGAATTCTTGTCAGGTCTTTGTCAGTTTGTGGCAGAGGCTGTCTAGCCTTAGAAAACCATTTCAGATAAAGTTCATTTCAGTAGTTTACATATTTGATTTTTTATTAGTTTTGGAAACACTCCATCCTTTTCTAGACACAAAATTCCAGCAGTTAATTTATGAATGAGAACATGGGTAAAATCTTTCATTGGACCCACTTCTGTTGAGAGAGACAAGCTTGCGTGGAACTCTCCTTCATGCGTGAATGACAGATTCATTTATTTCTGTAACCACAACTGTCACTGCAGCATGCCTAAGTCATGAGTTGAGTTACTGCAAAACTTATAATGTAAATACTTAAAAAAAAAAAAAAAAAAGGCAGGAGTAACCAGTCTAACTTTGCCTGTGTGTGTACACAGATGCAGAAGGGCAGCTTGGGCTGGGCTTTTACTCACGGAACGGGAGGGAAGGCAAATGGAGACTTCACACTTTGTGCTTCTCACAATGGAGTGGGCAACAATCATTCCTGGGTTCAAGGACCGTTCCCTGGTAGTGCCTATGGAGCACCAGCTACCCCAAAGATTGTGGGGTGGGGGCAGGATCATGAACCACTCATCTGCAGAGCACTGGACAGGGTACAGCAACAGGTGGATTTTATGAGCGATTGCACATTCATGAAGTATGCTATGCTTTTTGGTGATTGGTTGGGACAGGGGCAGCTCTAAGGTTTTTGCTGCCCCAAGCTGGAAGTTCTGTGGTACACCTGCAGGTGGTCCATTGTACCGTGGATTTGGTGGTGTTTCTGCGGGAGGTCCACAGCTCCTGCTGCCTCGTCGTCCCCACCGCCAAAATGCCGCTGAATCCGGGGCAGCCACGGACCTCCCGCAGGCATGCTCCCAAAGACAGCCTGACTGCCATCCTCACAGCAAATGTCAGGCTGTCCCCCGTGGCTTGCTTCCCCAGGCACTTGCTTTGAGTGCTGGTGTGTGGAGCCGGCCCTGAGCTGTGAAGTTTCACCTAACCCCAATACAGAAATCTGAGTGAGGGTGCAATTTCACCCCTAGATATACTGCCTACATTTTCAGAAGTGACCAGTGCTTTTGGGTGCTCAATGTGAGATACTTTCCTGATTCTTCTGAACACCCACTTTCTGTCATGTCTAAAAGTCAGGCCTCTTTCAAGTGCCTCAAATTGCCACAGCTGGAAATGTAGGCCTAATTATATAAACAGACAGGCTTGATCCTGCAAGTTGAAAGGACCAAACATTATAGGAGGTAGGTAGCACCTTGAAGTAGGGCTGGCAGGTTTGTAGAAATTTTGGTGGTGCTCAGAAGGTCCAGAGCCTGCCCCCTACCCCCAAACTCTACACCCCATGCGCCTAAGACTCGGCGAGGGAGTTTGGATGGAGGGAGGAGTTCTGGGTGCAGGCCCTGGGCTGGGGCAGGGGAGTGGGGTCCAGGCTCTGGGATGTAGTTTAGGTGCTGGGTGCAGGCTCCAGACTGGGGAAGGGGGTGTGGAAGGAGGTGAGGGGTGCAGGCTCTGGGATGGAGGTATTTATATAAGGGAGTTTGGGGGCAAAAGGGTGAGGGGAGGTGCAGGCTCTGGGCTAGGGGTGCAGGTGCTGGGAGGGAGTTTGGGGGCAGGAGGGGGTGGAGGCTCAGAGGGAGTTCAGGGGCAGGAGGGAGTGTGTGGGGAAAGGGGTGGCAGTGCAGATGCGGGGGAGGTGTGTGGCACTTACCTGGGACTTCTAGGCAGAGTGGGCTGAGGGGCCTCCGTGTGCTGCTACCCCCAGGCACTGCCCCCATAGCTTCCTATTGCCCACAGTGGTACTTGGGGTTAGAGCAGCATTCATCACACAGACCCACCCCACCCAGGGGCTGCAGGGGCTAGCAGCCATGTGGAATGAGCAGGCAGGAAGCCACTCAGCAGCTCTGTGCTGGCAGTAGTGGGTAGGGCCCCCGGGCCATTTTAAATCCCCCAGGGGACGTGCGGGGGGGGGGGGGGGGAGGGAGGACGACTGGGGTGGAAGACAGGGCCGAGGGAGAGTCCCAGCCTCAAACATGGCTGCAGCTGGGCCCCAGGTCAGGAATATTCCTGGTGCCCAGGCATCGCTTGCCCATATAACTCGCTGCCTGTACCCTGTAGCATGGGATTCAATGTGACTGGGTGTCTGTTTATGACTTACCTACATACTTCTAAGTTGAAAGACACCTAAGATGTGCAGGTATTTTTCTATGACCTCACTTTATGGGGTGTGCCATGACTTAATTTGACATAGTTTGGCAAACAGCTCTAACTGGCTGGACTGGAACTTTCTGATGCTGAATATGGATAATGCTGCAGTTGTGTGTGTCTGTTTTTTGGGTTTTTATAAGGTTTTGGCAATTGACCATCTCTCTGGTGATTTGTTCTTTCAAGGTTAATTGTTCCTGCATTATGTCTATTTTGGTGATCAGGGAGAGGAGTCTTCTGTAATGCCTTTGCTTCTCATTGGTGCTCTTGCCAGATGGTGTTTGTTTAGTTGCCAGATTTGTTTAATACAGTAGACTCTCGATTATCCAGAAGTGGGTTAACCAGAATGTGGATTAACCAGGATGTCAAAAAAATATGCATAACTCGCAGGACCGGCTCTGGCTTTGTTGCCGCTCCAAGCACACACACACAGGGCAGCCAGTGAACCAACACACCCTCTCCCTGGTGCAGGGTGGCTGGTGAACCAACCCCACCTCCCCATATTTCCTATGGATCGTGATTATCCAGGATTTTATTAACCAGGATTAATTTTTCCCTATCATCCTGGATAATCGAGAGTCTACTATATTTCAAACCTTAAATCAGACTCTATCTGGAGCTAAAACTCTGGGTCATGCTTTCGTTTCTCATCTTCACTGTTTCTCTCTCTTCTGGCCAGTGCTTCCAGTCCCTGAGTTCTACTGCAGCTTTAACTGACCACTTCCCCAATAGTTTGCTCAGATTCTGGGCAAGAAACTGAATTCACTACCACTGAAACATATTCCAATTTTAACCTTGATCAGTTCACTTTTAAAGGGCCTTCTAACTCAATGTAACTTCAGCTACAACATGTCATTTATATTTGTTTTTAAAGTAACCAGTGCCCCAGACTTCCCCCTCTTCTTAAATGGAGGCAACTACGTTTGAAACTTCCTCCCTTGTGACTCCTACACAGTCAAGTGTCTAAAAATTATTTCTAATTCTTTTAAAAAACTTCAACTCACTTGTCAAGCTGTTCAGTGGTAAGTGGAAAATGATGCTATATCATGTTAAGATTCCAGTTGTCTCATATGAGTTGGGCTGGGTTAGTTTTTGTAGGAGACCGCTGAGGGAAAATGCTGCTGAAAGTAGGGTTGATGCATCTGTAGGTAGCATTGTTCCCTCTGAGTCATTAACGAACCAGTGGTGCATGTTTTGTCTTTGGGTAAGGCTTACCTGAGATCTTGACAACTAGCTTATTAAAAGTTTCATGGTACTTTCCATGAGGAGAGCTGTACACATCTATGTCCTGGCCCAATTATTCTGACTGCATGGATTCTTATGACTTCAGTTGGAATTGATTTTTCTTCTTAAGCTAGGGGGAATAGTGTGCATTTGTCCATTCTCATTTAGGGTGGGGGCATAAGTGGCTTCTGATTTAGGATTCTGCAATTTTTGAATTTAGAAGCAGATTCTATCAGATTCAGTATTTCATGGGAAGTCCGCCACTGCTGATGTGATGGGCAGACCATCTCAAGTTTCTGCAGCTTGACCAGAAGCTAATATATTTTTTTAAATAACTAGTTTCTGGGTAAGTGTTAAATTTTAGAGGGTCCAAAAATCTCTAATAATTAAAGTTCCACTCAGACTGTAAAGTATAAAAATGTAGGCATGAAAAATGTTTCTCATCAGTAGCACATGGAAATCACAAGCATTCAGTTGGTACTGGTTATCACCTTACCATTACCATGGAAAACACCACCTAACAGTGGTAAATTGCTGTGAGATAGGATTCCCTCCACCGATCTGAGGGGTAAGAAGAATCTGTTACATTTAAGGTGATCGGAGAGGAGCCTTAGACATCTGAACTGTTCTAATTAAGTAAATCCACTTATGGATTTAGCCATGAAACCCTTTTTAAAAAAACCAAACCTTTAAAGGTTTAAGATTAGCAGCCATAAGATGAGGAAGACTTTGTAGCACCTTAGAGAATAACCAGTTTATTTCAGCATAAGCTTTCATGGGCTATTGCCCACTTCATCGGATGCATCGGAATCTTATACAGAACATGACTACTACATGAAGGTATCTTTCACTTGAATAAATTGGAGTGCTGTTTGAGAGGGAAGGTAGTTTTGCAGATAGCACTACGTGGAAGTCACAAAACATGATATCTGTTCCTGGTGACCTTTGGAAAGAAGTGTCACATTTCACTGTATCTCAACTTTCCCATCTGAGAGGCAGAGATAACGCTACCCTTCAAGTCCAAGCAAACACCATGTTCCTACTTGTACCTTTGCACCTATTTGCTTTACTCACTCTGCTACTGTTGAGGGCATTCTGTGCCAAAACATTAGAAATTCAGCACACAATATTTTAAAATTCTGCAAATTTTGTTAAATGTGAAGGCTGCAGCATGGCATGGGGGGGCACAGAGGTGGAAGATCATTGTGCAGCTCCCCTCTCTCACCCCTGGGACACAGACTCTGCAGTGAGGCTACACCCAAACCTGACACAGCACAAGGACCGGGCCTGCCCCAGAAACACCCGAGGGCTCTGTGCCAGGTGCACGAGCTGTGGGCAGGCACGCTCAGCAAGACAGGATCTAATTATGGAGGGGCTCAGTGTGGCCATGGGGGCCCACATATATGTTTGGTGCCAGGCCCAAAGGTTAATCTGGCCCTGATTGTGAGAGGATCCAGGTGTGGGTGTGGATGGCTCAGTGGGGGAGCCAGATACTGGGGGGGATCTGGCTACACAGGGGCTTGTGGGGGAGGAGGGTCTGAGTGAATAGTAATGGGACTCTGTGGGGGAGAGGGGATCCAGGTGAAGGTGTCCGGGGCTCAGCAGAGGGATGAAGGGAGGGTTATAGCTTGGGGAGGGGGTTTAGCTGATGGGGGAGCAGGACTCAGTGGGGTGGGGATTCAGGAGCAGCTGGTGGGAGGTCAGTAGGGTTGGGATCCAGGTGCAGGTAGCTTGCTGGGGTGGTCCAGATGCAGGGGAGGGGGCTTACCATTGGGGGGGTGGGTTTCTAGGTGCAGACGAGGCATGAGGCTCAGTGGAAGGGGCTGGGTATGAGGGAAACTGGATGCATGAGGGTTGGGCAGATGGGGAATCAGCTCCCCATACAGTGATCCCTCCCTGCATCTATCGCTCCTCAGCTGCAGTGGAAGTGCAGTGGGGAGGGAGTTTCCAGAGCTTCCTACAGCCCATGGAGAAATCTGGAGGTGGGTCTGACGTGGCCCCAGATGCCATGCAGGGGAAGGGGAAGAGGAAGTCTCCTGCTCCCCAGCCCAGCCAGGACCAGCTACTGAGCCAAGCACAGGGTAGGAGTCACCAGCTGGGTCTTCCCCCGTCCCAGAGTGATCTACCTCTCTGTTAGCTACCCTGGGCACCTGAAACATACTGGTGGGGAAAGGCTGCATGACTGCGCTTATTGCTTCCCCGTCAGAAAATCATTTTTCTTCAGAGAAGCAAAGAAAGCTGTAGGAGACACAAATGCTGCACATGTACTGTGGAACAGAATTCCCCTGGAGTGCTCTGCATAAGTCTCCTTTCTAACTATTCTCTGTGCATGTTTTCATAGTCGTCTCTTTGCTTTCCTTCTTACCACTCCTTACATTAGAAACTCAGTCTTGTTTATTACCACCCTTGGATTCAAGTCCCAGCTTAAAACAGATACCTGCAAAGCCTTTTATCTACCAGTTAAATATATACCATTAAAACAGTGGTTCTCAAACTTGTTGAGGCCGTGACCCCTTTTTCTGCTCCGGCGGTGCGGCGCGACCCCTCCATGTCCGCTGAAAAGCCACCGAATTCTATACTTCCGCATTCCGAATGCGGAAATACAGGCGCACCCGGCTGCACCCCAGTACCTGCTGTAGGCTGGCTGCCAGCTGTGGCCCCAGCGGCGGTGGTGGTGCCGACGGCAGCAGGAGCTCACGACCCCCTGGGGAGCGCCCGGCGACCCCCAGTTTGAGAAACCCTGCATTAAAAGAAAGAGTTCTATCATTGTAGGGAGTAGTGACTTGTTCATTAAAACTGACTTACTTGCTCCTTGGCCTTTTGTGGTCCGTAGACGAATGTGTTCAATGCTGATACTGAAAAACACTCAGGACAATTTTCAATCAGACTGGAAGGAAAACAGCGTCCATTTTGCTCAGCTCAGTAGCTAAAAGTTCAGAATAAGTACTAATACCGTGAGTCAACCAATATAGCTTCATCATGGTAGACATTGTGAAGTTTAGTCTTGGTAATCATGCAGAGAAATAAAAATTACAGCAGCAGTGCAACACCAATAGAAGAGATTTTTAAACTGATTCCCAATGTGCTTCAACAACATTGACCATACTAGTAATTCACATTTTAGGGATGAAACAGGTATTAAGTATTAAAAAAAACTGCTCTAGTTTTCCATTGGATTCCTGAACTGCCAGTGTCAGAGATAACAGCTGTTAACAAGATGGCTACTTTCAGCAATATGCTCACATACAAAAATTGTTTATTGTGGCAAAAGTTTGTGGTGTACTTTTGGGAGGGAGGGGGGAAATAAATGCATTTCCCCACTATCATCGCCACCACAGGCACAGAGGCTCCTTATCTTTCTAAAGGAATTGGAAACATTGTGAGCATGCCTGCAGACAATATTAATGGGAGCTAAATTAACCCATCAAGGAGCTACCAAACCAGAGGCTCTGTAAATAGACTAGGCATATAGGGGATATTTTTAATTCAGAGCTCCTACCTTATCTGGCTTACTGCTGAAACAGGAACTCAAGTTACCAGACTGCTCCAACAAAACAAGATAACAGCTCCTGGCACTCAATACTCTGAATAGCATGGTAAGCATTGGAATCTTTCTAGCTGGCTTAATGGCTAAGGCAAAATGTCCAACTAGTAATAGCTGCATTACTGATCAATAGATTTCAAGTGGTAGGACTACATTAAAGCTAATTGATAGTTAAAATATTTTTAAAGATAGATAAAGGCACCAATGAAGAGTATAGGATTTCTTTAATGACCTGCTTTAGTTAAGGGTTTCATTTGTTTGAGTGTTGTATAACTTGAGATTTTAACCCAGATATTGATGGTGGAGAGTCAGATCTTGACCAGTATGAATTTTGGTAACTTTTAAAGTCATCATAAGAAAGAGAATCAGATACTTTTCCCCTCTGCAACCCAGCATTCTCCGGTTCCAAGGATCCCTTCACCCACATTCACACCCCACACAGCCAGCACCCTACTTCAACAACCATCATCCTTCTGGGCTGCACTCATTGTAGAAAGCAGCAAGTCTGTAAGTACACGAGCACTAGTCGCAGTGTTCAAATAAGCGACGTGATTAGGGCTGGCCATAAAATTCCATTCTGTGAACATTGTCACGGTTTTGAAAATGTTTTTTTATTCCAATGCAAAACAAAAAGACATTTAAATATTTTGTGAAAAAATGGGACACCCCCTGCCCCCTCCAAATGGCTCAGTATCCCCAGCGTGAGGATATTGGCCTGTGCGTAGGAAAGCAAAGTTCATGTTCCTGCTTCACAGCAGAGTTTTTCAATGAGGCAGAACAAGGATTTGCACCTGCGTCTCCCACATGCCAAGCCAGTGCCTTAACCATCAGGCTCTAGAGTGGAGAGTTTCTTTCTTCCACCCACCCACATATGTATCCTGGGCCTGCACAACCCAATGAAATGTTGAACAGGTATGTTTCCACTAAATATACTGATTTTGACACAACAGCATTTTTTCAACAGAAAAATGTTTTATCAATTTACTTTGGATGAGCACTAGTCATGAGGATGTTGCGTAGACCTCAGGGATGCAGTGACAAACTCCAAAAAGAGAGCTAGAGATCAGCATTTCTGCACCAGAGACAATTTACTCCTCTGATCCCCTCACCCCATGGATCTTCCCTGTGAATCCCTCCAGCTTCCCCCCACCATCTGTGCCTTCCTGTTCATAATTCTGCCTTTGCCTGACACTTGAAAAGTGACTCTTCCAGCATAGTCAGTTTCATCCTCAATTTCTTCTAGTCAGTATCTAGTCCCTCACATGCCATTGGTGCTCAACTTGGTAATCAGCACTTGGTGCTTTGCCTGAATGTGTTGCCAAGTGAGGAAGCAGACACCCACACACACAAAGGAGCACTCTTGTTACAGCATGGGTTTTCAACCTGGCACACTCCTTGGCCAAGGAGGTTACTCATGTGGATGCTCCACTTTACCTCATTCAGGAGTTAAGCACATTGCTGTCAAATCACCCCATGTCCTACTAGCCCATGGAGCACAAGGTTGGAAGTGGACATTTAATCTAGATCTTCCACATGGTACTGGAGACTCTTGGTACTAGGTTGGTTCTACAGTTTAACTATTAAACACTGCCATTTCAGTCCCTAATGGGGCCAAGGTTCTGATAGTATTTAAATCCTCTTACAATGTTAGTCTGCTCCTGGAAGTTTTGTACTTAATCCTATAGACTCTGCATGGGATAGCTAGCAAAAATCAAATTGATTTCAATAGGATTTCCATGCTAGATTTTACCATTGTGCATTCGCAGACTTAGTCAACGCTAAAAAAGGTTTCAGAGTAGTTTGTGCCTATATCTGTACCAGTAAACATTTCTAATACAGATGCAGCTTCTACTGACAAAAAATGCTTCTCATACCACGGCTTCAAAGGAGATAAGCCATACTACAATATGACTTTTTTGCTCATATAACTGCGTCTAAACTAGGGGGGTTGCCACTATAAAAGTGACATTAAAATAATCCAAACAAACATTTCTAGTGTAGACTTATCAAAATCAAGGTTGTAAAAGGCTCCAAAAAGGATTCTAAAAACATTAAATATGGAAGATAAGTTAACAGAAATAATTGATCCTTTACAAATTAAGGTATTTATTCTAGGATCTCCCCAGCCTAATATTTCAAAACAGCATGGGGCTCAGTTAGCTAGGGTATTAGCAACAGAAGTGGACAGTGTACAATTTTATCCTCAAAAACAAAATTGATATTTACAGCACATCTGACTTAACTTTGCCTTCTTCCCACAATATGTCTCTCCCCAATCTTATATATACACCCCCATTTGGTTCCCCCACTACCACTGGAAAAGAACAGCAGCTAAAAGTAAATGGGAATTCCATCAATTACACAGAATTTGACCCACATCAGCAGTACCTGGGAGTAATATTATTTGTAGTATCACAGCACCAATCATGGATCAGGACCCCATTGTGCTAGGCCCTGTACAAACACAGACCAAAAAAACAGTCTCTTCTGCAAAGAGCAATCTAGCAAAGAAGCTTGCCCCAGGACTATAGCTCCACTGTGAGAAAGCCTTAAAGCCATGGTAAAGAAAAGAACTTGCATATTTCTCACAATGCACCAGTACTCAGACATGTAAAGTATTTATCTATCTTTGCTTCAATATATTAATATATTTATCTTCACAACACTCTGTGAGGTAAGGAAATACTACAACCCCCACCCCCCCCATGATAATACAGACTGAGAACTAACCCACAGAGAGGGTGGAGCCCACATAGTTAAAAATGTATTTAGCCATATAGCTCTAATTGACTTCAATGGGAGTTAGGTGAGTTCTGAGTTTAAGGGACTTGCCCAAGCTCACCCAGAGCGTGTGGTGGAGCAAGGAATCAAGTCAGAGTCTCAAATGCCAGGCTAATGTCCTAACCACTGCATAAGCCTTCCTTGTATCAAATTTAACTCAAATTGTTAGCACTAAATTAGAGAAAATTACTGAAACAAGGTTTTGTAATTGGCAGTGTACAGAACTCTGCAGAGCAATCTGGGAAGCTGCCTTTGAAGGTATATACTCATTTTCTTCCTCCTTACACTGTGCTCAGTTTCTGGCAGGAGACAGCTCAATAGGATGTGGTCTCCTCCCCCAAGTTAGAATTCAGCAACAGGCAATCTCTAAAACAAAGCAAACTGCTTTTATAGCTCAGTTAAACTCTGCTGAATTTCATCATTCAGACACCAAAGGCAGCAAAATTATCAGCATTCAGCCACAGATAGAGACATGGGTCATCAATGCTGAATGAGTTATAAGAAATTAGGTTTAAATTCAAAAAAGTGTTCAACATCACTTTGTCAGTGCTGAAACCCAGGAGTAGAGAGAGTGAAAGTTAGTACAATAGCAGAGCTTTCTGTTGTCATGAAGATTTCTTCTTTTTTCAACGAACATTTCAAATCAGAGATTTTTTGGGAGGGAGGGCAAGGTACTAAGTTGAGTGTTCTGATCCTAAAAATGTATATTGGAGTTTTCATTAACTGGTAATGGCCAATTTAATATTTACAGCAAAAGGTGTCCCTTTTCCTGAGAAGGGCTATATATTTTTCTTCCACTACCTAGCTTTATTTAAAAAAAAATGTTAAAGAATTTGGAAATAGCTGATTGATTTACTAATTCAGAAACAAAACTCATTTCTTCACACAAAGAAGGAAAGATCAGAAATGTTAAAGGATCTTCACAAGTAATGGCTGTTACAACATTCAACAAGTGCATGATCACCTAATCACTCCCTTGAAAGCATACCAGCTGATAGTCAGAAACGCTGGAATCCTGCCAAGCAGCTCAAGGATTCAGATTTCACACCAGATCTGCAGAAGACAGTATCAGGATGAGCTCATTTATTTAATAGAAGCATAAAGCTAATAAAGTCAAAATAAAGGGCTATGAATAAAAAGATAATTTAAGACAACAGTGGTGGTGACTAGATGTCCTGAAAAGATACAAGATGCTACTGTTGATGAAAGATGGTTATACTAGATTAGAAAACCACTGAAAATAGCCATCTTGGTGAAGTTTCTCCCAAAGTAGCTCAGTGCAATGATTCAACAGCATATATCAGTCATTTTGCTTATATCACAAGCTATAGAGATAAAAGCTTATTAAGTATTCCACCCTGTCACACTGTGCTGAGGTGGACTATGGAGCACTAAAAAGAGAACAGATGCATTAAGTGATCCATGCTGTGTGCCTCTTTAAAAGCACATAAAAAGTTAGCAGACAGTAAAACGTAATAGAGATAGTCATAGCCACAACCACACTTTAGCACTAATCTTCTTAATTTTTGCAAAATAGTCAAGCTTCAAAACTAGTATTACTTCCCAAACTTCCACCATGAGCATAAACAGTAAAAGTAAGCATAAACTATACATTCATTTACCCCATACCAGGTAACTCAAATACCTAACAAGCTCATAGAATTCTAAGTGGCTGCTTAAAAATCTTTTTATAGCTGCTCCCAAATTCTGGGTGGGATCAGAAGGTGGAGCTAGCCCGTTAGCTCTGCCCCATAGTCATAAAAGGTTGTGCCTTCCTGGGGAAATCTACAAGCTAATAGTAACTTGAGTGTTTGGTACTGAGGTTATCTTTACCCTACTTCCTCATCTTTGTGCTCATGCCAAAACACTGTAAATCATCCTCCAGTGGGGATGATTCTTTTAATAGCTCTCTAAATACATCTTACAGTCAGCAATGCAAGGTAAGTCATGAAGACTGTTTTACTGCTTCTCATCCCTTTTTATATAAAGTAATTGCTCTGCCCTTAGGTCTTATAGTGGTAAGTACAACTTGTCTTTCCTTCTACAGCATATTAAAGGGTCTCTTTTTCTTTACCACCTGAATTTGGACTATGGAGAACAAAACTCTTGCTCTCTATAATGCTAACTCAGGGAAAAAATTAAGTTTAAAAAAAGAAAACCTTATCATAATAAACTTGCAAGTGGGTTCTACTTTGAACTGCCCTGCCTGAATATTTGGGACTAAGGAGGGCTAATGCACAACACCCTCCCCATGTGATCAAGATCAAGATTTGATGACTGTTACAGTTAGATACACCAGTTGTAATTTCTCCATGTGTTTAATCACATAATTGTAGCTTAGTCTGTGCTCTTTAATCCACCTGGCTTTCCTGAAACTGTCTGATAACTTTTGGCTCAGAGTGTACCATAGAATGTGTGTGTACTTCTACATACAATAGTTTGTGACTTGGCCTCTTTGATAAATACTTTGTGACTTGGCCTCTTTGACTGAGATCAAGTGCTGTAAGGAACTGCTCATGGAAATGGGAGTGCTTGTGAGCTCTTTGGTCCTTTACCTATTTGACAGAAATTTGATGACTCAACTGCTTTTGAACTGAGCTGTAGTACTATTCTACCTTCTCCTGATACAGCCACATGTAAAACAAAACTATTGCTGTGTATCATAGAATGGTCTCTTTGCCTTGTTGAGAATGCCCCATAATACAAAGTACAACTTTTGTTGTATGTAAAACTTGACTAGGATGTTACATGGTAGTGAGTAGCTAAGCCCTCCAAATATTGTATTAGGCATGGGTGCTGGACCTGTGGGGGTCTGGGGGCCATGGCTCCCCCACTTTTTACTGGCTGTAAGGGTAAATATTTGGGGTGGAGAGGAGTGAGCAGGGGGCAGCCTGGGGGGGGAAGGGGTAGGGCCATGGTTTGGGCACCTGTAGATCCCTTTTAGGGTGCTTTTGCTGCTCCTGGCATAGGGCACCTTCCCCCATGACCACTGTTTCCCACCTATAAACACTTAGTTATCAGGGCTCACACCACTTCTTAGCAAACAACTCTGACTTCAGCTGCTAACATTTTCCATGCATTGCAAGAGTTGTGTTCTGCTCCTGTCCTTCTCTCAGGCCCTGACTTCACCTGTACCTGCCAGTGAAAAGTGCTCTTACCTTGCTCTGAACTGCAAAACTTTCCTGCAATCTCCACATAAATACCCTAAACTTGACTCCCTCTACTGATAAATCCTTCTACCCCTTCCCCGATCAGTGACAAGCACTACTAAACATTTCCAGACACTCCACTGACTAGTACCCCAACCATCATGCCAGCTTCCAAACCTTCCTGCAACCTCTAATAAGCAGCAATTCCTCCTAAGATGACAGAACCTGTCTGAAGAGCATCTTTCCTCATCCTAGCTAGAAAACATTTTCACCCACTCCCAGAACAAGTCTCTGGGCTTCAGTTGCAGAACCCTTATGCTGCTCAGCTACCCTCTCCTAGATGCTGTGCACTTGACAAAATTTAGTTTAGCAAAGGGAAGGGGTGACTTGATTAGTCTGTAAGTACCAATATAAGGGGCTATTCAGTAAGATACAACTTTTTAACAATGAGTCTAATTAACCAGTGGAATTTACCAAGGGTTGTGGTGGTTTCTTTATTATTGGTAATTTTTTTAAATCAAGACCACTTACTTTTCCAAAATATACGCCCTAGTTCAAACAGGAATCATTTTGGAGAAGCCCTGTGTCCTGTGCTTTACAGAAGGTCAGAATCCGAATAGATGATCAAATTGGTCCCTTCTGGCTTTTAATCAACGGGTGTCTCCACTCTCCAGGCTGGAGCTATGATTCCCAGATCAAGGGAGACATACTCACATTCATCAAGCTAGTGTGCTAAACATGGAGTGTGGCTGTGTGGCACCAGCAGTGCGAGGGGCTAGCTGCCTGTGTACCTTGAGTCTCAAACAGGCACAGGCTTGGGACAGTTAATCCCTCCCACTGCTCCCATCACTGTAACTACACGCTGTGTTTAGAAAACTGGCATGTGTATGTCTCCTCAAGATGGGAATTCTGGCTGGGGCACATAAGTGTGAATCTATGAATATTTTGAAATGTATTGCCTTTTTGCTAGAAAAGTTTGGTCACCCCCCTGATATTGCATTGCCCACCGTTACATAGAATATTTATACCACAGGGACTTTGGGAGGAAAAGTTAACAAGTATATCAGAACATTTGCCTCGCTAACCTTTGCAGTGGCTTTGTTTGTAGTATGCCCTTTTTTAACATAGGTGACAGCTCTAAAAAACTAATAAATTATTTATTTTTGTTTTCATTTGAGAGTTGCTGATTTGGAAAAAGTCATTTTTGTATTTCTTTGTCAGTTGTTACCTTGGTTTGTATAATTTTGAAATCTATATTGTAAGCATTTTAGCAAATAGACCTGTCTTTTACTTGACCTGCTAAATTCCTAGCATATTATTGGGCATTAGAAAAATAAACAGAGTTTTTTAAATGGTTGGTGATTATCCACAAAGATAGGATAGCCATTTTCAAAGTGTAGATAGACTTATGACTTGATGTAATTAGTTGTTCAAAAGGTCATAAGTCCTCTTTACAAACTCAGATGCTGTGGTTTGGTGACATTGACTGATCGGTTTTTAGTTGGTGTAGACTTGAGAAAACAAGCACATTTCTTAACTGCAGTAATTTAATTAATACATTTGTCTGGCTTTGCCAGAAGGACAAGAGACACTGGATGTGGTTTGACTAGGCCACACATTTATTCCTAAATGCCTGGGTGTACCTGATTCATCAAATTCTACAGTGAAGATAATTCCATAATTGTTTACATATACCCAGGGAATTGTGGGGGGTGGGGAGGGACACACTGGGGTCACCCTCCCTCTTTACCCATCCTAGTCCTGCTGCTGGGACCTTTCCACCCCTCCTCCCTAATGAGGATTAAGGGGAAGCTATAAGGGAGCAGGGGGCTGACTCCCTGTTATGCTAGTCATAGGAGCCCTGAATCCCCCATTTCTGTGCCTTTTTAAAAATCCTCTACCAATCCATTTTACCTGATCACCCTGTCCCTTTCCTGTGGAGCACATGCAATGGCAACATCCTAGCCTTCCCCCACTAAACCCCCAACTTCTTTAGAGAAGGTGGGTGGAAAAAAACCCACCTCACCTTGGCCAATCTGGTAGTGAGAGGGAAATTCCTTCCTAGCACCACCCCCACCCCTTTAAAGGAGTGACTATTGTAATGCCTTCAGCAGATCATAACAAACCTGGGAGGGAGTGTGCTGCTTTGCATGGGCCAGGTAAAAGGGGCTTTTCCTGCACCAGCATGGACCTAAATAGTCTGCCCTCTTTTCTGGTCACCCACGGCAGGATGGGTCAGCAGCCCCATGCTGACGGGTATGAAGCTGCTGCAGCATGCTGCTCACTAGCCCTTAAAGGGGAAAACAAACTGGGAAGGTAGAGTATCAGTCTCTAACAGCATAACAATCCCATGCAGATGAGCTCTGTTGGCTTTGTTCTTATACCAGCTGTCTTGATACTCTTGGGCAATGCAGCTAGGTTGTTTGTGGGCATTTTTAATTGCATGGTATTTGATTTTAATCAGTGCTTAGATGCTTTCCAATACATGCGCTGTAAATTGATATAGGACTAAATTTTCAGCAGTGACAAGTTAATTGTGGGTACCTCTGTTTTCATAAAGTAAAAGCCTCTCCAATAGAATGACTGGTCTAATGATGTGATGAGGGAAATGCAAGAGCCCCCTTCTCATGCAAGTGTTGTGGGTGTAATAGTAGCACAGTGATAGGACCCTTATGTGTTTCATACACAGATGGTTTGAAGCACATGGAAAAAGCTATTATTTTAGGAGAGTTCAGTAATATGAAGTAAGGTAAGCTTTGCTCGAGCTTGAATCGAGAGCTGGCTTGAGGATCTATGAAGGCTTGGGACCTAGAAATTTGAAGGATTTTAGATTTCATTAAAAAGGAGAATCATTATTTTTCAGCATGGGTGCTCCCAACTAAGCAGACACATTTTCAAAGGTGCTGCACACCTGCAGCTCCCATTGAAGTCAGTTCAGCACTTCTGAATATGAGGCTACTGTATTTAGGTGTGGAAATGTGGATTTAGACTGGGCTCTAGTTGGAAAATATTGAGCTATTGCCAGCCAGTCACCCATCTCTGACACCTATGAAGAGTATTTATTTGTCAAAAATCTGAAGGCCACATTAGTGAAAGGTTTTGTTGTGACAATTATCACATGGACAATCTGAATATTTAGAATGATGTATCGGCTCTGTTGCAGTAAAACTGTTCATTGTGGTTCAGGGGCTACAAGTGACGCATGAACATGGTCAGACAGAGAAATACTATAATGCGGCTCTCCAGTGACAGGGAACTTATTATGTGGCTGATGGAATTGAGGATTTGCTGGACAACAAGAAATGTTTGTCTGACTGATGGTAACTATATCATTTGTCTTTATTTGAAAGGAACTAGTAGCTACTGGTACCACTTTTTGTCGGTCAAAACAATAAGTCACACAGAAGGCCTGGAAGGAGCACTGATCTCGTGCAGTATTCCCTATGAATGAGTTGGAAAAACTCTAAACACCTCCTTGTGGCCTTGCTTCTTGAATTGCAGATCATACTATGTTCCACTCAGTTCAATGGAGGAAATAAAAATGCAGAGATTAGGTCTTGATCTTTTATGGTATATCCTTGAGAAATACCTCTTCTCACGTTAACTTCTCCCCCCTACCCTGTCTAGAAATTGAGAGCTCAGATAAAGCATTTTTTATTATAAGTAGTTTCCAACCTAAGATGTTCATGTCTATTTGCAACCTCTGTCACTTGTAGACTTGGGATGACTTGTTATGTAAACTGGTTTACATGAGAAACAGACTGACCAGAATATTTCATGAATGTAATGGTCATTTTGAAACTGTTGCCTGGTGGAGTTTGATTTTATTTACCCCATACTACAGCAGCCTTTTAAGGAACTCTCTCAGGATATTTTAAGTAACTTAAAACTCCTTTTAGCTTGGGGCTGCGATACCCTTGCTCTCAGTGCTTAGGACCTCATTGCTGCATTAGTATCATTGGAGCCTGTTAAGCTTTCTAATAGTGAGCATCAGAAACTGTCCCTTAATGTTTGATATCCATTGAAGCTGGAATGTGTTATGAACATTTCTTTTTCACCATGGCTCTTATGTTGACTGGTTTATTGTTGGGTGGTTCCTGATCATGATGTCTGGGCTTGCAGCATTTGTTTCAGATGAGCAATTTTCTTGCACTGGCAGTGGGATAGACTAGATCTTCGAATAGTTCTAACTTTCAATTGAATCACTTATTTGAGGATTTTGGAAGATCAGGGTGGAAGAAATTACGTGGACTGCACAAACAACTAAGAGTGTCAAATAATCCATCTAGAAACCTTAATACCTTTCAAGTATCTCAGCAGTCCCTTCTTTACCATTGGTATGGTTGTACTGTTCTACTTCCCTATAATTGTATTTATTCCCCTCATATTTTTGTTCTGTGCATTCACCTTCATATTCTAGCATGTAATGTGGTTCAGTTATTGTGCTGTCTCTCACTGGAGAATAACATGATCATATTTTACCTACATTGATGGTATGGTAGCAGGTCCTTGGCAGCATTAATGCAATAGGCTCTTTGAATATTTCAGAACTTCTGAGGAAAACACAACAGTTTCTGAAAGTTCTTTGCCAAGAGTCCATTAGGTTTTTTTTTATTTCTGTCCCTAGATAACTTTCACCAAAACTAATTTTATCTGATCATAAGTATTACTGCATGTTGTACCTAAGTTGCCTCCTCTAATGTTTTTTGAATGATGTTGAATTTCTTTCAGCATCATGTTCAGCAGTAAGTTGGACAGTACTGAAGCTCGTGAAAAATTATGTTTTTGTAATGGAGTGGCAAGATTCTGTTGACCCACCTTGTTCAATGGGCTGAATCCTGACAGGGAGATGCTGACTGAAAGAGAGGGGCATGTGAGGGTGGCACAAAAGGAGTTGGTGGGGAATGGAGGGATGCAAGATGCCCCAGCAATAAGCTCAGCCAACAGGCACTACTAAGTGTGTAATATCTCTAGTGTTTAAGCACCTATCTATCTTCAATGAGTTTATCCTAACAAAATGCCTGCAAGATAGGGAAGTGCTGTTATCCCTATTTACAGATGAGGAACTGAAGCACAGAGAGATTAATTAGATACTGGGCCAGGCTAATGCTGGCTGCAGAGCCCGTTATGGTAACCTGCCGGTCAGTAGATCCTTCCACTGGATTGGCAATTTTGATCTGCGCCCCAGACATCTGGCGGATCTCATTGATTTTGGTGCCCTGACGCCTTTCCCAAGGTCACACAGGAAGTTTGTGGCAAAGGCAGGTCAGAGTCTCAGATGAGAGCTCTAACTACTGGACCATCCTATGACCTCAGTCACATCTTTGCAATAGTGTCTTCAAATTAAGTCCTCTGGTATCTGAAATGTCTGCCTTCGGTGGCTTTGTACATTGTAATTATTTGCAAGTAAGTAACCAATCCTCTTTATACACAGGAAGGAATAGTATCCTTCTCATACTTTTTCCTGTTCTCAGCAGTGCTACCAAGAATAATAAAAGTTTATTTTCTATAGCTCTTACCTGGTATCTCAGTATCCCACAAACATTAATTTAATTTATGTTCAAAATATCCATGTGAGGTAGAGAAATATTCCCATTTTTGGCTGGGGAAACTGAGGCACAGAGGTTACACAGGAAGACTGAGGCAGAGGTGGCAATAGAATCCAGATGTCCTGAGTATTAGTCTAGTGCCTTAATCACAAGACCATCTACTGGGTAGATAAGATGATTCCAGATGGAGATAGTGGGCAGCTCTCTGGAGTACAATGGTGGCACTTTTACATAGTCACGTTTTAGGACCACACTTGCCTATTTCATTTTTTTCTCCAAGTGCTTAACTATGCAACCGTCTTGTTGCATTAACTAATTAAAAACATTCTTAAAAATAAGTCCCCAGTTCCATAACACACCAGACAGCCAAGGACAATTAGTGCTTTTCATTGTTACCAGTAAACTACATACTTGTAATCTTAATATGCAGCCATTGGTGAAAAGTTGGCCTAGTATCTTAAAATTAGAAACACAACATAACATGCATAGGTTTAAATGTGTTTGGGAGTGTATGTGTTAAGGTGACTCAAGGAATTGATTACAAATACTTAAATAACTGCCTTTAAGTCTACCAAACTGATTTGCTTCAATAAGGCCAGTAATTCGAAAGATAGGAACATTCAAAATCATTCTGATAGATTTAAAAGTTGCACACTATTTCTGTTAGTTAATTTACAATGCACCTCCAAGAATAGAGCACATCTTTAAACAACATTTTCCATCATTCAGTATTCAGTAACCAATTTCTGAAGGATTATAACTTTTAGCAACATCAAAACCATTAATTGTTCATTGGGCTCTCCTCATATTAAGTTTCTAACTGTAGTAGTTTTTGCAATAGTCATGACTTAAAGAAGTGTCCATAGAATTTCTTACATGGGGGAGGGGGAGGGAATGAATTTTTTTTACCTCTGCCAAACTAAAAACCTACAGAATTTTAAAACACAAGTTTAAGCAAAAAAGCAACTTATGTCAGAGAGAGAGCTTGAGAAATTTCAGCAGCAAAACTGTGCTGTAAAGCTGACTATGTGCAAAGGGGCGTATAATGGAAATGGTATCCTTAGATATAGCAGTTATCAGCCATCCTCTAATAAAAGAAGTGCAGGTCATTTCCTAGTTACTGATGTGCTTCATGCTCTTAACCCCACCTTTGTCACTAATTTCCAAGTCCTGTCCAGTGCAATGGTCATGGTTACTTTTTTTGAATTGTAACACATCTAACGGTCTAATATGAAATGATTAAATCTAGTAAATGTAGTTTCAGTTCAGCCTCAAAGTAATAGCTTAGTGCACTCCTCAGCAGAAAATGAGGGTTCAGATCCCACTCTTCTTGCCTCATTGTTTGTTGTCACACCATGCTGGTGCACATCGTGCGCTTGGGTTCTGAAGTAATACGTGAAGTTGGTAAGCAGCACTAAGGCATGACCCAGAAATCGGATCAACATCATTCATACTGAAATGACTAGACCTAACTCTAAAAACAGTGGACAGCTAACTGGTAAACACAGATCAGAACATGTTCCAATGCCTCTGTGCAGGAGCACCAGAGTAGCAGGCTATTAAAGACAGATGCTTAACATACTCATCGGGCATGGTTAGACTGGCGCTTTGCAGCGCTAAAACCCTCCAGTAGCGCTATAATTTTCGTACCGTACACACTTCAACGTGAGATTTTGCACATTTACTCACTGTTTAAAGTGCAAGTATTAAACCTCCTTTTCCAGAGGCAGAAGGCTTTTAGCGCTAGCGCTGTAGCGCAAGGTTGGGAATGTGGACACCCATGGGATCTCTTGCATGCCTCCGAGCCATGTAAAGCCATCAGCAAGCCATTAAAGACAATCAACATGCCATGTAAGGCAAATGACGTGAGGTGTTGTTTTATAAAAGCGGAAGTAGCTTTGCAGTTTCTCTCTAACAACTCACACAGCAAATAACCAGTGAAAATGCTTGCGGACGGAGCTGTTTGTCTTAAATACAAAGCCTGTCAGCTTTCGCTAAGGAAAACTCACTGACCGCCTGATCTTCTTTCCCTGAGAACAACTTCCCAGTTCCCCCTCACCCCCCTCCTTTGCAAAGCAGGTTGCACCCAGCTGAATGCTGGGATACCTGCCCTATCCCGCTACTGTCACTGCCACCAGAAGTGCTACAAATGTATCCATTCTTTAGCGCTACAGGGTTTCAATCCGCACAGGCTCTAGCGTGATACCTATTGCGTTACATTGGGAAGCGCTACCAAAAAAGCGCTATAATCTCTAGTCTAGCCATACCCATCCAGTGATCACGCACTAGATGTAGAAGCCAGGGAGGAAAACTTTTAGCAGCCTATAGTGCTTATTCATGCCAATGTGCAATGTGAAAGCAAGGCACGGGAAGAGAATCAAAAGATTCAAATCAAAATATGTTTTAAATTACTAAGGCATAAAGAGGCATGAAAAATCTGCAACATGCTTGTTGGAATTTTCAGATGTGTACTCTGTCAGTCAAGAATCCGAGAGGTAGCCGTGTTAGTCTGGATCTGCAGAAGCGACAGAGTCCTGTGGCACCTTAACGGCTAACGAAAGTATTGAAGCATAAGCTTTCGTGGGCTAATATCACTTTGTCAGAGGCATGCATCCGATGAAGCGGGTATTGGCCTACGAAAGCTTATGCTTCAATACTTTCGTTAGCCTGTAAGGTGCCACAGGACTCTTTGTCGACTCTGTCAGTGTCTCTCCTGTGAACTGATTTGAGTCAATGAGGATACCTCTCTGGGTTTTTTGGAATTGAAGGAACACTGAATACAGCTCCATTCCTACAATTGCTTGTGGTGTTCTAACTGTGCAGGACCCTGCTCCCACAATATTTGTAGTTTTGAGATAGTCTAATTAAAATTCACCAGCAAAATGATTCCATACAGCAGTATGTTTGCTAGTTCACATTTTATGGCTATGACTGAGGGTAGGACCATACTGCTGTCGAAAGAATGATTGCAGCAGCTTCACTGCTATTGTTACTTGAGCTAGCTAATTATAGTAGAACCTAGGAACACCTGGGGAATGGAGGTTATTCAGAATTCTGAAATGTTTGTAACTCTCAACAAAACACTATGGTTCTTCTTTCAAAAGTTTACAACTGAACACTGACTTAATAAAGCTTTGAAACCTTGCTAGGCAGAACAAAAATGCTGCTTTTAACCATCTTAATTTAAATAAAACAAGCACAGAAACAGTTTCCTGACCGTCCAATCTTTTTTAAAAACTTTCCCTTTATTTTTTTTTTCAGTAGTTTCCATTTCACACAGTACTATATTTGTATTTTTGGCTCTGCTGATGCTGATTGTATACTTCTGGTTCCAAATGAGGTGTGTGTGTGTAGTTGACCAGTCAGTTTGTGACTCTGGTGTTTGTAATTCTGAAGTTCTAGTGTAGATCACAGCTAGTTCAGGTACGTTTACACATGCCACAATAACCTCTCTTTGCCGCAGTGAGACATGCCCTGAATTTATCCATTTCTGCAAACTGTTGTGCAAACAGTGACTGTCAGATACTTTTGGACCCTTTAAAATTCCCTTCCAATTGCTAAAAATTTGTTTTTATATCCTGTTTTCTTTTTGAAAAAAGTGGTGAAGACATTCAAAGCCAGGAGAGGAAACTTTCTAGCATGCATAGCTCCAATTTGTTACACAGTTTGTTGTAAGGATTGCATCATGTAGCATTAAATTCCCAGTGCTTGAGAAAAATAATCTGCTTAATAGGATGGGAAGCATCCAGTCCACTGAGGCACAGGAGCAGAACACAGGGATTGAAACTAAAAACAAAAAATAATAATAATACCGATTCCCTGAGTAATTAAATTCTTTAAAAATACATGCCCAAGTGTAAAAGATGCCACCTGATTCAAATTGCGTCAACAGTAGAGCTAGGGGAATTTTTTTTGGTAAATAGCTTATTTTCTGAAAAATGCAGTTTTGGTTGACTTGAAATTTATTCATGAATTCATCACCACTCATGATGACAATGAATAGCCATAGGTCCAGGAAAGAGTGAGAAGTGACTCTGTAGCCTAGTGGTAGGGCACTCATCTGGGAGACCCAAGTTTAAGTCCCTGCTCCAGTGACTAACTACTGATGCAAGATGGATTTGCTCCAGCAGAAGAGAGATGCACTTTCTCTTCCCTGTCCCTTCTGTTTTAGGACTCTAAGGCCCTGTCTACGCTACTGTCTGGATCGATGTGTAGGGATCGATCAATTGGGGATCAATTTATTGTGTCTTATCAGGACGTGATAAATCGGTCCCCAAAGTCGACTCCAGAACTCCAGCTCACCAAAAGATGCAAGCTGGAGTTGACGGGAGGACGGCAGGTAAGTTGACCTCAGCTACTTTAGTCACGTAGCTGAAGTTGCGTATCTTAGGTCGACCCTCCCCGCTAGTGTAGACCAGGCCTAAGGCTTGTCTATATGAACAGTTGGTGCATGGCAAGCAGGGGTGTAAATTTACATCACATTAGCCTGATGCACATGAACAGTCCGCACTAAAAGTTCCCTAGTGCATTCTGATCTACCCTGCTTTGAAATGGGAATAGATCAAAGCACACTAGTGATCTTCTAGCGCATGGCAACAGGGTCCATTTGGACAGTTAGTGCACAGCAGGCTAGTGTGAAGTAAACTTACACCTCCGCTTCCATGCACTAACTGTTCATAGAGACAAGCCCTTGTGGTCCTTTGCTTTTGTTAAAATGCTCAACATTGAAACACAGTTTTGAGTTCAGTCAAACAAAGTATTCTGTTTGTCCCCTTCCAGTGTTTTCCGGCTCTTCGATTGGCTGAAAAAATTAGAATATGGTGGTTTTGGTTCAACACAAAATTAAACTTTGGGGGGGGGGGGGGTCGATGCTACCAAGCCAAAAAGTCTATTATTCATCCAGCTTTGGTTAACAGCATTCTGCATAACCTCACCTCTCAGCCCCCTAATGAACAGCTGTAGAACACAGCAATGAGTGAAATGTAGGGAATATAGAACCCCAAGGTGCTGTATATTATGTTCTCTGCCTCTTCTCACTCTGTTCTGTTTCCTTTTCTTGACTTTCCTCCTTTTGTCTATCCTGCCTTCTTAGCCCCTAATTCTATTCCTTTTTTTCACTTTTTTTTTTTTTGAAAAAATTATTGGATTTTGTTCAAGAAGACTTTAAAAATGCAATAAGTTCTTTTAAAGCCCAGTATGTGTATGCAGTACTTTACAAAACATTAAATAAGATGGTTCCTGCCTTCAAAAGTTTCTAACCTAACCATTTTTCTTACATGCTTGGTTCATTGCAGATGCTTTTCTGAAATTCGTAAATTAACAAAATGAAACTCTAACTAGATAGAAAAGCATCCATCTCCTGTTGCGCGTTCTCTTCTTTTCCCTTCCTCTTGATTATTTCCCTGCTTCCTCTCCACCCTCAAGCCGTTTGTTCTTCTACTCTGGTAAACACGTGGAGGAGAATGAGTTAATGTAGGTAGGTGCCTTAATTGGCAAATGATTTTCAAAACAGGTCCCCATCTCATAAAGTACCTGCACTGGACTACTTAGTGAAAGTCTGAAGTCCAGAGAGCAGATAATTTGGGATTGTTAAATTATACAATTATAAAAAAAATCTTTATAGAACATTCTTCATTTCTAATGGTTAGCGTGCTGGTAGTGGTCAACATCACTCTCCATTAAACAGGCAACACTGATGCTTTTAGTTTATGAAGAGAAAATGAAATAACTTCTTTAAAGTTTGCTCGGAGTCATAAGAGTGCAACTTAACTGTTTTTATAAGATGTTCTTGGATTACATGAAAAAAAATGTAGTCATGGTACGGTCCCCTTCAAAAGATGCTCATTTGCCTTCGGTAATTAAATAATGTTATCTCAGTATTTTCAGTATACTCTAGATATTGCCTTCTTTGTGTATAGGGAAGTATATTATAGGAAACTTTTACATAAGCCAAAGTAATGTTATATAGCTGCATAACGTAAAACTGGAAAGCTTTTAAGGGAAGTCACTGCGTTGTAATGTAGCATTTGCAAGAATATAGTCTGTATTACACACACTTCACAATGGTAGTTTGTTTGTTTGATTTGGTTTTTAGTGGGTCATAGCCAAGGAGATCACTTCTGTGGAATGCTCATAAATGTACTGTGATTATGTTCTCGCTCAGAAAAGCCTGGCAAAATCAAGGGGCAAAAATATGACCTGCAACTATGAATAAACTCTGAATATGCCCGTGCAAGAGACCTAACAGATTTCCTACCATCTAGGAGGCACTTATGACTGTTGTGCAGTTATACCAGACACTGTGCTATTGTGTGAACTCTGTTGAATTAGGGTATTGTGAAGAAGGGTTTCTCTCTTTTTAGTTTTTAGGGTTGTTTTTTTTTTAGTTTTTAGAACAGACATGGCTGTTGCATCGCTGCATATCCCATATAGACAAAGACCATTCATTATTTTTTCCTGTTTCCTTCCTGACCTAATTTGTTGTCATGTTTTTCTTCTAGTACCAAATTGCTGCAAGGAATACTTCATTCCGGCAACCAGAGAAAGTGCTTGGATGCTCAAAGTGAGTGTTTTATTTCTCTCTGTGGTGTGATGTACACTATGTTGTGACTGACGTTAAAAGTAATGAGGTATTGACTTCAAGGTTGACTTGCTCTTTAAAAATATAAACAAAATCAAAGGAACAGTTGGGTGACATTCAGTATACAGTAGCTACTGAGATTCCTTTGTAGCAAGACCTACCATTCAAGAATAAATAGGTACAAATCCGAATAAGTTGCCTTTGTAAATGGTAGCATCCATGCAGTACGAATTAATTATAAAAAATTCACAGCTAGCAGCACCAATGACAACTGCTTCCAGAAAAAATATTGCAAGTGTGTAGAGAATAAAGGGGAGGGGGGAGGGAGTATCTGAGGAGGAGGAGAGGACATCAATAAAGAGGGAAACCAAAGGTGGGAGAGGAATCTTTTTCTCTCCCTATCTTTCCTTTCTCTCTTTCCTCTTCCTTGTCTCTCCTGCTTCAGGAACTCTGGTGGAAAATTGTCTTATGCTCTCTCTTCAATGCTCCCACTTTACTTCATTGAGTTAGCAGATCTAACAGTTTAAAATTGGGAAGGTTTCATTATTTAATGGAGAAAAGAGATCTAGACCAAATGTTATTTGTACATGGTTAATAATGCATATCTGATAGGGAGCAACTCTTAGTTGTGTATTGGACACTAGGTTAATCTATTCAGCCTCCAATTTGTCATGTTTGCAATTTGAACAGTCATAATTTGACTCACCTGTAGGAACAGCAGAGAACAATGATACAATTAGAGGTAGGTCCACAAGATGGCAATGTTTTGAAAGTCTTTAAAATGATGAACACATGAGTTGCTGTTGATAAAAGAAAGATTGTCCTATTTACCTGTTTTTTTTGTATCCTGATTGCCAAGTATCTGTCTTGTTGCATAGCCTGAATTCTAAACTTTCCCCAAAAGGAAAATTTAAAATACACGATTATAGGTGTTTTCATTAAAAAAAAAAAAAAAAAAAAAAAACTTTAGCATGCAGTGTGGTGCTGTCAAAAGTATATGCACACATGCAGTCTCTCTTGGCAAGGTACAGAGAGTACAGTTCACTGTATGGCATTATATCTTATAACACCTTCTATTTTATGCAGTTATGCACTTAATGTATACATAAAATGAAATATCCCTGCTCAGAAACTTTTAGTTTAGAACCCACCTGCCAATGCTTGGAAGTCTGTCAATGTTACCATTTATAAAGTCTGACTTTGTTGGAGCATAAGGCACGTCTGACTTGCTAGAATATTTTATTTATGTTGTATATTTTAGCAAAGATGTACTCTATAAATAATGCTAAGGCTTGTTTCACAAGGGAACTAGGGAGATGGTTCAACTGTTGACTAAGAGTTTCAAGATATTCAAAACAGCTCAGACATATTTGTAAAAAGGAGCTACAAATGCAAGGTTGTTGGTTTGGGTTTTTTTTAGCCCAAATCAACAGGAGGGGAGACCTGAATGTTTGCAGAGAATTGGAATAAATTGATAGGTTAGGGTTAGAACAGTTCCTAGGAAATGAAGAATAGGAGTTGAACCTTGTTTAACAGGGGGCCAGGGAGAGGGAACAGTTAAGAGAAGACTGAAACTGTGATAGGGAGAGCTGTAAGGGGATAATTACAGACTTTAGAAGCTATGAGAATGATGTGATGAGAGTTGAGAGAATTTGGGGAACTAGAAGATATAGGCAGTATATTTAATCTGGGAGTTTTCATATTAAGAACCGTGGATAATTGCTATAGCACAAAAGAAGCTGAAAGATGCCTGGAATGAGTCAAAGATGAAACACAGGATCTGGGCCCCATGAAGAAACTGAGACACTCAAAGCTGTAGGAATTCTAATGGATTTCCTCCACTTGCACCTTGTTTTCAACAGTGGTGGGGCTAAACCAGTGGAAGTGCCTAACATAGAGTGGCCATGGCATTTTAATCTAATATTTTCTAACCCTGCTCAAAACATGTCTGGATGACACTTAACACTCACAGGTTTCAGAGTGGTAGACGTTAGTCTGTATCAGCAAAAAGAATGAGGAATACTTGTGGCACCTTAGAGACTGACTAATTTATTTGGGCATAAGCTTTTGTGGGCTAAAACTCTCTTCATCAGATGCATGGAGTGGAAGATATAGTAGGAAGAAGATATATGTACAGAGAACATGAAAAATGGGGATTGCCATACCAACTCTAAGACTAATCAATTAAGGTGAGTTATTAGCAGGAGGGGAAAAAACTTTTGTAGTGATAATGAGGCTGGCCTATTTCAAGCAGTTGACAAGAAGGTGTGAGGAACAGTAGAGGAAAACTTAGCATGGGGAAATAGTTTTCAGTTTGTGTAATGACCCAGCCACTCCTCCAATCTTTACTCAAGCTTAATTTAATGGTATCCAGTTTGAAAATTAATTCCAATTCTGCAGTTTCTCGTTGGAGTCTGTTTTTGAAGTTGTTGAAGAATTGCCAATTTTAGGTCTGTTATTGAGTAACTAGAGAGACTGAAGTGTGTTTGAACGTTTTGATTCCTGATGTCAGGTTTGTGTCCATTTATTCTTTTGTCTGGAGACTGTCTGGTATGGCCAATGCACATGGCAGAGGGACATTATGCCATCGTGTGCCAGCATATCACATTGGTAGATGTGCAGGTGATTAATAGCCCACCTTAATTGATTAGTCTCTTAGAGTTGGTATGGCAAAGCCCATCTTTTCATGTTCTCTGTTTACATATCTTCCTACTGTATGTTCTACTCTATGCATCTGATGAAGTGGGTTTCAGCCCATGAAAGTTTGTCCAAATAAATTTGTTAGTCTCTGAAGAGCTGAAATCAATCTGATTATACTAGTACTCCCATAGATGGTTGTGAAACAGCAGGAAATCTGAAGAAAACTACTAGTGTAGAGGCAACAGGGATATATAATCTGCTTAATAAAACTTATCTTGGACATACAGATTTCCTGGAGTGAATAGTCCCACCCTCGGGCCAACAGGCGGCTTTCCGGAGTGTTCCCTAGACTACTGCCTACTTTGTAGTCTTTCCTCCCAAAATCCCTGGAAGTTTGTAACACACTGAATATCAAAATACAGTCTCAGCTGCCAGCTTTTTAATACCAGAGGTGCATCATACTGCTATAAAGGTAGTTGCACTGTAGCTGAACATGGACCAAATCCAGGTTCCACATCAAAATGCAATGGAATTTTGATGCACTTTCCTGCTTCCTTTGACAGCTCAATGGTGGTTTGTGGGGTTTTGTTTAATTGTAGGGATAGCTATATAGGGAAGGAAGTTCAACTATCCAGGCAATTTTACAACTTTCATTTAGAATACTTCCCCAGGATATGTAGACAAAGTTTTCATTGGCAGTTAAACATACAGTGCATTAAGCAAGGAATTTTTAAAACCAATTTAGAATGCATCCGAACAACAAAAAACATTGCTGTTCCTATGGTGCTTTAGAGTACATGTTTACTTGCAGTTATACACTATTTTTCTGGCTAGCAGTACAGGCAGCCAAAAGCATCTCCGTTTGGATTAGAAAACAGAATTTGTTCAGGAAAGGAACACAATAAAACAACTTCAACATCCTGGCAGGTTTTCTTTGCTTCACTGAAGCTAAAATGTTCTAAATCTATTTGATAAGAGGCTTTCATTATTTGTTGTTTCTTGCATGTAGAAAAGTTATGTTTAGTTAGTTGAAAGCAGAAAAATTAGAGGGTAACACTGTCTTTGCTTCCAGGTGGGAAAAAAAAGTTCCTCTTTCTTTTGCATCTTCATTATTGGCCAGAGGAGGTCACTAAAACAAGTCACTTTAATCCTTTGGCTGAATGCTTTGCTTTCACAGCATTTCCATCCTGTGGAAACTGATTGGGTCTCCCAAAAGTCAGTGTAGGGTAACCTCCTATGCCAGTCACAGCTGCATGAAGACACAATTGTTTTATGGGCAATTTTGATTTAACATGAGAAGAGAGCTATAGGTTGGATCTAAATTTTGAACCTAAAGGACAAAGTTAACTTGAAATGGAATGTTTATGGCTTCATGCTAACCAGTATCCTTTCCCTGCCTTACTTAGTAATTGAACAACCTAAATATCCTTTTATGGTCTTGTCTGAAAATGTTCTGAACCATAGGGGTGACTCTTCCCCCCCCCCCCCCCCCCCACTGTCCTAATACCAGGAATTATCCCACAGGAGTTCATCAATGCAACTGACTCATTTTTAAAAAAAAACAACAACCCATCACCACAGTGTTTTTTTTTTGTTTGTTTGTTTTGTTTTTTTAAGAAAATGCAATATATGTATGCTTTTTGCTCAAAGTTAATTACAGTCCATTAGAATGGCCAAGCTATCAATGTTAACTATAACTATTAAATATATGGATTTTTGTTACTTTGCATTAAATAAAATCGGCACATAATTTTCTAATATGAGCAAAATAGATTATTTTAATGTTATTGCTATATGTTTGTGTTTAAAATACCTAAAAGGCAGGCTTTTTACAATAGAGCAATTTAAATTCATAGTAATAAGACCCATTTCAGTTTATTGAATTGTGTTACTTAGTTGCTATTCAAAAATATGCATAAAATAAATGGACAATAACATAAGGATTATCTCATTTTATGGGTTTTTGGTAAATGGATGCCAGATTCTAGTTGGTATATAGTGTATTGCATTTTGTCCATATCAACTGTATTCGTGTATTAAAGATATTTCAAGCAATGACTAAGTGCCCTTGCAGTCTGCATAGAGAAATCCTCGATTGCTCTGCTTATGTGATTCAGCAGTTTAAAAAATCCAACCTGCTTGCTAGAGCTGCCTCACTGGAAATATTTGTGACTGAATATGGCACAATCCTATTTTGCAGAAACAAGTTTTCACTTAGAAACTTTTTCTATCTCTTTTCAAATGTGAGCAGAATATAATCCAATGCAAAGCTGTCTTCCTCAGTCTGAAGGCAATCTGAAACAGGACAAGGGTATTTTCCCAACACTAACTCCAGTAATCTTACGAGAGCAGTGGTGGGCATCTTGCAGCCCATCAGGATAATTCACTGGAGGGCTGCAAGACAGTTTGCTTACATTGACCATCTGCAGGCACAGCTGCCCACTGCTCCTAGTGGCCGTGGTTCACCATTCCCAGTCAGTGGCTGGGGGAAGCAGTGGCCAGCACATCTGTGGCCCATGCTGCTTCCCGCAGCTTCCATTGCCAGGAATGGCAAACTGCAGCCACTGGGAGCTGCAGATGGCAGTGCCTGCAGATGGTCAATGAAAACACTGTCACAGCCCACCAACGCATTACCCTGACGGGCTGAAGGTTGTCCAGCCTGTACTAGAGTGTACAAAGCATACTGGTGATACTTAAAATATCACCAACTATTTGTTGATCATTTTTAGCAGATGGAAGGGTGTGGGAGTAAAGGGATGGGTGATTATTGGGAGCTGCTGCAGGGAAGGATATGCAGAGGGAAGGAAGAAAGAAAACACTGGGAATAGGAAGAGAAATGAAAAACATGGGGAAGGAAGAGAAACAAAGTGCTGAAATAGCAATGGTCCTAAAATTGAGCATATTTCCCCCCCGAAGGGATGTTGATGAGTGTGACAAAGACCTGGACCTGTAACTACAAATTTAGCTTCTCTACAAGGACTATTTTCTGTTCCTCCCTTTCTGCAAATTTCTCATTGACATCTGTGGGAGATCAGGTGTGGAATGAAGGAAGCACATAGTCCTAAATGTGTGCTCCTGCCACAGAGTCCTAATTGGAAATGGAGTTCGATCCTCTCCACAGAATAAATGACAGCCTGCTTTAGTCATCTTTCTTGCATGTATTCTTTAAGAAATGTAGTGGGAGCATCAGATGGAGGGTCTTCTAAAGTATAGTAGTTGTCCTTAACATTTCCAATTTTGCCTTGCAAGTTGATAATATTACCTCAGTGTAACTGAAGCTTGCCTCTACTAAGAACGGAGAATGCCTAGGGAATAGCATGAATGCTGAGGGAATGGTGTATATAATTGCATCAGGCAACTGAATACTAAGCAGTGTTGCTAGTACCACACATTCAGAAATCATGATTCAAGCCCCCCAAACCAGGAGATTAACTGACTTAAATATTGAAATGCATTTTTGGGATCTTTTTATTTGACTTTTGATTTTGGAATCTTTAAGTCCACTTGCGTCCACGTTGTTCTCTGCGAGCTGGAATGCTAGTAGCTTGTTTTTGTTAAATGAAAGGTTAGATTCTCATGTAATTGCATCATTCCAGGAGCTGGGGGCTTGAGAAAATCACCAGTGTTATGAGACTCACAATAACATCTCGTGTGTTGGGATCAATGGGGTCTGGTGGATATGACCAATTTCTCACCTAACGTTGATTCTAAATGTTGTCTTCATGTATAAAAAGTTAGCTGCTGTGTAGAGTAACAACATGCTCAGCCTATGTAGAGGTCTTCTGTCATAACTAATAGTGTGACTAAGCCATTATTGTATGGGTTACAATTTTTATTACAATAGACTATGGTATAGCAAAGCAAAGATAAAGGGGTAAATATTCAAAGTGCCTTTTGTGTTTCAGTAGGAACAGGGTACCGAAGTACTCTTTGACTTTGAAAACCCCCCTCCAAAAGATTATATAATTTTAAGTGGCATGGCTATAATTTGATTTATAAACTACCCTGAAAACATAATTTCCCCCCCCCAAAAAAAAACTTATTACAGCAGGCCCCTGATAGTACCTACTAGTTAAGATTGCAAATTGGCTTCCATTGAAGTTTATAGAAGGCTCAGATTTGACTCATTCTCTTTAATAGTCTAATCTGTGTGGGGATACCTACGTGCAAGGCTCTAGAAAACACTACATTATATTAATATTATCATGAAATTAATGGCTATCATTATGCATACATACAAAGGATAGGGTTGCCCACTTTCTAATCACACAAAACCACACTCTCCTGCCCCACCTCTTCCCTGAGGTCCCACCCCACCCTGTTCACTCCATTCCCCCTTCTCTCCATCACTCACTCTCGCCCACCCTCACTCACTTTCACCAGACTGGGGCAGGGAGCATGGGATGCAGGAGTGGGTTCTGACCTGGGACAGGGAGTTAGTTCAGGGTGTGGGCCCTGGCTGGGTGGTGGTCACCTCAGGCAAGACTTGGAAGCAGCCAGCATGTCTGGCTCCTAGGTGGATGGGCCAGAGAGCTCTGTGTGCTGCCTGTGGCCGCAGGTGCTGCACCTGCAGCTCCCGTTGGCCATGGTTCCCAGCCAATGGGACCTGCAGACCTGGTACCCCAGGGTGGGGGCAGCACAGAAAGCCCCCTAGCCACCCCTGCACCTATGAGCCAGACATGACGGCTGCTTCCAGGAGCTATGTGGAGCCAGAGCAGGCAGGGAGCCTGTTTTAGCCCTGCTATGCCACCACTTGGACTTTTAGCAGCCCAATCAGCAATGCAGACCAGGGCTGTCCGGGTCCCTTTTTGACCGGGCATTCTGGTAGAAAACCAGACACCTGGCAACCCTAACAAAGGAGCAGATTTAAGATTGTCCCTTCAACCTTTACTTTCATATTTCCTGGCTTGATTTCTTAACTAAGACCAGAGAGAGAGAGAGTGTGTATTTAATGTAAGAACAAGTTACATGTAATCCTTTTTTCTTAAGTCTAAACCTTGTGTTTGACAGGTGGGTCACTGGTTAATGAAAAGAAGTAAATCCAGCTATCTTCCTAATTAGATGTTTGTATTTTGGTATTCTCCTGTCTACTCAAAATGGAGGCACTTATATTTTTAATGGAGTTCTATCTTTACGCAGAGAGAGATGAGCTTTATATTGGATTTCTTCTGCTCTATATAATTTTTTGTTTTTAACTATAGTTCTTCGGCAGACATCACATTTGGCCTATATATGCTTATTCCTGGATGTGTGGCAGTGTTAATTGCATTCTGCTGTAGCCTTTTGCAGTTCTTAATTTAGTCAAATTTTAATTACATTTAATCCTATATTAATTTATATTGTGTATTGCTAACAAATCCTTCCTTCTTCTTTATGCATCTTCCCCTCAATAGTTGAGTATGACTTTTTTTTTCTTGTCAAGAGGCTTCTGAAAGTCACTTATCCCTTTCAAGACATCAGCCTCCACCCTCACTCATTTTTTCTTCTAGATGCCCTGTTAACTGCACCTTCTGCTAAATCTAAATATCAGAGCTGCAGAAAACCATACAGCAGCTCTACTAAGTATAGTAACCTGTAGCAGGGCTGAAATACACGTACGCAATAACACAGGAGAATGTGCAGTTTTAGTAAATAGACTACTTCCAATAAGCTGTATTAAGGTATTCATGAAATCTTGTGTGCTGAATGTGACTTATAACTCTCAAATGTCTTCTAGGAAACATCCTTCAGTTTGGATGGAAATTTCTTGACCTCCTCTGAAAACGTTTCATTGTCTTGGTTTTGTTATCAGTGTGCTAACATGAATGTTTCACTACAGAGCTGAAGTTCTTAATGCATAATATTTCTGTTCTTGAAACTTGAAACTTTCTCATTCATAACACTTAGCATTTATTCAGCATCTTAGTGTTGTTCAAACATTAATCCTTATCAATCATGTGAAAAGGGAAAGTACTACTTTCATCTTAAGTAGATTGACAGGGAAACACTGGTTGCATGACTTAACTGGGCAGTGGTAGAATTGTGGTTAGAACTCTAATTCCTGACTCTCAGACCAGTCTTCAGTGTGCTAAGCTATGCAGTCTTGTTTCTGTGCTATTTTTGCAGCCTTCTCTAACCTTTCAAAGAGTGACCCTATAGATCTTTTTAGAAACCAAGGGGTATTTTTGAGGCTTAATTCGTTAGCTTGTGAAGTGCTTTGAGGTTCTTTGGAAGGATTTGTATAATGGAAGTGCTTGCGTACTCTAATATTTGCAAGCCCTAATTAGCTAGCATTCAGATCCATAACAGATTGGTAAACACTGTTAGCAGCAAGGTAGGAAATAACAGACTTTAAAATTAACTGACATCTGCAGTTCAGATTAGATGTAAGCAATAAGTAGCCTGAAATGCATTTTTTAAAAAGTACCAAACAGTAAGAGAATCGAGGATAAAATCTGCCCTCTAGAATAGATACAGCATGGTGAAGTGATTCAACCAAGTAGAGATGAAAAGTGTTTCATGCTTCCCAATCGTCCAGTACTATATTCTTGGGTGCTTGCAGATGACTGTTCCAATGTAGGTGTGTGCATTGCCCATGCACAGTGGCTGGAATTCTTTCCCTTAGTGGAATCCATCAGGTGAGCTCTTGTGTCCTCTGGTGCCGGGCACTTATAGCACTGGTATAAAGGGGCCTGCTGACCCTGCATCCCCTCAATTCCATCTTACCACCTGTGACAGTTGCTGGAACTACTCTCCGCTTCAAGCAAACTTCTCAGTAGAAGTTTTCTCTTCTTTTCCAGTGTGTATACACCTCTTGGAGGTCAGTTACAGAAAGGTTAGATTGAAGTGTATTATTGAGGCTTGCTTTTAATGAGCATGTTCTATCCTTTTGTTGTCCATGTGGCTGTCCTGTGGTAGGAATGATAGACTTGTAGCTCAGAGCTGGGAGTCAGGAGACCTGGGGTTTACCCCTGGCTATGGCACAAATTTGCTTTGTGATTATAAGCAAATCCTTATGACCTGAGAGGCACAGAGCTTTAATAGTTGCTCAGCACCTCTGAGAACCAGGCCATTGACATCTGTAAAATGAAGGTAACTGCCAAAGGGGGTGTTGAGGTGAAGTTCATTATTCTTTGTAAAGTACTACAGATGAAAGCACTTTTAAAAAAATTGCACAACAATGTTGTGTATTTTCTTGATATTCTAATTTAGTGAGATATGGAGTGAGAGGAACACTTGCTGTAATTTCCTTTTTCTTCAGGGAGAATATGTAGTACTGTGTCAAAGTGGACATTTGTTTGAATCCTAGTGTAGCGGGGCGGCACGGCTCCCGGCCGCCCGCGCTCAGGACGGCCCCTGGCCGGGGCCAGAGAGAGCGGCGGTAGCGCCGCAGGAGCCCCGCCCCCGGTGCAGCGGGGCGGCGCGGCTCCCGGCCACCCGCCCGCAGGACGGCCCCTGGCCGGGGCCGGAGAGAGCGGCGGTAGCGCCGCAGGAGCCCCGCCCCCGGTGCAGCGGGGCGGCGCGGCTCCCGGCCACCCGCCCTCAAGACGGCCCCTGGCCGGGGCCGAAAAGAACTGCGGGACCGCCGCAGGAGCCCCGCCCCCGGAAATCCGGGAGTGGGAGAGAGGGGGTTCGGCCGCCCGCGGACCGCGGGCAGCGCGGCTGCCAACCATGGCCGGGGGCAGCTGCAGCAACGCCGGGTCAGCCCCGCCCCCGGGGGTCAGGGGGCGGACCCGGAAGTATAAAAGACCGGCCGCCCAGCTCAGAAGGGCGGCCGACACTGGCAAAGGGAGCTGCCCGAGAAGTGGCTCCCCGCCGAGACCCGCCTGATCTGCAGCCTCCCCATTACTGGGAGAGACCGCCGACCTTACCTCTGGGCCATTACCCAGAGGAACCCTTGGACCCTCACCTGGAGGCGCGGCTGAGGGATCTGCCCGCCAGCTACCCCGGAGGAGGTCAGGAGCAGCCACCGGACCCCGGCTGGGACCAGCCGCCGACCTCACCTCCCGACCTTGGCCCGACGGAAGGAACCCCGGCACCAGCGCCCCCGCAGGCAGCTTATTACCCGGAGGAGCCTCCAGCCGAGCACGCCAGCGACCCCGAGGACCTACCCGACCTGCCACCGGACAGCGACCCCGAAGAGCCGATGACCCTAGGTTCCGGGGAGGACCCCGCAACAGCCCAGGTACCCAGGGAAGGGGGATCCGGAAGTAGCCTGGGGGAGGAGCCGATGTCAGTGTGTTTCGGCCAGGATCCCCACTGACAGCAGCAAAGCTCGTGCTGCTAGGGCCCCGGGCTGGGGCGCAGAGGAAGTGGGTGGGCCTGCGCCCCCCCCCTGCCACCCCCTCCCGTAGTGGGTGGCAGTTCCCCCTTCCCGACCACGGGACCTTGTCGTCGGGAACCACCGGCTGATCCACCCAAGGGCCTAAGCCCAACCCCGAGGGCTCGTGACTGGACCAACCAAGGGCCGGGAGCCCGAGCCCCGAGACTCTTACCCAATCCGCCCAGGGGCCAAACGCCCGGGCGACTGTAAATCCCGCCCCTCGAGCGGCACAGTTAAGGACGTGCGACCCCGCTAATTCCCCCTCAGGGTCGCCAGCCCCGCCAAACCGGCGGAAGGGGCCCGCGCCCCGCCGACGCGACCCCTTTACACGTGGTGGAGAATGCGGGCAAACAATACCTTCTGATGGGGAAAGATGGGCAAACCACTGATACGACACTTGCTCGGCCCTCCGGCCGATCCCCATCTGGGCTCCGTACACCTCCAGTGTATCCACGGCGACATCCAGCCCTACCCCTGCGCCCAAGTGCAACTACGGGTCGGGGGAGTCACGCGGCGAATGCGGGTCGGCCTAGCACCCCGACTCGCCTACCCTGTCATCTTGGGACGAGACTGGCCCAAGTTCGCGGAGGTCCTCCGCACTGCAGCCGCAGGCAAGGCGACACCGATCCCCGTGCTAGAGACCCAAACCCCGGAAACTCGGGACCCTGGAGAAGAGGTCCCCGCCGCCAGGGAACCCGCACTCGCGCCAGGGGATCCCCGCCTGGAGAACCCCGACGAACGACCTATGTTTACCGACTTTTGTCGGGACCAGAGGGCAGATCCGACCCTGCGCCAGGCCTACGAACAACTAGCAATAGTCGACGGGACCGTAGTGGACTCCCGACGGGCGCAGCAATGGCCCCACTTCGAACTTCGGCGGGACCGACTCTACCGGGTCGAGCCGGACCCCCGCACCGGCGAGCCTAGGGCACAGCTGCTCGTGCCGCGGGTCCACCGCCGCGCCGTGATGCACCTCGCCCACGACATTCCGGCGGCCGGCCATCTCGGCCATGAGAAAACGGCGGCCCGAGTCCTGGCCCGCTTCTTTTGGCCCGGGGTACACCAGGAGGTAAAAAACTACTGCCTCTCCTGCCCCGCCTGCCAACGGGCGGCGCCGGCCCGGACCCCGAAGGCACCCCTGGTCCCTATGCCGATCATTGAGACACCCTTCGAGCGCGTCGCCATGGACCTAATCGGGCCCCTCCCCAGAAGTACCGCGGGGTTCCAGCACGTGTTGGTCCTGGTGGATTACGCAACCCGTTTCCCTGAGGCGGTGCCCCTGCGGAGTATCACCGCCCGGGCAATCGCAGATGAGCTGATGAAGATCTTTGCCCGGGTAGGCCTACCCAAGGAAGTGCTCACGGACCAAGGAACTAATTTCACCTCCCGCCTGCTACACCAGGTCTGTGACCTTCTGGGGATTAAGCAACTGCGAACCTCTGTCTACCACCCCCAGACCGATGGACTGGTGGAGAGATTTAACCGGACATTGAAGGGAATGTTACGCAAATTCTCCCCAGAGGAACTGCGGCACTGGGACCGCCTGATCCCCCCCCTACTACTGGCCATCCGGGAGGTGCCCCAAACATCTACAAAGTTTTCCCCCTTCGAACTCCTCTATGGCCGCCAACCCCGGGGCCTATTAGACTTAATGCGTGAGGCATGGGAACAAGCGCCATCCCCAGCACAGGGCCTCCTAAAGTACGTCATGGACCTTCGCGAACAGCTCACGCAAGTTGGGGCCCTGGCTCGCGAGAACCTGAGAGCCGCCCAAGCGGCCCAAACTCGGACTTACAACCGAGATGCCCAGCGGCGGAACTTCGAACCCGGGGACCGAGTCCTCCTACTCCTACCCTCCAGCGAGTCGAAGCTCCTGGCCCGCTGGCAAGGGCCTTACGAGGTACTCCGGAAAGTGGGCCCTGTCACCTACGAAATCAGCCAGCCAGACCGCCGACGAAAAACCCAACTCTACCATGTCAACCTACTAAAACCATGGCGGCCCAGGGACGGCCTCCTGATCGACCCATACCCACCCGAATCAGAATTAGGACCCCAAGCCACCTTACGCCTGGACCCCGACGGGCCACGACTCGCTGTAACCCTTACCAGCGAGCAATTGAAGGAAGTCCGCTGTCTCATCCGTGCCTTCCCGCGGACCTTTACAAGCCAGCCCGGTTACACCACCCTGGCCCACCACACGATTCAAACGGAGCCGGGGGTAGTCATCCGAGAAGCAACGAGGCCTCTGCCACACAGACTGCGGCGCCTCGTGGAAGAGGAGGTGCGCACCATGCTGGCCCTGGGGGTGATTGAACCATCCAAGAGTGGGTGGCGGAACCCAATAGTGCTGGTCCCCAAGCCCGACGGAACCCAGCGCTTCTGTATTGACTTTCGTCGGGTCAATGCAATTTCTAAGTTTGACGCATACCCCATGCCCCGCGTGGACGAACTGCTCGGTCGTCTGGGGGAAGCCCGCTTTCTGACTACCCTGGACCTTAGCAAGGGCTACTGGCAGATCCCGTTAGATTCTGCCTCCAGGGAGAAAACCGCGTTCGCTACCCCGACGGGCCTGTACCAATTCACGAGGATGCCGTTCGGCCTCCACGGGGCCCCAGCCACGTTCCAGCGGCTGATGGACGACATCCTTCAACCTCATCACGAGTATGCCGCCGCCTACCTTGATGATGTAGTTATTTACAGCCGCCACTGGGAGGACCATCTGATCAAAGTGGCGGCAGTCTTACGATCCCTGCGCGAAGCCGGATTAACCGCCCACCCAATGAAATGCCGCATTGGGTGGCAGGAAACAACATACCTGGGTTACACGGTCGGCAACGGACAAGTGAAGCCACTTGTGGATAAGATCCAGGCTGTGGCAGCCTGCCCGGCCCCGACGACGAAGAAGCAGGTGCGCCAGTTCCTGGGACTTGCGGGCTACTACCGCCGCTTCATACCCCGGTTTGCGTCTGTTGCCGCCCCCCTGACCAACCTATTGACAAAGGAGAGCCCGCGACGCATAGCCTGGACCCCGGAGTGTGAAAAGTCCTTCCGGGCACTGAAGGACAGCCTCTGTCGTGCGCCGGTCCTCTATAGCCCTGATTTCGACCAACAATTCATCCTACAAACCGACGCCTCGGAGATAGGGTTAGGAGCGGTCCTCTCACAGGAGGTACATGGGGAGGACCATCCGATCCTGTATATCAGCCGGAAGCTGTTTCCCCGGGAAAGGAACTATGCGGTCATTGAGAAGGAGGCCCTGGCAATAAAGTGGGCCTGCGACGCCCTCCGTTACTACCTGCTGGGGGCTCCCTTCACCCTCGTCACAGACCATGCCCCGCTCCAGTGGCTGAACCGGATGAAGGATACCAACATGAGACTACAGCGTTGGTACCTGACACTCCAGCCCTACGCCTTCACAATATACCACCGCGCGGGAAAGGACCACGCAAATGCGGACTTTCTGTCTCGCTTAGGAGGTATAGGAGCGCCCGGGCCCGACGAACGGGACCCGGACTTAAGGGGGGAGGGGTGTAGCGGGGCGGCACGGCTCCCGGCCGCCCGCGCTCAGGACGGCCCCTGGCCGGGGCCAGAGAGAGCGGCGGTAGCGCCGCAGGAGCCCCGCCCCCGGTGCAGCGGGGCGGCGCGGCTCCCGGCCACCCGCCCGCAGGACGGCCCCTGGCCGGGGCCGGAGAGAGCGGCGGTAGCGCCGCAGGAGCCCCGCCCCCGGTGCAGCGGGGCGGCGCGGCTCCCGGCCACCCGCCCTCAAGACGGCCCCTGGCCGGGGCCGAAAAGAACTGCGGGACCGCCGCAGGAGCCCCGCCCCCGGAAATCCGGGAGCGGGAGAGAGGGGGTTCGGCCGCCCGCGGACCGCGGGCAGCGCGGCTGCCAACCATGGCCGGGGGCAGCTGCAGCAACGCCGGGTCAGCCCCGCCCCCGGGGGTCAGGGGGCGGACCCGGAAGTATAAAAGACCGGCCGCCCAGCTCAGAAGGGCGGCTGACACTGGCAAAGGGAGCTGCCCGAGAAGTGGCTCCCCGCCGAGACCCGCCTGATCTGCAGCCTCCCCATTACTGGGAGAGACCGCCGACCTTACCTCTGGGCCATTACCCAGAGGAACCCTTGGACCCTCACCTGGAGGCGCGGCTGAGGGATCTGCCCGCCAGCTACCCCGGAGGAGGTCAGGAGCAGCCACCGGACCCCGGCTGGGACCAGCCGCCGACCTCACCTCCCGACCTTGGCCCGACGGAAGGAACCCCGGCACCAGCGCCCCCGCAGGCAGCTTATTACCCGGAGGAGCCTCCAGCCGAGCACGCCAGCGACCCCGAGGACCTACCCGACCTGCCACCGGACAGCGACCCCGAAGAGCCGATGACCCTAGGTTCCGGGGAGGACCCCGCAACAGCCCAGGTACCCAGGGAAGGGGGATCCGGAAGTAGCCTGGGGGAGGAGCCGATGTCAGTGTGTTTCGGCCAGGATCCCCACTGACAGCAGCAACGCTCGTGCTGCTAGGGCCCCGGGCTGGGGCGCAGAGGAAGTGGGTGGGCCTGCGCCCCCCCCTGCCACCCCCTCCCGTAGTGGGTGGCAGTTCCCCCTTCCCGACCACGGGACCTTGTCGTCGGGAACCACCGGCTGATCCACCCAAGGGCCTAAGCCCAACCCCGAGGGCTCGTGACTGGACCAACCAAGGGCCGGGAGCCCGAGCCCCGAGACTCTTACCCAATCCGCCCAGGGGCCAAACGCCCGGGCGACTGTAAATCCCGCCCCTCGAGCGGCACAGTTAAGGACGTGCGACCCCGCTAATTCCCCCTCAGGGTCGCCAGCCCCGCCAAACCGGCGGAAGGGGCCCGCGCCCCGCCGACGCGACCCCTTTACACCTAGGTATGCTTGTTTCCCTCTGTATGTTGCATGGCTATGCAGGGGGTACCAAAGGGTTAACACTGCTCCTGGAACAGTGCAGGAGACAGTGTCACCTCCCTGTCTGAGTAAAATGAATAGTCATTAAAGAACTTGCTCAAACCAACCCAAATCAACAGAGGGTTCAGCAAGACAGACACCCGAATGACTGATCAAAAACTAAGAGCAGGAAACCCCAGTGGATAGGTCTTGTGAACTGGGATGGAGAACAAGGTGTCAGGTGACTAAAAAGGGCCTATTTTGGAGGGACTCAGGAACCCAGCCATGAGGGGACATGGGAAGAGAGCCAGAGATGGAGTCCATCATAGCTTGGCTGGCTCATCAGGACATTGGCTTGGCCAGGATGGACTGTGGTTTCAGTTCACCTCTCTGTGCTAACCTAAGCACTTTCAGATTCTGTGTGCCAAGTGACTAAAAAATGATTAACTTGTTTTGAAAAGATTGTCACTGTCAGTAGTCACTGAGAACATTGTGCCCTGAAGGGGGACAATAACAGCTCCCGCAGGAATCTGGTTCTTGTGGAGAGACTGAGATTGCTAGTGCCAAAGGTCCAGTCACTGAATCTTGGAAGCTATGGGTTTGGGCCTGTGGGTCTTGGGGGCCCAGCATATTAAAGGAGTCACTCCCAGGAGACTGGTTGCAAGCTGGGGCATAGACCAGACCTTGTGACTCTGACAAATACCCATTGTATTAACAACATAAGAAAACTGTTTGTGGAATTCTTTGTTCACAGTAAGGAAGTAATCCCTTCTTAACGTGACAGCCTTCTATCTTCATTTTTCTTAAGCAGTGATGTTACAGCTTCTTGACGGGGGTGGGCAAATGTAATGCTCATTGTGTTAGGTTACAGTTCTTGTGCAACTCACAAGAGTCCTACCACTGATTTCAAACATGTTGGTATTGTATGCTGGGCCAGCTTCTAATGATTGGAATTGTTCAATAAAACTGCAAATGCATAACAGTGAGTAAAATTCGAAGTATTTAAATTTCCTCTGCTCCTTATGTAGACTTTGTACACGTGCAACAGGTATTTGTGTGAGGAATTAAATTCCTTTTACTGTGTGCATAAATGAAATGGCCATTAACTGCAAAACATTTCACTGTCAGAATCTTGCAGTGTACTAGGGACCGAGAATTACCAGTCCCAAGAGTCCACATTCACTTTTTTGGAGTCCATTGTGTAACATAAGGTCCAACCCCTATTATTTCAATTCAAGGAGTTACAGCATGAAAATTCTTGCCTGGTGTATGTTACCTTGTTGGCAGGCAAGTGAGATGTAGGGGTGCCAGACTCACATTTTGGAAAAGTGCTCCCTTCTTTGTCACACAAAGCTACTAACAAACCTTTTTTTTAAAAAAAACAATTGCCTGGGTGAAAGTGCCAGCTGGCTGAAAAGGCTCTCAGAGAATGTATTTATTGCCCAATGAAGAATACAAGACATGACTTTATGCAGCTTCTTAAATCAGAAGATCAATGCCACTCCTTATCTGTTCGGATTTATTTTATTTTTTTTCCTTTTGCACTTTTCCAGCTCCAACTTGAGCTACTTAAGGACACAATTGAGTGTTTGTGAAGTGGAGAGCAGCTCTAAAATTCCTTAACAGTTTGAAATCCATCAGGAGTCCTTTTATACTTTACTTTCTCCCCGTCAGATATTCTCTGATGTTCCCCCAGGCTTTAAGCCTGATACCACATTTATTTTATAGATTCGTTTTTTGTTTTGTAAAATGTAGATTTCTGTAGATCTGGGCACATTAAAATGAATAAAATCTGTACAACCTAAAAATTGGACCAAAGCTCAAAATAAGAGCCCTTCTCTAGAACATCCCACCTGCCTCCCACCCAATCAAGCTCTTCTCATCCCCAGAAAAAGCCTGGGAATCTAGATTACCTGACAAATTGAAGATTAGCAGCCATGTTAGTCTGTATCCTCATTTTCTTTTATAGATTATCTGAGTTACCCTCCCACCCCTAAAGGTGGTCTTCAGGTATGTCTACACTGCAATAAAACACTTGCAGCTGGCTCAGGCTGTGGGGGCTGTAAAATTGCAACATAGACATTTAGGATCAGGCTGGAGCCAGGGCTCCTATATGATGCCACAGGGGGAAAGGTACCAGAGCCTGGCTTCAGTCTGATCCTTAACATCTGTGCTGCAATTTTACAGCCCAAGCCCTGTGAGCCTGACCCAGCTGACCCAAGGTGTTTTGTTACAGTGTAGATGTACCCTTCATGTTGAGTACCATCCTCAAATTTTGGACATTGGCAAACCAAAGAAGTGAGGAAGCTAGTTCCAGCATTGAGGGCTCCTCCCTGCAAACACAGTGGGCTGGATTCCGCTCTTTATTATGCCAGTGTAAATGTGGAGTAACTCTCTGGATTTTTGCACTGGAGTAAAACTGGTGTACATAAGATGGGAATCAGGGTCCTGTCTCCAGCCCTTTTCCATTTATAATGAGGGACAGAGGGAAAGGTACTGCCTCAATTGAACTCAGCCCATTTATGACTTTATAGGTCAGAATCAGCACTTTGAAAATTTGTACCTAGAATTCAGTTGAAATCAAACACATACCACTGAACACAGGTGTAATATGCCCCTATAAGAATTCCACTGATTCTTTCTATGTCTGAAGGTAATACAAGTAAGAGAATCCTTTTAATTTCTCAGACTGAACTAGCCTTCACTGGGTGTGTGCTGCTGTACTGTATAGTGCTTTCAGCTGATGGCTTTATAATGTTCTTAAGTATCTGGTGAAATGTTTATTCATAAGAACACTCTGGATATTTGGTGCAGACTTCTTATAATTGGATAAGCAGGAGAGGTTTAGTGTACATTGAAGGCTGTATCTTTCTAGACACAGTATCTGAGCATGGTTTTTAGCTAAAGGACTTTTTGGCTTTATGGCCTAGGGATGCTCAACTTGGCTTGTGGAAGGTCTAATTAAACATAATCTTTTCCATAACTTTTTTTTTCCAGCCATGTGAATTGACGCGTTTAATCTTGTGATTCATTGTATGGTGATGCATTTACCTGCTGCTGCTAATAATCTGAGAAAATTGCTCTAGTTCAGTGGGAGTATCTCCAGAATGTAATAACTTAGTTTAAAAACACTTTTAATATTGACCGTTTTCTGTAACTTTGACCAGAATGTTTGGATCTGTGACTGATCCACTGATTATTGTGGTAACTAAAGGATAGAGTCCCACAGGCTAGGGGGAAGAACATTAACATATGTATGAATTCCCTAATATGGGTCAGATCTTCAGCTGAGCCTTTGAAAAGCCAGCTTTAAGTGGCAAGCTCCTGAGCCTTTCCTGTTTCTTTTCCTTAAAGAGACAGAGCAGTTTTAAAAAAAAATATGAAACTTGACCCCTGGAATTTCAATATATCCGATCTTTATTAAAAAAAAAAAAGTGATTCCCTCATGTAATGTGGTCCATGCACATATCATTGGGCATCCTGCTTTCTCCAAACCAAACAAATAATTAAGGTCTATCCTAAAGTGGCAATAGCTTGCCACATTTCTTATCTAGGAGATAGCTGGAGGGATAAGGAACTGTTTAGTAAACTGCATGCTATGTTTTTCTCTGCATAATGCCAGAAATATCACTTCGCATTTTGGTATGGTAGTGTTTAAACCTAATGTGACATGAACATTAAGGAACAGAGCAAGTACCCAAGGGGATTTTATCAGATACTGTGTAAGCCAGTAAAGATCATAAAAGGTCTAGGATCTGAATTTTCACTCCAACCACCTTATCATCATCCCTGGATTGTCCCTTTGAGTTAATCAGAGTGATGCTGGTCACATATTATTATGGAAAAATGAGAACTGAGTAGTTCGCATAACCTAGTTTAACATGAATTTAAGCCACACGTATATCACACATGCTTTGGTTGGTAACACTATTGTCAAATGCTATTAATTCCTTTAAAGTAAGCATTTATGTAACTCGTGCATTTATGTGTAATGTATGTAATTAAATCAGTACAGTATTTTAATCTATTATAATCCTGTCTCAAATCTATGCCCTATAATACAGATGTACAATCACATTTGTCTATTTCACACTCATGTTAGGTGACCTCTTATTGGGCTCACTAACACAACAACAATTTTCTTTAATTATTTAGTAAACCGAAAACACCAAGACAAACTTTACATTCTAGATGCATATTTGGAAAGAAAATAGGCTGAATCGGGATGTATAACTTTAAATACGTATTATAAGTGAATAGTTCTACTGAGGCTAGTGGAACTACTCATGCTTAAAATGAGATACATGCCTAAGTAGCTTATCCGGGTGTAGTTGAACACTTAAGATGTGTCTATGCCTTACTGAGTAACCATGATTTTATTGTAATACTGTTGTAAACCTTCTCTTTCCCATTTATCACTTTTTTTTTTTTTTTTACATGTACAGTATTTAGTGTGTAAGCTCTTTCAGCCAGGGACAGCGCTACAGGTTTGAAAAATACTGACCACACTTTAGGATGCTAAAAGATCATTTTAAAAATAATTTTCTGAACTTTCATTTTGCTTTAAAATGTCTCAATTGGGTTTTCTTTAGATAACTGTTCATTCCCTTGTAGTGAATTAAAAGGGAAGAAGAAGAAGGACTGTTGACTGAACTAAGGAAATTGCATTGATCAGAAGTTCAGTGCATTGTTGTTTTACAAGTGACTGAGATGTTACCATCTAACACAGATGGGCAAACTATGGCCCGTGGGCCACATCCGGCCCATGGGACTGTCCTGCCTGGCTCCACAGCTCCTGACCAAGGAGGCTACTCCCAGCTGCTACCTTGCTATCCAGGCAGCGTTCTAGGCAGCGTGTGACTCCAGCCAGGCCGCGCAGCTGCCAGACATGCTACTCTGAGCGGCATGGTAAAGGGGATGCGGCTGGGGGGTGATGGATAAGGGGCAGAGGGTCCTGGGGGGCAGTCAGGGAATTGGGGGGGGGCTGTTGGATAAGCGTTGGAGTCCGGGGTGGCCTGTCAGGGGGCGGAGGTGTGGATAGGGGTTGGGGCAGTCAAGGAACAAGAAGCAAGGGGGTTGGATGGAGTGGGGTTCTGGGGGGGGGGCAGTTATAGTCTGGGGGGTCTCAGGAGGGGGTGGTCAGGGGACAAGGAGTAGAGGGTGGTGGCGGCTTGGATGGGTTGGGCTTCCGAGGGGGTCAGGGAGCGGGGGGTGGGGGGGTTGGATAGGGGGTCAGGTCCCAGGAAGGGGCAGTCGGGGGACAAGGAACAGGGGGGTTGGATGGGTTGGGAGTTCTGAGGGGGGCAGTCAGGGGGTGGGAAGTGGGAGGGGTCAGATGGGGGCAGGGGCCAGGCTGTTTGGGGAGGCATAGCCTTCCATACCCAGACTTCCATACAGTTTTGCAACCCCAATATGGCCCTTGGGCCAAAAAGTTTGCCCACACCTGATCTAACACTTCATATAAAGTGAACTCTATCTCACTCCACTTCTCCGTGGACAATTGTCCATATCCCAACACGGGTCATAAAACCTAGCACTAACTGGCACTTTTGGTAGCCTTAGCAGAGAGAGGCCAAAGATGGTATGGGTATGTAGCTGGAGTTTCTGATATATAGTGCTTAGGGGTGAGTTCTACAGTCTGGATTTGAGGCACATTATGAAGATGGTGCAGGAAAGATTATACTCTAATATCTCGCTACCTTTTAAAGACACCATAATAGAGGCTTAACTAAATGTATACTCTTAAATTTAAAAACATAACCATGGTGGCAGTTTTTTAATTCTCTTACTAAACAACAAAGTAAAAAAACTGTGAGAGGGGAAAAAGGCATCCTTTTTTAAAAAGTGGAAGTTAAATCCTAGTGAGGGGAATAGAAAGGAGCATAAACTCTGGCAAGTGAAGTGTAAAATATAGTTAGGAAGGCCAAAAAATAATTTGAAGACCAGCTAGCCAATGACTCAAAGTAATAGTAAACATTTTTTTAAGTACATCAGAAGCAAGAAGCCTGCTAAACCAAACCATTGGCCACTGGACAATCAAGAAGCTGAAGGAGCACTCAAGGCTGAGGATGTGAGGGAGATTCCTAAACCTGAGCCATTCTTTTTAGGTGGCAGATCTGAGGAACCATCCCAGATGGATGTCATTAGAGGAGGTTTTGGAACAAACTGATAAACTAAACAGTAATAAGTCACCACAACCAGATAGTATTCACCCAAGAGTTCTGAAGGAACTCAAATGTCCAATTGCAGAATTATTAACTGTGGTAAGTAACCTGTCCTTTTTAGGTTTAAGATTAGCTGCCGTATTAGTCTGTATCTGTAAAGAAAATGAGGAATACTTGTGGCACCTTCGAGACTAACCAGTTTATTTCAGCATAAGCTTTCTATTTTTTAAAAAAAGCTTATGCTGATATAAATTGGTTAGCCTCTAAGGTGCCACAAGTATTCCTCGTGTCCTTTTTAGATCAGCTTTAGTACCACATTAGATATCCTCCAGTCATTTTTTTTTTGTAAAGGCTCTTGAGACCATTCCAGGAAACGCAGGTTGGTAAGCCTAACTTCAGTACCAAGCAACTTGGCTGAAACTAGAGTAAAGAACAGAATTATCAGATTAATACAATTTGTTGGGAAACAGCCGACATGTTTTTTGTAAAGGGGAATGTTGTCTCACCAATCTACTAGAATTTTTGATGAGGTTAAGCATGTGGACAAGATGGATTCAGAGGATATAGTGTGCTTAGATTTTCAGAAAGGCTTTGACAAGGACCCTCACCAAAGGCTCTTAAGCAAAGTAAGCTGTCATGAGATAAGCGGGAAGATTCTCTCATGGATCAGTAACAGGTTAAAAGATAGGAAACAAAGGGTAGGAATAAATGGTCAGTTTTCACAGTGGATAGAAGTAAATAGTGGTATCCCTTAGGGGTCTGTCCTAGGACCAGTCCTATTCAGCAAATTCATAAATGATCTAGAAAAGGGGTAAACAGTGAGATGGCAAAATTTGCAGATAATACAAAACTACTCAAGATAGTTAAATTCCAGGCAGACTGCAAAGAGCTACAAAGAGATCTCACAAAACTGGGTGACTGTGCAACAAAATGGGAGATGAAATTCAATGCTGATAAATGCAAAGTAATGCACACTGGAAAACATAATCCCAACTATACATATAAAATGATGGGGTCTAAATGAGCTGCTACCACTCAAGATAGAGATCTTGGAGTCCTTGTGGATAGTTCTCTGAAAACATCCAGTCAATCCGCAGCAGCAGTCAAAAACAAACAAACAAACAAACAAAAAAAACCAGAATGTTGGGAATCATTAAGAAATAAAGACAGAAAATAACATATTGCCTCTATATAAATCCATGGTACTCCCCCCACACACACCCCATATTTTAAATACTGCACGCCGATGTGCTTGCCCCATCTCCAAAAAGATGAATTGGACAAGGTTCAGAAGAGGTCAACAAACATGATTAGGGGGATGGAACGGCTTCTGTATCATGAGATTGGAACCTTTTAGCTTGGAAAGAGACAACTAAGGGAGGATAAAGTAGAGGTCTATAAAATCATGACTGGTGTACAGAAAATGAATTGAAGTGTTATTTACTCCTTTTCATAACATAAGAACTAGGGGGTCACAAAAAGGAAATTAATAGGTAGCAGGTTTAAACTTCACACAATGCATAATCAATCTGTGGAACTCTTTGCTAGAGGATGTTGTGAAGGCCAAGACTATAACAGGGTTCAAAAAGGAACTAGATAAATTTATGGATGATAGGTGCATCAATGGTTATTAGCCAGGCCCGAAGATGGGAATGGACAACAGGGGATGGATCACCTGATGATGACTAGGACTGTCAATCTTAGTTAACGCACGTGATTAATTCAAACAATCAAAATTTTTCAGTTTTAATCACTCTGTTAAACAAATACCAACTGAAATTTATTAAATATTTTGGATTTTTGTACATTTTCAGATATATTGATTTCTGTTATAATACAGAATACAAAGTGTATAGTGCTTTATATTTTTTACAAATATTTGCACTGTCAAAATTTATAAAAGAAATAGTATTTTTCAATTTGCCTCATACAAGTACCATAGTGCAATCTCTTTATCGTGAAAGTGCAATTTACAAATGTAGATTTTTTTGTTTTGTTACATAACTGCATTCAAAAACAAAACCATGTAAAACTTCAGCGCCTACAAGTCCACTCAGTCCTACTTCTTGTGCAGCCAATTGCTAAGAGAAACCAGTTTGTTTACATTTATGGGAGATAATGCTGCCTGCTTCTTATTTACAGTGTCACTTGAAAGTGAGAAGGGATGTCCACGTGGTACTTTTGTAGCCAGCATTGCAAGGTATTTTTACTTGCCAGATATGCTAAACTTTCATATGCCCCTTCATGCTTTGGCCACCATTCCAGAGGACATGCGTCCATGTTGATGATGGGTGCTGGTTGATAACTATCCAAAGCAGTTCAGATCAGTGCATGTTCATTTTCATTCTTTGAATCAGATGTCACCAGCAGAAGGTTGATTTTCTTTTTTGGAGGTTTGGGTTTTGTAGTTTCCGCATCAGAGTGTTGATCTTTTAAGGCTTCTGAAAGCTTGCTCCACACCTCGTCTTTCTCAGATTTTGGAAGGCACTTCAGAGTCTTAAATCTTGGGTCAAGTGCTGTAGATATCTTTAAAAATCTCACATTGGTACCTTCTTTGAGTTTTGTCAAATTTGCAGTGAAGGTGTTCATTTTAAGAACAACATGCTGGGTCATCGTCCAAGAGTGGCTATAACATGACATACAATTCTCCACCAAGGAATTCAGTCACAAATTTAATTTAATGTATTACTTTTTTAACGAAGTAGGACTGAGTGGACTTGTAGGCTCTGAAGTTTTACATCTTTATTTTTGAATGCAGTTATTTTTTGTATTAAGTGAACTGGAAAATATAATTTTTATTATAAATATATTTGCTGTAAAAATAGTAAAGTGAGCACTGTGCACTTTGTATTCTGTGTTGTAATTGAACTCAGTACATTTGAAAACGTGGAAAACATCCAAAAGTATTTTATATAAATGGTATTCTATTGTTTAACAGTGTGATTAATCACAATTTTTTAAATCGCTTGACAGCCCTAATGATTACCTCTTCTGTTCATTCCCTTGGGGGCAACTGGTATTGGCAACTGTTGGAAAACGGGATGCTGGCTAGATGGACCTTGGGTCTGACCCAGTATGGCTACCTTATGTACCAATCTTCAGATAAACAGAGTATGTTAAGCCAGGTCTACTCTAGGAAAGTGGGTTTTTGTTTTTGTTTTTCTGTATAGCTATACTGGCAACTCCTCCTAGTACAGATGCAGCAAAAAAGTGCTGCTATCTGCATAGTTCCTCACTTAAAGTACTTTTGCCGATATAACTTCTTACCAGTATAACTTCATCTACACCAGGACTTAGATAATATAAAATGTTGCTGAAAAATCACCCTGTAACCAACATTGCTATACTGGCAAGTTTCTTGTGTAGGCATGGCCTTGGTTTTCTCATAATAAAAGGATGGTCTAAAGCAGCGGTTCTCAAACTTCTTGAGACCGCGACCCCTTTTCCTGCGCTGTTGGCGCGGCAGGCGGGCTGCCAGCTGCGCCCCGGCCCCTGCAGCAGGCGGGCTGCGGCGGCAGGAGCTCGCAACCTCCCCCCCCCCCCCCGGGGAGCGCTCTGCGACCCCCAGTTTGAGAAACCCTGGTCTAAAGTCTCGATTAGAGTATGTTTGAGGTATTTCTAAAACCAAAAGTGTTTGTTTTTAAAGGGCTATATATTGCATGTTTGTGTGCGTTTGTTTTTGGTTTTGTTGTTACCCATCCACATTGTGGGCTTTTGATAGTAGTAAGGAGAGACCGAGCACTAACTAGAATGGAGCTGAAAGTTCTGAGTAGAAAGAAGCAAATAGTGTGGTGTTGTGTGTGGGGTTTTTTTTTTGTTTGTTTTTAAATATTAAGTCTTGGTTGTGGTGCTCTTTGCTGCTAGGCAAGAGAGGTGAGTTTCAATTACCATTCATGCAGTCCGTCCCCATGCTGGTATTTGTAAGATTGTAGAATGCTGTCAAGAGACTTGTATTGGCTTTAGTGGCTTGCTGGTTGGTTAAAATGTAGTATGATTGGACTCAGATCACAGTCTCTACTCGGAAGTAATGTGGTCCCTTGTGGAAGGAGTTAAGAGGGACATGGAGGGGAATTTCCAAGAATGCAGTACATAGAGGTGGTGGTAGAAGGAAAAACTTGAGCATTAATCAGGCTTTCCAGTTTTTTTGCTTTGCTTAATTAGTGGAAATAGCAACACTTTTTTTCATTTTAGTTAAGTGTCTTTGGATCTTCATTGGTGATATGGGATGCTGGAACAATTTTTATAGTGGGGGTGCTGAGAGCTATTGAACCAAAGTGTAAACCCTGTATATAATGGAATCCACCCCTAGTTCCAGCATCTGTTGACGATGATAGAAATGTAGGATTTTTGACTTGACCTACATTCTTAAAGCTGCATTTCTGTTTGTGTATTTACTGAATGTGGAAGCTATAAATCCAGCAAGAATATACAGCCATTTCATAACTTCTATGGTTTACTGGCTTTGTTCCCTGTCACTGGGTCTAGATCTAGGGAATTCTTTGCAGAGAACTATAAATGTGGGAGGAGGAAACCTACAGGATGATTTACTGTATTTGTAGTGGTTTGCTTGCTGTACCTACAAAATGAGTTTTATATTTGTAGCACATTCAGTGTTTCCAAATGGAGACTTAGCCAGGCTGGTCTGTCATGCATATGAGACCCAAATTGCTCCCCCTATATTTCTCCGATTGCATTAGATAAGATGTAGAAACACTGCTCTGTAAACAAATGAAAAACTGTAGTCCTGTCCAGACCTGGCACAGCCTGCAAAGGGAGATCTCTAGCCAATTGAACTGGAATTCTAATGTGAACACGCTTAAAAAGGAAATAATGCTGTAATGTTGTCTTCATCTGCTCTTCCCTGTGCTGTAGCTTTGTCAGTGCATGTTTTACGCTATTTTGGTGAGCTCAATAAAGCAGCCTCTGTTCTTTGCTGTTGGTGAAGAAATAAAAATGCTTTTACAAGTTAGAGGTGGCTGAATGTTCTACTGATTTCTGGTTTGACGGATCAGATAGGAATGTCTGGCAACTAAAGACCTGCTACAGATTATTTTTACATTGTCTATCACTATATAGCAGCTTTTTGTATCTCCATTATCTCCTGTACTTCTAAAGCACCTGTGAGCTGTTAAGCAGCATTTTTTTTTAAAGAGGCTCAGAAAAATGTTACAATGCTAACTATGAATCTATTCTTTCCCATATTTCAAGTCCATTACCAATTTAACAATGGGGAAATTCTTCAGTCAAGTGTGGGTACATAAGGTAACTGGGTATATCTTTGGACTGGTAATTTGTCTTCCATCTTTTTGGTTTCCAGTTGAAATCCAGTGTGGATCAGTGGTGAAAGTTCCCATCTGTTGGTTCAGTGGCCTGCCAGGGGTTGGTAGTCTCAGTTGAGTTCTTCAGCGACAGATGCCTACATTACAAAACTCACTACCATGACTTGAATAGGCTCCCCTGCAGCACAGAAGGTTGTTTTGTTTTGTGGTTGAGCTTCTGCCAAATTAGTTATACATGAACTTCTCTGGACTTTTTTTTTTTTAAACCCACCACTTATCCCAATAAGTGCAACTCTATAAACTAAGGTAACTTTTTTCCGAAGTATCAAATCACCGGAAAGGTCACCAAACTGACTATTTTAATCAGTGCATGAATTTTACTTGGAGAGGGGAGGAGAAATTGCTAACCCTGTCAGAAAATATAAATCTGGTCCGTATGTCTTTATAATAGCTGAGAAAGCTGTGAGGTTTTTATTAAATTTTCTGTTAGTGAGATATAATCACTTATAAATATATCTCATGATTTCCACTTAATCAAATACTTGATTTTAAAAGGGTGAATTTTAAGTGCTTTTTAAAAATTTGAAGCCAAAAATATCATGAGGCAGCTGCCCAATTACTCATTACTCTTTTCCAACTCCCAGCTTTGAGTTTCCATAGAGCTAATTAAGAGACTGTCCTCCCACACAGTTCAATGAACGCTTTTGCTTATGTGGGTTTTAGAGAAGAGCCAGAGAAACTCATTTTAAATGGTTTGATTTTTGGTTAACATATCTATGAACCATCCTGGTTCAACCTCTCAAAATGGTCGGTGCCCAATCAAGCTTTTAATTCACGTTATAGAAATGAATATTGTTAAAAATACACATTTAAAGTCAAAACTCCATTTTCCTTGCTACCTTAAAATCTCCCTGCCTATTTTCACATTTCTAACTATCTGTGGATATGCAGAGCGGTTTAATGGGCAAAAAATCCTGGGGGCTAGGGAACTGTTTCTAAAATGCACTGTCAACGGGGAGGGGAGGGACGGAAGAAGTACTTAACATGGCCATTCACATAACTGCTAATTCTATTAGCAATGCTAGTTATTCAGTCTCTCGCCATATATTGGCACCATTTCCCCTTTTTTTTATCCTTCTCCCAACAAGATTTTTAAAAAAGGATCATCAAATGGTTTGAGAACATACTCTGAAATTGGGAGAAACTTAGAACCTTAAAAATTAAGATTAAAATGTTCATTTAAGTATAGTCTTGAAGCTAGAGGACACAAAATACTGGATTAGGGTCTCATATCTGTTACAGGATTAGGGTGAAATCCAGTCTGAGTAAGAGAGAAGGAAAACTACAGGTCTGGGTATTGGGAAGGCATTAAACTTAGACCATTATAATCATTTGCAGGCTCTATTCTGATAAGCAGTTGCATAATAATGTGCATTTAAATATAGCCCCTTTACAATAAAAGTCAGAGCTACTTTCTATTTTAAAAAAACCCTTCACACGCCATTTAAAATGGGGAGAAATAGGAAATATTTGTATGGGGGATCAAATATTGCATGCATAGTCAAATAGAAAAAATACGCGGAGGGGAATAAGGTTTGTGCGCGCGCTATTTTCATGTTTGGATTTTATCACTACGCGCTGGGCATTGTATGCGACCATTGTGAGGCTTCCCTGCTCATTCCGGAAGCTTGAGACCAAAAATAACTGCGTATGACTGGGGAAGAGCTGACGGTGGATTATGACCTTTCAAAAACGCTTGTTTTGTTCCCTCGTCAATGTAGGTCGAAACACTGGTGACTCCCCGTGTCACATGCAGCAGGCTCGAAGGACGTGTTGCATCTCTGCGTCCTGGAAATGCTGCCCCCCCCATGCCGCCCTCCTCCACCAATCGCCGGGGAAGAATTTGGCTTTGATAGGGGGCAAAGTTAAAGCTACTGTGGGAAAGACCCGCGGGTCCCCCCCGCTCGTCCCCTTCCTCCCCCCGCTCGCGGCGGCTCCCCGCAGTGTCTTCTCTAGGGCTGCGTGCAGCCGCCTAGCTGCAAAAGGTGCATTTCATAGGTAAAAAGCCGCCCACCGCCGCGCCCTGCAGCCCGTCTCTGCCCCGTGACTCTGCGAGCGGAGCCCGCCTACTCCGGGGCCGGTTCTCTGGCTGGGGCTGGAGTGCAATGGGCCGGGGGGGGGGGGGGGGGACGGGCTCTTTGTGTTCACAGCTGCGCGGCGCGTCGGGGACCGAAAGGAAATGGGGAGGGGACGGGCTGGCGGGGGAGGCGGGAGCGCGGCAAGCCAGATGTAGGCCGCCGCCGCCCCCCTCCCCCCCCCGGCGCGGCCACGCCGGAACCCTTGCGCGAACCGAGGCGATCTGATGAGTTAGCTGGTTGCTATGGTGAGGGGGCCGCGTCACGTGACCAGGGTGCCGCTGCTCCGGGCGGTTTGACGTCACAGGGAGGCAGGCAGGGGAGAAGCGAGCGAGCGAGCGCGAGCCGCGGTGGCACAGCAGCAGAGCAGCCCCGGCGCAGCCCCTCCGCCGACCCCTTCCGCGCGCCAGGCAGGCAGCCAGCCGAGTGGGGGTGGGAGCGCGCGCCAATGCCGGGACCTACCCAAACGCTGTCCCCAAATGGCGAGAACAACAACGACATCCTGCAGGATAACGGCACCATCATCCCCTTCAGGAAGCACACGGTGCGCGGGGAGCGCTCCTACAGGTAACCCGCGCTGCCTTGCGGGGATCGCCCCGCTGCGTGTGTGTGTGTGTGTGACTGGGGTGGGGGCTGCTGCGGGCACTGCAGCAAAGGGGCCGGCAGGGGGATTACATAACAAAACACCGTGCTCTGCGCGGCGGGTTAAAAATAAACCAGGACCTGTTAGCCGGGGTCCAGCCTCGCCTGCACGGAAGCGGGGCTCTTGGAAATAGCGTTTGTATTTGTCCAGCTGGAAAACATTTTGTGAGTAGACTTGCTGCCTGTAGGGGCTCTTCTCCCCCCCTTCCCCCCCCGCCCCACAGACCCCTCCTTCCTAGCGTATTGGTGAAAAATGCAGGCGAGAGGGATCTGTGGGGTCGCCCAAAGGGAACCTGGCTGCAGCGCCGAATTTCTGGCTCTGCTGGGGTCGTTGGGCATCTGTGCGCGGAAGCCCAGGCGAAGGGATGGAGTAAAAACGGCTTGTGCCTGCCCTGATGTGTGCAGGAAAAAATGGAATCCTCTAGATTAAACTGCAGTCTGTGATGGGGATGTTAAAGCGCCAGATTGATGGAGCTTTGTAAGAATTCTGCTCCCTGATTGGAGGAAGGCTTGACAGCAGAGGTCACGGTGTCACGCATTCACTAAAATTTCCTCCCCGAAACCGAGGGTTTATTAGAGACCAGGTGGACTGCAGCCGATTCTGGAAGACGCTGCGCATCACCGTGCCTTTCCTTTGATTCTGGTGTGTGGCAGGGAGCACAGCCCTTCTTTCCAGTTGGGAAGGCAGTGCCTTACATTTTTGAGGATGGTGGCTGTGTTCTTTGTCGCAGTTGTAAGCATTTTTGATTAATGGTTTAGCATGTATTGCTGGCACCGTTTTTATATTAGCTTATCTACTGGACCATATTGTCAGATATGCTAATTAAAATTGTTTGCATTTTTTGATAAGGATAACAGAGTGTAGTCTTGAATGCAACTAGTTTTATGTGCTCTGCACTGTGGACTTGAAGGGTGATAATATGATCAGAGGTATCTCCTCTAAAGTTAAGATGCAATTATTTTAAATGCTTTCTTGATGACAGCAAGCTGTGCCTTTTCAGAGCACACACATCTTTCAAAGCTCATATTCTCAAACGAGCAACAGGAAATGGTGTCCTTAGAATGTTAGCTAAATATTTAGATAATGTATGCTATCTGATTGCACATAGAACTGGATCAAAATAAACCTGAGTGTTTTGCTCAATTAGCCAAAGAAAATCAGAGTATTTCACTTAATTTTTTATTAGGAAAAATCTGGCCTTAACTCGGTTATGCCAACATTAACCTTGTAAGTAAATATTGGCTGAATCCATACAGTTCCTAAAAAATCTGAAGGCTTATCACTCAAATTAATGTGATGAGGTGACATACTTGTGGAATCCAAATGCTTACGCTACCCTGAATGCCACACACAAATTTAGCCTGCACTTTCTTAGAATCTTATTGCTTCCCAAAGGCCTTCACATTTCTACAGGCATTTCCTTTATGTTGATAGAGTTCATTGGGCTTAGTTTTAAAGCAGCATTATTAAACTTCCAATAGGTTTTTCATCTTTTGTAAAGAATCATTCCCACTGGCAGGAAGATTGAAACTCTAATTTTGTAGATTTTAAATTCCTGCTGTGTAACACAGTTCTGTTTGAGAGGAAAGCTGGATTTTTACCACCTGCCTAAATGGAAGCATTCTGCTGAATCTTTGCAATTGGGCTGTACACTGGTAACAAATAAAATATTTTGGTAGAAGTAAATTTAATTGTAGGCACTCCAGTTTGACTTACAGAAGGATAGCACTGTCTTCAGTGTTTGTTGAAACCCTTTGTTCAGTAAGATCCTCCCATTGCACTGGAGAGGAATCACTGTTTACATTTAGTACTTCTGCACTGACCAGCAAAATAATCACAATTCTTGTCTGACAATAATGTATGTTGGATTGACATTCACATGAACAAGACTATGCCCCAAAAGAGAATTTATTTTTTTTTTTGAAAAATTGCTTTAATAAGACAACTGGAAACATTTTGGTGAAAATGAATGCATCAGTTCAGTAATACTTTACATGAAAATTTCTTACATGTAGCCTTTTACCCAGTGACTATCCAGGCCACAAGATGTTTTAAAGCCTCTTTATCAATTCACCCACCTGTGAGAATGGAATGTAGCACATTACTTGTCAACGCTAACTCTATACATCATTTTAGGATAGTCAAATGAATAATCCAATTAAATGCAAGCTAGAATGGTATCTTTATTTCATGAAGAAGCACTGGACTGGGATTCAGCAGATATAGAATCTGTTCTTGCCTCCGCTAACAACTTGCCTTGTGACCCGGGACAAGTCATTTTGCCTGTCTGTGCCAGTTTTCCAATCTATCAAATGAGGGTCAATGAAGTATACTGAGACCTACAGATGAAAAGTGCTGTATATGTGAACACTACTTAACTGAAACTTACAGGAAATATTTAGTTAAATAGCTAAATTGGGATTTCATCATGACATGAGATCACATTTTTAATTTTGCTGAAGCTGCCATGAAATCTTTGAAGACTCAGTTGGTTTAGGCCTCTGAAGTACCCTGAGTTCTAGTAGGATGAAAGTCTGTATGCACAAGTAAATTTTCATTTGAAAGGAAGCATCAAACCCACTAAGATCACATTGGACAACTAGCTCAATTGAATTACACCCTGTATAAAATTTTGTCCAAATTCTTACCGGTATGTAGCATTTTGCATTTCCTTTGTAACTTTCATATTAAAATACTGATCAGCACAAATATCTTATAAAATCACATCCGTTAGTTGGTTCCATCTATATTTACAATTAGTCCATATTTCTACTCTTAAAAATATCCTAAAGCATGAAGTAGAAGTCAGTTGTTGGGCAAATCTTGTGTAAACAAACAAACAAAAATTCTGCTCACAATATAGTTTGACCAAGTTAGACTGTGCCTACTGTGTTTTCATGAAAAGCAAATACTGTCTCTCTCTCTCCTACAATGTTAGACACCATTTCAAGTTATCCTCCATAATATACCTTAGATGCTTTTAGGTAAACTTATCTTATTTTAAACAAAGGAAATGGTTAAGTTGGTCATAATAAACAAAAGTATATTTGTTTATCTAGTGAAAAATTAGTGCTTTTATAATATTGTTAGGCATTATTTAACCCTTGTACAGTGCTTGTCATGTGTAAAATCTCAATGTGCTTTTCAAAGGAAGCGAGTATTATTTTGCAGATAGAAAAACTGAGACAAAGTGATTTAGCCAAGGTCGTCCGGCATTCCAGGAGCAGAGCAAATAGAACCCAGGTCTCCTGAATCCCAATACAGTGTTTTATCCACCAGGCCATGTAATAGTCTTCAATGCCCTTGTGAGGTAGATATTATCCCCATTTTAGAGATGGGGAACATGTATACAGATGTTTAGGTAACCTATTGCAAGCCACTTGAGTCAATAACAGAGCTTCTATTCAAATGTAGTCGTTCCTGGCTTCCAACTCTGCTCAATCCATAAGATCACATTGCATCTTACAGTAAATAATTTTAAATATTACATTTATATTAGTTTTATTATAATGCTATTTCTGTGGTGGAAAGGAAGGACAAGAGGATGTTAGTTTGATGCATCTAATTCAAGAGGCCTGGCTGTAAATTTGGTTTGGAACTAAGGTGTAATAAATTTTGATGGCCAAGAATGGATCTTGGCTCCCACCAGATAATAGCCCAATATTTGCTCATAATTATAATTCTCTGCCCTATGTAAATATAAGTAAATCAGTAAAGTGGCAAATCAGGAATGACAGAACTGGGTGGGGGCATTTTTAAACAAGCACCTGCCCACAGAACCCTATGCCACAATCTAGGCAATTCAATCAGTTCACCAGCCACACACAAATATTTAAGGTACTTGTCAAGTTTCATATTACAAATCTGAGGCAAAAAATTTAATTCACTGAGATAGTGGAGTCTTACACCCGCTTTCTTGGGATACCACTCCTAATCTGTTTTATCCACATGCAGTTGGGAAATCAGATTTATTAATTGGCTTTTTGCCCACTAGCCATATCACTTACATCCCTACTCAAAACTTTTAAGAAGGATCATTTAAAGTTTTCAGGACTCTTTCAGGCTTTTTTTTCCCTTGTGTATATACAGCTTGAGTACAGATTATTTATATATATATATATATATATATAATTTCTGACACAATATCTTTGTTATAAATATTTGCCTACTGTAAGTGTTCTCTTCTCTCCTCTTAAAGAAAAACTGGCATTAAACTACTGGTGGGTAGATTTTCTGTGCATAATAAAGAATGTGGAACAGAAGTTATGGTGTCCTCATCCACTGAGTACAAAAACTGTTTGACAGGATATGTCCAGAGTTTCAGTTAGTATAGGGATTTTCAGATGGTAATTTCTTTGGGTTATAGACATTAGAGTTAAATTAACAGTAGAATTTAACTAGTTTAGGACCCAGAAGTCTAGAATAATCTTTCACATCATTTTTAATTATTTTCTTTAGTTTCCATTGTAGTAAGTCCTGGACAAATTTTCTGCTTGAGAATTTTGGACCCATGCATCATTCATTCATCCTTAAGAAAACCTGCATTATACATCTCAAGAGGGTTTCTCCGTATTGTTAAACTAGTTTTGTCCAGTGATATTTTACTCCTTGAATAAGTCTATTCCCTCAGTATGTCTAGAGCAGTGGAATTTACCTTTTAGTACAAAATAACTATTCTTTACTTAAGTATTTTAAGAAGGATTTATTGCATTACCTTGGTTTGGTTACACAGAGCACAAACTCCTGCTTGCCGCACTCTAGCAAATAGTTCAATTGACTTTAAATAAGACTACTCACATGGATTAAATGAGTAGAATAGGACTCAGTCTTGTTGCAAGGAATGATGGGAGAAGATACTAAATAAACAAGTACTCACATTTTATGGGATTGGATAAGTAAGACGACAGACTGCAGTTCAGTACCGCATCCTTCAATCTCTGAAAATTTCATGGGCTAACCATGACAAGTGCTATTATAAATAAGATATAAAGGTTAGACTTTCAAAAGTGCTCAGTGTTTATCTGTTTGCTCCCTTTGCAGTTGATGGGAGTCATAGCTTTGATGTCAGTGGGAATAGATTTAGATCAGTGCTGAGTGCTTTTGAAAACCGTATATATGTTTGGCTCTAGTCCAAAAGGTATGGACTCTTCTGATAACCCATCTTGCATCTCAAGCATCCGAATAAAATACTACCACCGTGGTAAGGTAATACGCATTGTAGTGTCCTGTGTGTATTAAATAGTGACTTAGAAGCAATTAGTCTCCAGTGTAACTTGTATGAGTGATGCAAGAATCTTTCCTTACCTCTTGCCTACTGCCTGCCTGTCGGACAACAGATGTTCTTCTGTGTTTGTCTTTTTCTGATACAGGTTGGATTCCTATCTCATCCCAATTCCCTTTCACAGAGCCTATTGGGTATTTCTTTTTTTTTTTTTTTTTTTTAAAGGCTATTTTCTCCTTCTTAAAAACTGGTGTGAGCAAATTCTTATTCTGGGATAAATTAGAAACACTGTTTCAATGGATATAGCCCATTTGAGAGATCCTGCTTACAAAATGGGCTAGAATGGCACACCGTGGAGCTCTACTTAAAGAGAACTTGTTTTGGCAAAACAAATGTTCTGAGTGTACTCAAACACTACAGCTGATCTTTTGGGGAAGGGGCTGATCTCATTTGCGCAATAGCATTTCAAAATGTAAATATTCCTCAGCCTGAAATTGTTGGAGATCCTATTTTGATTATAACTTAGATTCTTTTTGAAGAGAACCTCTTTCTGACTTGCAAGAGAGTCTACATTAGGTCATGCAAGGAAGTGAAACTAAAACTTTTTCCAGCATACCACCCTTTTGTCAGCCTGCAGGCCAGTTCTGTCTGACTAAAGTGCTTTGGATAGAATTGACATAAATGCTGTGTTTGTGGGTCTATGAAGCATCCTGTGGCTAGGTGGGGTTTATTTTAAAGGTGTAGCTAGTTGAGCTGCTTTTAATACAGTCGTACCCCAGTGTTGCATGGGGTGCTAGCAAAAGGAGAATAGACTTAAGATATTTGAAAATTTAACCTGATACATCCTTTAGGAATAACCTTTTTGGCTTCACCCCAGTCTTGTGGGGAGACCTTACTAGGTACTTTCCTGCTTGTGAGGTTAGTGTTTCCTGCAGCTGGCAGTGAAAAATGTCTCAACAGAATTACACGGAAAAAAGTTTGGGGTTCATAGGTATGTGGAAATTGATGGTTTTTGCCCACAAGAAGAAAGGTATTGAGTAAGTTGATAGGAGCAAGGTAGAAACCTTAATTGGCCTTTGTCCTTTGCTGTGTGGATGTAGAGAGTGATGTCCAATTGCCTTGTCACATTTGGACTAGACTATAAAAATAGAACCCTCTGTTTAGGCCTAGGTTCTGTGAAGTGTAATGGACCCATTGAGGCACTGGGGATTGGTGAATGTCAGCCTGGTCATTGCTAAAGCTCCCTCCTTCTCACCCACCCCCTCCACCATAAGGGGTGGAGCCACCAAACCCAGGCATCAGCTTAATCTGGGGAGCAACAAATGGGAAAACAGGGATGGGAGTGAAGGTCAAAGGGATAGAGTCAGGGGTTCAGAGAAGGACACCGAACAAAGAACCTCAGACAGCACCCACTGCTCCTCAGAGGTGTCCAGGGAGGCAGTGGACACTTCCCAGAGGAACTTTGCCTGGATATGTGACTTGAGGAGGGACCAAAAGTAGGCCTCACAGACCTAGAGCACCCATCATCCAGCTTCTTCCTCCTGGTATGATGGGTGACCATCTTGACCAGTGCCATCAGCAGGCTAATGAGGAGGTCTTGTGACTTTGTGGGGTCACAGATGGTGTGCTTGGATTAGGAGGTGTTGGGGGAGGGGGGGGAAAGCGCAGCTATTGCCTGAGGAGGAGATTCTGGAGGAACTGGAAGACAGGCTGAAATATATGGTGTTCCGTATATAAATGCACACCATGGTCTCCCTCTCACTAGAGAAAGAGCAAGTGTTTGAGGAGGTTGGAAACCATGCCACCGGTACGTGCCCGTGCTTCTGGTGAGATGTGAAGTAGTGAATGAAATTGGACCAGGTAGTAACCTTACAATGGGTTGGAGGATAGGGAATGAAAACTAACATAGTGTAGACCTATATTTTGAAGCACTTATACATTTCAAAATTTGCATTTTGGAATGAATAACAATTATTGGAGAAAAATTCCTGCACTCATCCTCCCTTTTTCCTCCCACCCTAAGGCGGCCATAGCTTAGTCTTGGTAAAGAAGCAGATTAGCATGTGTCAGCTCTTTACTCCCTGCAGACTTTCCAACCAACCCTCTTGGTGGTTTCATAATAGAAAATGAGCGGTTTCATCACATATTGTCAATCCTATTAACTGGTGATCTTGTTAATGAATACACTGTAATTCAAAATGAGTATCTACTATTTGCATGTAATATTCTGGCTGTGAAGCTCTTCATTACTGAAGTGTTGCTGAAGAATAAGTTTTTGTGGACTAACACTTAGTGCACACCAAACCACAGGCAAGTCTAGGACCATCTGTTAAAAAATATATGTATTTTAAAGGGCTGGCTTGACCAATTTGATTTCATTTTCCTTTCATGTATAGCTGTAAACAAACTAACTGAATTATGATTCAGTTAAATCTGTTTCTCTGTCACGCTGTCCAAAAAGGATTGGCTCATCAAGAGGAAATGTAAACATTAATCAGTGAAGGGAGGCTTAAGGATGTAGCTTTCATAGGAAATCCTACAACTGTGCCAAACTGAGCTGCTGGGGGAGGAATGTCCCATGCAGGCTGCGGGCCAGATCCAGCTCCTGTTTATGCTAGTTTTACACCAGTCAACTCATTTGAAATCAATGGGGCAATTCTCACCTACTGACTTGTCAGAAAAGAATCACGTTATGAATCAGGGACATACGTGAATAGCAAAGGAAGGGAAAGATTATAATGTGTAAATTAGTGGGTTTTAAGAGTGCTGTAGAATAATATTTTAAAAACCAGTGGAATTGACCAAGAATCTATTTCTCTAATGGAAAAAATATTAGCCAATGATTTTGTCTACATAACCAGGCTCCTGGACCAATAGCATTGCAATGTGCAGCTAAAGAAAGGAATAGCCCATCATTTTGATTCACCGAGATGCAGAAAATCAATTAAGAATGTGTATGTGCTCTTGTTGTGGTTTTTTTTTTTTTTTTTATAGTGTCGCGTGGGCAGGGACTGAGTGTAATTTCAGCTGCTCTTTAGATATTCATTTTTCAGTATTACATTTCTTGGCAAAGATCTAGGAGATGGTCAGTCCAAAGACTGTGGACGAGTGACATTTCAGAGAAGATATATTAGCATGAGCATTCCTTGTACAGCAGGGCGCTTTTTTTTTTTTCCATACAGTGCAAGTCTGCAACCTAAAAAGCTGCATTTAGTCAGATGCACTTGAATGCAAATTATTGTTTGTTGCTATGGAATGCAGTGTGTGGAGTCTCAGAAGGGCTGTTAGTACAGTACTGTGTTCTAAAAAATAAAAATATGCCTCAGGTAGATTTATACATTAATATGAAGAGGAAAACCTTTTAAGGTTAATCCCCGTGGAACTAGTGTGATAGCTGCCTGATTGAGATGCGTTAAAAACAATATATATCCCATTTAAAATATTTGTTACAATATTCAGTATCTTCTAAAGGGTAGCTTATCATTAAAACCATTATAGAAATCCTGAGTAATGACTTATATCTCCAGTGAGAGAGAAGTCCCTTGGGGAGTTTCATTTACAAAAAGAATACCATTTGTGAGAGTTGGAAACATGGACGCTGTGAAATTAAAATAGGTTAAATAAAAGGGATGTGTCATACTGAAACTACAGCATTAGCTCACATAACATAACTCTGTTGGAATTTTGTTGTACACAGAGAGGGTTATGAGATCAAATTTAGTGAGTTGTAGCACTTTTTTGCCGAGTTGCCAATATTAAAAAATTGTGAATGTCCCACAAAATATTACATGAGATGCATTAAATTCTGATTCAGAATCTGAAAACAGACTGTTCTCAGTTACCATATTCCTCCACCCCCAAAATTAAAATGGTTCAGCTGTTAGAAGTCTTTGTGCATTAATACCTTGATGCTAATCATTGTCTAGCAGGGATCTTCAAATAAAGGCCCAGACGCTCCTTTTAAAAATTAGTTGTTTCTTCATGTGTTCTTTCTGTGGTCTGTAGGTTACATGCCATGGATTAGTACCAATTTTAACTAATACTCCTTTATTTAGGGCAGGGTCTGACTTTCTGATACCACTTCCACCATTTCCTACCAAAGATTCCTAAATGTTGGAATATGATAGAAATTAATTGGACTCAGAACAAGGTATATAAGGGCTAGTCTGCACTACAAAGGACTTGCTGGTATAGCTACAGTCTGTTTTGGAGTGGTAGGAAATAAATTACATTACAAATTACATTACAAATAACATTTGTAAATGTGTCACAAGTGTCATAAGTGTGGAGGGTTGTCTCGTCTGTGTGGAGTTAATGTTACCTGAGAGGGCAGTGTCGTCAGAGGAGTCTGACTAGACACACAGAGACCAGGAAGTAGAGTGCAATTCAATCTGGGCTTTGGATTGACTCAGACCTCTTGTCCAGCTATGGACCCACAATCTTGTCCTTTCTATGTATGTCTTCATAACTAGCTAAAACTGTAAGTAAGAATTGTATCCTGCATAGGCTTGCATTCGACCTTTGGTGTCCCCATCTGTGTAGTTAGCAGAGAAGGGGGGGGAGGGGGAGAAGTTTTGTTTATGCAAGAAGACTGAGGTTAGAAAATTCTGTACCTGTGTAGTGTCTTAATTGTATGCTATATTCTCTTTTTCTTGATTAAATCTTTTTAGTTATAAAAAGGTTTGATTCTTCTCATTAAGAAATCCTAGCTTGGATTTAACCCAGTTCCCAGGTACAGGACAGTCTGTGTGTCTAAGACAGTGTTTCTCAAATAGTGGGGCGCGCCCCCCAGGGGGGGCGCGAGGCTCCGTAAAGGGGGGCTCGTTTGACGTGCGCCATGCGCCGCTTGGAGCGGAACATGCTGCCCACGCGGGGCAGCGCGCGCTCGGGGCAGGCGCGGGCCAGCGAGCCGAGCGCGGCGCGGCACAGCCTCACCGCGTAGCCCTGCGGCTTGCTGGGCTGCCGCGACTCCGCCGCCACGGCAGCATCGCCCCGCCAGCCCGCCCGCGGGCCCCGCGCAGCGCACGGCCCGGCGCAGAGCCGCGCTCAGTCACCGGCCGGCCGGGCGCGCATCCCCCGGGCGAGGCGCCCCCGCCTCCCGCCTGCCATCCTGGCCGGGCGCGCCGGGCCGCTGCGCCCTAGATATAGGCTGGCGCCCGGCAGGGGCGGCGCCGGCGAGGGGCGGAGAGGAGCGGGGGGGCGTGAAATGTTTTCTTCTTTCTAGGGGGGGCACGACAGAAAAAAATTGAGAAGCACTGGTCTAAGAGGAAGGCTCACAGGGTGAAAGCCTCAGGGCGGTTTCTTATCTCTCTTGGTAACCGATGGGAAGGGAAACGGCCTCTGAGGGTCCGGCTCTCAGGAGAGAGAGAGAGCAGGGGTTTGGGGGAGTCTGGGTACCCCCTCTCCAGGGCCTTGGAGATTTACCCGGATGGTGGCAGCTTGGGTAACCCCATTTCCCTACTGGTAAAGTGTGGGGGTTTAGGGGTGTAAAGACCTAACTTAGGCTGGGAAGCAGCTCGTATAGTTATTTGGTCTGGCATAGAAGAGTCCTTTTCTCTGTACCCCAGAGCACAGAGAAAGGGAAGGACACTCTTACAACACGGTTGTTTGTTTTTTGACAGCTTGTGATGTGCCAGACCGGTGTTTCTGTTCCTGAAATGTGGTGTTACCTAATTTCATCCAGCAGGATGGTAGTGTGCAAATTATAGGGAAATATTTCTTTTACAGTATCACATACACTCAGAAATGACGACAAGTTCATAGGGAAGTGGAAAGAGGAGGAGAATATAGGGTTTCTGCATAATAATTAAGTAGTGGGTTTTGATGCCAATGGATGATCTGATGACCACAGACTTTTACAATGCTTTTCTTTAATCATAATTAATCATGAGACTAAAAAAAGTCATGCTTAATTGCAGTTTTAATCTGTTAATATACCAATTTAAATTTATTATTTTTGGATGTTTTTCTACATTTTTCAAATATACTGATTGCAATTACAACACTATCAAGTGTACAGTGCTCACTTTATATTATTATTTTTTATTACAAATATTTACATTGTAAAAAGGTAAAAAAATTGTATTTTTCAATTCACTTCCTACAAATAGAGTTGTGCAATCTCTTTATCATGAAAGTGCAACTTACAAATGCAGAATTACTTTGTTTTGGTTTTGAGTTTAAAAAAAAAGTAAAACTTTAGTGCCTATAAGTTTGAAATATGAAGGTGCATATGAATGTTGGGCATATCTGGCATGTAAATACCTTGCATTTCCATCTACAAAAGTGCCAGGTGAATGCCTGTTCTCACTTTCAGGTGGCATTGTAAATAATAAGAGGGTTTCATTATCTCCCGTAAATGAAAACAAACTACTTCTTGTTTAGCCAGTCGCTAAAACAGACTGGATTTATATGAGGTGAATTGAAAAATACTATTTCTTTTATCATTTTAAATTCTTAAGGACATTTAATAAAGATCACAGCCACATCTGTTAAATCTAAATGTCATGTGACCCACGTCCTCTTATTGCACATGGGTTAATGTGGGGGGTGGAGAAGGAAGGCCTACAAAGCAAATCTGTAAGCAGATTGACAGTCCAAGTGTATAGGTTACTGCATGTTGAGGTGTTTTTTGCATGATGCATTTGTCTTCAACTAAATTTCTTGTTGTTCACAATTTTTATGGTGGGGATTGAACTCGCTAGTGTCACTGTGTGTCAGATGGGAGCGTATTTTAGGACTTGACCTTAAAATATTCCATTAAAGGAGGAAAAATTCAATTGAACAGTACATCCACCTTTCTCTTAGCTTAAGGTGAACAAGGACACAGCTTTCCTAGCCCATCCAGTTAAAAGGGATGTGTCTGAATGGTCACTGGTAATTCTGTTCTTGGGTATTCAGTTGCATCAAGACAGCCAGCACAATCTAAAAGAGGGATTGTCTGACGAACTACAGTTGGTTCTTTTTAGTTTGTGTTCTGTTATGTGGTCTAATAATTTTAAAACTGCAGGAGTTCCACCGGAGACAGATATGGGTGGGGGAAATGAGATTTTGGGGAAAATATGGTATATTGATCAGCAGTGAGCAACCTGCACACCGCATGGCTTCCTGCAGCTCCCATAGGCTGGGAACAGTGAACTGTAGCCCCTGGGAGCTGCAGGCGGGCAATGTAAACAAACTGTCTCTCAGCCCCCCAGCAGATTAACTTGATGGGCTGCAGGTTGCCCACCATTGAAATTGATAGTTTCAGCCAGGGCAGATTGATTTAAATCAAGGCAATATAAATCATTATTTAAATCACCAAGTGAAAAGTGTTGATTTTAAATAACTGATTTTAATCAATTTTCCCATTTCTACTTCAGTTTTCTGAAGAAAGTTGCATTCTCATTGGTTGATGCAACCATTAAAACATGTTGATTTACAACTAAATAGAGACTTTATACTAGATTTTGTACATCTTTTTGATATCTAGGATGGTACAGTATAATACATTTATTTAAGCAATTTATAGCTTAGTATTTTCAGATTCTTAAATTGTACATTTTTAGTATGTTAGAAAATGATGAACAACATTGCTTGTTTACTAGATAATTAATTTTTGGTTCTAGTTTGTGTCAAGCTGTGCTAGGATGTTAACTGGAATTTAAACACACAAAACCACATATAAAATTTATTTTTATTAAACAAAACAAACCTTAGACATTTTGGATATATAAATATTTCATATCAACACATTTCACATTTACCAACTAAATTTGATGTATTAAATAAACGGAGGGGTTATCTGTAGTCAGTGAATTAAACTGATTATTTTCAAGTCTGACTGGAAAAATTTTCAAATATGCTCAAGTGAAAGTGACTATAACTTAAGCTCCTACTTGTCTAAGTCTCTTGAAAATGAGACAATCTCCTAAATTACTTAGGTTGTCCTTCAGAGTTTTAAAACTAGTTGATCTCATCCACGCTTGTCTCATTTTTATTCATACACTGGAAGAGATGGAAAGGTTTTCTGTTTTTCAACTCCAAGATGATTTATCAGATTTGAATGAATTTGTCCAAATGAAGAAAATATTTTCTGCGTCTTTAGAAGAGGTTACTGCTATTGAAAGCTGATTTAGCATTTCAACAAACTCTGCTTATGTGATTTCCACCAGTTCAGTGGTGCAGCAGCATCAGCAAACATGTACTGCTTGAATGGTTTACTTCCAGTCCTGAAATTTATTATGTTTGGCATGACTGGTGAGTTGAGGATATTGGCAAGACAATTTGATCAAGCACTTACTATACCTATCTGCTCTTTACTTCCTGGAATTTAGTTTTGTTGTGTATTTCTTCAGTTCTTTCCAAATTTCAACAGCACCAGCAATACAGAAGCCATCTTTCTGCAGTTTTTTCAGTGCTATGGAAATAGGTTTCAATATATTTAGCATATATTCAATATTTCTCTTTAGTTCAGTGCTGACTGCTTTGGCTATATTGATAATTCTGTCTATTTTGTCATGTTGTTCTTTGCAAATTGTCATCGGGGTAGGCCAGTTCTTAATAAATAGTTCAAAACAATCAACCAAAGAATTTCATTGTACATCTTGGGAGAGAATTTTGTTTGCTTTGCTTCAGCTTCACTAAAGAAAGCAGGAGTTGTAATAGAAATATTTTGCATTTTAAACAACATTTTCCTTTATTCCTGGAGTTGAACTTACCTTTGGCTAAAAGATGCATCTAGTGAGCACTACACCCATATGTTGAAAGCTTTAGGTTCTCTTCATTATCTTCTTCTAGATTTCTTTTCATCTTTGCTACATTTTTAGCATTGTCTGTAACAAAGCTAGGCACTTGATACTTTAGTATTTGTTTGTTACTGCTTTTACTGCTACTTCTCTTATGTGGTCTGCTGTATGGGCATTTCCTGATGTATCAATTGTTTCTGTAGGACAGAAACCCCACCTTTTGTTGTGACACATGCATGTATCACTGGATTCAGAGTGTGCATGCTCCACCCATCAACACCCCAATTGACGGAAGATTCATTTTTTTTTTCAGTGTTCAGATTTCCTTCTCACATGCTGTATTCAGTAGCCTTCCAGCAATGTCTGCTCTGCCTGGAGGAGCGTATCTGGTCATAATGATTGAATCGTATAAATGAAATGTTTGTTATGAGCTAGACCCCCACCACCAAAAAAAAAAAAGAAAAGAAAAGGAAAAAAAAAAAAGAATTTCTTGCGTAAATGAATCAAGCAGTCTTTTTGTCTATGGAACCTTCATGGAATTTGCTGATGCTGATTACAAATTCACCCATGGTTTAACTGGATTATGAAGAAAGTCTTTTTAATATAGGTAATTTATTGTCTGATGTATGTTTAATTGCAGCACTGTTGGTGGTACCAGCAGAAAGCTCTGAAGTTGTAGACATTTCAGATGATGGACAATCATAGCCCCTTATATCTCAAGTGAACTCTGAAAGAAACTGGTGAAAAGTCAGTCTCACTCACTGAGTATTATTACTAAATGCACTGCTTTAAAAAATGAGATTGGAAATGAAAGATTTCTTCTGCTACAGCTGCTTGTATTGTTTCAAAGATAGAACTTATTTTCTAAACTTAATTGTATAGGGGAAATAATAAAGTATAAGGATTATGTAAATCTAGTTAAACTTTTATTTCTAGCAACATACCAAACAGCTTGAAAATGGAACATTGACACATTTCTACAACATGCCAAAGGCACGCAAGCTGATTTTCAGTGGCACTCGCATTGCCCAGGTCCTGGCCACTGGTCCAGCGGGCTCTGCATTTTAATTTAATTTTAAATTAAGCTTCTTAAACATTTTAAAACCTTATTTACTTTTGTAAGAGTGGGTACCCCAGTCTCTGTGCTCTTGAGTACAGAGAAAGGGACTCTTTTAAGCCAGACCGAATAACTCTCCAAGGTGCTTTCCAGCCAAGTTAATTCTCTACACCCCAAGAGTCCCCCCTTTTACCAGCTGGGAACTTGGGGAACCACGGCTGCCACCATCTGAGTAAATATCCAAGGCCCTGGATTGGGGTACTCAGACTCCCCAAAACCCTAATTCTGTCCCCCCCCCCCTCCCTGAGAGCCAGAGTCAGATACCTGGAGGCTGTCTCACCTCCCCCCTCCTCTCTTCTCGTTGGAGAGAGACCGACGCCATTCCTCAGCTTATACCCTGAGCTGATCCTTTTACCTTCCTCCCTCCTCTCTTCCCAGCCTGGAAGCAGAGGAAACCTTAAGGGAAGTAAACCAAACGTTTTATAACTACAAGATTTAATAAAGAAAAGAGCATAGAACATAGGCACAGTACAGTTTACAATTTAGAGTTCTCTAACTTTTCATCTGAAATGGACAGAGACACCCCAATAGGTACAGACTTTATGCAAAATCAAAATATTACTCACAGTTAGCTAAGTAGGAATATAAGAAGGAAAGTCGAGTCATCTCCACAGCTAGAGATGAGCTCCCGGACCCTTGCCCATGTTGCATGGCAAGCCCAAACTGAAACTAACTCTAAACTCCCTCCCTCCCTCATGGCAGGGAAGCTCTTACGTCACTTATTCTCAGGTAACATTAACCCTCTCCAGCACTTTACACTTATGACAACTTTATATACAACAATAGTTTGTATAAGTCTGTAATATATATCCAAAGAGATCTTCTAAAAATGTCAAAATGTATTACTGACACATGAAACCTTAAATTAGAGTAAATGAAGACTCGGAGCACCACTTCTGAAAGACTGCAGTCTCCTGTTCTATAACAAACTAACATACCAATTATATTTTGAACACCAACATTTTAAAATTCATATCTAATCCACTCAAAACATAAATTTCTATAATAATTGAAGTTCATGTTTATTGCATAGTAAGACATAGTTGGCAGTCCATACAAATAGTGCAAAAATAAATTTACTAATTAGTTGATCTAGAATGTTTGGACTTGTCCACATCATCATCTTCAAAGTCATTGCCTTCTGAAGAGCATTTTTCATAATGTTTTCATCTTGACAACCAGCGCGTCCATCTCTCTCTTTTTTTGAAGAGTTTACATTTGGCACATGTTCCTCTCTTACTCAGAGGTACAGGAACTTCTTGAAAATACTCCCAAATAAGGTTTATTTTACAACTTGCAGCCATAGCCAGTTTTTTCCTGCCATGTTCCCTGATGTCGAAATCAACACTAGAGACTGCATTCTGAAGAACGTTGTACATTTTTTCCCCACAGTGTCCGGTTTTGACACCAGTGTTATTCCTTGTTGCATACTCCTGTTCTTTTCCCCTTGTTACTTAACTCTTTCTCTAAGCTCACCCTTACAGCTAGAAAAACAAGATAACAATCCAGAACTTCAACTCATGAAACCCATGTGCCTTTTGCACTGCATCATTTTATTTGTTTAGGTACATGGGAGCAGTTGAAAAACTAATTGTTTGTATCTGGCTGTGTGTGTATGTAAGGACACAGAGCAAGGCCATTTAGTTGAAGTGTCCAAATTCGAAAGCAAGGGCTGGTTGTTATTGGGCAGATCAGTGGTTTTTCCATGAACCAGGAAACTACATTTCTATAGAGTGTGGAGTCATAAATATTCATAATTTGAGAACAGCCAATCAGAGTTCAGGTAGGGATAAGCTATAAAATAGGAGTATGAGACCATCCAGGTGAGCTCAACTGATGACCCTGATGACTGTAATGACTTTGCTGGTCTCTTGCATCCAGTAGCACAGCCCCTGGGTCCCCCACAGATCAAGCCCTTAATACAATTACATGACCTATTATGCCATATTTATAAAGCTTGAACTCCGAAATTAGGTCTCCCTCCCCCCCCCCCCCGATTCTTTATATGCACAAGCATCCTTTGACTCAGTTTTTGATGGAGGCTCATGAATTCAGTCTATTTCTTTTTTTTATGTAAATATTTTAAGAGATTGTAATGAGTTTAGAAAGAAAAACATATTATTTAAATAACAATAAAAAAAATCCAATTTTAAATTTAAAAATCCAAGGCTTTAAATTTAAAAAAAAATGTTTATTCATCTTGGTCCCAACATTAAAATTGATTCATTGTGCAGCTGCAACAAAGTAGGCTAATAGTATATTGGCCTGTATCAAGAAAAATGTATTACATAAATCAAATGATGTTGAACAAACAATTTTTTATAAAGGGCAGTTTATTCCACGAGGGAGTGTAGAGTACAGTTTTGGCCAGCCTAGCTAAAGTGAATTTGGAGGTTTTACGATGTGTGCATTTGAAATGAAGGAATACTGTTGGAAGCAGTAATATCTCTAGAATGGGAATGAATTTTTAAGGTGAGAGGACATACTGGTAATATCTCTATAACCAGAATCCACTTTCCAAGTGCACCCACCGCAGCTGGCGAGAGTACAGCATCAGTCAACAAAAATGTGAGGAGAGTGACGCAACTGTTTTGGTCTTGCAAGAAAGCAACTGAAGGTGAGATGACTGAAATATAAAGCCAGATAAGTATTTTTATTAATATTGATGTGTTGGAGGTTGCACAGTCTAAAAGTAGAAGTTAGAGCTAGACTAAGGCCTCTGTTCAGACAATCACATTATGTCATAATCCAGGCTTTCGTGTAATCATTCATATATATAGATAGAGAGGGGGAGGGGGAAAGAGAGAGAGAGATAATATATATATCATCATCTTTCTAGTTCTTATGGGTGCGTTTGGGCAGGAAAGCTTAAACACAAACCTAACAGAAGCCAAATGGTGTTGGCTCCGTGCTGCCATCCCCTTATAGCTCTGCTGAGATGGCGTTGGCAGAAAGGGAAACTGAGGACTGTGTTGAATCCCCAGTTTTCAGGTGGGATGTGGTGTTGGAAGCCTGCCGAGCAGATGGTTGTTCTGTGGGTAGCCTCTGCCACCAGCTCCCCAAGTGTCAGAGATAAGACCTTCAGGTGGAGGCTCTGGAATGCTTTTAATCTGACCCTAGGTGACATGACTATAATTTGAGAGATTATTCATATAAGAAAAATCCAGAGGTATATTAGAGAATGGTGGATAGGTGGAATCAAATAGCATTAATGTATTTAAACCAATATATTAGAAGACCATATGAAACTACAGTTGGAGGTTAATTAAAGATTTAGCTAATTAAAATTAGGTTTGTCTTTGCTGATTATGCCCCTGTTGCTTCTAAGTATAATGCAAGAGTGGCTGTGAAATACTTTGTATTGGAGTGCTCTTGATCCTCTTCAGGCACAAAACATTTTAAAAAGTTTAAAATAATATTAATCTTAGAAATATTTGTCTTTTGAAATATGTAGGGTAGGAGCATCAAACAGTTCTAGACATGAAAGGTTGGTCCTTGACCATCTCGTGGTTCTATATAACTAGAAGCTAAGAATAGAAAATATTTACTGGGCCCCTCTCTCTGCCAGTGAAAGATTGTTCTTTATATGACAACTACTAGTGTCCATCCTAGTTTCATATGTCTCAAGCAGTTGTCCTGGGGAGGCTATTCCGTAGTCTGATAGCTCACACTGTTGTGAAGTTCTTCCTAACATTCAGCCTCAATTTTTGTGAATTTTCTTTTATGCCCTTTTGTCATTCCCTTTATCCCACTCTAAGCAGTTTCCCTTCCTCCTTGGTGCTTACACTAATTGAATCTTCATAAATTGTTCTCTTCCTCACTGCTGCTTAGTTATTTCTTGAATGAGCTATATACATAGTTAGCTGTTAGTAAGGCCATCGTTACACTTACAGCTTTATAGCGGTTTGGTTATACCCGCCTTCAGATACAGCTCCAGGGATAGCGCTCCAGCATGTCCACACTGGCAGCTGCAACCACACTGGTGTGGCCACATTTGCAGCACTTGCAGTGGCACGGGAGTGGTGCATTATGGGCAGCTATCCCAGCATTCAGCTGGGTGCAAAGTGCTTTTCAAATGAGGGAGATGAGGGTGAGCGTGTTGTGTGTATGCGGTGGAAGAGAGCACGTGGATTTTTGGACTGCTGAGAGTGTGTCAGCAAACTGTCTTTAAAATGCAAAGCCTACTAATCTGCTTCTCATGTGCTCACAAGGTAAACATTTGCATTCTTGATTTGCCGAGTTACAGATAAGCTCTGAAAATGTACTTCTGCATTCCTCCAGTCGAGTTCAAAACAAAGGGAAGAGTGGTCAGTTGCCTTAACTAGCTTAGGGGTGTTTCCAGAGATCACTCAAAGTTCTGTATTGTTATTAACCGTTTACACTGGAGCTAAAGCATATCACTCAATGCGCTATAGCTCTTAATCCTCTGGGAGGGAAGGATTACCAGGACCGGTATAACCGCGGATTTATAGAACTCTACGTGCCTCGCCAGTCTGGACGGGTAGTGAGTTATAGCGCTCCTGGCAGCTTTATAGCGCCATAAAGTGCCAGTGTAACCAAGGTCTAAGTATGTGAGGAGTTCGGAATCTGCTTAGGTCCCCAATGAGGAGGAGTATGTAGTGTTAAAGTTCCTTATCTTGAAGAAGTCCACATACATTAAGTAAGTAGTTCAGTAGGTCACTGCTCTGAATATGCAAATGAAAATCCTGCATAGGTCAAAATTTAAATTAATTGGGTGATTTCATCCTTCTAACTAGCTGATTCTTGTCCATCTGAAAACTACCCTGCAGTTAAACACTATTGGTAGTTTCAGAACTAGAACAACAGAGGTGAGAATTAAAGTTAGAACTGTGGGAAAGACTGCACAGTTCCAGTTATTTTAGAGTGGCTGTGTGCCCACAACATCAGTGAAAGCTTTCAGTGACCGTGTCAGGTTTTCTGTATCTCTCTGAAAATGTGGCCTTCGGTATTTCAAGTTTTAGGCAGAGCCCCCACCTACATGATCTTGTAATTCAAGGCCAATTTTGAAAAGTGCCTGTTTTCCCATCGGTTAAATGGGGATAAAATCTTTCTCTTTGTTAAAGCACTTTGAAATCTCCCATACTCGTGTGTAACTGCTAATCATCCTCTGCTCAGAACGAAAGATAATCTACTCATGGGTTGATCTGCTATCTGCTGCATCCAACCCAGGAGTTTAATAAAGCAGCAATGTATTTGTATCCTGATATCTTTTGTCTTTTATAAATTGCTCCACATATACGGGTTGTATTGTCTTCATAAGTATGCCTAGCAATCTTTAATTTAAATAGGAATTGAACAACTGTATCAAGAGAATCTAAAATCCAAAGTCTCTCTTGATGGGTTCAAGCTTTGTTTCATTGGGGACCAATCACAGATTAATAAATCTTCTCTTTCAAAGCATTGCAGTCACAGATGATTAGTAGTCATCCTTGGTGACCTTATCTAAATTTTATGTAGATTTAAAAAAAAATTCAACTCAGATTTAGTATAAGAATTAAATAATGTGCAGATGTATAATGTGAAAAGTGCTGAAACAAGGGGAATCAAGCACCATTGCCAATGCCTAGCTCATTGAAAATGTTATAGATTTAATCTCATCCTTTTGGAAGAAAACATCAAAAGAGCAATTCAAGCTTAACTCTCTCTGGAGCTGAAGAAGGCCTCAGCAGTAATATTTTAAATTTTTAGTCTGGCCAGTTTTGAAAGTGTTACCTCATTGACACTTTTTAAGCTTTGACACATTTAAATTCTTACCTTAAGGCCGGTTCAGAAATCCAAACAGGTATTCATCTGTCATTGTAAGACACCATTTTATATTGCATATTGTGAATTATTGGTTCCAAGATGCTCAGGTATATAAAAACATATACATCTCATACTGCTACCTTAAACTTCCCCGTTCTTGTCTTAATGAGTCTCTTTGGTGCACTGCTGCAGCTCTCCTCTCATAAGATGTGAGAGCTCTAGTACATAAAGATAATTGGGTGCTCCAAATCCCAATCACGTTTGTGAGCACAAGGTCCATTGCAGGATCCACCCCCCCCCCCACCCCGGGTTGTCTTTGGTACAGGAATATGTTGTGGCTTGAAAACTGGAGGCATCAAATGTTGGCATCATCTGCTGCAGCTTTTTGCACAAATTGTGTTCAGAAATGGTTTTCAATACAGCAAACCACAGGAGGAGTAATTGGCCTCTCTACTAATCAAATCTGAACATTGAATCTGTACACAATTGCTGTTAAGACAGCAGCAGAAGTCTAATCTTAAAACAATTTCTCTCCCTTCCCCACCCCAATTCATGATGGCATCAATAATTTTTCTCCCATAGAAAAATGACCAGTGTGAATGATAAGCTTCCCCTCTTTTTCTGCTGCTTTGGGCTTTTTATTCTTTTGTAGGAGCTATTCATTTTAAATGGACTTCTCATACAGAATTGAGCAGCCTCACTCATCTATATCTTGGTCTATTTGTTCATATCTTTTGCTTCAACAGCTTTGTTATAACTTTCCTTTTATTCAAAATGTGTATCTCGGGTACTCTCAGGGGAGAACTTCTGGAAGGATTTCCCTTGGCATTATCAGAACAAGATTTTCCCATTTTAACAATCTTCTTATCCACTTATCTGCAGATTTCTCCTACTTCTAACATCTATAAATGTCCTCTGTTTTTAAAAAAAGATAGTTTGATACATTGCATAAAATTGGCAAACTAATTTGGAAGTACTCCTCTTTGTTTAATCCTTTATTTGTCCTCTGTTGCCATTTTTGACAGAAATAATTTCTGCCAACTATTGTGCTTTTTAGAAAAAAATTACAAAGTAAATGTTTCACATTCAAAAAGTTCTCCTCAAATATAACTGGATGATGATTTCTCTCATCAGTCATAATTATCTGTAAGCATTTCTGGAGCACTTTTATCATACCCTGTAATGTATATTGTGTAACACACAAATAGCTAGTATTGTTTTAGATCAGAGTACAGTAGACTCTCGATTATCCAGGACTGGATTAACCAGGATGTGGATTAACCAGGATGTCCAAAAAAAAATACGCGCAACTCATAGGGCCAGCTCTGGCTTTGCTGTTGCCCCAAGCACCCACACAAAAACCCAACCAGGGTGCTGGGCAGCCAGAGAACCAACACTCCATCCCCCCCCCCCCCCCCCGGCGCAGGGTGGCTGGTGAACCAACCCCCTCTCCTCATATTTCCTATGGATGGTGATTATCCGGGATTTTATTAACCAGAATTAATTTTTTCCCTATCATCCTGGATAATCGAGAGTCTACTGTATGTATTATCAAGGGATATGCTAAACTAGTAAGACCCTGATGCATCAGTTATTGTAAGCATGTGCATAACTTAAAGCACCTGATTTAATCCTGGTATGTCTACTCTGGAATAAAAGACCTGTGACATAACTGTAGCTGGCCCAGGTCAGCAGATTCAGGTTGCAGGGGTAAAAATTGCAGTGTAGATATTCGGGTTTGGGCTAGAGCCTGGGCTCAGGGCCCCCCTATCCAGCCTGAGCCCAAACATCTGCACAGCAATTTTCCAACCCTCTGTAGACATATCTGAAGGGGCCAATGAGACTCTCCAGTGCTTAGTTACTCATATGCATAAGTGTCTTGCTGGAAAAGGGCTTGAATTAATATCCTGTGAAAACCAATAAATATTAATTAACAATTATATGGATTTCAATTTAAGGTTTTCATAATTGAAATTAATGACTTTTTTTCCTAACTAAAATATTTTCTAACTCTTCTTTGTTAGAGGTTGTGAGAAGAAGTACATTTCTGCTTTGAACTTTTTATGAAGTATGGGTTAGGGAAGGCCCAAAAAGGAGTTCCAGATCTAACTCCTCTCTCTCGTTGTTGCTGAATATTGGTATTGTGGTTTTACCCAAAGGCTACAGTTAGGTTGGGTCCCATTGACCTAGGCACTGTGCAAACACATAATGAATGACAATCCCTGTCCTAAAGAGCATGCAGTCAAAAAGACAAACCTAATCAGTTGAAGTTGCTTGGTCAGTAGTTGTGAACACCGCTTTCTGCCTGCTTAGCCATTGTTGCACTTTACTGAACGTATTTTAAAGTTGGTTCAGACTCTCAAGAGTTTAGTGTATTAGGTACTGTGCTCTTTAGAAAATTTGGCCCATTTTATGTATAGTGGATTGTTTTTTCCTGCATAGTTGTTGATTTGTAGTAAGATAGTCTGTGTGAGCATCCATACAGGAAATGAGCGCCAATATAGAACATGCTTGCTTTAAATGTGATCTTAGAACTAAGCTTTTCCTTTGTTTATTTAAAAAACAAAAAAACCTCCTTCACTGGAATAAACTCCAGGGTGGTGTACAAAGAATTTAGTGCTACATTGTAAACTATTTCAAAATAAGATTATATAAAGGAAGATCCAGGAATGCAATATAAACCGTTGCAAATAAAGGTCTTTATTGTTGTGGTTGAGTGCAAGTCCCTCTCCCCTATTGACTTCAAGAGAAATTTCTGGTTTAAAATGGGTTGTATTTAAAAACTGGCACAATATGGCCAAAAATATAATCTAGATTTGTAAATCTAGATTTGACGTCTCTTTAGCATTAACTTTAAGAAATTTTGTGTTTGACCCCTGATTGTAATAAAATATTTTCTTACTATTGTACCAACAAAATGCAAATGGGGATATTAAAGAGCTACTTCAGGGCATCCTTTTAAATGTCGTGTTATTAATTTCCTTGCACAGTTTTCCTTATGTGGAGTTGTGCTTTCTTTGAAGTGGTTCAGGACTATTTAGAAAAGCTGGACGAGCACAAGTCCAAGGGGCTGGATGCATACACTATAGTCACTCAAAGTATTTGCTGAAAGAGGGCATGGTCTGGAGAAATATGGGAGGAGTCACAGCCATGCCAAAATAGAATGTATGGTATGTTATCCTGCAAAAATCAAAATAATTTGTCATAGAAAACGGACAGTGAATTTTTTAAAAAATCTCTAAGTAGTATTAACCTGCCATCAGCAAAAATCCCTGGAATGGTGTAGACAAATATATACATTTCCATGGATGTCCAAACAGAGGAGCTGTCTTTAAATGTGGTGCACAGGATTCTTCGCAGACTGCAAGAGGACTGGAAAAGCCTGTGACTATAGTGCATGTTAGCAGTATATCGAATAGAATTCGGAGGCAAATTTTATAGTGAGCTGATATATTTTTCAGCACAAAAGCAGTGGGGGAAACACATTGCACTTAATTTTTTAAAAAATTGATGAATGAATCAGAAAATAATTTGGCTTAGTCCCCTGTAGCTAGCTGTATTGGGTCTGTAGAATTAACCAGAGTCAAAGTAGGAAAATTTTATTTTTGTCAGTAAATCAAGCAGGTAGAGCTCCAAATATGCTTGAGGAACATGTATCATATTGAGTTAAAAGGTGCTAATTTTAGTCACCTTCATAAACAAAACCACACTTAAGCTTACAGCTTTTTTTGTATGTTTGTTTGTTTCAAAAAAAAATTCCATTACATTCCAGTCTTCAAACTGTTTTATTTGACAATAATTGTCCTGAGCTGATCTCACACTCATAACTATTATGACCTATATAGTTTAGTATATTTATTATGTAGAACATCATACATCTTCAACATATTTTATGTATATTAACTAATCACAGCACCTAGATGAGGAAACTTGTAGCTGGAGAAACTGATACAGAGATATTAAATGACTGCAAAGTCACACAACAGTAAGTGACAAACAGAACTAGGACTTCAGAGTCTCAGATCACTAGTCCAGTTCAAATTCCTTTAGACCATGTTTTGTCTGAATTACCCTTCAGCTTTGCTCCTCATAGTTACACACTAAAAAGAATTGCCACCATCCTAACTAAATGCCACAAACTTTTGTATGAGATTCTCTTCTTTAAAGTTTGCTCTTCTGCCGTAGCTGGCAAAGGACGGGGCATTTGGAGATCACCCCTTGCCAAAGTGGGTTATAAAATTTAAGTGGAGTTAGTCTTCTTTCTCCAGAAAAGAGCCTGCATTAAACATACCTTTCCTCTTTCTTACAGACTGTGGAATTTTGTTTCCTTAACTAGCACTGATTGAAATTACTTGAAACTTGCTCTTTTAAAATGTATTTATCAAATAAATTCATTCAAATTCTAAGCAGATTTATTTATTTAACTTTTTATTTTCTAGCTGGGGAATGGCGGTCAACGTGTATTCTACCTCTATAACCCAAGAGACTATGAGCAGACATGACATCATTGCATGGGTTAATGACATAGTGGCTTTAAACTACACAAAAGTTGAGCAACTTTGTTCAGGTAAGATATTATATTAAAATACTGTATATTCATAAAGTGTTGAATCTAAAAATCTGATTTGATGAAAATGTAAACCTCCAATGCCTTCTATGTCAGAGGATAGCTCTCTTGAGGAAGACAATGTGAAGAATATATCCAACCACGTGTTTTGTGTAGCTGAGTTAAAAATAAGTTATGGATAAGTTATGGAAGGATAAGGGGCTTGAGGAAGCAAAATGAATGCAGAACATGAAGGATCTAGATAAAGCTGCCGATAAAATCTAGTAATAAATATGATTAAGCAGGGAAGGAATGCAAGCGAGAATTTCTGTGTTTAAAAATATAGTACAGTTACTGAAGAAAGTAGCTTTAAAATATTGGTGCAAAACTGGGAATTATATTATCTGAAAATTGACAACCTTCGTGAAAGCAACAGTATACACTAGTGGAATGGTGGGCACCCAGATGAATAAAATACTCCAGAAGTTATTCATCAGTGGTAATTTGTCCTGAAATCCTTGTTGGAGAGCACACGCAAAAATTACAGAAAAGTGTTGATGTGAAATTGAAGTGGGACATAGTGAGTTTGAAGAAATCATCACTTAAGTGCTGCAACGCATTCCTAAAGTGTGCCAGGTACATTTGCTTATTTCCTTTGCATCTGTGAGAGGCCCTTGCTGGAGGCAATACAGTCAGTGAGATCTAGGAATAGAGAAGATGTTTTGAGGAACTCCATGATTTAATAAAAGTGGAGGTTGCAAACTGTAAAACAGCAGGTTCTGTAACTAGTTGGCAGCTAGGAAAGTGGAAATTATGGACAGTGAGCTGTCAGACTGAATCATGGCTTCTGTTTGTAGTTTTTCAAAATGGAAAGTGTTTCTGTGAAGGAGATCTAGTAAGATCATTGCTCCAAACTCTTTACCTGGCATGCTGTGACTTCAGATCTGCTAAGACAGTGCTTTGGGGGTGCAGGACAACTGAATCCGTGTAACCACTTCATCAAAAATGAGATCCATTGACCAAGTTGAAATTTTATTATAAAAAATTATGATCCAGCTTCGACATTTGATTTTTATTTACCACTTCGTCTATAGATGTCCATCTCAATCAGATTTACATGAAAGATCTGGTAAATAATTTCCTCCAAAATGCTAGTTTACTGGGTACTGGAACAAATTATTGAACAATTAGTTTGTAAGTACCTAGAGGATAATAGGATTATAAGTAATAGCCAGTATGGATTTATCAGGAACCTCTGACAGGGTTATTGGCCCAGTGGATTGGTGGGGGGAGGGAAAGGGCTTTGACAGAGTCCCACCTTACATTGTCATAAGCAAAGTAAGAAAATGTGGTGTAGATAAAATTACTATAAAGTGATGCATAATTGAGTGGAAGACCATACTCAGAGTAATTATCAAGGGTTTACTCTCAAACTAGGGGGATTTTATCTAATGGGGTCCCACAGAGGTCTCTCTTGGGTCATGAACTAGTCAATATTCTCCTTAATGATTTGAATGATGGAGCAGAGGGTATAGTTGTAAAATTTCTCAGTAACACTAGCTGAGCGGCATTGCAGGCACTTGGTAGGATGGGATTAGTCTAACAATCAACAAGATGAAATCCAGTGAAGACAAGTGCAAAGGAACTACACTTAAGAAAAAAAATAATCAAATCCCCAACTACAAAATGGGGAATAACTGGGTAGGCAGTAGTACCTTTGAAAAGAATCTGGGGGATCCCAAATTGAATGAGTCAACAATGTGACAAAGGTGTGAAAAAAGCTAGGATAGTTCTGGAGTGTATTGACAGGAGGGTTGTAAGAAAGACCAGGAGGTAACTGTCCCACTGCTCTTGGCAGTGGGGAGGCTTTAGCTGGAGTACTATGTCCAATTCTGGGAACCATGCTTGAGAAAGATGTGGACAAACTGGAGAGAGTCCAGAGGGGAGAGTAACAAAAATAAAAGGTTTAGAAAATATGACCTCTGAGGAAAGCTTTAAAAAACTAAGCATGTCTAGTCTTGAGAAAAGAAGACTGAGGAGGACCTGATAAGTCTACAGATATGTTAAGGGCTGCTACAAAGAGGATTGTGATCAGCTTTTCTTCATGTATACTGAAGGTAGGACAAGAAGTGATTTGGCTTGATTTACAGCAAGGGAGATTTAGGATAGATATTAAGGAAAATTTCCAGCTATAAGGATAGTTAAGCTCTGGAATACGCTTCCCAGAAATGTGGAATCCTCATCATTGAAGGTTTTTAAGAACAGGTTATACAAATGCCTAACAAAGAGGGTCTAGATATATATATGGTCCTGCTTCATGGCAGGGGGGTAGACAAGCTGACCTCACGAGGTCACAGCTCTGCATTTCTGTGATTATAAATTATCTGAATATAAGCTCCACAGAGCAGTCAAGACAATCCAAAACTGATATGAAGGAACAATCCACCCACTTGCAGAAATCTGTCCTCTTTCCATACATAAACAAATTTCACTACAGGGCTTGTGAAAGTTGTGTTGATATAGTGTAACTAATATAGTTTCTAAACATAAGATGAGTAGTTAAAAATATTGCATCATTGCATGATGTTTTTGCTGAACCAAGATCATCTTGGGTTGTTTTTTTGGTGAGTGGCTAATTGAGCAAAAATACTACACCAAGCTGGTGTTTAAATTAAGTTCCTACATTTTGTCTGAATATTGGTTTTGACAAATTTGTTTCAAAGTATTGGCATCTAAACATATACTATGACACAATAAGATACATGAGGATAGACACCTTCTCCCAAAATTTCCAGCATTTGTCACGGTTTAAGTCAGGTAGCATAGTGGACTGGATGAGCTATTGATTTGTTCCTGTATGACCATTCAGGTGCTTCTGAAATGTCTGAAGTTTTGCTTCGAAGCGAATACCCTATCATCTTGAATATTTGCAGACTTAAATAAAAGCTTTCATGATATAATGCCTTAACCAAAGAGGAAAAATAGTTGATTAGAAAACTTAAATGTGGAGAATGCAGTGAAAGATCTTAAATCTCTAAATCTGGATTGTCCATAGTTGGTGCAGAAAATGCTATGAATTTATTGTCCTATTTTATTACACATGAGAAGTTCTCATAGGCACATTTTCTGTGTCTTTAAGAAAGGATTTTCCACAGGGGAGGAATTGAAGCAAGGCTGTTTTTTATCAGAGTTCTCATCCCCACCTATTCTGTATTTAGTATTAAATGAAATCTAGGATTGTATTAACTTTCAGATTCTGTCTTTGTATATATATTTTTGTCCGTTCTCTTTTATGTTGGTTTTTATAGTCAAACATTGATAGACCAAATTGCTTTATATTTATTTATAAATTCAGTTTGAGATTTTATCTTTATATATTTTTTTCTCATGCATTCTTATTCTGTTGCCTAAATGCTCATGTAATAATCTAACCAAAGGTTCAGTCGTGCATTTTTTTATGTGAGAGGGTGTCTGAGTTTCTACACTCCAAAAAGATTTCCGTCTGAAATATTGACATTGATTCAGGTTCTTGCAAACGATTGTCATAATGTGGACCACAACAGTGTAATGGACCGCTTCTCTTGCCATTTGTGATTTCACAGACCCATCTCCCTCCCCAATCCTCCACCCTTGTTGTTAAAGAAAACCCCTGTGGCAGCTACAGGGATTGTTTACACGCAAAGTAATATTAAGGAAGAACTTGCTGTATTCTTTAAATTGTCTTTTTTAATGCAGTTTAAAATGCAGCAAGGAGTAGGCTGACCATATGTCCCGTTTTGAACGGGACAGTCCCGTTTTTTACATATTTTTGGACCGTCCCGTCTTTTTGACAAAAATATCAATTTTGTCCCATTTTGGGGGCAGGTCCCAAGCTGCTTTCTAGGGGGAGGTTCTTTCTTTGCAGGACTCGCAAGAGCTCAGGTGAAGAATCTTGCTACCTAAGGACAAGTATCAGATGTCAAAATCTCTGATGAGCAAACTGCGCTCATCGGAGATTTTGACATCTGATACTAGTCCTTAGGTAGGGAGAGGAGGCAGCGGACGGAGGGAGAGAGCAGGGAGGGATGGAGAAGGGGCATGGAGAGAAGGGAGGGATGGAGAGAAGGAGGGAAGAAGGAGGAATAGTGAGAAGAGGAGGCAGCGGGCGGCGGGCTGAAGCCGACGGCGGAGCGGAGCTGTCCGGAGCCGCAGCCAGGGGCCGAGCGCGCCGGCGGGGGGGCTGCCTGCCGGGTTTTATGAGCTGCCACCCACTCGGAACAAGCTCAGCCCCTCTCACTCACCACCAAACCGGAAGCCAGGGCCCAGCTGTTTCTCCATTCAGCTGCTTTTCTGTCGAGTAAGGCTGCCGCCGCCTCCTCCTCCAGCCTTAGCAGCCCATCGCCTCTTCTCTCCAGACCCATCCCATTTGCCACAATGACCCACACGGCTCTCCTGACCTCGCCGCCTTCCTTTCCGGCCACCATTCCTTCCCCACAGGCTGCCCTGGCCATGCTGCAGGCCCAGCCGCTGTCCCTGGTCATAAAACCCGGCCGGCAGCCCCCCCACCGGCGCGCTTGGCCCCCGGCTGTGGCTCCGGACAGCTCCGCTCCGCCGTCAGCTTCAGCCCGCCGCCCGCTGCCTCCTTTTCTTCTCTCCATCCCTCCCTTCTCTCCATCTCCCTTCTCCATCCCTCCCTTCCTCTCTTCTCTCTCCCTCCGTCCACTGCCTCCTCTTCCATCTCCCTTCTCTCCATCCCTCCTTCTCCTGTCCCTTGCCTTCTCCATCCCCCCTGCTCCCTACCTCCATCTCTTCTCTCATCCATCCATTCTCTCCCTTCTCACCTTTGTGCCTTCTCTCCCTCCGTCCCCTCCGTCCTCTTCATCCCTCATCCCCCCTTCTCTCTCTCCCTCTATCCTCTTCATCCCCCATCCCTGTTCTGCTTATTCCTCCATCCATCCATCCCCCCCAGTCCCCCCTCTGCCTCCCCCCTGCCCGGCACTGTGGGGCCCAGGTGGGGCCATGGCGCTGGTCACCTTCCCCACCGAGCTGGAGTGCCTGGCCAAGCCGCTGTTCTGCTGCAAGGGGGCGCTGCGCCAGAAGGTGATCCACGTGGTCAAGAGCCACAAAGTCACCGCAGGCTTGTGCAAGTAGCCCACGTTATGCAGCCACTGCACCGACCTCATCCGGTGAGACCCCCTAGAGCCCCCCCCAGCGCCCCTCAGCCCACGTTCTGCAGCCACTGCACCGACTTCATCTGGTGAGACCCCCCTGGGACCTAGAGCCCCCCCAGACTGCCCAGAGCCCCCCTAGAGCCCCCCAGAGCCCCCAACCACCACCCCCCGTGCCCCTCAGCCCAGGTTCTGCAGCCACTGCACCGATTTCATCTGGTGAGACCCCACCCAACCCCATCCCGTTTTTGCCATCCCAATGTCCCGTTTTTGTCTCAAGGAAATATGGTTAGCCTAGCAAGGAGGCAAGCAAGCATCCTGTGACTGACTAGTGAGCTGTCTGTGGACCACCAGCAAGGGCTCTGTGGACCACAGTTTGAGAACAGCTGATCTAATTAATTCATTCTGGCATTCTTTTGGCCATCGTTCCTTAATGCATTTGCAACCTTCATCCAGCTTAACATTAGTTTCCATAAAATATGAGCATTTCTGGAAGACTTCAAAGGGAAGGAGGATGTGGGAAACTTTGTAACACTTGGAAGCATTTCACAGTATTATAGTGAGCTACAGAGAAACTAAGATAACTGGATTGTATCGCCTAATATAAAACTAATAGCGTTTTGCTTTCTTTTTAAAAGAAGCATCATTAAGATTTGTAATGCTGTCTTATGCATTTTCAATTTGTGCTCATTTTTGGCAAAAAGAAGCAATCCAAATGCCAGAAAAAAGCTAACTACGGGGTCAAATGGAAAAAAAAGGAAAAATCATCTACTGTTTAAGTGCAAAACACTAAGGTCCCATTTTGTAGAATGATGAAGATCCTTGGCTTCCATTGATGCCAGCTGAATTGATGTCACTCAGGTCCTGCATAGACTGGAGTAAAACATATACTGCAGAGACGGTTTTAAACGTTTTGAGTATAAGGGAAAAACAATAGGCGGACACTGTACCTTTAGGTCAGATTTTGAGTTCTAAATAAATATTGCAGTGAAAAGCTTCAGGTGATAACTTTTAATGGAAGGAAAAACAGCTAAGGCCACTGGATTCTTTCTTCATTTTTCATTGATGTTAAGTAGTTCGAGTGGCATTAATAGTGTATGTGCTATAGAGAGACCATCTTGTTTCCTAGTAGCTGGTAGATGAATAGAGCTAGGATGAGACGCAGCAAAGGAAGAGGCTGCTTTTACAGTTACACAATATTTGTATTCATGTTGAGTCTTGGATGTGTTTTTGTCCTTGCTAAGTAGGTCGAGTGCAGCGTAGTGTCCCCTGTGCTTTCAGAATGCCTGCTGTAGTAGTGATGTGCCAGAAGGACTGGGTTATGGATGAATTCAGCCCTGGAGAATCTAAATTTAGTCTGCAGCTCTGATAATTTAGCTTTGACAACCTAGACAAGGAACACACTCTCCAAATATATATAAGCCTTGAAATTATCTTAACTTGGCGGGGGGGTGTTAGGTATTTTGTCATCCTTGGTCTCTGGCCAAAAAGGCTGAATTGGTTTTCCATTTGATTGTTGAGCTGAATATGCAACTGTGCATCTTCAACTACATGTGCCATTATAGCATGTCAATCTACTGTCATAATGTTCTCCTAAGGATCTAGAACCTTGTAGACTGTCATTCCTATACCAAACAACAAAGCCTAACAGGTTTTAATGAACTGGGATCCATAGATGTTGCAGCCTTATTTCAAAGCTACATTAGTTCAAATGGAAGGCAAACTCCATTGTCATACTTTCCCCAAGGGTCAAGTTATTTTTGTAATGAGTAAAAATAGGTTTTAAATAAGATTTATAACCAATTTTAGTCAAGACAAATTATTTTTCCTCCATGGTGTATGCACAGTTGATGGAGTTTTTTTGTTATAGTCGCTTGTGAATATATTGCTGTGGTATTGGAATGTTTGTTCTAAATGAGTCATGCAAGGCTATATGAAAGTAGAGACGACTTGTATATAAATGAAATATATGTATGCATGTATGTTTTAGATAATTCTCTTCCTTGTCTTTAGTGAATGCCGGTCCACATTGTAAAACAAACGCATAGTTTGACCTTTGGAATTTTTATACCGGGGCCCTTGTCTTCGCCATGGTATCTGCGAAGTCTTGATCAGGAAACTTGCTTCAAGTGATGAATAGCTTGGTTAATCTGAGTTTTCATTGCTTGACTGTTGATACAAATCCCTTCCACTCAGGACATTTGTGGTCACATTGCAGATAACATTGTTTTTACTCAAACTGTTTGCTTTGTCCTGCTTTGGATGCAGAGTAGCATCTGAATAAGACACAAATTTGCTTGTTAACACCAGGGTCATTTCTGGAGGTTTTGGATGTGTAGGGAGAATTTGATGCTGCATTCTGTCCTTTGGATCTTTTGTCTCTCCTGACTTGTGGAGTCCAGTGGGAAAGTACTTGATCAAGGGTTGGCAACCTTTCAGAAGTGGTGTGCCAAGTCTTCATTTATTCACTCTAATTTAAGGTTTTGTGTGCCAGTAACACATTTTAACATTTTTAGAAGGTTTCTTTCTAAAAATCTATAATATAGAACTAAACTATTGTTGTATATAAAGTAAATAAGCTATTTAAAATGTTTAAGAAGCTTCTTTTAAAATTCAATTAAAATGCAGAGCCCCCAGACCGGTGGCCAGGACCCAGCAGTGTGACTGCCCCTGAAAATCGGCTTGCGTGCCGTGTTTGGCATTCATGCCATAGGTTACCTATCCCTGTACTAGATCCTTTGCTGGTGAAGATTGTCTCCCTCTCTTTGAGTAACACAAGATGCAAGTTTCTTAAAAGGAACTTTTGTTTAATGTTGGTCCTCTGTTCAAAGAAAGTCTCTTGCCACTGACAATCCATCCAGCTATTACCAAGTGTTTTCAGCATAATACTCAGCTTTATATTTCTCATGCAGTCCACAGGGACAGCTGAATGTTATTCTTTGTGTTGGAACCACACTACTTGAGACAGCCTTTTCCCCAAAAAGTTATTTTGCCACAATGGAAAATGAGTGGAGGTGCTTGAGCTAAAGCTCCTTCAGTGTTACCCTAAAGGGAAGCGTCAGCCAGGCTCCTCTGTAGGGAAACCTCAACTTTAGAATCTACTCTCTTTCCGAGCCCCACTACACACACACTTCCTGTGGTCTGATGCACACAAATGTGTTTACCTTCAGAGCATGCTGTAAAGACCATGTTTGTGTAGGGCCCTAGTGCATTCACAGTCATGAAAAATGCATCATGGACTGTTAAATCTGGTCTCTCTCTGTGAAATCTGGTCTTTTGTGTGCTTTTAGCCTATACTTGACCGATTTCATGGGGGGAAACCAGCATTTCTCAAATTAGGGGTCCTGACCCAAAAGAGAGTTGTGGGGTGGGTGGGGGGAATGTCGCAAGGTTATTTTATATTGTTATCCTTCTGTGCTGCTTTCAGAGCTTGGTGACCAGAGAGGTGGCTGCCGAGCGAGGGTCCAGCTCTTCAGGCAGCAGCACAGAAGTAAGAGTGGCAATACCATACCATGCCGTCCTTACTTTTGCACTGGTGGTGGTGGTAGCTCTACCTTCAGAGCTGGGCTTCTGGCCAGCAGCCACCACTCTCCAGCTACCCAGCTCTGAAGGCAGAGCTGCTGCCAACAGCAGAGCTGAAGTAAAGGTTGCAGTACCGCAAACCCCACGATTCCCCAACTACAACACCGTGAAATTTTACATTTAAATAGCCGAAATCATAAAATTGATGTTTTTTAAAGTCCTATGACTGAAACGGACCGAAATGGACTGTGAATTTGGTAAAGGCTGAGGATGGCTGGGGTAAAATTTACCTGAGGACTCCACAAGTGGGAAGAAGCATGTTTTGCTGTCTTGTTGTTGTGTACAAGAGGGGAAATTGTGCTTGTTTTGCTTTAACATTTTTTTCAATGCATTTTTAATTGATGGAAAAAGATACATAAATATTTGGGTACGTGTTGATTAATGTGTTTATTTTAAGCCAAATAAATACGTTTCCTATATACACCCTACGAAAGCCTGTGCTGTGGGAACCTTTTAGACTAGTTGTTTCCAAACATTTGATTGACAGTGCAGGCAGAACTGAAACATATTTCAGCCTTATTCTCTAATCACACTGCAGCCCTGCAAAGTCAACGCTGTAATATGACTTGAAAATATGATTAAAACATAGGTTGATCCTGTCTGCGCTGTGAAACTGAACCATGTTTTAAGACACTACCATGCTGTATTGAGGTCCTGCTACACAGTAGACTCTCAGTGCAAGTGACTCCTTAATGTCTTCCATATGATGTTGAGCACTAGACTGCAGTGGATGTCGACAATCAGTTTTTAAGACCATGTGCAGAGCTTCCTGAGGAAGCTTGCCATGCAGATACTCAAGCTCTAAACAGACACCAGTTATTTTCTTTCATGGGCATTAATAGTAATTCAGGAAATTGTCACAAAGAACAATGTTTGTTGTTTTATTTTTTAATCATGCATATTTTTTGTTAAAATTACATGCATTTCTTCTCAAACTGTCACTTTTAATGGTAAATTTACTTTTAGCTATTTTTCATTACTTATCCTTTATTTATTAAACTTAGCTCAGAATTATAATGGACACATGTCCACAGCAAATGCTTAAAATGAGTTTTTAGGCAGGAGAAGGTTTAGGAAAAACAATATTAATAATATTTATTCTGAATTCATTATATTAAATTTGAAGTACTGAATAAGCACAGCAGGTAGGGTTGCCCAGGTGTCTGGTTTTTGGCTAGGGAGCGGCTGGCAGGCTCCCTACCCAGCTCCGCATGGCTCCCCGGAAGCTGTGCCATGTCCCGCCGCTCCTAGGTAGAGGGCAAGCCAGGGGGCTCTGCACGCTGCCCCTGCCCCAAGTGCTGGCTCCGCAGGAGCCGCTGCCAGTGGGAGCTGCGGAAGTGGCTGTGCAGAGCTCCCAGGCCGCCCCTATGCATAGGAACTGAGGGACGTGCCACTGCTTCTAGGGAACCCCTTAAGGTAAGCACCACCCAGAGCCCACTCCTCTCACCCCCTCTCGTGTTCCAGCTCTGAGCCCCTCCCACATCCAAACTCCCTCTCAAAACCAGCACCCCACACTTCCTCCCACATCCCAGCATTGAGCCCCCTCCCACAACCAAACTCGCTACAGGAACCCGCACCTCACACCCCTGCTCCAGCTCTGAGCCCCCTCCCACACCCAAACTGCCTCCTCAAGCCCTCACTCCACACCCCGTCCCGCACCACTGCCCCAGCCCTGAGCACCCTCACACACCCTGAACCCCTCATTTCTGACCCACCCCAGAAACCGCACCCCCAGCACAGAGCCCGTACCCCTTCCCACACACCAACTCCCTGCCGCAGCCTGGAGCCCTCTCCCACACTCTGAACCCCTCAGTTCCACACACACACACACCCAGTCTCCTCATCCCTGGCCTCACCTCAGAGCCAACCCCCTGCCCTAGGCTGAAGCCCTTCCTGCACCCTAAATCCCTCATTTCTGGCTCAGCCCTGGTGCCCTCACCCCTCCCTGCACCCCAATCCCCTGTCCCAGCTGGGTGAAAATGAGTGAGTGAGGGTGGGGGAGAGCGAGTGACAGAGGATGGAGTGAGTGGGGACGGGGCAGCGGCAGGCCTCGGGGCAGGGGCCCTGGCAAAGGTGTTCGGTTTTGTGCAATTAGGAAGTTGGCAAGCCTAACAGCAGGTTTTGTTTTTTGTTCACTGACTGCCTGAGGCGAACACACTATTTAAGGAAAGAAGAGTTTGAGGTCTTACAATCCAGAATGCATTGTTTCATTCAAGTGTACAGTGGATTCTTGGATTGCATCACGCAAATTCTTAGAGATATGGGGTTCGATTTTTAGAAGCACCTATATGATTTAGAAGCATGTCTCATTAATGTTCAATGGGACTTGTGCTCCCAAGTCACTTAGAAGCTTTTGATGTGCATTCAATAACTTCTATTACTCCATGGGGACTGCATGCATTGTAATAAATTCCTAAACATATGGATGCATTTAACATGACTTTTCCATGCTACTAGTGCCAAAGATGTTTTTAAAAGCATCATGAGAGCAGCATGAAGGTGCATGGGAATAGACAAAGCATTCCATTAAACCTCTTCAAAACAAACCTAAACAAAAACCACTTGCTTTTTCTCAAAATCCTTAGTTTACTCAATCTTATCTAAAGACAGAAAGTTAATGCCTAACGCACTGCGTAGTCATTGAAAACAGGAACATTAAAATCATGTTGAGGGAAACAATTCTAGGAAGTCTAAAAATATGAAACTTAAGCTTCAAATGCTCTGTAGCTCTAAAACAGTCATATTGCTGCACTCTGCAGTTTTTTCTGTTCTCACTGAAACTATTATGTCATGCATGCTTATTACAAGATGCTTCTTTTTGACCCATCAGTGAACACACAAGGTATGCCTCTTTCCATCAGTGTTAATGCCATCATTTTTATAAACTGAAGTGTTTAATGACTAATATATACAGAATTAATGCTGGGCTTTCATGTTTAATGTATTCCTTTGTGTGTTCAGTGCCCATTTTCTTCTTCCAATAAAGCATGAGGATTATCAATCTTAAATTTTGTATTTACGTGGTCAGATTGTCAGAGTTTCATTGTTATAACTGGAAGGGGTTTGCATCTAATGTCCTTGTTTTCTTTATTTACGGATTAGCTGAAAAATCTTTAAAGAAAAAAACCTCTTAAGCATCCAATTTATTAGTAGAATATGTGTAAATACTTGCGCACATTTTTTTTAAAACACATATAGGCATTGCTGTGCTCAGTGTTGTAATACCTAACTGATTTAGAAGCCGTAATCTATTTTCAGAATGGATTTAGGCACATAGGAATCTAAATCTCCTCAACTGTCAATGGATTTTAATGGATTTTAACCATTGCATGCATCCGACGAAGTGGGTATTAGCCCACGAAAGCTTATGCTTCAGTACTTTAGTTAGTCTTTAAGATGCCACAGGACTCTTTGTCACTTCTGCAATGGATTTTAAGGCTCCTGAGTGCCTAAATCCATTTTATAAATAGATTTAGGGTCTTAAATGAGTTAGGTACAGCAGCACGTAAATACCTATAGACATTTTACTCCTAAGGTCCTGCTTTTTTAACATGCCTAAGTCCCATTTTCAGACACAGACTCTTAACTGTGGTGACACTAACCTAACTTTTAGGTGCCTAAAAATAATTGGGTTTCACAAAACCTGAATTAGGTTCCTTGGCTCCCTTTACAATAAATGGAGAGAGACGGGTGCCTCAGAATAGGATTCTCAAAAAGCCAGCACACTGGGTGATGTCTCGCCTAAGATAGCTTGAGGGAGGTCCTGCTGAAGGGTGTGTCCTAGGCCATCCAGTCTGGCAATAGGTGCCTAAGAAATCCAGGCGGCAATGAAGTGCCTCTCTGTGCTTGGAATTCTCAGCTGAAAATCCTCCCTTGGAGTTTGACCCCCAACCCATAGCCACCTCCAACACCCTAAACTCCTCATTTCTGGCCCTACCCCAGAGCCTGCACCCTCAGCCAGAGCCCTAACCCCATCCCGCACCCCAATCCCAATTTTGTGAGCATTCATGGACCACCCTTCAATTTATATTCCCAGATGTGGCCAAAAAGTTTGCCCTCTCCTGACTCCGGCTCTGAAGTCACTTAAACACATTTAAAAATGTCCCTAAACCTACATTTTTAGAACAAATCAAATCAGTTCTTTCTTTATTCGCCTAGTTACCAGTTCAGGATTGAGTTTCTGTTGCCATAGGTTTGACATTAGTTAATAACTTTTTTGCATCCCCTGCAGTGCTGTTCTAATCTGAGAAGTGACACTGTAAACAGACACTGTGGGATGCTGTGATTTCCTCTGTATGAAAGTTAAAAGATGTTTTAACTGCCAGTCCTGCACCTTAGAATCTGCAATATCCACATCTGCAGATGCAGATATCCATAGACCATGTTTGTGGATCAGATGCCGATACAAATTTTGTATCCATGCAGGGATCTAATCAGTATCTGTAATAAAGATTATGTAGGCAAAACCATATCCTGCGTAACATCTGTGGAAGCCTACTGTCTTCAGGACGATTGCATTGGAGTGACTAATTTTTAACTTGTTGCTAAGGAGTTAGTATATGAAAAGAGTAGCAAAACTGTCTTGTTTTCATTAACAAGTGACTGCATCACTACCCAAGCTTACCTCTTTTTAAAACTATCCAGGAAGCCCCATGACCTCCAACCCATCACCAGCTATCTGACCCAGTCATCAAAAATATCTAGGTCCATTAAAAAGAAATGTCTTCAGGTACACAATCTCATTAATAAAACCAATATTCTTTGCTTAACTAATGCATGGCACTCAAATTTAGATTTATTCTTATATTCCATTGTCTTTTCCGACCTATTTTGTCTTTGAAATATCCTTCACCTTTATAATAAACATAATCATTACAACCACATGTCATTTTCATGCAGTGGTGTATTTCATGCCCAGCGGATATCTGACTCCCAAGGATTTTGTGAGAGTCTGTCAGTAGTGTTGTCAGGTGGAGGCATTTCTGGCATTCATGTCAGAACTCTGGGCAGCAGAGTCCTAGGCCCTGTATAACCCCAGTAATTCTTTAAGGCTGGAAACTTGAAGAGGGAGATGCAACAGTATTGGGAGGACAGAACCACGGGGATAGTCAAAAACTGGCAGGGGTTCAATGCATGGAGGTGAGCTAATATTGTAAGGATATTGGGCCATTAGATGGGAAGAACCTGTTAATATGCAACATGCTATTAACATTAAAATAAGGTTTTAATAGTTTTTTTTAAAAAAAAAAATGAGGTAAGGGGTCTCTCAGTGGGGAGAGGAGTTGACCAGGTTTCTGCTGCAGAGGATGAAAAATGGCATGAAGTGTTTGGCTTATATCAAGGACATTTTGTATAAAAATAATCAGGTGGTTTTTATCAATAGAACTATCTTCTCCACATGTGCAAACGTAATAAAAATACTATTGTATAATTGTGGAGGAGTCAGGTGACTGATTTCCACTTCCAACTGGAATTATTTAGAAAAGCAAACAGAGAGCTGCATTAATTTTTGAACAGTGAAGTTACAAGGTGCCATTTCATTTGGAAACAAGCAAGCAACTTTGTAAAAAAAAATTCATGGATATGGTTCTCATTTTCAACCATTTCTCCACTGTTTGTGCTCTTTTACCAATCAATCTCTGTGTTTCCATTATGAACACTGAATTTATATTGACTATTCAGTAATTGCACCAAGACTCCCATTCAGTGCTTAGATACCATGGTGATAATGCTTCGCTCTCTAATGCAGCTAAGCTGTATGTGAATCATATAAAACAGCAGCTCATGTCCAGTTGTGTTAGTGAAAGTGAGCGATGTATTCATTGTCCCTTTGAAATGCCACTGCTCCCAGAACACAAGATTCTGGGCCATATTAAGGATCAGAAGGCTCCTGCCTCCAGGTGTTGAGTAGAACGAGTGCAGGTTGTTTCTCGGAAGAAATAAAAAGAGCAAGAGGGGACCTGGATGCACTGTGCTGAAGACAGAATACTTGAATTATCAAGAAAATGAATGTATGAAACTTCGAAAACATTATGAACTTTCATTTACTACAATTCGAACTGAAGTTCTGACTTAAAAGAAATGTACGATCAGCCACAAATGTCAGCCTTAACATTGCATCCACTGAAACATTTTAGTTATGATTTAATCATTTGACACTTTTACGATCAGCAGTTTCTTCCTCCATGCCTTTATTCTGCCAGAGGCCAGTTCTCTCCCTTTATTATGGTTGTAGTCATCCTACTTAGCATTGTGGGTGTAGTCTTGTCATTTACGTTTGAGGCATGCTGTGTAGTAATCTCTATGCGGGAAACCAAGAAAAAGCCATTAGTGTAAAGGGCTGGCTGGTAGAGCAACTCAGCACACTTCCCCACCCAAAGTTGTGAAGACTTAGTGATGTTCAGCTTTTAGATCTTAATCGCAATGGAATTTTCTCTCTTGGAGTGAAGGAAAATATTATTCATAAGCCTCCCATGGGCCAGAAGCAGTAATATTTTGGCATGTTAGCCTGATTCAGGACTACAGAAACCATCAATTGTAACTTCACTGTATGGGGAACTAGTTATTCTAAATATAAATACTTAAAACAAATAAACTCCAAGTGTCTTTCTGCCAGCTGTATACAACAACAGAAGTAGGCAATACTGTTGTATATAAAAAACAATTAATTGCTATGCCACTTAATTTTAAAATGGGTATAGAATTTTTACATACTAATTGGGTCAAAAGTAGTGACCATTAGTGTAATCAGCTTTGCATGCTTGCAAATACTTCCTGTAATCTAGCCTCAGAATTTTAAAGAAGTCATGATGGGATCAATTTGCTAGAACAACAACTAATATAAGATTTACATAGAAATTCAGAATTGATTTTAATAATTGTTAAAAACCCTTTCTTCTTCTGTTCCAGCATTGGTGCATCTACAAAATTCAATAACCTCTCTATTGCTTGCTGCTGATTTTATAATTTCATTTAAAAAAAAAGAGGAGTGCCTGATAATATTTTCAAAAAATAAGATGTGAAAGGGAATGTACTGGGGTAGATGGAGACAGATTAACCATGAGAGATGATCATTCTGATGTGGTTGTGGCTGGACAGAGACAGACTAACCATGGGAGACAGTTCTAGTGTGGTTGTTGCTGTACTGTTTCCAACATCCACTTTTATGCTTTGTAAACTAGGTAAAGTTTTAAAATAAAGTAAATGACAAGTGGGAAATCTGCTGTAGAAACCTTGTTCATGTAGATTACATAACTATTTTAAAAAGACTATTATAGCTTCGTTATTAAAACTTTCAGCTTCATTAATGGGACACAACTTAAACTTAACTACTTTTATCTGCTTCTGTGACCCTTGCCATGTTTTGTCATTTTATTTTATTTTTAAATTTCTCTCCCCTGGCTGTTCCAAAACTCTCCAGCAGTATGGGAAAGTGACTAGATTAACTAGGCACAAAAGACCAAATATTAATCTGTGGTACAACACTGCTGGGAAGCAAAGGAACATAGGATGCATCTTTACCTCCTGTATTATTTGGCAAGATAGCAGCGTTTACAGTGCTCAGGATTTGGTCCCTAGCTAAGTATAGCATTTCTTCGTGACACTTGTCCTGACATGTACTTGAGCTCTGACACCACTCTTCTTTCTTGAGTTCTTAACATACATTAACTGCGGATGGTGAGTTGATCTGAGTTAGTCTTGACATCAAATTTGGCCCATCCTACTCTACTTTTGTATTTGTTACTGTAATGAAACTTACTGTAGAGTGAGTGTTCTGGCAGAGAACTGTGCTATTTTCAGAGATCACAATTCAGGTCAGTACTGTAAAGAGGATGTTCTCAGTGTTTCTGGCATTTGGGTATTGCACCAAACCAGACCCTCCTATTGGCTGATATGAAATACAAGAAAAACAGCTGCCAACATGTGAGGGAGAAGAGAACACAGGGAAACTTCATCACAGGGTTTTCAAACCTAGTAAGCCAGTGCCCAGAGGGATGTAAAAGGAATTTATCAGCAGAAACAATAAAAGTTGACTTTGCAAACACATGTACACTTACCAAATGACCGCTATAGATAAAATGGTGAGAACCTCAGTACTGTGAATATCTTTAACACAAGGAGTTGTGCAGTGAGTGTTCAGGGGCTCTTGGCAATTACCTATGTATTAGAGTATAAGCTTATATGTGGGGAGAGGGTCAGGAGAGAGAGTTTGGCGCAAACTCCTTTTATACCATGAATCAGTTACACAATTGACCCCTTAGATTGAAAAAAGTGATCACTCTGTCTGACCTATCAGTCCACATCCTCAAAGGAAACCAGCACAACACTCTCAAAAGATGCACCATTGGAGCTTAAATTCATAATTTTGCTAGATACTAAAAATCATCATGTTTTTAATAAAGACACTGGACTTAGGTTTTATTTCAGCCATCTGTAACTCACTAGCCCCTCCCCTTTTTTTGTCCTATAACTCCGGGGGTTTTAGTGGGCTACTTTACTTTGAATGGTCTCTTAGCATGTACTCTAACGACTTATTATGCTAAAGTATCTATTTAATCTAATATTTACCTGTGTTGCTCTCAGGACATTTCCCAGACCAAAGAAGTATCTGTACAGCTCAAAAGTGTCTCTCTCTCTCACCAACAGAAATTGGTCCAATAAAAATATTACCTCACCCACCTTGTCTCTCTAATAGCCTGGGATTGACTGACATGGCTAGAACAACACTGCATACAACATAAATCCACATAGTAATGAATAATATGGTATAATCAAGTCAAGCCATACAATACTGTATCACTCTACTCATTTTCAGCAGTAATATTTCACATATTTTCTATTGGTGGGCATACCAGTTCCCATGCAATATAAATGTAAGCTCTGTGCAATTACTCTGCTTTACAGAGCTTTCTGTATGATGGTGCACCTGCATTATCTGAGATTTTTAACTTGCCACAAGGCTCCTGTTCTACAGGGATTCTTTATTTTATAGCCTAAGTATACCCAAGCCATTGCAAGTAGCTTAATAAAAGGTGTCTTTGGAAATTCAAATCCTTCCTATAAACTACACCCACAAAATCAGTAAGTGTAAATATACCTCCTAAGAAATATTGTGCAAGGAGGATATTAAAAATGGCAGCAGTTTCAAGCACTGAGTCTTGGCTGTTGTCACAGCCTGGGCAATAAGTCACATGAAAGCCTTATTTGTAGCTTATGTAACTCATTTTCCTGTGATGCTAGCTCAAACTCTGTTTTTTCTTTTCTGGAAGACCGCCTCTGCCTCCCTTCATATGATGGTTGACTGAGTGTAGAGAATAATGAACCCTCCAGAACATGTTTGAGGCATATTGATAGAAAAGTGTGCTAGAGTTTCAACTTTGCTATCTGTGCTGTATCTGTCCTGTGGATAAATAGAGGATAATCTAGGATCAAAGACATCTGTCACCATGCAAGACTAGTAACAATTGCTAAAGCTTTGATTAAAAGAGAGTATTTGTGTGACACTGAGCCAAATTATAAAAAGCAGGCACCAAAGTTGTGCCTGTTAGACCTTCCCCATATGTCACTTGATTGCACAAAACTGCCCTTTTGATAAATATTATTTGCACAAAAAGTTTAAAAATGTATTGTGCAATTAGTATTTAATGTGCAATTATCTGGCTTGCTTACACAGGTATATTATAGAGATGGTTGAGCTTCTGCACATCTGAAAATTGACCTTAAATTTCCAAATTAGTGGAATACTCTCCCAGGGTAGAGAACATCATTGTTCCACAAAGAATCGGAGTTAAAATTTCTCTTCAACCTCCCCTCCCCCATACCCTAATTTCCCCTCCCCACGTTTTTAACACTTGTCACAAAAATGTCATGACATTTTCATGTCTTGATAGTAAAGATTCCCCCTCTTCCCCAATGATGGTGCTGCTGTGACCTAAGGACTTTTAAGGGAAAGGTCACTAGGTGTAACAAAGTGCTACCTATAAATTGCTAGTCAGTTCACCTTTTCTAAAAATGTCCCTGCACATTTGTGTAGTTGGACATTTTTATCCCCTGTGGCTAGTATTTAAATTTACTGAACCCTCATTCTAAATTTAGTAACCCTGTTTTATGAAAGAATTAAAACTGGCAGTACTAAGAGGAGCCCAGTATCTGAACACTTCAGGCAATGAGGTGACTGAGTGTCTCCTTATCCAAATGTTTCCTTTTTGAGCTTTAGAGATGAAAAATTGCAGGGTTTTGTTTTGGAGAAGGGGGGAGGGAGAAATAGCCTTAGATGACATAATTCTGAATCTCTTATTTCCAGCCTGTATTCATGTTACTTCGGGTTTTTGCTCTGACTCATTTTAAGCATCTACTTGATGAGGGCACTGAATAGGATTGTCTGTGAACTGAGCAAGCTACCTTATATCTCAATGCCATTGATTTCTTTGGTTCCAGGAAACACAAAGCTTTTCCCTTGATTCAACTTTGGGAAGCTGCAAGGGTCTGAAGACGCTTATTAGGTGGCTTCCATTTAAACTGACAGCTAGGGACTTGCTATACAGGCAGCCCTACTGGGTATAGGGATTCTACTTCAGTACAATACCAGTTGTAAATGGAAGAATGATTTACTTTGCCTCAGTCACGGTCATCCTTTAGATGTTACACAACAGTGCTTGGTGCAGCCAGACTGAATGAAAATAATATAGATATTAATAGGCCACTTACACTATTCAACATTGTAGTGGACAGATAGGCATTGGGTACATGGCACTGGAAATGAATTACAGCAGTAGCTATTAAGCATGGTTGCTTTCTTTTCTGACTGTAAATGCTCTTTAGTTATAGCTGGGTGCATCAAGATTAATGTCAATGCATTTTCTTGTTATAGGAGCAGCTTACTGCCAGTTCATGGATATGTTGTTCCCAGGGTGCATTAGCTTGAAGAAAGTAAAATTTCAGGCAAAGCTGGAGCATGAGTACATTCACAATTTCAAACTTCTGCAAGCATCATTTAAAAGAATGAATGTGGATAAGGTAAGTTTTTTTTAATATTTAAATAATTTGTAATCTATATATATAAAAGTCAAATGGTGTATGGGTGTATGCGTGCGTGCGTGTATGTACGTTCCCTTACTCCTTCCACACCATTTGAGCTAGAGACTTGAAATTTGGTACAGTTATAGGCTTTAGGGTCCTAATCAGGGTAAGAGTCGGAAATTTTTCAAATCTCACCTCTGACGCCCCCCAGGGGTGAAATTCTTTAAAGCCCATTCACATCAGATGGGCAGCAGGTTAACACCTGCTGTTCTCTGTGACATAGTTATGATGTAATAATACCCCCCCCCCCAACGGACCCCACACTCGCTCAGCTCTCTGCCCCCGTCCCCCCTCCAATGGCCCCGGCACTCACTCAGCTCTCTCCCCCCTCCAATGGACCCCACACTCGCTCAGCTCTCTTCCTCCCCCCTCCAACGGACCCCACACTCGCTCAGCTCTCTTCCCCCCCCCCCCCATCCAAGGGCCCCCACACTCACTGAGCTCTCTTCCCCCCCCCCCCCCAGGAAAGAATAAAAAAAAATTTAAATCTCATCCCCCTCCCTCCCTCCAACGGCCCCCGCACTCGCTCAGCTCCCTCCCCCCCCCCCCCAACGGACCTTGCACTCGCTCAGCTCTCTTGCCCCTCAGATAAGAATCGAATTTTTTTAAAAAATCTCTCCCTCCTCCCCCCACTCCAACGCCCCCCCACCCACTTGCTCAGCTCTCTCCCCCCTCCCACCCTCCAACGGACCCCGCACTCGCTCAGCTCTCTGCCCCCGCCCCCCCTCCGACGGACCCGAGCAACGCCGGGTATTTCTGCTTGTGTTTTATAAAACAATTTTTTATACTGGGTAGTGTACAATGGACATTGGGAACTAAAATGAAAAATAACCAGACCAGGGTTTTTAAACTTTAAAGCCTGAATTGGAGATTCCAGTTCTATATTTAGATTCTCTCACTGGGTTTTTGACATCTAAAATGGGTACAGTAGACTCTCGATTATCCAGGATGATAGGGAAAAAAGTAATCCTGGTTAATAAAATCCCGGATAATCACCATCCATAGGAAATATGGGGGAGAGGGGTTGGTTTACCAGCCATCCTATGTCGGGGGGGGGGGCGGGGTTGGTTCACTGACTGCCCTGTGCCCTGGTGGGTTTTTGTGTGTGCGCGTGTGTGTGTGCGCGTGCGTGCTTGGGGTGTCAACAAAGCCAGAGCCGGCCCTTTGAGTTGCACATTTTATTTTTTTTTGACATCCTGGTTAATCCACATTCTGGTTAACCCGATCCTGGATAATCGAGAGTCTACTGTATTTGGATACAAAGGCAGAATATGTGTAAATAGGGACCCTTCGTGCTCAAGGTGAAAAGCTGGGCCCATAGCACTTAGTTGTCAGTAATTAAAAAATTACCTCTCATTAGATCCCCAAGTTCAAGATAGGGCCTCAGGATAAAATGCTGTCCATTGGACGATCCTTACAGTGAATAAAACTGGGATCCTCATAAGGTGAGGGGAAAACTCAAGATCATATGTGGTGACATCCAGAATTCCCAATAGAGGTAAATGAGCGTTCTGTATCTATTGTTCTACTGAAGACTACTTACTCAAGGTAGGATATGAAGAGTTGTACATTTTTAACTATTGGAACAACTTTCCAAAAGCTGGAGAATCCACCATGTTGCTTGGTAAGTCATTAAACCAAGATTGGATATCTTCCTTTTAAATAAACAAACTACTTCCCTCAACCATAAGATATGGCCTTGATGCTTCTATGGCCTGTTATGAAGGAGTTCCGAGTAGATGATCCTACTAGTCCCTTCTGGCCTTAAAACATATGAAACCATGTAATCTATCCAGAATTTCCTTTGAACGTTACCTGTGAACATCTCAAACCACGCTCTGCCTGTCTTAAATGTAGAAAACCTATAAAATATGTAATCAGCATTTTGTCCAAGCAGGTTGATTTTCCTAGTAAAATACAGATTGACAAATTAAGTTGTTTTGTTTTTGTTTTTGTTTTTTTTCCAATGTTTGTTCTTTGTGTTTAGTCCCTCGCCTGTTATGCATTATTTGTTCTGTAAAGCTAAATGTCTTTGCTTTTCCTTTCCCTGACTTTAATCAATCAGGTTGATGTGTGCAGATAGGATCCTATCAAACATTTTACTCAGGCTAAATCTGAAATGATATAAGATTAACTTTCTCAACATGAATTTGACCAGTTTATGTAAGCAGTAGCAACATGAGAAGCTAAACTGAATAAAAGTGAATAAGCTTAAAATGCTGTCATGTTTCAGTTCTGCATGTACAAAATATCTATATTTTAAAGGTTTATCTAAAAAAAGGTTTTATGCCTGCTTTTTTAACCTTTATTCCAAATCTTAAACTGTTTTAAAAAGCATTATATTTTGAATGAATGTTATAGGAATTTTTAATACTAATTTCTTTTTTTAATAGGGAATAAACTCATTTTTTCCCAGTGCATCATTAAAAATACAAGCAAAACAGAGTGAGGGGATATTTGTACAAAATGTGACATAATTTGTGATGTACGTCCTAGCTCTTTGTTTTTTAAAACACTGTGTTGCTGGTTTAGCCTTGTAATTTCCATTCCCCCTGAGACTCTGGGCACCCCTTCTCCAGTTGAAGATTGGATTCTCTTCTGTTCCACTCAGCTTTCAGCTATGTGGCTTGTTGCTAAGCAAGCCAAGGTGGCACTTCCAGCATTTCTACAATAGTCCTTATCTGCCCACTGAAACTGGGAATGGCAATTGAATTCTGATCTTCCAGAGAGCTGTGCAGAACCCTATCATTATGCTGCAGTAATGGGATTTAATCAGTTTCATTAGACTCTTCACACTGGTGAAGAATTCACAAGATATTGATACAGAAGAGACTTTCTCAGTCTCCATTTTAGCTCATTAAAACTTCATGGGCAATTTCTCAAACTCTTGCATGTAAACAAACCGTTCTATATATACAGCATGTGTGGAAGGGGGCGTGGGAATGATCATGTTAGTACTTTGATATTAGAATGAGTATGTACCCTGTTTCCCCGAAAGTAAGACATCCCCCGAAAATAAGACGTACTTCCAGTTTTGCCTCTCGCTGTAATATAATGTAATGTAATTTTGGGAGCAAAAATTAATATAAGACACTGTCTTATTTTCGGGGAAACACGGTATTTCAAAAATATAGTTGAGTTTAAACTCCATTGTGGCTTTTAAATCCATTGCTTCGCCACAGAGGCGTGCGGAGGGTGCCAGGGCATAGCAGTATTGGTTGGTGACACTCTTGTTGTGCAGGACACAGGTGGACAGAATGAGTCCTGGGGGACGGAGGGACAAAAAGTTCAGAAACCATGACTAATGAGGAAAGATTGAAAGAATTGAGCATGTGTAGTTTAGAGAAGAGAGGCTGAAGGAGGACGACATAACCGTTCTCATATTTGAAGACTTCTTACTATAAAGCGAATGGTGATCAATTGTATTCATGGCCACGGGGGGTAGAGCAAGAAGTAACTGAATAAATATCCAGCAAGCGAGATTTAGATTAGCTATCAGGGAGAACTTTTTTTAACTGTAAGTATAGTTAAGAACTGAAACAGGTTTGCAAGGGCAGCTGTGGAATCCTCATCACTGGAGGTTAAGAACAGGTTAGAGCAGGGGTGGGCAAACTTTTTGGCCTGAGGGTCACATCGGGGTTCCAAAATTATATGGAGGTCCAGGTAGGGAAAGCCCCACCCACTTCCTGCCCCCGGCAGGCACGGGGGCAGTGGCTTCTCCTGCCAGGGGCAGGGAACATCGGTGCCTGCAGCCCCGGAGTCTCTTGTCCCCGCAGGCGCGGGACAATGGCTTCGAGCAGCGGCTTCTCTGCAGCCCCAGTGTCCCCTGCCCCCGGCAGGAGAAGCCGCTGCTCCCGCGCCTGCTGGGACAGGGTACTCCAGGGCTGCAGGCGCAGGGGCCGTGGCTTCCACAGAGAACTCCGGGGCTGCAGTCCGGCGCCTGCAGTCCGGAGTTCTCTGTCCCTCACACGCATGGCTGTAGCTTCTCTCTGCGCTGCCCAGCAGGGGAGGGAAGCCCTGGCCCCGCGCCTGCCGGGGACAGAGAAGAAGGACTTGGGAGCCAAGGTATAATCGCGCTATATCCAGATTTGCGTTATACATGGGTGCGTTATATCGGGGCTCCACTGTACATCTAAATGCATGAAGTATGTTAATTAAAATCTCCAACAGGCTCCCTGTTACTTGTTGTTAAGATGACAGTAGTTTCAGACTGGATACAGCATCCCAGGTATCAGTCAAAGCTGAAAGGAGCACATCTGAAGAACAGTTGTAAAGGCTTATTTATGTACAATAGTAGGGGTCTGCACAGGCCTAATTTTAAAGCCCACCCCAAACTTGACTAGCTCATAGCTGCCCAAATCCAACCCGAGTGTCAAGTTGTTTTCAGATCTGACCCAGCCCAAATCTGACACTCCTTCCCAGTGTGTCAACACTGCTGCCATCTCATCCTTCGAGTTTGGTCTGGTGGGAGCTCCCCATGCCCTGTGCCCACAATCTATCTCCATCCACCTCCTGCTTGTGGGGTCATCACAGCAGTGTCTGCATGTACCAGTGCAGTTGGCTGTCCCCACCTCACTGCTCTGTGTGTGCTACAGCGTAATAGATGTTACAGTTCCTCAGCATGCTCACTCCATGGTGCACAGCACAACCATAGTTAGCAGGAGCAGGGCACTCAGCAGCCTCCACTGCCTTGCTTCACTGAGCTCATCAGCAGTAGATGATGGGAGACTACCTGAATCAAGCACAAATGTGTTGGGTTGTTTTCAGACCCGAGCTGAAACCGACACTTGTAGATGGGGTACTGTGAGGATTGGGTCAGGTTGCAAGACTCTGTACGATGGTATCATTGTACTGGTACTTTTAGAAGAACATGCACTACTGAGAGGTTAATGTAATGTTGTTCATGGAAAAGTACTGCTAGAAAGAGATTATTTAAAGGGGGTTTAAATATAGCTACACACAAAGCTGAGAAAACCCTAACCATATAACTCTAAATCCAGAATGATGCAGGAGACACCACAATGGTAATTAAATTGTTAGTCTGAGAAATATGTATGTACTAGCGATTTCAGTGTTACTGGAACCTGGTACCATTGTATTTTACAGGTGATTCCAGTGGAGAAATTGGTGAAGGGGCGCTTCCAAGACAACTTAGATTTTATCCAATGGTTTAAGAAGTTCTTTGATGCCAACTATGATGGTAAAGAGTATGATCCTGTGGTGGCTCGACAAGGCCAAGATGCTCTTCCCCCACCAGATCCCGGTGAACAGATCTTTAACTTACCAAAAAAGTCCCATCATGCAAACTCCCCCACTGCAGGTATTGTAAATCTTGGAGATTCCATTCCCATTTTACGCATAATGGTATAGTAATGTTTAATCTGCTGTCAATAGCTTTATATGGGGTCAAATTGGAAATAGTGTTTCAACATGAAGCCACCACGCTCTGTGTTTGTGTACACTATCTGGGGCTCACCATCCTAGATTACATAAATGGCCTTTTTGTGGTCATTCATTTTGTTGGTCTGTTTTGACTTGCCACATCCTTACTGAAGATTTCATGGGCTGGGAAGTGAATCCCATGACTGTAGTGAACCTAATGTTGCAGACAAAGCCGATCCGTTGTTTTGCAGCTGAATCTGGGTGATATGAAGTACTCAAGAATGTACAATGCTCATTTAATATTTATTGCAAACTAGCATAAGTGCCCGGCGCTGCTTGGGTCAGTCGGAGGTGGGGAGGGGGCAGACAGCTGACACCCCCTGACCAACCCCAACACCCCCCGGCTCACTTACCCCCCCCGACCAAACCAGACACCCCGACCGAACCCGACACCCCCACCTCACTTACTGTCCCACCAAACCCAACTCGGATCCGTCGCAGGCGGGGGGGGGGGGGGGGGGCAGAGCCGAGGGATTCCGGGGACCTTCGCAGGGGGGGGGGGCACGGGGCTGATGGATTCCGGGGTTCCGTTGGGAGGGGGGAGGGGCAGAGAACTGAGGGATCTCCGGGGTTCCGTTGGAGGAGGAAGGGGCAGTGAGCTGAGCGAGTGCGGTGTCTGTTATGACATCATCACCACCTAACCGCCCAGCCGATGTGATTGGCCCTGAAAGACTTTCACCCCTGGGGGGCGTCAGAGGTGAGATCCGAAAATTTTTCAACCCTTACCAGCATCTAGACCCCCTCACTGTACCAAATTTCAAGTCTCTGGCTCAAACGGTGCGGGAGGAGTTCGCTGTCATACATACATACATACACCACTTGACTTTTTTATATATATATATATATATAATAAAAAAAGTCAAGTGGTGTATGTATGTATGACAGCGAACTAGATATTTGCACTGTAAAAAACAAATGAAACCTAGCATAGGCGGTGCATAATGGAGGCCGAGGGAGGCTTCAGTCTCCCCAAACCTTGCACCATCACTGGGAGAAGGGATGGGGACAATGGAAGATTTGGGGGGGGGGCCTGAAAAATTTTCCCCCATCACAGCCCCAGGACTGGAGGAGCTCTCACTCCGGAGCTGCAGTGGGGGCATAGGCCTTTTCCGATCTTGGGGTGGTGGGCCTGGCCTCCCAGGGGAAGAGGCAGAGTGGGGATGGAATGGGGGCAGGGCCATGGATGGATGGAATGGGGTGAGGCTGCAGTGCAAGGCGGAAGGGGCTCCAGGCTCCGCTCTTCAGCCTGGGCAGAGAGCTCTGTCGCGGTCCCAGACGAGCTCTCAGCGGTCTTTTCGCCCTTCCTCCCCTCCCCCCCGCTCCCCCAGTCCTTCGGCTAGGGCCATGACAGGAGGGTGGTGGAGGGGAGGCTGAGAGCAGTGAGTGGGGACAGCCCTCAGCCAGAAGAGGCAGGCCGGGGAGGCTTCTCTCACCACCCATAAACACCTAGGATGAGAAACTTAAAATTGCAGATGATAGGGCCTGGCAAAGAAGCTACAGGAGTTTCTTGGTCCCATTCTGATGCTCCCCTGACGTAGGCAGGCAGCGGAATGATCCCTTGGATTACATCAGTGCAGGGACTGCCTTGAGGATGTAGTTACGTGGATGGATATTAATTGCATGTGCCTATATAGATAGCTGCATTCTGTCCACTGCAATCAAATCATTTTGTGGGATTTTCAGATGCAGTCAGCATTGTTCTAACTTTGTTCCTGTTGAAGTCAATGGTAAAACTCCCATTTACTTAAGTGGGGGCAGAGTTAGGTCAATCCTGAGTGCTTTTGAAAACTCTATCTTTAATACTCTTTGCATGCATGGTGCATTAAACTAAGCTGCTTTTAAAAGAGTTTAGAAATAAAGCAAATGCTTTTTTGACTATTGACATTTTTTATCATCAGCATGGATGCATGTCCCCTGGAATGGTGGTTGAAACATGAAGGGACATATGAATCTTTAGCTCATCTGGCATGTAAATATCTTGCAACTCTTTCTACAGCAGTGCCATGAGAATGCCTTTTCTCACTTTCAGGTGACGTAAACAAGAAGCGGGCAGCATTATCTCCTGCAAATGTAAACAAACAGTGATTGGTTGAATATGAAGTAGGGCTGAGTGGACTTGCAGGCTCTAAAATTTTACATTGTTTTATTTTTGAATCCGGTTTTTCTGTACATAATTCTACTTTTCTAAGTTCAACTTTCATGATAGAAATACTGTAGTGCAATCTCTATTAGGTGAATTGAAAAATACTATTTCTTTTTTGTACAGTGCAAATACTTGTAATCAAAAGTAAATATAACATGAGCACTGTACACTTTGTATTCTGTGTTGTAATTGAAATCAATATATTTGAAAATTTAGAAAGCATCCAAAATATTTAAATAAATGATATTCTATTAAGTGTCATTAATCTCGCGATTGCTTGCAATTAATTTTTATAATTGCTTGACAGCCCTAATATTTAGCCACCAATAAATCTATATAGATATTGATTGAAATATTATCTATATCTGCCTACTTGGCAGAGACACTAATATTGATTTGCTCCACAAAATAACATTATTTGATCGAACACTTACCATGCAAATCTTTTAATTATTATTCCTAACTAGTTAATGCTTTTCCTAACATTTTTGTTCTGTTTTTTCAGACGTACAAAAAGATTTAGCTGTGAATCTCCCACTAACAAAATTAAACTGCTAAATCCCTAAAGGCTGCTTTGAAAGTTTACCCTTAAAAGGTAGTTGTAACAAGCTAGAATTATTTTCAGTGTGCCTTAATCTGATGCCAAACCCTCAGAGCCTGATGGAGTTTGGCATCTGTTTACTATTTCTGTAAATAGATGTTTATCCATATCTGTGCAAATGCTAAGTTTGGTCCCCAACTTGCATTTAGCAACCTAAATTTGTTTTGTTTTTGTTTGTAAAAATTAAAAGAAAGGAGGAACGTGAAAAGAAATATTAACTTGATTTAAAAAATGAGTGTTCCAAGGAGCTTTCTCTGACCTCTTCAAAGAGGAGTCACTCTTAAAAGTCAGGGCAGAACACTGATAAAGCAGCTTAGAAATTGCAGCATACACTGTTCCCTGGGACTAATCTTCTGTACCACCCTCATGTTGCCTTCGTTCCTTGGGGAGGCAGAGACAGTTGTCAAAAGCTGATATATAGTATGAACTACGGATTTAACTTGATAATTTTACCTTTCGGACTACTTGAAGTGGCAGTACTCTGGAATAAGGAGCCCCACTTCACCACATACTATTCCACTGTACATGGGAAATACACATGTGTTCATATGGATTTGTACCAATGGTATATACTCTTTTTCAGGCTTCCCGCCAGCACCCACCGGTTCCTCATATATAGTGCCATCTGCCAGTTCAATATTGCTCAGGTCCTTTAAATATTCTCTTATAACCTGTTTTTCCCATATGCTGTAGTATACAGTCAACACATGTAGGCTCAAATTTGTTGTGAGGGATTAAAATACAACTTGTTTTGTTTGTGCCAATTTTAATTCGGCCTGTAGAAAATAGTCTGATCAGGTTTTTGGGGTTTCAGGTCAGCAAGCTTATATAAGCATTCCCAAATGTAAATCACACCTCGATAGGCGACCGTATTTTCGGGGTGGGGAGTATCAAAAATTTGTGTACAAAAGACAACTTAGTATGTAAATAATTTCATTAGGTTAAAATTCCAGAAGAGTCTTCAGACTGAAGAATGTTTTGCCTTTTGCTTTGAAGTAGCCTGTGAGAATCAGATGGTTAAAGCAGTGCCTGGAAAATACTGGAGAGTCACATGGTGGCTAAAAATAAGCACATCTATGACAGGGAAAATAACCAGGGCAGAATTAACTGTTTGTCCATGAACATTTACAGAGAATCAAACAGCCATCTGAGGCCTCTTGTGTAAGAAGAACTGGTGTTCTTTATAATGCTTTCTGGAAAGAGAAATATATCAGATCTGTTTGCATAGGTTATGGCATCATACAATGCTAAGTGTGTTGTAAATTAATTTTTTGGATAAATATTTTTTTTCTTTTTTATCCTAGATGTAATAAAACTTAAATATAGCTGTTAGTGACCCGTTGACAAGCATGGAGACTTGAATTAGCAGGAATTACTCACTGCATTGATTTCTGCCATCTTTTCTCTCTCCTCTTTCCTTCCCCACCAAACCCTGTTGTTGCCCTTCCTGGAGGTCAGACAGAACTATACAATCACATCTGTTTTCATTTCAATATGTAGTTCTTTGACTCTTTTTCTGATGTTGAATTATTGCAGAAGATGTAGAATGATGTGGGTTCATAATCTGCACCAGACATGCATATGCTGAGAGGGCATATTCAAAAGTTTTTGTTTGTTTTTATTTTAAAAACTTGGGAGTTCAGGGAAGGAGTTGGAATACCATTGGAAACTGAAGTGGTCCTTTCACAGAATTGGTACAGCACTGACAGGGCAAGCTTTCCTGTTCCACCTTGGTACATAGGAACCAGCTGTAAGAGTGAGAAGGTAGTTCCGTTTCCATGTGTATTAAAAGTAATGTTAGGCGGCCAGAAAGTTTGGTTCAAGGTGACATAAACGACTATTCTAGAAACTGAACTGAAAACCTAGAAAAATATGGCACTATCAAGATGCTATAAATTATAAACTGTACGTTTTAACATTGGTCTTCCTTGGGTCTCTTTTCTTTCTAATATCTGGTATGTCAATTTAGTTCTAATTGAGAAAATTTGTTAATAAACTTATCTTTCCCTCTGGGCAGTTTTTTTCCCAGACCTCGCTTTAGTGATATACGTTGCTATTTTCTGAATATGTAAACAAAAAACAACAACAAAAATCCCACAGATATCGTTTACAAGACATAATGACCAATTTAAAATGGTTCCTTCTGCTGCTACAAAGTGGTTGAACCCATTTTACCTAAGCGACCAGGTGATAATTAAGGCAAGTTGAAAATTTTTCCATAAACACTGGTTTCTGGTGGAAAATTGGATTTTCAATTAAACAATTTTTTTCATGACATTCAAAAATGTCAAGTTTTCCTTGAAAAATCTAAACCAGAAAAGCTTATGGTTTGATTGAATTTTTGGTTTTAGGGTCAAAAGTCAAAATTTTCCATAGGACAGTAATCCATTTTCCAGCCAGCTCTAATGGTAATATCTTCCTAAATGGCTTTCCCAATCGTTTTCAAATTGTGGTCTGTAGAGCCTCTTCCATCACAAGGAGGATGTATGTATAATTGAACTTCATCAAGTCACATCCCTTCCCAGAAATCTTTAACTGTGCATATACTGGTTCACAAGTAGAGATTCCAGCGTGTAGTCCTGTTAGGTTGCTGGAGTCTGTTTACAAAGACTTTTTGTCAGCTGTATGGCAAACACAGTCAGCATGGGGTTATCAAATTCAGAGGGCAGACTCAAACTCAAGGGCAGTGAGTGCTGAAGGCAAGGTGAAGAGATTTGTTACTAATGTGAAGTCCTACATCCATGGAGAGGAAATAAATAGCACAGCTAGTGTCAAGCAGCTGGACATATTGCATTAAAGCAAGTTTATTTCAACTTGTCTCTATAATAGTGTCCGAATACTAAATGTAACTGAGTGATCCAGCCATCACATGGAATGGAAGGTGTGGATTAGGATTGGGGAAAAAAGCTCTTTAAACTAAAGCCTCCTTGTCTTAAAATCTGAACGGTGTGAAAGTTTGAGAACCACATTTATATCCCATTACAGATATGACTTTCACGTGATCCAATGGAGAAAAGATCCTTAGCCTTTGCTGAATTACTGGAGTGTACAACCATGATAGATCAGCATATTGCTTATGTTAAGATTTACTATTTTTAACTGTAACATTTGTTTTATACCAGCTGCCTCCATTCATGCCTTCTACTTTGAATGATCAGTTAAAGGTTTTACTGGAAACAATATTTTTTTTCCAACAAGTCCCTTCATGATGCCTTGTAATTTACATTCCTGATGGATTCAACTGCTTCAACAAAAGTAAAAAAAAAAAAAACGAAAAAAAAAAACTGCCTGAAGTGGCAAGCAGAGCATATGTGCTCTTTGATTAATATCTAATGAAAGGAGTTGAAACTGTATTGCAAAAGCATATATGGGGTTTAATGTTTATTATGTTAGGTTCTAATTATACACATGCTGAAGTGGTTAATTTGTATATAGCTCTAGGCCTCTTACATAGTGTTCTATAATATAGAACAGAAGTGAATTATTCAGAGACATGGCCAACATTCAAGAGTCAAATGCTTGAGCCTCTTTTGTGAGACACTTTTAAGCAGAGGGCTTACATTTTGCCCAGCTAAAGCTGGTTTGGCAGCTTGCTGTGAGCCTAGGAGCATACCTAATTTTGTCTAATGTTAAGCAAATTGTGACCACACTTTTTTAATGCTTAGGTGGAAATCAGTCTTATCAATCCACGTAGAGAGTGCTCCAATTTGATCTAAGAGATCGCCAGTGGACTGTGTCTAGCACAAAGGCTGCACTTTGGTCAACCTAATATAAAGGTTTCCAGATGTGAGAAGAGCAGTGTGCACTAAAATGCTGTGTTATAACTTTCCCATGTGAACACTGTGGAGTGAATGAGTCATGCCCACAGCATCTACATGGGAGAGATACAGCACAACACTTTGATGCACACTGCTATTCATACCTCTAAGGCCAAACTGTGAGGCAGTGTAGACGTACCTTAAGTTACGCAAGCTCATTTCCTTTAGATTTAAGGGGCAGATTTAAGAAACAAAATTTAAGATTTTAGCAATAGCTAAGAAGCTTGGTCTGAGGATGTCAGTGGGTGGAAAAGGGCCCCTAAACAATGCAGTAGGGTTCCGGTTCTTCTGAAGACCGAGGATTAGATTTTTGTCTTGGATCATAAATGAACTGAGTCTTTGATCCCATTCAGCCAGAGAGGGTGTCTTCCCCCGCCACACAATTGAGCAGGTTCCTGCATGTCCACTGAGCTGTGAGGGGACGCATGCAATGAGCACTAACTCCCTTGTCTTTTAAAACAAATGTGTGACTAAGAGGGAGTCTCTCCGTAATGATTTAGTTAGTAGGGAAGCTGTTAATTCAAATGACCTTTTCTAAAGCTTAATCTTCCTAAAAGATTTTCTTCTCAGGAACATGTCACCAGTGTAATTTCTTATTTTAGCCCCTTTTAATGAGTTTGACAGAAGAAATACTGCAGTTTAATGTGACTTCAGTCCCAAATTCCACTCAATCAATGACCATGAATGATGAAGCAGAGTACAGAGTTTTGATGTCTCTTTGCACTGCATTCATGCAGTTGTCACATGAGCAGAACTTCATAGCATTTTCAACAAATATTAAACAAGTTACTAATTACTGACATAGCTTCAGAGATAATTTGCACTTGAGGCAAATAGTTGGGGTATTTTGTCTGTAGGACTATCATTAAATCCCAGAAGTCATATTTAGACAGAATCCTGGACCCATTAATTTGAATACATCTCCTCAAGGGTATTAAGTGACCTGGAATTCTGATCCCACATTTTTGTAATCAGCAATGAAAGTTTTGGGACTGTAACAGTTTATTCAAAATGTAAACATTTTTCATCTGCACATAACTCCTGTTTAGCAAACAGGAAAGAAAATAGAAGCTGTAGTGGGAAATGCTTCGACATGAGACTGATAGTAATTATGTTTTTAGGACACCATAAATACACTGCTTGAGAATTGTAATGTTTTTAGTAGCTGCTCTATCCAATTTATATTACATTGTTCAGATAAAAATATATGCCCTATTTATAAACAGTGTATTAAATGATCTTACATCAGTGGTTGTTGTATGGCCAGATACAAACTAAAATGAACCGAGTGTTAATTCAGGCAGCTGTGATGCTGCTAACAAGCTCAGTGACACGGTGCATTTAAAAATTTGAGCTCTGAGCTAACATAAAATGATAACACATTGTTAGTTTTGGACATCTAAAGTTAACCCTTTATGACTGGGGGTTGAGGCTTCCTGATAACATCCTGGCTGTTGATAGTGAAATGCCTCATATGACAGTGATGATTGAAAGGAACTGTTTACGTGACATGATATGTAGGGGAGTCATTTAATTATTTGCATAAATTTTCCTTTAGAAAATACAGTTGAAACTGTCCTGGACTGCTGCCTAGGCAGGAAGGTATAGTAGATATTCCTATTTATTTCCATAGCACTAGCAAAGTACCTGGTACTTTTGCAAGTGACGAGATATCCCTGTTACCCAAAAGAATAAATTTATAGTTAAAATGGACAACATGCTGACACAGAGCAGGCTTGAGATCGAAGGCTATAAAAACAGGGCATGTATCTTGTTAAGTTGTTTGGGACACAGACTGTTCTCTTTGCTATATATCTGTCCAGAGAATATGTAGTACAATGTGGGCCTGATACCTGATTGGTGCCCTTGGATTCCATAATATACAAATAAATAATAATTCAGTCATTGGCTGGAGTGCACAGACAAAAATGAATAATGAAAGTAAAATAGTCTTTTTGTCAATCAAGAAATATGAAGGAAGTCTGCTGATACTCATCTCTGAGGAGATATTATCCTATGTTCTGAATCTTTAAATGTCTATCGACTATGCCTGTCTGCTGGGAGAAAGAAGGGGGGTGGAGAGAGTGTTGAAGGCAATTCAAGATGGAGGATCTTAGAGTAAGAGACTGTGCTCATTACCATGAGATTCTGGCTTGGAATCCTCATGCTAAAATAAATCTAACCTGGGAGAACATGTTGGCTATTTATGTATGGAAAACATAGCACCTCTCCACAGAGAATTAATGGAGCTATTCCAGATTTACAGTCGTGTAAATAAGTGCAGTATTTGCACTCTGAGTGTTCAATTGTGCAGTTTTTAAATCTATCAGTTTCCCATTGTGAGTCCTAGTTTACAGGTACTTAGTTGATATTAAAAATGGTCTGGGCTGAAATATTGCATTTAATTATAGAGGTGGGTTGGAGCTGTTACACTTCTTGTATATGGAAATTCATTTCCCCCAAAGAGCTTTCCCTGAGGCCAAACAAAAAGAGTAAATGTGGAGGTAAAACTTACTTTAATGCAAAAGGTTTTCAGTTCGAATTTGCTGGGCATCCTCTGCTATTCAAATTTCATTTTCAGCTGTTTCTAGCTCATGCCATCTGGAGCACTCAGATTTAGCTTTTTTAAAAACTATATTACTGATTATGGATATCAGAACAGCCTGTTCATTTAGGGCCTGATCCTGAGCAATAAGGAGCATACCTAACTCCTGCTAGTGGGGTTTGAAGTGCTTAGTGTCGCTCAGGATAAGGAATTTAAAAAGCCATAGGCTTAATATTTTAAAGCATAGTCCTTTAATAACTCTTGTGCTTGTGAAAGATGCTATATGAGCAGTGTTATCAAATGATCTCTAACCACAGGCAGAGCTTTCCCAGAACACCCCACGATAGTACTTTTAAATTGCAGTTGAAAGGGAATATCTAGAGGTGAGAGAGTAGGTAGATGACTGTGCCTAGGCAGTCCATGCTCTCTGTGCATATTCAGTACATGTGACCTTATGATTAGACGTTTTAAGAGGTGGACTCTGGATATATAGCATCAAATGTTAGCTTTTGTCATATCAAGATATTCTCTGTCCAGTGATTTAGATGTTTCACATCCCATACCCAGGGCGCTAACAAATTCACGGCCACAAAAAATATATCATAGACTGTGAAATCTGGTCCCTCGTCTGCAGTGAAATCTGCTCTTTTGTGTGTTTTTACCCTACTATACAGGTTTCACATGGGAGACTAGTGTTTGTCAATTGGGGGTCCTGACCCAAAAGGGAGTTGCAAGATTATTTTAGGGGGATTGTGGTATTTCCATGTTTACTTCTGTGCTGCCTTCAAAGCTGGGCAGCCGGAGAGCAGCAGCTGCTGATTGAGGGCCCAGCACAGAAGTAGGGATGGCAACACCATACCATGCCACCCTTACTTCTGCACTGCTGCTGGCAGCCACTCTGCCATAAGCAGCAGCGCAGAAGTAAGTGTAGCAGTGCCACAACCACCCCTATAATATCCTTACACACACACACACACACACCCCTCCTCTTTTGGGAGGAGGGCAGGACTCCTACAATTACAGCACATACATTTCAGATTTAAATAGCTGAAATCATGAAATGTATTATTTTTTAAATCCTATGGCCATGTAATTGACCAAAATGGATTGTGAATTTGATAGGTCCCTAGCCAGAACATATTACTAATTCCTAAATTATAGCATCATTTTTTAAGTTGGTATACTAATGGTATTAGTTTTTACCCTTGTAGGTTGCAATTGGAGATAAGCCTTGATCCTTGGTCTTGATATGCATAAAAAGCCATATTGAATTACTTTCTGGTAACAGGTGTGCGTGTGTGGCTTTTTCAGTGGGTGGTTTCTTCTGTTGATTGTGTTCTGGCCTAAAATATTGTAACCGAAGACATTACTGGACAAAGTGTGTTCATATTGCACTGTCACTTCTGGCTGGTCTTGTCACTTCTGCTGTTTCCTGTTCATCTGTAAATGCAATTCAGAAATTCCCTTTTGGGTTAAATATACATGAACTTACTACTTCCTATACATCAGACCATGTATCCATCTAATTTCTGTACTAGCAGTGCATATTAATTATTCTGTATATTGTACTGCACTATAAAAGTGAAAAAGGGAGTCGTTTCTGGAACTCCTTTCCAAGCTATTCAAATCTTTTCAAAACCTCTGTTCACTTTAACCTGTGATTCTAAATCATACTCTCCTTGCCTTTTGTAAGAGAATACCCTTCCCCCACTCTAAACTCTAGGGTAAAAATGTGTGTGTGTGGGGGGGGTGTCTCATGCAAGACAATCAAACTCCAAGCTTATCTACCAGCTTAGGTTAAATCTTTTCCCCCAAAACCCAAACTCCTCCAGTTGGGGATTGGGACCCGCTGCCACCATCAATGTGATTCTCCAAGACCATGGAGTGGGGCACATTGAAACCCCCCTCTCTCCCTTAAGCCACTTGAGAGAGAAAAGAACACAGACTCCGAGTCACAGCCCCTCCACCCTGTTACCTAGGAGAGATTCAAGCACACAGACCCTCACTAACCATGAGCTGCTAGGATCCCTTCACTAGAATTACCAGACAATTTTTATAACAATAAAAAGGTTTATTAAAGAAAAGAGGAAAAAAGCATACACTTATACAGACTTCACAGTTGCTCAATTCTCTAGCCTTAGACCCTCCCTTGAGATTTCTCTCCCTGATAAGGTTAAGGACACCAAAGATTGATTACAAAGCATATACAATCAACAACTCTACTTACTGTTAGTCTAACTTTGCAACTTATTCAAAGAGATGAATAGGAAGAAGATTACATGCTCCCAAAGCCGGGAGAGAAGAAGATGGAGTCAGCCCGATAGCCCCAGACAGAAGAAGTGAAGCTAACACTCCTTTGTCCCTAGAAATTTGCATTCTCAATACGTCATAGCCCTTTTGGCTTCCGGTTAACCCCTCACAGGTAAAACAGTAATTCTAAGGCACTTCATACTTATGACACCTGTCTTCTGCCCAATGATGCATCTTCACATGCCACGTTTATGTCCTCTGATTGACTAGTCTGCAAGGATACATATTGTACTTTTTTTTGAAACTTAGAGACTTCTTTTTTTTCCTGTTACTTTTTCTCTTTGTTTTAAAGTTTTATGAGTCTCTGCAACAAGTTTGATGAAGCAGTGCTTGTTAATAAGGGGGCCAGCTTCCCTGCCAGGGGTCTAATATCTTTCCAGGGAAAATGAAGAGGATTTTTTCCTCCTTGCCTAATCCTTTCTGTAAGAAATATGCTTGGTGTATGTGCATTTGAAGACAGACACAGAGGTAGAGCTCCAGGTTCCATGAAGGCTGCCTTTACTAGCAGCTTTGCTGTAGTCCGGTCAATCTGAGCCAGTTGTGTGCACTGGGATTTGTGGTTGGTCCCAATCTGGCTATGTTGCCTGCATGGCAACATAGCCAGATGTTGCGGCTATGTTGACATAGTCATGACAGTGGCTATGTCACGCAGTACTGCGTGACAGGAAGAATAAGATTGCAACTAGTTAGTCTGCTTATAGTGGTATTCTATCCTTTAGTTTGGAATGTCTCCCAAGTAATGGGATTGCAGGGCTTGTTTCCTTTAAATGGCCATTCCTTATGTATTAACACCTTGATCTTCAAGAAGCTTTTGCTGAACTCTTACCCTGTTTCCCCGAAAGTAAGACATCCCCTGAAAATAAGACGTACTTCCAGTTTTGCCTCTCGCTGTAATATAATGTAATGTAATTTTGGGAGCAAAAATTAATATAAGACACTGTCTTATTTTCGGGGAAACACGGTAAGTGGAAACAAGCCAGGAAGGAAAAGAAACTGGCTGCCCTTGCCCTCGCTTTTAAAATGTGCATCCTTGTTCTCACTTTAAAAAGCTTACCATGTATCTGAGGGGATTATTTATCTGGTTCTTATGAAAGATGAGATTTTAAAACTCAGATGAAAGCATTCCTAACCTACCTATGTAAAGTATATGGTGGTGATGGGAATATAAATGGCATTGTCTGAAAAAAGAAGTTTGTCATATGTGATGCATGGATCTCTTAAATGGCAGAGTAGGATCCTGGGATCCTAGCAAAAGATTTGTTTTAATGAGTTGTGATTTCAGTTGTATTTAAAGTATTGATCAGGCCCTTGGTGAAGATTATACACACATCTGCTAGTCTCTGACAAAAGAAAAAATGGCAACTAAAGATCTTACTCTTGTCAGAGCACTTTACCAAAACGACTTACTGTTTTGTTTCTATAAGAGCAGTAGGGCACCGTTAGTGTGTATTGATTCATGTTAGCCTCATAGACCAAATTTCATTGCTCAAGAAAAGAGCTGAATTGATTACATCTGTAGATACTAAGTGCTCTTTCAAAAGACTAAGTAATTTTAGGCATGCAAACAGTGTAAATTTAATCTTTACCAACTCTGTATACTGCACCTGAACTCTGTTATCAAGGGGTGATGTGGTCCATGTCTAACTTGTAAGGACTTCAGGATGGAAGATGCTATATTTTGGCCAGGCTGGAGTTTTTTAATTTCCTGTTGGCAAGGTATCTTTCTGATATATCAATAATTTTATTTGTAACAAATACGAGAAAGTATGGTAGAATTTTAGCCAAAATGGAGTCCACTAAAATCAAATGAAATGTATAATTGTTTATACTCTCAGGGCTGTCACTAGAGAATATAAAGTGATGGGAAAAGATAACTCTTTGTACAGTAGCCAGTGCAGTCTGTCTAAATCACAAGAACCTAACAAGCTTGACTGAATCACTGATCATTTCAGTTCCTCTGAATTAGCTTTTGAGCTTCTTGCTCGAGAAGCCTGAGGACATCTTGTGGTGTGTGTGTGTGGGGGGGGTGTGATGGGAGGGGAAGTCTTGCTACAGCAAAGCTTATCTGTGATTATTTGAGTTCCTTAGGTTTCTACTCTTTATTCCATTCCTTAAAGGAAAATAGGCAGCCTAACAAGCCTAACTTTTTTCCTCCTCAAGTCTTAAATATAATTCAAGTTGTCAGAGAGGTCTAGGGAGTTCATTTCCGTGCTTTTTAACTCTGCTCAGTCATTTTTGTTTAAAAACTGGTAACCTTAGGCCACATTGAGACCATAAAGTGGGTGGTCTCTTCTGAAGAATAATTGGAGTGGGACTCCTGTGCTTTGGGAGTTGATACTGCTAATTACGGTTCATGAAGCTTGGGCATCTCCTTTCACCAATGGTAAACTCAGAGCCCAGATGGGACTTTAGTAATCATTAAATCCCTAAAGAAGAGCGGGCAGAAAGGAATGGAGAAGGGAGGAGCACCATATCATCATATAAGTTGTCAGCCCTAGGGTGCGTATAAAGATAGCACTAGGACTACATTTTCCTGTGTCTATACTTAAGCATTTGTGTATGCTTGATGCTTGTGAAAATAAGAGTACCTTTCTGGTATGGGTGCTTTTTTCTGTGGTCAAAAGTGTTGCTGTGCATTTGGGTACATTATCAGCTTTGCTTTTCACATGATGTACCAAAAACCTCTTAAGCTGATCAGAAAAAATATCTTTTGGCCATTGCAGCAACCAAGTGCTCACTGATGGATTTAATTCTGTTTGCATCTGCTGAATTTCAGTGTGATTGTACAAGTAATGGTGTTAGTTTCTTCTCCATTTTAAAGCAGAGAAGCAGATAGACTTGCAAATAAAATAGCCACAAATTAAATCAACTTGCCTTTCTCCAGTAAATTTTTAAAATCAATAAATGTTAACTATTAAGCTAAATGATTTAGTTGTTGCCAGTGTCAAATATGACACTGTAAAGTAGTAGTAATTAAAGAAATTGTGTTATTTATCCATCTTTGAGTATCAGTGAGCTATTTTGTTCTTTTAAACTGAAAGTAACATTCTCTTTATGGTATTTACTTTCTTTTCAATATTTTGCATAAAGTGAGGATCTTTCTACTTACATCCAGGAAGTAACAGCACTAATGATCATATATCAATTAAGTACCTTTTTTCTGTGTCTGGAAGGGGTAAAAATTCAAAATTATTGGGAATATAATTTTTACACTGGGCATAAATACTTAAATCTAATTTTTAAAAGTGTGTCCTCAAAACAGTTTTGTACTTGTACTTTCAGGTGCTGCTAAATTCAGTCCAGTTTCTAAGCCAGGGTCCACACCGTCTCGTCCATCGTCAGCAAAAAAAGCCACACCAAGCAGCTCAGCATCCAAATCAGATAAAGATTTGGAAACACAAGTCATACAACTCAGTGAACAGGTAACTTTGCTTCAACCACAGAATTAGTTATCAGTAGGGCCCTACCAAATTCATGGTCCATTTTGGTCAATTTCCTGGGCGTAGGATTTTAAAAATCATAAATTTCATTATTTTGGTTATTTCAATCCGAAATGTCAAGGTGCTGTAATTTATAGGGATCCTGAACCAAAAAATAGTTGGGAAGGTGTGGGGGTCCACAAGATTATTGTAAGGGGAGGTTGTGATACTGCTACCCTTATCTTTTAAACAGCAGCACAAAAGTATCTTGATCATTATTTTGCCCTGTAAAAAAGAATCCAGTAACATTTTGTGAGTTAAATCTGTCCTCCTGGAATTAAAACTTGTGATAGAAGAAATAATAAAACATAACTTATTTTCATCATAGAAAGAAGTTTAATAGTAGGGTGCCAGGGATCTGTAGCTGAATTTGGAGTTTGGTGGTCAATATACTTTGCTATGTGGAAGGAAGTGGTAATGTGTTGTTATTAGAGTTAAATATACAGCAGCTAAGATATTTGTTGTTTGACTTTTGTTCACATAAAGTTATTCTTTCAGAAAGTTTTGGAGAGCTCTGTTTTAGTTTGTTATTTTAATACAGTCAGAATAAACCATAAATGAGTGCACCAGGTATAGTGGTGAAACGGGGCTGGAAAAGTGTATCTTGGAACTAGATTCTCATGTACCGGTGTCAATTAAGAGAGGTACTTTGGAACTCAAGCAGTTTCAGCTTTTCTCGCATGCAGCCATTATGGACTTTTCTTGTGGCCACAGCCTCCTGGGCGGTGATTGAGTGGGGGGAAGCACAGCGGCTCACCCCCCACTGGATTCAACCCTGCTCCCCTCTGGAGCCACAAATGCCAGAGGATCAGCCAGCCAGTGTGAGTTTGCCACCTTCCTGGGAATGCTGGGGCTCGGGCTTCCTGCTTCAGCTCTGGGGTGGCAGGTAGGTAGCAGGCTCCAGCTGTGGGGCTTTGGGTATCAGCTGCGACTCTGGCCCCAGCTGCGTAGGGCCCTGGGCTCACCACCTTCCATCACTCCTGGCCTTCACTGCCTCCCTTCCCACCTCTCCATCCAGGGCTTCATTTATCCCCCAGCTTGCCAGGGCTTAGTAAATCTGCTATGGAAAGTAATATTTGTATGTCTGTTAATCTCACTTTTCACTGCCTTCCAGCTAGCTAGCAAGTCTGCTTCTGTGAAAAGTGACATATTGAGTATTATGGGCATATTGGGTATTATGGGGAAGTCTACACTGCTTTGCCAGTAGTGCTCTGTGAACAAAGATTTCCTTATTCAGACAATCTACAAAATACACCTTAAGTTTAAAGACTTGTAAAAAAAAGTGTGTATGTGTGTATATGTATATATAAATAAAATACAGACTATGCCTGGTATGCACTGTCCTGTACTGTAGGCAAAACTCGCCCATAGTCTGTCTCAAAGATGGCATGTACTGTTCTCCTGTTACTGGAACGTGTATGTTTTATTTACAGGTACATTCATTAAAAGTTGCACTCGAAGGCGTGGAGAAGGAAAGGGATTTCTACTTCGGAAAATTAAGGGAGATTGAACTTCTCTGCCAAGAACATGGGCAAGAAAATAATGACCTTGTCCAAAGGCTAATGGAAGTCCTTTATGCTTCAGAAGAACATGTAAGTGCAAGATAGTCTTTATTCTCGTACATTTTCTTAATGAAAACAAACAGGCTTACCTTCATTTGAAGAATCATGAACACTATATTGGGTTAAGTACTCTAGGTAGATCAGTACAGACTGTTGCAACCTAGTCTGTTTAACAAACGTCAATTTAAAATAACACTGCATCTAGAAACAATCTATTTTTCTTGTCGGCTTATCGCTGAAAGGGCTGATAGCTTTTTAACGCAGTTGTGTAAATTTTGTGTGTTCTAATTTTGTTGAGATGTTAATCTGAAACAGAAGGAGACATCATAGGCATTTTGAAGTATTTTCAAATATTCTTGTTCCTGCCTTTGTTTTGTATCTGCTGCTGCAATTTATACAGACATTTTTTTGTAATCCTGTATCTTGACATGTTGTTGAATGTCAGATTGCGTAAATATGCTGAAATACAGAGGTTCCTAAATATCATCTCAGAATATTAAATTGAAGACCAGATAGACATGTTGACAGATTTGAACACTGTACACACTGTGATTAATTCTGGTACATGGAACATATTTGCTTTTTTATTTAGCATTTTATCCTGTTGCTATAGGCAGAATCTTCAGTGCACAAAACCCAATAATCTTTTGTCCTTCTCAATCTGCCAGTATTTCAGAATTATTTTATCAGGAAGATTAAGCAAGAATCTCACTCGTATTATAGACATAGCACTGTAAACATTTAATAGAGCAGGAAGAAGAGGGCTGACAAAGGATACTGACTAAATTCCTTAGATATGTCTAGGGGTAATGACTCCTTGAAAATTTAGTTGGAACTGTTCCCATTCATATTAGCTAAATCCCCGTGTGCAGTACTCTAAAGATTGACACCATACACGCACCCTGCCCCTCAGTCTCCAGTGGACCAGAACTTTGGTTCCAGAATGTATTGGCATCAATGTACTCTCACTGGTACTATGGTTTTGTTGACACTTCCTTATTTAACACCTATTCTGAGATAACTTCAGTACTAGTTGGTTTAGTTGTCTTGCGATAGGATTATTGGGTCATTAAAAGCAAGGCTAGATTACTTTAGTTTGTGTAGTTTTTAAACACTATCAAGAACTTGAAAATTGTAATTATGATCTTGATGGCCACACACAGCTAAAAGTGAGTGGAAGTGGGAGGGATTCATGGAGGTTTCCTTAGGGAACAAACCAGTATTTCAGAACTGATAGGAGCCAATGTTTAAAAAAAAAAAAAAAAAAAAAAAAAGTTGACCAGACATATGAGCAAAGTCATAAGAACTGGACATTGATAGTGGTCAAAGCAGGGGTGGGCAAACTTTTTGGACCGAGATCCACATTGGCGTTTAAAAATTGTGCGGAGGGCTGGGTAGGGAAGGCTGTCCCTCCCCAAACAGCCTGCCCCTTATTAAACCCCCACACACTTCCCGCCCCCTGACTGCCCCCATCAGAAACCTTGACCCATTCAACCCCCCCACTCTTTGTCCCCCTGATCATCCCCTCTGGAGACCCCCCCTCTAATTGTCCCCCTGATCATCCCCTCTGGAGACCCCCCCTCTAATTGTCCCCCAAGAACCCCACCGCCTATTTAAGCCCCCCTTGCTTTGTTCCCTGACTGCCCCCTGCCGACCCCAACCACCACCAGCCCGGGACCTCACCACCTAAGCCTCCCCCTTCTCCCCTCTACCTTACTCAGCTGGGTGCTCCTTTACTCGACTCCCATCCAGGTAGCGCGGGCCCCATGCTCCACCCGGCCCTGGCCAGGAAGTGCAGGGCCCGGTGGCTCCCCACACTCCACCCGCTCCACAATTCGCTCCCCACACTCCACAATTGGCTCAAATTGTTAAGCGACTTCCCAGCTAAGGAATGTTTGTTGGTTCCCTTTTCTTTAGCTTTTATTATTGGCAGAAAACATCACAAAATTCAGCTTACTTCAGACCATAGTTCTGAGCTCTTTGTCTGGTTCCCTTCCACCCTCCTCACGAGGACTGTCCTAAACTAATAGTTGCACAAGAACATTTATCATGTACAGTGCATCCTCACCTGAAGTCTTTGACCAAGCAGAGTCTATGGGTTTCATCTTACTATTACAGCTCTGTTCTCCCCCACATCTGAAATACAGAGAACTTCCACTAAATTATTCATATTCTGCAATGGGAAAATTGAGCCCCTTGCTTTATTGGGTGTCTTTCCTCCTTAGCTCTTCGGTGCTCATTGTTGGTTTACGTTGTTAGTTAGAGCTAAAGATCTAGGTGCTCCGATGCTAACAGTAGAGAGGGTAGCTGCATATCTTGCCTAATCTTTCTTTTGCAATTTCTTCTTTTCCTTGGCTTGCTTTGCCTTTGCATTCTATTTTCTGCCTGTGCAGTGACTTTGTTCTTCACCTCCAAGTTAAATTCTCTCTTTCACTGAGTATTTTATAGGTTAATCCCTTGGTAACAGCAGTTAGGGTTTCCTGAGCCCCAAATGAAAGAGAGCCTGAACTCCCAAAGCTACAAGCATTTCCAACATTTCTGGTTTCTTGCTAATGAGTTCTTGCTAAATCCAGCTTTGGTTTAACCTCTGGTCCAGAAAGTCCCAAACTGCTAATGAAAGAGCTGGACTCTCTAGGGGCTCTCAGTAAAGCGAAAGGGTTAACTTAGTGTTCAGAGTTCATTTTAGATATCAAGGGTCATGAGGCTCTCCTTAGAAAGTTATAGTTAGAACAAACTGTACAAATCATTCCTGGCAAAGGCCTCATGCTTGAAATATCATTGTTGACTTAAATTTGTTTTCAGTTCATATTTCCAATAACCTTTTGGTAGCACTCACATGCCCTAGTTCATTTAAGCTGTAATTTTACAGCCATATATTGTATTCTTTCTAGAGAGCATGCTCTAGTCAGACATGCCAACTGTTCTTATTCAGTTTTTAATCCCTATTTTTAATAGCTCTTTTTCTCAAATAAACTTAATACTTGTGAAAAGTTCTGGATTGATAGCACTAGCTGGAGCTCGCCTCTCAGATCAGCTAACCCTTAAGCAGGACCGCAGTATTATTAAACTGGTGCCCCTATGCCGGTGCAACTGGTGCTCCTACATTGGCTCTGTGAATACAGTCCCTGCATTCTGCCTAATAAGGAGACTGCAGTGCGCGCTGTGTGTGTGGGAGTTGACCAGCTCTTACCTGGTCATAGCTGCTGACTCTGTGGGTGGGTACCCCGGGGCTGGAGCACCCACAGGGAAAATATATTGGGTGCAGAGCACCCACTGGTACCAAGCTTCCCTCCTCTGCTCCCTCCTCCTGCACCTCTCGCGTGCTGGTGACCCAGTGCTTACCAACTCCTCCCCTCCTTCATCCCAGCGCTTTGAGTGCTGCGAACAGCTGATTCACAACATTCAAGCTCCAGGAGGGGAAGGAAGGGAGGAGCAAGGATGGAACACTGTCTGGGGAAGAGGCAGGGCAGGGGTGTGAAGAGACACAGGCTTGGGGGAAGGGGTAGAGTGGGGGTGGGGCCTGTAGTGGGAGCAGGGGGGTCAAGTGCCCCTTGGCAAGATGAGAAGTCAGTGCCTATGGTCCCAGTGGTGCCTCAAATTTTTGGGTGCCCTACACAGTTGTATATGCTGTGTATGCCTAAGTATGGCCATGCCCGTAAGTAAGTTCCTTATAGAATTTAATAGAGTTTTATATGCCTGGGATAGAATTCTACATAAATTGTTTCAGAACACCTTTAAAGGATGTTCTCTATTAAATTCAATAGATTTTAAAGTAATTTCTATGTAATATTACATTTTTATAGAATCCTATTGGTTTCATCTCTGTTAAATTAATAAATAATTAAGGCTATGATGTAGTCATGAGTATTTTTAGTAAAAGTAATGGACAGCTCACAGGCAATAAACAAAAATTCACGACCCCGTGACCAGTCCCTGACTTGTAACATAAATACTCCTGACTAAATCTTAGCTGCTCCAGTCCCTCAGAAAGAAACTCCTGTTGAAAGAGACCCTTTTGAAGTAGTTGGGCTTCATAATACCTGACTTTACCTGCAGTCACATCTGAGCAGTTAGATGGCTCACTGTATGAGTCAGATTGAAGAGTCAGGTTATTCACAGCTGGAAGCTAGCATCTCTAAGGGAAGCCTGAGGTGACACAATCCTACGATATATGCTAGAAGTAAATGCTCTATTACTTTACCTTTTAGATTAAATAGTCTATGCGGTCCCAAAGTGATTGTGCATAGTGAACATCTGACTTTCCTATTTCATTTGTATAGGTACAGACTGTATAAATTGAGAAATGTATGCCCAAATTTCAGAACACCTTCTGCAGGCGTGGTCAGGGCACAGGGAGAATGTGCCATTTCCCAAGGAAACCATTCCTCAGGCAGACAGAAGAACACCAGTCTTGTGCAAGTCAGAGTAGGTTCCCAAACCACTTCTTGGCTCATGATTAGTGGCTTTCCCTAGCACAATGTACAAGATCAGTATGTACAGGTTTATAAGATCATGCATCGTTTTCTAACTGGTGCCTCTTAAAAATCTGCAAATCAGGATGGATTGATTTAAATCAAATTTATTCAAATCACTGATTTTAATCATGATTTAAATCAGCAGCCATGAAACATGATTTAAATAATTGATTTTAATCATGTTTTACATTCATACTTTATAGCTATTTTCCTGAAGAAAGGTCGATTCTCGTTGCTTGGTAATCATTAACACATCTTGATTTGCAACTAAATATAGTCCTTACATTAAATCTGGTGTTTATTTGTGTTAATCAGGAGGATATCTATACACTTTTATTTAAGCAATTATATACATTAATTCTTTGCTTTTGATTTGTGTTCATCTCTGTTTCAGTGGTGCCAAAACTTTTCCTGTCACCTCTCCTCCCCCAAACTTACCAGTAATAGAATCTGTCCATGCTCCCTCTCCATTACAGCACAGTTTTGGGTGGGGAGCAGGGGTGGGTGGGTGAGGCAGAACTGGAGCTAGAGGCAGAGCTGGCCTGGGAACAAAGAGGAAATGAGGGAAGAGCTGGTTCTGGGGGCAGAGTGGAGCTGCGCATGGATTGGAGCTGGGCTGGAGCAGAGCAGGGCTGGGTGGCACTCCCTCTGTCTCCCATGGGGGCTGGCCAAGCCCTGTGATGCAATCCCCAAACATTCCTCCATGCTTCCCTGGGGGGGAGAGGGGGTGCCCCTCAGTTTGGGGATCACCACTCTTTTTGCATGGAAATTCAATGCAAATAAAAATGCACAAAACCAGTATTTTATTTTTTTCTTAAATAAAACTGCTTTGAATATGCTGGATACATAAGACAAGAAAGTTTATCAGAACATGTTTTGCATTTCAAGCTAACTGATTTATAACCTGTATTGTCTGTAGTTAGTAAATTGAACTAATTATTTCTGGTCATTATGTCCTTCAAGATTTTAGGACTTTTAGATCTCATCCTCTCATACCTAGCTTTTATTCATAGATTGGTAGAGGGGGAAAAGGCTTTCCTGCTTTTTTCAACTCCCATCTCCTTTCTTAACTTGAAATAAAGTCTTTGACCTGAACTAGTTGAATAAACTAAAATGAAGAAAATATTCTATCTATACCTACAGAAGAGGCTACTGCTGTCAAAAGCTGGTTTGCACTTCAAAAAACTCAGGTGACATCTACCAGTACAGTGGCTTTGCCTGTCTTTAAAATTTGGCAGCAAACATGTAATGCTTAATATTTTAATATTTAAATTCAATAATTTTAAGATTTTAATAAGTTTTGGCTCAACATAGGTTGTCAATTTCAAATTTAATTTTAAATAGTATATTTTTTAAAAACAACCCTGTATTTAGCTTAAATAAAATCCAATTTAAATAATGAAGAAATATGATTTAAAAAGAAATCTTTGATTTTTAATTTACCTTGGCATCTTATCAGACAGAAAAACACCCAGGGAGGTCAATGTAATGCCCAAGATTAGGAGTAGCAGCTCATGTGTAATTGTAGATAGATGGGGAAGGTCGAGGCTGCTGTCTCTCTGTGTACTGCTTGAACTCATATGTACAGCTTCCAGCCCAAGTTTATTTAATGTAGCCCTACAGTTTTATAAGTCTTGAAGCCTTTAAATTATATCTGTGACAGTGGGCTGTTTAATATTAATGTTAAAAGCCATTTTGGCCTGATGTACCAATAATATATGTAATAAGGCCACTTCTCCCAAGGGATTCCAAAGTGTTAAACTACAATTCTCCTGATCAACACCTGGTATCTTCCTGAAAATTGCTTTTTCTTTAGCTTCCTAAATGAAGGATGATTCAGTTTGTTCCATTTGGGATTTTCCTACCCTTGGAAACCAGCTAAGCATTGACACCAAATGTAAAAAACCTTATTCTGCTTCCCCTAAGCTCTAGAAACATATAATGACCCACTAAAATGGAAACATTTTATTGCATAACCTGCTTTGAATTAAACTGAGAAGCCTCAAATTCTCTTCTCCAGACTCTTCCTTGCCCTCCTCTCTCCCCTTTCTTTCCCCCAGACTCTAAATTTGAAAATTAGCAATATCCATTTTGGAGAGTTAGTTACACCAATCACGTCTAATAAAAATTGTCTGGAGATAGCAGGTCCTGCAGAGGTGCGACTTGAATGGCAGCTAAGCAAAGTTGTCCCCCCGCCCCTCAGTCAGTTATCACTAATGTAGTTATCACTAATGTAGGGGAGGGTGTGTAGAATTTTTTCAGTAAAATCATGCTCCAGAATGATGAAGTCTGCTGAAACAAAGTAAAGCTTTTAATAATGCCAGTGTCAATGGGAAGACGGAAAGCATGCTTTAAGATTTGGTTTTTGAGTTCCAGTATCACTAAACTAAAATATTTTAGTAAAATTAGTATCTTGAAATAATAAACACTGATCCTTTTTGATCAGAGATTTATTTGCCTTGTAGGAAGGTGTATTCTATGAAGCATCCCTAGAGAATGTTGTATATAACTAATTAATTTTTTAAAATATTGGAATTAATGGTGGTCCTCAAACAACAAAAGGTCAGACATAATGTCACTAACAGTAGCCAGTGAAGTCAATGACTGCTGAACTGAGATTTGTTCAAAGAAAATAAATGTTTGGCTATTTAATTATTCTTACAGTACATTTTGTGTATTAAATAAAACTCCCAAAAAAGTTTAGGTAACTTTTTAAACTTTGATTTAGTTTGGCAGAATCATGAATAAAATAAAACATTTGGTTCCTAAAGCGCATCCAACTTTTGAATGCGAGACTGTATTTCACTCATTTGTAAAGCATTCTGGACTTTGAGCATTTTATAATGTAATTTGGTAGATCATGCTTATGTGACAATGCTTAGCACTTGGCTTTGCAGGGCTGGGGGAGGACAAGAAAATCTGCTCCCTAGTGCGCCTCTGCAGGAGGCAGTGATAGTGTATTGGGGAAAGGAGAATGGAAAAACTAGAGCTGCCTTCTGTGCTAGCCAGCCCCAGATGGGGGCTCATCAGGACTGCCTTGTGACCCTGCCCCCAAAGCACCTTCAGAGCTGCACTGGGGGAAATTCTTCCAAAAGGTAGCCCACCCAATGCTGCTCTCAGTGCCCAGAGAGTATTACACCTATGGGTATGGTGCTTCCTTTCTTTCCTCGGTTTGGATAACATTATTGCCAACCCTAAATGTTCAGAAGTGATGTCAGGCCCAAAAAATCATAAGACTTTTTTTTAAATGTTGGGTTTTAAATGCGTCTTCTGACTTTTGAGCCTTTCAAGCTTCTAGCCATGAAGGCTGGACACTTTTTTTTTTTTTTCAGTCTAAGCCTAGATACTCGTGTAATGACATAACTGAGGCTTTAGGAAAAGCAGCAAATACTGGGATACTTGCAGTAAAATCATGAGTTGGTAATACTCCTCAGACTCTTAGGAGCCATCATTGAATTTTAAGAGACTTTGCCAGGGTAAGTGAGTGACGTATCAGGAGCTCTGTTAGCCACTTGGTAACATCCCTTATCTAGCTCTAGTTTACAGATAAACTACCTATTCTTTAATGCCTATTCATAGGAGCAATATGTCACTTAATGCTGTGAAAACCAACAGCATTTTGGGGGGAATAATCCCAGGTCCCATCAAGCACAAACTGGTTAAAATAAAATCCATATATTCACTAGTAAATGGGTTAATCTGTTATAATTAGTGCTGTCAATTAATCACAGTTAATGCATGCAATTAGCACAAAACAAAAACAAATTAACTAGAATTTAAAAAGACGCAATTACAATTTTAATAGCATTGTTAAACAATAATACCAATTTTGGATGTTTTTCTACATTTTCAAATACAGTGGATTCCAGTTAATTGGGACACATCAGGACCAGAACAATTTGGCCCGATTAAGCGGCTGCCCCAATTAACCAAAGTAAATAAAAAGGGACACTTTGTTTCCGTTCTTTGCAGTGTGTCCCAATTAAGCAGCTGCCCCAATTAAGCGGTGGCCCAATTAGCCAGAATCCACTGTATATTGTTTTTTATTTAAAACAGAATACAGGTGTACAGTGCTCACTTCATATTATTTGTATTGCAAATATTTGCAGTGTAAAAAAAATATAGTATTTTTCATCTCGCCTCATACAAGTCCACTCAGTCCTACTTCTTGTTCAGCAAACCACTAAGACAAACACGTTTGTTTACATTTATGGGTGATAATGCTTCCCACTTCTTATTTAAAAGGTCACCTGAAAATGAGAACAAGCGTTCGCATACCACTGCTGTAGTCTGATTTACAAGGTATTTGTGCCAGATATATACTGGGTTTTGCTGCCCCAAGCACCGAAGTTCCACACCATGCCTGTGGGTGGTCCAGTGTACCATGGATTCGGCAGCGTTTCTGCGGGAGGTGCCCGGATCCCATGGCCTCGTCGTTCCCGCCGCCGAAACGCTGCCAAATCCACGCCACCCACGGATCTCCCGCAGACCTGCCACCAAACGCAGCCTGACTGCCGTCCTGACGGTCACCACGAGCGGCTTGCCGCCCCAGGCACGCGCTTGGAGCGCTGGTGCCTGGACCCAGCCCTGCAGATATGCTAAACATTCATGTGCTCCTTCATGGTTTGTCTTGTAGGCGCTAAAGTTTTACATTGTTTTGTTTTTGTGTGCAGTTATGTAAAAAAGAATAATAATTTCTAAATTTGTAAGTTGCATTTTCATGATAGAGATTGCACTACAATACTTGTATGAGATGAACTGAAAAATACTGTTTCTTTTGTTTTTTACAGTGCAAATATTTAATAAAAATATGAAGTGAGGATTGTACACTTTGTATTGTGTTGTAATTGAAATCGCTATATTAGAAAATGTAGAAAAAAATCCAAAAATATTTATAATAAATTCAAATTGGTTTTCTATTGTTGTTTAACAGTGATTAAAACTGCAATTAATCACAACTATTTTTTTAATCTAGTGATTATTGGCAGTTATTTTTAATCGTTTGACAACCCTTATTATAATGTAATTTCATGGTAAATCTGTGCTTTCCCTAGCTGTTAGCTATAGCCCATGTTCCCTACTAGCTACAAGTCAAATGATACTTGAGAAATACAAAAACGTTTTCTACCTCACAGAAATGTATTAAAGTGGATTTGTCTGAATTGTTACCTAGGACCAGTTGTGCAGTTTTAACTTGTTTACCACAATCACATATCACAGGCTACTGCAGCAGACCATATTAAACATGGTCTTATCCCAGTTTTCAGAGTCTTTAAGTAAAAAAAGAAAAGCTATTCCAAAGTGCTCTGAAACTTATTTTTCCATAAAGCTATTATGAGCCATGTTACCTAGTATGCAACATTTATTCCACTGAATGAGTCTCTCTTGTACTGGAAATGAAATTTTCAAATATTAACCCCTTAGTCCCAAAGGTTCATCCCATTATATTAAACAGACATACTTTCAAAATAGTTTGGATATTGAGAATAAAGGGAACGTTGGAGTGTCCAACACAGATGTCTTGCCTTAGTAAGCTCGAAATTTATGGCTACTTGTCCTCATACTTGAATGAAAATTAGGAGCCAAAACACAGACTTGGTTAAGTGCTATGGTAATGTATCAAATCAGGAGTGTGTTCTGTTGAAGTCTTCTATTTATTTATTTTTTTTAAACATGCAGGAGAGCCACACAGGTGAGCATGAAGGCGAGGAGCAGGTCCATGAACAGCCCCAGCAGCAGGAAGAATACTGACCTGTCCAACATCTTTGACAGTTTTCATTCTATGTGGGAACTTTCTTCTGGAGAAAGGAACATGTGTGGCCTCAAACTCAAAACCGGTCACTTCCAGTCTGCCATTAACATTTATGTACTGTAGTGAGTACCAGCAAACCACTGCATTCTGTACCCATATTTTGCCAAGATGCATTTGCAGAAGTCTTCTTTCAGTGTGTCTACCTGAGAGGTTGTAGGGCTACATCACCTACTGTACATCACTGAAACTTCACCACTTGGCTGCTTGAGATTTGTTCCGCTTTTTAAAAAATATATATATTTATTTTTTCTTTTTGTCTTAAGTATGATACATTTGTAATTTGTTCTAAAAATGTTTATATTGGCATCTCTTGTGGCAAGAAGTACTGTACCACTAGATGTGTTTGTCACTTGGTGGTGCTTTGGTATTTTCAAGTACATCTGCCTCGGGGCATAAATTTGGTCAAACAATTGGAACAAAGGGATACATTGGAAGTGACACTCAAGCTATAATGATGAGGTGTGTGTTGTGGCGGGAAAAGACTTGTGACTTGTATGGTTCCTATCCTGTATTCACAAAACAGAAGGCAAAGCAACGGTTTCCCTAATAAAGATTTTAAACCCCCTCAGTGTTTTCCACCAAAGCATGTTAGAAAGCTGCACGGTATGTTTTTACTTCTGGAAAATACATGTCTACTTAACTGTTTGAAAGTCCTCTCAACTTCCTGACTTTTCAACAGAAGCTTTCCCTGCTTCTTTCTTTTGAAGGACCTGTATTTATTAGAAATTCTGTCACTGCCTCCAGCTCAGTGCTGACTCAGGAGACAACAATCTCCTCTCTGTTCCAGCTGCATCTGCAGAATGCCATCTCTGACCTTACATTCTGCCTGCCACCCCTACAAATGAGAATCAAGTGGGTCAACCTTTCCTCTTTCCTACTCTTGCCTCCCCTCCTTTCTCTCCTTCATATGGAAGATGACTTCCTTACTGAGGCTAGGCATGTCCAAGGTTGATGTGCAGCAAACCAGCTGCAGAACCAGTCCTGAAACTCTTAAGGGATTCTCCCTTTAAACATGAAATGATTTGAATATTGATTGAAGGTATATTTTCCCCACAGGTGCTTCGGCCACTTTGCAGGCTTAGTGAACCAGCCAGAAGTCCTGTTAGTAGTAAATAACTCATTATTATCAGGGGATCAAAGGGACAAAACAAGTTGTGCAGGCTGACTGACATTACTACTGAATAGGTTGGCCCAGTGCAGAACCAGAATTTAGAGACTTCTGTGCCAAGGGTGTCTCTTGATTAGGGTCCTTGTTATCCTGTTCTGAATTATGGCATTTTATAGGCAGAAATATAGCATAAAATATGTTTAAGAGCATTCCTTATTTTTTAAAAAATCTTAAAATTTCACATTTTTGGTCTATTCCTGAATCAGTATTGCCTTTCTTTTACAGTTGGTGTTCCTGGCTTCCACCACTTGATTTCTTAATTCTAGATTTATTACTTCAGTTATTTGATTTGGCAAGCAAAAGGAAAAGTCTCTTCCCAGTCTACTCTCATTAAAAAGCTCAATAAAACCTCCTGAATGGTGTATCTTTTAAAAAAAAAATCTTTATTGAGTTGCTTTACTGATTAAGCTCCAGTACATAATTTATACTGAAGCAGAAGGTTTTTTAATTTTTAAAACATCTTTTCAGTTCTCAAATCTTTTGCAGCAAAGTTAATCTGATTTAGTTAAACGTGAGCAATCGCTCCTACTGAGTTTCATACCACAGACAGTACATAAAATATCTTTAAACATTAGAACAGGTTTCCATTTCCTCAATTGCTCCCTCGGCTCAGCAGCATAGTATCCAGTCCCTGTGGGTTGAAAGAGTTTTCTGGCCTTGACCTCGCTTCCTACCCAATAATAAGTAGTAAAAGTGCTGTACCCTGCCATGTAGCACTATTTTTAGCTTATTTAATATGCTTGGTTTCCATTAAAATCCTATGCATAAAGGAAATGATAAAGTGAGGAGGTGTTTGTTTTTTTTAAGGCTATAATATCAGCATGTAGTGCCCAGTTCTGAATTTTGTGTCTCAAATTTCCATTAGCATCTGGGGAAGTTCTGGTGGTACAAGGAATTCAGGATCAGACCCTACCCTGCTACTGGCATCAGCACCAGACTGTGATCACTGATATAATTCCATCATCATTCCATTTATAGGCAAGTAGACATTAAAGAGCGCTTCCTTAAAAAGTGCTTTTCCCAGGCTGCAAAATGGTTAGATTTTTCTGCTTGTGAGATGGTTCACGACAAGACTACTCTGCCCTACCCCTTTCAGCTACAAGTATAAAAAAGTCAACCTGTGCTTTCCTCCCTTTCTTCCTACTCTGCCTTGTAATTGGTCTGAGGAGTATAACCCTTTCAGTGCTTTGTATCAGGCAGGAAGTGATTGATGTAGGGCACAGGAATGGTAGTTAACCTCCCACGCCAGAGAGCCTCAAATGTGCTGAGGAGTGATACTCTGGAAGGGGATAGAGTTGTCCTCCTGCCCGGGTGAGTAACACCATTATTCCGTTATGGTTTTAATATGCATTTGTAATTACTTTTACTAAATAGCACACCATAAAGCTTTGGTTATATATTAAATGTAAACTGAAAGGAATGTAAACATATGTATTGTTAATTATAAATAAGTAATGCCATCATAGATGCAAAAAGTCTTATTCAGATGTATCAATCATTTTACATTACTCACAAATTGTCGCATGGTAGAGTAGATTTTTTTTGTCTCTGAATATGTGAATAACTTGACTTGCGTTTATCTTTTTACATATTTAATAAAAAAAGTATATGTTAAAATCTGTGTAGCTCTAGAGACTATTCAAAACAGTTTAAAGTGATAGTTTTCTATTTATATATTAAACTGTTTCATTATTAATTGCAAATACGGGCAAGGAAAAAAAGCCAAATGCTTTAAAAGGAAATGTGGTTCATAATGTATGTAGAAATCTTTTTTTCAGGAGCCCAGCAACTGTATCACCCTTCCAGAAATCTCAGGATGAGATGAATGAAAATATTAAAAAAAATAAAATGAGATGCAGATTATACTTTTGGCAAACTCTTTCCAGTTTCAGAGTACTAAATCTCTTGCAGCTGTAGTTTAGGTTGGATGTAGGTACAGCAAAAGTAAACTAAGAGGTGACGAGGAAATATTAGTGACGATCTACAGGGAAATTCCAAATGAACATTTGCTACAGAGGTCTAACGGTAGGGATGCCATCTTAAGTGTAATTCCTAAAAGATTTAAATTGGGATCAGAAGTACTTGCTCTGTGTGACGAACCAGCTGAAAGACTGCATTAAAGACAACCCCATGGATCTGACTCAATGTACTGTGGGAAAGTGTGTTTAGGTATTTGTTGCTAAACCCTAGGGAACAGTACTGGGGGGGTGGCGGGGTGGCAGGGAATGCTTCCCTTCCTAGAGGGAAGAAGGATCTAATCTAAATTGCTCTTGATCTCCACCCAGAGGTTTGCTTTAATGTTTCATCACAGCTTCAGAGAAGGCTGCTTTGTCCATCCATTCAGCATGAGGGCAATTTCAGCATCTTCAGCGTGTACTATAACCGTTCTTAAATTACTAAATTTTGGTGGGGAAGGAAAGCAGAAGGCCATGAAAGGGTGGGCAGAAACCTGTATTGACCCCATTCAGTCCAACCAGATTTGAGTTTGTTGTTGCAGTGAGAAGATTATTATGGTGGATGCCCTTCATCAGAATAGGTAAGCAAATCTATGTTCCAATATCTAACATGCCCCATCATAAAGAATATAAATTTCACTTATTAAATAACTTTGACTTGAAAACGATGGTGAAATTAACTATCTGTTGCACAGATATACCAAGTAAAAGGAGGCATGGTGTCCATTTTATCGTCTCCCTAGTACTTAGCAGACCTTGTGAAAAGTCAATCAGTGCTCATACTGCCCTGCTGTGAACAAGCCACTCTATTCCATTTTGTTGAATCAAAGTTAACTTATTTTCCAAGACATTCTCTAACAGTGTACACAATCTACATCTATGCTTCAGTTTGCCTTAATGTAGCTTGACAGTTAATTTTTTAAAAATGGACTTAACTTGCATATGTTCTATAGCTTCCACCTTAAACAGTACAAGGAATTCATTTACATTAAAAAACTGCTGTGTATTTTTAAAAAATCAATATAGTAGAGACATGGACAGGATGGTGGCATTTCAAGTTTTGTCATTTAAGTTAGTGAACTATTACAATACAGGGCACCAAATTAAGCCACTTCTATGTACATGTCTATTTCCAACAGTTTACAAACAAATGGAGGAGGAGGGAACAATACAAAGATAATGATCCTGATAGAACTACTGAGGTGTATTTTTCTATTACACATACTTTTCATATACTGTACTTAAAAATTACGATCTGCTTATATTCACCCAAACATTTTCCCAATATTTTTGATAGATGGATTTTAAAAAAACGTTGTCAAAGTAGGTGAGAAAATTCTGTTCCAGTATATACAGTACAATAGACTCTCGATTATCCAGGATCGGGTTAACCAGGTTGTGGATTAACCAGGATGTCAAAAAAAATGTACAACTCGCAGGACTGGCTCTGGCTTTGTTGTCGCCCCAAGTGCGCACACAAAAAAAACAAACCCCAGGGCACAGGGCAGCCAGTGAACCAACACCACCACCACCCCGGCGCAGGGTGGCTGGTTAACCAACCCCTGTCCCCTATATTTCCTATGGATGGTGATTATCCAGGATTTTATTAACCAGGATTAGTTTTTTCCCTATCATCCTGGATCATAGAGTCTCTACTGTATTTGAATTAATATTTAATTCCATCAGAGAATGAGACTTTAGAATCTTTGCCTGAAATTCAGTTTCTTAGCTGCATGCACTCAGGGCTTCCCCTCTAGCATCTCATTAAATACACAGTCCTTTAGACCTGATAGGACCAGCAAGTATTCCTTCATGCAGCACTGGGATCCTGCTCAGGAGACCCCAATTAAGCCTGGGGAAACCAAACCCTCGCCTTCATCTCCACCCTCCACATGAGTTAGAGGGAAGGGGACTCATCATTCAAGAAGTGATAGCAGCACTTTCCCTCAGTGGCTGACTCAACCGTTGGCCTGAATTGATGTGATGCAAGCACAATGGACACACACCTGAACAGCTGGGACTAGAACCATGGGCCTCCAAATCCACAAATATAGGCTTCGGAGTCTAAATGATGCATCTCTGAGTTGGGAGGAGGAGTAGGTCCCTCGCGTCCTCCTTGGGCAAAGCCAGTATACTGCATTCTGCCCTGAGCACTTGTTCACTCCAGCGTGATAGATTCATATGGGAGCCAGCATCCAACATACTTGGAATTTTAATCCAGAGATATTGATACATTACAAATGTAAAGTAGTAGCTGTAAAATGGGGAAACTAGGCAAACAGACACAATATTGCTGAAGCTGAAACATGTTACATGACTCATTTGGAAGAGTGACCCCTAGCAAGAATAACTTGTAGCTTGAAAGCCAGGTCAATGCATCTACTGTAATATGGTACACAGACAAATTTGAGAAAGAGCAAGCTGTAAACCAGCCCCATCCAAGCACTGTGCAGATGACCAAATTTAATTAATGCTCCTCTTTAGAAAGCCTTTAACCTAAGCGTGGATGTGGGTCTGTATGTTGGTGAGTGAAGAGGGGACAAAGCCAGAAAAATGGCATCTCAGAATCAACGAATGGGTGAAATGAAAACTCAAGGATCCCGGCATGTGGAAACTGAGGCATTGATATGAATTATCCAAAGTCAGAAAGCCTCTTTGGCTAGGACAGAAAGTGAGAGGAAGAGAGCCCAAGCTCAAAGGACGTAAACTTAAACAAAGTAAGCGGTTTTCAATGAAGAACGAACACTTGTATTTTTAAATATCTCCGCAGCCTTCATCCCACTTCACCCCCAAATTCTTATTTCCCATATAACCTGAGTAATGTACTTTAAATAACAACAGGAATTTGCAACTTAAATTTGGCCTATATAGTCAAAAATTCAGGCAAAGAACTGATTAGTATGTATTGCATAGCTGAAAAAATACTGTGTACCAAGGATCTAACTGGCCATTCATTTTCTCTCTAGTTGGTTTTGCAAATTTGTTTGCCCAGTTAATCCAGCATTCAGGCCCTACCTCCACAACAAGATTAGGCTGTCTACACTACACCTTATATCAGCATTATCTGTGTTGCTCGGGGGTGTGAATAAACCACCTCCTGAGCAACGTAAGTTATGCTAACATATATTCCTGGTATAGACAGCACTATATTGGTGGGATAAGTTTTCTTTTCATAAGCAACGGGCTTGGAGTGGAGTATGTTGCTTGTTGTTACTTAGGTAAACACCAACAGTGTGCTTTGAGCCATAGAGGATACTGAAGGGTGATCCCTGCCATGCAGAACTTGCAATCTGAATAACATAGATCAGACAAGGATCACTGAGACACCAAAGAGTATGGGATTTAAAGGGTCTTGTTTTGCTTGCTCATCTGATTCTCATCTGATCTTTGTTTCCTCATCTGATTCTCTTCACTGATTAACTTGAGGTAAGTAAAGCATTTGATATAGGTTAACATTTGGGAGGGGGGTGTGTCAGAGAACTGAAACTTTAATATGGCTGGCATATTGGAAGTTCCATGCAAATACGGCATCACTTAAGTAGACACAAAGATATGAGCCAGGGAAGGAAGTGTAGGGGAAATCAAAACTGGCTTCATTGGTGGATAGATGGGATGGAGAGAGGGCACTATAGCCTAGGACTGATTTGTGCAGGGTTTCGAAGGTAGGGAGGGACAAGAAGTTCAGACTTGATATTCTGGGCAAAGAGGAAGAAGATAGGATAGGTGGGATAGGCAACGTAAGCAGCAGAATGACTAGCAGTACAGTACTTTCCTTCCTGGACTAGCTTTCTCTGAGCCTTGCTGAGTAGCTCATTGTCTCAGCAGTTTGCAAATCTAGCTCTTTGGTTATTTTAATCAACAAAGCACTACCATTTATCACAAACACAGATGAGAAGCTCCATGGTAAGGTTTATGCTCTGGACACAGCAAAGATGTTCATTCTTGAATGTGTTTCTTCAACTAAAAGATGTAAATGTTGAAATACTTGCTCAGCTGTCTCCCCTAAAGATAAATTAAAGAGGTTGAGTGTTTTGATGAAAAAACATTATTGTACCTGCACAAGAATTCCAAGTCTCTGTACTACCACTCATTGGGAGTTTAGGTTTGGAATTCTAAGCATTAAAGCTAGTGTGTTTTGATTTTAAATTCTTCATGTAGTGTATTGATGAGCGTTTAAACCACTGGGGACCAGATTCCCAGTTGACGTAAGAAGTGAATAGAATTAGGCCCTCTTATGCGAGCAATGAATCTGGCCCAAATAGTTCAGATCTAATCTGTGCTATTTTGGCCTGGATTGACATATGTTTTAAAATCTATTCTGGCACTTGCATCCATACACTGATAAGGGAACTTTTTTTTTTTTTTTCAAGGCAGGAGGCAAAGCTTCCCCATACAGTGCACCAGCAGGTCTTCAATAAAAGAATGTCAGCCAGCTATTTTCTAATTTTTGAAATTTTTGCTATTTGGGACATTTGCTCTTAAAGCAAAGTCAAATTAAGGCCTGTTTTAAGGATTATTCTACAACACTGGTAGAATAAAATGCTATTGACTGCAGAAGAATGAATTTGATCAGTAACACAGATGATGATAAATGCCAAAAATCAATTCAAATGGTATCCAGCTAGTCCTAAAGGTTTTGGAAGATATTCCTACAACATACACATAATGACACCATGGTACCTCTAACATGGGAGTTGGTGGAGGGGGAAACATAGATTAAATGTTTGAAATGCTGCTTTGCACATTCAAAACAAAATTACCATTTTTATTATTGTGTTTTATATTTTACTCTGTTTTAACTTCATTGGATTAATCCCCTAGGGAAGAGGCTGTGGGGAAGTGAAGGACACGTATAAACTGTTACATAAAACCAATCAACAAAGATTATGACTATGATAGGCTTAGCTGATGGTAATCACTGTCCCTGCAATATTTTGAGCCACTAAAGATTCTGTACTTGGGGGTAAGAGATGCAGGGCCCATAATAAACAGGTTTGTTTCCCTTTGGACTAAAGATAAATATTCAGCAAAGAATTAATTTAAAAAATTCAAAGTATAACATACTGCCATACTCGTATGTCATAGTAATCACACCAAATCTGACACACAACTTCTCCTACTGCCTCCATTGTAACTTTTTCTATGCCTGCAATTATGAATAAAATTATAAAAAAATATGTATTTACCACACAAACTCCACAGTGTACGTGAGCAGCTGTTAACATAGTGAATATGGTAAGTTCCATTTCCTCATTCTTGCCCAGAAGCTCTGTTACCACAGCAAAGACCACAAGAGCTAATGGAAACAGGAGCCAGTGGAAAGCTTCAGATCTGGTGTCGCTCATCTGGCAAATTATCACTCTGCACTGATAGAATAAGGTGATCAGTCAGGTAAGACTTATTGGAGAAATTTATTTAAAGGAAGAGTGTTAATTTGTCTGCTAGAATATTTTCAGTTAGTGTGTGGCTTTGGAAACAGGAAGTTCCAAGACTGAGATTTGCCATAAATGATTCTTTCCTTCTTTATTGGCCGTGATTTTTACTGCACTTTATTACATGTAATTTAGAACATGCGTATCTTTTATGGAGGCAGTGTTTTGACAGGTTACTCTTTGAATTTAAAACCAACTTTGCATAAAGGGGAGCTTGTTTGACACTTGTTTTCACAGAAGCTCAAAAATGTATTACTAAATCAAACTTAATCCTGGGAGCAATGGATTGAGGTAGAAGGATCATGGTCAGAGTGATGGATTGAACATAGGAAGTGTTGTATAAATCAAAAGTATTAGTGTTTTATTGAAATTCTAAAACTATAATACTATTAGTCGCCTTTGTATTTTCACTACATACATTTTCATATCCTTAACCAAAGTTTCTTTCAGCTTGAAATGACTAAATACCAGACCAGGAATAAAATTTTCAAAAGCATCCAAGTCCCATTCTCAAAGGTAGGCTTCTGTGGTCAGCTTTTAAGGGTATTTAGGCACCTAGAGATCCAGGCAGATTCCTAGTAGGATTTGCAAAAGCACCTAATTCAGTTGATTCAAATGGGATTTAATTGGATTTAGCTGCACCTAACCCCACTGTAGGTGCAGCTAAATCAACTGAAGAATTCTCCAGTCAACCTACGTACCATCGCCTCTGAGAAGTGAATTTCAAACAACGATGGGGGGAAAAACCCTCCATCAGTGTGGGAAGCACCATGGCACTACGGCAGCACAGCTGCAGTGCCGTAATTCTGCTGTAAGTGTAGACATGGCTTAAGTCTCCTTGAAAGTTAATGGAGCTTAAGAGCCAAAATCATTTTTGAAATTGAAATAAGCTCCTAAAACACTTATACACCTTTTGGAAATTTTACGCCTTGTCAACTTAACTTTGGGTCAAAATTGAAAGCTGGTAAAAATTAGCGTTTATAAATCCTAAAATCAATAGAAATACTTTCACCAAAAAAAATCAAAAATCAAATGAAAAGTTCATTCCCTTGTAGTGTTTGAAATCCAAACACCGCGGTATTTTAAGACTCTGAAAGTAAAGGTGACACTGACTTCACTGTTTCATTGTGGAAGCTAAAAGAAATGAAAAAAATAAAGCATGTAAATTTATTTCACATTCAGTAATTTAAGGTGTAATTATTAATAGTGTTGGTAAACACAGTGACTTACGATGTATTATTGAAGTTGACAGTGTCCCTTTTTTAAAATACAATCAATTTTAGAATTCACTTAGGGAGCTGTGTTGTGCTTTGTAGTATATCAATGAGAGTAAGTTACAGTAATCTTCTTATTACGTACATAGTATCTTTTTGCTGAGCAACTGCATATATCCTGAAGGTGGAATATGTATTGTTAATTGTTAAATATGATTTTCCATTAAAACTGATTTGTTAAACTCTCAAAATGTGTTTGTAACGTTTACTCACATTATTCCCAGTTTCCATCACAATAAATTACTTCCATTAACATAAGGCATCAACAAAATATATTGTGCATAAAGAATTTATAATTGCAGTCATTTACTGATTCTGAGATTATATTGGCCAATAAGTAAGCAACACATCTCAAAGAACAACAGTTACTAAGTAAGTAACCCCATTATTTTAAACCTGAACTACTCTAGTTACCACAGATGACAGTAGAAAAAAGATTAAACTGAGTTTTTCAGATAAAAATGGCAGTGGGATATTAAGACTCTTCTGCTGATCTAATCCATTTCCCTCAGAATAGTTTACTATCTATTCTCAGTGCTTTTGTTCCATTGAAGCTAGTTTCAGAAAGGTGGATACCACTATTCCCATTCCACAAGCTAATTGTGTTAGGAATATTTTTTGATAGATTACCATTTTCTTTCTTAATTCTATCCTGTTAACCTCATTTCCATGTGTCAACCTAATTCCTCTTTCCTTAATATTTACACCCTTCCAATGCTACCAATATTTTTATTTGACTTGTATTCCCCACCTAGAGCTCAGTTGGCCATACTGCATATATATTTGTCTTTATAAGGTTATTCAGTAGCCTTTTTTTCCCCTCCCCCTATTCTGTGAGTATTGTTACCATTGTTTTAGTATTTATTATTTGGGTTCAGGAAAATCTGGCCAGATTTAGACATAGCCTGGACCAGAGCAGGAGTCTCTAATATGCAGCCCATGGGGTTATTTCCTGCGGCTCGCCAAGCTTCCCTCCTTCTGTTCCCCCTTCCCCCCAGCGTGCCATGTCCCTGCTCTGCTTATCTCCAGACGCTTCCCGCCACCAAACAGCTGTTAGCGCTTTCCAGGAGGGAGGGAGAGGAGCAGGAAGCCACGCGCTCTGCGGAGGAGGCTGAGAAGAGGCGGGGCAGGGCTGGAGATTTGGGGAAGGGGTTGGAATGGGAGCAGGGAAGGGGAAGGACCTCATGGAAGGGGTGGAGTGGGGATGAGGGCAGTAAGGTGTGTGTGTGTCAGTGATGCAGTCCTCAGGCCAATGTACTAATCCTCATGTGGCCCTCCTGGTGATTTGTGTTTGAGATCCCTGTTCTAGAGAAGGAGCAAAGCTGAAGATGACACCCTGGTTATGGGCCTGAGAGGTGAGGTTGGATGAATGGATGGTGCTCATTGTGACGGGAGGGAGGAGGAATGGCTCACTGGGCAGGGAAGTGGTTAAGAATTCTGTTTTGGCTCTGATGATCTTAAACATGTATGTATTCCAGTTGTCTTATATTCCAATCTAGGTCCTCAGTCTTCTCCCACTTTGAACTCCCCATTAACTATCTCCACAGTTCTGCTCACCAGTCTCCACACCCAGCTCCATGAAGAGGTCAAAAAGGGCTCAGACTTTCCCATCCACCATCCTAAATCCTCAATACAAAGTGTTCTCTTAGTCTGCATGTAAATCTCTGCCTGTCTTAGGCAGACTTAGAAACTCCCCTATAGTTCAGAAACAAGTGTGACATTTGCCTTTCGTGAGTGTGTGGTCAGACCAGCCACCAATGTTGCCTGAACATTTCCCAGGATGCCTTTGAGATCCCTCAGTGGAATAGAGGGAAGACCGTTTTGTTCTTGAAACCAGAAGAGAAGTGGGCTGAATGGAGTGGCTCCAAAGCTGTGCTACTGCCCCTGCCAAAGGGGCAGAGTTGGGGGGGGGGGGAGGGCAAGAGCTGTCTATTGGGGATGAGCTGCTGGTAGATTCCTTTACCTTATTTATTTATTTATTTATTTATTTATTTATTTAAAGCCTTGTTTTTCCAGTTTGCTGTTAAAATATTGGGAACTGCCTGCCTCTTAGAACTTCCCATTAGAGGCTTTTTCCTCTTCTTTTTTTTTTTTTTTTTTTTTTTTTTTTCCTTTCTCCCCCAGGAGGTCCTTGATTTACCTACCTAGTCTGACATTGCATGGTTCTGAGGTCAAGTTGAAGGCATGTTTGAAGTCAAAAGTGTCTAGCAGACAAATAAATATGTTGTGAAAGGAATGAAACCTGCAAGATACTGGCAGGTAGAGAAAAGTGGGCTGCAATTTTGTGGTCTTTAGGGCAGATAATGAAAACCCAGTGTGTCAGAATCTGAGTGAACCTCTATTGCTATGACAACCGTTACTTAGTCTCCGAAGGGAATATGTATAGAAGGTACCAACGGAGAGGAGGGGGAAAAAGGCTTTTTTTGCTTTTGAAATGTTAGTGGTTCAATTACTATTTATTTACACATTTTAATTGAGGTAACCCTCTAATTTAGCACTAATTATCTCTGTAAGACAGGATCTTGAAAAACGTACTACACTAGCATAACAAGGAACTTTTTGTTCACCTTGTTGTTTTTCCCCTTAAAAGTATCTTGACACTATTGTCTTCATTGGTTGAGATGCTTATTTAATGTTTGCCTACTGCTGTCAGATTTCCCTCACTAGCAGGAAATCTGTATTTTTCACTTAGAACATACACAGCTCTCTTAGAAATGGAAATGGAATGACAAATTCATACAACGAAGCTTGTACCTTTGAAAATTGAGGCACCCCTAACACAGCGGAGTGCAGTCTCCAAGATGGAGCTAATTCGGTTGTGACTGTCAGAGGCATATTTTTAAAAGGATATTTGAACATCAGCACTATCCATGAATATCCAATTCTGGTTTAACAAAATAAATGTTGAGAGGCCTCCAATGAGAGCTCACGGCTTCCATCCTGAACTGACAGGATTTCACATCTCCTATAATGCAGGAAACTTCAGTTTCTGTGCATGTTAAATTTGGTGGTACTACTGTATGACAAACTAACATACTTTTGGCCCAGACCAAACCCGACACCCCCCAGCTCACTTACCCCCCGACCAAACCCGACTCCGCCACCTCACCCCCCCACCAACCGCAACACCCCCTGACCAACCCCAACACCCACACCTCACCCCTCACCCACCCCGACAACTTCCCACCCCCCCAGACCAAACCCGACACCCCCCGGCTCACTTACCCCCCCGACCCAACCCGACACCCCCACCTCACCCCTCCACCAATCGCAACACCCCCAGACCAAACCCGACACCCCCCGGCTCACTTACCCCCCCGACCGAACCCGACACCCCCACCTCACCCCCCCAGACCAAACCCGACACCCCCCGGCTCACTTACCCCCCGACCGAACCCAACACCCCTACCTCATCCCCCCAAGCAAACCCGACACCCCCTCACCCCCCCACCAACCGCAACACCCCCTGACCAACCGCAACACCCACCCCTCACCCCTCACCCACCCCGACACCTTCCCACCCCCCCAGACCAAACCAGACACCCCCTGGCTCACCCCCCGACCGAACCCAACACCCCCACCTCACCCCTCCCAACCGCAAAACCCCCTGACCAACCCCAACACCCACACCTCACCCCTCACCCACCCCAACAACTTCCCACCCCCCCCCCAGACCAAACCCGACACCCCCCCCAGCTCACGGTGCACTGTGTAGCACACAGATTATTAAATACACTGTTTGGTCGGGGGGTGAGGTGGGGGTGTCGGGTTTGGTCGGGGGGTGAGGTGGGGGTGTTGGGTTTGCTTGGGGGGGTCAGGTGGGGTTGTCGGGTTTGGTCGGGGGGGTAAGTGAGCCGGGGGGTGTTGGGGTTGGTCAGGGGGGGTGGGAAGGTGTCGGGGTGGGTGAGGGGTGAGGTGTTGGGGTTGGTCAGGGGGTGTCAACTGTCTGCCCCCTCCCCACCTCCGACTGACCCAAGCAATGCCGGGCACTTATGCTAGTCTATATATATAAAAGTCAAATGTTGTATGCGCGGATGTATGCTTACTCCTTCCACACCGTTTGAGCTAGAGACTTGAAATTTGGTACAGTTAGAGGTCTTGGGGTCCTAATGACCGTAAGAGTCGAAAGTTTTTCAAATCTCACCTCTGACGCCCCCCAGGGGTGAAATTATTTAAAGGCCAATCACATCAGCTGGGCAGCTGCTGTTCTCTGTGACATAGTTCTGATGTCATAATACCCTCCAACAGACACCGCACTTGCTCAGCTCTCTGCCCCTCCCCCCTCCAACGGATCCCTCAGCTCTGTGCCCCCTCCCCACCTCCGACAGACCCCGGAATCCCTCAGCTCTCTGCCCCCTCGCCACCTCCGACGGACCCGAGTTGGGTTTGGTCGGAGGGTAAGTGAGGTAGGGGTGTTGGGTTTGGTCGGAGGGTAAGTGAGGTGGGGGTGTCGGGTTTGGTCGGGGGGTAAGTGAGCCGGGGGTGTCGGGTTTGGTCTGGGGGGGTGGGAAGGTGTCTGGGTGAGTGAGGGGTGAGGTGTGGGGGTAGGGGTTGGTCAGGGGGTGTTGGGTTTGGTGGGGGGGTAAGGTGGGGGTGTTGGGTTTGGGGGGGTGAGGAGGGGGTCAGGTTGGTCAAGGGGTAAGTGAGGTGTGGGTGTCGGGTTTGTTTGTGGTGGTAGGGGTGTCGGGTTTGGTTGGGGGGAAGTGAGGTGGGTGTGTCAGGTTTGGTCTACGGGAGGTGAGGTGTGGGTGTTGGGTTTGGGTGGGGGGGTGAAAATGTGAGTCGGGGTTGGTTGAGGGGTAAGTGAGGTGGGGGTGTCGGGTTTGGTCAGGGGGGTGAGGTTTGCTCTCTGCCCCCCTCCAACGGACCCCGCACTCGCTCCGCTGTCTGCCCCCTCCTCACCTCCGACTGACCCGAGCAACGCCGGGTATTTTTGCTAGTATTGTATATTTACCTGTGGAGGAACAATGACACTGAAAAGGTGTACACAGATATAATGGTTGTTGAACATCTCAGTGCATTTGCAGATGTTTGTATGAAGTTAATTGTTACTTCATATAATTCTCAAAAAATCTTTTCATCCTTACATATTCAGTTGCATCATTTACTTAAGTAAACTTTATATTTTTGGAGTCTTATAATATCTTTTGCAGGTTGAGGCATATGGAATCGATATGTTCCCAAAACGTAGTTCCATGCATGAAGCCCAGTTATTCAGGCTTTGTCGTGGGGCAGGCAAATATTTCAATATAAGGCCCTGATTTGGCAAAACATGTGCTTAAGTCCCACTGAAATCAAGTGCTGTCGTGAATCCAGGCCTAACCCCTGATTTCTAGGAGAGGTTGAGCATTAAGAATTGTGTTCAGTTTTGTTGTATTATATTTGATTTTGCTACGTCACAAAGATTTATCTTCCATCTACCTTAGATGAAGAAAGAGGGTGCTACAGCACAATGAACAAGTAATGTAAGAGAAATTCAGAGGACCATCTCATGCCCTCAAAATATGACATATACTATAGTACTTGTGGTGGTCCTCTAAACTGGGCTGAATTCCATCCAGGAGGAATACCCAATTACGCCTACATGTTGGAGGATATCTGGTATGTTTCATGAGATAAAGACAGAACTGTTCATAAAGCCCTGGAAAAGAGACCTTATAAGATTTTACACTATTCTGGAATAAATATCCAAAAACTTCTACTCATACTGCTGAAAGCTTTAACATTTCAGGCAGTTTGTGTAGTATATTTTTATAAATGAGTGTAATATGGACACACTATTTAGACACTTTATTCCAGTGGCACAAGAGGAGTGAAAGTGATTCTGGTGAGGTTTTTTTAAACTAATGTTGCTCTTTTCCTTCTTTTAGTCACATCAAGTAATCATAGAACAGTGTCTCTAAATATAAACCATAATCCCCAAAATACTGACAATAACATTTTGAGAAGACAACACCAACCATCCATTTAAAAACAGCCTGGTTTGTTTTGCTAATATATCACATGGTGATAAAATCACCCAGATACTAAGGAGAGCAAACAGCAGCACAGGAGATACCAGAAGTAGAAGTCCTTCATAAAAAGAGTCTTTCCTCTGTGTTTTCTTTAAGTGTGCTCTGCAAATAAAGAAAACTTATCTATTTTATGGAGTGAGATATGTCCTCTAACCTACCCCACCCCAATAATTTCAAAACTCTAGCTTGAACAAGGTCTACGAAGCTTAACAGTTAATTTCTCAAATATGATTACCACAGTGCAAATGTTTTAGAAAGCTAGGAGATCCTAAGATACCTATGCAACTCTTCTTATTTGGCTAAATTTAGATTATTTTATTCATATTTGGTACTCTTTGCTCAGCTTCCCCTATTCATCACTGTCTAACAATAAAACACAAACCTCACACCAAGTGCAAGTAGCTGTGGTTTTTGCAATTCTCATCCAATTTCACAGAAATCCACATGTTGTGCAACTATTTATTTAGATAAAACTTTTTATCTAGTCTGCTGAAATGTTTTCATCGATTATACATCACACTTAATGCTGTCATTATATTTTTCTTAGTTTTAGATATATTTCTGCTAAATGATTGTTGTGGCATCACCCAAATGCTACTGTAATGTGGGATCAATTTTAAGTAGCAAAATATAACAATGTTTTTTTCTTGATTGTGGATCTTTTATAGTACTTTTAAAGGTGGTAAAGAACCGATTATGGTCAGAGGAAAGGATAAATGTAAGATAAACAGTGGTTGTGCCTATACCCAATCTCCTTACTAATGCAAAATTCCCATAGAGCATATATTAAATCAATGGGAGTTTTGCATCACTAAAGATTATATGATTTGTCATTGATTTATACTTACGATTTAAAAAAACAATTTTAGGTACAGTATATACTGCAACGTGTGTGTTATATATAATATATATATATAAAAAATCAGTGGTCCCCAATCGGGTGATTGTGAAACAGCCCAGTGAAGGTGAGGAAGAATGACTGGCGGGAGGGAGGAGGGCAGAGCCTCAGAGAAGGGGCAGGGTAGATCCTGGGTTGATCTTAAATTCAAAAAGTGATCTTGTGCATAAAAAGACTACTGATATATTAGGACTGTTTATTAATCACAATTAATACACATGATTAACTCAAAAAATGAATCAGTTTAAATCGCACTGTTAATAGAATACTAGTTGAAATTTATTAAATATTTTGGATGTTTTCCACATTTTCAAATATATTGATTTCAAGTACAACACAGAATACAGTGCTCATGCTATATTATTTTTATTACAAATATTTGCTATGTAAAAATGATACCCTGTTTCCCCGAAAGTAAGATATCCCCCGAAAATAAGACGTACTTCCAGTTTTGCCTCTCGCTGTAATATAATGTAATGTAATTTTGGGAGCAAAAATTAATATAAGACACTGTCTTATTTTTGGGGAAACACGGTAAAAGAAACAGTATTTTTTCAATTCACCTCATACACATACTGTAGTGCAATCTCCTTATTGTGAAAGAGCAACTTACAAAGATAGATATTTTTTTGTTACATAACTACAATCAAAAGTAAAACAATATAAAACTTTAGAGCCTACAAATCCATTCAGTCCTACTTCTTGTTCAGCCAATCTCAAAGAGAGACACGTTTGTTTACATTTATGGGAGCTAATGCTGCCTGCTGCTTATTTACAATGTTACCTGAAAGAGAGATCAGACATTTGCATGACACTTTTGTAGCTGGCATTGCAAGGTATTTATGTGCCTGGGGAAGAATTGTATGTCTTCTGCTCTGAGTTTTACCTGCATTCTGCCATATATTTCATGTTATAGCAATCTCGGATGATGACCCAGCATGTTGTTCATTTTTAGAACACTTTCACTGCAGATATGACAACACGCAAAGAAGGTACCAATGTGAGATTTCTAAAGATAGGTACAGCACTCGACCCAAGGTTTAAGAATTGGAAGTACCTTCCAAAATCTGATTGGGATGGGGATAGAGGATGCTTTCAGAAGTCTTAAAAGAGCAACACTCCAATGTGGAAACTACAGAACCCGAACCCACCAAAAAGAAAATTAGCCTTCTGTAGGAGGCATGAACATGTCAGTTTGCACTGCTTTGGATACTTATCCAGCAGAACCTGTCATCAGCATAAGCACATTTCCTCTGGAATGGTGCTTGAAGCATCGAGACATATGAATCTTTAGTGCATCTGGCATGTAAATATCTTGCAACATGGGCAACAGCAGTGCCATGTGAACATCTGTTCTCACTTTCAGGTGACATTGTAAACAAGAAGTGAGCAACATTATCTCCTGCAAATGTAAACAAACTTATCTGAGCAATTGGCTGAACAAGAAGTAGGACCGAGTGGACTTGTAGGCTCTAAAGTTTTACATTGTTTTATTTTTGAATGCAGTTACTTTTGTACATAATTCTACATTTGTAAGTTCAACTTTCATAATAAAGAGATTGCACCACAGTAATTGTGTTAGGTGAATTGAAAAATACTATACAAATAATGGATAGTGCAAATATAATAAAAAATATACAAAGTGAGCACTGTACACTTTGTATTCTGTGTTGTAATTGAAATCAATTTATTTGAAAATGTGGAAAACATCCAAAAATATGTATATAAATAGTACTCTATTATTGTTTAACACCATTCCATTAATTGCAATTTATTTTAATTGCTTGGCAGACCGGATGAATCAGGTCTGCTGAAATTGTTGTTTAAAAAAAAAAAAAAAAAGCTGATAAAATACCTGCTGATGTTCAGAGTAGCAGGGTGGGGAGAAAAGAGGGCAAGTTTTCCAGAAAACCTGAATTTCTAATTACCAAACCTTCTGAGCATGGCCACTAGAATACAATAAATCAGACTTTGCTGGATGTTTAGAACTACTGTACTTTTCTGTTCAGAGTAGTGATATAAACCAGCAGAAGGCTTGAGAGAAGCTCTGCCAAATGATTACATAAGAGGGAAAATGCTAAGCAAAACAAAGTGCTGAGAACGAGGGGAAAGAAAATACAGAATATTCACTAATCACAATAAATACTAATTCTACCAGGTCTCTGGCACTTTTCAGGGCCAGTAAGCCCACATTATGAGTTGGTTGCAGGCCCATTTTTAGGATGACACAGGAGACTTCTCTGGTGGGAATATGCTGCAGGGGGCACAATCTCTTTTGGAGTACCCTAGCATGCAGGTGAAGAGCAGAAACTGCATCATTTCTTTGGATGGTGTAGCAAGCTGGTTTGCAAAGGGACTGGGATATGTCTATTCCTCTTCCCTGCCAGGGGCAGCTCTAAGGATTTTGCCACCCCAAGCGTGGAAGTTCCATGGCTGCCGCAGATTCAGCAGCATTTCTGTGGGAGGTCCACAGGTCTCGCGGCCTCGTTGCCCCTGCTACCGAAATGCCGCCAAATTCCCGGCAGCTGTGGACCTCCCGCCAAAATGCCACCGAAGACAGCCTGACTGCCGCCCTGACAGCGAACATCAGGCCACCCCCTGCGGCTTGACGCCCCAGGCACACGCTTGGAGCACTGGTGCCTGGAGCCAGACCTGTTCCCTGCTTCCTTGGGCTCTGTCTTTGTAAAGCACTTTGAAATACACAGTACAAAAATGTCGTGTAATTGCTAGGTATTTTATATTCTATCTAAATTTAAAACTCTCTAATATTTATATTGCATTAATACCTAGAGGCCTCAACCAAGTTGTACTTAGTATTATATATGCATGTAATAAATGACAGTTCATGCTCCAAGGAGTTTGGAATCTGAAACACTGGATGTAACAGGTGGATGAAATAAACAAGTAAATATAAGGGAGAGTGCAGGACAGTATAATTAAAATAGGCTATTTTAGCATAGATTAGCTGAGCATACAACTTTGTAGGTGTAATATACCAACCATCAGCAATAATCACAACTTTCCACCTACCTAGCCATTATCTGGTGGAAGTTTTCTTTATGCTTCATGGCAGAGATGAGTTTTTAAAGAGGGATTTGAAAGAGGATAAAGATGGTGTATTGAGTGAAAGGTACTCAACAATAATTTATCTACAGTGGCCAATAACATTTGGAGAAAATCATAGAGCACATTTTGACCACAAATAAAACAAAGTAATAACCAACAGCATGCATCTGTTTAATTTGCCTGTTGAAGAATCGAAGTTATAAAGAGGAACTGGGTTAAACTGGGCTGGTGGGGGAAAACACTTCCAAGAGCTTCTCCCATTGGCGTAGGTACTCCACTTCCGCAATGGGCAGTAGGTATGTTGATGGGAGAACCTTTCCATCAACATAGCACTGTCTACACTGGGGGTTAGGTCAATGCAGCTGTCACTCAGCACTGGTGGTTCAGTTATACTGACATAGGTTTGTAGTGTAGAGTTAAACACTGTTTTTCTGTAGTTTTCACATAGTACATCTGTGGACCAGTTGCTGACTGAAAGAAACATAGCTTTTTCAAATGTTACATTTATTTCTCTTGTGAGGAAAGCTTAAAATGCAATGATTTAAGAAGGATGGTATGACACTTCTGTTAATACACTTACTTATGAATGTTGTACAGCATCTGCGGAAGTGAAAGAAATATACTGCAGCCTGGAAAGAAACAAGATTCATATATGATGTTTTATGGACATGCTGCATTGTTAGCATCAAATCTTTACTGACATGATAACTGAATTATTCTGCCTTGTTATGAGATAATTCTCTACCGGGTGTGTAAACTGAGATCAAAGGCTGACTGCAGCTGTATAATTGTCACTGTTAGCCCATATATATTTTATTAAGTGATGCTGCTACAAATGATTAACCATATAGATTCCTGCATTTTGTAAGAAGAGCAGAAGATGCTTTTAAGAGTAATTCTGAGCAAAGTGTGATGTAATGGTGTTACTAAAAGATTGCATCACAGTTCAGTAATTATTTGTACTATAATAGCACCTATTGGCTCCAACTGGGATCAACTCCCCATTTTGCTAGGCACTGTACATTCACACAAGAAACAGATCTACCACAAAGAACTTGCAGCTGGAATAGATAATTAACCACAGACATAGAAATCAAATTATGTATAGATCAATGTGCTTATTAGGAAAACGGTAGGTTGGGAATTTAATATACAAAGATTCTATTTATAATATGATTTTATATTCCATTGTTAAAATGATTTATTTTCACTACTGTCATTTGATTGTCATTTTGATATTCACTTTAAAAACACAGCAGTGGCTTTCCTTCTTTTTTTAAGTCAGAGTTAATTCCCAAAGGAATGGGGATTCCCTTGTACAAACTATGCCGGCAGCTATCTGTATTTATTTGTATTACCGTAGTGCCTAGAAGCCCTAAGCCATTGATCAGCACCCCTTTGTGCTAGGTGATGTACAAACACAGAACAAAAAGATTGTCCCTGTGCAAAAAGTTTACAACCTAAGTATGAGATAAAAGATGAAAATAGATCAGGGTGCACAAGGAAACAGACAATACTGCTCAGCATGATGGGCAGTGGATATATGTGGTACTCCTGCGATTGTGACGTACATTTTTTCCTTTGTGTTTGTCCATGTAGTATTTTTCTTTGACAACCTATCAAGTGTTTTCCAGCTGGTTGATTTGTTGCTTGAAGTCTGTATAGGATGGCTCTGCCTCACTTTCATTATTATATGGCTGGACAATTGTCATAATGTCTGTGTTTTAAAATTGTGCAAGGCTAATGGTTTGTTATGAGGTAGAATTGCACCCTCTGGTGATAAACTTTGAGTTTGTAAGTTTAAACTTCCTAAAATCTTAATTTATAAAGAAGTATTCAATTGGTTTCACATTTTGTAACAATTTAGAGAGGATGTGCAAAAACAACTTCAGGATAGTATGTATTGGGGTTAACATAGCACAGCAGGGTTGCTTGTCTCCTCAAGAGATTTTGGCTTTCACCAGTCAGTCATTCGTCCCCATTGTAGAACTACCAAAGTCTTTGGCCCAATGTGAGATGATCAGCAACTCAATAAGCGAAAACTAGAACAGTAAGGACACTGAGTCAGGATAAAGTAGAATTAAGGAAGACTGCACTAGCTGCAGGAAGACTAGTCAATATAGCCTATATGTTCTTTATTAAATACCAAACTTCATCTTCTAAAGTAGAAAAAAGAACAGTTACTTTGTTTGGGATGGTATTTGGCTGTGGTGTTGTGTTGCTTTTTTTTTCCAGGGAGTTAACCCTCATCTCCCTCTCCTTCCCAACCCTTACAAAAAATATCCATCCTCTCTATCAAACAGCTGGAGAACTTGCAGTTTGAAGAAACATCCCACGTATTTTGTAAATATACTTGTATACAGACTCAAGCTTACTGCTCTCAGAATTGTCTAATGTGTGTTGCATCTAACTATGTTTTTTATTAAGCAGAGGGCTAGTTCAATAAAATCTTGAGTTACGTACAGCAGTCCTACCATCTGCATCACATTAGAGCAGACATGAGGCAAAACACTGACTCTTGAGGTTAAATCTAAATTTCCTGCCTCAATCCTGAAGTTTGATTTGTTGGAAGAAAAGCAACCAAGAACAGAAATAGAGACTAGCGCTAGAAATAGAATTCAATGACCATTAGTTCCCAGCAATTTGTTATTTTTATGAAGTGTAATTTTAGTTAGAAATAACACACTGACCACAAATGATAATCTTAAAAGCTAAAATTCCATCTCTAAGAGGGGACAGATACACCAGTCACTGCTTTATGCCCTTCTCATAAAAGATTACACTGGGTGGGTAGGGGTTTGAGTGTATGGGTGAGGGGTAGTTTTTATGAAGTTGCCCAATTTCTTCAACACCTTGCCTCTGCTGTCTTTTTAGCTGAGGAGGCTTGGCTTGGGGTTGTCATTGGAACTCATCAAGACTGTTTTTTAATAAGCATTAGGAAATCTCTTCTGCCCAGCAACTGAATAGCTGTTTCTGCATCACTCTCAGTCCCTACCGATTCAGTGAGCACAAGGCACGGGATGAGAATCTAACTCAATCACAATTGCTCAATCCTGGAGCCCTTCTGACCCCAAAATCCAAGAGGTCATTTTTGGGTCTTGATTTCTGAAATTCCCTATAATCACACATTTGGCAATTAATACCTGTGTTGATTGAAATTTGGAAGATTAGGAGACATTCTCTCAATAGAAATCATTCAGTTTTTAAAAATAATCTAACTACAAAAAATGAGTGTGAGCAGGAATGCTGTGCACTTCGACAACTTGATTCTGAGGATCTAAAAACATTATACAACCTATGAACAGAACTGATCAAGCTTTTTGTTTACACAAAAAATCTGTACTACTTCTCAACTCCTCTGTTCCTGAGCTACATCTCAAAACACCATTGAGAAATTATCCCTATTTTATAGTGGGGAAATTGTGCCACAGGTAGGTGACACAGAGTAACATAGGGAAATCCAGTGGCAAGATGGGAATAGAACCTGCAAGGCCCAATCATGTGTGTTAGCTGTAAGATCATCCAACCCTCCTTTAGATGCATAAAATAGGCAGTTAAAATGCATTTGTACCAGTAATCATTTTCATCATGTCAGAAAATACTAAAAAGATTCACCAAAGGACAAAAGCACGTTAGGAGCAAAAACACCTTTTGAATTTCCAAAGCTATTTTTGAGATCTAAGTTTTTAATTATCAAAGATGCAGCTGCAGTAGCAATTCTGACACCTCAAACTCTTGTATAGGGCTTCTGAATTCAATCCTTATCCTAGCACAACAAAATATTAGTTACTTATGTGAATATTTCTACAGCAGACATTGTCATATGTACACCTTATGGAAAATTAAAAACAAATATCTGTCATTTTAAAAGATGACTTAATAAAACCAATGACCCATTTTGTGCCCTATATAAGCCTTTCACCTTTGTCTAATGGTAATTAAGTAACACTTCTTTAAAGAGCCTTAGGCCATGCCCAGAAGGTCACCAAACTCCTCCAGATTGTGAGAACAAGTTCAGCAATGAGACCCTGCCACTCTACACTGTTGGTGTCATTTTTAAGCCACTGTTGTACTTCAAACCAATGTCATTCTTTCCGATAAATTTTGGTTTCCAAAACCTTTCCATCTGAAAATGGAAACTTCTCCCAGTTTGATGGGGGGGGGGGGAGGCAGGGGAGAAGCGAGACAGGGAATAGGGCTGGGCAATATTTCTTTGTATAATGCAGAGGCTAAGGCTTTGTTTATACTACGCACCTTTTAGCAACGCACTGTGCCACTACAGCCATGTACACTAAAAGGTACGCAGTGTAGCTGCTGTTTGTCAGCAGGAAAGAGCTCTCCCACGAACAAAAAACTTCCACCCCCGATGAGCGGTTGTAGCTTTGTCGGCAGGAGAGTGGAATTGTTTTACAGAATTCGAAACTAATCTGTGAAATTCATTGCCACAAGACCACATTGTAGGAGTAGGATTTTATATTTGTATTTGAGGTTATAATAAAGTAGTGTGTATTAAATATATTAATGTATGATTTTGTTAGGTAAAAAGCAAGTCCCTACTCACCTCTCCAGCACCCGAGGATTCGTGCGGAGTTGGTTTGGGCCCACAAACTGTCAGAGACCACTTACACAGACATTAATTCATTGATCAACGGGCTCACACTATCCTTAGCTCAAAAAGCTTCAGAGTAGTGTGGCAAATTTACTAGGGGTGAGCATCAATATTTATACACAGAAGTAAACAAAGTGATTTACAGATCATAATGGTCATGCATAATCAATCAAGATTCTACAGGATAAAACAGGTTAAAATGTAAGTTACAAAAGATAAAGAGGAGATGGCTACTTAAGGGGAGGGGGGGTGTCATGAGTAGTTTGCAGGTCAGAGCTTTGATTAAAAGTTCAGACAGAGACATCAAGTCTGGGATAAGATTAAGCTTAATCAATAGTTCAGACTCAACAATTTGATCATCCTGCCAGCCACCCTTTTTGAATAACAAAAAGGAATGACCCTCTGGGAAACTGGCAGAAATGCATCTGACAGACTGCAAGTGTCTCTACTGATGTTAAGGCAGGAAGAGAGCATAGCAGTCCTTATGGCTGATTACGGTCACCCTCTGTTTTAGGATAAGTTACGATGTTTACTGTGGAGTTTTGTTTCCTATATGCATTACAAATTAGGCCCTTTAATTATGAGACAGGATCTTGTATTGTGTCTGTTAATGAGCTCAGAGGCATGTTGAAGGCCTGGGTCCCATTGTGAACTGGTTTGGTCACATTTGTTAGGTTTAATTTACAATGTCTTTTTTGCTCAGCATAAAACACTGCTGTTTGTATACCTTTGAAGGCCTCTGTAAAAGACTGTGTGAATGTGTGTGCCTCAGAAAAAGATAAGGTGTGCCGGCCATTGTTAAAGTCAGATGATCAAGGAAGGAGGAATGAAGAGACTTAAGGATACCAGAGAACTATCAATGTGCATCCATAATTAAGGAAGGGCAGATTGACAACCCTTAGGTGGAGGCTGGCACCTCTAAGAAAAGACAATTGATTAAACTAAAATCAGGACAGGATGAACCCTCTGGAGGCACTTTGAAGTGTTAACATCAAAAGATAACACCAATTAAGGAGAAAAATCCATACACTTTAGTGAAGAGAAGGACCATAAGAACGGGATGCTTTGTCATGGGGCTTTGGGTTCCTCTTGCCACAACTCCAGGAGCATCCTACCCCAGCCACCCTTGATTTGTCCACTGGAATAAGGAGTGTAGAGGTAAATAAATAAATAAATAATATATGAAAAGAACATAGCAGGGGAAACAGTCTCTCTCCCCCTTATAAGAATTAGAAAATGTGGGGGGTTCTGTTTTTGTTTGAAGTGTGATAAAGTGGAAAGAAAAATTATCCTTTTAAAAAAAATTTTTAATAAAACCTTCCCCCCCAGCTATAAAAGTGCGAAAAGAAGTTTTTTGGAAGTGAGAAAAAATACTTTATTCATTTAAACATTTTTTAAAAACTTTTTTCATACTTTTCCAGTTGAAAAACTTATTTTGAACGTGAGGAAGGATCATCTTCCCTGTATCCCACTCATCCTTTTTTTTTTACATTTTTCCATTGTGGGGAAAAAAATAACATCAATGTGAGGGGGGAGACCCAACAATATAAAAACTGAACTGAAATAAAAATTTAAAATAAAATGTTAAAAGATCAGCAAAAGATGATAAAAGCTCTGAACATTTTTTTGTCTGAAACTCTGGAGAAGGAGAGAAATACTTTTTTGCCACTCACTCTAAGTTAGATATGTAAATGGATAATAAGAACTTCCACAGTTATGTTATACAGAATATTTTTTTAATAAGAGAATTAACCCCTCATGCTTCTGGGCATAAACCAACTAATAAGTGATGGAGGATAGGAAGAAATTTTTCTCTATGGTTAATGCATGATTGTCCACTTGGATTCTTGCACTTGCCTCTTGACCATATGGTACAGACAACTGTTAAGAGCTACTGGACTAGGTATGGCCCTGGAATAATCGTGTATGATAACTCCTGTTTGATAAGGTTTAAATGTCATGCCTTGGGGGACATTCCTATTTATTAATTATTGTTTATGTATTTATTATCAAACCAACGTACATCAATAGTTGAGAGCGTCTCCAAAAATGGAAACTTATTTTTGCAAAATCAATGTAAATTCTAGTATAACACAACAGAAAAAATTAACACAATTATTTTCAATAAACATTAACCCCACTAATAGAGAGAGAGAGTGCATGGTCCAAACCGCAGCCAGCTTTTACTTCTCATTTTTCAGATGGAGTTTTGCATTGTGGAAGCCAATGGATGCTTTGCCATAGACACCAGTGAGCACAAAAGCAGCATTTAAGGTGGGTTTTACAACAGGACTTAGGTTTTGCAATGCTTAGCATTACTTTTAGGCATCCAGAAAATCTGGGAACAACACTCCAATCCACAAAGCCAAGTTACGCTCCAAGGTTCTCTATACAATTAATGGAGAGAGACAGGCACCTAAGAATGCAATCCACAAAAGCCAACACACTAGCTGGGGAGCCACCTACGTAAGTTAATGGGAGATGCTGGTGAGAGGGATGTGTCCTGAGCCCTGCACCTCTCTTGAGGTTGGCTTGCAAGCTCTGGCTAAAGAAAGGCGTTTAGCTCTGCTTAGCAATCCATGAACAGGAACCTACTGCCAAATGGTGCCTAAGGCACTTCTTGTGAGAATGAGTTTGGCACCTGCCTTGCTCCACGCAAAATGATGAGAGGGAGGGAGGGTGTGCCCACCGTATAACTTTTAGCCCAGTGGTTAGAGCAGTTGCCTGGGATATGAGATCCAGGTTCAATTCTCCTCTTTCTGCCAGGAGCAGGGGAGGGAGGATTTGAATGGGGGGTTCCTACGCCCTCCAGAGAGTTCTACTGACTATTGAGCTATGGAACATTCTGATGAGGGCTCCCTCAGTCTCTCCTATTGAAGCTGTTCCGTGGTGGATAAATAAGAGAGTTTGAAGCAGGAGAATTGGACCTGAGGTCTCTCACCTGCCAGATGTGGGCTCTAACCACTGGATTAGCCTCATTCACACTCTACCTCTCTCTGGGCCTATTCCACTGTGGATAAATACTTAAATAGTGATTAGGCCAGAAAGAGGGAATAAGTGCATTGGAATGCCCTGTAGACCACTAGTTAGGACACCCACCTAGGAGGTGGGAGATCCTGGGTCCAGTTCCCTTGCTGCAGTCACTTTTTTCATTATTTTTCAGCAGAAGAAATTAGAATATTAATGGTTAGTGAATTCTCCTGAGAGGTGGAAGACCACGTTTCTCCTGCTCTGGCAGAGAGGGAGAAATTGAACCTGGGTCTCCAACAACCCAGGTGAGTGCTGAGTCTAACCCCTGGGCTAAAAATTATATGGTAGGCACCTCCTTCTCCAGGTGGATTTAGAATGGGACTTGCTCCAATTGACACCCTCTGAGGACTCCTTCCAGATTGGGCCCCACACACAACTTAAGTGGATGAATGCCTGTCCTCCCCTGGTTCTCAAATTGCTTCAGGGTGTAGGTGGGAGATAGGTGTCCAGATGCCTAGAGGGAGTCAGAAGTGCACATGCTCAGAGACAGAAACTTAGGTTCAGAGGGATCTTTTACTCTTAAAAAAAAATTTAGGCTCCGAATGGGTTTAGGTGCCCACAGTGTCCGGTGGGAGTTTGTGGATCGCAGTAGAGCCAAATGGCACCTAAATCTGGGATTAGGTGCTTAAATCAATTTAGGCACCTAAATCTGGGATTAGGTGCTTAAATCAATTTGTAGATCCCATCTTTACTGATCAATCCCAAAGGTCTGATGCTTGGATTATAGAACAGCCTTTCTATTGTGCATTTAGAGCTGCACCGACTAAATACAATGAACCCACTGTAAATTGTAATGGCACCTCAAGCACCAAGGACAATTTTTTAACCTCTGATTTTGATTAATGTGCGGTGTAGGGAGAGGAAAGCATTTCTTTCTGTGCATTCAAATGTTTGGGGGGTTTTTTTGCTTGCAAGTGAGCAAAAATGTATGGCAGTTTTTTGGATTCATTTAAAGTATAAAATTCACTTGGGAAATAATTGTGTGAAAAGATATGTTTTTGTAAAAATTCATATCAAGATCTTCCGTATAGTACTATGGATTGGTTTTTTGGGGGGGTCTGGACCAGTTATGACACACCCTGTCCCAGTGTGACCCTATGGAGATTGTATTGAGCCAGAGAGCGTTGAGGGGCAATTGTGGTTAATCCTCATGGGGCTTCCAGGGTATTATCTGACAGGGCTTTGCTGAGTTGAGGTAATTAGGTACAGCTGAGTCTATTTACCATCTGAACTTTTAAAGGGGACTAGGCTTCTCTCATACTGTGATAGAAAAGGTGTTGGTATCTAGATATCAGGACAGGGAGCTCTGCAAATAGAAGAGCTACCCTGTTTATTTTGCTTGGTGCGTAACTGAAAGTTTGTTTGGGGGCTTAAGCTTTTGAGCTTCATGATGAAAATGTGGCCAGGACCCATGAAAGTTTTTTGTGCATGTGTTCATTTGGAGGCAGAAGAAATACTGTAAAATACTGTGTGTGTGTGTGTGTGTGTGTGTGTGTGTGTGTGTGTGTGTGTGTGACAGAGAGAGACAGACTGGTTCCATAAAATGCACGTGCGGTTCAGGCTTCCCCACACTATTAACTAAACCGGTGAAACAACCTCTGAGTGAGAAGGTAGGTTAGCCTTTCTGTCTATTCAGCCCTTAGTGTGTCTGAGACCGTCACCATTTTTAGGAATCCTGCCACAGAGCAAAATCGATAGAATGCTACGGATCTCAGACTACCATTACAAACTGAACTGAACCTACTCATTGCATGCAAAGTGATGAACAGCTATCAAACGGTAACCACTTCTAGCCTCTATTATTGAACTCAGATTCAAACTTGTGTGACAAATATTAAATGCTTTCTAGCCCAACGTCAATTCCACAGACTCTCATCTGCCCACTCTTGCTTTGTGAATGTAATTGAAGAGTCCCTAAAAACAAACTTGAAGACCAATTTCAATAGAATCACAAGAGGCTGTGACAACAGTAATAACTGAGCCAATTAATATAATTCATTTTGGGTTTTTCTCATTGTTAAAAACTCTGTGTCTCTCAAGCAATTTTAAAGGCTCCTCTGGGTTCCTAGATGTATGTAAACTACCCACGACAATGATAAAAAGAACATTCAGTTCTCTTGCTTTAAGAATCTATTCACATCACCCTTGCCTGACTAGCATTCAATATATAAACAGAGCCTGGTAACTCTTAAGTGATACTATTAAGCTTTTATTTTAGGTGGTTTTTGGTTAAGTGCAAGTGAAGAGAGGCTGCTTGCTTCTGGGGATTTTCAAGCTTTAATAAGCCTCCCTTCCACAAATCTTCATAATATGCTGAACAGTGTGATCTAACGCTTCATCCATGGCTTGTCAAGCCCAAGGAAGGTCATTACTTTTCTCCTTCAAGTGGTTGTCCCATGCCTTAAAGACAGGCACAAACAAAGATAGGTGCTTGGTAAAGGAAGACTGCACTCAATGGACTAGTTCAGGATCACATATCACACCCTCACATGGTCAACTTTTGGACAAGCTGGCATCAATCTTCTCAAAGTGCCTATGGTTCTCTGACTTGTGCACAAATCATTCCATATCTCCCTATTTTCCCTCTTCCAGCCATCAGGTGGCATTTTAAACACATTCCTACATAAAATGACTGGATAAATTCATGAGATATTACTGTGGAATGTTCTATTTCATTTTTTTTCTCCAAAGAGTTCAAAATGGGGACACTGTGGACATGAAATACAAAGGATTATACAATTTTGGCTGCTATAAGATTTTATGTTGAGGGGTAAACAAGAAACAAAAACACATCCTTTCACCCATTCCTTCTAAAAATTATGCCCATGTACAGCGTCACTCAAATAGCTCTACTTCTTTATAATCTGTGAATTCCTGGATGGTACAATTGAAGCTGAAGATAGTAGCTTTTAATGGTTTGTAAGTGGGGGTGGAAGGTGGGAGAGGGAGAGTGTGTGTGAATTTAATAGACACAAAATTATCTCCTCAAAACACATTTGTACAGCATCTATGGAAGTCAATGGGTGATAAAAACACATACCCAAGAGCTTAATTAGGCTCAAAGAGTGCAAATGTTTCCTAAAAATTATTTCCATACTGGATGTGTTAAATAGTGTATTAGACCAACTTCTTTTCCTGTCTTTTCATAATTTAATTAATCTATATATATAAAAGTCAAGTGGTGTATGTATGTATGTATGTATGACCGAGAACTCCTCCCACACCGTTTGAGCCAGAGACTTGAAATTTGGTACAGTTAGGGGTCTTGGGGTCTAGATGCTGGTAAGGGTCGAAAAAATTTCGGATCTCACCTCTGACGCCCCCCAGGGGTGAAAGTCTTTCAGGGCCAATCACATCAGCTGGGCGGTTAGGTGGTGATGATGTCATAATACCCCCTCCAACAGACACCGCACTCGCTCAGCTCACCCCTCCCCCCTCCCAACGGAACCCCGGAATCCATCAGCTCTGTGCCCCCCCCACCTGCGAAGGTCCCCGGAATCCCTCGGCTCTGCCCCCCCCCCCCTGCGACGGATCCGAGTTGGGTTTGGTGGGACGGTAAGTGAGGTGGGGGTGTCGGGTTCGGTCGGGGGGTGAAGTGGGGGTGTCGGGTTTGCTTGGGGGGGTGAGGTGGGGGTGTTGGGTTTGGTCGGGGGGTAAGTGAGCCGGGAGGTGTTGGGGTTGGTCGGGGGGGGGGGAAGTGTCGGGGTGGGTGAGGGGTGAGGTGTGGGTGTTTGGGTTTGGTCTGGGGGGGGAAGGTATCGGGGTGGGTGCCCAGACCAAACCAGACACCCCCCCGGCTCACTTACCCCCCGACCAAACCCGACACCCCCACCTCACCCCCCCACCAACCGCAACACCCCCTGACCAACCCCAACACCCACCCCTCACCCACCCCGACACCTTCCCACCCCCCCAGACCAAACCAGACACCCCCTGGCTCACTTACCCCCCGACCGAACCGACACCCCCACCTCACCCCCCCAAGCAAACCCGACACCCCCTGACCAACCCCAACACCCACCCCTCACCCACCCCGACAACTTCCCACCCCCCCAGACCAAACCCGACACCCCCGTGGCTCACTTACCCCCCGACCGAACCCAACACCCCCACCTCACCCCCCCCCACCAATCGCAACACCCCCAGACCAAACCCGACACCCCCCTGGCTCACTTACCCCCCCCGGCTCACTTACCCCCCGACCGAACCCAACACCCCCACCTCACCCCCCCACCAATCGCAACACCCCCAGACCGAACCCGACACCCCCCGGCTCACTTACCCCCCCGACCAAACCCGACACCCCCACCTCACCCCCCCACCAAGCGCAACACCCCCTGACCAACCCCAACACCCACCCCTCATCCACTCCGACACCTTCCCACCCCCCCAGACCAAACCTGACACCCCCCACCAACCGCAACACCCCCTGACCAACCCCAACACCCACCCCTCACCCACCCCGACACCTTCCCACCCCCCCAGACCAAACCAGACACCCCCTGGCTCACTTACCCCCCGACCGAACCGACACCCCCACCTCACCCCCCCAAGCAAACCCGACACCCCCTGACCAACCCCAACACCCACCCCTCACCCACCCCGACAACTTCCAACCCCCCCAGACCAAACCCGACACCCCCGTGGCTCACTTACCCCCCGACCGAACCCAACACCCCCACCTCACCCCCCCCCACCAATCGCAACACCCCCAGACCAAACCCGACACCCCCCTGGCTCACTTACCCCCCCCCGGCTCACTTACCCCCCGACCGAACCCAACACCCCCACCTCACCCCCCCACCAATCGCAACACCCCCAGACCGAACCCGACACCCCCCGGCTCACTTACCCCCCCGACCAAACCCGACACCCCCACCTCACCCCCCCACCAAGCGCAACACCCCCTGACCAACCCCAACACCCACCCCTCATCCACTCCGACACCTTCCCACCCCCCCAGACCAAACCTGACACCCCCCACCAACCGCAACACCCCCTGACCAACCGCAACACCCACACCTCACCACTCACCCACCCCGACAACTTCCCACCCCGCCAGACCAAATCCAACACCCCCCCCGGCTCACGGTGCACTGTGTAGCACACAGATTATTAAATACACTGTTCGGTCGGGGGGGGGGGGTGTCGGGTTTGCTCAGGGGGTCAGGTGGGGGTGATCGGTTTGGTCGGGGGGTCAGGTGGGGGTGTCGGGTTCGGTCAGGGGGTGAGGTGAGGGTGTTGGGTTTGCTTGGGGGGGGTCAGGTGGGGTTGTCTGGTTTGGTCGGGGGGTAAGTGAGCCGGGGGGTGTTGGGGTTGGTCAGGGGGTGGTGGGAAGGTGTCGGGGTGGGTGAAGGGTGAGGGGTGGGTGTTGGGGTTGGTCAGGGGGTGTCAGCTGTCTGCCCCCTCCCCACCTCCGACTGACCCGAGCAATGCCGGGCACTTATGCTAGTTACAAATAAAAATCTAATACATCAGGATATTCAAAATGTGCATGTTAACATTCCAGCTAAATCCAGGAAAATATTTCAGACAGATACCTGATTCCGGGTTATTGAAAACTCATTATTTTAATCTGTTAAAAGATAAAACTAGTCCTGTTCTTTTTCCAACTGTAATACTGTCTGTTTCCTGGCTTAGGAACTTTTCAGTGATTATATCAGAATCTAGAAATAAAAATGAATCCATCAGATCAGAAGTAATGTTAAACATTACGGTAGTTAGTAGGAGGAAATGCAACATTTTAGCATTTCTGTTCTACAAATACTTTCTAAATACAACAAAGAGTCTTGTGGCACCTTAAAGACTAAGGGTATGTCTTCACTACAGCAGTAGGTCGATTTCCTTTAAGTCGATTTTTTAAAGCAGACTGTATAGAGTCGATTTTGTGTGTCCCCACTAAGCACAGTAAGTCGACAGTGTTTGTCCGCACAACTGTTGCAAGCGTCGACATAGCGAGCTTTGCACTGTGGGTACCTATCCCACAGTTCCCGGAGTCCTCAGCAGGCACCATTTCGAGTGCTGCACTATGGGTAGGCATTTCATAGTTTCGTGCCCTTTTTTCGCACCGCCGACCCCATTTCGAGTGGTGTACTGTGGGTAGGCATCCCATTATTCGCACCCTTTCTACGTGCTTCACTAACACCATAGCACTGCAAGCATGGAGCCCGCTGATGCCACCGCTGCAGTACTGGCCGTTGTGAAGACCTTGTGCACTGTTGTGGATTTTATGCTGTGCCGTCTGCAGAGGAATGCAATCCGGAGACAACTGCGCTTTCTGGACCCCGATGACTGTGATGAGGAGGAGATGGACCTGGACGTGCACAGCAGGGACAGGGACACTGACATTTTTGGAAGTAGGGTGACCGACAATCTGGCAAATTTGGTGGTAATGGCGCAGGCTCATGCCATGGAACGCCGATTCTGGGCCAGAGAAACAAGCACTGACTGGTGGGATCGCATAGTGCTGCGGGTCTGGGATGACTCCCAGTGGCTCAGAAACTTTCGCATGCGTAAGGGCACGTTCATGGAACTTTGTGACTTGCTTTCCCCGGCCCTCTGGCGCAAGAATACCAGAATGAGAGCGGCCCTCACAGTTGAGAAGCGAGTGGCGATAGCCCTCTGGAAGCTTGCAATGCCAGATTGCTACCGGTCAGTCACAAATCAGTTTGGGGTGGGTAAATCTACAGTGGGATCTGCTGTGATGCAAGTAAGCAGGGCAATCGTCGAGCTGCTTCTACCCAGGGTTATAAACCTTGGAAACCTGCAAGCTACAATAGATGGCTTTGCCGCCATGGGATTCCCTAACTGTGGTGGGGCTATAGATGGGACTCATATCCCTATCCTGGCACCGGCCAACGAGGCTGCAGAGTACAGAAACCGGAAGGGATATTATTCTATGGTCATGCAATCAGTGGTTGACCACAAGGGACGTTTCACCGACCTGTACATGGGGTGGCCGGGAAAGGTTCATGATGCTTGTGTGTTCAGGAACTCTAGGATATTTAGAGAGCTGCAGCAAGGGATTTTCTTCCCCAACCAGAAAATTACTGTGGGGGGTGTAGAAATGCCAATCGTTATCCTTGGGGACCCAGCCTACCCCTTAATGCCCTGGCTTATGAAGCCCTACACAGGAGCCCTGGACAGGGGTCAGGAGCTGTTCAACTACAGGCTGAGCAAGTGCAGGATGGCAGTAGAGTGTGCATTTGGCCGTCTGAAGGGGAGATGGTGTTCATTACTGATTCGCTCAGACATCAGCGACAGAAATATCCCCATTGTGTTTGCTGCTTGCTCTGTGCTCCACAATCTCTGTGAGAGCAATGGGGAAACGTTTATGGCAGGCTGGGAGGCAGAGGCAAATTCCCTGTCCGCTGCTTACTAGCAGCCAAACAGCAGGGAAAGTAGAAGATCACACCATGAGGCACTGCGCCTCAGGGACGCCTTGAAAACCAGTTTTCTGAGTGCCCAAGACGGCATTTGAGAACCCGCTCCCTTGCTCTGCTCAGCCCTAAGCCTGCCGTACTTGCACCCTCTTCCCCTCCCCCTCCCCCATGCTTGCAGAGGAAATAAATTCACTGTTTTAAAAATCATGGTTTCTTTATTGCTGCATCACAAATACAAATACAGGGGTTCACTGGCAAGGTAGGCAAGAAGGGGTGGGTGAGGAGGGAAACCAGCAGTCGCAGTGGTGGAGGAGCGGGGGGGGGGGGCAGACAGCAGCTTTTACAAGTTTTTAGAGAAACTCAGCCTGCTGCTGCTTGTGCTGGCTTGTGGGGTAGAGTGGGTCGGTCCCCGGAGCTCCCCCCCCCCCCGTTCTCACCACGCGTCTGGGCGGGGAAGCTATGGGACTTAGGGAGGGGGGGAGGTGGTTACACAGAGGCTGTAGAGGTGATCTTTGGCCCTGCTGAAGCTCCACCAGACAACTAAGCATGGCACTTTGCTCCTCTATTATGCGGAGCAAAGCATCCATCCGCCATTCTTCACGTTCCTGCAACTTTTCTGCTGCAGCTCTTGATTCTTGCCTTAACTGTAACAATTTTTCACTCTATTTTGTCTGCCGTGCGGCCTCAGCATGAGAGTTATGCAGAAGTTCATTAAACATGTCATCGCACGTTTTGTTTTTTTTACGTCTTCGTATCTGTGGTAGCCGGTGTGAGGGGCAAGAGGGAGGATTCACAGATAACTGTGCAGCTGGTGAACAAAGAAAGGTATAGGGTTATGAGACACATACAGTCGCGGAGAACAATGGGATTACTATGCAGCGGGGAAACACAGTATTCACAGGCCTGATATGGTTTCTGTACAAGGTCATATTCCTCACCAAAAAGTTACTGGATCAGTCAAAAGTCACAGAATCAACTCACGCGGGAGAGAGCCTCACCACGGCTGCTGAAATCACCATGCAGCCCGCTATGGTAAGCTCTTTACAGCAGCGCTCTGATATTCCAGGGTAACCCCACCCCCTTCCCCCCCACCGCGTGGCTCCCTGTGAACCATGAAATGCAAAAAAAAAAAAAAAAAAACCTCTCTGGGTTCGGGCTGGCTGCGGAAGCATCCGCTTGTAAGCTCAAAACTCCTCTAACTGCTCTCGCAATGGGCTGGCGGGGGCGAAGGGGTGGGGGGTGGGGGCTTACAGGCTGTCTCGCTCACTGTGTCCAGACTAATTGCAGTCCGTATTTCAAACAGGCAACCATGAACGACATCACTTTGTTTAGAATTTCTCAGAGAGATAGAGAACGCATGCTCCTTAAGTCGCTGCAAAGTCCTGGTCCATACGCCGCAATGCTAGCCTGCTCAATGATACCAGACTATTTACTACTTTCGTGGCGTGGGTTGGTGTCCTATCACGGGGGACCACATAAGGCGGCTCTCCCCAGAAATCTGGTGCGGAAGATTCATCGCTACCTCCTGGATAGCTTCAGTGAAATGTCCGTGGAGGACTTCCGGTCAATCCCGGAGTATATTGACAAACTCTTTGAGTAGAAACTGACCAGCAATGAAAGCACGCTAAGTCCTTAGGGCAAGTTAATCATTAATAAATGCTTCCTTTAAAAATCATGAGTCATGTAATCCCTTAAAAAAAACACTCACCAGAGTTCCCTTCGCCAGCTTGGGTACCCGCTTGGGAGGGTTGGCTGAGTGCTGGATCCAGGGTGATAAACAGCTCCTGGCTGTCTGGTAATAATACTGTTTCTCCGTTTGCATCCTGCTGTTCCGTGATATTTCCCTCCGCATCATCCTCCGTCTCCTCATCCGAATCGTCCTCGTCCCTGGCCATTATCCCATGTGTGGAGTCCACGCACACCGGTGCGATGGTGGTGGGGGCGCCCTCCATTATCAGATTCAGTTCATTGTAGAACCGGCATGTCCGCGGCAGACCCCCTGAGCGTCCGTTTGCCTCTTTGGCTTTCTGGAACGCTTGCCTCAGCTCCTTAATTTTCACGCAGCACTGCTGGGCGTCCCTGTTGTGGCCCCTTTCCGGCATGGCCTTGGAGACCCTGGCAAATGTGTTGGCATTCCGTTTGTTGTTGCGGAGTTCCAACATCACAGATTCCTCTCCCCAGGTAGCGATGAGATCCAACACCTCATGATTGGACCATGCTGGAGCTCTTTCCCTCTGGCTGGTCTCCTGTGCTGCTGAGGTCTGCATGGCGGCTTGTGCTGTTGATTTCTCTGAATGGCGACTGAGCTGTGCAGGTGAGCTGGCCACGCTGACCAAACAGGAAATGCTATTCAAATGTTCCTGGGTCTTTTCCTGTCTAACTGGCCAGAGCAGCGAGTTGAGAGCGCTGTCCAGAGCGGTCACAGTGGAGCAGTGAGGCAGTCCAGAGCGGTCACAGTGGAGCATTGTGGGTCAGCCTCTGGAGGCCAATAACGTCAAAACATTCGTCCTCACTAGTCCACAATCGACCTAGAGAGGTCGATTTCAGCACTACTCCTCTCATTAGGGAGGAGTACAGAAGTTGATTTTGAGGGCCCTTTAAATCGATGCAAATGGCATGCATGTGAGGACGGGTACAGGTTTATATCGACTTAACGTCGCTAAAGTCGACGTTAAGCTGTAGTGGGGACCAGCCCTTAAGCACTGAAGCATAAGATTTCATGAGCTAATACCCACTTCATCGAAAGCTTCTGCTTCAATATTTTTGTTAGTCTTTAAGGTGCCACGGGACTCTTAGTCTGGATCTGCAGAAGCGACAAACACAGCTACCTCTAAACACAAGTTAAAAACTGAATAGCCTTCTAGTCAGCTTTACCGTTTTTTCTCCTAACATTATTTAAACAGTAAAAGCCTTCATTCTTTCCACCGCATCACTCTGTACCTATAGTATCTAAGTCCCAAATTCTCAAAACTAGTTAGGATTTGAACAACAGTTGAAATTGAGATAGATTAAATACCTTTGAGGCTCTTGTCCTAAGAATATATTGTGTTATGGATTAAAAGGGTCAAACTCGTACTAATAAACATATATACTGTGACAGAGTCAGACCAGAAAAGTATAGGAGAGTGCTGGAAGGGAGGTATATCAGCCTCAGGATGAGCAGGTTCCTGTTCCCTGGTTAGCCAAACAAAGGAGAAGCTTCTAGAAAGCAGCAGAAACAGCTAGCCTGATTGGGACACCTGAAGCCAATCAGGGGCTGGCTGAAACCAGTGAAAAACCCTCCCATTTAGTCAGGTGGGTGTGGATGTCAGGAGCTGTGGGAGGAAGTTGTGCTGTTGGTGAGACTGAGTGGTAGACAACATGTATTCGAGGAAGGAGGCCCTGAGGTAAGGGTGAAGTGGAGTTTGAAGAAGCAGGGACTGCTGTGGGGAAGTAGCCCAGGGAATTGTATTGTGTTGTGTGGCTGAAAGGTCAGACATCTTAGCTGATACTATTAGGGTCCCTGGGCTGGAGCCCAGAGTAGAGGGCGGGCCCGGGCTCCCCCCTTTCTACCTCCCCTAATTAATCACTGAGATTGGGAGACAACAGAGTCTGTGCCAGGAAGGATAACTTCTCCTCACTGGCTTATGATGTCATTTTGTTGGCTCTAGTGGAACTTTGCTCCTCTACCTCCACCTATTGTGTTGGGTTGCAGGATTACTCCCTTCCTGTTGTGTGGAGCTTAAAAACCTTAAGCATGTCCATTTATCTTGAAAGTAGAACTGTGTAAAAGTAAACCAATTTTTTTTTTAAAAAAAAATATGGATTTGAGTTCACTACATTCTTGCAAAATTGGATTTTTTGACAAATTTGTGCAAAATATTTTGCACAATCCTAATGTTTGTGAACATTTAAAAAGTTACTTTTGGTAAAAAATAAAGAAATAAATAAAAATGGCATGGTAATATTCCCAAACATGACATTATCAACTCTATTAAAAAGAGGGCTGAGAGACGGCTCTGTATAAGTGCAACCTCTTATTAATGCTGATAAGTGGCAAAGGTGGAATAAAAACTCCTGGTTTGTAATTAATCACTATGTGATTTTTTTGAGAGGCACTGCCCTTTCCAGGTTTTTGAAATTTCACAAAAGGGAATTTGTGACTGAAATTTTTTTGAATGCTGATATCTGCAATGTTTTGGCCTCATTTCTTCATGTATATATTTCACATACAAGCACACATGTAAGACTGGGTCTGCTATATTATACTCACAAAAAACATAAAGTTTCTCAAAATCCCCCCCACCCCCCGTTCTGCTTAAATTTAGGGCTTGTCCTCACGGGGGGGAAGAAGGGTATCGACGGCAGATATGCAAACTTCAGCTACGTGAATCACGTAGCTGAAGTTTGCGTATCTGCCGCCGACTTACCGCTCGTCCCCACGGCGGCGGCAGTCGGTGGCGCGCTCCCCCGTCGACTCCAGCTTGCGCCTCCCAGCGAGCTGGAGTTCCGGAGTCGACTGGGGAGCTCCGGGCGATCGATTTATCGTGTCCTAGCGAGACGCGATAAATCGATCGCCAGAAGATCGATCTCCGGCAGCGCTAGTGAAGACCAGCCCATAGAGTTATGTGAAAGTCCTAACCATTCCTTTAAAGTCTCTACAATGCATCAAAAATCACAGCATTCATTTTATTGCAAAAAGTTGTCAAAATTAAAGTTTTATACTTTGTTTCAATGGGATAATATCATAGCTTACATAAATTTGCATTATGAAAATTTCAGTCAACTTTATGCTCACGCTTAATACATGAACCTCTAGAGAATATGAACAAATAAAAAATAATTGACAAAGGAAGAATAGTTTTCTGCTCCCAAAATAAACATTACATAAATGTCACTCTAGAAAATAAAAGTAAACAGCCAAGCAATTTTCTGGGCCTGGTTTGAACAGGTGCCAAACTTAGCCTGATGTGAATTTTTTCAGACTTTTTTTTAATTTTAACATATTATGTGCAATAAATTGATACATATAGAAACAGGAAGAGAATTGGTGACAGGCAGTTAAGTAATATGTAAAAAAAATTAATTCTCAAAGAAGCTTGCTATGCATTTAGATTTGAGCAGATATTCAGTAATAGGGAAAACAACCAAAAAAGGAGTATCACAGGAAAACCTCCATACTGGCCTCCATACTGGCCTCCATACTGGAAGGAAAGGTTAAAGGCCTAGAGAGGGAGACCCATGTATTGACCTTGCATTGCACCAGAGAAAATGAAGACTTTCTGGTTAGAAGTCAGGATTTGTTACTTCAGGCAGAGCCTGCTGAAGAAGCAGAGGGCTGGTCCTCATTACCAGGGGGGATCGACGGCAGATACGCAACTTCAGCTACGCAGGGCCGGCGACAGGGGGGTACTACGGGAAAGCTGTACCGGGCCCTGGACTTTAGGGGGGCCCCGGTACACAGCAGTACCCGTAGTCATCCCTCCTTGTCGCCGGGCCTGGAGAGCGGGGAAGGGGCGGGGAGGCGGCGCGGCTCTCCTCCGGACGAGCGAGCGTGTCCCCGGCAGGAGCAGTGAGCCCGGCCGGCGGCAGCGGCGCAGTCCGGAGGAGAAAGTGCGGGGGGGGAGGGAGCAGCAAGGGCGGCTTGCGCTCCCGCACAACCCCGCGCTGCTGCCAGCCGCTGTCAGCTGGGGGGGGGGGGGGGGGAAGTGCCAGCTGGGCTGTGGGGGGCAAACGATCAAATTTCTGTCGCCGGCCCTGCAGCTACGTGAATCACGTAGCTGAAGTTTGCGTATCTGCAGCTGACTTACCTGCTGTCCTCACGGCGGCAGCAGTCGGCAGCGCGCTCCCCCGTCGACTCCACCCAGCGCCTCCCGGCAAGCTGGAGTTCCAGAGTCGACGGGGGAGCCACGGGCGATCGATCGCTACCTGCCAATCCTGCAGGTAGTGAAGACCAGCCAAGAGAGAGCAGTAGAGGGGGGATTGAAGAACAAGGAAGAAAGCTGGCAGTGTGTGGCTGTAGCAGGGCAGAGGTAAACCCCTCAGGTGCCCTGCTAAAATGATAGATGCACTCTGCTTCCTGGCAGGGAGGCCAGGTGCAGGGGCCCAGGCAGTCAGCAGGGGTCCACCTGCAGCCCCTAAGGAGGGCTGGCTCAGAGTAATAAACTGAGCCAAGTAGAGACAGTTGGGCTGAGGGCTGAGAGGATTTTATAAATCCTAGAAAAAGCTCAGTAAGGAAGCTGGCCTGGCAGGAGACAGGAGGGCAACATCTCTGTCTCCTTACCAACAGAAGGGAGTCTCAAGGGCCAGAAGACCCTGGGAGGGTCTGTGGGGAAATAGCTGTTGGGGGAATTGGGGGCTGCACAAGCACTGTAAATAAAGACATGTGTGTGATACAGCAGAAGGCAGCGTTGGGACTCTTAATTTAACCAGCCTAAGCGCAGGGCACAGGGAGGAGAGGGGGGAAACCTGCGCAGACCCTAGAAGGGTCCTCTAGAAGAATAAGGTGTAGAACCAATATACCCTCAACACAGATAGAAATAAGCAACCGCTTTCAGGCTCTCTGCATAGGTACTGCTGCTGAGAATGCCTTGAAAGTATCATCTGAGGGAAGGGATCAGGAGACCATGTTGACTAGAAGGCATGGAATGCATTGCCCTAGGGATGGGGTTTCCATGACCCCCACTCCCAAGATGAGGAGAAGATTAGTGATTCTTGAGGACTCCCTCCTAAGGGGGCTAGAGTCATCCATCTCCTATCCAGGCTGGAAATTCTGAGAAGTGTGCTGCTTGCCTGGAGCCAGAATTCAAAATGTGACTGAGACTCATCAAGCCCTCAGACCACTACCTGTTCCTACTTATCCATCTGGACACCAATGATGCCGCCAAGAATGACCTTCAGCGGATCACTGCAGACTACGTAGTTCTGGAAAGAAAGATAAAAGAGCTTGGGGTGCAAGTGGTGTCTCATTCATTCTCCTTGTTGAAGGAGAAGGTCTGGGCAAGGACCGTAAATCATGGAAGTAAATGTGTGGCTACACAGGTGGGTGTTGGTGAGAGAGCTTGGCTGCTTCAACAAGGAGCTCATGTTCCAGGAAAGGAGATTACTGTGCTGAGAGGGACTCCATCTATCAAATACTGGGAAAAGTATCTTTGGACATGGTCTGGCTAACCTAATAAGGAGAGTTTAAACTAGGTCCTAATGAGGGATGGTGACAAAAACCTGGGCAATGCACATCTAGGCTCAACTAATGAAGACAAGGGGAAGAGGCTAATTTCTGGAGAAGGGACTAGAAAACACAACTGCATTAAAAGGCAAGAAGAAAAGCAATAGGGCAGTCTGCAAAATATCTTCAATGCCTATATACAAATGCAATGAGTATGAGGAACAAGCAGGATGAACTGGAAGTCATGGTATATGAAGAACTTTATTGGCAATATAGAGACTTGGTGGGACACCATTGGAGCAGCAGCATTGAGGGTACACTTTGTTGTGAAAGGATAGGTATGGGAAAAAAGGAGAAGGTGTTATGCTGCACGTCAAGAATGTGTATATACTTGGTCCAAGGCCCAAGAGGAAGTGAGTGACAGACCTACGGAGAGTCACTAGAAGAGAATAAAAAGGGGAAAGAACAGTAGCAATGTAATCGTGGGTCTATTATAGACCACCAATCAGGAACAGGAAGTGAATGCTCCATTCTACAAACAGATAACAAGATTAGATAACACGTGAGCTAGTATTAATGGGGGATTTTAACTTCTCTGATATCTGTTGGAAGATTATTACAGCAAAACAAAATGTCTTGCAAACTCTTGGCATGTGTAGGGGACAAATTTCTGATTCAGAAACTTGAGGAAACAACTAGGGAGTCATCCATTTTTGATCTTGCCTTGACCAGCTGTAAGGTCTGAGGCTTTTTTCTGCAGCCACATTAGGACACCAGCAGCCATGAGCCAAGAAACAGAAAGTCACATCCTCACATTCCAGCTAAATTACATTAAAACAAATAAATATCAGACTGTTAAGAAGGTGCTCCTGTATTAACAGTACCCAGCCACCACCAGACAAAGAAACCCCGTTGGGTTCCCTTTGTTTGACCCTTTGACCTCATTCCTGTCATTTCATTAGTTGTTCCCCAGAATTACTTGGTTTCCAGGTCCTGTAGACACGCCCGTTAAGCTGAGGGGAGGTGCTTTAGCAGTGGGCCCGCCCATTTCCTGGATCCCAATAAGACCAGATAAAGAAATAGATCTTAAGATGTTTAAAGAAAACTTTCTTTGGTAGCATTCTGTCTGGCAAGATACCACTTATCAGCAGTTGTGGTTGTGAAATCTCTACTTCTTTATTGTTTTGCCTTTATGGTCCCTACTTCTCTATTTTTTATCTGTATGGTTTCTGTTTGGTTCTTTGATTATTACTGTCTGTTACATAACTAATTTTGCGAGCCTTAAATCAACTAAAGTGGTGGGTTATGCTCGGGTAAAGAATTTTTTCTCAATATAATACAATTGGTCAAAGAATTATTTTGTAGTACTTTAGTAAAATGATTGGTTAAGGTACAGCTAAGCTAGACTCAAGTTTCACTATATAAACTTGGGTCCAAAAGGAAGTTCTTTGGAACCTAACTTCAGGATACAGCCCCAAGATCAGAGCTGCTAGACCTCAACACCCTGCCAACTATATCATGCAGAAGGCTGCTCCAGGCCAATCGGGGGGGCTGCAGAAAGTGGTGGCCAGCACATCCCTCGGCCCGCGCTGCTTCCCGCAGCCCCCATTTGCCTGGAATGGCGAACCACGGCCAGTGGGAACCACAATCGGCCAAACCTGCAGACATGGCAGGTAAAAAAACTGGCCCGGCCCACCAGGGCGCTTATTCTGGCAGGCCATGTACCGAAGGTTGCCAATCCCAGATCTAGACAAACCCTATGGTTTGCAGAATAGAGGCTGGGGTGTGCCTCTCAATATAGTAAATCAACCCTTAACCATTAATTTTATTTTAGTACTTAGCAGAGGTGAGAGAAATATTTGGAGAAAATGACTTTCCAACAAAATTTGACTGTTTACAGGTTTTCTTTTGAAGCCATTCTACAAATTTTCAGTGTTCTATGAAATTGCACATAAAATATTCTTGATGTTCACATGAATTTGAAAATGTGATATTCACTTAGATTAATTTCATGCTGTGTTAGTTGACTGTGATTGGTCACACACTTATTCGGTAGGGCCTGGTCTACAACCAGGTGGCATGTTTTGTTTTTGTTGTTTTAACTGGTATAACTATTTGGGTTAGGCATGTGGTTTTCTTTTTATCTGAAATAGCTATCCCAGTTCAACTCTTCACATTGGAACAGTAATGCCATTACCATCTCTGCAGTGAATACACACTACTTGGGCTTTTCTGGTGGTCCACTGCTCAGATTGAGAGGCTCCCTCTCACAACTGCTGTTTATTTTTTTTCCTTTTATTTTTAGGTTGTTTCTTCCCTTCAACTGGCAGTAGTGAGTGAGAAGCAGGGACACAGCCTATCCACCTAAATCAATCTAGTTACTACCAACATTTGTAATTTATCTGGTGGGATTTAATTTACCACTTTAATAAAGAAAAAATTCCCATAGTGCTTCAAATAAGCATAAAGTCTCTGAGACTGCACATAGTGCTACACCTGTCAATAAGAAGCAATACATTCTTTGATATCACTTCACACTAGCTGTTGGAGCTGGCTTAAAGCACGGTCATGGTTAAAAATAGTTCAATTTTTTTCATGATCTTTTTAAATAATTATGTTTTGAGTAGAATGAAACTTATTTTGATCAAAATTTCCCATTTTGTCATCCAAAAATCAGAAACCAGCAAGTTTTTCAGGATAAATTGATGGGGTGCTTTCTGTGAGTATTCATATCAACAATTTGAGCTTTAATATAATGAATTGGCTTCACCCAGCTGTACCTGCCATGGAGAATGAACCTTTATGGGAAGTCCTAAAGCAGGGGTTCTCAAACTGGGGGTCGCGACCCCCCGGGGGGTCATGGGGCAATTCCCAGGGGATCGCGAGCTCCTGCTGCATTTGACGGCATTTCAGCGGCCACTCAGAATGCAGGTGTGTGTCCGCCGAAAAGCCACCAACCAAACAGTTCCACTTTCGGCAGCATTTTGGCAGACACACAAAGAAGCACTGCGAGTCTGCCCTGAAATACCGCCGAAACCAGAAGTGTTCCATTCGGTGGACACACCCCAAGGCCGCAGCGCATACCTAAGACTGAAAAGGGGTCTCAAACTAAGGAAGTTTGAGAACCCCTGTCCTAAAGTGTGATGACAGTAAAATTGGTCATCAAGAGCCTTCCTAGATCTGGTTTCTGAAAGAGCTCCACCTAAAGGCTGGTTAGTATGTCACCATAAGACGATAACAGGCTGGGGAAATCAATCCAGGAGGATGAATTCTAAGGAAAGATACTTGATTTGAACTTTTACATGGGTAAAATCAGTTGGGAGCACCATATGATCTTTGTGCAAATAGTGTCATTTATATCTCTGCATTTGATGTTAGGTTTATTGGAGCAGTGGAAGTGAAGGCAGTGGGGGCCTTAGAGCAATGTTTATGGCATTGTAATAAATGCTGTATGTACTAATAGTGCATCAGAGTCTTGTGCTGGTGAAGTAACCACTATGCTTACAGTTTCACTAAAACTACTGTTATCTAAATGTCACAAATCAAATCTAGCTAAATTACATTCTTATTTATGTCATCTGATTTTTATACTTGCTGCAGGCATATTTTTCTGATAAGGTAATGAAACTATAACACTGATGATTTGTTTGAGCATGTCCCTTCCCTTCAAATGCACACACATTTCTGCAATACTTCTAGGATTATGATATTTCTTATTCAATTTCTTGGCCAAGTTTGTTTGCCCTGAGCAGTATTTTTCTCTTTCCTCTAATACTTAACAGTAACATAGTTTTAAAAACACGAATCATAAATACTTACCACTTGGCTTAGATCATATCCCCAAGGAAGAAAGAGAACTCCTGTGTTATATTTTTCCCAATGTGAAAACATAAAGTTAAACAAGGCAATGCTTAAAGACATATACATTGTGTGTACAGAAATCAAAGTCTATCCCAGTCTTTGTGAGCAGATAGAAAAATGAGAGGGTGAAAAGGGAGGTAGCCCAGCTATCTAGTCCAAGATCAAATAACTGCCCCAAGGGGGCACTGGACTGAGTCCTTCGAGCATGCTTCCCATCTGTAGAGTCTAGAAAGGTGAGGGGAAGGGAGAAAAAACAAAAGAAATATAATTTTGTTATATAGATTTCATGCTACTATATGTAATAACATGGGGGGGGGGGAAATGTACTCATAGACCAAGAACAAATGGAGTTCTGCTCCACCAAAACTTTAGTGCTGCCCATAAAGCATTGACTTCTGCCCTCATCTGAATATTTTTGTTACAACTCTTCTTCCACACAAGCTTTGAAAATAGACACTTGCATTCATTACCCTGTCTCCCAATGGCCTCCCTGTTATTCTGTCAAAGCACTGTAGACAACTCAATCAATTTAGTTTAACGAAGAGATGATCAAGGAGTGACTTGATTCCAGTCTGTAAGTACCTACATGGGGAACAAATATTTAATGATGGGTGCTTCAATCTAGCAGAGAGAGGTATAACACAATCCAGTGGCTGGAAGTTGAGGCTTGACAAATTCAGACTGGAAATAAGGCTTACATTTTTAACAGTGTGAGTAATTAATCATCGGAACAGCCTACTAAGGGACATGGTGGATTCGCCATACCTGGCAATCTTAAAATAAAGGCTGCATGTTTTTCTAACAGATCCGTTCTGGGAATTATCTTGGGGAAGTTCTGTGGAATGATCCCTTCTGGTGTCTATGAATCATCCTTAAGAAAGGGAAAAAGTACAGGTAAGACAGAGCTGTCCAATTCTGAAACCTCTTCCCACACTATTTTTTTTATAGAAAGCTAGGGACTGTGGCCAGTATCACTCACAGCAATGTCAGAACTCAGTATCCCAAGAAAATGGTCAGTGTTGTCATGCTACAAAAAAATTCTGCTTGCATTTGTAAAGGAGATGAGCTAGTTACCAAGGCTGCAGTTTACCAATATGGAAAGTTTCAGAATGTTGGTTTAAAAATACATCCTACAGGTGTTAATCATTTTCAGCACATTATCAAAAACCTATATTTCAGTGCTTTGGGAATAGGCCAGTAATCACAACCGTTTACTGTTTTAATTACAACATACTGTACAAAACAATATGTAGATAAGAGTTATGCAAATTCTCTTGTCATACTTTACCTAAAATATAAGCACAAAATGTGGTACAATCATCAAACGGCCATATCCATGTTGGAACAATTCCAGGACTGGCACCTGCAAGATATGGGGGTGAGTGGCAGGGTGGGGAGAAATAAATGGTTAAGCTAATGAAATCCACCAAAAGTCTTGTGTGCAATACCAGATGTATATGTATGTATGTGCATATCCTCATTATGTGAAAAAGAATTAAAACAAGATATTTTTGTGAATTGGAAGCAATGTGCACCACCAGCAATCTATATTGATTACACTTCATTGAATTTAGTGGGATAATGGAGGCCCAGGGTATTTACAAGTACATTCATATTATAAAGGGGAAAAATATAATATAGATTTTTGCAGCTGAAGTGATTACAACATTGTATGAAAGTAATGACAATAAGGCAAAATCTTCATTCAGGTTCTGTGCAGATCACCCATCAAATAATTAGTTAATATTTTGCAATGCACTGTGTAATTTTTAAGTTCTAAGTAACATATTGTTCTTAGTAACATAAATGAGATCTTTGTGCGGTTTTACTATACAGATAAGAGAGGAAAACTTTGCCTATAGGCTGGAGGGGATATAGTAGACACAGTTTCTTGATTTTTGGAAAGGTGCTTGATACAGTGATTCTTGATATTCTTGCAATTAAACCAGGGAAAAATATGAATTGTATAGAACAACAAGATGGCTATAAAACTACTATTTTTTAAGCCTTGTTTATTTAGAGCAGGGGTCTCAAACATGCAGCCCGGGGGCCACATGCGGCCCGCAAAGCCCTTCCCTGCAGCCCGTCAAGCTTCCTGGGCCCCCCTCCCCGGTCCCCCCATAGCAGTTTGCAGGACGGAGGGGCCAGAAGTGGAGGCTTCTCTGCTGCCTGGCTGGGCCACGTGTGTTTCTAGCTCTGGACTTCCTAGATTGCTCTTGCTTTGTTTGCCAAACAGCTGTTGGTGGTGCCTAGTGCTTTCCAGGAGGGAATGGGGAGCTGCGTGCTCAGAGGAGGAGGTGGGGCAGGGGTGGGACCTCTTGGAAGGGGTGGAGTGGGGGCGGAGCCGGGGCAGCAAGGGCGGGGTGTGTGTCAGTGGTGCGGCCCTCGGGCCAGTGCACTAGTCCTCATGGAAGGGGTAGAGTGGGGGCAGAGCCGGGGCAGCGAGGGTATGTGTGTGTGTGTCAGTGGTGCGGCCCTCGAGTCAGTGCACTAGTCCTCATGCGGCCCTCGTGGTCATTTGAGTTTGAGACCCCTGATTTAGAGCATTAGGTCCCTGCCCAAAAGAGCATGCAATCTAAATTAGACATAATGCGGTGAGGGTGTCCCAACAATAAATGTTCAAACCTTTTCAGTTTTCTTACAGTCTGGCTGCTGAAGCAGGAAGCAGAGCGCCAGGCACAGAAATAATGCGCAGCTCATTTAATACAACCCAGCCAAATGGCTCTGTGGTCAGTGTGATATATGTTGTTCTTCCCAAATTGGTGTACAGACTCAGGCGAAAACCCATTAGTACAAATGTTGATTGTTTGCGTCATCCTTGATATCTGAGTGAGTGGTATTAGTAATTCAGCCTATTATACAGATAAATTTGGATTTGGATCCTGAGAAAATGTAGATCTAAATTTTGTCAGGGGAGAGCAGGTGTTTTGAATCCATTTCTATAGTTTTGTATTTGGCCAGAAAAAAGACTTGAATTTGGAGATGAAACTTACTATTTTGACATCAGAAAAGAAAGGGAATTGAATACTTATCTGGACACAGATCTTAGATATTATGGTCTCTGAGGCAAATGAAAAAAAACTCTATGGAAGGCCTGGGTTTTTCTTTTTTTGATTATCTTACTTAAGAACTGCTATGATATTAGAATCCTGTGATAGTGCCTAACCCTGCACCACTGAATTCAATGGGAGTTTTATCATTGACTTTAATGGGTGCAGGATCAAACCCATTGTATAAATGTTCAGCTAAATGACTTTCTGTGGGTCTTTACAACTCACAACCCTGATCCTGCAAGGGGATGTGGGCAGGCAGACATCTGCATCCACATGGAATCCCACTGAAGTCAATAGGGTTTTCTGTGTGAAGAGGAAGGCAGATGTATTGCAGGGATGTGGTTTGAGTGGCTCTAGGATTGGAAGAACCAAATGGATAATTACCTGATGCAGTGTAGTCCCAGTCATAAAAAGATAACAGAAAATAATTACTTAAAATTATCAGAAATCCAGAGAAAGTTAACAAGTTAGGAGCAATCCACAGAGTCACTATCTGTAAAAATATTTAAAAGAAAAATCACACTGATGTTAAGAAACCATATTTTAACAAAACATGTCACAACATTTGTAAAAGCTAAAGAGAAGTATGTGTTCATAAATCAAGGGTTTCTATATATGCAAAATCAGCAAATATTTCTCAATTTTAAAGATTCCTCAATTTTAAGTTCTGGAAAATATGCAAGAAAATTTCTTCTTAAATATTGTCTTTTTTGCCTAAATATTTTAGTTACATTTTAATAAATAATGTTGTTTAGAAATGTTCTATTTCATGCATTATACGTATTTAATTATAGTCCTTGTTCTCCCAAGCACTACAGTGAAAGTTTCTTATGCTTTTAGACACTAGAATAACAAGACTGTAGCGTGTAGCACCTCAGTGTGGTAACTCAGCATCCATGCAGCATTGTAACAATCTTCCAAAGGACTCCACTCCCACAGTGCAATAAGTAATTATATAGGCAGTAATTCTGCAACCCCTTCTTTTCTATAAATAAGCACTTTTAGATGTGCCATACCCACAAAACAGCATGACTTTATAAGGGGATATACCTTATAAAATGAACTCCCTGTAGCAAAAAGATCTTTCTACTCCCCTGTGGTAAAAATGCTTTGCACGGAGTTCTTCCTCAAGATATAAAGATGGCTTGCATGCATATGCTGTAGCTTGGCTCCTCTTCATATGCTGTCTCATTATTGGAAAGGTCTGCAATGGATGCATGCATAACAGACCTAGCACATTGTAAAATCATGGCATGAAGCCAGTCTTCCTCCACTTTCTGTTTTTTTCATGATAATCAGTGGAAAGTGAAGAGATGTCTAACCAAGAATGTTTATATTTGACATATCGTGCCTAAGAAAAATGCACTCACCAGCTAGTAATATTCAGGACTCCATTATGAATCTCCTACCTACATGGATATCTTGGCTGCTCTGCTAATATTCAGATAAATCCTTAAACCAACTATGATAAGGTAGTTTTCTTTCTCTTCTTGGGATATGAATGTGTCGGTCTTGATCTATAGCCATCTTTCCTTCAGTGCTGGATTTTCCTCATGTCTCTCATAATATAGTAAAAGTATGTGCATTAACACAAGGTGAGCTGACAAATGGATGCTTTCCTTTTGTGTTCTGGAATACACAGATACATGTGCCATAAACAGGGTTAAACTGGCATACAAAAAATCTAGACCTAATTCCTAAGCATCCATATTCATGCATTTTTTATAGACCATCACACTTTGTTCTTTACTTGACTGGCTCTGCAAGATGCTTTTTTTAAAACCTGCTCTAGGGCACAAGACAGAGAAAATATAGTGCAGTGGGGTTTCTATGGTTTCATGGATTCAAAAAACATACAGAATGTATTCATATCTTGTGTATATGCATGTATGTAAGTATGGCAAATCGTATAGGATAGCTGAACCAAGAGGAAAGAGATTTCTTAATCCTTAAAGGGCATATTTTTATTACCCAATCTGTAATGAACAATTTGTTTAATTTCTAATAACATTCCTAAAACTCTCATCTCTCTACTGTGATGTACCTTTCTGGTTACATCAAAGTCAAATGTCATACTTGTGAGATGTAGGTTGAGTATTATTTGCTAGATTATTGCTTCTAGCACAGTTCTTGTATTTACTATGAATACAAAACACAAAAATAATCTGAATAAATAAAGGTGGTTTTCAAAATTTACCAGCCAAGGATAATATCTATTTACCTACCCTTACCATTATGATTCAATTTTACTTGCTGTTAGAAAAAAAAATTACTCCCTTTTGTGAGCAAGTGAGTAAAAAATGTGTAAGGCTGAGTGAGAGGAGCTGCAGTCAAACCTATTCCCAGTACTCAGAGACGAGCAGTTATACTGCTGTACTGGAAATTCTAGTTTAAAATATTCATCTAGTTCTCACTAGTCCTAGTTGGCCAACTAAGTTTTGGAACAGAGCAAAAAGTCTATTGGTCTACTGGTTCTGTGGCTTGGCTCCAGTAGAAACAACCAGAAACCAGTGAAACAATCTTAATGGACTCTACTGAAATGTCTACTATATACTGGAATCCCCATTTTGGCTGTGCATTCCCACCTCTACAGGAGTTAACTGTGGTCAGTCTTTAAAGAGATGTTATCATGTAAAACACGGCCCAAGGTGTGTAATTTTAAAAAACAAACTTTTAGAAAAGCTGAGAATAGAAATATTTTTCTGATTTTTTTTATTCCGGTGGAGGCAGTTCCCCCTCCCCCTCCCAAATAAACACTACCCTGTATTGCTCCAGATTAGAACTGATAGCTTCACTTTTGCTCCTAGTTATTTTCACTATCTTCACTGCTGAAGCTGAAAGAAATGCAAAGAGTGGAGAGGCACCCACTCTAGAGATTTCAGCTCTAGGCCCAAAGTTTGAGGAGGGTTTCATTCCAGCATTTTGGTTTGAGCCCATTTTTACCAGAAAGATGGCATGTGAAATGGCAAGCCCAAAGGCAAGAATTTTTTATGAAATCATAAATTTGGGGGGGTTGTACCTTTTATGATTGGAAAACTGCAAATATAGTACCTATATTTAAGAAAGTTGTTTTTTAAAAAGTGATCTAGCAAACCATGGGCCCATTCGTTTGACCTCAGTTGTGTGCAAGGTCTTAGAACAAACTTTGAAAGAAAGAGTAATTAAAGACCGAGGATAATAGGGAACAAGATACAACATGGTTTTACAAAAGGTAGATCTTGCCAAACTAACCTGATCTCTTTCTTTGAGAAGATAACAGATTTTCCAAACAAAGGAAAAGCAGTACATGTAATCTACCTGAATTTCAGTAAAGCATCTGATACAGTTCCATATGAGAAATTATTCGTTAAATTGGAGAAGATGGGGATTAATATGAGGATCGAAAGATGGGTAAGGAACTGGTTAAAGGAAAGACTACAATGGATCATATGGAAAGGTGAACTGTCATGCTGGACGGAAGTTACTAGTAGAATTCATGAAGGCTCACTTTTGGAATCAATCTTATTTAATATTTTCATTAATGATCTTGGCCCCAAAAGTGGGAGTGTGCTAATAAAATCTGTGTATGACACGAAGTTGGGAGGTACTGCCAACATGGAAGAGGATCAGAATATCCTACAAAAAGATATGGACTACCTTGAAAACTGGAGTGCTAGAAATAGGATGAAATTTAATAGTGCAAAGCACAAGCTCATGCACATAGGGACAAACAACAAGAGCTACTGTTATAAGCTGGGGATTTACCAGTTGGAAGCAACAGATGACCTAGATATACTGGTTGATCCCAGGATGACTATAAGCTGTTACTGTGGTATGGCCATGAAAAAGGCTAATGCAATCGTAGGCCCCACCCCACACCTGCCTTGTAAGCCAATATATATATTTAAAAATAGTGTAAAAATGTGAGGGCGCTGGCATGGGGATGAAGGGTTTGGGGTGTGGGAGGGGTTTGTGCAGAGATTTGGGGCGTGGGAGGCTGAGGGCTCTGGCTGGGGGTGCAGGTGCTGGGGGGGGGCAGAAATGAGGAGATTGGGGTGCAGGCACATTGCCCCCTGCTGGGGCCAGAGAGGAGGACTCCTCCCAGCCCTCTCCCCGACAGAAGCAGTGAGCTCTGGGGGAAGGGTCCCCCTCACCCTCAGCAGAACACTCACCTTGCACCACTATCACTGCATCTGCTCCTAGGGCCCCTCTCAGGTCCAGGAAGCCCCCTCACCTCCCCTGTGGTTGATGTGGGGGGAGAGAGCTACCCTCACGTGTGCGCCTCCTCCTTCACTGTTGCCCCTCACTGGAGGTGGGGGATGCGGCTACTCTTTGCCCAGCGTGGGGAAGGAGCAACGACTGCAGGGGAGGCCCTGTGCTGGTGGAGGGTCTCGCCAGAAAAAGGAACGGCCCATCTGTCTGAGGCAGAAGAGCAGGAGCAGGGTCAGCCTGATCTGGCACCAGTGGTTGGGGCGGGGTACTGGGACCCTGTGGAGGCAGTTAATGGCTGGAGCCGGCAAAGCTGCAGGGAGCAGCCGCCTACTGCCCAGGGCGCAGGCAGGGACGCTCGGGGGAGCCTCACGGGGGTGGCAGGCAGAGACGGGGGAAAGACCCAGCCCCAAACATTGGTAGAGCCAGGCCCCCAGGCCCTGAATATTGCTGAAGCCCGGGCACCACAGGCCCACACCGCCCCTGAGCTTGACTTTTTTAGCCTAACCAAAAGAAGCCTGAAGGGAGATAGGATTCCTTTCTTGACCAGAGCTAATTATGTTCAAATTGCTCCTTTTATACTATCTTCTCCTCTGATTTGATCCTGTCACAGAGCTGAATTTATGACATCATAATCATTTTCGTGACAAAACACTGAGGTCATAACCATGGTGGTTATGACTTCATTGCTGGATCAGGGATAAGTAGTGGCTGTGTTGTTAAACATGGAAAGAGCAAAAACTTACTAACCAAATACATCCATTTCTTTAGCTATATATGATGTCTGCTCTCAAGTTTGCTTCACTAGAAAAATTCCCCTTTACTATACCTGTACAGATGCCATTATTTTCCTGAAGGTGAATATGGAAATACAGATTTATATGATACTTATTAGCTACTGTTTTACCCCAGTTGTAGTAAACCTAATTGTAAGCAGCTCTATTTAAAAAAAGAAAAAGAAACCTGCTGATGCCATTGCATCCGAGTGATGGTACCGCCCAACGTTTTTGATGATCATAGTAACTGCTCCTATTTTCAGCTTGTTAAAGAAATATCCTGCTCCCTGGACAAGTTCCCCTGGGAGAATATTAGACAGTGCTTGTTTGTAATCATTTGCACAACAGAAAGATACAGAGATGCTGGTGGTAGAAAGCATATGCTGTAGGAAAAATGACTTGTATGAAGGATGTCTTTCAATATATCCAAAAATTCAGTAATGAGGAATGTGATGGCAATTGATGTTTTCTGTTATAATGATGACAAACAATAAGTACAACACTAATAACAGAGAGATACAAATCTAAACATACCCATTTCAAATATATCTATCCATTCAGTAAGCTCTTGTGTGGTGGCGGTTTTGAAGGTTGTTTTTTCAGTTTTTATAAGTTTAATTTCAGCTTTTTAAAAATCAGTATCTATTGTTTAAAATTAAATCTACCTTCTGCATCTTAAAACAAACTCTTACATTATGACTGGATAATTCTTATAAACAAATTGACTCTTACCTTTAGAATTCTGTTCCAGGGAGGCTGCATAACATAGACTGATAAAGGGCTTGTGTCCACAGCACTGTACTGTGAGTGAAAAAACAAATATAAAAATGCAAGACATCGAGAACACTGTTTTCCATGGGTAGAATATGGCCTTCAGCATTTAGGAAAAATCAACCTAAATTTGATTGGTGTAAGTGTATTTCACCCTGATTGCCACTAATGACATTTTAATTTAATTAAGATGTGCTGACCTGGTTTATAGTACATTGCCAATAACAAACGGATTTTGTGGAAGACAAATGGAAGACAAATACTGAGACTTAGATTTAAATATATAATAAATCACACACACACACACACACACACACACAAAGATTTTGCTTTGACAAATTAGTAGAGATTAGTTCTATAACCACTCAATGCATAGAATTTGCATTGATTTCACTTGCTATCCTTTTAAAATACTGTATTTTGTTTTGTCTTTTTTAGTTAAATTGTCTTCAGTAGCACCCTTGGAAATGTGTATTCTCAGCAGTAGTATATTGCTAGCATTAATATAGGGTTTGAATAAAACTACAGCATTATTCTCCTTTACATCTCTTTTAGAAAACAGCCATGAAGGCTTTCATATGCCAAAGTGATCATTCATTACTTCACTATGCTATTACTATAAGCTAATTTCACTGTAAGAAAACCTCTCCAGAAGAGACTCGGGTTACTAAAATAAAATGTCCCTAAAGCCCAGATTTTTTACAGGTATTAAAGTGCCTTAAACTGCAGCTAGGTGTCAAATGGGATTTTCAAAAGCACACAATAAGCAAATTTCACTAGGTGTGATTTAGGAGCCCAAATACCTTTAGAAATCTTACCTTAAATTTCCTTTCTTTTGGATTATTGTTATCTGTTCCTGAACTAGCATGAGTCATTTCTTCTTCACCAATGAGTATTCAGATTATGCAACTTGTGTAATATTCTTAGAACCAGATCATGCATCAGGACTGACTAAGTCCCTGCACCTGTTCAGTGTTCCTTTAACTTAAATGGGACTCCGCACTAGGGCAAGGGTCTGCTCTACCAGATCCCAGCGTAGGATCAGGTCTGCTAATACTGTATGGGTATGTCTTCACTACCCGCCGAATTGGCGGGTAGCCATCGATCTTCTGGCGATCGATTTCTCGGGTCTTATAAAGACGTGAGAAATCGATTGCACGCGGCGCCCCGGGAGGTGCAAGCTGGAGTCGATGGGGGAGCGCGCCGCCAACTGCCGCCGCCATGAGGACGAGCGGTAAGTCGGCAGCAGATACGCAAATTTCAGCTACATGATTCACGTAGCTGAAGTTACGTATCTGCAGTCGATTCTCCCCCCCCCCCCCCGTAGTGGAGACCAGCCCTTTGTCTAGCAACTCTTTACAAACGGAAAGGTCCTGTTTTGGCTCTGTGAAGATGTTAGCTTTCCTTTGGGTGAAACATTGAATACTCATGTATATACTTCTGCATAATAATGCTACACCCAGTATTTATGAGCTGTCTTCTGTAGAACAAAACTGCACCAAGTACTTTGTTCTCACTTGAGCAAAACAATATGTTCCTGAAATCTGAATACTTATCTGTGTATTATAGGCAGGCTAGTACTCTGCCTATTAAGGTTGCCCAACACTTCTGATTATAAGACCCTGTTTTCAGTTGTGTATAACTTTGCCAGACTTTAACTGTTTGGGTTGAAAATGTTCATAATAGATATCTGCAACTCCATCCTACAAATTAATTTTAGTTTATGTAATGCATTTTCCTCTGTTTTCAAAAACAAATGTGTATATACACTATCAGAAGAACTCTCAGCATAACTAGGATTGCCAACTTTCTAATTGTACAAAACCAAACCCCCAGTCCTGCCCCTGCCCCACCCTTCTCTGAGGCCCCGTCCCCGCTCACTCCATCCCCCCTCCCTCCATTTATCACTCTCCCCCATGCTCACTCACTTTCACCAGGTTGGGGCAATGAGTGAGGGCTCTGGCTCAGGGCGTGCGGTCTGGAATGGGTCTGGGGATGAGGAATTTGGGGTATGGGATAGAGCTCCAGACTGGAGCAGCAGTTTGGGGTTTGGAGGAAGTACAGGCTCTGGGCTGGAGGCACGGTCTCCAGGTGGGGCCATAAGTGAGGGGTTTAGGGTCTGGGAGAGGGCTCCAGGCAAGGGGTTAGGGTGCAGGGGGTTGAGGACTCTCACTGGGGGTGCAGCATTCTAGTTATGCTGAGAGTTCTTCTGATAGTGTAAATACATTTGTTTTTGAAAACAGAGGAAAATGCATTACATAAACTAAAATTAATTTGGAGGATGGGGTTGAGTTTACCACTAGCTTGTATGTACAATATTCCCAGTTGTAGCTACAGTACTTTATTAGCACATTATCTCCATATTGTCATCCAAACGTGCACTGATTGATTTTTTTTTTTTTTTTTGGATGGTGTTGCTTGCTACTAAATAACAGAACTTTGGAACAGTGAATGTTTTTGCTTGTATGAATATTCAGATTGATGTGTGCATCAAGCCATATATCCCGTAAGGCAAATAGATGAATCATTTGGTATATATTGTGGGGGAGGATATATACAGTGTGGGTGAGTGAGGTGTTGAAATTCCCTATGGCAAATGGAATAGTCAGTTAGTATATATTTGAACTACTGAGCTTTCAAGAGTCCTAAAATTTCCCTCTGTCTCTTCTTGAACCCCCATTCCAAGCCTCATTGCCTTTCATTTTCAGAGGAAGATTTCAGTGGTAGTGAGGTGCCTAAAAAGTTCTGAAGATCTACCCCTTGGTGCTTTTGAAAATCCCACCCTTAAGACCTCAATTATGAACTTAAGTGCCCAACTAAGGCTCCTATTTTTGAAAATGTTGGCATGTGTATATACAAATATTCGCATGAATGTGAACATATCCAAAGGCTTAATAACTTTGTTGTTAACGATGATGCAGCTTTGTTTTGAAGTGACCAAGCTTTTATGCTACTTAGAGATAAGTTTTTAATAAAAACAAATTTTAGTCCATACTTAACTTTAGTCACCTTGATCATTCTATTAAAGTCAATGGTACTGTTTGTGTGAGTAAAGTTACCTGCTTAAGTGTGTGTAGAATCTGGGTCTTAATTTGCAATATTTTGGTTTTTGCCTATAGCAATTTTGTAAAATTCAAATAACTGACTAATCATGATATTTTTTAAAAACCCACATTTATAATTTAGTTCATTGTAAATTTTAATCTGAAATTGCAATTGTCCAAAGTTGCAAATTAGTTTTACATTCCCCTGACCTATTTTAAATTAATTCTTCTTCTTTTTAAATCAAGTGACTGATCATGATTTCAATTATTTAAATCTTGTTTTATATTGCTCCACCCTAATGTATTGTGATTATTTTTCTTTAGGGCAAAACCTACAGCTTTAAGAGATGTCTGATGTCATCACTAAGAAGGCCAAGATACTGTAGGTTGCCAGCATAAGAAATGAGAAATCTCTAATATCATACACTGGCTATCTCATAACATGCTGGACAGCAAATTCAACAAATTCAGTCGTACTGAAACAAGACCAGGCAGGGTAAAAAGAGGTAGTACCACCTGGCCTTCAATCTTGCTCTTTCCTCCTCACCCAACCTCTCTTTTTCCCTTAAGCACACCCATACCATTAAAATACTAAAATATCTGTTAAATGACCACTTCTTTGCAGGGGCGGCTCTTAGGGGTTGTGCCACCCCAAGCGCGGAAGTTCTGCGGCACACCTGTGGGAGGTCCACGGGTCCTCTGGCCTCATCGTCCCTGCCGCCGAAATGCTGCCGAATCCATGGCAGCCATGGACCTCCCACCAAAATGCCACCGAAGACAGCCTGGCTGCCAACCTGACGGCGAATGTGAGGCCGTCGCCTGCTTGCTGCCCCAGGCACACGCTTGGAGCACAGCGCTGGTGCCTGGAGACGGCCCTGCTTCTTTGCTAATGAGGGAGAAAAGATTAAGGCTTCTTTCAGGTAGATAAATTTTGGAGCAGAAAAGAGGCTTGTTAATAATATAAATTATTCAACCCTTAAACCTCTCTTTCAAATGCTGGTGATGATTTAACTTGCAGCCTATTTTTAACTTTATAAAAAAAAAGTGCCCAATGTTTCATTTTCTATCGCACAAACCGTACAACTGTAGTATTTTTTTTAACAAACCAAAGGTCCAAGTCACATACAATTTTTCTAAAACGATTTTTAAAATAATTATTTTTGAGACCATTATTAAGTGTGGGGGGGAAATATTGAGTGCAATGAACTGCTTAGTATATCTTTGCCATCTGTAACAGATTAAATGAAATCTATTCATGTTTACATAGGTTCCTCTGCTGACTGAACTAATAGAGTAACAGCTCAGTTACTTCCCCGGATAGAAGTCTGTTTTTTTTTTTGAAGTCTAATGTTGTTAATTCTATTCCCTGATTCCACTATATACTACTAACTAATGATTACATTGTCTGTACAGTTAAGAAATATAGGTCATTGCTTCCTCTCATTTAAACTAGTCTCAGTACAATATGTCTCACTGATCAGATTAAATTTATTGTGGGGGACAGATTATCCCCCTGCATCTGCCTACTGCAGGGTTCTTGTATCTTTTTCTGAAGCATCTGGTGACAAATGACACTGACAGACTTGATGGACCTTGATTCTGATCCAGTATTCCTATGTACAGTACTTCAAAGCTGAGTGGGTTAAATGTCTACTTTGCTGGCCTTTCAGTATGGCTTTGTACAATTCAAGTATGTTCATCACATTTTTCAGCTGATTGCGCTTTAAGAGTAGAAAAGAATCTTGATTTCTAATTTCTGTAAAATATGTATTTATTTACATTGCCACAAAGAACACAGGCAATATAAAATCAAATTAAAGATATCTTAGGAAAATGGGAATTGCCATATTGCATCAGAACAGTGGTGTCCATCTAGTTTAGTATCTTGTCCAACAAGGACAGGTACTACTTCAGAAGAAAATACAAGAAATCACGTGAGTAGTTTTCCTCACTAATTTCTGTAAGTAGTTTCCACAGATATATTAACAAATAATCCATTTTTGCTTCACATGTGTTTATCTTTGAAACTATTTTATCATCTATTTTACATAGTTGAATAAAAAATTGTGAAATAACCAACATGTACAGGCACATGCTAGACCAAATTGGTGGTAATTAAATTACTTGTATATCCTACCAATAAACTCCAGATGAACTTTTTATAACACTGATATCTCGAAACAAAGAGACACAATCAAAATATGTTGTCACACTGTTTGCATTTTTATGAGAACCAGCAAACAAAAAACTTCCTTTTACACCCAAATTATTTGCCTCAGAAATGATTCAGCAATCAAGAATCTGCTGTGAATTCACTAACAGAACACTGCTCTTACTGAATTCCCCCAGAGTATATAGCGGGGGCAGAGGGACAAACTACGGCCTGTGAACCACATCTGGCCTGCTGGACATTTTCATCTGGCCCGTGAGCTTGGCTGGGGACGTGGGCCCAGAGGCCCCACGTTCCTGGCCCAAGGACCGGGCCGGCCTGCTGTGGGTCCCCGCGCTCCCAGGCCTAGCCTGCCCCGCGCTCCCTGGCCAAGCTTGCGGGCCAGATGAAAATGACCAGTTGGCCACATGTGGTTTTATTTGGAACATTATACACTAGCTGCTGGGCCTCGCACACACTGGCCAGGGGCTGGGTCGAGCGCGGGGAGCCACGGGACCCCGCCCTCCCTGGCCAGGCCCAGTGTGGGGAGCTGCTGGGGGCTGGGTCGAGGAGTGCCTGGCTGAGTATGGTAAGTGGGGGTGGGGGTGGTTAGGGTGGAGGGATCTCGGGGAGGGGTCCTGAGAGGGGGGTGGTTAGGGTGGGGGGATCTTGGGAGGGGGCAGTCAGGGAACAAAGAACGGGGGGGGGGGGGTAGATAGTGGGTGGGGTCTCCAGAGGGGGTGATCAGGGGACAAGGAGTGGTGGGGTGGGGAGTTGGATGGGTCGGGAGTTCTGAGGGGGCAGTCAGGGGGCGGGAAGTGGGTGGGGGTTGGATAAGGGGCGGGATCAGGCTGTTTGTTTGGAGAGGCAGAGCCTTCCATACCCGGCCCTCCGCACCCCAATGTAGCTCTCGGGCCAAAATGTGTGCCCACCCCTGGTATATACAATAGTCCCACCATTAGGAACAAGTCCCGTGAGCAGTGCCAGTGGCTGCAACTTCTGTGTCTCATGATTTCATTATATTGCACTCTAACATGATTTGGTGTCTGTAAGAAAAGTAATGATTATGGAGCTACTTGACTACTACTCTACTTTGATTATCACTAGGGCAGGAATAAGTATGCAGTGCAAATTCTGGCATATTGCTTTAAATGACTTCAAAGGGGTCAGGATTTCACTAATTGATATATTACACCAGTACAAAAATAATCTAAAAAAACCTTATAGAAATTAAGTTTACTGACTCTACTGTTTTATTTGGAACATTATACACTAGCAGACTTTTAATTACATAATTACATAATTACATAATTAAAGTAAAGTGAAAAAAAATTGAAAGATTTCATTCAATAGGATGGTTGAATCTCTGTCTTGTTTCTAAAAGGTGGCAGTTCTTCTCTTATTGAAAAGTTAGTTTGGGGGAGTTTTACAATCTTAGACTTCTCCATTGTTCTAGATTATCAAAGTTTTAAATTAACCTGGTTCTGAGATGCTGCGCAAAAATAACCACAATATAGATAGAATTTCAAGGCAAATGGAGAGCAATTTTGTCTACAGAGGCACCACATTAATTAACTTTCACTATCTGTTATACATTGAATACTGTCCATTAAGAAATTATATTTAATGTAGATGGGTAGTATCAGGGCCCTGAGAATTGTATAGTTACATGGGAAAATATACACAAGAACCTCTTGTGCTTTGAAAGCTAAACTTATGTTTTAAAATCATCGTGCGAAATCCTGGCAAAATCTACTGGAGTCAATGGCAAAACCCCCATTAACTTCAATAGGACCATGATTCTAGTTACGTTTCTAGCCCTTGCAGTCATGAAGATAGCCCTGAAAATGTGAACTGACTTTAAATAGTCTCTGTCAGGGTTGGTCTAATCACAAACTTTCATGGAAATTACTAACTCAGTGGTAAGTCACTTATTTTGGTGCAAATCTGAAAATAAAAGTGACATTTCAATTTAGCTTAAGCAGGTAAAAAATGTAGTTAAAAAAGATAGGAACTACAGCTGTTGGCTATGGAAAGCAAACTGTCTACTGCATTAAATTGGAGCACATAGGCCAGGGCAAAGAGGTCATGTGTGATAAGATCAAACCTTATTATGAACCTGTTAACGTAGAAGGATGCTACTTTCATTCTTGGTTTGGTAATGGCAAGATCACACCTAGCCATGTCAGGCAGCCAGAAGGATACAAATGACAGACATTCATCTTAATGCAGGAGGCAAAAACTCACTCACGCCGAGCTAAAACTCTTATATGTTAAAGTTTGGAGGATCAGACCAGCACCTTGACTCCCTGAGAGAAACATACAACTCTAGAAATGTGAACACCATATTTTCTGATATTGTTTCTGTAACTCAAAGGGTTTAGACTAGAGGTGGGGAAACTATGGCCTGGGGGCCACATCCAGCCCCTAGGGCCATCCTGCCTGGCCCCTGAACTCCCCCCAGCCCCTCCCCCTTCCTCACCTTCCTCCCTGCCCCAGAGCCACGCTGCTGCGCGGACAGCACTCTGGGGAGCGGGCCTGTGTGGCAGCGCATATAGCTCCACCCGGGCTGCTGCTCTGACCAACGTGGTAAGGGGGCTGGGGTTGGATAAGACGCAGGGAATCCTGGGGGACAGTCAGGGGATGGGGAATGGTGGGGGCTGGATAGAGCATGGGAGTCCTGGGGCTCTGTCAGGGGGCAGGAAGGTGGATAGAGGTTGGGGCAATCTGGGACAGGGAGCTGGGGGGAGGGGGGGACTAGGTAGGGGATGGGATCCTGGGGGTAGTTAGGGTGGGGTGTTTCAGGAGAGGGTGGTCAGGGGACAAGGAGCAGGGGTGGTTGGATGGGTTGGGGATTCTGAGGGGGGCAGTCGGGGTGGGAAGTGGGAAGGGGTCGGCTAGGAGTGGGGCCAGGCTGTTTGGGAAGGCACAGCCTTCCCTACCCAGCCCTCCATACAATTTTGAAATCCAAGGTGGCCCTTGGGCCAAAAGGTTTGCCCACCCCTGATCAAAATCATCCTTGACAAGTGTTCGTCTAACCTGCTGTTTAAAATCTCCAGTGATGGAGATTCCACCTCCCTAAGCAGTTTATTTCAGTGCTTAACCACCCTGACAGGAAGCTTTTCCTAATGCCCAACCTAAACCTCTATTGCTGCAATATAAACCCGTTGCTTCTTGTCCTATCCTCAGAGGTTAAGAACAATTTTTCTCACTCTTCCTTGTAACCTTTTATATATTTGAAAATTGTTATGTCCCCTTTCAGTCTCCTTTTTTCCAGACTAAACAAACCCAGTTTTTTTCAATCTTCCCTCGTAGGTCATGTTTTCTAGATCTTTAGTCATTTTTGTTGCTCTTCTCTGGACTTTCTCCAGTTTGTCCACATCTTTCCTAAAATGTGGCACCCAGAACTGGAAACACTACTCCAGCTGAGGCCTAATCAGCATGGAATAGAGTGGATGAATTACTTGTGTCTTGCTTACAACACTCCTCTTATATATCCCAGAATGATGTTCGGGTTTTTTTGCAACAGTGTTACACTGTTGACTCATATTTAGCTTGTGGTCCACTATGATCTCCAGATCCCTTTCTGCAGTACTCCTTCTTGGCAGTCATTTCTCATTGAACCCCATTTGTTCCATCAACAGCAGGAAATTGGTGGTGACTAGTCCACCTGATCCTTGCTCAGAAGTTCAGAAGAAAGTGAAAACACATCAAGATTCTAGTCAATATCCAGAGCAAGAAAATTTCTTCCAGACCCCAAACTGGGAATCATAGGAACACAGGATGCAAACCAATTTTTGATTTGCCTTCTTGCATCAGTCTCACCCCCACAAATGAGATGAATTGCCAATTTTTTAAAAAAGTGACACACACAATAGCCAAAGAAAAACAACCTTCTTGTCCCCATTTTGGGTCAGAAATTGTATAATTGGTCCATACACTCACTGGCGGCATCTCGTCTCTCCTTCTGTCAGTAAATATGTTATACCATTGCTGACATGATGCAGCCTTCTATCCCATTTGGTTTTAATTATTCCTCCTTTGTTTCACCCACAGTGCCCTCCCCCCATGTTTTTGATTTTTTGTTTTAAGCCTGAAGCCATTTCAATTCCTCATTAGTATCCAGTTCCAAATGCCTTGCTGAACTTCACAGTTAGCTCAGTCAAGTCTGCTGAGACTATTTTATTTTCAATAAAAATTATAATACACTGATTTACACCCACAAACATCTTAAAATAATTTTATCCAACAAATGTCAACTTTCTCAAACTCAAAAGACCAAAATCTTAAAGGGATCCTGAAAACTTTGCCATAACTAAATGGTCACTGAAGTAAGCAAAAGAAGCCTGATATTTTGCCAGTGTGGAAAAGATTCTTCTTATCCTCTTCGCAAAGATTATACCCAAATAAATCTGTTAGTCTTTAAAGTGCCACCAGACTCCTTGTTGTTTTTGCCTTTTAAAACACTTTTGATTAAATCAGGACTGAAATGCAGTAAAACCAAGAAAATAAATTACAAATTCAAAAATAATTGCCCATTCCCAACAGTAAAGTGCATTTCCAATAGTCAATCACTGAATAAATCGATCCAAAGTGCTTATAAGAGTATGCTATCTAAACTTCAAAAGGTGTAAAACCAATACAAATAGAAAAAAGCAAAACAAAACGAAACAAAAAAACCCTAAAGAACGTTGGCAACTCTAGTCCAAAATAACTTAATATTGGCTACCTTTTATAATGGCCCTCTTTGCTTGACCCAAAATAAAGTTTTCCAGGCATGCCACAGATCTATTTGTGAACTTATACTTAACAGTAAAAATAAATACAGTTAGAAAAAATATTGAGATTAATAACCAAAAAATACCCTAAAGTAAATCAAATAATGGCTGTAACCTGGGACAGGTAAGAAACATGAAAACCAGTCTCCCCCATGTCACAAGAAGGACATGACACGGACATCTATACAGTCAACTGATGAATAAGCAAGAGCCCCATGAAGAATTCTCCATTTGAGATCACCCATCCTCTTTGCGATTGGAGGCTTGTAAACAGTTCGACAGGCTGGATGGATGGAGTCCGTCACCAAAAGCTTTCTTCTCCATATCATATTGGGATAATCAACAAGTGTTTGAAAATAATGAATCTTTACCAAAAGAATAAAAGATGACACATGGCCTAGGCTGTGAAAAATAAATTCAGAAGACCTCCCCCATGGCAAGCAAGCTGCCAGACATGTCAACATCCCAGTCCACAGCAGGAACAACAGGCATGAAAACAGAAAAATTAGTATAATCAGGAATGGCTCACTGAAGGAGGCAAATGCCCAGACTGGCAATACTGCCCTAGGGAGGGCTGATTCCACCTCTGATTTAAAAACTAAGAGACAGTACCAATGAACAGAATGAAAACCAAGCTTGACAGCCAAGATATCTGCTGAGTCCCAAGTAAAATTAGTAAAATCAATTAAATGAACCAGTTTTGTTATACCTTCTGGATAAGGGAAAATAAAAGACTCCTAGAAACAAGACTAGGAATCCTCATGGCAGAATTATAAATAATGGGTTCAGCAAGCAGCCCTGGGAAATCAAGCCACCTATCCTGTAGCCTCGGCTCGAACGATCTCCAAGAGTTAAAAAGCCTTTAATAAAACGAGGTAACACCTCAAAACTGAGGAACACAGGATCCAATTAAAAAAGTTCCTGATCAAAACCCAAAGCACCTGCCTTCTAAAGAAAAGCAAAGGCCAGTGGCTTCCAAGGCACAGACTCATTCCCCAAACAACAGCTGCTTTACAGAGACAGTAACTGAAAAGTAACAACTCTAGTCAAAGGCTCAATGAGACTTTGACTCCCCCTTCCACAATGGGCAGATACAAAATATTCTGCCTCAAACATCCAAGAAAAAGTCCAAATGAACCTTCTGATCTTTTTCTGAAAAGAGTGGAGGAGGAGCCAACATAATATACTTATGCTACAGCATAGAGGCAGTTACATGACAACAAAAACAGATTAAGTTCAGAAAACCAATTTCCCCAATTTAGTCTCAGCCAGAAACCTAATGGTGTGCAGGATATTTACCGCCCTCAGGATGTTCAGGACCCAAAGAATCTGGGAGTTCGTCATCCCCACATCAGAGTCACTACTGTCCTCAGAGAGACTCGAGGGAAGGGGCAAAACTAATACCAGAGAATTCTCTATGCCCCCAACTAAAGATCCAACCTCAGCAGCACCCTCAACAGCGTGCTGACCAATTGCACTGACCAAACTAGCCTACTTCATAGCACCCTCAGAAACTGGAACTTCCTCCTCCTTCAATGGCCTTTTTTGCTTTGGGGCTTTGCCAACAAGCCAGAATCCTCAGTCAAGGAAGGTCACAGATTCCATAGCAACAGACTCAGCAGTCTATATGTGATGGCTGTGGAGCCCCTATGTTCTCTATATGTTAAATGTTTTGTTCACAAAGGGTGAAGCTGAATGCGGGTTAAGATGAAGAAGTGAAACTTTATTAAACTCTTTGCACTGCTCTGTCCAGGTGGCTGATCTGCTTCCAGCCTAAATTTGTGTGTTCCTTTTTCTCCTGTTGTCCCATCAATAACAGTGCCTTCAGGGAATGTTGGCCCTCTGAATCTAGTTCCACTGCTCATGATACACTGAAGAGAGCAGCACTTCCTCCCCCACCTGCCTTAGACTCATTTACATTTTCACAGATTATAATACAGTTATAGAGGGAGACCTTGTGATGGGACATTCACCCCACATTGGCAGGGAGGGGGTTAATAGAGCCCTAGGGATGCTGTGTGGGAAGCAACCAATAGGAGAGAGACTTCAAGGAGCAGCCAATCAGGGCCCAGTGGGCTCACATAAAGGGAGATGCAGGGTCAGAGTCAGTTAGTCTCTGCTGGGAGCTTAAGGAGAGAGCACTGTGTTCTAAGTAGACTGCAGCCCTGTAGCACCTTGGATGGAGCAGTGCAGGCAGGGACCAGGGAGTAGAGAAGGAGCTTTAGATGGGCTACTGAGGCTAAGTAGGGTGCTGTGATTGTGAGGACGTGGCCCAGGGAAATGCAATCATGGTCAAGTCAAAGGAATGCCGTAGATGACTATAATTCAGAGAGTCCCTTGTCTGGGACTCAGAGCAGTGGGTGGTCCCAGGTTCTACCCATTTGCCTCTGGTGAAGTAGCTGTACAGCTGATTCCCTAGAAGGGAAGAGCAGAGATGGGGCAGAGTCAGAAGGCTGTGTCATGAAGAGGATGCTCCAGTCCTTGGAGTAACGTGAATGGATGTGACAGCAGCGAGGCCCCATCAGGACAGGGTGTACTGACCAGTGGAGCCAATCCCCAAGATGGCCAATTAGAGGTGCCAGTGTGGTGAGTTGAGCCCCATCGCAGACCTTTCCCCAAACTCCTGGCTGCTGCTTGCTTTGTACTCCCCTAAGCAGTGGCTTAACAGTTACCATAGGCTCTTCCAACTCCCCAGCAAGCATTGTATGGTTGGCAATATCCCTTAGTAGCCTGAGTGTCCAATCTCCCTGTGGAGTTTGGATTCATAGCATGTTCATCTGTGGCTTGGCTTCCCCCACTTCCACATGGAGTTATGGACACTGCCATGCTTATCTGGTTGAAGGATGTCTGTGAGCTAGGCCCCTTGGCTCTGGGGCCTGGATCTAGTGGATTTATTTCTGAACTCTCTCTGGGCTCCACTCTGCAATAACTCTTCCAAATACATCAAAAAGGAATATCCTCTGGTATCCCCATGGTCAGAACCTTCTTTGGTGTGTCTAATGACATGGGCCACAGGCAGAGTGATAGGGTTCATGGCAGGGACCTTCACACGGGGGCCTGCCTGTCAGCATCTGCTCTGGGTACAATATACACATTCTAAGGGGTGAGCAGTGCCGGTGTTCCACCACACTGTAACTATCTCCTCATTGATTCTCACCTCCAATTGCCATTGGTGATCTGGCTGTATTTGACTCTGAAGGATGCAGCAGGACATATAAACCACACATAAAAACAGATGGCTGTAGTATGAATTCAGTTGCATTCATACTATACTCCCATGGTTAGCCTGCTGCACCAGTGGGCCAGTGTCCCAGCTCCTCTGGGGCCAGGCTGCCATAAAGTGAATACATGATGACTCAGCACCAGCACCTGAGCCTCGGGTAGACAGCCCATTTATGACCAGACCCCTGGCAGTGATGAGAACTCAGATCTTTGAGGTCCTTACCAGTGGGTTGACTTGGGAGTGCTGCACCTCCCCCTTTCCTAGCTTGATATTATCTAGTCCCCAATTCTGGGAAATCCCACATAGTCCACCTCTAGTGACCCTTGGGCCAGTCAACTTTAGTTTTTTTCCCTCAGAATCAACCTAATTGGCAACAAACTCATCACCCAGTCTGCTCCTAGTACAGTTTTCTTGCTTCTGAGCCCTCGCCCACAATCTCAGGTCAGATGAACACAAATCATAAGATTGTTCTAACCCAAACATTTCATACAATGATCATACCATGATCCATGGTACTGTCTCTTTATCCTTTCCCCCATTTGCAGAGGTAATCTGTTTTGTCCCTGCCATACAAGTTACACCTTGATGCTTTTGAACCCACCTACATTTTTCTCCCATAAGCCTCAGGGGTCACTTCAAATTTTAAGGAGTTAAGTTGTCTTAAATTTTTCTTAGTTCACAATTTCTATTCCGTCTGTTTGGCTTTAGGCATCAAGGCCCTTTGCACCACCAATGAAGTCCAAATCTGATCCTTTCTGATGGGGACCTGATGGGCTGGTGTTTATTTGTCCTAGTCGGTAAGTTATTTCTCCTGCAGCCCCAGACTCCTTTTTTTCAGCTGCAGTTCTCCTCCTTTGTCTCCCTCAATTTACAGCTTATGTCACCCTAAAGCCTAGCTAAGGGATCCTGGTTGAGTGAAGTTCGGCCATTGTCCCCACTGCTACAACACACTCTGGTGGCCCTTGGTAGGGGAAGAACAGAGAACCCTGGGATAAGTGGAAAAGAAGGGATGCCCAAAGTCCTTAGCATAGGGATAAGCATGGGGAGAAAATGGGAGGGGTCACAAATTCACTGGCAGTGAGGCTATGGGGGACCCTGGTGTAGGGGCCACTGAGGGAAAGGAGGTATGGGTTGGATGGGGGTGTGCACAGAGCCCCTGTCATTATAATGGGGGGCACAAAGATTCTCCTGGCAGGAGTGGAAATGAGGGCTCATGGTGCAGAGTAAAATGAGTGAGGCACACAACGACATGGGTGGAGAGTGGTTTGCAATGAGTCCCTGAAATAAAGGGGAATTGGAGAGTAGCACACAGGGTGGGGAACAATGAAGGAATGCAAGGACCCCTTCTGTGAAATAAGCTCAGCCTAAAAAATCAACAAGCCTGTGACTCCTTCCACTATTAGCACTGAATACAAAGGAAAAGGCAAATATGAAAATGTCAGCCACCATAAAATGTGCGGAGCCTGGCAAAACTGATTCTTCGATTGTACTCGTACTCGTGTGGCATGCATTGGAAAGTCCTCTGTGCTGTACAAAGCTACCCTCTGCTGGCCAGACCAGGAGCAGCCTAGGGTTCTTTTGCACAGAGACTGATGCTGCGTGTCCGCCAAAATGCCGCCAAAAGCAGAACAGTTCAATTCAGTGGAAATACCTGGGGTGTGAGAGGACACAGCACAGCAAAAACGGGGTCACAGAGCTGACAAGTTTGAGAACCACTGACTTAAATAGTGAAAATGGAGTAGGCCCAAAGACACACAATTAATATATAGCTTCATTCAAATACTATTTATGGTTTAAAAAAGAAAAGCAGACATTCAAATGTTCTTCTGATGCAGGTATAAATATTAATCTAGTTTACCAAAATCTGGCACCATGTCCATAGCCAGGCGGCTCAATTCTTCAGAGCCAGTTATATGTTCAAGCTATCATATAAAATGTATTGTGGCGCTGGCATGACATGGTGTAAAACTTTCATAATTCTCATCCTTTGATCACATAACTGTGCATGTTACTCCCCCAGACACCTCAAAAAGTTACTAATTGCCCAGCATGTAAAAAATCGTAACTAACATATTCTGTAATTGCTGTTGTTTGAGATGTGTTGCACATCTGAATTCCACTTTAAGGGTACATCTTCACTACTCGCCGAATCGGCGGGTAGCCATCGATCTTCCGGCGATTGATTTCTCGCGTCTTATGAAGACGCGAGAAATCGATCGCTCGTGGCGCCCCCGTCGACTCTGGAACTCCAGCTTGCTGGGAGGCGCAAGCTGGAGTCGCCGGGGGAGCGCGCCACCGACCGCCGCCACCATGAGGACGAGCGGTAAGTCAGCTGCAGATACGCAAACTTCAGCTACGTGATTCACGTAGCTGAAGTTGCGTATCTGCAGTCGATGTCCCCCCCCCCCCCCCCCGTAGTGAAGACCAGCCCTTAGTGTGCAATCACCCCAAGCACAGTTGTTGGAAATTTCAGTGATACCTGTCAGGGGACCTTGAGCACCCTCAGCTGCCATGCGCCTCTGTGTGCAGGTATATGGGCGAGGCTGCCCCCAACCTCCTCAGTTCCTTCTTGCAGGAATATTCTGATATAGAAGGGTAGGAGGGCAGGTTGGGGAATGGACATGTGCAACACATCTTGAAAAACAAGTTACAGAACAGGTTAGTAACCTTTTTCTTTCTTTGAGCGATTGCACATGTACATTCCAGTTTTGGTGATTCACAAGCCATGAAATCAGGACATGTGATTGGAGTCTATCTGAACAAGAACTGAATCACAACTTGCCCAAATCTGGCATCATCTCTAGCATTCTGAGTAATGATGCAATGGGAAGCATATGTGTGCGCTGAAACCAAGCTGCCATCCCACAAATATCTAGGATAGGAACGTCCGCCAGGAAAGCTGTCACTCCGTACAAGTGAATACAGGAGGCTATCCAAGATGATAATCTCTGAGAAGAAACTAGGCTGTCTGTGACTGCTATGAACAGCTGGGAAGACAAATGGAACTGCTTGGACCTATCAAGGTAGAGCATCAGCACTCTCCTGACATCTAGTGTGTGCAGCCTTTCCTTATCTTTATTTGAATGTGGCTTGGGAAGGAATGAAGGTAGATCTATCGCTTGGTTGATATGGAAGTTAGGGTATGTCTTCACTACATCAGTAGGTCGATTTCCTTTAAGTCGATTTTTTTTAAAGCAGACCGTATAGTCGATTTTGTGCGTCCCCACAAAGCACACCAAGTCGGCGTGTCTGTCCGCACAACTGTTGCAAGCGTCGACTTAGCGAGCATTGCACTGTGGGTACCTATCCCACAGTTCCCGGAGTCCCCAGCAGGCACCATTTCGAGTGCTGCACTATGGGTAGGCATTTCATAATTTCGCGCCCTTTTTTCGCGCCGCCGACCCCATTTCGAGCGGTGCACTGTGGTTAGGCATCCCATTATTTGCGCCCTTTCTCCGCGCCTCGCTAACACCATAGCGTGGCAAGCATGGAGCCCACTGATGCTGCCGCTGCAGTACTGGCCGTTGTGAGGACCTCGCGCACTGTTGTGGATTTTATGCTGTACTGTCTGCAGAGGAATGCGATCCGGAGACAACTGCGCTTTTCGGAACCTGACGACAGTGATGAGGAGATGGACCTGGACGGGCACAGCAGGGACAGAGACACTGACGTTTTTGGAAGTAGGGCGACCGACAATCTGGCAAATTTGGTGGCAATGGGGCAGGCTCATGCCATGGAACGCCAATTCTGGGCCAGGGAAACAAGCACTGACTGGTGGGATCGCAAAGTGCTGCAGGTCTGGGATGACTCCCAGTGGCTCAGAAACTTTTGCATGTGTAAGGGCACGTTCATGGAACTTTGTGACTTGCTTTCCCCGGCTCTCCGGCGCAAGAATACCAGAATGAGGGCGGCCCTCACAGTTGAGAAGCGAGTGGCGATAGCCCTCTGGAACCTTGCAATGCCAGACAGCTACCAGTCAGTCGCGAATCAGTTTGGGGTGGGTAAATCTACAGTGGGATCTGCTGTGATGCAAGTAAGCAGAGCAATTGTCGAGCTGCTGCTACCCAGGGTTATAAACCTTGGAAACCTACAATCTACAATAGATGGCTTTGCCGCCATGGGATTCCCTGTGGTGGGGCTATCGATGGGACTCATATCCCTATCCTGGCACCGACCAACGAGGCCGCAGAGTACAGAAACCGGAAGGGATATTATTCTATGGCAGGGGTCTCCAAACTTTTCAGCCCGAGGGCCGCATTAACTATCAAATAGCAGTTCGGGGGCCGACAACACAGTCGAGGTCCAAATAAAAAAGAATCAAAACATGGATGTTGTTTTTAATTATTTATTTAATATTATTTTATTCAGTTATTATTTAATAACACATTGATACACTACACATGAACACCTGTTCACTACACATTAACACTACACATGAACACCTGTTCACTACACCTGTTCACTACACATGAACACCTGTTCACTACACATGAACACTACACATCAACCCCCCAACTGACCCACCCAGCCAGGTCTCTCCCCCCAAAACCTCCTTTCCTCCAACCCCCAACTGACCCACCCAGCCAGGTCTCTCCCCCCAAAACCTCCTTTCCTCCAACCCCCAACTGACCCACCCAGCCAGGTCTCTCCCCCCCAAAACCTCCTTTCCTCCAACCCCCAACTGACCCACCCAGCCAGGTCTCTCCCCCCCAAAACCTCCTTTCCTCCAATCCCCAACTGACCCACCCAGCCAGGTCTCTCCCCCCCAAACCTCCTTTCCTCCAACCCCCCCCCAACTGACCCACCCAGCCAGGTCTCTCCCCCCAAAACCTCCTTTCCTCCAACCCCCAACTGACCCACCCAGCCAGGTCTCTCCCCCCAAAACCTCCTTTCCTCCAACCCCCCCCCAAACTGACCCACCCAGCCAGGTCTCTCCCCCCAAAACCTCCTTTCCTCCAACCCCCCCCCCCAACTGACCCACCCAGCCAGGTCTCTCCCCCCAAAACCCCCTTTCCTCCAACCCCCAACTGACCCACCCAGCCAGGTCTCTCCCCCCAAAACCTCCTTTCCTCCAACCCCCCCCCCAACTGACCCACCCAGCCAGGTCTCTCCCCCCAAAACCCCCTTTCCTCCAACCCCCAACTGACCCACCCAGCCAGGTCTCTCCCCCCAAAACCTCCTTTCCTCCAACCCCCCCCCCCCCAACTGACCCGCTCAACCCGGTCTCTTCCCCCCCCCCCCCAACTGACCCGCTCAACCCGGTCTCTTCCTCCCCCCGCCCCCAACTGACCCGCTCAACCCGGTCTCTCCCCACAGACCGTTTCGCCGCCTGGCAATGGGTGGCTCCTTGTTTCGCCGCCTGTAACTGGGTGGCGGTGCGGCGCGTCCCGGCCCCAGCTCTGAGCCGTCCCTGGCCGGCGGCGGCAGCGGAGCACGCGGCGCGTCCCGGCCGGCGGCGGCAGCTGCGGAGCACGCGGCGCGTCCTGGCCGGCGGCGGCAGCTGCGGAGCATGTGGCGCGTCCTGGCCGGCGGCGGCAGCTGCGGAGCACGCGGCGCGTCCCGGCCCCGTGGCTGGTTCCCGACCCCTGCCGAAAGATCTCCACGGGCCGGATGAGAGGGCCTCGCGGGCCGCATCCGGCCCGCGGGCCGTAGTTTGGAGACCTCTGTTCTATGGTCATGCAAGCAGTGGTTGACCACAAGGGACGTTTCACCGACCTGCACATGGGATGGCCGGGAAAGCTTCATGACGCTCCTGTTTTCAGGAACTCTAGGATTTTTAGACAGCTGCAGCAAGGGATTTTCTTCCCCGACCAGAAAATTTCAATGGGGGGTGGTGTGGTGGAAATGCCGATCGTTATCATTGGGGATCCAGCCTACCCCCTAATGCCCTGACTTATGAAGCCCTACACAGGAGCCCTGGACAGGGGTTAGGAGCTGTTCAACTACAGGCTGAGCAAGTGCAGGATGGCAGTAGAGTGTGCATTTGGCCGACTGAAGGGGTGATGGCATTCATTACTGATTCGCTCAGACATCAGCGACAGAAATATTCCCATTGTTATAGCTGCTTGCTCTGTGCTCCACAATCTCTGTGAGAGCAAGGGGGAAACGTTTATGGCGGGCTGGGAGGCAGAGGCAAATTTCCTGACCGCTGCTTACCAGCAGCCAAACAGCAGGGAAAGTAGAAGAGCACACCATGACACGCTGCGCCTCAGGGATGCCTTGAAAACCAGTTTTATGAGTGCCCAAGATGGTGTTTGACAACCCGCTCCCTTGATGTGCTCAGCCCTAAGCCTGCTGTCCTTGCACCCTCTTTCCCTCCCCCCTCCCGATGCTTGCAGAGGAAATAAATACACTGTTTTAAAAATCATGCTTTCTTTATTGCTTCATCACAAACACAAATACAGGGGATCACTGGCAAGGTAGCCCAGAACGGGGTGGGGAAGGAGGGAAACCAGCAGTCACAGTGGTAGAGGAGCGGAGAGAGGAGTGGGGGAAGGAGGGAGAGGAGGGGGGCCAAGAAACAGCAGCTTTTAAAAGTCTTTTGATAAATTCATCCTGCTGCTGCTTGTGCTGGCTTGTGGGGTAGAGTGGGTCGGTCCCCGGAGCTTCCCCCCCGGGTTCTCACCCCACGTTTGGGTGGGGAAGCTATGGGACTTGGGGAGGGGGGGAGGTGACAGAGGCTGTAGAGGCGATCTTTGGTCCTGCTTCAGCTCCACCAGACACCGGAGCATGTCGCATGTCGCTTTGGTTTTCCATTATCCGGAGCAAAGCATCCATCTGCCTTTCTTCGCGTTCCTGTCGTCTTTCTTCACGCTCCAGTCGTCTTTCTTCGCGCTCCAGCCACATTTCTTCCCTCTTTTCTGCTGCGGATCTTGATTCCTGCCTTGATTGGAGCAATCTTTCCCTCCATTCCGTCTGGCGGGTTGCCTCAGCACGCAAGTTTTCCAGTAGTTCATTGAACGTATCATTGCGTGTTTTCTTTTTACGCTTTCGTATCTGCGATGCACGGCGTGAGGAGCAGGACGGGGGATTCTGAGATAATTGTGCAGCTGTGGGCAAAGAAAGGTTCAAAGTTATGAGACGGATACATTCAAGGTTATGAGACAGATACATTCAAAAGTGGGCAAAGAAAGCTACAAGGTTATGAGACAGATGCATTCTCGGACGGATCACAATGGGAGTACTATGCAACTGGCAACCTCAGTATTCAGAGGCCTGATATGATTTCTGTACAAGGTCATATTCCACACCTAAAAGTGACTGAATGGCTCACAGAAAAGTCACAGCATCTCACACACATATGCGAGCCTCAGCACAACACGGCTTCTGCAATCATCCATGCAGCCAGCCATGGTAAGCTGATATCCATATTTAAAAGAAGCACTTGGATATTCTAGAGCAGAGGTGGGCAAACTTTTTGGCTCGAGGGCCACATCGGGTTTGCCAAATTATATTGAGGGCCGGGTAGGGAAGACCCCGCCCCCAATCTGGTCCCCTCCCACTTCCCGCCCCCTGACTACCCCCTGAGAATCTCCAACCCATCCAGCCCCGCCCGACCTTGTCCCGATTTCCCCTTCTAGAGACCCCTAACCACCCCCCAGGATCCTACCCAATTCCCCTGCTCCCTGTCCTCTGACTGCCCCGACTCCTATCCACCCTCCCACCCCCTAATCACCACCCTGGAACCCCACCCCCTATCCAACTCACCCCACTCCCTGACCGCCCCTCTCCAAATCCCCCCCAACCACCACCCCAGAACCCTGCCTACGCGCCCCCCCCCTTACCATAGCTGCTCAGTGGGGTTCCGGTGGAGGGGGTTAGCATGCTGCCCCAGCCCCCAGAGCACTCCCCTCCTGGCATGGCTCTGGGGGAGCGGGGAGCACGCAGCCCCGGCCCCCCAGTGCTCCCCACATGGCTCTGGGAGAGGCGCGAGCGCGCCCCGGCCCCCAGAGCTCTGCGCGCAGTGCGGCTCTGGGGGAGGGTGGAGTGCTCAGCCGCCCCCCCCCCCAGTGTTGGCCACGCGGCGCGACTCAGGGGGAGGGGGAAGCCCCCCCCCGAGCGCTGCTCGCAGAGGCGCGGCTCCGGAGGAGGATGGGAGCGCAACCACGTCTCTCCCCCACTCCCCCAACGCTGGCCGTGCGGCGCGGCTCAGGGGGAGGGGGAAGCCACACCCCGCCCCCCCCCGAGCGCTGCTCGCAGCGGCGCGGCTCCGGAGGAGGATGGGAGCGCAACCACGTCTCTCCCCCACTCCCCCAGTGCTGGCCACGCGGCGCGGCTCTGGGGGAGGGGGTAGTGCACTGCCCCAGCCCCCCAGAATGCTGTCCGTGCAGCTGCTTCTGGGGGAGGGGCGGGGGAAGCCTCCTCAGCCGGGGGGCCGGATGCAATGGCACCGCGGGCCGGATGTGGCCCGCGGGCCGTAGTTTGCCCACCCCTGTTCTAGAGTAACCCCACCCGCTTCCCCCCACCACGTGGATTCCTTCTCCCCCCACCACGTGGGTCCCAGTGAACCATGAACTGCAAATCAAAACCAACAAGCTCTCGCTGAGATAGCGATGAGATCCAACACCTCATGATTGGACCATGCTGGAGCTCTTTCCCTCTGGCTGGTCTCCTGTGCTGCTGAGGTCTGCATGGCGGCTTGTGCTGCTGATTTCTCTGAATGGCGACTGAGCTGTGCAGGTGAGCTGGCCACGCTGACCAAACAGGAAATGCTATTCAAATGTTACCGGGTCTTTTCCTGTCTACCTGGCCAGAGCAGCGAGTTGAGAGTGCTGTCCAGAGCGGTCACAGTGGAGCAGTGAGGCAGTCCAGAGCGGTCAGAATGGAGCATTGTGGGACAGCCTCTGGAGGCCAATAACGTCCCATGCGTCCTCACTAGTCCACAATCTATTTCAGAGGTCTATTTCAGCGCTACTCCTCTCGTTAGGGAGGAGTACAGAAGTCGATTTTGAGGGCCCTTTAAATCGACACAAATGGCGTCTGTGTGAGGATGGGTACAGGTTTATTTCGACTTAATGTTGCTAAAGTCGACGTTAAGTCGTAGTGGGGACCAGTCCTTAGATACCACTTTTGAGACAAACTTTAGATGAGGATGCAGGCAAACAGTGTTTTTTAAAGAAAACTGTATAAGGTGGGGGAGGGACAGACATCAGTGCCCATAGTTCACTCACCCACCCTCCTGTAGAAGTGATGGACACCAAAAATGCTACCTTAATTGAAAGATGTACAGTACACTCTCGATTTTCCGGGCTGCGGATTAACCGGGATGTCTAAAACAGAAGTCGGCGAACTATGGCACGCCGCTTTGGGGCTTCCCCTGCAGGCCCCTGCCAGCTGGGGTCTGGCCACCTGCCCCACTCAGCTCCCGCTACCAGACTAGGTTCCCTACACTGAGGCTAGCAGTGGGAGCTGACTGGGGCAGGCGGTGGGACCCTCCCCGGCCCCAAGGTGCAGGGTGGCCAGCGCACACCCTGCCCCCCCCCCATATTTCCTATGGCTCTTGATTATCCGGGATTAATTTTTCCTCCCTATCATCCCGGATAATTGAGTCTACTATAGTAGGTGCAGGTTGCTAAAGGTTCAAAAGGAGACCCCATAAGCTTTGACAATTGCAAGTATAAAATCCCATGGGGGGAACAGGAACTTGTATGTGAGAATACAACCTTTTCAGGCCTTTCAAAAATATTTTTTGACATCTTATTTGATAATCACTGTCTTTTCTATCTGGAAGTCAAAACAGCTGCTAAGTGGACTTTGACAGAACTTATGATCCATATTTGTTGGTTTTGGTATAACAGATAGCCTGAGATATGCTGGATCAAAGAATATAGTGGCAAGACTAAGACCTGATAGAGGAATGTTTCCATTTAGAGAGCTACCTAGCTCTAATAGATGGCATCTTTCTATTTAATACTAGCATAAGTGCCCGGCGCTGCTCGGGTCAGTCGGAGGTGGGGAAGGGGCAGACAGCTGACACCCCCTGACCAACCCCAAGACCCCCCAGGCTCACTTACCCCCCGACCAAACCCGACACCCACACCTCACCCACCCCGACACCTTCCCACCCCCCCAGACCAAACCCGACCCCCCCCCCGGCTCACTTACCCCCCGACCAAACCCAACCCCCCCACCTGACCCCGCCAACCGAACCGAACACCCCCACCTCACCCCCCGACCGAACCCGACACCCCCACCTCACTTACCGTCCCCCCAAACCCAACTCGGATCCGTCGCAGGCGGGGAGGGGGCCCAGAGCTGAGGGATTCCGGGGACCTTCGCAGGTGGGGGGGGGGGCACAGGGCTGATGGATTCCGGGGTTCCGTTGGAGGAGGGAGGGGCAGTGAGCTGAGCGAGTGCGGTGTTTGTTGGAGGGGGTATTATGACGTCATCACCACCTAGCTGCCCAGCTGATGTGATTGGCCCTTAAAGACTTTCACCCCCAGGGAGGTGGGGAGGGGGCAGACAGCTGACACCCCCTGACCAACCCCGACACCCCCCCAGCTCACTTACCCCCCAACCAACCCCGACACCCCCACCTGACCCCCCCAAGCAAACCCGACACCCCCACCTCACTTACCGTCCCACCCAACCCAACTCGGATCCGTCGCAGGCGGGGAGGGGCCCAGAGCCGAGGGATTCCGGGGACCTTCACAGGTGGTGGTGGGGGGGGGGGGAGGCACAGGTCTGATGGAGTCCGGGTTTCCGTTGGGAGGGGCAGAGAACTGAGGGATTTCCGGGGTTCCGTTGGAGGAGGGAGGGGCAGTGAGCTGAGCGAGTGCGGTGTCTGTTGGAGGGGGTATTATGACATCATCACCACCTAGCTGCCCAGCCGATGTGATTGGCCCTGAAAGACTTTCACCCCTGGGGGGCGTCAGAGGTGAGATCCGAAAATTTTTCGACCCTTATGACCATCTAGACCCCAAGACCCCTCACTGTACCAAATTTCAAGTCTCTGGCTCAAACGGTGCGGGAGGAGTTCGCACTCATACATACATACATACATACATACATACATACACCACTTGACTTTTATATATATAGATAGATATCCTGAATCTCTTTTAAACAAAACTTATTGGTCAAGTCTAACCATGCAGCATCCAGCCTCTTAAATAGAAAGCCTGCAGATTTGGGTGGAGAAGGTGCAAAATTAGGTTTGGGTCCAATAGAAGTGATATTGGACCTTTCACTGAAAGGGACAGGAGACTGGAGAACCAGTGCTGCCAAGGTCAAGCTGGGGCAATGAGTATGACTTGGGGCATGTCTTCACTACCACTTTAAATCGATGTTAACGACGTTAGGTCGAAGTAAACGTGTACCTGTCTTCACATATATGCCCTTACATGTGGTATGGCCCAGTCTGATTTTTAACAGTACTCTATGAAGAAGTGGGATTGCTGGGAAAGCATACACTAAGTTGCCCATCCAGAGAAACAGGGAAGCTTCTGTGAGGGAGCCCTGACTGTGTAGGAAATCAAATTAACAATTCCAATACCAATTATTTAAAATACTTCCTCCATTTAGTAAAGGTCTGCTACTCAGCACAAAGTGTCAGTGCTTATATTCTGGAAACATTTAAGAGCTATAACTTTAAAAGCATGGGAAACTGAATCCCTAAACTACATTTGAATCAGATACAAATTTGTTCAGTCCATAGTAATAAATTCACAGTCTGAATAGTTTGCCCCCTTCTCAACATTTATTTTTTATATAAAGTAATTAGTAGTTTCCTCAAGTCATTTACTATTTACATATAGATTGCAAGTATTATTAGTGCATCATGGAAAATTGCTATACCCTGTGAACTCAGCAAAAAAACCCATGTCTTTAGTGAACACAAATTTATATTTTGTGTTTTCCCTTAAAAATATTACAGTTAAAATACAAAATGTGAAATACATAATTTTCATTGTGCAGTGGCAGGTGCCTTTTATTTTGTCTCATCTCTGATTTCAACACATGATGAAGCTGCTGATTCAGGTAAACAGCAGACATGAAATGCCATCTAGACCAGGGTAAGTATGGATAGGTGTATGTAACTAAATTTAGCCTGTTCTTTTTTCCCCTACAAAATATTGTGGCTAATCACAGTAAAGATAGCCTTCTAAACTGAACTTAATGTTATTAATGAGCTTCCTTGTGAACTTCCAAAAAAAGTTCTGATGTTAGAAACCTTTTTAAAGAGCTCTGTGAGGCTGCCAGACCTATACCATTCCTTTTCCATTCCCATAGCAACATCAGTCCTTGTATATTTACTTTAATTAAGCTAGAGATTGTGAAGGAGACAGGATTCAGAGCCTCTGGCTAGGTGTACACTGCAGCTGGGGAGTGCAATTGGACTTAGTGGCAACACTGACTAGCCACCCAAGTAATTATGCAGGGTCCCTGCTTCTATAGTCTGTGCTGTTGTGGCGTTACTGCTATCAGTACTTGAGCTATCTAGCTATACATACAAAATGTTGGGGTCTAAATTAGTTATCACTCAAGAAAGATCTTGGAGTCATTCTCTATGTTTTTCTGAAAACATCAACTAAATGTGCAGTGGAAGTCAAAAAAGCTAGCAATATTAGGAACTACTAGGAAAGTGATAGATAATGAGACAATAAATATCACAATGCTACTATATAAATGCAGGGATGCCCACACCTTGAGTACTGTGTGCAGTTCTGGTCACCCCATTTCAAAAAAAGATATATTAGAAATGGAAAAGGTACAGACATAGGCAACAGAAATGATTAACACTATGAAACAGCTTCCATATGAGGAGACATTAAAAAGATTGGAACAGTTCAGCTTGGAAAAGATGAGTAAAGAGATGATGGAGGTCTGTAACAGAAGTGGGCAAACTTTTTGGCCCAAGGGTGCAAAACTGTATGGAGTGTTGGATAGGGAAGGCGGTAACTCCCCAAAGAGCCTTGCCTCTGCCCCTAACTGTCCCCCTAAGACCTCCAGCCCCCTCTACTCCTTGTCCCCTAACCACCCCTTCCCGGGACCCTCCGCCCCAATCACCCCCAGGACTCCATCCCCTATCCAACCACTCCTGCTCCCTGACTGCCCAATCCCTACCACATCCCTGCCCCCATTCTGTGTTTTCTGACCCCCTCCCCGGGACCTCTCCTCCCCTTATCCAACCCCCCAGCCCTAGCCCCCTTACCATGTCGCTTAGAGCAGCGTGGCTGGCCAGAGCCTTCTGTGCTTCCCCACAGGCCGGATGTGGCCCCTGGGCCGTAGTTTGCCTACACCTAGTCTATACTGAACATCATGAATTGTGTGGGAGAAAGTGAATGAAGAAGTGTTATTTACCCCTTCGCCTAATCCACGAACCAGGAGTCACCCCCTGAAATCAAGACAGCACCGGTAGAAAACAAACAAACAGGGATCCATTGCCAGGGCCTGTAGCCAAACCTAGCAGTGAGTTAAGAAGTTCATGAGGAATAGGCCCATCGATGGTTATTAGCCACAACGGTCAGGGAAGCAGCCCCGTGCTGGGACCGCGCGGACTGGACTACTGGGGGTCGAGCAGGCACAACGGCCCGGGCGGAGCGCTACAGGCACGGTCCCTGCGCGATGTGCCGCGGCCCCGCGGTGTCCTCCGCCTCTCCCCCGGGGGTGGCTGGCGCCCCCCGCGCTTCCCTTGCGGGAGGAGCGAGCTCCTGCTCCTTCGCCTCCCCGCCGCTTCCGCCATCGGCCCGCGGGACCCAAGTCCTACGCCAACAACCGCGCACCGCGCGCAAACTGCGCCAGCGCAGAGTGAGTAAAGGGGGAGGGGGGCACGTCCGCGCTCTGGTCGCTCGGTTACCACAGAGAACCGCTAAAGGGAAAACAACCGAATGCTTCCTCTTCTACGTCACGCGTGGCCAGGCACGCCCATCCAATCAGAAGCGGTTCTGTCGCGGCGCCAAACTGGAAATGAGGGGGCGTGGCAGGAAGGGCGCAGGCCCCGCCTTCGGCCCGGGGACTGGAGTTCGGGCGCCGCGCGCCCCCTTCCGGGGCTTCCCTGTCACGTGGCAAGGGAGCGGCTGTTGCGGCGTAAGGGGCCGGGGGAGATATGCCCAGTGGGAAGGTACAACCGGCCGGCGGGCGCGCGCGCGAGCTGTGCGAGCCGGGGTCTCGAGGGAGGCGGGCGGGAAAGGGCTGGCGCCCGGGCCATGTTCGATTCTCTTTGTACAGCGCCTAGCACAGTGGGTCTCGTTCGGTACCGTTATTGGTTTGTTTTACAGGGGGGCCCTAGGTACATATGGGAGCCTCGCACAGAGGGCCCAAGAGACTGGCGAAATACAAATATTAAAGATACCAGGGGAACTAAGTGGCATGGGTAGCTCAGCGTACCCCCCTCCCCACCCGCAGAGGAAGAGAAGAGAAAGTATTATTTGCTATTTTAACTTCTGACACAAAGGGCACGTGCTCCTGTCAGTTTCCCCATTTGTAACTGGGATAAAGATGTAACAAAGTCCTGTGGCACCTTAAAGACTAACTATAAAGTTTTGAAGCATAAGCTTTCGTGGGCTAATACCCACTTCGTCGGATGCAAGCGGATGTCCTTGGTAAAGAGCTTTGAGCTCTAGGGAAAAAAGCAGTAAAGAGTTGGCTATTAATACTATGTTAGCTTCTGTGGGGGCGGCAACATATTTGTGTTTAGAAAGGGATGGTGGACAAAAGGGAAGAATCCTGACTGTTGTGGGCATCTCTTAGACATTTGTAGTGCCTGTGTTTACTGTCTAACCTCTGATAACTTGTAGGGAGGGGGGTCTTAACAGAGACCTTGGAGCCATGGTTCCCTAAATTCTGAGCATGGCATTATCACTAACACGCCTTACTTGTGCAAACATGCACATGCTTAACTTTAACTTCATCTTCAAATGGCCTAAAGTTAAGCACATGCGGGCGGAAGTGTTTGCAGAATTGGCAAGCCATTTAAAAAAACAACTGACCAGCCATCCCAATATGCTGCTAATGTTGTTGGTGTAGCCAAAGTGTAACAGCATTTTGACTGAAAATGATGGTTCTTCTACAGGGATGGGCAAACTTTTTGGCCTGAGGGCCACATCAGAGTTCAAAATTGTGCCTCCCCAACAGCCTGGCCCCACCCGCTATCCGACCCCCTCCCATTTCCCACAACCTGACTGCCTCTCTCAGAACCCCTGCCCCATCCAACCTCCCCACTCCTTGTCCCCTGACTATCCCCTCCAGAGACCCCCCTGTCCCTAACCACCCTCCTGGGACCCTACCCAACCCCCTCTGCTCCCTGACCGCTCCAACTCCTATCCACACCCCTGCTCCCTGGCAGAGCCCAGGGACTCCCATGCTCCATCCAACCCCCCATTCTCCATCCCCTTCGTTTCAGTAGTCAAAATAAGGTTACAAACCTGGGGAAACATAAAGTTGTCTATATTGAATTTCTTATGTAATTTGGATTTCTTCAAAGGATTTAATAACCATAGTCTTCAAAAATATTGATTCTAAATCTTCAGGCTACCAAGATGTTAATTCTGTTTTTTGGACAGCCTGGTAAAAATTGAGACACCCCATTAATTTATGTATAAGTAAACTATCGCTTCACTCTCGCATGAATTTGTTCATTTTGGTACAGACTTTAAAGTGACACAAACAACTTTTACATCACACTTCTCTGATGTATATTAAAACTTACTAGTGTTACAAACAACACTTAAGATAACTGGGAAGGGAGGAAAGCGTATCTTCTGCTTTTTGCCTCTGGTTAGTTTACTTAGTACATTTGACAGAAGATGCAGAATATTAAGTGTCACTGTTTTGTTTTTATTTAACATATATAAAATTGCCCTGCCAGGGATGGCATGGTATTTACCAGAGGTGGGTTTTACTAGGTAACATAACGAGAAAACCAATTAGTACGAGTTTACAGCATTTTCTATTTAAAAAATTGTTTCGTTAATGCACACTGTGTTATGCTTAGTTTTAATTACACATTCAAGTTGGCTGCATAAAACTTCTAGATTAATTTAGGGTTGTATAAAGAAAAAGTAAAACCCAGTGGGCATAATACTAAAATATGTAATTATAATACTGAACATCAGAATGTCTGTATATGTTTTGGTTGAGTATTTTCTCATGTAAATTATACATGTCATGACCTACATTTCAGTTTTCAGTATTCTATAAACAAATGAAAATTTTGAATAGATGAAAATGACAATAATTCAGTGTTGTAAGCTTGAAGTATTAAGCAATTAGAAGCATGCAGAGTTGCAGACTACTTGTCCGGGTCCACTTGGTCTTCTGCTACAGAATGCTGCATGACCAACTTTCATGTGGTGGATAAACTGACTCTGTTCTTCAGTCTTGAATGGATGTATTCAAAGTTTGAAAAGATTTATTCTATGCTTGCTGAACTTTTTGGACACTGATGCAATTATTTTTTCCCAGTTTCCTGGTTTAAACCAGATTTAAGACAGTATTTACAGTGTTCTGTCCTAAACTAGTTTTTCCTGAGAAATTGCCAGCCCTGTGCCCATAGATCTTGATCAGGATTGGAACCTTATTATGTTGGGCATTGTACAAATGTGGATAGGAACGGTTCACACAAAGTTGGGAACCTAAAAGACATGAAAAGTTTTGGATTTTTTCCCCTCTTTCATGTAGCAATGTGGCAAGAGAAGTATTAAAAAAAAAAATTGTAAAACCACAGACTGGCAGAACAGGGACTCAAGTGGAGGCAGGTGTAGTACTTGTCATATCTTTTATAACTTTAAAAAACAATTTTTGACTAAATTAAAACTTGACAATATTCCTTCTTGGTTGTGCAGTGACTTAGATCACTAGTGTTATCTGGAATAGCCCCAGGAAGCTGTATGTTCTCCTTTCTAGAGACGTGAGAAGCTAGCCTTGCCTGGCTGCAGTCCTGTAACACCTTTTGTAGGCCATAATTTGTGTCAGAAAAACTCAGCATGCAAAACTGCAGCTAGAATTTTCAAAAGCTCCTAACTACCATTCAGACACCCAAACAGGCTAGTTTCAAAAGAGTTCAGCACATAGGTTTTTAATAAAGCTTAATATCCAGTTTCTAGCTATGGGTGCTGAGCACCCAAAAGTCTGCTCTGCACTCTTTCAAAAATCTTTCAAAAATCTGGCCCTCAGGACCTGATACTGTAACCCCTCCTTCATGAGTAGTCCCTTTGCTAACTGTTGTTATGGTTGATAACAGAACAATGAGTTGCAAGATCAGGCCCAGATGGCTGCATTTTTTAAAGAGTTCAGAGGCAGACATTCAAGTGCTCAACACTCATACGGTAGCTGAGGATAAGGTTTTTCAACAGAGCTTAGCACCCATGTGACCACTCATTCTGGTGGTCTTGTCATCCTTTCTTTTGTGATTGACCTTGACTGTGAGTAAAAGCAATCAGTCTATGGGAACTAGAACTGAAAATGTCATTATCTTACTTTTTTCAGTGGGACAGCTCATAGAGTGAAGTACTAAGAGTGAATATAGGTGGGAGAATGAGGCTTGCTATGAGGGCTTATCTACACTGCCAAGTTTTGTTGACAAAACTTATGTCAACATCCAAAAGTCAACAAAACAAAAATGCCAAAGGGTGTTCACACTTCCCCCTCTGTCCACAGACCATGTGCTTAACATTTTGGGAATCTCTGAGTTCTCCCACAACTGCCTCAGGGTGACCAGACAGCAAGTGTGAAAAATCAGGACAGAGGGTGAGGGAGGGGTAATAGCCCCAAATATCTGGTTGGTCCCTATAAAATCGGGACATCTGGTCACCCTATCCTCAGCTGCTGCTGAGAGCAGCATCATGAGTAGCTGTGTGAGCTCTCCATGTTGGGAAATAGCAAAGCAGCACAGGAGTCTCTCCCCCTGCAGCGGCAGTCTGCCTGCTGCTTTGTTCCTAGTGCAGGGCAGAACAGGAGTATTCCAATGATTTGTTCTATTTATTCCCCAAACCCACCAGCACACAGATACTTCCCGGAGCTGCCTGCAGGGCAGAGATATAACACTGAGCAGAGCAATCAGGGCATGTATTGTGAGGTACCAGCAGAAGCCAGTTCTATCACAAAGCAATCAGCAATGTCTACACTGGCACTTTGTCGACAATAAAGAGAGAGGAAAAGACAAAAGTCCACCACTAGAGGTGGAAGTTTTTAGTCACTGAAACTGGGCATTTTTTGTGACAAAAGTCCCATTGTACTGTGTACTCTATTGCTGTTTTGTGGCCAAAAGGCAGTTTTTGGTGACAAAACTTGGGTAATGTAGACAAGGTGAGTAATCCTTTTATGCAAGTAGTTCTACTAACTTCAGTGGAATTGTCTGCTGACAATTTACTTGGCAAGAGTAAAATTTTGCATAAGTGAGTTCTTGTTTTTCACACTAGAAGGACTGGAGTTCTATATTAAGGGTTATTCAACCATTCTGCTTCATGCTTGATCCTGATTACATTCTGACTTGGCTGATGTTTAATCATTATGTACTTGTTGAATTTTCAGTTCAGTTCAGTTCTTGCTCTTGTAGGCTGGCTGACCATTTACCTCACTGGAAATGATCATAGGAGTGATGGCTGCAGGATTAGCTTCTAAGGTGGTTACACAGAGGGACCGAATATAATTCCATTTAAATGGCAATACAATCTTTGACTTCAATAGACTGAACAATCCCAGATACAAAATCTAATGCCTTCCTGAATGGAAGGCAGCAAATATTTTCCATCAAAGAAAGCCATCAAACATAAACACTTTCTCTGGGTTTTTTTTTTTTTTTAAAAATGTATGTCTTCAGAAGTCCTGCATTGTAGTGATTTTTGTAACATAATTTTTTGAGCTGTAATAAAATTTGATTTTATGAGGAACACATTGAGTCTTTTTAATTTAGCTCTCTTGAGCCTGATTCAGTAACTTTTCATGCCAGATGTTCTATTTCTTTATTTATGCAAGATGTTATTCATGTGTCCAATTTTCATGCCAGAGAGAAAAATAACTACATTTATTGCAATTTTATGACTAAAGAATAAGAACGTTCACTGTTTCTGCTGTATTTCTTTTGGGAACAATGTGTCCTCAGTATTAACTTTGTTACAAATATTTACAATGGGGTGAAAACAGGAGAAACTGGACTCTTAAACTACTATTTTAATTCTCATTTGTTTTCACCTGTCTTAAAATATGAATCAGATGGGTGGAGAGGAAAGAAACAAAATCTTTAAAATTTCTCCGTCCTGTAGGCTTTCTTGTATATACCTTGGGCAGGGTTCTGAGGGCCTAGGAACTAGATCTCTTTACTTTAGTGATTGTTCCAGGGGCTGCAAAGCTAAAACAATTACAAGTCATCGTACTAACCTGTAGCAAGACATGTTAAGACATGCCTAGTGTAGATAAGGCAATACAGTAAACCCTCGATTTAACGGACCTCGATTTAACGGACTTCGGATGCAACGGACAAAATTTCTAAGCAAGTCTGATGCATCCGAAATCCATTTGTCGCGAGCTGGCTGCCGGCTCCCGGCTCCCGCCCGGGTCCCACAAGCAGGTGGGCTCCCGGGTCCCGCCCAAGTCCCGCCAGCGGGCGGGCTGGCTGCCAGGTCCTGCCAGCGGGTGGGCTGGCTGCCGGCTCCCGGCAGCCGGGTCCCGGCTGCCACCCGGGTCCCATCAGCCGGGACCCGGGCGGGCTGGTTGACAGCTCCCGGCTGCAACCCAGGTCCCGGCAGCAGGCGGGCTGAAGAGCTGCTGCCCCGACCCTGTGGTGGTTGGGCTGCTGCTCCGACAGCTCGGGTTTTTTTATTATTATTAAATAACGGACTTTTTCATTTAATGGACACCCCCTCGCCCGAATTAGTCCGTTAAATGGAGGTTTTACTGTATGTATCTTAATCTATGTTGGGTCAGCACTACTGTAGAGGGAAGTATGACTACACTGCAATAAAGGATCCATGGCTGGACTTGTGGGGCTCAGGCTGCAGGGCTATAAAATTGCAGTGTAGACTTTTGGACCTGGACTCTGAGACTTTGCAAGAAGCCTCAGAGCCTGGTCCAGAACCCAAATGTCTGTACTGACATTTTATAGCCCTGCAACCCCAGCTCGAACCAGCTGACCCAGCCATGGCTGGGTCTTAGATCTTTTATTGGAGTGTAGATGCACGCTGAGATTTCTCTCAATTTACACACATTAAAACGACAACTTGCCTTTTCTATCTTAGCATATATGTTTTAAAACACATCTGTTCTTCCTAGTGTAGACATGGCCTCTGCATACACCCTAATTGTCTCTCTGAGGAGAGGAGAATATTCTTTATAAAGTAGCAGTTACCCTGCATAGTCTTATTCTAGCATGCTATTCCCTACTCAATCACATAGTACCAACCGACCAACTACTGCTCTTACAGCTTCCCTACTCCATTGTATTTTTATTTTTTCCCCCTGTGCTACACATCAGATGAAAGCATAGGGCTTCTGTGTGCCAGGATACTTAATTAAGAGGTCAAGCATAATGTGGCCCAAGAAATGTCATAGCAAACAGTATACGTCTTTCTCTAGTTTTATAAAAAGAACAATAAATACAGTAACAGAAACAAATTAAGAATGCTGTTTTACAAAATCCTTCTTGGCTTTTTTAAATCTGGCATCAGAGAAACACTTGATTGTCCATCTCAGTCCTCCCTCCCCCCACCTAGGAAAGAGCTGAGAAATAAAACAAATCTTTGCCACCTGCTAATCAAACAGCATATGCACAAACCCCTTAGGATACCAAAAATCCAACCCTGTTCTTAAAAAAGGTAAATTTTATTAAAAACAAAAAGGAAGCACACAAAATAGCTTTCTTGGGGGTTAGCTTAAAGGCTACAAGCAAACAAAAGCATCTGGGGTTAGCACAAAGTCCACAAACCTTAAAAAATAAACAGAAATAAACTTAATTGTGTCTTCCTAAACATTCCTAATTTACTTACATATTTGGGTTGTTAAAAGTAGTTCTAGACATGATCTGATGGTTTTCATATCTGGTTCAAACTTGATACGGCATTCCGGAGAACAACAGACAAAGGGAAAGTTTCTTTCCTAATTTTAAAAAGTTCTATCTTCCCATTGGCTCTTTTGGTCAGGTGCCCACTTCCTTTTCTTTACCTGGAGGATTTTTTACCCTTTACAGGTAAAGCAAGAAGAGAACAGCTGCCAAGAGAGACTTTACATCTAACTGGTTGGGTCTCCATCAAAGGGAGCTAGTCCCGTCCCCCCCTTCATTTATCACAGAGACAGAATGTAATAAAAAAAAATTCCTCTTCAGCAACAGAAATTTTAGATTAACTGCATTTTGATTTCCCATTATTACCTTTTTATTTCTAATTACCAGAATCCATCAGGACTAGAAAAATGAAACTTTCTTTTCCCCAATAATACTTTGTATGGTACCAGTATATTCATATGTGTTTTTAAAGGGTTGTGAAAATCCTCTCTTATTAACTCTAAAAGATTATTTAATTTTTATTTTCAGTGTTAAAAACAGACTTATTCTAAGAAGCATAAGACTCAGAGAGGCAACAGAACTACATCCCTTTTAAACCACATCTACATCGGGGAATCTTACAAACATTTCCGCTTGTGGAAGCCATATTGTAAGCAGGGATTCTCAGGCGGTTTCTTTTTTTCACCATTATGGCAAAATGCTGGAAACTGCTGGTACCTGCCTTCTTTATGCCAAGCTTCACATGGCTGAGGGTGCATTTGTAAGATTCACTATTACTGACAGTCTTACGGGAAATCAAAATGCAGTTAATCTAACATTTCTGTGGCTGAAGATGAGAATTTCTATTTGATAATCAAAAAATATAAAAATTATGTTGGCTGTCTTTTAAAAAGTGTTACAAAGAAGTTATTTCCTGCTATATACTGGCCACCAATATTGTGATGCTGCATAAAATTTGCATTGTACAAACTAAACCAATATAACTAGTTTTTAAATCAACATAAGACCGTCCACAAACAAAGCTGCACCAGTTTAACTAAACTGATTTAAGATAAACTGTTACAACTTCAGTCACAACATTATGGAGTTCTCTACATACTGAAGTACCATGTTGCTTTCTAGTTACATTAAAAATGAAATCCTCAGGTCAGGTTACTGGTGATGCTCAGCATTGCTATGTGTTTTCAGTTATTGGTCTCTCTCATCTTGAGCTAGGTGTTCTAGGGAGCAAATGAAAATGGCTTTTGTTACTCAAAAGCAGTTACTCTAGCTGATTCAAGGAGAGATAGTGACTGGCTGTCCAGTTCTTGGTTGAAAGAATTATGGCTTCAGAGTGCATATTGAGGCTTTGGGTGTGTAAAATGAAGGGAATCAACAGGGCTGTGATAGAAGTGTGGACGACCCTTTTTCCTTTCCTCTTCCGCAAGGTAGTAAGGTGATGAAGGGTCTTGTCCTTCTCTCCTGGAAGTAAATGAGAGTTTACATAGTAAACAGTGTAGCATTTTCTGGGCCTGATGTTATCCTTACTAATGTGGGTAGTCCTAGGTGTGGGTTGAAGGCTTAGACCCTACTCCTGCTGGCTCCATAAAGATACTGAGCAGGAGGATTGATCACTGGGATTACACACATGAGAACCTGGAGGAGGAGGAGGAGCAGCAGGAGTGTATCATGATTGACTGAGCTCTGAGATGAAAGATTCAAGTCCTCTTGATGTGCGTTTCTGGCTTAGAACAGAGTGATATATGGTTTTTTTGAGAGTGTAACCTTTAGTGCTTTGCACTCTGTGATGGCTCCCTGTTTAGAGCTAGGACACAGTGTAAATTTTGCTTCACGTCTTCAGAATCTTCCATGGAAATATTTTTACTTGAATGATGATGATCTTCTCTGACAGCTTCCTTCCCGTGTAAATAGCAACTTCAGGAGAGAACCTTATGGGTTGCTGTCTCCGTAAATCTGGAACTCATTCCTAGAAAGAGTCAGGATGATCACGAGCTTTGCTGCCCTCAGAAAAAATTGCAAAGCCCACTTGTTTCACGTAATCTTCCCCAATACAGCAATTAAAAAAAAAAAAATCCAAGCCTTGTTGGCTGTAGGGAAGAGAGAAAAATATATTGTGTTCATTTCAGAATTTTGGAAGCATTTAAATACATAATTATGGGTGCCATGAGAACTAGCTAGATAAATCCATGTCAAAGGCTGCATATATAACCCTAATGACCTTTTAAGTATAGTATATACTGGGATGGCCAAACTTACTGGCCCTCCAAGCCATATACAACAATCTTCAGAAGTTCTAGAGCCAGGGCACACTTGCTGGGAGCTGGGGGTTGGGGCTTCAGTCCTGCTCCTGTTGAAGCCCTATGCCCTGGCAGGTGTGATCTACTGGGCAGAAGCCCAAAGACCTTCCTCCATGTTGGCAGAAGACCCTACTGCACCACCCTGCTGCAAGGCAGAAGTCCCAAGCTCCTTTCCCTCACCCCCCCAGTCTGGTAGGCGGAGAATGGAGGTGTGTGGGGGACTCCATGAGCCACACTTTAATGGTAAAGGAGCCACATGTGGCTTGTGAGCCACAGTTTAGCCATGCCGGTATATACTGTAGGAATTATAATATTTTTTTGAAATAAATAATGTTTTATGTCTGGTTTTAAGTTTGAGTACAGTAGACTCCAGACTGGAAACACTTTTACTAATTCAGAAATAATCTGAGTAATTCTTAATGATTCATAGGAATATGAATAACTTAAAAATAAGTATATCTTTGAAACTGGTGTGAAATTCTGAAGACATTGGATGTGCCAATATATGCTACTTATATCCGTAGTTCTCGAACTTCAAAACCTGCGCTACCATATCTAACATTGAACTGTAATGGGCATAACACCTACATAACTTCAATTGATTGTGGTCCATGTGCCATTAGTGGTATGTGTATGACAGTCTGAGCAATGGTTATGTAGATTAACCTTTATTTTTAAAGCTGGAAGGCATCACTATGATGACCTAGTCTGTCCTGCATAATACAGAATTTCACTCAGTTCCTGCAGTGGAGGGAATTACTTAATCATTAAATGCATTGCCCTTAGTCATTCCTGTTTAGAATAAGCAGAAAATCCTATCTAGGTGAAATGACAGGTGGTGCTCAGACTGACAGAATATAATGTAGTTACTGATGATGAAATTTCCTTTGGACATTATGGTTACATCTGTTATTCTTGATACGTGTTTTGCATCTGTAATGACTGCAAGTGGTCCGGGACCTCAGTTTCCCATCTCAGAGATTAATAGATTCCAAAGCCAGAAGGGATCGCTGTGAAAATCTAGCCTTACCTATATAATACAGGCCATAGAACTTCCCCAATATAATTCCTTTTGAAATAGAGCATATCTCTTTAAAATGGCCAGGGATGGAGAATCCACCATGACCTTTGGTAAATTGTTCCAATGATTAATTATCCTTATGGTCTTATTTCACTCTGAATTTGTCTAGCTTCAAATTCCGTCCATTGGATATTGATATACTTTCATCTGATAGACTGAAAAACCCATTATCAAATATTTGTTTCCTGTGTAGTTACTTACAGACTGATCGAGTTGCCCCTTAAAATTTCTTTGTTAAGCTAAACAGATCAAGCTCCTTGAGTCTATCACAGTTAAGGCATATTTTCTAATCCTTTAATCATCCTCTTGGCTCTTTTCTGAACCCCCTCCAATTCACTGAAAAGCAGAAATTACAATTCTATTCTAACCAAAGTGGTGATCCAGATTAACTAGACTTTATTGTACTTAAAATAAAATTAAATATGAATGCTCAGTAGTATAATGGGTTTACAATTTTTTTTGTAGAGGAAACGAGCTTGGGATGCTGAATGTACGTCTTTTCCAGATGAGACACCTTTAGTGTTGAGAAAAGCAAATTTTGGGACAGCAGTGGCTACTTCCTCCATTTCCAGTGCATGGCTTAAATGTGGCGATGGATTTCAGAGCACTTCCATGCTTGAGGTAAAATCCTGGTTAACCTGTGGTGTAGGCTAGCGATGCAAACTAATGGCTTTGCCTCTAAATTAGCTTTTTATGCACAATCCAAAAATAACATACCTACTGTTTATAGCAAATATACAACAAACCCTTGAGGCTTTAATGTGGCTTGTAGCTCCTCTCCCAAAATTTCCATCAGTTGAAATGTTCATGTGTTTATCTCTTCTCCCCATGTTTGCTTATATTGTCAGTTGTCCTCCTCCTCTTGGAACACCACTCAAAAGTTGTGTCAACAGCATATTGTTGAGTTGACAAAGTAAACAGAACTGGAAAACAAGACTGCACAGGAATTGATTTTATTTCCAAAGTGTAATTCTCTCTGCACATCATGGTATCTTACACTTATCCTGGTCAGTACCTATCATCTGGAAAGAGCTCAAGCATCTCCAAACTATGTTTATAGTATCAAAAAATAATTTCATCCTTTCCTGGGATGGAATATAGCAGCTGCTTAAAAGTTTGCAGTAGCACTCGATAACAGTTCACAGCAGATTTCAATTGATATTTCAGTTTTATATCTCATTCAAAATGGCATTTGCAGTACTTTTACCTCTAATACATCACTGGGATGTTTGTTCAATTCTGGCTGAGATTGAAGGAATGCTATCTACTGAATCACCAACTCTGCATCTTCTTGCATTTGGTTTTCCCCCTGAAGTCTCCTATCCAAGTACTGTCCAGGCCTGTTCGTCTTTGGTTTGTGAGATTTTATAAGAGCAGAGTCAGTACAGCGGCATGCTTCTTTCCCTGCCCCTTTGAATATGTTAAGGATTATATTTTCCATCTTTCAGCCTGCCCTCCCACTTTGGAATTAGGGGGAAATTGTTGCCTATCTCTACCCTCCTCTTCCCCTGGTAAAATGAGTAGATATTTTCCTAACCCAGATCAGAGATTATGAAGTTCTGAAGTTGTTGTTCCTTGGGCAGAGTGAGGGAATTACTCAGAATCAATAAGACTACTTAATATATAATGATTTTAATAGAAAATAAAGCTCACTGACTTGAACGTGAACTGCCATGTTAATGTGAATAAATAACAGAATAGTTCTAAGCTGTTGGTACAGCATTGTATGTTTAGTGACTATTATCTCATTCCTTTAATCATTTGGGGGGGGGGGTGTGTATATAACAAATATATACATTTTTTTTGTCATGTAGATGTCAGAATTTTCCGAAAAGAAGACTAGAGCTGATAAGCATCTTGGGCCACTGCTTACCTCTGCTGAAGGCACACTAGGTACTATCATATTTCACATTAACTTTGTAAAAGTGACTATCAGTTTGCATTGTTCACAGAAGTTTCCTCAGTTCTCACCTATGACATCAGCTGCCTCCAGCTACTGACATAGTCTATGCATACAGAGGGTGATCTCTAGAAAAAATTGAACTGATCCTATCCGACTTGCACCTGCATTCCTAGTCTCCCTTTCCCTTGATCTCCAGATAGGGATCCTCAAGGGAGCTGTGAACCTTGGCCATTGCTTTTGTATGTGCAAAAGGAGCTCTACTAATGCTGCATATGTTGCACAGTCATATCCTGCCAGAGACAGTACTTTTAAAGTTTTTTCACAAACAAAAAAACCCCATAAAGTGTATAGATGGAAAGTGAGGCAGTTGTGTACTCCACTTGCAGACAGATAAATAAGGAGATTAAAGGTGGAGCTCGGGGGAGAAGAAAATGGAACCTATCTGCTGGATTGACAATAGCAGCACTGCTGCTTTTATAGTCTTTTCCCTTTGTGTGAGGACAACCAGGATAGCAGCATGGAGCAGCAACCCCGTCTTGCTTGTGAGATCTGACAGAGTCCTGCCCTGTGTTAGGATGTCAGAGTCTGCTCTTAAATGCTGTTTTAAACACTTCAGTCAAAATCACTCATATTGGTCTTCCCAGTTTCCTTAACCTCCTAACCTCCATTGCCAATCAAAGTCCCCTCTTCCTTAGAGGTGCAGGATAGGGAACCTATTGCTGCAGACTTTGTACTTTTCCTCACAGGAGTTTGAAACCCACCACAGGTTTTGCAGGCTTTCTCCAGGTATGTCACTTCTACCCCCTTGCCTCCAGTCCTGCCTTTGTGTCTCTATCTGCCTCTGTTGGGTTCCCTGAGTTAAAAATAAGTAAGATAATGGGCACCTGTTCTATGTGCCATCTTGGAGTTCAGAATTATGCTTTTCCAGTTTTTTTAAAGGAATCTGTGTTGGGGGTGGGAGAAGATAATTTTGTTTTTCCTCTAGTACTGACACCCAACAACTGGAGTTTTTCAGAATGAGAAATCAGAGTTCAAAGTGGAAGAAAGATCTCATTTGCTTGTGCCTGCCTGTTCCGTAAACTGAAGTTCATTGTGCTACTAAGCTCCTCCTCCTTTATATGCATTAATAATAATGGGTAAAAGGTGTTTTGAAATACTCATCAGTTGTCTTTACTTTATCTCTAAAAACATGTTGGTTTCACTGGTTGTCTGTGAATGAACAGTTATTCTTAGTTACTCCTGAACAGCTTAATTGCCTTTTCTAATTTTGCTATGACAGTGAATGGCTCTACAATTCTGAATCTTAATTTTTATTGTTATGATTAATGGTGACACATTGTTAGTTTTTGTGTGTAAATGACCACACAGACTTAAAAAAAATATCCAAGAACTGATTTTACTTTTGAGGCTTTAAATATTTAAAGTGTCTCTGCAGAGGTGGAGTCTGGGGGTGACACTGATCTAGAAGAATGAGCAGTTGCTCTGTGGCCTTGGCCAAATCAAGTGACTCCTCTGCCCCACATTCTCTTTCTGGAAATGGAGATGTTAATACTGGCCTCAGAGTTGTAATGAAGATATATAATGCTTCATATTTTAAAAGTGTAAGTGGTAAATGCTGTCATATTTTAGAATTAAGTGTGGATACTCAAGTAGTTGTACCTGATGTTGGGGGTGCTAGGACATATGATTTATTTCAGCTCAAAAAGATTGCAAGTTTAAATTCACTAGTTTAAGAACTCGGATTGATTTGATATTGTTATATATTAATACTGTCTCATGCTCTCTGATAGGAGTTTCTACTGCTGAGAACCCAGAGGAGTTTGCGGACATAGTATGGAGTTCTAGTGGTAGCGACTTGTCAGATAATGAGAATAAAATATTGATTTCAAGGTTGTATAACCAAAAGAGCCATGGTTTCAAAGCAAAGAAATCTTACAGCAAGCATAACTTACTGTCTGAAGACAGGAGTAGTGAAGGTGAGTTCAAATGTTTTGCAAGTGTTTTTTGGAAAGAAATTCTGTGTTTGCTGAATTTTAAATATTTTGTGGGAAAATCATTTGAAGTTATTGCAAAATGTTACAGCTCTGATCCTGCTCTAATTGAAGTTGGTGGTAAAACTCCCATTAACTTCTGTGGGAGCCAGAATGGGCCCTAAACAGCATAAGCAAAAGTAGACTATACATTGAAGTATTACGGGTGGAATGGGAAAGGATAATAGTTGTCCAATGCAAATAAAAACCATTTATAATATATTGAAATAAGATGACCTACTCTTTACAGGATGGTACACAAACTCCTTTGTCCATGCTGTTGGTGGAGTTGTGAACCCCCAGGTCATCAGTCCTCACACAACCAGTGGTGCTATTGCCTGCTTTTACCTAGGGCACAGTGGTGCCTCTGCAGATACAGCTGCTGGTAAATGGCACTTCCTGTGCCTATCTGGTGAATCAAGCCTAGACTTCCATATAAAATATTCCTGCAATTCTCTACATCTGTTATTTTTATCAGTTTTTATTACTCACTTGTGTACACCGTTCATATATAGTACACCAGGCTTCTTTCAGTTTCTGGTCCAATGAAACTTTTTCTTCCTGACTTAATAAGTTTTCTGGTGGGTTAGTTGTTGTTGCAGGGTATCCTCTCGAATCCCGTAGAGACGAGGCTCTCACACAGTGGCTAGATGGAAAGTGGTGAGTTTATTGAAGGTAGTGACATCACAATGCCTGGGCCCCCCGGCTGCAGGCTTTCACTGATGAGGGACCTGGCACACCCAAGCGATGCCCAGGAAAGAAGCCCAACACACAAAGGTGTGTCAGCACAGAAATACTCATGCTCATTTACATCTCATACATAAACATATCTCATAAATAGCAAGCAGCAAGCAAAATTGGTTGATTACATGCTGTTCAGCACTTGTTGATTATACGCTGTCCTGCCTCAGTTTACCTATCTAGTTTCACACGCACTCGTTCTCACACAGATGGGGTAAACAACTCACACAGCTGAGAAGCGGTTCTCAGACACACACGAGATAACAGAAACACAAGGCCATTCCCAAGGTGATAACCTTATTATGACGTCCCCTGGAGACGACTCAGAAGTGTAACTGCACCCCCTACCGATTGCCGTCACAATAATCTTCCGCTCACTACAGTTGTTCTCTGCCCCCAATGTCTAAAGAAAGACAAAACTGTAATTAAAGAAGAAAAAAAATCTATGCTTTGTGCACAAATTTGTAGCTCTTCACCTAAATATTAACAACCAGAGCAGAATCAGTCTGAATAAACCCATGTTCTACTCTTGCATATTCTTCTCTGATCTACATTAACTATCTCTAGATGGAGAACCAAAGGTAATGAAATAAACATCTAATCATTTCCTTTGTTAATATACTACTTTAAAATATCAGGTAATTACAGCAAATATACAGTGAAAAATGAAATGTGTGGTACAAATCCAGCCTTGCCAATGCTGGAACAAAATTAATACTTTTAATGAAGATGGGGTTTCTCTTCCTTGATTATAAACCACCAGGTTTATAATTCTAATTATAAACCACCAGGTTTATATGGATGGCAGGGGGTGGAGAGGTTTTTTTAATTTGGGGTGTGTGTGTGTGTGTGTGTGTGAGAGAGAGAGAGATAATTTGGAACTGTACATTTTTTCTAATGTGAACAGCTTCTGAACCTTTGACTGTTCTCTAATTAATAAACAGCAAACAAATTACTAAATAGTTTGACATTTTGTTTCTTGCATATGTCATTTTTTCCGACTCAAAAAAGTACTCTTTGCTTGGGCCAAGCAGCGGGTGGCTGGCTGCCGGCTCCCGTCCCGGCAGCAGGCGGGCTGGCTGCTGGCTCCCGCCCCCGTCCCGGCAGCGGGCGGGCTGGCTGCCGGCTCCCGCCCCCGTCCCGGCAGCGGGCGGGCTGGCTCCCAGCTCCCTGTGGTGGGCGGGCTGCTGCTCTGACAGCTCGGTTTTTTTTTTATTATTAAATAACGGACTTTTGATTTAACGGACACCCCCTCATCCGAATTAGTCCATTAAATGGAGGTTTTACTGTACAAGTATTACTAAACATTAGAAGGAAGCCAACTCTAATTATTTACCTTCAGAAATGGAGATTCAGCCACTGATGTCAGTCATTGCCTTCTGCCTGAATCTTCTCTGCTCTCAGCTGTCTTGGATTAATTACTGGACTTAAACCTGTTTGATTAAAAAGAAATTAGCTCTGTTAAATTGATATTGCAATGACATGAACTTTTTCATTCCCCACTAGTGGAGTTTTCTATTTTTACAATCCTATATCCTTAAGATTTATTAAGGATCTGGGGAATCTAGCTCCAGGTTAAGGATCTTACTTTGACTTGGGATCTCAACCTGGTACTGAGATAGCTTTATGGGACTTCCATTCTTCACTTATCTATGAAAATGGCCTTTTTAGTAACTTTCACGTCAGCTCACAAGGTTGAAGAAATTGGATGGCAGATCTCCCCCCCCACCCCCCATTTTCAATGTGTTTCAACGACGAGGTCTTCCTACAGTGGCACCCAAAGTTCTTACCTAAGGTGCTGTCAGATTTCTATCTTAACCAGTCTATCACCTACTTGTGTTTTTTTCTAAACCACACAAATCTCAGTTCATATGTTAAATGTACAATGGGCATTGGGCCTTTATCTGAATAGGACCAATCCATTTTGGAAATCACCTAGACTTTATCCATTGCAGAATAATCAAAGGAGATCACAATCTCTTGAGATGGATTGCTGGGATTATTACTGCTTGCTGTGATGCAGATGGTGCTTTTCATCTGCAAAGGGTTATAGCTCTCTATCAGATCACAACAACTTCCACAGCATTACTCGAAAACATTCCATTGTCTGAGATATGCAGAGCTACTACTTAGGTTTCAGTGCATACCTTTTCTAAACAGAGTGACTTCTATGTTGTTAGATCCGATGCGGCACTTGGTTCTGCTGTACTGTCTTCAGTCTTGGCTTTGATAGTGCTTGGAGTCATCAAAGGGACACTACTTGAAGAAGAAAAGGCTACCTTCAGCTTATGAAGTAACTGTGGTTTGTTGAGATGTGTGTCCATATGGCCCTCCTTCCCCTCTGCTTTGGACTGTTCTTGTTGGACACGCAGATAGAGAAGGAACTGCGGGAAGTTCACCTGTGCAACACTCTATGTGCTTGGAGCATGGCAGGAGGTTGTAAGAGCACATGTGGGAGGGATAAACTGACTCTGGGGATGTTTCCATTAGCAATCAAAGGCTTGAGAGGAGCATTCCCACCTCAGAATGAACACTCATGGTGGGGAACACATATCCCAAAGAACCCCAGTGGCTGCACAAAGTGAGTGACCTCTTCTTTTATTTCCTGCGTGGTTTGGGTGGGGGAAAATTTATCTTGTACACTCAAGACCACTAGAATACCTCCTTTCCTCCACACCCTCTGTCAGTTCACTTACCAGTTCTATGAACTGCCGTTAGTCTGCCTGGGGTCAGGTACCATTAGTATGTATGGCTGCCGCTGGAGTTGGTGCGAGGAGCGCCAGGAGCTGGCACTACTAGTGCCGCGCATAAAGACCCTGGACCACACCATCGTCACCCCGACTGCCAGAACGATGCTGGAAAGGACACTTAAAGACACCATCCACTTCTACTATGCAGAGAACCTGAAACGGAAGCCAGACCAGGGCAAGATGCTTGAGGTGTCCAGCAAATGGGACGCCAGCAACCACTTCCTCCACGGGGACCGCTTCACCTGGTTCGCTGACTGGCGGTTCATCCACCGGGCCCGACTCAATGGAGCCATCCGCCATGGCAATCGGGCCAAGCGCTGCAGGAAGTGTGGTTATGCCAACGAGACCTTGCCCCACGTCCTGTGTGGATGCAAGCTGCACTCCGGAGCCTGGCAGCACCGCCACAACGCCATCCAGAACCAGCTGGTGAAAGCCATCCCACCGTCCCTGGGGAAGATCTCTGTCAACTCCGCCATCCCCGGGACAGACAGCCGACTGCAACCTGACATCGTAGTGACTGACGCAGAGATGAAGAAGGTCCTCATAGTGGATGTCACGGTGCCATTTGAAAACCGGACACCGGCCTTCCACAAGGCCCGAGCACAGAAGGCGTTGAAGTATACCCCGCTGGCTGACACACTGAGAGCGCAGGGCTACGAGGTGCAGCTCCATGCCCTGATTGTAGGAGCCCTGGGCGCATCGGACCCCCACAACGAGCTGGTACTGAGAGCATGTGGAGTCGGTCGGCGCTACGCCTGGCTCATGAGACAGCTCATGGTGTCAGATACCATCAGGTGGTCCAGAGACATATACACGGAACATGTCACGGGACATCGCCAGTACCAGGTCGAGTAGCCAAGACTGCCGACCAGGGGAACAACCCACCCCCCCTTCCCTGACAAACAGAGGGACGCACCCCACCCATGTACTTATTGCCTACACCACCACTGACCAGGACTCTCGCCACACCCCATGGGTGGCATACCCGAACACACTTATATTTTTATAATTTATAATTTATAATTTACTTGCAATTTTATTTTATAACTGTACTATTTAGCTCTGAAAAGTATATGAGAATTCAGCTTTTTATTGAAGATACTATCAAAGTTGTTTTGTGTGTTATGAAAAGAGTAAGAAAAATATCGGTTGAACGTAAATAAAATAACACTTGCATTTTTTGATTTAGAGATAATTTAACAGCATGTTTACTGTCATTGTGGAATTCTTAGTTATAATACATGGACTCATTAAGAAAAATGTTTTTAATTTTAACAAATACTTTATTAAGGAGAACCACAGTTCATTGACTGGGAGAAGGACAGTGATCCCGGGGAAGGTGGTGATGAATGCATTGGATCAGGAGAAGATGACAGTGCATTGGACATATCAGACTCTGATTCTTGTGCAAGCAGTAATTCTCTGCCTGTCGAAGAGAAGGAAGGTGAACTTCCTAAGGTGAGAAAATGTTTCTACTTAAAAAAACCAAAACATAACGGTACAGCATATTAAGGTTTGGAAGAACTGATTTGGATGGGACATGAGGTTTTTTGTTTTTGTTTGCCTCGTCTCCCTAAAAGAGAGCTTCACCAACAAGAATATTTCAAATTCTCATTCTTCCCCCAAACCTACAGATAGGTAAGCAGTGTTCTCAGTGAATAGTCGACAGGGAGTCTTGCAGTTCTTAAATCATCACATGAGATGTGATTTAGAAAATTAAATTGTTAATTCATAAGAAAGTTATACAACGTCTTGTGCAGTTTAAGTGGCATGGTCTTTTGTCTTAAAGTAAGAGTGCTGTGCCAAAACAGACTATTTCAGTATCAGACCCTGCGGTTGCTTTCCTGTGCTAGGATAACCCAGCAGATATACACTGTTATATAATAATAATGACATATTATATAATCAACATATTCATAAATGAGGTGGAAAAAGGGGTAAACAATGAGGTGGCAAAATATGTAGTTGATACAAAATGATTAAAAATGGCTAAATCCAAAGCAGACTGCAAAGAGGATCTCATAAAATTTGGTGACTGTGCAACAAAATGGCAGATGAAATTTATTGTTGATAAATGCAAAGTTAATGCACAGTAGAATATATCCTCCCAACTATGCATACAAAATGATGGGGTCTATATTCACTGTTAACAGCCAAAAGAGATCTTGGAGACATTGAGGATAGTTCTCTGAAAACATCTGCTCAATATGCAGTCAAAAAAAGCTAACAATGCTAGAAACCATTAGAAAAGGAATAGTTAATGAGAGTAAATATCATAATGCAACTATATAAATCCATGGAATGCCCACACCTCGAATACTGTGTGCAGTTCTGGTTGCTTTATCTCAAAAGATATATATTAGAACTAGCAAAAATACCCGGCGTTGCTCGGGGTATTTGTAATTGGAAACTGGGATGTAAAAAGACTACAATGTTTTTTATTAATACAAATTTTGTTCAGAAGTCTCATTTTGTCTAATTAATTTCATTCTCTTGCATTTAGATGTGGGGGGGAGGGGGGAGAGCTGAGCGAGTGGGGGGCAGTTGGAGTAGGGGGAGGGGGCAGAGAGCTGAGCGAGTGGGGGGGCCGTTGGAGTGGGGGGAGGGGGCAGAGAGCTGAGCGAGTGGGGGGGGCCGTTGGAGTGGGGGGGAGGGGGGAGAGAGCTGAGCGAGTGGGGGGGATGTTGGGGGGGAGAGGGGGCAGAGAGCTGAGCGAGTGGGGGGGCCGTTGGAGGGGTGTATTATGACATAACTATGTCACAGAGAACAGCAGGTGTTAACCTGCTGCCTAGCTGATGTTAATGGGCTTTAAAGAATTTCACCCCTAGGGGGTGTAAGAGGTGAGATTTGAAAAATTTTCGATTCTTACTCTGATTAGGACCCTAAAGCCTATAACTGTACCAAATTTCAAGTCTCTAGCTCAAACGGTGTGGAAGGAGTAAGCGAACATACATACACGCACGCACCATTTGACTTTTATATATATAGATTGGAAAAAGGTGCATAGAAGGGCAACAAAAATGACTAAGGGGTATGGGACAGCTCTATATGAGGCGGAGAGTAAAAAGACTGGGACTGTTCATCTTAGAAAAGAGATGCCTAAAGGGGATGTGATACAAGTCCATTAAAATCATTATTGGTGTGGAGAATGTGAATTAGCAAGTATTATTTACCCCTTCACATAACACAAGAACAAGAGATAAAATTAACAGGCAAAAAATTTAAAACCAAAAAACCCAAACCCAAGTACCACTTCACATAATGCATAATCAACTTGTGAAACTTGTTGCCAGGGAATGTTGTGATAGCCGAAAGCATAATTGGGTTAAAAAAAGAATTGTGTTCCTGGAGGATAGTCCATAGATGGCTATTAGACAAGATGGTCAGGGATTTAACTCTGTGTTCTGGGTGTCCCTATGCCTCTGACTGGCAGATGCTGGGACTGGGTGATAGGGAATGGATCACTTGAGAATTGCCTTGTTCTGTCCATTCCCTCTGAATCATCAGGCATTGGCCAGTGTCCGAAGATAGGATACTGGGCGTGATGGACCATTGATCTGATCCAATATGGCTGTTCTTATGTTCTTTACAAAGTGGTTACCTGTTTCCTCCCACAGAAGATTCATTATTCTTAGGCACTAGTTTTACAGTGTCTCTACATTTTCATGCCTAAATTTTAGGTGCCTGCATTTTTTGGGTGTCCCTAATCTTGGATTGGTTTGTGCCATCTTGATTTTTGTGCTTCATCTGGGAAATTAGATGATAATTGCTGTGCAGAAAAACTTGATGTTCAAAACTGTTCTCATAAAAACAAGCATACAAATTTTTGGGGCTGGATTGAAGTAATTTCTAATATGTTTCCTTGTGTTTAAAAATTCATAGTACTGTACAAGTATGTTCCCAGAATTTCCAGTAGAGGGTGCCAAAAACTAACTATTCAGTTTTTACTTTTCAGTAATGAATTACTTGGGAATTCTAGAGAAAATTGGATTTAGAATAATATACTCTTATGTAATTGAATACACTTAATGCACAGTAGTGGCAATTAGATGTTGTGCAGGTTAAATTGTCTAAGAGGGGTGTTTGTGTGTAGTGGGTGAGGTGTGGTTTTTGTGTGTGTGTGTGTATGATAAATACAGATGTCAACATCAAATCTGACATGAGCAGACATAAGGTATGGCGTGCCATTCTAGACAAAAGGAAAAACAAGCAGTAGGTCTGTAGTAATAAGAACTGGAGTGTGAAAACAATGGGCCAAACTAAATTGCATCTACTTGCATCACAACTTCAGTTAAATCAATGGAGTAACAACTACTTTCACCAGGACTGAATCTTGCCAAGATTATGAAAAAAGGATCTGTCTGAGAATGAGTTCTGTTTCCAGTCTGCTAATCAGAAGTGGGGTAGAATTGCTGCCAAGTAGCAATACTTGAATAATTCATCAGACATGATGCTTTTAGCTAGTGGGTTAAAGATGTGGGTGGAGGGGCTCCATTCCAATATCTTGGAGAAAAGCCTAGCCCTCCTGATACCCCCTGCAATGAAGGGAAAGGCACAGGGCTTTCTACAGGGCTCTGTTCCTGAAAGCTGCTTGTGGTGCCATCTCGACTTCTCTCTTATTTGCCTCTGACTAGTAAGATGTCCTATAAATTGGCGTTCATCCCCTCTAGATACTGTAAATAGGAAGTAGCATTTCCCCTGCAAGGGTTCCAGAGCTCGGGCGCAGCATGAGCCCAAACATTTACACCGCAGTTAAACAGCCACTTAGCCCAAGCCCTATGAGCCTGAGTCAGCTGGCATAGAGTAGCCATGGGTTTTTAATTGCTGTGTAGACGTACCCCTTCCTCTACTTTTTCTTCCACCCTCCAGTTTAGGTTTTTCACCCCCTTTCAAGTTCTCTAGTGCCTACATTTCTGCCTGAGAAGCAGTGATACATTAAATGTGATTCCTGATCATTTTGCTGCTACCCACAGGGCTGAGTAGCAGCAGTGAAATTGACAAGCTTGGTTTTCATTTTTGCTGCTGTTTGACAAAGCCATAAAAAATAGTGGAAACATTAGAGCGGTCTATCTGTAGATTCAGGAAGACTACTGCTTTGGTTCCTTTCAAAAGGAAAATAAAAGGCTATATTCACAATCATAAGGGGTAGAAGCTTTTTTTAATAGAAATTTAAATTCTATACAACTTGATGGTTTGGGCCTCCATGTTCTCTAGGAATAACTTCCCACTCTGCACCGGGAAGTACATTTTTCATGCTCTGCCAACTAGTAATCTTGTTACTGTTGAGGTAGAGCCCCTGAAATCAAGTGAAAACTAACAGTCATGGCAGACAAGATTACATAAATCTGGACATAAGAATAGTTGAGGAATTATATGATTTAATTGAATGGATACTTAGGTGTATAAACTCTCCTCAGTTGTCGAATCCTTTTCCCCAATCTGACCAGCAGAGGGAGAAAGGCTTTCCTCTCAGATCTTCCCCATCCATACTATGTCCTGAGTCAATGGCTGATGGAGAGGTAAGTACATCCTCTCCCCTACACCTTCTTCAAAGCACCATCAGGAATCCAGGGCAATATTAATACAGAATGAACTCTCTGCACCTGGAAATCCTCATTTAAGGAAGTTTAAAGGAACATGAGAGTCCTAATAGTAGAGCTGGACTGGAGTGCCCCATGCATACCTCATACAATCCCAGGAAAACACACTTAGAGTTTGTCTGTACGTGACAGTTGTGCCACTTTCATTATCCCAGTACAGTTAAAGTGGTAAAACCTTCTCCACCACAGTGTGGCTGCAGTTATACCAGTATAGTTTATTCCATACAGGAAATGGGAATCAGCTATACCAGTTATACAGCACCTTTTATACTGGTACAACCACTGCATCCACGCTAGGGGTTGTATCGGTATAACTATATTTCAGAAAAGTCACACCTCTAAGCAAAATAGTTTATACTGTTACAAAAATTGTGTGTAGACCAGGACTCCCTTTTATGGAAATTTCCATGGGAGTGGTCAGTCCCTTTAACTCTGGGGACTGGCTCATGCAGAAAGGTAAATCCCCAGTGTAAATTACTGGCTCCTTATTGCTTTGGCATACTTTGCCATGCTACGCAGCATTTGGGACTTGCACCCTTGTAGGAATAATTCAGGCAGACTATTGCTATCAGGTTAGCAATTCTGTCAAAATATTTTTCTGCAATATAATCTGTTTTTACAGTGTGCTAGACCTCTAATTTCATGGGCCATTTTAAAAGATGAATAAGTTTATGACTGATGCCTTCCTCGATACACTAATTAGGTCTGAAAATTACTTCTCTTCAGTGTTTTATTACAAATAATTAAAAAAATAAAAATAAAAACAAGGGTGAGGGCTTAAACAGAAATGTACAAGCTGGATGTATTACACCAGGGTGCACATGCACAGCTTTTACTTGTGTAGGCCCTGCACTTAAAAAACACAGGATAGGATTTTCAGTTGCTTAACATTGGCCTAACTCTGCTCAGTCTCATTAACTTGAGTTGGGTGGAGCATGTTTTCTTTCCTTTTGGGGAATGGGGGAGAGATGGGGATGGAACGGACCTGTTGCTTTTTGCTCAGGTACAAAAAACCCTTTTATCTGTAACTGACTTGATTTTTTGCTTAAGAAAATGAAGGACAGACAATTCTGATGATGGCTGGCCCAGGAATGGTCTTCCTCAGGAACTTCCAAAGGGGTGAAGGGGCACTAACAACCTTTTCCTTGGAGATTCTGGTGTGTAATGATGGTGACCTCCTTTCCAGTTTACTTTTATATAATGCTTTCTAGGAGGACTGTATTTCCCCCCAACACAGGTCTATGAGCACATTTCGCTGCAGTACAAATAGCAGTTTGAATGACCCAACCAGAATGTGGCCTTTGCTAAAAGCCGCCGCCTCGGAGATAAAAGGCCTCTAATGTAATAAAAAAAGACTAATCTCTTAAATATTTTAAATTTTAAATATTTTCATTCCCGGGGATTAAACAGAATCTAATGTTGTTCAAATCAGATTGCATGCCTTCTACCATGCTGCCTCCTACACTAGGAACGGCCTCTCTCCATCCATGCCAAATGGCCTCCTTTTCTTCCTTCAGATCCCTTCTAAAACACTTTTCTGTGAAGCCTTCAGTATTAATCCTCCTAAAGCAGATTAATAAAGATTTATTAAAATATATAATGTCTGCCTCAGTTGGAGCCTGGATGTCCTCTATGCTTAGACTGTGTATTGTCTGTGTCAGGTGTGCAGCCAGGTTTGCTCACTTTTTGTGACCAGTCCCATTTAGGCCAGAGGAATTTAATTACATGAATGAAGTGAGGGAAACTTGTCCCCTAAATCATGAATTTCTTGGAACAGTGATAATATCTTCCTCTGTATGTGTTATGGTTATGCAGAATAAGTAAATATACTAATAATAATTATTTTATTTAATTTAACGCAGACCCTTTGTTGCAAAACACACTTAATAAGCCTGCCTACAATTTATCTTTAAATTATAACATCTAATCTGGATGCAAAAAAACCCAGCAAAGAAAGATAAGTTTATAATTCGATAAAACATTTTTTCTCAAAGGAATAAATAGAAAACGTAAACAGTTCCCAAATGGGAATCTTGTTTTAGGAGGATATTCCTTAAATTAGACCATTGCCAGGTTTTAAATGTTTCAGTCTTTACTGAAATGGATCATTACTAGTATTCTAAAAGCTCTGCTGTTTTTGGGATGGGGGTTTGTTTGTTTTTTTGGCATTTCTTTGGAAATGGGAGCTTTAAATGATTTATGTAGAACTACTCTTCTGTGCAATTGTCTTCCCTTAGTGAAGAATGTTTAGAAGTTCAGTAAAACCTCCATTTAACGGACTAATTCGGGCGAGGGGGTGTCCGTTAAATCCAAAAGTCCGTTATTTAATAAAAAAAAAAAAACGAGCTGTCGGAGCAGCAGCCCGCCCGCCACAGGGTCAGGGTGGCAGCTCCGCAGCCCGCCTGCTGCTGGGACCTGGGCGGCAGCTGGGAACCGTCAGCCAGCCCGCCCGCAGGCGGGACCCGGGCGGGACCCGGCAGCCAACCCTCCCGCTGCTGTGACCCGGGCGGCAGCCGGGAGCCGGCAGCCAGCCCGCCCGCTGCCTGGACCCGGGCGGCAGCCGGGAGCCGGCAGCCAGCCTGCCAAAAATGGATCAGGAATGCATCAGACTTGCTCAGAAATTTTGTCCGTTGCATCCGAAGTCCGTTAAATCGAGGTCCGTTAAATCGAGGGTTTACTGTTCTTCCAAATACACACCTGTGGGTAGCATCTGAGGCTTTCTGACCTACCAGAATTAGTCATGGATGAGCCAGTAATTGATATACTAGTTTATTGTTGTATCAGTAACTTAGCTTAAAAATGGCAAAATAGGAAAGTGTAGCAAGTGATTAGCTTCTCTTTTTTTCTGCACCCTTGTCTTGTGTGAAGTAGATTTTACATCTTCGATGGCATCTTAGAAATATCCCTCAGAGGTGAGAAGTATCTTGAGCAGCCAGTCATACAAGTATTGTGCATATATGTGGGCCTTTCTCTTGTCCTCCTCATTTTGTACCCCTATACTTTTTCTATGTGTAAAAATAAAGTTGAATCTAGCACCTATCTTGTGCAATACAGTTTAAAATAGGTTATTTTAGGGCATTGAATCATAACATCGAATGGAATTTGTCTCGAGTCAGATTGATAACTTAAATATTGATAAATAATTGTGTTGCTGCAAGCATTTATTTTGGCACCCATGACTCTTGTATCTGGGCACCTTAAAAAGCATGTATTGAGGCATAGTAATAATCATAATGAGAGAGCGAGCCGAAACACCACATTCCCTTGCTGCCTGCACCATTGCTAGTCAGGATGCCAGGATTTAATTGGCTGGGAAGGCCTGGACAAAGAGGAGCATCTTCTGAAAGAGTATTTCTGCAAGGAGTAAATTTTAGATATGAACCTACTACCAAGAAAGCTCTGCCAGAGAAACAAATACAAACACATCAACCAGTTTATTAGAAACTCTTATACTTTTAAAGAAATACTTTTCTATGGTCAAACTGGTCTTTGCAGCATGTGCTAAATAGGCTTGTTCTCAAAACCAGTTGGTCAGAACACATCAGGTCAATAATGGTTTAGGAAGCAACTGTCATTTTGCACTCACATCAGTCAGGTAAAATGATTAATTATACAGTAAACACTTGATATAACAGAAATAATATCTTTGTAATGGAATTAGCCTTTCTGTAGCCAGAGGAGACTTATCTGGTGACGACTGGCTTCCATTGACTTGAACAGTTTAATAAATTAAAAACAGACTATTACACTTTTTCAATATAGAATATAGTCCACTCCTGGATGAGTTGTGGTAGTCTGTGTTATAACCACTTTACTTTAGGCTCCACATTCATATTAATTAGACCAGAGTTTGAATGTAACTGAAAATATAAGTTTAATCATTAGGCCTATATTAGTTTAAGGGTTGAAGGTTTAAAACATTTAGTTTGAGAAGTTCAAATCTCAACATGACTGACTTGGTCCTTTATCTTCCTGAGAGAGATAACTGGGTGGTGGTTATTAAAATAATACTGTGAAATCTCAAATCAGTCCTGTGCATAGATGTTAAATAGCCATGTTACTCTTTATGAGAGTAGAAGTGTCTGACCAGAATTCCCTCTGCCCTACACATAAATTGGTTTGCTTAGAAGTGGCCACATTTCAATTTGTTAAATATTCTGGGGTGTTTTTCTATGCAAATCTAAAATGATACAGTAGACTCTCGATTATCCGGGATGATTGGGAAAACCTTAATCCCGATTAATAAAATCCCGGATAATCAAGTGTCTACTGGGGGGAGGGAGGGTTTGCTTGCCACCTTGGGGTGGGGGTGGGGGGGATGGTGGTCGTCCCACCACCTGTCCCAGTCAGCTCCCGCTGCCAGCCTGGGTGTAGGGAACCCAGGCTGGCAGCGGGAGCTCAAACCCCGGCTAGCGGGAGCCTGTGGGGAAACTCTAAAGTAGCAGTGGGTTGAGAGCTCGGCCGCTGCCGCTGCTTCTCAGCTCTCTGCCGCTTTAGACTTTCCCTGCAGGCTCCTGTCAGCGGGGATCTCAGCTCCTGCTGCCAGCCTGGGCTTCCTACACCCAGGCTGGCAGCAAGTTGAGACCCCGGCTGGCAAGGGATCCACCGGGGGAAACCCCAAAGCGGCGGCAGGCTGACTGCTCAACCCGCCGCCGCTTTGGGGTTTCCCCCCTGCTGGCCCCTTGCCAGCCGGGGTCCTGCCTCCTGCCCCAGTCTGCTCCCGCTGTCAGCCTGGGTTCTCTGCACCCAGGCTGTTAGTGGGAGCTGAGTGGGGCAGGTGGCAGGAGCCTGGGGAGAGAGCCCAAAGCGGTGGCGGGCTCAGCACTCAGCCTGCTGCCGCTTTGGGCTTTCCCCCCAGGCTCCTGCCATCCGGGGTCTCAGCCCGCTGCCAGCCTGGGTTCCCTACACCCAGGCTGGAAGCAGGCTGAGACCCCAGCTGGTAAGAGGCCAGTCAGTGGGAGAAGCCCCAAAGCAGCTGCAGGCTGAGTGCTGAGCCCGCCGCCACTTTGGGGCTTCCCCTACCGACCTGTTTAGACATCCCGGTTAATCCGCAGCCTGGTTAACCCGCACCCGGATAATCGGGAGTCTGCTGTATCATGTGTATTAGGCTATTCACATAGACTCTGATGAAGAGCAGAAGTTACCGTAATGTAGTGGAGCCTGAGCCTTGATGGCTCATGCTGTTCATACTAGACCTATCTATTTTCACTGATTCAACTGGGTAAACACTTGGCTGTTTGAGTCTACTAATCCACCCGTTCTGTTCTGTTTAACTTAAGGATTCAGTTAAGCCATATCTTCTTTCTTACATAGCTCTGGAGAGCCACAACTTAAATGCAGTTGACAGCATAGCTATCTCTGCTTATGTGTACCAAATACTTCCCTCCCACCCCACGTTTCAAAATGATGTTAAAATTAGAGCGACCATATTTCCCAAAGGGAAAATAGGACATTCCATGGGGCTAGCCCAAGGCACCTCCCTCCCCCCGGACTGGCCCCACATGCTCGACCGTATCTTTCCCCCACCCCTCTCCCGACTGTCACTGGCACTTGAACCCTGCTGGTGCCCCAGGACTGGAACCCTTTCTCCTTTGCCTTTTCCCCCTCCCCCTACTTCCAGTTCAGTCTCCCTTCTGCATGGAACTGGCACCTCCGCTCGTGCTGCCTTTCTCCCCACATTCTGCCCCACTGCATCCCACTTTTTTTTTTTTTTTTTTTTTTGGCAAAAGTGGGCATTTGTCCCATTTACTGTTGCCAACTTGATCAGTTAGTAAAAGCAAATGGGACAAATGCCCACTTTTGCCAAAAAAAAAAAAAAAAGTCAGGATGGCTGGGACAGGGCTTAAAAAGGGGACTGTCCTGGCCAAAACAGGAGGTATGGTTACCCTAATTAAAATGAAGCTCTTTGGTTTTCTAAAGGCAGCATTCCATGGGAGGGATCTGGAGTTTTTCAGACTTGGATCCTCTAGACAACAGTGACTCTGTTTGGAACACTGCAGGCGGGACTTTCTGAATATTGGGGAGAGGCAAAAGAAATACATGCTGCTATGCCACGCTGTCCTCTCTCTCCCAACAGCAATACTGATTTATAAGTGTAAATCAGGTGTTAGTTTTTAACTTCTGCTGTGGAGAGAAGTGGTGGGAAAGGAAAATGACTAGTCTGTACACAAAGTTTAAAACAATCAAAAAACAAAGTAGTAAGTATACAAAATACCCTTGCTCTTAAATCTCCAAATGTATTGTTTTAAACATTTAGGGCCTGCTTCAGTTCGTATTTGGGGTTTCTTGCCTTTGACTTCAGTGGGAGCAGAATTGTGCCCTTTGTGGAGAGTATTAAGCATATAGAGTATTAAGCATATAGAGTCCATCTTAGTGTATAAAACAAAACAGTTCAGTAGATTCTGATAAGAACAAGAAACTGAATATGATGAGATGGAGTAAAACTTTGGTTTTTCTGGCTGTAAGAGGATTTTGGAAGGTTCATAGTCCAGAAACCTGGTCACTTGGGGCTCAGGTGTCTGTTTTCTTTTAGACAGATGAGGTTCTTTCCCTCAGATGTGTATTTGTATACAGTAACTTTTCACCCATTTTATTTCATGTGACAGTGACTATGTATTTTTGTACTGCTGCTGGCCTCTGCTTGGAGGGTATACAGTCGGGTGGGGATAGGGCATAGGAGGTGCTATAGCTGTCACTGACTGTCATTGCAGTGTAAAAATTGCAATTGTCATCTAGTCCACCCCCCTGACAAGATGGAGGATTTGTTGTGTCTAAACCTTCCAAGATTGATTGGGGATCCGCCCTCTATTTGTAAACCTCTAATAAAGAAACTTCCTTAGGCATTTTATGTTGTCCTACTATTCTTACAGTTAGGAAGTTTTTCTTGACATATAATCTAGATCTACTATGCTGTAGTTTGAACCCACTTCCTCTTGTCCATCCTTCTGTGGCTAGAGAGAACAACTTTTCTCCATCTTTTTTTATGGCAGCCTTTCAAGTCTTTGCAGACTGCTATCATGTTCCCCCTTAATCTCCTCTTTTCCAAACTAAACATACCCAGTTCCATCAGCCTTTGCTCATATGGTTTATGTTCCATCCCTTTGATCATCTTTGTTGCTTGTCTCTGGATCCTTTCCAGTTTCTCTACATTCTTTCTATGCATTGCTGACCAAAACTGGACACAGTACCCCAGCGGAGACCTAACCAGCGCCAACTAGAGCGGTACTACCCCTTCCTGTGACTTGCATGCTATGTCTCTGTTAATGCAACCCAAAATTGCATTTGCTTTGTTTTGCAACAGCATCACATTGTTGACTCATGTTGAGGTTGTGATCCACCACGAGTACCAGATCTTTCTCATCAGTGCTGCTGCCAAGCTAGTTATCCTCCATTCTGTATTTGTGCATTTGGTTTTTTCCCCATAAATGTAGCACCTTATATTTGTCTTTGTTGAATTTCATTTTGTTATTATAGCCCAATTCTTCAATTTATCAGGATCCCTTTGAATTTTAGCTGTATCCTGAAAAGTGTTTGCAATCCCTTCCCCAGTTTTGTGTTATCAACTGCTAGTAGCAATATCCCCCAATGGCCAGATATGGAGCACTGGATGGGGAGGGCTCTGAGTTACTACAGAGAATTCTTTCCCAGGTATCTCGCTAGTGCAGCGGTTCTCAAACTGGGTGTCATGACCCTCTGGGGCAGTCACTGTGCTGAATTGATTACGTCCACATTCGGCAGTTTTCGGTGAACAGGCCAAGCGCTCTCGGGAGCTTGGCATGTCCGCCGAAAAGCCTAATGCGGAAGTAATCAATTCAGCAGCTTTTCGGCGGACATACAAGAGTCCGCCGTGCCACTCAGGAACGCAGAAAAGGTTTGTGGTTCTCTTAAAATTTGAGAACCACTGCGCTAGTGGGTTTTATCAGCATGCTCATGAGTCAACTGATCACCATATTTGGGGTAAGGAAGGAATTTTCCTTCAGGTCAGATTGGCAGAGGCCCTGGGGTTTTTTCATCTTCCTCTGCAGCGTAGCTACATCACTTGCTGATTTAAACTAGAGTAAATGGTGGCTTATCTATAACTTGAAGTCTTTAAATCAAGATTTGAGAACTTCAGTAACTTGGTCAGAGGTTATGGCTCTATTACAGAAGGGGGTGGGTGGGTTCTGTGGCCTGTGGTGTGCAAAGCGGTCAGACTAGATGATGATGATGGTTCCTTCTGGTCTTAAAGTCTTTGTGCTTCTCTTATAAGTCTCACTGTTTAGAACAGAGGTGGGCAAACTATGGCCCACGGGCCACGTCCGGCTTGCAGGGCAGTGCTGCCCAGCCCTTGAGCTCCTAGATGGGAGGCTAGCTGCTGGCCCCTTCCCTACTGTCCCCTCTCCCCTGCAGCCTCAGCTCACCATGTCTCCAGCGATTGGGGTGGTGGGACTGGCTCCGGCCGGGTGGCACAGCTGCCAGTCCCACTGCTCTTAGCGGCATGTAAGGGGGTGGAGAGGGAGGGGGTTGGATAAGGGACGGGGGTCCTGGAAGGTAGTCAGGAGACAGGGAATGGTTGGATAAGGGGTGAGGTTAGGGGGTGGGGATCAGGAGACAGGGAGTGGGGGTGGGTTTGGATGGGGCAGGGATTCTGAGGGGGACAGTTGGGGGTGTGAAGTGGGAGGGAGTGGATAGGGGGAGGAGGCCAGGCTTCTTGGGGATGCACAGCCTTCTCTACCTGGCCCTCCATACATCTTTGGAACCCCGATGTGGCCCTCAGACCAAAAAGTTTGCCCACCCTGGTTTAGAAGCAGCAGATCTCATTGCTTGGCCACTGCAAGATTAGTTTATGCTAAGGACATGGTTTCTAAAGTTTTCTGAGAAGCTATAAGATTTGATAATTTTCATTTAAAAAAAAAAAACTTAGATTCTACAGAAATAGATGGCATTTGTCAGACTTTCCTACAAATGCTGTCTTCTCACTCTGAGATTTTTTTGAATTTATTTTACTGATTATTAAAAGAAACGCAAGACAGTTATCTGATTGTAACTTTAAGACTTTTATATTTGTTACATTCTGGAAAAAATGCTCAATGTGTTTCAATTGCATTTGTCACTGTGTTTTAAAAAAATATTTATTGTTGCTGTTAGATATGTGCTAAAAGTGCCATACTTGAGTGATTGGGAAAGTGATTCTATATGTTTTGTGAAATATAATTTGTAAAGCAGTTTAGGATCCTTGGTAAAGACAGCTGTATAACATATGTACTTGTCAGAAGCGCTTATTTGAATATTTAGGCAGATGTGTTGAGTAAAGTAGTTGCAGCTGTGTGTTTTGGGGTGTGTATACCTAAATAGAGAGTGCCTAGTGATGTGGTGTAAAGTCCTGAATCTGAAATGGGTCTCTTTCTCTGAGTAGTAAATAGGCACATTACTTCTAAGCCATGGGGATCTAGGACTGTCATCTCAACTAAGGACTGATAAATCCTTTTTTTCATAGAATCTTAGAAATGTAGGACTAGAAGGGACCTCAGAATGTCATCTAGACCAGTATCCTGCACTTAGGTAGGACTAAGTATTCAGTGTCCTCCCCTCCCCCCCGTATCCTCTTCTCCATACTAAACAACGTCCCCCATTTCTTTTTTCAATCTTTCCTCATTGGTCCTGTTTTCTAGACTTTTAATCGTTTTTGTAACTCTCCTCTGGACTTTCTCCAATTCGTCCATATCTTTCCCAAAGTGTGGTGCCCAGAACTGGATGCAGTACTCCAGTTGAGACCATATCAGTACTGAATACAATGGAAGAATTACTTCTCGTGTCTTGCTTACAACACTCCTGCTAATACATTCCAGAATATTTGCTTTTTTTGCAACAGTATCACATTGTTGACTCATAGTTAGCTTGTGATCTGTTATAAGCCCCAGATCCTTTTTGGTAGTATTTCTTCCTAGGCAGTAATTTCCCATTTTGTATTTGTGCAATTGATTATTCCTTCCTAAGAATAGTCCTTTGTATTTGTCTTTATTGAATTCTATCCTGTTTATTTCAGACCATTTCTCCAGTTTGTCAAGATCATTTTGAATTTTAATCCTGTTCTCCAAAATGCTTTCAACCCCTCCCAGCATGGTTTCATCTACACATGTTAACTTTACTCTCTCTGTCATTATCCAAATCATTAATGAAGCTATTGAATAGAACCAGACTCAGGACTGATCCCTGCTGATGTGCACTTCCAGCTTAATTGTGAACCATGAGAAAACTTTTCCAAAGCAGTGGAGCACCTACTTTATCATTGGTCCATGTAGGCTAGTGGTTCTCAGACTTATTTGATGCCCCCCCCTTCTTTGTGTCCCTCCCCAGTGAGGAATTGGGGTAGGGAGGGTGGGGAAGAAGGAGAGCCCGAGCCTAAGCTACTTCCTAGTGAGGGATTGGAGCAGGGGGTGGGCAAGGAGAGCCCAACCTCAGGCTACCTCTCAGTGAGCTATTGTGGGGGAGAGGAGGAGAGCCCAAGCCTGGGTGGTGGGGCTTTCCCCTTTTACCACTGCCTACCAGCTGTGCACGGCCCTTCTGCATGAGCCCCAGTGATCCGGGGCTGACAGCTAGAGCTCTTTATTTAAAAACAAACAAACAAACAACAAAACAGTATACGACTCTGGCCTCCCTTGAGAGGTCGGCCCCAGTTGGAGAACTAATGATCTAAACTATATTTCCCCAGTTTGTTTGAGAAGATCAAGTGAGACCATATCAAAAGCCTCACTAAAGTCAAGATATATGTGACATCTCCTTCCCTGCTATCTATAAGGCTTGTTATTCTGTCAAAGAAGGATATTAGGTTGGTGTGACATGATTTGTTCTTGACAAATCTATCTTGACTGTTACTTATTCTTTTTCTTATAGGTGCTTACAGATTGTTTCATTATGTGCTCCATTATCTTTCCAGGTACTGAAGTTAAGCTGACTGGTCTGTAATTCCCTGGGTTGTCCTTATTCACTTTTTTTTTTTTAAATAGATAGGTACAGTAAAACCTCGATTTAACGGACCTCGATTTAACGGACTTTGGATGCAACGGACAAAATTTCTGATAAATATCAGACCGCGACCCCTCCCTGCTGCGGCCCCGGTCCCCTTCCCTGGCGGCCGTCTGCTGGCTCCCAGCTGCCGGCCCGGGTCCCGGCAGCGGGCGGGCCGGCTGCCGGCTCCCGGCCCGGGTCCCGGCAGCGGGCAGGCTGCGGAGCTGCCGCCCCGACCCTGTGGCAGGCGGGCTGCTGCTCCAACAGCTCGGGTTTTTTTTTTAATTAAATAACGGACTTTTTGATTTAACGGACACCCCCTCGCCCAAATTAGTCCGTTAAATAGAGGTTTTACTGTACTATATTTGCTCTTTACTTATCCTGTCCACCATGAGTTCTCAGAGATAATTGCTAATGGTTCAGAGAGTTCTTCAGCCAGTTTCTTAAATAGTTAAGAATGTATTTCATCAGGCCCTGACAACTTGAAGACATTTAAATTATCTAAGGCTATGTGTACACTTGAGAGCGGCACAGCCATACCAATGCAACTGCACTGCTATAAGATCTCTCCTGTAGCAGCTCTGTGCCAACGGGAGAGAACTCCCCTGTTTCAGGTTATTAGAGATCTCCTGGTTAAGTCAGGGTAGTCTTTTTATCATACTTCATATTTTTCCTATGTATTGGAATAGTTTGCTCTTCTGCCCTTAATACTGTCTCTTTAAAAAAACAACAACAAAAAAACAAACCTGCCAACTCTCCTGAACTCTCTTTTCTCTTACACTTGCTTCCCATGGGATCTTGCCTACCAATTTTCTGAGTATGCTGAATCATAGAAATGCAGGACCAGAGACTTCAAGGGGTCACCTAGTCCAGTTCCTGCACTCAAGACAGGACTAGGTAATAACTAGACCTTTCCTTACAGGTGTTTATCTAACCTGTTCTTAAAAACCTCCAATGATGGGGGTTCCACAACTTCTTAGGCAGTTTGTTCCAGTACTCTGTGCCCTGACAAAGTTTTTCCTAATGTCCAACCTACACCTCTCTTGTTGCAATTTAAACCCATTACATCTTCTCCTATCCTCAGAGATTAACAAGAACAATTTTTCACCCTCTTCCTTGTAACAACTTTTTACGTACCTGAAAACTGAGTGGGACATAAGTCTTCTCTTCTCCAGACTGAACAAACCCAGTTTTTTCAGTTTTCCCTCGTAGATCATTTTTTCCCTAAACCTTTAATCATTTTGGTTACTTTCCTCTGGACTTTCTCCAATTTATTCACATATTTCCTGAAATGTGGTACCCAGAAGTGGACGCAGTACTCCAGCTGAGGCCTTATCAGCGTAGAGTAGAGCGGAGGAATTACTTTTCATGTCTTGCTTACAATACTCCTGCTAATACTGTATATCCCAGAATGATGTTCTCTGTTTTTTGCAACAGTGTTATATTGGCACACATTTAGCTTGTGATCCACGGTAACTTCCAGATCCCTTTCTGCAGTATTCCTTCCTAGGTAATCATTTTCCATTTTGTGTTTGTGCAATTGATTATTTCTTCCTAAGTGGAGTACTTTGCATTTGTCCTTATTGAATTTCACCCTGTTTACTTCAGCACATTTCTCTAGTTTGGCCAGATCATTTTCAATTTTAATCCGATCCTCCAAAGCAATTGCAACTCCTCCCAGCTCGGAATCGCCCACAAACTTGATAAGTGTACTCTTGTAGTATCCCGACGACTGAGGGCTGTGGCGCCTCCTGCTGGCTATCTGGGAATTAACTCTTTCCAGCTCAGTGTGCCCTCCTCAGGCTGATGTCTCACTGTTCACTAGCCCCTGTGTCCCAGTCAGACCCCGGTGCCCATCTCACCTGGGGTGCTGCCCCCTTGCAACACCCAACACTCTGCCTCTGGGTCTCCCCTCCCTGGGGGACCCTCAACCCTCTAATCTCCACCTTTCCTCAGTCTATGGCTACTGCCAGTCATCATCAAGCCCCTGCTTCCTGGGGCAGACTGCAGTGTAAGAACCAGTCATCATGGGCAAGGGGGGTTCGGACCTGCTGCCTTTCCCTGCAGCCTTCCTTAGGCCTTCTATCAGGCCTACAGCCTGGAGAGTTGCTAGTCTGGAGCTTCCCAGCTTCCTTGCTTATTCCCCCAGCACTGTTCCACCTCAGGTACCCTGTCCTGCAGGCAGCCAGGCCCTGCTACCTCCCAGACTGGAGAGAGACCGTTTTATCTCCTACTTCTGAGCCCTTTTCTAGGCCAGCCGTGGGTCTGCTTCCCCAATCAGCCCAGGCTTGCTGCTTTCCCCAGCCACAGCAGGGCTGTTTTAACCCCTTTAGGGTTGGAGCGGGTAACCACCCCGCTACAACTCTCTATGCCATTATCTAAATCATTTATGAAGGTATTGAACAGAACTGGACCCATCCCTGCACGACCCCATTTCCAGCCTGACTGTAAACCACTGATAACTACTCTCTCGGAATGGGTTTCCAGCCATCGTGCCCAATCTTATAGTAGCTCCATCTGGGTTGTATTTCCATAGTTTGTTTATGAGAAAGTAATGTGAAACAGTATAAAGTCTTATTAAAGTCAAAATATACCACATCTACCACTGCCCCCCATCCACAAGTCTTTTTAACTTGTCAAAGAAATGTATAGGTTGGTTTGACATGATTTCTTCTTGACAAATATATGTTGACTGCTACTTATCACCTTATCTTCCTGATGTTTTCAAATTGATTGCGTGATTATTATCTGGGTACTGAAGTTAAGCTGATTGGCCTGTAATCCCCTGGGTTGTTCTTATTTCTCTTTTTTATAGAATGGCACTATGTTTGCCCTTCTCCAGTCCTCTTGAATCTCTCCTGTCTTCTATGAGTTTTCAAAGATAATTGCTAATGGCTTAGATACCTCCTTAGGTAGCTCCTTAGGTATTCTAAGATGAAGTCTGCCTTCTTGAAGTCCACTGTCTTTATTCTGCGGTTTTCCCTCCTAACATTATTTAAAATAAAAATAAATAAACTAAAATCATTGTAGCTATAAATCTTTTGGACAATATACACTAATTCAGATGTCTTGAGTGGAAGAGGAGGGTAGTGAGATTAGGGGTGAAGAAGAAAATATATCCAACCCTGAATTTCAGAAAGCTGTGAGGAAGAGTTTATGCCAGGTTTGTGCTGCATGATGCATAATCTACATGTTTTCAGAAATCGTTTCTTAGGTCTGAGAATGATTGGATTTAAAATCAAACAACTTAATTGGAAAATAAAATTTTGGGTGCAGTGCTTTCTGTCTATTCTTTTTGAACATATTTCAGTTTCCTGCTCTAAGTATTCAAAAGTTGGCACTTCCTACTGTATATTGAGGCCACTGCAAAATAAATACATTTTAAAATCTGTGTGTTCTGGAAGGGATTGTGAACCAATGCAGCATGATCAGCTAAAAGCAATGTTAATGTTTTATATCAAATGACTAAAGACCAGACTGCACCCTGCTTTATGGAAACCTATTAGTAGCTGAAGGAATGGAAAACTGAAGTTCTCTTTGCAAAGATTCCCCACTCTGTCTGGCAGTGGGCAAGGAGAAGACTCTTCCCCTGTAGAAGAAACTGAGCCTATTCCAAAGTCCCCTGGATTTCTGGGATATGTAAGGGCATAGGCCCGGGCAATGCATAGATGAAAGAGGCCAGAAGGATGAAAATATATCAAACCCTGATTTTCATAGCTGGGTAAGGAGGAGTTGTGTCAGAGTTGTTGCCATATGGCTTGGGTAGGGTGATTCGATAGCCGGTGTGAAAAATCAGGACATGGGGTTGGGAGTAATAAGTGCCTATATAAGACAAAGCTCTGAATATCGGGACTGTCCCTATAAAATCGGGATATCTGATCACCCAAGCTGCTTGAGTGGAATTGAAATGCCAGAGTTTTGTGTATCTGCTGCAGTATGCAAACCCTCCTTTCAGAAGATGTTCCTAAATGGAGCGAAGGAGGAAAGCTAGCATAGTTCATATTCTTGGCCTCCAAGGTGAGAGAAGAAACAATGCATGTCCAACCTAATTTAACCTCTGGTTCTCCCAGGCCTGCCTCTTCCATATGTGCAGATTCTCAGAGCAAGGATCAGCTCTTACTGGGACAGAAAAGCTACAATGCTGTGAAGGTGGCTAACCTATACATTCTCTTCAGGCAGGTAAAAAAAATATCCTTTTAGCATTCTGGCTTGTGGGGCACAATCTGGCCTTTAGTGAGGCTTCCCCCCCATTGAATAAAAAATTGAAATGCAATATGTAGCTTTAACTTTTCTGAAGTTTGTTTCGCAGATGTGATATCTTGTTCAAAACAGGGCCATGTACCCCTGAAGTCTATTAATGACATTGAAAAGTCTCATGATTATCCTAAACCTTGATTATTCAGGTGTCATGATATTTGGGTGGCCAGTGTTGTGTTGGAAAAAGCACAGTATAAATATTTATAAAGAATATTTTAGCATTAGCTACATACAGAATTTTTAATACAAGGATATAGGGTACAGTATTTATAAGTCTCAGTATTTAGAGGGATAACCTCCATAGAGCGGCTTGTGGGTATGGCTGAATGAATTTGCATCAACTTATATGTTTGTATCGCATTTTTCTGAAGGAACAGCAAAGAGCCTATACCAGTAACTATAGATTTTTAGTTTCTGGCATGAATCAAAAAAAACCTTATAAAACAATGTGGATCATGATTTTTAAAATTCCTTTTACAGGAATAAAAATGGGAATATTCCTGTGTGAATCACATGCCTATTTAGTGCTATCTCATCTGTCATTCAGCTGGCGTTCGTCACTACATTTGCTTATAATCATTGTGGGAAGTGCCACTTCCCTTATTCTATTTCGCGTGTGTTGTGTGTACTCCAAAGATGCTGAATAGCCAATGGTTGAGTGACTACTGCCTTCATCATTGCTCTGAGGCAAATTTCATTATTGTCATCCTCTTCTTCATCTTGGGTCAGAAAAGTAAGACGGCTGCTGATTATGCTTGCCAGCTCACTAATTCTTGTGAGGTCGGGATTTCACAGATGATTAACTGCTACTGTACTTTATATTGCTTTGTAACTATGCTCATCTTAAACTGGAGACGAGAAAATTGATTTAATTTTTAATATGGGTTTGTGTAACCAATTAATCATAAAAGTATTCTCCGTCTACTATATGCTGTGCTACAATCACCAGTTTTAAAAAGGAGAGAGACTGATAATATTGCTCATGGATTTGCCTGAGTTGTGTGATGATCCAATAGGTAAATGCTCTGGAAAAGAGCTCTAGAAGCTAGTGCTCTACCCATGTGTACCCAAAAGAAAAGCATCTTCCACAATTTTCCAAAGAGCGCCATTTGCCATCTGTCTCCTCCTGCTGTGAGGTCTTTTTAGATTGTAAACTCTTTGGGGCAGAGACTCACTTTTTTTTTTGGTTACAGAGTGTAATACAATGGGCCTCTGACATGGATGAGACCTCTAGGTGATAGTGCAATAAAATGTTTAAATATTTAAGTCGTCACTGAAAAATGTGGCCACTGATGAAAATTTGAAATGCATGATGCTTCAATAAGCATTTTGTTTACTTTTTAATGCTTGAAATAATAGTGAGAGATCTACGATACTGGTTGAGTTAGAAGTAGCTGAAGTAGTAATGGTGTCTTTGTGATTGCACCCATGCCAACTGCATGGGATATTTATAAAAAGAATTGGAAAATGTGTGTTGTATTTATAGTGATTCAGCATCGTCTGTGAAATAACTTTACAGATACCAAGCTAATACAGGGTTATAAACTTTCGTAGTTTGAGTACATGCCATTTGTTAGCTGGTGCTGTACAATATGTGGAAAAGTTTTTGAACTCTTTTGAAAACAGTCTAAAACATTGTACTGCTGCAGAACTTTACAACATAACTATACCAGTAATCAGTTTCTGCTTTATAATTAAATGACCTAACTTTCAAATTAGTAAACTGACATAGCGGAGCTGGCTTATATCACTCTTCCTGTTGGGTATCAGTTTTGTTTTCATGTTTGCTAGATTCCTTTAAGGAAGCTGCCTTATATTATCTGGCCTTCTCTTAACTTTAATATGGCATTTACATGTAAAGACATTTATATAGTGACACCCCAAAAATGTGGTGTTCTAGGTCTAGTCTTGTGCTGTTCTAGTCAGTTTCATACATGCTTGGGTGGTGAGGGTGGGTGAGAGACTAATTAGTTGAGGCTCATATGAGAATAATATGAAAAATGTCCAGAAAATGGGACTTTAATTATTAATAGGGATGTGGATGGGTTGGGTTTTTTCTTGTTTCAAGCTTCATTTTCAAACTAAAATTCCCCAGCTGAAAAGCTTTAAGTCAAGCAGTGTACACAGAAGTAGGGAAATGTGTTCCCCTCTTTATTTCTGGCCCAGCTGACAGGGTACAGTATCAGATCACTTGAGATTCTCTAAATCATAATGGAAAATATTCCAGAATTCAGCAACTTCCCAGTAATTCTCCAGGGAGACTAAGTGACTTTGGGGGAAAAGGTAATGAAATATAGATCTTGCTGGTCTTTATTTTAATTAGAAAAAAAGACTGAAAAGTTGAGTTAACAGTGAACCTTCTCAAGAGACTGAATAATTTCTTCCAACATTGATGAGAATATGAAATTAGAGTATATACAGAAAAGGGAATGCACAACCCACTCAATACATATTTTTACAGTGCACTGAAAAATTTAGTCTCCTCCTGTCTGAGCTAATGGTCTCATGCTTTTGTTAAAAGATTATTTATGGAGTAATACATTACTTAAACAAGTAATCCACGTGACTGTAGGATATGTCACATCCTCCTTTCAACTTTTCCCTTCTTAGAGATTGTGCCAGTCTCCAGTGGGTTGCCCACTAACTGACAGGGAGTGGCTTTTGAAAACCTCACTAACCTGTGGATCTGGTTCTCAAGCAAACTTTCAGACTTAATTGAACTTGGCATGGAATGCCCCCATACTGTTAGGTGAGAAGCAAGTATATTGGGGCAGAGTTTGAGACTACATAGAACTGATCTATATTCTTGTGATTAATAAAATCTTATGCATTCCAAAGATCTTTTTCCTACTTAACAGCCCAGAATGCTTCACTGTAAATACTGAAAATGTTTCTTGGTCTCCCTTACTTTATGCACACCTCTTCCCCCACCTCTTTTCTATCCATGTTACAGAGCAGTGTATTTTGTTCATATTTTTGTTTTGGGTGAGGGTGCTGGTGGACTAATTACATCATTGCTTATGGCCTACAGTTTGTCTAAGATTTATCACTCTTAAAAATCCGAATGGAGAGAATATCAAACCAGGGCTATCCTTTTAAAATAGGAAATGCACATTAACACATTAATGCAGTTGTTGTCAGCAGTAGCAGCGTGCATACTCTCTAGTTTTAGCACCTGTATTCTCTTCCACTCCCAACCTATCTACGCTCTTAAAATAAACTCTATTTCTGCTGCTTATTTAGGCCCTTTTATTCCATAGTCTGACTATCATAGAAACCCAGAGAGATAAGATAGGAAGTGCTGAGTTCCACCAATGCCATATGCTTACCAGAAGCGGATGGTGTGAAAATGCCCCCTTGATCCTGTCTGATCCTTGTTATATGATTGCAAAGAGATTTTGAAATTAATAAGTATAGATTAGTCCCATCCTTAATCTCATGATCAGTAGAGTTGTTTGTTTTCAAGTCTGATTTTTGCTTTCAGTAGGCATTGTCCTTTTTCTCTGCATGAGAACTAACATTTATACCTCTTTATTCCCCCAGTCATGTTTTAGGATGTAATTATGCAGAGAAGGGCAGACAGGCAAACAAAAAAAAAAACTATAAAAAAGGAGATTGCTTCCTCTCCCCTCCCCATATTTAGGACATCAAAACAGAATACTGTTAATATGCTACTGTAATCATATTTTATCAACTGATGGGAGGTACAGGCAGAGTTTATTCTATAATATATATGTTAGAAAAGGATTAGAAGAGCTTAGTTTGTGATGCCAAACGAAGACCTAATTCATGTGCCATGGAAGTTACTTTGCTTCTTAGTTTATATGCAGGGCTGTTTGATTTTGTTAATGTGAAACAGCACCCTGCCCCCGGAAGCAAAAATCAGTGCAGCTTTGCTACACGTTGCAAGTACTGGATGTGGGGAGGACAAGTCAGGGGATAAGGAGTCCCCTCCCTGCTACGACATCGTGTGTGTGACTGAAGGATCCATTTGTTGAACAGATCTCTAGTCTTCTTTCAGCAGGGGATTGACGGTGATTTAGGGTGGCACAAGTCTATTTCAGTCAGTGACCTGAAGTAGCTTCTGCAAAGCAGCTAGAGAGTTACTTTTAGGGCTTCAAGGGCAGTGGGAAGCATGCCTGCTTTGCTTCTGCCCAATTTCTAGGGCCTTGGCCTATGGGCTGGTCTAAGGATTTGTGTGGCATTGTAGCAGGGCAGCGACTCACCCCGTGGCACCTCCTGCTGGTCTGTCCGGGAATTTAGCTCTTCCAGAGTCCAGAGCGCCCTCTGCGGGCTGATATCCCGCTTGCTGCTGGCCCCGTGTCCCTCCCGGATCCCGGTGCCCTCTTACCGAGGGTACTGCACCCCTGAAGTACCCCCACTGTCTCAGCATCTCCCCTCCCTGGGGAACCCCTACCCTCTATACCCACCTTGCCTCAGCCTAGGCAAGTGCCAGTCACCACTTGCCCCCGTTCACTGGGGCAGACTGCAGTATCATTGCCATTCATCACCGGCAAGGAGGGTTTGGCCTGCTGCCTCTGTAGCTCTGGGCTTTCCCCTGCAACCTCAGTACCATTTGTTGGGCCTTCACCTAGGCCAGGGGTGGGAAACCTTTTTTGTGCCAAGGATCATTTGGACATTTATAATGTCCTTTGCGGGCCGCTTCCCCCCCTCTCCCCCCCCCCCCCCCGAGGAAGCCCAGGCTGGCAACGGGAGCTGAGACCCCAGCTGGCAAGGGGCCAGCGGGGGAAACCCCAAAGCAGTGGCAAGCGGAGTGCTTAGCCCTGCACTGCTTTGGGGTTTCCCCGCTGGCCCCTTGCCAGCCGGGGACCTGCTGCCTGCCCCAGTCAGCTCCCTATCAGCCTGGGTGTAGGGGGTGATGTTGCTTTACCCCCGCCCAGCCTCCCATCTAACTTCTTTTCTTCCCCCACCCCTGCCTGGCCCGGCCCAGCCCACCCCACCCCACCGAAGCTAACCTCCTCCCCCCTCCCAACCCAGCCTCCTGCCCCCCATGCCTGACCCACCCAGCCCAGCCTCCCCCCACCCAGCCTCCTTCCCTCCTGCACCCACACCTCGCCCACCCCGGCCTCCCCCCCACACCACATTGACCGGCGGCCCCCCCCAGGTTCGAGCCGCCCCCGCCTGGCGGCCCACGCGCGTCCCTGGCCAGCGGCTCCCCCAGGCGCTTGCCAGCCCCAGCGCGGAGCCCTGCCAGCCGGAGCGCAGAGCCGCCCCCACGTGTCCCTGGCCAGCGGCTCCCCGAGGCGCTTCCGGCCTCTTTGCCGAGCGCGGAGCCGCCTCGGGCCGCCAGGCGGGGGCGGCTTCACGTTCGGCGAAGGGGCCGGGAAGCGCCTGGGGGAGCCGCCCCCGCCTGGCGGCCCCCGCACGTCCCTGGCCGGCGGCTCCCCCAGGCGTTTGCCGGCCCCAGCGCAGAGCCACGCCTGCCTGCCGGCCGGAGCGCAGAGCCACCCCCGCGCGTCCCTGGCCGGCGGCTCCCCGAGGCGCTTCCGGCCTCTTCGCCGAGCGCGGAGCCGCCCCGGGCCGCCGGGGGGGGGGGGGGCTCCGCATTCGGCAAAGGGGCCGAGAAGCGCCTGGGGGAGCCGCCGGCCAGGGACGCGCGTGGGCCGGATGGAAGGCTTTGGCGGGCCGTATAAGGCCCGCGGGCCGGAGGTTCCCCACCCCTCACCTAGGCCCTGCAGCCTGGGGGTTTCCAGGCCAGAACTTCCCCAGCTCGTCTTGCCTTATCCCAGCCCTGCACCACTCTAGGTTCCCTGTCAAGCTTACCCAGCAGCCAGGCTTGTCTGCCTCTGTTGCTAGAGGAGACTGTCTCTACAGCAAACTCTGGGCCTTATTATCAGGGCCAGCTGGGCACTAATTGACCCAGCCACAGCTGCTTTCCATTGCAGCCCTCAGCTGCCTTATTTTGCAGCCCTCTGCTGGGCTGCCTTTCTCTAACTACAGCCCTTTGCAGGGCTGTTTTAACCCCTTTTTGCCTGGAGTGGGGCAACCGCCCCACTACAGGCATGTTATGAGAATGATCATTGCTCACTATGGCCTATTTTGCTAGCTAGACGATGTTGCTGTGATGTGAGGCTTGCATTTGAGGATCTGATGGAATCATAAGGCAGAAGTCAGGGCCGTCCTTAAGATTTATTGGACCCTATGCAGTTTTATTAAACTGGTGCCCCTATGCCCAACTTGGGGCACAGCCACCACCCCATCTCTGGACCCCCAGAAGAATCCTCCCCCCATTGCTGACACACACCAAGCTTTGTATGCGGCAGATGCAGCGGCAGCCTGCGCTCACAGTCTGGAGCAGGAGGGACAAGGCCACAAAGGATACCGAGCCCACCTGCCTCATGGCAGTGGAGACTTACAGTTCCCTGCAGAGACCCCTATATTTTCTTCCTCATGCAGAATGCTGACGCATTCGGCTCTGTGAATACGGCCCCTGCCTAAGGAGACTGCAGCACATGCTGGTTATGCAGGAGTCGAACCACTCTGACCTGCTGTCCCAGTGGTGCCCCAAATGTTCATGTGCCATACGCAACCCTGTATACCTAAGGATGGCCCTGGCAGGAATGCTGCCTAGTTAATGCGATGATAAATGGGTGATGGAAGTGACAATGCTGTGTGACTGACCTGGGAAAGGCCCTTTAGCTGTTTCTGCTTCTGGTGATACAATCCTTTGCTGGAGGGGAAAATGGAATACTGGAGACTGAAAAAGGGGTAGAACAAAGGAAGGCGAAACAGGAAATGCAACTGGGGTTGGAAAGAAAATAAGGGGGAATCTTAGTGTGGAAACAGGAAGGGAGATAATGCCCATATGTTTACATCCAGGAAGTTAATTGAATGTATGGTAAGTTTATTTTGCCTGTTCTCCCTCTTGTTTCCTCTTCATTTCATGACAGAGAATTAACATAATCCATTTAGGAATGACATAACTTTAAAACAAAGTATTCTATACAGTAGCGTTGCGTGAGGTGCCTGCAGTGTAGCCTTTACTTCAAGGTTTTGGGCGGAAGTGAGTCATTAATTGTTTCTGGCTTTACAGGTTGTCACTCCCTTTGCTTGCTAGCTAAAAGGTGTATTGGAATTTTCCAGGTACAGCATTGTGGGAGGTGAGAAGGGGAAGGAAAGGGGAGAGGCCGTGGGTTGAGATTTGGAGAAGGAAGGAAGGGCATATCTCAGAGAACTAGGTCCCTTAATGTAACTTGTTTAGTGAACGAAGGAACAGTAGAAAGCTTAAAAAAAATGCCTGCAGTAAATCTGTATTCAAATGACTACTGCTGTCTTTGTGTTTGCTACCTTTTTATTATCACTTCTTTTTATTAATTTGAAATGCAAACTGATTTTCTCTCCAGCATGGATTTCAACACATTTTTGTGCTCATGCCAAGAACACTCTGTTCTGTTAAGTCATTCAGTGACGTTGAATGCTGGCCTGAAGCCAAGCTGGGTCAAGTTCATTCAAATAAGTTTTAGCGTAGGCTCTCACTGGGTAAGGAATGTCAGTCTTGTCTTCACAGGATAGGGTGCTCTGTTGTTAGTTTTTCTAAATAAGTTAAGTGGATTGATTTTTTTGTGTGTTGCCAATTTAAACAACAAAAAAAAAGCATTTTCATGCATGTGAATGAGATGGCAATCTAGAATGGTGTGGGCAAACTTTTTGGCCTGAGGGCCACTTGAAGGAATAGAAATTGTATGGAAATTGTATGCTCACAGAATTGGGGTTGGAGTGGGGGGGGAGGGGGGGTAGAACTCAGGTTGGGGGTGTGGGCTCTGGGCTAGGGCTGGAGATGAGGACTTTGGGGTGTAGGAGAGTGCTCTGGGCTGGACTGAGGGGTTTGGAGGGTAGGAGGGGGATTAGGGCTGGGGCGGGTGCAGGGAGAAGCTAAGTGGTGCAGGCTTTAAGCAGCGCTTACTTCAAGCAACTTCCAGAAGCAGTGACGTGCCTTCTCTGCCTCCTCCATGGAGGCACGGCCAGGTGGGGTCTGCACCCTGCCCCATCTGCAGGTGCTGCCCCATCCGCAGGCACTGCCCCTGTAGGTCTCAATGGAGCACGAAGGACCCAGAGCGGGGCCATGCTGCGGCTTCTGGGAGCCGCATGATGCAGCCACCGGCCGGAGCAGGACCGGGCCGCGTGATTCGGCCCCTGACTCAGAACCTTGGCTGGAGCATTGGAGCAAGGCAGGCCCCAGATGCCGCTCCCCAGCAGGGGTTCGTGGGCCTGGCCTGCAGGCCATAGTTTGCCCACCTCTAATGTGGAATATAAAACAAAACCCTGTATATTGTGGCTTTCCTTCTCTTTATCAGATTTTGATTCCCCCCCCCCCCCCATCCCTTCCTACTTCAGTCTAGACACTGCCGTGTATCTTTTCTGTTCAGCTCTGGGAGTACTACTGAAATCCCAGTGGCAGAACTCTGGTTGTGACAGAAATAGAGCACAGTTAATTGTATTAACATTACAATGTCCCAATCTAGGGCAGTAGTTCATATGCTCTTCCCCACACATTCAAGATTCTGAGCTTCATTCTTTTATCTTCAGTGTATTTAGGGCCGTTCTTTAAAATACATACAATTATACTTCTATTCCAATATACACATACACCTTTAAAGACATCTATTCTGGGTCCATGTTCTCCTAAAGAATTGTACTATGTTATGGTGATGAAAAATCTTCCTTCATTTTGTTGCTCTCTAGTTCCAACTTCCCTGTCAGGGGACTGACTGTATTACTGCTGCTTTGCATAGTAGCGTACTTTTCCTTCCTGTAACCCCACCACAAATCACGCTCCAGTCCCTCCCTTCCCCCTCACTTCCAGTAACTGCTCTGTGAGCAATAATTTTGGAACCACTGGCAAAATAAGAGCCTGTTTGACAAGTTCATAAAACTCTTAAAACAGGACACTAAGAGATACAAAGGGACATAATTAAGCTGTCTCTGAGACAACTGTTTAATGTTTCAAGATCAGAAGTGAAATCAATTTTTTTCACCATATCTCTTAGATTTTTTTTATTATGAATAAAATATCTGGGACAATTCCATGATTAAAACGGGGAGGAAAGGGCATATGTATAAAAGAATGGAGATGTAAATTAAGGAGGTGATAATTCACAGATCCCAGCTGAAATTTCTGTCCCCTTTGGCTGTATTAACATCTTGTTTTTTGGAGTCATATGTCGTATCGTGTTTCTGGGTCTTGGCTCAATTTTTGTTTGGTCTTTAAGGGAGAGAAACATAGTAGTACCAGGTTCCCATGGTTCAACACCCACTCTTCAGCTACTTGTCAGAGCTTGCTAGCTTATCTTGACTGTGTGGGAGAGTAGAGGTTGATCAACTTTCTGCTCATCGCTAGATGTCACTAACTTGCAATTATTTGAAATATGATTTGGGTTGGATTTTTTTTTTCTGAAATCATTTTGCTTCCTTGTTGCCATAGCCAAAGGGGGGGGGGGGGAAGTAAAATGACTAGAAATTCTAATGATCTCTTCTATCCTAACACCTCTTGCCCCATAAAATTGCCCTATTTTGGTACTTAGTAGTTTTGAATTCTTATATGGCATATTCCTTTCTCTTTGTTCTTTCTGTGTCATTTTTATATAGTTCTGTTACCTAGTATGTAAGAGGCAAAAATAACTGTAGCTGATCTTTTCAAAAGTGATTTTAAAAATATAAACAACGGGAGACATAGTGATAGAACAGTTGGATCACAAAAAGGGGGGGGAACCCCCAAACTGAACTAGTATGTATGAAGTGGAAAAGGAGAACTCCCAAACCAAAAAACTACTCTACTGCCTTTTGTTAGGCAGTGGGTGATGATATTAAAAAAGAGAGAGGGACAAGGGGTGTGAGTGTGTGTGTGTGTGTGTGTGTGCACGCGCGCACCTAGATGATTTTGCACGTGCTTGCTCCGATTATTTTGGTGTTGTTGTCTAGAACATTCTGTGGTATTTGGTGCCTCTCTTGGCTTTTTTCTCTGTCTTCTCCAGCATCTTTGTATTAGTTAGGTGTCTGTACTAACTCTGCAATGTAAAATATCCCAAAGAGTTAGGCACATTACCTTTTTTTTTTTTTTTTAAATGGGGTGATGGCAGGGGGACTAGCCAGTGATGACTTAGCTATATGGGTACTGCTGAATGCCTAGCTAACACTCAGCATGTTTACTCCAAAAGTGGAATTCCCAGGGAGAGAAATATGTCCACCAAAGATAAAATGTAAACAGGTACAGTAGACTCTCGATTATCCAGGATGATAGGGAAAAAATTAATCCTGGTTAATAAAATCCTGGATAATCATCATCCATAGGAAGTATGGGGTGGGGTGGGGGGGGGGGGGTTGGTTCACCAGCCACCCTGCGCCAGGGGAAGGGGATGTTGGTTCACTGACTGCCCTGCACCCTGGTGAGGGTTTTTTGTGTGTGTGCTTGGAGCGGCAACAAAGCCAGAGCCGGCCCTGCGAGTTACGCGTATTTTTTTTGACACCCTGGTTAATCCACATTCTGGTTAACCCAATCCTGGATAATCGAGAGTCTACTGTATTTCTTATTACTGGAAGTGCTTCTCTCTTTCTTCACTCCCACCCTCCTTCCCTCCCCACTATTGAAATGTGACTTTGAGAGTGACTTCTTGGTACTAGTCAACTTTTATAGTACACGGGCAACTATTTTGAGGCCATGCTGCTTTATAGGTTGATAGGCAGGGACAGCTCTGCCGAGTCAAGTTGTTGCCTAACGGGTCCCTTCTCCCTCCTCTCTCATCCTCCCACACATGCAGGGGTTCAAGTGGGTCAGTTCTGTGCTGTCTGATTTTATGTAAAACTAGATGTTCTTAGGTATCTTCAGAATTCATTTAATAATAATAATAATAATTAATAATTTAACAATACTTCTGTAGCACATTCTAATTGAGGATATCCATGTTCTTCAAGTGTTAACAAATTAAGACACTCAGTGGCCTTGTGAAGTAGGTAAGTAGTAGTCCCATTCTACAGAGGAAGAAGCTGAGGCATTGTCTATACAGAATTTTTTTTCTCTAGATAACAGAAGGTGTGAATCTTAAAATCCTATAGTTACACCGTTATTACCCTCCATTTGGACACTCTTGTTTTCAGGTACGAGTGGTTTTTTCAGTTTAATTTGTCTCTTGGGAAGGAGTTTAAGCTAAATGGAAAAAAGCTACTCTTGTATCATAATAAGAATCCTCACCTGTGGGGATGAGCTGTATTAATGTAACTATGCTGGTATAATTGATTTAAAAGGTTCCCATGTAGACAAGCCCTAAGACCTAGTGAGAATGACTTATTCGAAGTTATACAGGAAATATATAGCAGAGCTCAGAAAATGTGGGAGGAAGGATGAAGTGCCTTTCTGTTAGGCTAGTCCTGAACAAGATTTTTAGAGCCATATTCTACGTGCTCTGCACAAACTATCCATTGATGTCCATGGGAGTTCATGCCTGGACTGAGTGCTGCACATGATCCATAGAAAAGCCGATAAATCCATTCCGATTAGTCTTAAATCCTATCTTTCTAGCATTTTTGGTTATAGGTGTCAGGGTTTTTTATGCAGTTTAGTGATATTTTAACAGCATTTAATTTTTTACATGGCACAGTAGAGTAAAACAGACATTGCCTCAGCTGATACCTGTATGAGTTATGACAAATGATTAATCATAAACCTCCAGTTTCCATTTACTAAGGTTACAGGATAAAGGTGTCCATCTCTTTCATTTATCTAGGATTACTAAGCATGTGTGGCAGTGTGTCATTGTATTTATCTAATATACAGTTAGTATTATTATTATCCTTAGTTTAATTTAATTGAGACTGCTTTGATGAATAAAGCAGTATCATCTTCCCCTCACTTTCCCTGAAGGGGAGGTGAGTTTGTCTGACGTATAGCTAGTATTAGAATACTTTTCATGACCAACTGTATAATTACACCTTTAATCATAGTAAAATACTGTACATCCTTCACTTTTTATTTTATTAATATACGTTATCCACTTTTGGCTCCTCAAGATAGAATAGGCAGCCTGTGAAGATTAAAGGTGGTGGACATAGGCCATTTCTTAATCAGGGTCTATTTTATACTTAAGTTTGCATCAAGACAGCTGTTTAAAGGTTGATCTTTCTAAATCCTCTAAAATGGACATGCTTGTTTGGATTTCTTTGACATTTGGTGTGCCTTAGCAGTGTGCAGGATAGGTTAGTGACCCAAATTTGGAGTCACTTGAGCCAGAGGTTCTGAAGATATAACACTTTCCCCCACTTCAAATAGCCATTTAAAAACATTTGATGGGTGATGGTGTTCTTCCTCACACCCCCATATGAAGACCAAACTGTTGATAGGATGTGGGTTAAAATGGTCTCAGTCTTTTGAGTTTTTCCCGAAGTAGTGCATGGTAGTCACTAAATGGGGAACCCAAACTGAAAACGATATTTAAGAAAATGTACATATGTTACACATGCTAGAGGGCTTCCATTTCCACCATTTTATATGCGTTTTAAAGTTCAACTGTTGTAAGTGCTTAAAACTTTGAACAATAAATGGGACTGCTTTGAAATTTGGGGTGCCCCATAGCAGCATGAGTAGCATTTGTGATCCAAATTGGTGTCATTTGCTGGAGGGGTTCCTGAGTTATAGTACCCTCTTCTCTCCCCCCACCTCCAACCGTTTCCTTCTATTGCCTTGTACTATTGAACTGAGAGTGGCTTACGTCGACCTAACTCTGGAAGTATCTACACTAAAATGTAGCTCCCACTGATATAACTTGTCTACTATACCGACTTAATAACTCCACCTCCATGAGAGGCATAGTGGTTAGGTCGATGCAGTCAGTGTAGACACTGAGTTGTTGATCTCAGTTATTGCTGCCTTTCAGAAGCCATTCCACAGGGTGAACACCTGTCCTGAATTGGGCGAGACAGTACCGAAATGCAGAATTCAAGGCCTGGGCTGAATGACTCCAGGACGCTATTTGTCCCGGACTATCTGCGGCACTGCTTTGCGCCAGCCTGAGGCTCAGGAGCAGCATCAACCTCTTTCCAGTGGGGTAGTGTAGCTGAGGTGGGCCTTAGCGCTCTCCCCCCCACCGCCACCACAAGGCGCTACCCCAGCTCCTGCTCTTCCCGCTTAGGTCCCACCCCCTGGCCAGGCCAGAAACTGGAGCCAGAAAGTGATAAGAGCTGTCCAGGGAGTCTGGGCTGCTGTGGGAAACCACCACCCTGCCTTGGGCGATGTACCCTGGGGTGTAGGGTTGTGCTCTGAGGGCTGCTCTCCGGCACACTGCCCTGGGCTCCCTGGGAAGCTCATCTACAGCGGTTGCATATACCCTTCCCTTCAGTGTGAGACAGGATCTGAGGAAATCCAGTTCCTTTAAGTGGGGAGCTGAGAACCGGCCTATGGCATGCATATCGCAGACTCTAAAACAGTGGCTCTCAACCTTTCCAAACTACTGTACCCCTGTCAGACATCTGATTTGTCTTGCTGAGAACATTGAATTGTGATGAATGGGCCACTTCGACTGTACACTTTTTAGAGCCTCCTGTGCTGCAGATGGGTGCACGGAGCCCTTTCCTGTTTAAAGGATGACACTTTTAAGTCTCTGAAAGCCTCATATTTTCATGGATTTTCTTGAAATTTGCTACGCCTTCTGGGATTGCAGAATAGGATTAATGACCCATATATGGGGTAATTTAAGACAGGTGTTCTGGAGACATAAGCCCTGAATAATATAGCCATTTTTCAGAGTTTGTGGGTGTGTTTCTCTCTCCCCCTACCCACAAGAGGGCTACCAGATAAAACTATTGTTGTGATGTGGGTCAAAATGGTTTCAACTGATCAATTTTTACCCATGGTAGTGCATGGTAGCCACTACATTTTTTTGGGGGGGGGACCCAAACTGCAAATTGTATTTAAGAACATGTTAAATTCTTTGCTTGTGTAGATGTGTAGTCTGAAAGGATTGTAGTGCACATGCACCAATAAAGAAAAAGTGAGAAGATTTCTGTGCAGCCACTTCATGCTTGCCTGGATAGTTGGTGGGAATGTGCCAATATCTTTGCCCCCTGTGAACTCCCCTCTGCTGATATTTCTAGTTTGAACCTTTATACTCCTGTGCAGCAAAGATTTAATGACTCATGCTGCTTACTGGAAGCTGTCTCTCTTATAATATGACATCTTTATTTAATTAATGAGAAGGTTTACTATGAACGCAGCAGAAGTCAGCAGCTGGTCTAACCAAAATGTTTATTATATTGGAGGGGGAGGAGCTGTAAACAGAGGATTTTGTTGGGGGGAGGGGAAGGGGGGGGAACAGGGGCAGGGGTTGTGATGGGGTAGACAGGTGGCGGACAGACCGTGGAATGGTTTGGGAAAATCATTATTTTTACTAGCCTCAGAGGTGGTTAGTGGGAGTGTGGCGAACAATTAGCTACTTCCTGATCTTGGGCCAGATTACTGTGGTGTTTCCAAAGATGCATAGTGCATAGGTTCAGAACTCAAAGTGCAGGTACCTTGATTAGTTAGGGAAAACAAATGTGTGCTGCTAGGGCTGCCAACGTATAGATTCTGGGTGATTCCTAGCTCACGAGGTTGCAGAGGTTTGCAGGAAGCAAGGCATACACAATGGCCTGGGAATTGTTGACTACAGGCTAATTTGGCTTGGTATGCAAATTGCAGGACATGATATGTACAGTTGCCTAATGACTGCTAATGCCTACCAAGAACATATCTTTTCCTGTTTAAAAAAAACAAACACAAAACTTGGAATTTAGTGGCAAAAATGTAGAGCTAAGTTTTCTTAGTGCTATATCATTCCCTTGCAGAACACTGACTTGGGCAAAATTCAGACATCTGAAAACCAGGTTGTCAGGCTGTTTGGAGGACATAAATCCTTAACTGGTTGTGTTCTTTAATTAGATTTCACCAACCAAGTATCAAGTGTGAACTCAAGCACTAGAACAGCCCTCTGGGGCACTCCCTTCTATCTTGCCACTCTGGCGAGACTGCCTTTATGACAGATGGTCTTTTACACCAAAAATTGCAAGAATATTTAGATTACTCCCAATCCCAAAGGTCCAATCAGGTCGATTGTACCTTAAATCTCTCCCCAAAGACAACAGTTGTAGTCAATCCTGTAATAAACTAAAGATTTATTAACTAGGAAGAAGAAATAAGAGATTTATTTACAAGGTTAAAGCAGGTAAACATACACATGAATTACAGTCTTAGGTGTCAAAAGATAATAGAAGCTGCTGTAATATAAAAAAGTTGTATGTCCTTTAGGACTAACTGAAGCTAAGCAGCTTGGGGATCTCTTGCTTCGTCTTAGAAATACTTCCCTCTCTAAATTCCAAGCAGTATAGTGTTACAGATCCTTCTGATCAGGGATTTTCCCTGATTTTTCCCATTCCCTCAGAGTTCAAGCTGTGATGGATGTGGGGAAAACATCACTGGACAAAAGATTTTGTTGTTTGTTCCACAGTGGTTTGTCTGGAGTCTATAGGCCTTCTTTTGTTGGGCGGGAGATGACACTCTTGTGATAAACTAGTATCTCACACTTGATAATGCTTCTCTCCTCACTGGGGGTGGGGGCAGTTCCAGTTCCATAGCAAACACTTTTTTATAGTCACAGAGTAAAACACTTTCTAACGTGGGATACAGATATTATAAGTGAGTTTACTGTGTGCAGCAACTCTCAAGCATCTCATGAAGTTCAAACACTGAACACATTCCTATAAACTTGACATCTTTTAAAAAATGCTAACACATAGGTGAGCCAAACTGATCTCCAGCTATGCATCTGTCAGTGTTCGGTGAGACCTAATTTTTTTTGAGCAGCCTTATTATACTTTTACACTTGACTTTCCAGAGTTTATACTCCATTCTATTTTCATTAGTAGGATTTGACTTCCAATTTTTAAAAGATTGTTCATCTCCTTTTACTCATTTACTCTCTCACACAGAGGTAACAAAGAGTCCTGCCAGCTCCCCGCTGCCGCCCGGGTCCAGGCAGCCGGCGGGCTGGCTGCCGGCTCCCCGCTGCCGCCCGGGTCCAGGCAGCCGGCGGGCTGGCTGCCGGCTCCCCGCTGCCGCCGAATTACCCCAAAAAACCCCCCACAAAAAAAAATTCCTTGACGAACGCCCTGGCCCCCAGTCCCCGCCGCGGGTGGGCTCCCGGCTGAGCCCCAGCCCCGGTCCCGGCCGGCGACCGGGGCTTGGGGCTTGAGCAGCCGCCGGGGCTCGTGGCTCGTTGCTGCCCGGGTATCGCGGCTCGAGCCGCCGCCCGCGGCTCCGGAGATCGCGGCTTCGGCAGCCGCCGGCAGCCCCGGAGATCGCAGCCGCCGGCGGCCCCGGAGATCCCGCAGCAGGGAGTTACTGGGGTAGGGTCTGGCGACCCCCACAAAAGTGGCCCGCGACCCCTCGAGGGGTCGCGACCCCCACTTTGAGAACCCCTGGTTTAACATGATAGTTAAAAATACAGTAAAACCTCGATATAACGGACTAATTCGGGCGGGCTGCTGCTCTGACAGCTCGGGTTTTTTTTTTATTATTAAATAACGGACTTTTGGCTTTAACGGACACCCCCTCGCCCGAATTAGTCCGTTATATCGAGGTTTTACTGTATATTCTTTCTTGGTACAAAACAAAGAATGTGTTTCTATTGCAGTTGGAAGGAAGGAGGGCAGATATCACTTAGTGAAGGAGAGATACTATCAAAATGTTAATTGGCAGGAAGGGCGAGGTACATACAGATAGTCAAGGGGCGCACATGTTGTTTTTCCTGTTATCTCCTGAAGAGATTGAGATTTTAATTTTATGCTTAAAGATGGAATATAAATTGTGGAAGATGGCTGCTAATGGTGTAGGTTTTGTAGCAGAGACTACCACATCTGAAAGTCAAAGGCGAGAGGTCCAAAAATGGTCAGATCTGTGTTCCAAAGAGACATGTATTTTGCTTATTAGACTAAGTAAACTTTCCATGCTTAGTTATTTATTTTATTTATTATAGGATCCTTTCCCAGAATGATCCCCACATACAGCCAAGCAATTCACTGGCCAGAGGCCCCTTGGGGTTGGATGCATGGGTTGCTGGGCCTTAAATATAAGTCTCCTTCAGCTAGATCTGCCATGGTGTAGGTCTGCAACCAGGGCACTTGTAAGTTCAGTCTCCTTCGGCACTACAAAGTCCTAAAATGAACAACACCTTTGACCAAAGTCCCAAGTTAACATTGGAGAAAGCAAAATAACTGAAGTTCAACTGTCACAGGCCTTCTCACTCCCTAGCAGAGTGCTGACTCTTCAGGCTTTTCCTTGTGGGAGTCCAGGTATAAGGGAAATCACAACAGTTTTCCACCTCTCCTGGGCTTCTCTTCAGTTGCCTCTTTCTCTCTGTTCTGGTAGAGAGCCCTGTATCCCTAAGTTGCTTACCTTGGAGCACCTGGCCTCTTGCAGACCCTGGTCCAGCAGGAGCCTTTCCACTCACTGTGGTTCCAATTCCTGACCGATCTGACTCGGTCTTTTTTAAGGTGTAGGTATCCTTTAAGCTGTCACCTGACCCTCCTTAATCTCACCCTCTCAGGCTGTGAAGCAGCTAATCAATTGTGGCATCGGTGTGGCTGGCGTGATTTCCCCTTTAAAGGGTCAGTCATCTTTTGATGTTATCCTTGTATTTAATCTGGAAATGATTTTATCAGGAGTAATTTTTTTTTTTAAAGACGGTCCTAACCAGTACCCTTTACCACCTATATTCTCACAGTTTACCAGATGTATAAACAGTTCATAGAGATGTAACCACATTAAGATTAGGGCAGTAAGTTCAAATAAACACAGTAAATGGTAAAATGCCAGTCAGCATTGTGCTAAACATGGCTCTTCGTAAAATGCACAAAGAGCCCTGTTTAGTGCAATGCTTGCTGGCATGGTCTTCAGTTTACCTAGTGGGGTTACTGTCTGCTGCCCTCCACCCCCACACTAATGTCATATTTTCAAACAATGATCTCTAAGTTTTGTCCGCAAAATGTACATGCTGCAGTTGATACTTGGACGCACTGCCTTGGTAGCTGGAAAGTTTTTGCTTATATTCTGAGGGCATAATTTATATGTGCACATATTTTGAGGGTTTACTTTAGATCGGGATGGGCAAACTTTTTGGTCTGAGGGCCACATCGGGGTTCCAAAACTGTATGGAGGACCGGTGCCCAGGTAGGGAAGGCTGTGCCTCCCCAAACAACCTGGTCCCTGCCCCCTCCCTGCCCAATCCCATTTCCTACCCCCGACTGCCCCCATCAAACCCTCGACCCATCCAACCCCCCCTGCTCCTTGTTCTCCGCCTGCCCTCTCCTGGGATTCCACCCCCGGGCCCCACCCCCTATCCAACTCCACTGTTCCCTGTCCCCTGACTGCCCTGCCCCTATCCACACCCCTGCCCCCTGACAGGCCCCCAGGACTCCCATGCTTATCTAACCACCCCTGTTTCCTGTCTCCTGATTGCCCCTGGGACACTCCCCCCCCCCCCGCCTCTTATCCAACCCCCCCACTTCCCACCCCCTTACCATGCCACTCAGAGCACCAGAACTGGCAGCAGTAAGTAGTACACTGTAAGCAGCACATTCCTATGGGGAGAAATTTCATACACTACACTCTGGCGGCTCTCGCAGCTGCGCTGCCCAGCAGGAGCTCTCAGCCCTGCAGCACAGAGAACTGAGGCTGCGGGGGAGGGGCCAGGGACTAGCCTCCCCTGCCGAGAGCTCAAGGGCTGGCAGGATGGTCCCGTGGATTGTAGTTTGTCCATCTTTAGTTTAGATGCTGTTCTTTGGAAACTTGAGCTGGTCCTGTGATTGAGTGGGGATGGAGCTCTGCTAACTAGTTAATACTACTCTAGCAGCTGGACAGCAGCTAGTGGATAATGTTTTTAGTTAGCAATTTTTTTTACTTTATTAAAAAATAAATAACAATCCAGCATGCACTTAGTCCTTATGCACCCGGCAAAGAAGTGTTTTTGTGAACAAAAACAGTTCCTTTTAAACCAGTGGATAAAAAGGTTTAGCTGATCACTCTGACGTGCACATTATGTACTTGGATAGGCCTTGATATTCCATTAGAACCAGATACTCGGATGCTATGGTGCTGAGGGCGGTCTAAAAGCCAGAACAGAATAGAATGGAATAGAAGCTCTGATCTTAAATATCTTCTGTAACACATCTCGTGTCCTGGGACATGAGATAACAGAATTATTGCTTTCTTCTTGTCTTGGACAGCTAGCTTTTAGCACATCTGCACTTATGTAGTAGTCTATATTATTGGTAATTGGATCCCATTGTAACAGAGATTACAATTTGAGATATCCCTTTTCTTGTCCTATAAATGTCATTTGGTGGAGACACATTGTACATTGTTGTTGTTTTTTTTAATCTGAAATCTTCTAAAAAGCAGATGTATTTTCCCGAACATGCCCTAGTTAGTACGTTCAGCTTGTATTTGTGGTCACAGATGGTTTCTTCACACATAGCCCTTCCCTCTTTCTAATTTCTGAACTTTATGGAGCAGAATTAACTGTTCCAAAGTCTTCCTCTTTGACTTGAATTTGCAATTTCCTTTGGAGGAACAGCTTCCTATTGAGTATTACCATTCTGACCATTTTTATCTCATACAGAGGGTTTTTTCTTAAATCCTGTATGCATTGCAACACCAAACAGTGTAAGCTTCACTGCCTGAATTTCATCACTGGCTGAATAGAGGAAGTGTACAAAGAAATAAGAACTTGTTGTGGTAAAAAATGAAAACTAGATCAAGTTATGCTTTGTCATGGTTTGTGAAAGTAAAATGTCTAATTTATTCTAATTTCATGGGTGAATATTGGTCTGCTCAAAAGGACTGAATTATAGGAAGCTTGCTTTGACCAGTGATAAGTTTGACAAAATTTGCCTGAAGGAGGGTACTCAAGATTTTTACATGCTTGTTTTAGTGTTTTTTCACATGCAAAGTACTTGACAGACATTACTTCTTCCACTGTCATTCTGAAATGCCTGTACCAATATCCTCCTTTTACAGGCAGAAAACTAAAGCTAAAGAATTAAGACCACAGCCTTCAATTGTCCATCAGATTTGAGTGCCTATGTTTTTCAGTGCACAGCCTGAGAAGCCTAAGACTTGATTTTCAGAGGAGCTGTACACCCCCAATTCACAATGAAGTCCAGTGAGAGCTGCACATGTTCAGTACCTCTGAAAAGCAGGCACTAGATTCTCAGGTTGCCTTCCAAAAATTAGAGATCTGTTTTGACATTTTTTTTTCTTAAGCAATGTGCCCCAAAAGACAGAGTTGTGGGTCAAATCTGATATTAGATGCCAGGATATCCTGACTCATAGACCTGTGCTCACACCACAAGCCCATGTTTTTTTTTGAGTAGGGTTCACATGTTCAAGCTGTATTATTTTGTTAAAATATTTAAGCTTTAAATACATTTCTTGGCTCTTGAGGGTATAGCAGTAGTTTCCTCTTCTGTACTCAAATTGGGGAATTCCCATGAACCATCTTCCTTCCTAATAGTTCAATAGGTTCCAGTAAAAAGTGATTTAGAACATTCAGACTGGGAAGCCTTTTGATTGGTTCTGCTTCTGCAGCAATCATTAGAAAAACCTTTTCCATCTGCTATCTACTGTGGACAAGTTGCTCTTCCATCTGTGTTTTCATCAACCCAGTTGTGCATGGCAAGTCAGCCATGTGGCTTTGGCCATCCGCCATGTTTCTGTCTGCTGCCAGGCTTAGATGCATACTAATATATTTGTATTTATGCTTTCCATTTTTCATATTTCTATTCAGGTCTTCTAAGTGACTAGATCTACTGAAGAATTGTTCCCTCAACCTAGCACTGTCCGCTCTGGGGGTTAGGTTGGCTTAACTATGTCACTTGGATATGAATTTTTGACACCCCTGCGTAACCTAGAATGGGTCAACTTAATTTTCAAGTGTAGAGCTGGCCTAAGCCAAAGCACTCCTACATCTGAAATGTATAGTATTTCAAATGATCACAGTTCTAGTTACTAATTTATAATTTAAAGGACTCTACCATGAAATGTAACACACTCCATCTAACCATAAGATAACAAAGACTGTACCTGAAACCAGTTCTTAATTTCCAGCCATCCTTACTCTTTAAGCGCTAACCTCCCCAAATGCCTGAGAAAAGGCATGACGCAATGATCAACCGTAGTTGACAAAATTATTAGAGGAAGTTTTGGAACAAATTGATAAACTAAACAGTAATAAGTCACCGGGACCAGATGGTGCTCACCCAAGAGTTCTGAAGGAACTCAAATGTGAAATTGCAGAACTACTAACTGTGGTATCTAACTTATCGTTTAAATCAGCTTCTGTGCCAAATTATAGCTAATGTGATGACAATTAAAAAAAAAAAAGGCTCCAGAGGTGATCCCAGCAATTGCAGGCGGTAAACCTGACTTCAGTATCAGGCAAATTGGTTGAAACTATAATAAAGAACCAGATAGTCAGACACATAGATTAACATGGTTTATTAGGAAGAGTCAGCATGGTTTTTGTAAGGGGAAATTTTGACTCAACTATCTATTTAGAATGATTTGAGTGGGTAAACAAGCATGTAAACAAGGGGATCCAGTGGATATAGTGTACTTTGATTTTCATTAAGACTTTGACGAGGTCCCTCACCAAAAGCTCTTAAGCAAAGTTAGCTGTCATGGGATAAGAAGGAAGGTTGTCTTATGGATTGGTAACTGGTTAAAAGATAGGGAACAAAGGGTAGGAATAAATGGTCAGTTTTCAGAATGGAGAGGGGTAAATAGTGGTGTCCCCCAGGAGTTGGTACTGTTCAACATATTTATAAATGATCTGGAAAAAGAGGTAAACCATGAGGTGGCAAAATTTTCAGATGATAAAAAACTACTCGAGATATGTTGAGAACAATGGGTATTGTTGGGGGGGTTCATCACTTTCAGACATCAGGCTATTGATTTAGGTGGATTTAAGTTCCTAACTTGGTGTATCCACTTTTGAAAATATTGTCCATAGTGTTTATAGCAGCATATAGTATGTAGTGCATATATTTATTTATAAAATAGATTTCATTAATAATTTACCTTTTTGAGCACCTTGCCTGCACTTTGGTCTTTAAACCATTTCCACCATGTACTTCTAACATCTTTGAGATGCTTCAGAAAGCTGTCTCTATTTCTTCCAAATCTTCTTAGGAAATGTTTTCTTTCTTTCCAAGTGTGAAAAATTTCCCTCCAAATGTATACAGGTTTCAGGAGAGGGAATACTTGGTCTTGTAACAGTGACAAGTTTAAGATCCACAGTTTGCTTTTCAAGACTAGTAATGGCAGCTTTATACTGTTGGACTATACATATAAAATGATGGGGTCTAAATGATCTGTTACCACTCAAGAAAGAGATCTTAGAGTCATTGTGGATAGTTCTCTGAAAACATCCTCTCAATGTACAGTGGTGGTCAAAAAAGGGAACAGAATACTGGAAATAATTCAGAAAGGGATAGATAGTAGGACAGAAAATATCATGTTACCTCTATATAAATCCCTGGTATGCCCACATCTTGAATGGCATGTGCAGCAAAAAAGATGTATTGGAATTGGAAAAGGTTCAGAAAAGGGCAACAAAAATTATTGGTGTGGGGAATGGCTTCCGTATGAGGAGAGATTAATAAGACTAGGACTTTTCAGCTTGGAAAAGAGATGGCTAAGGGGTGATATGATTGAGCTCTATAAAATCATGACTGGTGTAGAGAAAGTAGATAAGGAAGTGTTGTTTACTACTTCTCATAACACAATAACTAGGGGTCACCAAATGAAATTAATAGGCAGCAGGTTTAAAACAAATAAAGGGAAGTATTTCTTCACACAGCACACAGTCAACTTGTGGAACTGCTTGTCGGAGGAGGTTGTGAAGGCCAAGACCATAACAGGGTTCAAAAAAGAATGAGAGAAATTCATAGAGGATAGACCCATCAATGGCTGTTAACCAGGATGGGCAGGAATGGTGTCTGTTTGCCAGAAGCTGGGAATGAGCGACAGGGAATAGATCACTTGATGATTGCCTGTTCTGTTTATTCTCTCTGGGGCACCTGCACTGGGCACTGTTGTAAGACAGGATATTGGGCTAGATGGTCCTTTGATCTGACCTAGTAGGGCCATTCTTAAGTTCTTATGTTTGGACAAGGGAGAGCCCCAGCTTTCCAAAGATACGACATTTGCTTTTAGCGCTGGAACTTTCTGGGGTATTGGCCTTCAATTTTTGCATATTTATGTACAGAAAAAGCTATTTGGAGTTGCTTTTTTTTTAGTAGTGTTTTATTCCTCCTCGGAGACTTGTCCAGTGGGTCTCATAGTAACTAAGTCATCTAGTTTTACAGGTTGATGGGTGCAAAAAAGACTCCAAGGTGTTATAAAATCATTATTACATTGTAAAATATATTTAAACCGTCCTAAATATTTTTTCTGTAGCACGTGGCATACACACAGTGGGTGATGGTATGGTATGAAACTTTTATTCCTTGTGTTTCTATATCTGTTGAATCCAAATATTATATTTGTCTGCTTAGATTAAAATTTATCTTGAAACTGTATAGCCAATTAGCGTGTGGAAGAGGGTAAAGTAAAGCTAAATTCTCCACACTCCAGGAGGAGAATCAAAAGCAGATTGAATTGGAAACCCTTCTGGCTTAATCATCTTTAAAACAAAACAGTCCAATCAGTTCAGCACTATCTAGCTCACAAGCAGTATCAAATATGTATATAATATATCACAAAAACAACGTCCCTTGTTAGTTTTCTATGTTTTCCTAAAGGCAGAACGACATTGCTATTTAAAATCTCATTAATTGACTCAACTGGAATTTAATTTATTAAATATGTTAGAGGAAATAAACATTTATTAAATGTGGGATTTTTTGTAAACTTTAGCTGATTTTAAATCTCTTGGAGCTATTATTCCCTAAAAATGTTGCCTTGACATAGAGTAATTCTTAAAGTTCCATCATTTTACTTACACTAGACAATGCATTTCATTGGTATGCTTTGCACTTTCATTACAATAAATGTTATTCCATGAATTTGTTTAGCTGTGTCAGAGCATTTTTCTAATTTGAATGATTAAATAACTAAAATGAAGGATTTTCCATTATTTTTGTGAATAGTTTGATGCATTTCTCTCACTTTATTCAAATAGTGCATTTTATATAAAACACAAGAAACTACTTCCCCTCCCCCCCCCCTTCAGTGATTGATAAGTACATAACAAAATCTGGCAGCTTTTGGCAATTTGGAGGGGAAATGCATTTAAAATGGCTGAGATTTCCAAGTTTAAAATTTGGCTGTAGTAGATGTCAATAAACACGTCAGAAGGATTTTTATCCTGAAGTCTTAGCCAGATTGATGCAGTAGATTGCAGCGGCTCCAATGAAAATCTCAGGTCACTGGTTTGAAAACAAAGAAGCATTCAAAGATGGACCTGCAATGACTGTAGTTAAAACAAAAACAAAGCAAAACGAAAAACCTGTCAAAATTATATTAAGGCCGTGAAACAATCTTATCCAAGAAAATTCAAACTCAGGCCTGAGGTTGCCTCCTGAAACCCCTAGTGAAATACACTGGGTAGATTTGCCTAGTGTTAGGGCTCCCACACACAAGTGTGCAGTTTTGGTTTTATTTCTGAATTTCCTTAATTGACTGAGTTTGTTGCATAGTTTAATGTTTAAATATGTTTGTTCTTATAGTCCCTTTGGGGTCATTTTTGTAATTGGCCCATTCTTATATTTTTTTCATTGCTAATATAGAATAAATAGGTAGCATGAGAAATTAATCCTGATAATGTTGTTGTGGAAAAGCTAGTATACTAGTGTGCTGCCTTGGCCTAAACACACACCTGTTACCGGTATAACTGTCGTTAGTTTGGTGGGAGCAGGCATGTGTCCATACACATCTCCCATCTACAGAGCTCTGTAGTTAAGTCAATTAATTGTCCTACATTTTAACTATGGAATTCTGTACAGGTTATACGGTAATTTAGATGCTTTCCACTTCCTATATAGCTATAGCTATAGAATAAATGAATGGGCTCTTCAGTCTAGCAGAGAAAGGTATATGACACTAATGGCTGGAAGTTTAATATAGACAAAATTAGATTAGCAATAAGGTGGCAGTTTTTAACAGTAAGTGTTTTTAACCACTGGTTGTGGTGAATTCTCTATCAGTGATAATTTTAAGATCAAAATAAGATATTTTTTCTAAAGCATTAATTATTTTGGGGAAGTTCTAGTGCCTGTGATATACAAGATGTCAGACTAGATCGGGGTAGGCAAACTATGGCTGTTTTTAGTGGCACTCACACTGCCTAGGGTCCTGGCTACCAGTCTGGGGGGCTCGGCATTTTAATTTAATTTTAAATGAAGCTTCTTAAACATTTTAAAAACCTTATTTACTTTACATACAATAGTTTAGTTCTATATTACAGACTTATAGCAAGAGATCTTCTAAAACGTTAAAATGTTTTACTGGCATGCGAAACCTTAATTTACAATGAATAAATTAAGACTCGACACACCACTTCTGAAAGGTTGCTGACCCGTGGACTAAATTTCACAATTGTCCAGATTATTGCCATTCTGGATTATTCAGGTTCTTTGTCACTTTTGAAGGCATCATTCTCTCAAGTGCTGACAGTTGTCTCCTTTTTTGGTGGGAGAGGGCATATCCATAAATATTGACTTCTAGTTCAGCAGTTCCTAAATTTTAATTGGTTCTGAGACTGATGCTTGAAGACCCACCTGCAAATTCCTCCTTTTTGTGCACATTTGTTTTAGGCCTTATTAGGCTTTGCTTAAGTATTTCTAGACTCTAGTATTATAAATGCTCCCCCGCAACCGAAAATGTTTGATTTATAGCATCCATTTAAAAAATCTCAGGTTTTCAGAGTGTAGCAAAAAGAAATGAAATAAAGCAGCCATTATTATTATTATTAGTCTTTTGTGTTACTCAAATTATAAGAAACAAATGTCATAAATGAAGCCCGGATTTATTTTGGTGTAGACCTGATTTATATTCAAAGGCTTTACTTTTTTAACTTGTATAATTTGAGTTTGAAGTTCCCGGTAATTATCTGGATTATTGCTGAACATGAGCCAAAGTTCACTTACTTCCCTTTTTAAAAAATGTAAACAAAGAGTCAGAATGTGTTGAATGGGAATGGAGGCCTTTATCTGGGCATTGGGCAGCTTCCACTCCAGGAGGCCTCAGTCTTGCCTCTCAACCGCTACCCTGTCTCCCAAGCAGGGCCACTGTGTGCCTGCAATGCTGGGCAAACTGCACAGGCACTCCTCTAAGCAAGGAGGAGGCTCAAATTGCAGCCAGCTACTCTGTTGCTGAAGAGCTATGTGAGCTAAGGTTGCCACTCATTCGGGTTTTGCCCAAAGTTTTTGACTTCTGTATCTGGGTGTCATTTAGGGTTGCCAGGTGCCTGGTTTTCAATTGGAAAATCCAGTCAAAAAGGGGATCTGGCAACCCTAAAGGGCACCCAACCCAAAAGTCCAGGTACTGCGGAGCAGGAGGAAGCGCTGGGTCATTAATCCATGCCTGATCCTACCTATCCGGGGCTGCCTCCTACCTGCAGGCAGGCTTCTTGAGATGATCCAGTGAGCAATGGGGGAAAGAGGGAAAGGAACAAGCAATGGGGATGTGGTCTCAGGGGAAGAGACAGAGAGAGTGTGGGGCTTTGGGGGAAAGAGGCTGGGTGAGGTCTTGAGTCCAATTACTAGCAGTTAGAAAGGTGGCAACCCTACAAGTGATTCTCTTCAGACCTGTAGTCAGACTTTTATCCACTGGACCTGACTGGCCTCCTGTTCCTCTTCCCTGCCCAACTTCCTTGTGGAGACAGGAGGGAATTCCCCCATGCATCCTCTGGCTCCCAGGCCTGCAGGGACCAGACTACAGCCTCTGCAGGGCGAAGAATATAAAGAAAGCTCCTGCTCTGCTACAGCATTGTTGGCGGGTGGGAGGGGGGGAGAGGGAAGGAAGGGGTGGGGTTTGAACACAGGGTTCCCTGCAGCTGCCCTGAACCAGCCCTGTATGGCTGCATCTTTTTTGAATGAAAGGATCTCTGGGGGTGAGATATGGAACTTTTTTGTTTTGCCTCAGTAGCTTCAGCTGTGTGGCTCAGTGCAAGGTGAAGGCTAGCCTTAGAGAGAGCCTTCCAGATGTGCACCAGATGATAGTATAACGCCCATCTGCACAAAGACACCACTAAATAAAGTGACTATGCTGACATTGTCCACGAGTCTTTCACAATTATGACTGAAAGCAGTCAGGAGTGTACATTTTGCTGCTTGGGCATTTTCTGGTGCGCTACAATTCATGCGGCAGCTTTTCATGTGAAGCAGAAAGATTTATTAAAGAGTTTTTGGTACATTGCTTCCAACAATCTCACATACATGTATTACATTTGGGACCCCCTACATGCTATGGTGCCGAACACATTAGAAGTACCTGAGAAAGAGAGTGAATTGAGATGACTTCTTATCCCCATATCTTGTTTCTTATTCCTCTGTGGTTTTGGGTGGGTTAATGCAGCCCTTGTTAAACATTATCCTCAACTCTCTGAAAAGATTATAAAAGAAAACATTACATCTAGCAACCTGAAATTCCTCACAGATTTATAGGAATGCAATATCCACACATTCCATGGAATCTGGCAGGCATGACATTTCAATATCTACTCATTAGTGGCTTATATAGTTATAAAAATCTGAATTATAAAATTTTAAATTGGTAAACTTTATTTTTTTTACCATAGCACAGATACTGGATATTTATTGAACTCTGTCTCTTGCCTTCTGCCTTGCCACTGTCCTCCTTAGATGCTTGGAGACTGGCCAAGCAGAACTACTCACTCTGCTAACAGGGTGTGTTTTACAAGCAGATGAGCAATGTTGACAGCATATTTTTTGTCTCTCTAATGCACGCGATTCTGCTAAATGTAATGCATTTCCCCCAAAACTTCCCAGGGACAGCACACCTGGCCCAGTTTCTGATGACTTACTTTCCCTCCTGTCCACACCTCTCTACATATTAACATACACTCTGTGATATTATATCAATAAACTTAGTGTATTTCTCCCAAAAACAAAGAATTCTAGTAGAGTGCATTTAATGTAAATTTCTTTTTGCTCACTTTTCTTAGGTATAGTTAGGTGATGCTGTCTGATTTAACTGGGAAAACAAATTAATACTTTCCCCATTCTGCTGCTAGTGTCCTCAATATGCATGTACAGTAGACTCTCTATTATCCAGGGTCGGGTAACCAGGCTGTGCATTAACCAGGACGTCAAAAAAATACACCCAACTTGCAGGGCCGGCTCTGGCTTTGTTGCCACCCCAAGCACCAAAAAAACCCAAACCCACCAGGGCGCAGGGCAGCCAGTGAACCAGCCCCTCCTTCCCCCGACACAGGGTGGCTGGTGAACCAACCCTCCCACCCCCATGTTTCCCATGGATGGTGATTTTCCATGATTTTATTAACCAGGATTAATTTTTTCCCTATCGTCCCGGATAATTGAGCCTACTGTATTGTCATCATCATTAACCATCCCTAAAAATGACATGATGCTTCAGACATGTGGAAAAGACACATTCCCTACCATGGAGAGTTTATAGTCTAAAATAGACAACACCAATAAAAATAAAACCTGGCATGATACCTTAGAAAAGGTAGGCATGGGGGAGACTTTTTGAGGGAGATGAGAAGGGAGGGTGAAGTAAAAATTTTAAGGAGGGATTTGAAGGAGAGTATAGTGACTGTTCCAGGCATAAGGGACAGAGCCTTATGAATTGTGAAGCAAGAGGTGGGGCAAAGGGGAAAGGCAGTCAAGCAAGAGGTTTGGGAGGAATGCAGTGGGAGTGAAAGAAAATGAGTGCACTATAATGTTCCTTTAGTGCTATAACCTAAATTCCGTAGCACTCCAGGAGCTATTAGTGTGGAGCAGTCTGCTGAAGCTTTGAAAATAGAACATTAAGGTTGTGTTTGTATGTGCACCTGGATTTATTCCCATAAGATGCTACTGAGAGCAGAGATGTAAATAGAATCAAGATTGAGTCCATCAATAAGCTTTGCTACAGTTTACCCTTGAAAAATTCAGACCATCAGAAGTAGTACCTCCACCCCCCCCCATCTTGAACTGATAAGTGAACATTGCTTCTGAAGCCTCTGGCAAAAATTTCATATCGATTGTGAACAAATCTATCTACATGGCTAGCTCAGATGAAAGAGCCTAAGGACTGAAATGATGTTTAGATAAATCAGTTTATTTCAAAGTACAGGTTAGTGGTAATTGCTCTTTGGAAGATCTGAGCTACCTGAAGTTGCTGGAAGAGGAGGAAATGGACTAGTTGGAGTTTCGGCTGCTGGCACAGAGTCATGTCTAAATCTGAAGTAGACTCTTATTTGTAAGAGTTTACTTGGACGGAGCAAGTGGCCTCTACTATTTCTGTTAGGAGGATCCATGTCTTATTGGACCAACCTGTTCTGAGACAGGTAGGCTGAAACAGCTTGCAGACATCTTCTGGACTGTAACCTGCTAAAACTGTTTGCCTCAAAAGGTGCTAATTCTGCTTAGAGTTGGAGACTAGAGGAATCCTATAGCTTCTATTTCTTCCTCCCAGCCACTGTGTCCCACTCCTCTTTACCTGGCTAACGCTTCACTAACCTGGAACTTTCCCAGTAGGTCAGTGGAAAAATCTGTTTTGTTACAAGTTAAAACTGTTCTCTTGAGGTTTTATAAAATTGCAGCAGAAAAATTCATTTTTGGAGGAGCCAAACCATGTTTCAGCCTCTTCTTTCATTTGTGTTTTCTAAAACAACTGGTGCTGCATGACGTATGTTGGCAAATGAGTATCATGTGTATTGGAAGGAGGTAGAATTGTGTGTGTGATGACGTGTGCATTTTTTTTCTTTGAGAAGTCAGTGCCAGCCATGCTTTTTCTGAGTCAAGGCAGTGTCATCTGAACAAGGAATCAGAGCTGCTCTGTGACAACGCAGATCATTTGTTTTTCATTTCTGTTGCTCTTTTTTGAGGCAATGGGTGTTAGTTGCTTGTAATAGAAGCCACAACATTTCCTCATTCAGGTTGAACTCTTTCCCACCACTCTTGAACAATATTCTGGGCAAGATCTCATTTGTCCCTCCTCTTGGTTTCTGGGGTTACTGTTTCCTCAAACAGACAGTTGCTGTCACCACAGTTATCGTCCACCTGAAGAAGGTGAACAGTTTCCTGAAACAAATGACACGATGTAAAATTACCTGACCAGAGGTACCCCTTGAACAAGGATGGACAAACTTTTTGGCCCAAGGGAGGCCTGCAAGGAGGGCTGGGTAGGGAAGGTGGTGCCTCCCCAAACAGCCTGCCCTCCCCCCATCTGAACCCATCTCACTTCCCGCCCCCTGACTGCCCCCTCAGAATCCATGACCCATCTAACCCCCCCCCCCTGCTCCTTGTCCCTGGAGTGTCCCCACCCGGGACCCTCACCCCTAACCGCCCCCTGGGGACTCCACATTCTATCCAATCCTCTTGCTCCCTGTCCCTGGACTGCCTCCCCACTCCCTATCTACAACCCCGCCCCCTGACAAGCTCCTTGGGACTCCCATGCCTATCTAACCCACAGTGTTCCCTGTCCCCTGACTGCCCTCCCCCCAGAACCTCCACCCCATCCAACCATCCCCTTCTCCCTGTACCCTGATTTCCCCCCCCCCCAGGTCCCCTGCCCCTTATCCAACACCTCCCACACTCCTCCCCTTACCATGCTGCTCAGAGCAGCAGGGCTGGCAGCCACACCAACCACCCTGCCCATGCGGCAGTGTGGCTGCGGGGGAGGGGGGAAAGCAAGGACGGGCCGGGACCTAGCCTCCCCAGCCAGGAGCTCAACAGCCAGGCAGGATGGTCCCGTGGGTCGGATGTGGCCCTCGGGCCGTAGTTTTCCCACTTCTGCTTCAGAACAAATATCGAAGGTTGTGCAGAAATCAGAGCAAGAGTACACCATTTTCGTGTCTTTTGAGTATTGTGCTTTGATCTCCACATTTTGGGGAGCATTCTAATTTTTTTTCTCTCCTTTTTTCTCTTTTCATTTTAGTATTCACGTAGGTAGCTTGTAAATAGGCGAGAGGTTACAGTAGGATTCCACAGAAGCTGAGAATGGGCAACAGAGAATGGGTCACTTAATGATTACCTGTTCTGTTCATGCCCTCTGATGCACCTGCTATTGGCTACTGTTGGTAGACAGGATGCTGGGCTAGATGGACATTTGGTCTGACCCAGTATGGCCGTTCTTATGTTCTTAAGGCATGTTGTCTGTGAACATCTGCAGGATTAGACCAAATCCCTTCCAATTTCTTCACCCTATGAAAATTTTTTGAAAAATGTCCAGTTGGCTTTCAGTGACAATACATGTTAGTACTAATGCTTTAAATTTGATCACATGTATACTTCGGGTAACCTGCAGCTAACAAAGTAGCTAATGCAAACATAGCTTCTGGTATTGTGATCTTGACAGAACTTTCAACCTTATAAGTGTCAGAAAACTGGTCAATATTTCAACAAGGGACCTCCAAAGAAAAGCCAATGTGTTGTTCCAGGAAGTGATGCTGTTAATTTAGAAGCTGATCCTCTTCCCTTAGAGACAGTAATGAACCCATGCCCTGGCATCATGAGGGGAGCTGTGCTACTGGAATTAACCTCTTTCTGATGAGTCATTAAAAATGAGGTGCTAGCCACTTGTTAAAGATCTAATAGCGCTGTTTAGAAGAGATGGGGTATTTGGTCTGGTTACATTCTAATTTGAGAAACTACCACTTGTCACATCATAATTTTTTCTGCAGATACAGGTGAACATAGCATTCTTTCTCACTATTTGTCCTTAATGATTATGTAATGTTCCTGTGCACGGTTAAACAGCTACTGCATTCCACCCCAGAGGACGGTTGCATTTCATTGTGTCGATGTAAAGCGGCTATGTTGTGGCTTTTGTTGAGGTTGGGAGTGGTGGTTGGTGGAGACTGGGTCAGCGTACTCAGGATAGGCGACTGTTACCAGTTCTTTTAAAGGGTGCAGTTGCACTCTCTGTGGTGTCAGCCTCAGAGTAATCATGCATACAGAAGGGGATGTGGGGCACTGAGCAGGCCCAGGTCACTTCTCATTTTGCCTACTCAACATTACCTTTAATGATATAGAGCACATCTGACTGTGCTAGTGTGTGTGCACAGAGGGATTGCAAGGAAGCTTCCTGCACTTTCTCCTTTCCTTCTGCACCCAAACAAGCAGCCACAATTTGATCTGTAATTTGTAAAGTAATTTGGTGTCCTTTGGGATGAAAGGCATTGCGTGAATATAAGCTATTATTATTATAAACACACTGCATTATTGCTCCAGATAGGAAGTTTCAATTAATCTCTTCTATCAGTTTGGGCTTGCAGCTCCAAAAAATTAAGAATGAGTGATTTATCTATCTATCTTAGTTCTTTTTATCATCATGGTCAACTCAGCCCACATTTTACTATTTAATTTCACAGACTCTTTCAGCTCTCTCTGTGGATATGCTGTCAGAAGAAAGGTGGTGTCTTCTATGGTACTGCACACAAAAGCCTATACCCAAGAATTTAGGCTTTAAGCCAGGGGTGGGGAACCTCCGGCCCGCGGGCCTTATACGGCCCGCCAAAGCATTCCATCCGGACCGCGCGCGTCCCTGGCCGGTGGCTCCCCCAGGTGCTTCCCGGACCCTTCGCCGAGCGCGGAGCCGCCCCCGCGAAGGGCTCTGCGCTCAGCGAAGGGGCCAGGAAGCGCCTCGGGGAGTCGCTGGCCAGGGACGCGCGCGGGCTGCCAAGTTGGGGCGGCTCCTCCAGGCACTTCCCGGCCCCTTTGCTGAACGTGGAGCTGCCCCCGGCGAAGGGGTCGGGTAGCGCCTGGGGGAGTAGCCGGCGCCGCGCGGCCACCATTAGCCGGGCGGGGAAAGGAGGAGCTGCGGGGAGCCGATGGTCAAGGGTGTGTGTGGGGGAGGCTGGGCTGGGGGACAGGCAAGGGAGCGGTGGGGGGGGGGGGAGGCCAGGTTGGGCGGGCGGGGAGGGGGGCAGGAGACTAGGCTGGGTGGGGTAGGCGAGGTGTGGGTGCAGGAGGGAAGGAGGTTTGGTGGGGGGGAGGCTGGGCTGGGCGGGTCAGGTATGGGGGGCAGGAGGCTGGGTTGGGAGTGGGAGGGGGGAGGAGGTTAGGTTCAGTGGGGTGGGCCAGGCCAGGCAGGGGTGGGGGAGGAAAGGTGGTTAGATGGGGGGGAGGCTGGGCGGGGGTAAAGGAAAATCACCCCCTACACTCAGGCTGATAGCGGGAGCTGACTGGGGCAGGTGGCAGGACCCCGGCTGGCAAGGGGCCAGAGGGGGAAACCCCAAAGCAGTGCAGGGCTAAGCACACCGCCTGCCACTGCTTTGGGGTTTCCCCCGCTGGCCCCTTGCCAGCTGGGGTCTCAGCTCCCATTGCCAGCCTGGGCTTCCTCGGGGGAGGCGGGGGGAGCGGCCCGCGAATGACATTATAAATGTCCAAATGGCCCTTGGCAGAAAAAAGGTTCCCCACCCCTGCTTTAAGCAAAGGTGTAAAGCTGAATTTAATCCTTGAGACTGAAATAAATGCCTACCTTAACTGAATTATCTCCCTGGATCTTAGTAAAAGATCCGGGGTTGAAGTCAACATAGTGTTTCAATGAACGTTTTTCAAAATGGGGAAGAAAAAGCTTTAAAGAGAAAAATATGTATAGCTTTAAACTCTTTATTCTTCTTTGAGTGCCTGCTCATGTTGATTCCATTCTAGGTGTGTGTGCACCCACATGCACAGTTGTCGGAGACTTTTGCCCTAGTAGTATCTGTCGGGTTGGCTGTAGTGCCCTCTGGAGTGCTGCACTCATGTGTCAGCATATCAGGCGCCACCGGCCCTGTGCCCTCTCAGTTCCTTCTTACCACCTGTGGTGATTGGTTAGAGCGCTTCTTTTCCTTGACTTGCAAGTGGTCAGTGGTTTCTTTCCCTTTCAAATTAGTGGTCTAGTTGTAAATAGTTTTGTTTATTGTAGATTAGTTAGTTAGTAAGTAACTGTTAAGTACTGTAGTTAGTCAGCTAGGGTCCTGGTGGAGACTTTGCCCCAGACAAGGCATGCTCCGGTTGCTGGGTTTTAAGACCTGCGCTGACTGTAATAGGCCTATGCAGGTTAGTGACCCACATGGCAGCTGTCTGGGGGAATCCTGGAAGTGCCTGGGGGAATCCAGCATCAAAGAAAAGTGTTGCATCTGTAAGAACTTTCGTTCCAGGACACCAGCTAGTGGGGGGCTGCTTTCCACCCAGCCTCAGAGCCATCCTGGCCGGACACACACAATACCTAGCATTTGGTCCTAAGTTTGTGGTGCACCCCCGGCACTGGGCTCTACCCAGCACTGATCCCCTTCACCGGTGCCCAAGAAGAATTCTAAGAAGCGTGACCCAGCACTGAGAAGGACAGATCAAGGGGCATAGGGTAAAGGACCCTGTTTGGGCTGCCTGGCCATGCCAGAGTTGCAGAGGGACACTTCCCCGAGGGAACCTGCTACCGCACTAAGTGATCCACCGCTGACACTGGGGAATGGGGGGGGGGGGGGGGACCCAGACTGATGGCTGAGTCAGTGCCCAGAGAGGAAAGGACTCTTGCATCGCAGCTGGCACCACATGCGTTACTGGACCTGGCAAAGACTCCCTACAAGGCCAAGCCAACCATGAAAGCCTCCCAGAAGGCAAGTGAATGCCGCTGGTCTCCGGAGCTGAGGCAGAGCTCTTTGTTGCCATGCTTCTGATCTCCTTATCAGCCCAAGTCACCGATTCGCTTCTACAGATCGCCGGCACCGTGCTCCCAGTCTCTGCCTTCATGTCGACACTTGCCCAGAAGGAAGTGCCAGTTATTGTATGGTCAGTGCCGGTGATCCTCATGCCGACCCTTTGCACACCGGCAATCACCATCACCTAGACCACGGGGATTCTTTCCAGCACAGCGCTGCTCCCCCTGCTCCTGGCACTGGTCTGCCTACTTGAGGCACCAGTCACCAATATTGACTGTTAGCTGCCAGATTAAGGGGTCGACGGCCCTGCCATGGTCACCAGAGGAGGATTCCTTCGGCCCGGAGCGGGAGTTCAGCTCCTCGCCGAGACAGCACCGTCCTGACTGGACTCCTAAGGTGCGTCCACCTCAGCGATGCCATCCTGGCAGCAGGGCCCGTGGCCAGCTCAATGGCCTTACCAGAATGCCTGCAGTGTGCTTGTTATGCTAATGCCCTTGTTTCACCAATTGTTGGTTGCTGTGGTGGATAGTCACCAAACGGCACCGGACCCAGTGCATGAAGCGCAAGCAGATGCTGAGGTGGCGGGACAGGTGCCCACCCTGAGACTCCTCCTCCCGAGGGATGATGCCCCGGGTCTTCCCCCAGGGCATCAGTCATCCTCATCCTGTCCAGATGAGGCTGTGGCAGACCCCATTCATGCTAGCCCACCAGACAACTTTAAGGAGCACCAGGCCCTGCTCCGAAGTGTGGCCACTAACTTAGATCTAGAGTGGAAGAGATGGCAGAGCAATCAGACACTTTTGTTAAATGTGCTCTCTACATCCACCCCCGCACATGTTCCCAGTGTACGAAGAGGTCCTAAAGATTACCAAAGCCCTCTGGCAAACCACGTCCTCAAGCCTGCCCACTTCCAAGAGAACTGAGAAAAAGTATTTTGTCCCTGCCAAGGGGCTCCAATACTTACACGCCCTAGCCCCTGCTGTCATTAGTTGTTTGTTTCGGCGGCTAACGAGAGAGACAAGCAAGGGCATTCTAGTTCCACCCTCAAAAATGAGGAGATCAAGAGACTAGACCTTTTCCGGCTTTCAGTGACAATACATGTTAGTACTCTTCTCACTTACTCTTCATTTCCCAAGAAAAATATTTTTGTTAATAGTTTTAATATGTGTATAGTAATAAATTCCAACAAAAATATTGCCTTAATTCAGGGAGAAAACACTTAAGTGTCTGTTTAACTCCCATTACATTCAGTGGGTCTTAAGCACATCCTTAGAGTTAAGAATATGTTTAATTGCTTTCCTTCATGTTTGCAGCTCTTTTTTTTGTTTGTTTTTGATGTGATGGGTATTACAACCATTTATCCCAGTAAACGCATATCTCTCCAAAAGCAAAAGAATATATCCAAGGGTTATCTAAAAATGAAGAGCTGTGTACTAATTTATTACTGTGTGAAATCTTTTTATTTCTGGTTGCGTTTCCAGGAGGAAAGCATTGTCCTAAAAAAAACAAACAAAACAAAATATGCTGTTTTTCTAAATTACGTTAATAGCTGTTGTGTTTAATATTAGCCTGCTTTTTGGGGGACGGGGGATCAAATGCATTTTTTTGCCCTTTTTTCCCTCTGAGTAATTTTTAAGTCCTTTCAACTCTTCTTTTTGAAAGCATATGTGTATTCTTTGAATACTAACCATACCCCATACATCTCATAATTTACACTAATCTTGTGTTGGAAAAAAATTTAGAGATCTTTTTAAAAAATACACAAACACAATATTCTGTTTAAAATAATTAGGTTAATTGTTAACAGATAACATTGCTAGTTTCTTGAGAGGAGGCACTAGCCTCAGTTATCATGATGGCACAAATGATTTCAAGTCTTCATCGGAGATTTTGCCTGCCTTGTGGGTTCCGTGGGGAAGGGAGATTCTGTGGTCAAGGGCACTGTTAACTGATGAAAATTTGACCTTGAGCAAGTCACTCTGTTTTTCAGTTCCCCTTCTGTAAAGTGAGGGGAATACTCTCAAAGAGCCAAACAGACGGATAATTGCGAAGATCATTCTGAGTCATTTATCCATCTTGTCTACACTGAGGCGTTCTTTTATCACACTGTCCCAGTGTTGCAATAGCATTATTATAGCTCTGCTGGCAAGAGAGGGACTACTAGTGTAGACCAGCCCCCAGCAATTTTACGATGGTATCATGTAATCGGTCTTAAAGCAGAGCCGGGGGCAGCAGGTTTGTATAATTTTTGGTGGTGCCCAGAACGGGTCCAAGTCCTGCCCTGCCCCCCCACACCTGCCTAAGGCTCTGGAAGGGAGGTTGGAGGGGTGCAGGCTCTGGGAGGGAGTAAGGGTGCTGGATGCAGGCTCTGGGCTGGGACAGGGGGTTGGGGTGCAGGAGTGGGTGTGGGAGGGGATTTGGGGTACTGACTGTGGACTCTGGAAGGGGGTTGGGATAAGGGTGCAGGCTCTGGGCTGGGACAGAGGGTAGGGGCCATGGGGCATGCAGCTGTACCGGGCATGAGGCGTTTGGGGTACAGCAGGCAGGCTGGGATGGGGGACCAGAGAGGAGGACTCCCCCAGTCCTTTCCCCACTGGCAGCAGCGAGCTCTGGGGAGGAGGAGAAGGGGGGGGGGGCTCCCCGGCACGATACTTACCCAAGCACCTGCTGCTGCTGCTCAGGAGGTACAGCTAGGATAAGCCCTCGGAGTCACCTGCTGGGGGAGCGGGGCTGTCATGCGCCCCCTTCTTTCTCCCTCCCTCTGCAGATGCAGCAGCTGCCTCAGCCTGCCGCCAGTGCTGCTCCCTTGTAGCCAGCTGTCGCAGCAGCCAGCGAGGGAGTGCAGTGCAGAGCTCCAGGGGGCAGCCACCCACTGCCCAGGACAGGCAGGGATGCTCTGGGGGGTTGGCAGACAGGCCTGAGGAATGCTCCGGGGGAGGCACACAAGGGTGGCAAGTGGGGTTGGGGGAAAGACCCAGCCCCAAACATTGGTGGAGCTGGGCTCCCTGGGCCCTGAATTTGCTGGAGCCTGGGCACCATGGGCCCATACAACTTGCTGTCCCTGAGCAGTGATGGGAGAATTTGAGGAAAACCTCAATGTAGACAAGGCCCGTGAATCAGCTTTAGTAGAAGGTTACAGGCTTTAATGTTCCACAACACCCCCTGCCATGAGATTTTTGTATAACAATGTATAAAAACATTACAGTAGACTCTCGATTAACCAGGATTGGATTAACCAGGATGTAAAAACAAATACGCGCAATTTACAGGGCCGGCTCTGGCTTTGCTGCTGCCCCAATCACACACACAAGAAAACCCCATGAGGGTGCAGGGCAGACAGTAAACCAACACCTCCTTCCCCCCGGTACAAGATGGCTGGTGAACCAACCCCCACTCCTCATATTTCCTATGGATGGTGATTATCCAGGATTTTATTAACCAGAATTATTTTTTCCCTATCATCCTGGATAATCGAGAGTCTACTGTACTTAAAAGAATTGTGTCCATTCTCTGAGCTGGAAATGAGAAGTCCTAAGGGGCAGCTTTTAAGTCCCTTTAGAACAAAGCCGACTTAACCCAGTATTTCAGTCAAGTTGGATAGTCAGTAAAGAGATCTTTAGATTGTTGGAGTCAGCTATTTTCCCCAACTTGACAAGCCTACATCCTAAAAATAAATCAGATGTATTCTTCTGCCACTGAATGTTTAGACTTGATGCTCTGTGTGTGTTCTTATTTTCATATGTCCAGGCAGTTTCTACAGAAATTTCTGAATATTCATCTGAGAGTGAAAACCTGGAAGAAGGCCTGGACACAGAGTCTTCTAATTTCGGATTTAGCAAAAAGCTACAATCAAGTTCTGAAGCAGATCTGGCACAGGCAACAGGCAGATCTGCAAGTGACTGGCTAAAATCTGCACAGGCCCTTCTGCAGACACCTAAGAAACAATCAGATAAGACCTCGAGGACTCCAGAAGATTCTGCAAAGAAAAGGAAATTGCTGAGGTAGATTGCAGTTCTTTTTCAAGGAAAAACTTAAATTGAAAAAAACAGAATTAACCAACATTTATCAAAAACATAATCTATTATAAGATTAATTTCTTTTTAGAGTTAAATTTTTAAAGAAGAAAAACTCTGATGCTCTCTCATCTGCTAACAGGCAAACTGTTTAAAAAAAGAGAGAGAGAGCATTTTCTGTCTTGAAATCAGTGGGGAAAGCACTGGATTTTGAATTCCAGCTCTCTAATTTTCAATAGTGATTTAAAATGCCTTACAGACATTAATTCTATTCCCCGTACCAGCTTTTTTAGGCCAGATTGCAGGAGTAAGTGAGCTTTACGGTTGAAGTCAGAACAGAAGTACAGTAGAACCCTCGTTTATCTGAGCCTCTATTATCAGGCTCTCTGTATTAAATGAACCACCAGCACACCCGCGAATATGGGAAATTGACACTGCAGGTCTGGATGGCAGGGCTCTGGCTTTTTTGTATTCTGTAGCATAACCACGTGGTATGACTAGCCGTCAGGGATTAATGGACCCCATGAGATTTCAGTATTCTATAAAGAACAAAAGTGTAGATGGTGGCCCATTTCTGGTGCTGTGCTGGTAGCACATCATTATCATCTTTAGTTCTCAGCTGTCAGAGCTGTAGCTCCTAAGCATCCTCTCATTATATACATCAATCCTGTATGTCACCTTGTGTAATCCTATCCCTTAGTTGATGTAAATAAAAGTAAATCCATACAATTTTTCCATGCTAATAATGATAGCTGGGATAAATAAAGGAGAAGGAATCCAAGCCAAAATAGGGAAAGAACTGGTTAAAGAATACTAAGATAAGTTAAATGTGTTCAAGTTGGCAACACCTGATGAAACTCATCATATGGTACTTAAGGAACTAGCTGAAGCAATCTTTGAGCCATTAGCAATTATTTTTCAGAACTCATGGTGGGCGGGTGCAGCCCTGAGGACCGAAGAAGGACAAACATATCACCTATCTTTACAAAGGGGAGCAAAGAGGACATCAGGAATTATAAACTAGTCAGCCTAACTTTGATACCTGGAAAGATACTGGAACAAATTATTAATAGGGCTATCAAATTATTAAAAAAATTAATTGTGCATAAAAAATTAATTGCACAATTAATCACATTGTTAAACAATATTAGAATACCACTTATTTAAATATTTTTGGATGTTTTCTACATTTTCAACACAATACAAAGTGCACAATGCTCACTTTTATATTTATTTTTGATTACAAGTATTTGCATTGTAAACGTGCCATGCAAATGCCTGTTCTCATCTTCAGGTGACATTGTAAATAAGAAGAGGACAACATTATCTCAGGTAAATGTAAACAAACTTGTTTGTCTTAGCGACTGGCTGAATAAGAAGTAGGACTGAGTGGACTTGTAGGCTCTGAAGTTTTACATTTTGTTTTTGAGTGCAGCTCTATAACAAAAAAAATCGACATTTGTAAGTTGTACTTTCATGAGAAAGAGATTGAGGTAAATTGAAAAATAGTATTTATCATTTTTAGAGTAGAAATATTTGTAATAAAAATATATATACAGTGGAGCCCCATTTAACGTGCCCTGCTATAATGTGAGTTCGGTTATAATGCGGTTATACCGTGGCTCCCAAGTCCTTGCTCTCTGTCCCTGGCAGACGTGGGGGGGCCACGGTTTCTCTCCCCTGCTGGGCAGCGTGGAAAGAAGCTGCAGCCTCCCCTGGCAGGGACAGACCTCAGGACTGCAGGCAGGGGCTGCGGCTTCTCTCCTCGCTGCCCAGCAGGGAAGAGAAGCTGCGGCCCCCACCTGCCTGGGACAGAGAACTCCGGGGCTGCAGACTGCAGCCCGGGAGTTCCCTGTGGAAGTCGTGGCTTCGCACCTGCCCGGACAGGAGACTCTGGGGCTGCAGCCCCCTGTCCCGGCAGGCGGGGGGCCACAGCTTCCTTTGAAGCCGCTGCCCCGCCCCACTGGGACAGGGGGACTCCGGCAGCCATGGAGTCCCCCCCTGTCCCGGCAACACAGAGCCGCGGCTTCCCTGGAAGCCACTGCCCCCTCCGGGACAGGAGGACTCCGGAGCTGCCAGAGTCCCCCTGTCCCAGCGGGGCGGGCTTCCCTTGAAGCCACAGCACTTGTGCCTGCCGGGACCTGGGGACTCCGGGGCTGCTGGAGTCCCTGGTCCCGGCAAGCGCAGAGCTGCGACTTCCCTGGAAGCCACAGCGCCCACGCCTGCTGGGACCAGGGGATTCCGGGGCTGCCAGAGTCCCCCTGTCCTGGTAGCCGCAGGGCAGAGGCTTCCAGCAGGCTTCCCTTGAAATCGCTGTCTCCACCCCGCCCCGGTACAGGGGGACTCTGGGCCTGCCGGAGTCCCCCTGTCCCAGCAGGCAGGGGGCTGCGGCTTCCCTGGAAGCCACTGCCCCCGCCCCGCAGGAGTCCCCGGCAGGCACGGGGCAGTGGCTTCCAGCAGGCTTCTCTGGAAGCCGCTGCCCCCGCACCTGCTGGGGGCAGGGACCACCGGTGCCTGCAGCCCCAGAGTCCCCTTCCCTGCTGGGAGAGAAGCTGCTGCCCCATGACTGCTGGGACAGGGGACTCTGGGGCTGCAGGCAACAGTGGTCCCTGCCTCCTGGAGGCGCGGCGGCAGCGGCTTCCACAGAGAACTCCCAGGCTGCAGAGTGCAGCCCGGGAGTTCTCTGTCCCTGGCAGGCGTGGCTGCAGCGTCTCTCCCCTGCTGAGCAGAGGGGAGAGAAGCTGCAGCTCCTCACCTGTCGGGAATGGAACCCCGCTCCAACGTGACCTGGCATTTAGCGCGATGGGATTTGTAACAAGGGAGCATTAGTTTAGATATTAGGAAATACTTCCTAACTGTAAGGGCAGTTAAACTCTGGAATAGGTTTCCAAGAGAGGTGGTGGAATACCACTTAGTGAACAGGTTAGACAAACCCCCCCATCAGGGATAGTTTAGTTTTACTTGGTCCTGCCTCAGCTCAGGGGGTTGGAGTTGTTGACTTCTCGAGGTCCTGTCCAGCCCTATATTTCTATGATTCTTGATTGTATGTTACTGTGCTGCATACTGGATTCCAAGAGGTTGTTTTGTTATTAAGGAAACAGTGTAACCATAACTAATGAGGGATGCATCATGCTGGTGTTCAGGCAGTGAAGTGTTGTTCCCATGCTTTCCACCACACAGATCTTGAATTGGAGACCTTATCTACACTAAAAAAAATTGCATGTTTTTAACATCAGACAAGGCCAAAGGGAGTGAGTAGGAGCCACCACCCTTTAGGAGGCTTATTTCTGCAGTCCGTTCATTCACACTCAGACTTTAGGATAAAATTGTGTATCTGTGTAAGCTCTTTCACTCTTAGAGTTCCATTATGAAGGGTAGAAGGAAGAAAATATTTGAGGTTTTATAGAGTTTGTTGCATGGATTATACCAATAATTGTTTATTCATAATACTGGTAAACAAGGAAACTTAAAGACAAAGTGTAGATAAAATGGGATTAACAGTTGCTATAAAACTAAGCTTTTTGTGGCTGAAAATAAATGTCTCGTGTGAAGGTTTTATGGGTTTCTAGCTTTTTCAAGTAAGATTTTATTTTCATCAGCAAAACTGACCAATTGTTCTGAGGCCTGTGGGTCAGTTCAGGAAATGCAGACTTTGTATAATGTTAACTCTTCTGTTTCCAGATCTTTCACTTTGTAATATTTTTTTCCAGCTATCATGAATCTTTCCTGCATCGGTACAATTCCTTTTATGCTTTGTTAACATTCTTAGCTTGGATTGTTTTGAGTAGGTTAAGGAAGTTTTATCTAATTATTTTTGATATGTAATTGTACTATAGAACAGTTTGGTACTTAAGATTTGATCTGCTAGAATGCACTTATCCTTTTCAAATGACCAGCAAATACAGAATGTCCTGGTATTCCACACTGTAAAACCCAACCAGTTCCCATCATATAAGGCCAACAGAGGCCCTGAATATAAGATATAATGCCAATGGAAAAAGGACTGGTTTATACCATCTAATTTGATCTGTTTTCCTCACATATGGATACAATCGTATAAAGCTTTGCTGTTAGAGCCTAATTCCTCTGAACATCCCGATCTGATAAAATACTGGAATTATAAACACAAAGTAAAATTTCACTTGATAGTTTATTCCTGGACTAAGAAGACATAACTGAAATGCATCACGTCTACCACCTGGATGCATCATTTGTGAAAACAGCTTTGTTTGCTGATGATTTGGCTGGGAGCCCTCACTAATGTGTGATCCATGCACTTGTCAAAGATCAAAGGCTGTCTATAAACTAAAATGAGGCTGATGCACCCTACCTTGTTGCTCATGTCAGGTGATGTATATTAATAGAGGGAGCAGACAGCTTTTTGAGTAAAAATACTTTTTACCAAAAACAAAAAAATCCCAATTTTAACTTTAAATTACTAGTTATTGCCTGTTTAGAATAGTCTAACAAGATATTGCTGTGCCTTACCAGAGAGGAGTCAGTTTGGTGCCTTTTCTTTGTTTGGCCCTGGAGTCATAGTCTGGTGTTATGTGCAAGCCTGTGGGAGGCAAATTGGCAGACAAGTCTGACTCAGAGACTGTGCCTCAGTATCTAGTCTGAAAGAGCAAAGGCAGGGAATCCGCAGGGATACTTTGCTTTGCCTGGCCCCAATTAAAGCTGCTCCTCTGGTCTCCTCTTCCATGCGGACTTCTCTTCCTTAGCCTTCTGCCATTTATGTTTTGCCAGAGTTGTATGAACAAGTCAGCTACAGGCAAAATTTAAATCAAGAATAAAACCAAGAAAATAACTTATCACTGTGAATAAGGACACTTACTTGGATCGAGTTGCCATAGTTTTGGTAAGATTCTCCATGTATGATAGGAGAGATGGTCATCTGTCCCTGAACTGTAGTCCTCTCCTCTGTCTACCTCCCCTCCTTAGGTTAGGGGCAAGAGACAGGCGTGTCATACTTAGGCTCTCCAGAGGTCTAAGAAATCCATATGTAGGCCTCCATGCCAGCTCCTGTTGTTCAGAGCAATGGTTTTCAATCTCTGGAAGTCCACAGACTATGCCGAAGATTTCCAAAAGGGCCTGCAGCTCCATTCAAAAATGTTTAGGAGTCTGCAAAAGGGGGGAAAAGGTTGAGAACCACTGGTTTAAAAGGAGAGCGAATGGATTAAGAAATTCCTGGTAAACTTTTCAACTTGAATTTTTGAAGTATGTGGTTAAAAAGATAATTGATACCCTGGAAACAGAGGAACAAACCAGGCCCTACTAGATTTCCCCAAAAGTTTCGTCCTCCTTGTTTCAAACCGGGCCTTTAAATTCATCTGATAAATTCAGTGGAGGTTGTTGTCCTACTTAGAAGAACAGGAACACAAACTTTCCATCAAATTTTATCATATGCAAAAAGACAAATGGCAGGTTTGTGAATTTTAAAAATGCAGTTTCATCCCTGGAAAGAATACTGCTGTGCCTTTTTTCAGTGAGATTTTTTTTCCTCAAGGGACTGGGGAAATCGTAAAACTGAAATCTCGCTTCATAGGAATCTTGAGTCTTCAGTCTATATTGAAAATATATATTTGTTTACTTGTTTACAAGAGTTCAGGCACATCTTGCCCAACTTAAGATAAAATAGGTAAATATCAGTGATTAAGAAGATGCATCTAGCAACAGCCTTTGTGGTGAATACAGCTGTGGATAGTGTAAAATTTTCTGGAAAGTCACTTTTTCTTCTCATACACTTGCTAACAAGAATCTTTGGCTCCTACTGTTGTGTGGCAACTCGTGCAAATTAAGTATTTGCTCCCTGCAAGTTTCGCTGCAGCTAATTCTGATGTGAGGCAATTGAAAAGGCTGTAGCAGAGAACAGAAGAGCGACTGCTTCTGTCAGATTCCAGGAAAGACTCCAAATCCATAAATTCACAAGTGATTATAGGAGAGACTTCAGATATATCTTTTTTTACTGCCTTAAACAGTCAAAAAAGACCTCTCAGCGCTGATACAATAGATCAAATTATTTGCATAGAAACAGTAGGAGTGTGAGAGATCAACCTGCATCCTGTTCAACTTCCCAAGCCATACCACCACTTGTATCTATATTAATGCCCTACCTCAATAAGGTCACCAGAACAAACATACTGGGTCAGATTCATCTAGCCCAGTATCCTGTCTCTGACAGTGGCCAATGCCAGGTGCTTCACAGGGGTGAACAGAACAGGTAATCATCAAGTATTACATCCCCTGTCACCTGTTCCCAGCTTCTGAAGTGTCCCTAGTCTCGGTTTGCCAGATCATGGTTTTGCATCCAAGCCCATCCTGGCTAATAGCCATTGATGGACCTATCCTCCATGAATTTACCAGTTCTTTTTGAACCCTGTTATAGTCTTGGTCTTCACAACATCCCCTGTCAAAGAGTTCCACAGGTTGACTGTGTGTTGTGTGAAGAAATGCTTCCTTTTGTTTGTTTTAAACCTGCTGCCTATTAATTCATTTGGTGACCCCTAATTCCTTCAAATAATGCAAGAACAAAGAACATTTCCTTATTTTTTTTCCACACCAGTCATGATTTTACAGACCTCTATCATATCCCCCTTAGTCATCTCTTTTTCAAGCTGAAAAGTCCCAGTCTTATTGATTTCTCCTCATATGGAAGCTGTTCCATGCTCCTAATATTATTATTTTTTTGCCCTTTTTTGTACCTTTTCCAATTCCAGTATTCAAGATGTGGGTGTACCATGGATTTATACGGAGACAATATGATATTTTCTGTCTTATTTTCTATCCCTTTCAAAAAAGTACCCCCTTCCTTCTGATTTCTGTAGTGGCAGATACAGCTCACCATTGATCACTGTGTATTAGAATGGATTGTTTGAGCCATTGAAATAATTGTTCTTCTTGACAGTGAAAATATGTATCTTAAGATATTTTCCTGGTCATCCAAATGATATGTAAGTTGGCTGAAGTGTTGGAGAAACACTGCACTCCCCAAAATGGCAAAGTTGATGTATGCATGTCTTCAGAATTTGTACCCAATTGCAATCACACAACAAGTAACATAAGGATGAAGGATTACTCTTGTCTCCTTCTGTGCCAACTCATCCTATCACAAAGAAAAATAGAGGCATGCCTCGGGTGTTATAAGGATGGTCCAAATTTTAACAATACAAACCAATGAAAAAATGTACTGCGATGATTGTAATGCATCATTTGAGAGACAGAGGGAACAAGGCGACTAAATCTATGATTGTGAATTGTATCAAAACTTGTGTAGTGCAGGGCTCTAAAGCTGGGGTCATGTCTACACTACGGGCGCTACAGCGGAGAGCTATCATTAGGCTGACCATATTTCCTTGAGACAAAAACGGGACATTGGGATAGCAAAAACGAGACGGGGTTATGTAATATTCTGTATTCATGAAAAAGTAAGACGATAAAAAAAGTTTTGACATGAACATATTGACTTGAGCTAACAATTATTCTTCAGTGACAGAACTCATACAAAAATTTAGGTAGACGTAAAGGGGGACTGTATTTCACCACGATTGTACCATGAATATTTCTCCGATGAAGTAATCTTACGCAGCAAATTTTGGTCTTTCAGTACCTTATCATAAAACTTCTCACACTCCATGATTCTCTTCAGACACCTCAAATGACCCCCTATCTGCCTCCCCCAACCACATCAGCTTGTGGCTATGGCTCAGTTTCCTACGTAGCATCTCACAGGCAGAAGCTTGTGCAACAAGAGCTTCCCCCAGGCCAGCCACTCTGCCTTCCTCCTCCAGGCAGGCCCCCAACCGCCTCCACTATCAGTAACCCTCTGACTGACCAAGTCCTCTCCCTACATCTCCTGCAGCAGAAACACGGCTTCTCACCAACCCCACCGCATCGCCCATGCATGCCACAGCCACCTGCCCAGGCCTTAGCTGTGCCTTGAAGACTGATGCCCCGAATGGGCTCTGAGGCTTGGCCCAACCCCCACATCCATGTGTTCAGGGAGGGGGTTAACCATGGTACCCCTACCCACCTGCCATCTCCCCTACCCACCTCCTGCCCCTCTTCACATCCAGCCCTGGACTCCCCAGTACCTCCCTTCACAGACAACCCTGTGTCCCCCACTTCCCCCCACCCCCTTCGCTCACAGCCCTGGACCCCCCCAGTACCCTCCTTCACACACAACCCTGTGCCCCCCCATTCCATGCCCCCCACTCCCCCAGTACCCCCTTCACACACAGCCTCGTGCCCACCACCTACCACCCCCTTCACAAGCAGCCATGGCCCCCCCACTTCCCCTGTGCCCCTCTTCACATGCAGCCCCAGTACCTCCCTTCACACACAACCCTGTGCCCCCCACTTCCACCCACTTTCACACACGGCCCCTATGCACCCCTCTTTCCCCCTGCCCCCCTCACACGCAGCCATGCCCCCACACCCCATACTCCCTCCCCCCTCCACCCCATGCCCCCCCCCGCCCACCTTTGCGCGCCTTGAGCAGCACAGTGTTGGCAACGATGTTCTCCAGTTCCATGGGGCCCGGGGTGGCGCCGCCTCCTCCCCTCCCGGGCTCGCGCTTTAATTTAAAAGTAATTTAAACAAATATTCTTCCCTTCCTCTAAACATGGAAAAGAGATTAGATTCTGTGCTGTTTCCAATACCAACTCTGCACCATGCTTTATATTCCATCTTTAATAAGGGAAAATATATTCCTAGCTTGTCCTCTTACCTGTCCAGCCATGATATTCATGCATATTCCATATTAATATACATATAACTTGCACAACATATCCCCACTAGTACTCTTAATCATGTATGTGACAGTATTGTATATAAATATCACTTAGTGTTCACCAAATATCAATATTGTATACTCTGTTGTAATGTGTGTATACATATATATGTTTGAACCAAAAGTAGTAGTTAATTTCTGGATTTGTTAAAAAAAAAGGGGGAGGGGGGAACCCAAACACATCCTAACTGTAAACTATCCCTCCCCCTTGTTTACAGTGGAAATTCCTCTCTCGTGCATAGCATATTCTTTTATTATATTTTCCAATTTTACAATGTATCAGACTCAGAAATAGCTATTTCCAATGAGTGGCTGAGAATTTCTCATAAGTATTGTCTTGAGTATATTTTATACTTTGAAGCCAAGCGAATTCACAGCTTCTTATAACTGCACTTTTTGATGGGTAATAGGATTATTATTAATGAATCAATAATAGATGACAGCTGAATGTAGGGAAAGGAAACACAAGTTGCAGTCCTGCATAAATGATTTTTTCATATGATCTTATTCTCAGATAGATAAATATGAAAATGCCTAAGTTAGAGGTGGAGAAAAATGTCCAAATAGTCCCACAATAGTCCAAAGGCAGCTTCATACACACTAGTCTGTTTGTTCTTAAACTTGAAAATTGACCCCTTTGGAGTCAGTATCTAAGGTATAGAAATTGCTTTGAAATTACCTTAAATGAACGTTTCAGATGCCATGCTTCTTCCTCTGACCTAGAGAATGTTGAATTAATTCCAGTGTGGAGAGTTTTCAGGCCACTGAAATGTACACTTGACCCTGCTTGTGAAATGAATCACGTGGTAAAGTGTGGGTAAAAGAATATTTTTGTAATTGCTCATTGCCAGCAGGCGAGCAACTTTGAAAAAATGGCTGTAAAGTGAACCCCAGATAAAAGTTATGGATAAAGTGACATTCTGGGCAGGGCATTGTTCTTGACAAAGGTGGGCGTTTTCAAAATTGTACTATATTTGTGTCTCTCTTCTAATTTAAAAAAAAAGGGGGGAAGTGCAGAGGGAGGATGGAAATACTTAAACTTGTATTGGTGGGGGACCGAGGGACTTGAAATGTTGAATTACCAGGATGATTAATATTTCTGTCTTGTGTATTGTACTAAGCTCACATTTTCTTGGGATTGTAGCCAAATCTGAATTGTCTGAGCAGATCTTTAGAGTGCAATTTTACAGTATGTCTCTGTCTCTGAGGGTCACAGAATAAATATTTAATCTGTCCTATGATATGTCACCTGGCAAAACTGAATACTAATTCTTGGTTTAATTGAGCATTTCTTTATTCTCTGCAGGGGAGGGCTAGCAGAGAGGTTAAATCGGCTGCAGAACAGAGAGAGGTCTGCCATTAGCTTTTGGAAACATCAATGTGTTTCAGAGTATAAAACCTCTTCAGGTAAGAACCATGTATGTAGGCATGTTATATGGAAGTACATATTTGTTACTATTACATCTATTCATTAGAAAAATACTTTATGTTGCCATGGATATAGTAATATGGTACAAGTCTGTATTTTATGTAGCAGTGTGCACCATTGATGTTCTGCAGAACGGCGTCTCTTATCTAGCACACTAGGTATTCATGATATCTCACTGAAGTAATTGAGTTCAAAAGGTGAAAATTTTCTATCTAGGGGCTTAAATGTTAGGAAATTCCAGAATTAAGATTGCATAGGAAATTTTAATTTATCCCTTTGCATATATGGAGTTTTATGATAGTCTCCAATTACATGATCACATGCCTCTTTGAATCTTCAAAGAATGTCTCTGCAAAACTCTTAAGACTACTGAATGCGTGATTTTTTTCAGAGGCGTATAAATTGTCTGAATGTCGCAGCCCGCTGCCGCTTTGGGGTTTCCCCTGCAGGCTCCTGTCAGCCCGCTGCCATCCTGGGTTCCCTATACCCAGGCAAGCAGTGGGAGCTGAGTGGGGCAGGCAGTGGGATCCTGGCTGGCAGAAGCTTGTGGGGGAAACCGCAAAGTGGCAGCAGGCTGAGAGCATAGCCCAGGCTGGCAGCGGCTGGCAGGAGCCTGCGGGGAAACCTCAAAGGGGGGTGGACTGACCTCCCTCAGCTATTCCGCTTCCACCCAAAGCCTGCCCCAAAGACTGGCACGCTAAACCTTAAATTTGGCTGAATAAATGAAGACTAGGCACACAACCTCTGAAAGGTTGCTGACCCCTGCCATAAGTGATTATTTATCACTAAATCCAGTTTGCCTGTGTGGCAAGCTAGACTAGAGTGCCCAAGGGGACTGTTTGTGACTCCATGGTAAGACTGGTACAGTGAGATAGGAATTCACATTTGTTACTGGGTTGGTGTAATCTAATTATAGAACATACCACCAGTTTGGGGTGTCTGCCATGCTTTTGACAGTCTTCCCGAAGGTTGGCACTCTTGGCTGTGAGCTGCTCCAGGCAGCATGACAGTCAGCCTTCTGGGTTTTCTTTGCTCTGATAATATTTATAAAATGCAGGATTATTTTTGACTTTCATGCAGCTCTTGTCTTTGCTTCTGTTGCTAAAGGCAGACACAAAAGAGAGAGATGTACACAGTGATCAGTGTGAGGAGATTGAAGCAGCTCAGTTGTTGAAGAGCTGTTCAGTCATTTTGGGTGCTCTGTATTGTATGTTCACATAGACCAGAAATTCAGTGATAAGGAAGGAGGGAGGAATTCCCAATTAAATTAATACAAGGCCTTTGGTTTTATTTGTGATTTTAGGAGAAATGTTTCCGGAAGGCTGTGACTGACCCCCTCGTGGTATTTTGTTGCAAAAACTGAAGCTTTCATTTTGCTGTTATCTTGCGTATTGTCAATCTCCACGTCATACAATGAAACCTTTCTTTTTGGCTTTATTCTTTAAAATTCCTTTGTTCTGCCAACCTCCTTTCTATTGCAGAGTTTAATTGTATGTAACCGCTGTGGTTTGGTTGCCTCTCTGTAGCAGAGCTAAGTTACTGCTTCAGAAAACAGCTCCCCCTTGTCTTTCATACAGTAAATTGAGGGTGGGTGTTGTTTTTGTCTATATCAGACTCCATAGCAGCTTAGAATGTCTGAGAGTTTCCTGGGCTCTGCCACAACAGAGTCTACACCTTATTCTGTAGAGAGAAGTATCTCCATTGTAGGACCTGTGGAATGGTGCATCATGTACTCCATAGTTGCCCCTTGTTGAGGTAGAGGCTCACTGGTAGAGCACTGCTGATCGGGCGGTCAAAAGTTTGGTCAGTGGTTCAGAGTGGCTAAGGCAGACTCCCTGCCTGCTATAGCTCCACGTAGCTTCTTGAAGCAGCGGCGTGTTCCGCCCTCCAGATGGTAGGCATAGGGGCAGCCAGGGAGCTCTGCGCACTTCCTGTGCCCGAAGCACTAGCAGCACAGCTCCCCTTGGCTGCGGTTCCCGGCCAAGGGAAGCTGCAGGGCCGGCACCTATGAATGGGGCAGCATGTAGAGCAGGGGTGGGGAACCTCCGCCCCGTGGGCCTTATACGGCCCGCCAAAGCCTTCCGTCCGGCCCGCGCGCATCCCTGGCCGGCGGCTCCCCCAGGCGCTTCCCGGCCCCTTCGCCGAACGCGGAGCCCCCCCCCCCCCCCCGGCGGCCCGGGGCGGCTCCGCGCTCGGCGAAGAGGCCAGAAGCGCCTCGGGGAGCCGCCGGCCAGGGACGCGCGGGGGTGGCTCTGTGCTCCGGCCGGCAGGCAGGCGTGGCTCTGCGCTGGGGCTGGCAAGCGCCTGGGGGAGCCGCCGGCCAGGGACGCGCGTGGGCCGCCAGGCGGGGGCGGCTCCCCCAGGTGCTTCCCAGCCCCTTCGCTGAACGCAGAGCCGCCCCCGCCTGGTGGCCAGGGGCGGCTCCGCGCTCGGCAAAGAGGCCGGAAGCGCCTCGGGGAGCCACCGGCCAGGGACGTGCGGGGGTGGCTCTGCGCCCCGGCAGGCGGGCGTGGCTCCGCGCTGGGGCTAGCAAGCGCCTCAGGGAGCCGCTGGCCAGGGACGCGTGGGGGCGGCTCTGTGCTCCGGCCGGCAGGGCTCCGTGCTGGGACTAGCAAGCGCCTGGGGGAGCCGCTGGCCAGGGATGCGCGTGGGCCGCCAGGCGGGGGCGGTTCGAACCTGGGGGGGCCCGCCGGCGCTGCGGGGAGCCGTCGGTCAATGGGGTCTGGGGGGGGGGGGAAGGCCGGGGTGGGCGAGGTGTGGGTGCAGGAGGTAAGGAGGCTTGGTGGGGGGAGGCTGGGCTGGGTGGGTCAGGCATGGGGGGCAGGAGGCTGGGTTGGGAGGGGGGAGGAGGTTAGCTTCGGTGGGGTGGGCCAGGCCAGGTAGGGGTGGGGGAAGAAAAGCAGTTAGATGGGAGGCTGGGCGGGGATAAAGCAACATCACCCCCTACACCCAGGCTGATAGTGGGAGCTGACTGGGGCAGGTGGCAGGACCCCGGCTGGCAAGGGGCCAGCGGGGAACCCCCAAAGCAGTGTAGGGCTAAGCACTCCGCTTGCCACTGCTTTGGGGTTTCCCCCGCTGGCCCCTTGCCAGCTGGGGTCTCCGCTCCCGTTGCCAGCCTGGGCTTCCTCGGGGGAGCGGCCCATGAAGGACATTATAAATGGCCCTTAGCACAAAAAAGGTTCCCCACCCCTGATGTAGAGCCTCCATGTAGGAGCCAGAGTGGGGGCATACCACTGCTTCCAGGAGCTGCCCGAGGTAAGCGCCAGCCTGAGCCTGTACCCTGAACCCCTTTCCCTGCCTCAGTCCTGATCTCCATCCCACACTCTGATCCCCTCGATCCCAGCCCGGAGCACCTTCCTGAACCCAAACCATTCATCCCCTGTCCCCCTTCAGAGCCCACACCCACAGATGGAGCCCTTGCCCCAACCCCCTGCTCCAGCCACTCGCACCCTCTGAACCCCCTGGCCCAGAGTCTCCTCTTGTGCCCCAAATCCCTGATCCCAAAGCCTGTACCCCCAGTCAGAACCTGTACCCCAACCCCCTGTCTCAGCCCGGAGCCCCCTCCCATACTCTAAACCCCTCATCCCTGGCCCCACCCCAGAGCCCTCACCTCGATGCAACTCAACCCACTGCCTCAGCCTCCAGAGCCCCCTCACACACCCTGAATTCCTCATTTCCGGCCCCATCCCAGAGCCTGCACCCCCAACCAGAGCCCTCACCCCCTCCAACGTCCCAACCCTCTGAGCGTACCTGGTGAAAATGAGTCTGAGAGAGTGGGGAGAGTGAGAGACAGAGGGAGGGGGGATGGAGTGAATGGGGGCAGGGCCTCGGAGAGGCTGGGCAAGGATATTTGGTTTTGTGCAAGTAGAAAGTTGACAACTCTATGGCAGAAAGGGAGCGCCGACTTAGTGAAACCCTGAGTGCCCTATTATGAGGAGGTGAATGTCAATTGTGGACCATTTTAAAGAGAGGTTGTTGTGCACATAACTTCATTGGGTTCTTCTTGGCTGATAACTCCATTTCGGTCAGAGAGAAAGAACAAGGCTAAGATATCCCGCTTGCCCTGTTATTAAAAGGTGTCATGAGAGAGAAGAGACAGAGTTCCTCCAACATTTGTTCACAATGATGATTTGACAGGCTCCTTGCCCCCAAATGTAATGGAGGCTGGGGTGAGGAGTTTTTTCGCCAACACAATACCAATGTTTTAGGTGTGAGGGATACGTGAAGGCACTCTAGTGATTGGGGGAGGGTAAGAATCTCCCCCTAACAATCTAATGTATTTTCTTTAGTTCTTGGGTTTGTGTTTTTATAGCTGTCTGACCCATCTATGTACATGTAGTTGTGAAGGTTTCATAATCTCTTGGACTACTTATCTCTTTGTGGGTGGAACCGGTAGTCCCAAGAATCTGAAGTCACTGAGCGCAAGATTCTGTAAGGTCATTTATACACATCTTTTTCCTCCTCATTCAGCTCTGTATCTTGCAAACCGGAAATGTCACTGGAGCGAGGGGGAGTCTTTGGCAGCTGAACTTTGTACTGACTAGGTCTGCCTGTTGCGGAGGAAGCATCTGCAATTTCTAAGAGGCTTACATGATGTGGAAGGCAACAGCTACATTGTGTTGGATTATGTAGTGAAGAATCTGTTCTTTATAATGGGATACATATGATATTAGATGATTGTGTGCTGTAGATTTTAAGAATGAAAATGCTGAAGCTTTGTACAGTACACATTTCCTTTATCTGAGGGTGGTTTTCATTTTCTTTTTCTGCAGTCATTACAAGAGGCTTAATACATTGCTATATTGCATATTTAGCAGTTCTAATACAATAAAAAGACTAGATAGTCATAACTATTTATGCAAGCTCTATGGCTTTGAGACAGAGGACAGAAATAACAAGGACTTCAGGATGTGTGTTTTGGGATTGTGGGAACCTCCAATTGCATGAGTTTATTAATGAAAAATGACTTTACTCCAGAGTTATAACCTACACTTCTTTTGGGTGGGCAGATCTGTGTCAGGGACAGGAATTCAATATGACACAGGAACAAAAAAGCTAGTGAAGGGCAGAGTTGTGAAAGTCCTTAAGATGAGGACAAGAAGTATAAATTTTATGCAGTTGAAAGGGGTAGTGCAGTTTTGAAGGGATTACACATTGACATAGTCGTGGTACTGTGTCAGCCCACACTAGGGAACTTGTAGTCCACACTACCAGGGACCACATGGACAGTTAGTGTGTGACATGCTGGTCCATACTAGAATTTACACCCTAGCTGGAGTGCAACAATTCAATGTGTAGAGAAGCCCTGAAAATATGAAAATCTGTCAGAGTTTGAGCTTCACTTGCTAATTCATTCTATCCTAATTTAGATTTATTTTACTTAATAGGTACTTAAGAGTTAATAATGTAAATTATTATTTTTAGGCCTACAGAGAAATGGCAAAGGGCCAAATTTCTGTTTGTATTCTCTTTTACTAGCCAAATGTCTGAACTTGTTGCAGTGTTGGAAAACAAAACCAAATGTAAATTTGTTCCTCCTTTGAGTTGCTAGTCCCTACGTATTTTTGTGTGGGTACATGTGCACTCAGTGTGCTCAGAGCCAGAGAATTTTGAAAGCAGCATCTGTTGGTCCAAACATACGTCTTGTCTCCAACCAAGGTGGTAAAGGACAGGGCAGACCAACCACCTCTCCATTTCTGACCCTCTGCCTTGTAGTTTAGGTTGGAAAATCCAGTGTCCAAAGCTTCAACTTTTTTACCTATAAAAATATATTTGATATCTGTATTTTGCTTTGTTATCTGATGTCTGATCTGCCCCCTCCTCATGGGGTAAGAACTCATTCCACAAGAGCGCAAGCAATATCTGTAGTGTTGCTTCAAGATGTGTTGCTTCTTGATATTTGTAAGGCAGCTATATGGAGCTCAGTCCATATGTTTTCTAGACACTATGCCTGTTACAGGATTATTCTACTGATGCATCTTTTGGAACAGCAGTCCTTCATTTGGCTCTGCCATCTGTGACCTTGGACCTTCCTCCTATTTGAGTATTGTTGGTCAGTGACCAAGAATGGAAGAAGAAGAGAAAGTTACTTACAGTAACTGGATATTCTTTGAGATGTGTGGAGCCATCTGTATTTCATCATCTGTCCTCCTTCCCCTTTGCTTTGGATCTTCCCTATTTTGCAGTGGAGAAGAAACTGGAGAGGCAGTCAGTCCGTCCCACCTTTTATCTCCCCGATTGGAGACATGAGGTGAACCAGGGCATATGTGCAGAGCAGTGGACACTACTTTGAAAGTTCTCCGGGATAGAGATAGGGACACCACATCTCAAAAAACTCTAGTTTCTTCTTCGAGTTTTAGCTTATGTTGATTCCGTTCTAGGTGTGTGTGCACCCATGTGCACAGTTGTTGAAGATTTTGCTTTAGCCATATCTGTAGGGTTAGCTCTGGTGCACTCTGGAGTGCCGTGGTTACGCGGCGGTATATCAGGCGCTGCTGGCTTCTCAGTTCCTTCTTACCACCTGTGACAGTTTCTTGTAGCACCTGGTCTTGCTTAGCAAAAGCATTAGTGGTTCTTCACTGTTTAGATCGTTCTCCTTTGTTGCTTGGTTGACTGATTAGTTAGCTGTTAAGTGGTTTAATAGTAGTTTAATAGTAGTTAAGAGTCCCAGCTGGGACTTTGTCCCAGAGCAGGGCATGCCTTGTTCCCCAGGTTTCAAGCAGTGTTCCGAGAGCAGCTGGCTGATGCCCATCAGTAACCCTCACGATAGCTGTTTAAAGTGCCTGTGGAACTTTAAATACTGGAACCTGTGGGGTATGCCATAGTCCCACCACTCCTACCAGGCTGCATCGGACAAGCTGGTGCCAGAGTTGGAGCGTGGTGCTGCGTCAGAAGCGGGAGCTTCGGCTGGAGAGTGGTCGCCAGTGAAGCAAGGAAACGCTCCCCACCCTCCAGAGATGCAGTCATCCTTGCCGTCACCAGATGAGGCAGTGGTGGAGCCCTCACAAACCAAGCCCTGCTCAAGAGGTGGCTGCCAACCCAAATGTGGAGGTGGATGAGCTAGCTAAGAAGTTTGATGACTTTTCAATATCATCCCTCTCCTCTGCTCCAGCCTGGATCACATTTTTCTTCTTCCTGGGTGTCCTAAAAATGGCCAAGTTTGTATGGCAGACCCCACTTTCCATTCCACCCACATCTAGAAGGCAGAAAAGAAGTACTATGTACCCACGAAGGGGTTTGAATATCTGTTACATGCACCCTCCCGTGGGGTCCCTAGTCATGTCCGGCATCAACAAAAGGGACAGGCAGGGTTAGGCAAGTGATACCCCCAAGAACAAAGATGCGAAGAGGCTAAACTTGTTTGGCAGAAAAAAATTATTTGACAGCCAGCCTCCAATTTAGGGTGTCTAACCATCATGCCATACTTGGCAGATACAATTTTACAATTGGCAGATACAATTGGACTCAAACAGCAAGTTCAAGGAGAGCCTCCTGGGGATCAGAATCAGGCTCAGGAGTTCGCTACCTTCGTAGCTACCTTAGTTGAAGAGAGCGAGGCTGTGGACAGCGGTGTCCTCCAGATGGCCTGGGATGCCACGGACTCCAGGGTGGTCGCCTTTGTAATAACCATGAGGCACAACTCCTGGTTTCAGACCTTTGGGCTGTCCCAGAAGATGAAAACTGCTCTCCAGGACTTCCCTTTTGGGGGAATGGGGCTAGTCTTGGAGCTGACTGATGCAAGGCTCCATGACCTTAAAGACTCCCAGGCCACCCTCCACTCCTTGGGCCTGCATACTACTCAGCAGGCCAGAAAGCCATTTCGCTCTCCATCTCCTCTGCTGTTGTCAAGTTTTTGGGGTGCCCCTCAGTCTGGCTCCTACAAAAAGGACAGAGACAGGTTCTAAGCAATGCCCCCAGTTGTCATCTCGTCCTCCTTCCAGCCTGGTCCTTCCACGGACCAAGGAAGCCAAAAGCAGTCACTTTGATGGTGCACCTGAGGATGACGCCCCAGTCACTTAACCGGATCTGCTTCCTGTCTTCCCTTTTCGCAAGCAGCTCCTCATTCAGAAGGCCAAAACCCTCCTATGTCCTCGTGGCAGTGGAAGAGGTTCCTCAGAACATGGAAGGAAGAGGATTCTACTTCCTCTACTTCCTAATTCTGAAGGCAAAAGGGGGTCTCAGATCTATTCTAGACCTGTCACCTCAATAAATCCCTCAAGAAGTTAAAGTTTTGCATGGTTTCCCTAGCCTCCATCATTCCATCCCTGGATCCGGGAGACTAGTATGCCGCCCTTGATTTAAAGGAGGCGTACTTCCATATTTTCATATTCCTGGGGCACTGGCATTTCCTCCATTTCACATTGGGCCATCGCCATTTCCAGTTCACAGCGATGCCTTTTGGTCACTGCCAACACTGGTTCAGCACTCTGCTCTTCCTCTCTGTGGCGCCCCCTTTCAGCTGCCGTTTAGGGTGGATTTCTTGTCCCAGATTCACAGCAGTCGCTGTGGCCAATAGGATGAAAGGTCACCCTGTATCAGTTCAAAGAATTTCATTTTGGAAAGCCTGAATTCGCTTCTGCTATGATCAAACAATTGTCACCGCCCACTCTACTAAGGCGCAGGCCTGATCAGCAGACTTTCTGCCCCAAGTGCCTAGCCAGGATATTTGTAGGGTGGCCACCTGGTCGTTGGTCAATACCTTTGTCCCATTATGTGCTTACCCAGCAGGGACAGGATGATCCTGGTTTTGGTAGAGCAGCACTGCAAGCCGCAAAGCTGTGAACTCCGAGCCTACCTCCATAGATACTGCTTGTGAGTCACCTAGAATGGAATCGACATGAGCAAGCACTTGTTAACCTGAATTTTATGGGTTAGTTGTTATGGCTCACCACTGGTCGCATCCGACCAGAAGATTTATAGGTCTTGTCCAATGAGGACAGCACCAAATTGATAAAAGATTTTTATTGAGATTAACAAGAGAATAATAAATGCTATGAAACTCATGACTGCAAAACAGTAAAAGAATTCCAAAACTCCTATTGGTAACATTCATATTATAAGTACCTTAACCTAATATACTCACACCCTTCCTTGAGGACCTGGTAGTACGAGCTAAAGGACCAGCCTTACTCCTGGCATGCCCAATAACAGGATGGTTTTGGCTTCCCCAATAATTAGGAATGTTGAGTAGTTATACTATACTACACAAGCTGAGCTGATAGTGTGATAGTCTATAGAAAAGCAAAGAAAAGAAAGAGCTAAAGATTAAGAGTGCTAAGCTAAAAGAGCTAAAAGCTTCCATACAAAGTATTTTATAGGATCCCGACACTGTGTAATTCAGACCCAACTTACTCTACCCAAATCTTATTTCCATACCTTAAGAAATTTATGGATAACCCTATATATAGGTTAGTGGATTATGATAATAACTCTCTATATATTAATAAGGATTCTCTCACTCCAAAAACTGCCATCCTATGCTCTCTTGGCGACTTCCAGGTTGTGGTATATCCTGCGGTTACCAACCAGTTGCAGGAACAGTAAACCTGTTCACTGTTGTGTGTAGTTCCTCTCTTCGGTTCCCCAAAGTTCAGGGACCATTCCTATCTGTGCCAAAGGTTACCAGCTTTTATGGTGACTAACTCTTAACTGCTTATACTTTTAGCTATTCAGCGGATCTTAGCGGATACAGGCCGATAGGCTTCTTGCACTTCAGCAAAACCTATTCTATGTATAATTATTAGGAGAAATGTATCGTATGCCTCAACGTGTCCTAAATTCATAGGCATTAATACTGATAAAATATAAGAATAAAATTAATTCAGAAAGAGAAACATATTATTTGCTATGGCAGGCTGTATTAGTAGGCTATAATAGCTAGCAAAGTAATCCTATGGGCTACACCAGGGGTCAGCAACATTTCAGAAGTGGTGTGCCGAATCTTCATTTACTCACTCTAATTTAAGGGTTCGCATGCTGGTAATACATTTTAAAGTTTTTAGAAGGTCTCTTTCTATAAGTCTATAATGTATAACTAAACTATTGTTGTATGTAAAGGAACTAAGCTTTTAAAAATATTTAAGAAGCTTCATTTAAAATTAAATTAAATGCAGAGGCCCCCAGACCGGTGGCCAGGACCCGGGCAGTGTGAGTGCCACAAAAAATCAGCTTGTGTGCCGTGCCGCAGGTTGCCTACCCTTGGGCTACACAGTCAAAGAAGAAAAATGGTTACCTAGTTTTTCGTAACTGTTATTCTTCGAGATGTGTTGTTTATGTCCATTCCATTACCTGCCCTCCTGCTCCTCTGTCGGAGTTGCTGACAGGAAGGAACTGAGAAGGCATAGGGCTGGCGGCATCTGATATACTGCCGCATGAGCGCAGCACTCTAGAGGGTGCTATAGCCAACTTTCTGGATACCGTTAAGGCAAAAATCTCTGTCAACTGTGCACGTGGGTGTACACACACCTAGAATGGAGTGGACATGAGTAACTCATCTCGGAGAACAACAGTTACGTATAGGTAGTTAACCGCTTTTTCTATAAGGTAAGTAACTTTCTCTTTTTTACTTGTTTTTTTACAAGCAAGTATTCTTTGTATTGTGTTTGGCCTTCCTATGAGAAAGAATAATGGCATGTTCAACCATTCAACAGCTTAAATAATTTCTTAAAGAGCACAGAACATTTCAAATAGGGCCAAATTCAGACAACTTCTTCCATATGTCTATAAGTGGGGTAAGGAGGCAGTCCTGCATCTATGGTCTTTTATTTTCTTAAAAATAGAACTGAATGGCTTTAGAAATTATCACCTCATGAAGAAATATTCTCTCTTTAGAGCTGACTATCATCGACATGTTTGCACGTGCTGTGAAGCTCCCAAAGCCCCACTATGCCTCCTAGTTTTGAGACATTGGCTTTGGATTGGCATTCAGCTGCTGGCCGAGTTTGAAGAACACATACTTGGAGACTTCTCCTGCAGGAAGGAGGAGGAACAAAGGAAGGGCAGCCATGTTGAAAAACTACTGATGTAAAAAATAAATCTTCAAGATATTTTTTTTTAACTTGAGAAGAAAATATAAATATGTGGCCTGAATCTGTGAAGTCTAGAATTGGCCATTGGTCCACGGAATATAATGGAAGTTGAAGGCATTCAGCACTCTGGTGCTCAGTGGTGTGCAAAATCATGCCCAAATTAGACAAATAGAATTTAAATGGAATGGATTAAAATATTGCCTCATTTTAAAATTAGTAACCAGCAGAGATAAATTGAGAGTTTATCATTAACCATCTTTTTTTTTTTAAACTAAAAAATGCAACCAAAAAAAGTACTACTACTACTCAAGTTGAAAACAGTTGAACTCCATCAGTTCTTCTAAAGCAGCCCCAGAATATGGGCTTATTTCCTACACTAGCCGCAATATCATATTTATGGGATTGGTTGCATTTCCATAAGATTTTATTCTATGAAGTATTACAGGCAGAATCAATAGAAATCCAACAGAATAAAAAGCGAGGAGTACTTGTGGCACCTTAGTATTTCATTTTTTTGGGAGCCAAAATGGCAAATTCCTAGGAAATTCAGACTGTTAAATTATTAATTTTAATTATTTTGATACATCAAGTATATTACAAAACTACTTGTACTCTGTAAATCATATAATTTTGTTCTGTAGTTTTTTTTATTATAGTTGATCATAAGTGATTGTCCGTAATTGCCTTCCCCGAAGTATCTGTCCATCTCGGAAGCTGAGCTGTCACCCCACTCAGCTGTCGTCAGCTCAATAGGTGTAGAGCTTGGCTGCTCACATGATAAAACCAAACATATGCTATACTGACTACCTTTGCATAAAATGGGGACCAAAATATTTAATAATTTTGCTTTAAAATATGCTTTATTTTGAAAAACAACTTTCCTTATTTTCTAGGGTGTTATATTAAGATTTCTTGGTCTTGATTTTTGTGGGAATTCTGTGTCCCTGGATTTCTCCTGGCACCGAGTATAGCTTGACCTTATTATTAGAGCCCTGTGTGGATACAAAATTTGGATCTGCATCCGAGATCCGCAGACATGGTCCACAGATATCTGCAGATTTGCTTGGCTCTATTTATTATGCATTATTTTGGCTGCTTGGGGTGTGTGTGTGTGTGTGTGTGAGAAAGAGATAAATATGAGCATATGAATTTCAATTTTTGTTGACTTAGTATTTCATGTATCTCCCCTGCCTCTTATTCTTTTCCCTTGAATTCCCTCTTCACCATAATTTTTACACTTGTGCATCCCTTCTGAAGAGACGTGTAAATTCTTTCCCAAGGCTGTCTCTGCTGTTTTGTCCTGAGAAACTTACTCTGCCCCATCTTCCCTGGGACTGAATGCGCAGCAGTATAATTTAGGGCACTTACAGCTTCTGTTAGCCTCAGAGATGGTGGGGAGAAAACAGCACCCATAATTTTCACTTTCACTCTCAAAGCCTCCTTTGCAGCCCAATTAAATGGATTTTTAATTTAATCTTTGCAAGTAATTATCATATACTTGAACTGTCCCTTGCGTTTTTACATAATTTATAATTCATCTGTTTACAGTTTTATGGGAAACTGCTTATTCATATAATAACTTTGACCTCAATGGGCTTTGAATCAGAATCTAATACTTGAAGAATAAATACAGTAGACTCTCGATTATCCAGGATGATAGGGAAAAAATTAATTCTGGTTAATAAAATCCTGGATAATCACCATCCATAGGAAATATGGGGAGAGGGGGTTGGTTCACCAGCCACCCTGCACCAGGGGAAGGGGGTGTTGGTTCACTGGCTGCCCTGTGCCCTGGGGGGAGGTAGTTGTGTGTGCTTGGGGCGGCAGCAAAGCCAGAGCCAGCCCTACGAGTTGCGCATATTTTTTTTTTTGACATCCTGGTTAATCCACATCCTGGTTAATCCAGTCCTGGATAATCGAGAGTCTACTGTAAATTGCATTTTTAAAAAGTCAGTATTAATGAGCTCTTAGCCTATTTAATAAACAATATACATGTTAACAGTCCACCACTGAAGATATTGAATCATTCTTATTTTCACTGAATTGCAGCTTTTCTGACAGACTGTATTTAACAGCCCTGGTCTGACAGATTATAGAGACATGTAAAATATAAACTGGATAGATAGTTTAACTGAGTAGTCCTGTTGCTTCAGCTGAGACAAAAGCTAGAGAAAAGCTTGTAGTTCCAAGAATTTCACAAACAATTTTTCAAAAAATATAGTCCTGTATTCATCCCGTCTGACGTGGGCAATCTGGAAAAACCCTATTTTTGTGTTTTTAAGAAGATTCCTGCAGATGGCAGAATCAAGGTTTTAATTGAGCGGGTAAAATAGTAAGTCTGTTTAAAAGCTCTAATCACATTTTATCTACATAGATATTTAATAATGGGCCAATTAACATAGTATCTATTTTATATTTTGTCCTCCGTATAATCCCTCTGCATTGTACAGTTTCATAGCTATTACTTCAACCTATTCAGTCAATAGTAGTCAGCATAGGCACCGTCTCCATGAGTGCTCCACAAAAGAAATAGTGGGTGCTCAGCACCCACTGGTGGGTCCATCCTCACCTCTACCCGCCAGTGCCTCCAGCTGGTGGTGGGCCCCACCGATCAGCTCTTCCCCCACTCTCCGGATCAGCTGTTTAGTGGCGTGCAAGAGGCGCTGGAGAGAAGGGGAGAAATGGGGGCAGAAAGAGGCAGGGGAGGGCACGGGACGGGGCAGGAAGAGCGGGGGTGGGGCTGAGCAACGTCAGGGGAACTTCCCCAGATGCCAGGAAGTGGAAGGGGCGGGACCAGTCACTTCTGGCTGCAGGGATGTTGCTCTGCAGTGTGGAGGGCTGACAGCTGCTTGAGAGAGCCTGGCTGGGGAGGTGGCTTCTGCTCCCCATCTGGGCTTGGGTGCCAAGGACTGGGGGTGAGCAAGTCAGAGTCCCCCTCCCGCTGGCATACTTCCACTCACTCAGCCACGGTTCCCAGCAGCCGAGAGGAAGCAGAAGCCATCTCCCCAGACCAGGCTCTCTCCGACAGCTGCTGGTGACCAGGAGGGGCCAGCGTTAGAAGTGGTTCTGTCCTACTCCTCTCCCAGGCTCCCTCACACCAGGGAGAGTGCTAGAACGTGCCAGGGTTGGGGGCAGCAGGAGGAGAAAGTGTCCCCCCCTAAAGGTAACATGCTTCGGGGAGAACACTTTGCTTCGGTGGCCATGGGCTGGGTGTGTGTGTTGGCTGGAAGGGGGCATGTGACCTCCCCTTTATATCGTGGCCCCCACCACCATATGGGGAGGCATCAGTTGTTTATGGGGCACCCTCAGGGGAGCAGGCAGAACGGGCCGGGAAGAGGCGCAGTGGGGGCATGGCCTGGGATGGAGCAGGGATTAAGTACCCTCCAGGAAGTCAGTGCCTATTATAGTCATGATTCCTGAATACCACTAAAGTATTTTTCTTGTTGTTAACATAAATAGTTGGTTAGTTCTAAGAAACCTACCTCCTTGCTCAAAATTGCTACCAATATACCTCTATGCTTGCTTTCCCTAGGTTCTGCATCATTGAATGCAAAAACATAATTCTGCCTTGGCAGTGGAATAAAGTAGAATGAGGTCTTTAGCAGGTTGACAAGAACCTCCATAGGTTATCTGAAGTAGAAAGGAAAACACAGCAAGTAACGTCTTTACGCAAACAAATCAAACAACCAAGCCTGAAGCTGCCAAAATTACAGCTGTCCAGTCCGCCTCCTCACCTGTACACACACCCTCTATGCGCAAGCAGACACATTTGATGATTTAATTGGCATAAAAATCCAAGAGCCAAATGAATTAAACATTAAAGCTGCATTCTGTACTTTCCCATTTCATCTTTTGCCAGCAATCCAGGCTGCTGCTTCTGGTGTTTGAGAGAGTATTCTGTCAACAGGAGTAAGAGCACAGTTTGAGTAATTAAATGTAACTATCTGTAAGAATATAAATAATCAGATAGGTTGTGGTTCTGTATATTTTGTATTTCTGCCATGTGCAAGACTTAATTGGGATCCTGAAGTAGCTGGTTACACATTTCTTTTGGTGAGGAAGGGAGGCGCAAGCTGGAGTTGACGGGGGAACACGCCGCTGACTGGCGCTTCCATGTGGACGGACGGTAAGTCGGCTGCAGATTCGCAAACTTCTGCAGTCGATCCTTCTCCTCTCCTCCTCTCCCCTCCCCCCCCCCCCCCTCGTAGTGGAGACCAGTCCAAAGATCATCCAACAGGCTGATCTGGGAACAGAACTCTGATCTCCTGTGTAGAACTGATAAGAAATTCTGGCAGAATGTTTTCCATCAGAAAATACCGATTTGTTGAAAGCAAAATGTTTCATAGAAATCTGCTGCTTTTGGTAAAAACTTGTTTTGAAATGAAAATTGAAACAAAATGGTTTGATAAGGTTGAAAAGTTCCATTTCAAGGTTTTTGGACATTTCTGGATCTCTGCACAAATGCAAGGGGCAAGGGGAATAGAGAGGAAGTACTGGAAGTATTAGTACATAAGCTAAGTTATGATTTAAAGTCTCATGACTGGAATATTGGGTATAGAGAGGCATAGCTCATTCAGAAAGGACAAGTAGGGAAAAGAGGGGGGAGGATTGCATTACACATAAAGTATATATATATATACGGTTGTGATGAGATGTAGAAGAAGGTGGGAGGCAGACCAGTTGAGAGACTCTGGATAAAGAAAAAAATGTGTAAAAAATAGGGGTGATGTCATGGGGGAAGTCTATTATTGACTACCAAAGCAGGAAGATGGAAGAGAAGATGGATGAGGCATTTCTAAAACAAATAACAGGAATATCCACAACACAGTACCTGATAGTAATGGGGGAACTTTAGCTACCCAGACGTCTGTTGGGAAAGTAATAGAGCAAAACACAAAATTTCCAGTCAATTCTTGGAATGTATCAGAGCAATTGTTTGTTCCAGAAGTAACCAAGGGGATAGTCACTTTAGCAAATCTGAAGGTGAAAAGCAATTGGGCAACTTTGATCATGAAATGATAGATTTCATGATTCTAAGGAAAGGAAGGAGTGAGGGCACCAGAATAAGGATAATGGGCTTTAACAAACTCAAAGAAGTGGTAGATAAGATCCAATGGGAAGAAAATCTAGGGGGGGAAAGGAGTTCAAGAGCTGGCAGTTCCTCAAGAAGACCATATTAAATGCACAGCTGCAAGGAAGGATAGGAAGACTAGTAAGACACCAATATGGCTCTGTCCACAGCTCTTTAATGACCTGAAAATCAAAAAGGAGTCCTACAAAAAGTCGAAACAAGGTCAAATTGATGGAGTACAAAAGAATAGCGCAAGTATGTAGGGACAAAATCATAAAGACTAAGTCACAAAATGATTTACACCTGGAAGGGACGTAAACAGCAACAAGAAGAATTCTTGAAATGCATTAGGAGCAAGAGAAAAATGAAGGAAAGTGTATGTCCTTTACTTGGTGGGGAAGGAGAGCTTATAACTGATAAATCGAGAAAGCTGAGGTGCTTAATGCCTATTTTGCTTCAGTCTTCACTAAAAAGGTTAATAATCACCAGATACTCACACAATTAATATTGACAACCAGGGGGAAGGAATGCAAGCCAAAATAGAGAGAGAACTGGTTAAAAGAATATATAGATAAGTTAGATGTATTCCAGTGAAATTCATCCTAGGGTATGTAAGGAATTAGCTGAAGCAACCTCGGAGCTATTACCAATTATCTTTGAAAATTCCTGAAGAATAGGAGAGAGGTTCCAGAAGACTGGAGAAGGGCGAACATAGTTACTTATCTTTAAAAAGGGGAACAAGAAGGACCTGGGGAACTATAGACCAGTTAGCCTAACTTTAAGAATTTGCTCCAGTATCTTTTCCAGACAAGACCATATTTGGCCATAAAAAAGGACAAAAGCAAGTAATTGAAAATTAGGCAACATTAAAAGACAGATTAATAAAAATGAAGGGGTGGTATATCGACAGCTTCAAAAATAGTATTTTTTTTAAATAGTGTATGATACTGTCATCAGTATTTGGAATACACAGAGACTTTCATGAATTGTTCAGTTCATGACATCTATATAGAATATGTTTTGTGAATTGGTTCATAACCTGCTTTTATTGTTTTACTTTAACACCTCCAAACAGTTTTGACTGTGTTGTCAAAAGAAATGAGAGGAGTCTGAAAATGGGATGTTAATCTGTGCGCCACTACTCTAGTCTGTAGGACACATCTTCCTAACTTTATTTTGTTTTTGTCACTTTGTTTACTTTCCAGGAGGCAAATCTGGTGTACTAATTGTGAAGATCTTAGCAGTACATGAGGAGTGCGCTATGCAAGTTGCTCTCTGCCAGCAGTTAGGACAGCTGTCTGCTGACAGCTCCTCTGAAGATGTCGTTGATACTGAGCCCAAAGTCAAAGTTCTCTTTACAAAGGAAACAGCAACTCGCCTCAAGGGAAGCCCACAGGATATTGTCCACATCTATCCTCCCTGGTAAGTACAGTACATTGGTTGCACTGGCCATAGTGTTAAAATATAAGGTATTTTTATCAGACCATTCAGCACATTATTACAGAAAAGGCTCCAGAGAGTCAGGCCTTGTGTCTTTGGTGGCTTGTGAGAATTTTTGACAGACATGTTAATGCAATGGTGGGTCAGGTAACAAGGAAACGTAATACCTGCTTGTGCTGCTGTGGGCTTTGATTTTGTTTTTCATTTAATATTTTCGTGTTTAGAATTCATGAAAGTTATGACGGACATTTTACAACAATAATGCAAATAAAATACGTTTTCTGGTGGGGTAAAGTGAATCAGGAATGTTCCTGTGTTGCCTTTAGTTTGGACATATCCCTGTTGGTGGAAAAGTCTATTCTAACAGTGCAGTACTCAGCAGATACTCCATGGAAAGATAATGTGGCTGAAAAAAGTAAAATAAGTCACTTGCTACTTATCAGTAAGACCATTACAGTAAATGGCTGGCTATCATTTTCACTGCTAACTCTCTTCCACTCCACAAACTCAATTGTAACACACACTGTGAACTTTCTCTGGAATTTGTCAAAATAACTTTGACTGAACTATTTAACTTTTCTGGATCGAGGGCAGCATAAGGTGACTATATTTTTAGAGTGAGGGATTGGTTGTAGCATGTAGGTGGTGTGGCATTGGGTCAGCAGTTTCCCCATCACCCAAGGTGTGTACAAACTGAAAATTAGAAAACTTTTTTTTCTTCTAATATCTTTCTCAATAGTCATTTTAGGTGTTATCCCAAACAGTAGTAGGTAAAAGTATCTGCGTCACCTCTGCCACCCCATCAGGGGTAGGGATAAGAGATCCCAGGAAAGCTGTTGGGAAGTTTTGGGGCTTGCTAACACTCATTGCCTTCACAGTGCACACTGCCCAGGTGCCTTTGCACACACTGCCCCAGAGAGAGTAGGCGTGGGGGAGGGGCCAGGAGCAAGTGGGCTGCTCTGTGGGGTAGGGGAGCGGCAGGGCTCCCAGTTCACCATGGTTGGGGGAGGGATGACCCACAACATCCCAATTGCCAAAGCCACCTTATAGCTGTCAACTTTGCTCCCTGTTCCGGGCAAGCAGCAAGGAGGAGCCGGAGCTGCTATCACAAGAGGAGCAGGAACAGGGAGCGGGTTTGGCCAGGCAGTAATGATGCTTCCAGCCACTGTGCTGCTGCCTGCAGCGCTGCTCCTCTGCTTCCAGGAACTCTGGGATATTCCAGAGCTCTTCTGGGACCCGAGTCAAGCTGGAAATGCATGCACATAGCAAATCAATAGGCCTGGGACCCTAGGTCCCAGCTTAACACTGACTCAGACCCTCCAGCCCTGCAGAGTCTTGGGATGCAAAGGTGGGGTCAGGTACCAGCACTTAAAGAAGAAATGGTCATTACTTACTGGTAACTGGAAGTTCTTTTCAATTTGTGGTCCCCATCTGTATCCCACTACCTGCCCTCCATTCCCTCTGTTCCATCCCTCTCTGGATTTGCGTTAGGAGGAGGAATTGGAGAGGTGTTGGCCTGCATTGCTTCTTATGCCCTCAGTCAGGAGCACAAGGAAATCCGTTGAGCACGTTCGGGTCAGTGGAAACGGCTTGTCAGAATTTCTGGACTCAGGCACAAGGTGCACATGTGTACGTATGTGTGGAGTACAGATAAGGACCACACAGCTTGAAGAACTTCTAGTTTACAGGTATGTAACCAGTATTTATTCATAGTCACGTGGAACCCAACACAGGAAAAAAGCAGATCTTTTGCAAGCTCCTTAAGCATTGAGCAGTCACTGAACCCCCAGAGTGATCTTCATATTGGCAAAAGATCATCATACGAAGTCGGAATATTTATGCATGGGGCATACCAGAATTGTTAGAGCTGCGCTCATAATTTCTGTTGTTGTAAAGCTTATTTATAAAGACTGGTGAATAGTGGCAAAACTCTATCTGATCTGCAGTCCCATTTTACGTCATTTTGGTAGTGTTTTGATGCCAACTTGTCTATCTTCTTCACTTAATCAAATGTTAAATGAAGTTGGCCTGGATGTTGTTAAAATAAACATTTTTCTTATTTTTAAAAAGGTTATAATTTGGAAGTTGTAATTTTACATAAGTTTGAAACTTCTCTTATATTTAGTGGATGTTTCCTCTACCACACTTAAAAAATGATGCGGGAGTGGGGCTTATTTAAGAGTAACAAAATATCGTCCACTACCTTTGGATTGAATAAACATTTTTATAATTTGAAGGTGGAAAAAACATGAGGGAAAAACCTGTTCATATATCAAATCCAATGTCTCTTCCAAAAATAATGGGACAAATCTATCCCTGATGTAAGTCCACTGAAGTCAATGGAGTTATTCCATGGATTAATTTGACCCAATATGTTATGAACTGAATATCTTTTGTTTCTCTGTTACAATATTTATAGCTAGTAGTGTTAGAACAGATAAAACAAAAAATGATTTTTTTTTCAAGGGTATTCAATATTTATTTTTAAAGTCACAGTGTTGGACCCAAGATTTTATATGATCCTTTTAAGCTTGGCATAGAATCATATACAGTAGATAAAGTGAAGCTTTGTATTGCATAAGATTCACTTCTATAACATTGTTAAATGGTTCCATCACATCAGTGTAATCATTCAGCATTTCAGACTTCACTAGTTAGAAAACAGGAATCAATAGGACTGTGGATGTGGACAGAAGTATATACGAGTCTACAATGAGTGTAATTTGTCATAATGAAATACAGCTGTGGCCTTTAAAGGAAAACTGGTAGAACTTCATTTTCTAAAATAAAGCTATTTTTAAACTCGTGAACAGGTGAAAAAAAGCATCTGAAAAGACCAAAACGCTGTTTAAATAAGCTCATTTTCAAAACAGAAATTCTATTTACACATTTATTTTATTCATATCATTAATCAGAAACAAAGGAAACTGAATAAGAAAATAGGATGTTAAAATAAGGTTGAGGTTTGTATTATATCAACAAGAGTCGTGGCAAAGGTTACCACCTCATCTTTAAATTATCCTGGTATACTTGGGACAGATGGCACAGTACGTAAGATCATCCACTCTTTTGAGATGCTTAGTGCAATGCAGAATGGGGTGAGTTAAGAGAGGACTGCTTCTGTTGGTGTAAGTTAAATCCATAGGGCAACATTTTCAAACATGTTCTTGAAATTACTCTCCAGAGTTTTGCACTGAATCTTTGTGCACACAAATTGATCAGCTGAGCATGTGAATAAGGTCATTAGACACACAAGTGCTGATTTGTGCATGCATAAAACTTACGTGCACAATTTAGGAGCCGGTGTTTAGAGTCTACTCGTCACATTATCTACAGTTTCAGAGGATGAGTTTGGATGTGGACATTTGTTGAGCACAAATGACAACTTGACATAAAAAAACAATGTTGCATAAGCAAATAAGCCCTGCAGGAAATATGCATGAATATTTTTGGAAGCAGAGTTTGGATTTGTCCCTAAACACTTTTATATACAGAATACTGTGTTACTGTAACATTAAGGCATACTAATTTTAGTTCCATGACAAAAATTATTCCTTATTCACATTAATAGCTTTTTTTATGAGTAGTCCCACTGACTCAGTGGAACTTCATGTGTGAAAAAGAATGTGTAGGATCGGGCACTATTTGTTCTATGCATTGGATCATTTTTCTTCACCTAGTTAATGTTTCATATATTGTGTAAAACATAATGTGTATTTACAATCCTCACTAAAGGGAATTTATTTTACTGAGAATTACCACCGCCTGCAGGGAAACAAAACCTTACAAGGCAGATGTGATGAGTCTTTGTTCCCTTGGCACTGCTCAGCAGGGAGAAGGCAGTAAAGAGGAGCACAGAATTTAGTCCATTGCCAGTGATGAAAATTTAAATGAATACTTAGAATTATACAAACCTTTGTTTTTAGCATTAGATATTTTTAATGACTGGATTGACAAAACGATTGAAAAAGTATTTAATTTTTATCATCATGATTTTTATCCAAGTTGCATGACATACTCCCAGCCAAAAGGTAAAAGGAGGACCATCTCAAGGTCAGGACTCCAGAGTTCTTGGTCATTGTATGGCCAAAGCTTACCCAACTGTAAAATGGATATAGTTATAAGTTACATACCTAGTAGGAAACCTTGTCTTACAGTATCTTCATCACACCTGGGTTCCCCTTTTCTTGATGGCAATTCGGATTTTTTGTCATTAAGCTCTGAACTATAAGCTGTGGCTTCTACTTCCTGCTAAAAGTTCTGCCTGCAATGGTAAAAGCTCCTTTTGACTATTCAGGTAGAAGTTTTTGGAGTAGGGAAGCCAGAGGCACACTGAAAGTTCATTGTAGTTGTTAGTTCGTCTTGTATATTATGAGTTTCTGAACTTCCAACCATAAACAAAAAAGGATTTTCTCTAGAGATGACTCACAGGAAATGTCTCATTTACCTGAAGTGTCACAGTTGACTTGTTCTAAACAGGCATAAAAAACAGAAGTTCTTCTTCGAGTGCTTGCTCATGTCCATTCCAACTGTGTGTGCGCACCGCGCATGCACGGTCCGGAAGATTTTTCCCCAGCGGTACCCGTAGGGTCGGCAGGGGTGACCCCTGGAGTGGCGCCCTTATGGCCATGCATATATGCCCCTGCCGACCCTCCCCCCGCTCAGTTCCTTCTTTCCGTTCGTGACGGTCGCTGGAACAACGACGCTTCGGCTCGTTATTGCGGTATCCTTGTATTTAGAATTCCCTTGTTCTCTAGTTAGTGTAGTTTAGTTTAGTTCTTGTAGTTAGTAGTTACCTTGATACAGTTAATAAATTAGGATTAGATAAAAGAAAGTGAAATTCCGGCACCGGGGCATGCCTGGAGCGCCGGGTTTCAAAACTTGTGAAGGCTGTGCTAAGCCTATGCCCGTGAGTGACCCTCACTCCAAGTGCCTCAAGTGTTTGGGTGAGGGCCATTTAGCTGAACGCCGCACAATTTGCAAGGCATTTAAGCCCAGAACAAAAAAGGAGAGAGATTCGCGCCTGAAGATCATCCTCATGGAATCGGCTCTTCAGCCTGAGGCGCCGTCCACCTCCGTGCGCAGCGCACCGGCCTCGGTGCGGGATCAGTCGGCACCGAAGGCTGACCGGGGCAAGTACCGGCACCGATCCTCCCAGAAGGGGAGCTCCCGAAGGCACCGCTCCCAGTCACCGGTGCCTTCGAAGAAGTCGAGAGGTCGTTCCCCGGTACGCAAAACCCAGGGTGAACCCTCCCCCAGACGGCAGACTTCGGGTCGCAAGGGCGAGTCCCGTCAAGTGCCTGCGCAGCCAGCTGAGCCTGAGCTGCATGCGCCCCTCGGTACCGCCTCACCGCCTCCACAATTCATGGAGCAGCTGGATAGAGCCTCAACACCGGATACTTTTGAGGCGGCCAGGGATTTAATTGCCCTAACGGCGGAACCAGCCCCGGCACCGGCGCAAACGCAGACCCAATTTGTAGCACCGGCACCGGTAGTAGCGCAACCTCCGGCACCGATCACAATCCAGAATCCGGTGCCGCTGATTCCCGCCTACCCGGAGTCAGCGCCGGCACGGGCGGTACGGGCTCCCCTGGTACCGATCATACCGGTACCGGCCATTTCTGACTCCATGGCACCCAGGCGCGTCGAGCAGCACCCAGGGAAGCCGACTATGTTTGAAAGGCACACCATGGCACCGACGGGGTCTGCTCCCCCATGGTCCGGGTCGGATTACTCCTCTGAGTCCGACGCACGCTCCTCTAGATCGGGGCGTGGTCATCACACCTCCCGCTCCCACCACCATTCCCGGCACCGCAGGTCCTCACATCATAGGACCCTTCCACACTGGCTCCCTCAGGAGCAAGCTCCAGGGCCATGGCCTTTCTGGACGCCCTTTGCGATCCACCAGCAGGGACCACCATCGGTGTCATCTTCCCTGCCTTCGGTGCCGAGAGGACCGGTCTCCGCCACCATCTCGGTGCCGCCCCCGGAGGTGCCCCCGGAGATTCCTGTACCCGGTCCTTCGGGGCTGCATCACCCCCCGTCTGAACCTAACCAGATACCACAGACAGGGTCTACCGGTGACCATCCACTTGGAGAACCGGTTCAGGACCCCCAGTTCGCTCCTTCCTCCTCCTCATCACCTGACGAGGCAGTAGCCGGCTCCTCGTCCCCAAATTTACCACCAATGGATGTCAGGGGGCATCAGGAACTCCTCCGAAGGGTGGCGCAGAATCTTCACCTCCCAGCTGAGGAAGTGGAGGAGGAAACGGACCCCACAGTGGACATTTTGACAACGGGGGGCCCTACCAAAATAGCCCTTCCGTTTATTAAGACTATCCACAAAATCTCTAATGTCATATGGCAGACACCATCTTCTGTCCAGCCTACCGCTAGAGGGGTGGAGAGACGTTACTTTGCCCCCCAGGAGGGGTACGAGTACTTGTTCACCCACCCTCAGCCAGGGACGCTGGTGGTCCCTGTTCACAGTTAACCACCGTGAGCGTCAGGGGCAGACGGGATCCACCCCGAAGTCCCATGAGGCCAAGAAATTGGACTTGTTTGGCCGAAAAGTCTATTCCTCGGGAGCCCTTCAGCTGCGCATCGCAAACCAGCAAGCAGCCTTGGGGAGGTATGCCTACAATTCCTGGTCGGCAATGGCGAAATTCCAGCCCCAGCTTCCCATGGACTCTCAATCAGAATTTAAGGCCATCCTCGAGGAGGGTAGGGTTGTGTCAAGGGCAGCCCTACAGGCCGCTCTGGACTCCGCTGACTCTGCCTCACGCACCATGGCAACAGCCATCGCTATGAGACGGGGGGCATGGCTGCAAGTCTCCGGTATTCCACCCCCGGTGCAATCTACTATACAGGACCTGCCCTTTGATAAGCAGGGTCTGTTTTCTGAGGAGACTGATAAAAAATTACACTCTATGAAAGACTCGAGGACCATGTTACGATCACTGGGCCTCCATACTCCTCAGCCCCTCCGTAGACCGTTCAGACCTCCCCCTCCCACATAGCCAAGACCATACCAGTTCCCTCCTCGAAGGGACCCCCCTAGGAGGGGTGGTAGGGGCAATGGCAGGGGACGCCCTCGCTCTTCGTCCAGAAACGGACAACAAAACTCGGGGGCCAGAAACCAGGAAGGGCCCAGACCAAATTTTTGAAGTTGCGCTCGAGGGCCTCAGACCAGTTCCCTTAGATCCTTCAAGTCCTTTTGTGAACCGCTTATCCCACTTTTACCAGGAGTGGGCCTGACTTACTTTGGACAAATGGGTCCTCAGCCTGGTAAGGGTGGGATATTCTATCCAATTCTCCTCCCTTCCGCCCCACCATCCTCCCTCCCCGTCCCTCTTCAGGGACCCATCTCACGAGCAACTCCTTGTTCAGGAGGTTCATACCCTCTTGTCTTTGGGTGCCATAGAGGAGGTTCCTCAAGAATTTCGGGGCAAGGGATACTACTCCCGTTATTTCCTTATCCTGAAGGCCAAAGGTGGTCTTCGTCCCATCCTAGACCTGCGGGGCCTCAACTCCTACATAAAGAAGCTGAAGTTCCGCATGCTCTCTCTCGCGACCATTATCCCCTCTATGGATCGCAGAGACTGGTTTGCCGCCCTCGACCTAAAGGATGCATACTTCCACATCTCAATCATCCCCAGTCACAGGAGGTTCCTGAGATTCACGTTAGGGGATTGCCACTACCAGTTTACAGTACTTCCGTTCGGCCTGTCCACTGCCCCAAGGGTCTTCACAAAGTGTATGTCCGTCGTAGCCGCATTCCTGAGAAGGAAGCATGTGCATGTATACCCTTACCTGGACGATTGGCTCATCAGGGCGGAGATGGAACAGCTAGTGACTCAACACATAGCTCTTACCAGGGCGACTTTCCTCAGGTTGGGCCTCCTGCTAAACGAGCCAAAATCGACCCTAGTGCCCACTCAGAGGATAGAATTCATAGGGGCGATATTGGACTCTCGACAGGCAAGGGCATTCCTACCTCCTACGAGGGCCAAAGCCATTGCAGACTTGATTCACTCGGCCCTTCGATTCCCCACCACTACAGTCAGGAACTGCATGGTATTCTTGGGGCATATGGCGGCTTGTACATATGTAGTGCCACACGCCAGGTTGCAGCTTCGCCCTCTCCAGACCTGGTTGGCAACTGTATACAGACAGGGCAGAGACCCTCTGAACTTGATTGTCACTCTCCCGAGCCATACACTGTGTTCTCTCCAATGGTGGCTTCACCCCGACTCCCTCGCAGTAGGAGTCCCCTTCCGGAAGCCTCAACCATCAGTAACCTTGGGGATGGATGCTTCCGCCCTCGGCTGGGGAGCACATCTCGGAGACGCCAGGACTCAAGGCCTCTGGTCTCGGAGCGAGCTGTCCCTTCACATCAACGTCAGGGAGCTCAGAGCGGTTCGTCTGGCCTGCCAAGCGTTTCGGGAACGCATACAAGGCAAGTGTGTATTAGTGCTGACAGACAACACAGCAGCAATGTTTTACATAAACAAACAAGGGGGTGGTCGGTCCTCTCACCTGTGCAGGGAAGCCCTAGCTCTCTGGGAATTTTGTATCTCACACAATATTCACCTCCAAGCCACCTATCTCCCAGGGGTTCAGAATGTATTGGCAGACACTCTGAGTCGTTCCTTTCGGGGCCACGAGTGGTCCCTCAGGGCCGACATTGCTCACTCAATCTTCCTAGTGTGGGGCTTTCCCCTCATGGATCTGTTCGCCACGAGAGCCAACAGGAAGTGCCAGAGGTTTTGTTCCCTCCTGAACCTCAGCCCAGGATCAGAGGCAGACGCCTTTCAGATCCCTTGGAAGGGGGGGGTCTACTTTATGCGTTCCCTCCGTTTCCCCTTATCCACAGAGTGCTGCTCAAGGCCCGTCTAGACAGAGCCTCCATGATCCTCATAGCGCCGGCGTGGCCCCGCCAGCACTGGTACACCCTGCTGATGTCCCTTTCCATCGGGGCACCCATAACTCTCCCACTCCTCCCGACCCTGATCTCTCAGGACCACGGCCGACTGCTACACCCCAACCTGCAGTCTCTCCACCTCACGGCGTGGAATATCCGTGGTTGAACCCCTCGGAGCTTCAGTGCTCTGCTCAAGTCAGGGATGTGCTACTGGGAAGCAGGAAACCTTCCACCCGAGCTACCTACGCGGCCAAGTGGAAGCGTTTCTCCTTGTGGACTCAGGATAAGGGAGTTGCCTCTCTTTTAGCTCCAATATCCCTTATTTTAGACTACCGACTTAGCCTTAAGCAGCAAGGCTTGGCACTCTCCACTGTACAAGTGCACCTGGCTGCCATATCAGCTTTTCACCCAGGCATTGGTGGAGTTTCTGTATTTAGTAATCCTTTAGTCGCTCGGTTTATCAGGGGTTTGGAAAGATTGTACCCTCCGGTGAGGCACCCAGTTCCGCCTTGGGACCCGAACCTGGTGCTAACAGCATTTATGAAGCCCCCCTTTGAACCCCTGGCCTCTTGCCCTCTTTCCTATTTATCTTGGAAAATGGCCTTATTGGTAGCTATTACCTCTGCTAGACGGGTGTCCGAGCTCAGAGCTCTTACCTCGGAACCCCCGTATATGGTCTTTCATAAGGATAAGGTTCAGTTACGTCCTCACCCGGCCTTCCTTCCTAAGGTGGTTTCAGCTTTCCATATAAACCAAGACATATTCCTCCCTGTCTTTTTTCCAAAACCCCATACATCTAACAGGGAGAGATTGTTCCACTCTTTGGACGTGAGAAGGACTTTAGCTTTTTATTTACAACGTACAAAACCGTTTCGTAAATCTCCACAACTTTTTATTTCAGTAGCGGAGCGGATGAAGGGGTTGCCGGTATCTTCCCAGCGCCTCTCGGCCTGGATAACATCGTGCATCAAGCTGTGCTATAACCTCTCGAATGTTTCTCCTCCTCCGTTAACAGCCCATTCGACCAGAGCTCAGGCCGCATCCACAGCATTCCTGTCGCACGTTCCCATCGCTGACATCTGTAGAGCAGCAACGTGGTCTTCGGTGCACACCTTTTCCTCGCATTATGCGATTGTGCAGCAGTCAATGGAGGACGCTGCTGTCGGACAGGCAGTCCTGGCAGCTGGCATTGACAGTACTCCTCACCCTCCTCCATGATAATTGCTCGTAAGTCACTGTTGGAATGGACATGAGCAAGCACTCGAAGAAGAAAAGACAGTTACTCACCTGTCGTAACAGTTGTTCTTCGAGATGTGTTGCTCATGTCCATTCCGAATCCCTCCCGCCTCCCCTCATGTCGGAGTACCGGCAAGAAGGAACTGAGCGGGGGGAGGGTTGGCAGGGGCATATATGCATGGCCATAAGGGCGCCACTCCAGGGGTCGCCCCTGCCGACCCTACGGGTACCGCTGGGGAAAAATCTTCTGGACCGTGCATGCGCGGTGCGCACACACTGTTGGAATGGACATGAGCAACACATCTCGAAGAACAACTGTTACGACAGGTGAGTAACTGTCTTTTGTCTAATTTGTAAGATGTCTCAATCCTGAGATTGAAGGACGTTTTTGTCAATTCTGGTCTTAGTCCAAAAACCCTTGCATGTTCTGAGTACTGGATGTAGGAGGCCTCTGGTAGGGAGACAATGACTAATGTTTGTTTGGTGATGGCGCCAATGAAGCATGTAGGGAAGGCATCAATCTTAATAAAACTTGGCAAGAAAAAACTTGTCTGCTTGCATCCGACGAAGTGGGTATTAGCCCACGAAAGCATATGCTTCAAAACTTTATAGTTAGTCTTTAAGGTGCCACAGGACTCTTTGTTACCTCTGCTATTCCAGACTAACACGGCTACCTCTCTGATTCTTGGCAAGAAAAGTAATCCCAGAGTGTTCCCCCAACTTGGATTTCATAGTTGTAGTACGTTCAGACATACCTGCTGCTTCCTCAATGTAAATTTGAAGGGGCAAATACAGTTCTAAGTTCACTTTTCCTGTTCAAGTGGGTGATACACTCTTTGTTAGAAAAAATGTCTTCCTCCTGTCTATGTCACTGTTTTCTGGACAAGGAGGCTTTTTTTAAAAAAAATACCTCAGCCTGTTTGATAATGACAAAGTAGCAGCTTGGGCTTGCTCTATTAATGAAACACAGGAACAGTGTGTTCCCCAGTTTGGTGCAGTCTAACAGGAAAAGAACTCCATCATTTGCATTCTCCTGTTACTCATAAACTTTTTTTTAAATCATAAAAAAATAAGGAAATATATTTTGCAAAGCTTCAGTTCCTCTACGTGCTCCACTGATAAAGGCAAGTTCTCTGAATCAGAGGTTGATCAGTCAGACCAGGATCAACAGTAGAGATTGTTTTCCTACAGAGCCCTTTGATACAATGTGTACATTAAAAAATTATCAATATAATAGATATTCAACCAGACAAAGAGGAGGAAAAGAAATCAACAGGCAAATCCCCACTATCAAAAAAGGAGTGAGCACTGTCTTTACATTCTTCCTTTGAAGATGTAATAATAGCAGAGTGGGAGAATCCTGATAAGGGAAAAGAGGCTCAACCAGCAGATAAAATTCTACAAAAGTTCCAAAGCCAGCGAGGTGACTATTTGAGTAGCCTCAAAGCCAGAGATATGATCTTACCATCTGTGGGTGATTACTTTTTCAAGATTATGCAGTTAGGAAAACTGAAGCTACCTTAAGGAGAAACTGAAACAGCTGCAGCTTTCTGAAAAGCATTTTTATCCACAACATATTTTGTTAAAACAGTCTGTCTCTTCTGTTACATTGACTTAAAAAGAAACTTATCCCTAAAATCAGAATGATTTTTTCCATCTATTCTCAGGCCTGGTCAACACTGCAAAGTTAAGTCTCCATAAGCCACCTTGCCTTGACCTAGTTGTGCATGTGTGTGCACCTACATTTTTCTGTCACTGATATAAGCGCTCCATTATGCCGACATAGTAACACCACCTCCCCAAGTGGCATTGTACTGAGGTTGACACAGTACAAATGTAGATGTTATGTTACCGATGTTGATACTAACAGTCTTCAGTACCTCTCCCACAATGCCTGAAACTGACCACTCTGGTCACAGTTGTGAACTCCACAATCCAGGGGTTACACAGACCAGAAGACCTCTCCACCTTTAAAGCCTGCAAATTTTTGAAATACCTTTTCCTGTTTGTCCAGATTGGCAAGCACACCTAGCAGCTCTCCATAGTTATGTGCAACTGTCCATTTGACTGTGCTGGCTACACAATCCAGACACACATCAGCTTGGAGTAGACAGGAGATATCTCCTAGGCCTGTGGGGAGAAGAGGCGGTACAAGCACATCTATGGACCAGCCATAGAAATGTGGACATATATGAGAAAATTACATGGCAGGACTGCAGGAGGAGGAGTACAACAGGGATCAGCAGCAGTTCTGTCTGAAAGTAAAGAAACTGTGAGACAGTCATACTAGAAGGCCAGGGAGGCCAACAGTTGATTCACCGCTGAGCCACAGACCTGCTGCTTTTACTAAGAGCTGCATGCCACACTTGGCAGAGACCCCATTGTCACCTTGCACACTACCTGGATACCTCTGAGGATGCAGAGTCACAGGCCCTTGGTGTGAACAGCGAGGCTGTGTAAGAGGAGGAGGATGGGACACATGAGCTAGGACCAGTTTGAGAATCCACAGTCAGTTCTGGCAGTCAAGCATGGGCAACCCTGATGCAGGCAAAGGAGCCCTAGGGTAAGTGTGTTTATTTCCCATTACCGTGATGGCATCCTGAGATGGAGTGGGAATACTGTGTGGGTGCCTCAGTTTCCCCTATGCATTTCTTGAATGGTTATGTGGAGGAATAAGGATATGTAGTTGATACAAAGCAGAGAGACAGTGTAAGCATGCAGCCGATGCCCTGTCCCTTCCCTCCCCGCTCTCAAGGCTGGAAGTGTTAGTTTTAGGATTAGTTCCGCATTCCGTGGCTATTTTCGGCGGACATGCTGAGCGCTCCCCAAATAGCTCGGCATGTCCACCGAAAAGCCGCCGAATGCGGAAGTAATCAATTCAGCAGCTTTTCAGCGGCACAAGGAGCTCGTGACCCCTCGAGAGGCAGCCGGTGACCCCCCCCCCCCCGAGGGTTGCAACCCCCAGTTTGAGAACCGCCGCTGTAGAACAAAGAGAGAACTGCCATACTGGATCAGTATCCTGTCTTCTGACAGTGGCCAATGCCAGGTGTCCCAGAGGGAATGAACAGATAATCATCAAGTGTCCCCCTGTCCCCTCCTGTCCCCCATTCCCAGTTTCTGGCAAACTGAAGCGAGGGACACCATCCTTGCCCATCCTAGCTAATAGCCATTGATGGACCTATCCTCCATGAATTTATCTAGTTCTTTTTTGAAACCTGTTATAGTCTTGGCTTTCACAACATCCGCTGTCAAAGAGTTCCACCGGTTGACTACGCATTGTGTGAAGAAATACTTCCTTTTGTTTGTTTTAAACATGTTGCCTATTAATTTCATTTGATGATCTCTAGTTATTGTGTCATGAGGAGTAAATAACACTTACTTACTTACTTACTTACTTACTTACTTTCTCCACACCAGTCATGATTTTATAGACCTCTGTCATATCCCCCCCCTTAGTTGTCTCTTTTCCAAGCTTGACATCTTTCTTGCTTCTATGTTCGTGGGCACAGTTCATTTCAGTTAGCTAAATATTTAACTGTGGTATTTAGATATCCACGGTAAATTAATTGAATTTGTATGTAACTGTGCCCACAATCTGAGGTACAGAAAAAAGGTCAGCTTATAAATATCTGTACTAAATTGTCAAAGAAGCGGTTTTAATTTTGTCCTCTTAAGTTCTTGGGGTAAGAGGAAGAAAGTAGTTATGTCCACAATTTTAACTAATATGTCTCATTAAAATGTGGTATCGTGGTACTGTGTAAATATTATTTACTCTTAAATATAAAGTACAGTCTAAATCTGATGTTGAGGGAGAAAAACATTTCCTCACAATTAAAATTTCTTATTTAAGAATCCTGCAGAAAAGATGTTCTAAATCTTAAAATTTAATAGTGTATACCATTCTATTAAAATAAAAGCTCTGTACTCAAAACTTTCCAGCACGTACAAGTGAGGAAATTCCAAGCATTCTGCTGTGACAGATACTGTTAGTGGGTAGTTGTCCACTGACGTCAAAACAGAGAATGGCAAACAGCTTTGTTCATGTCATATAAAAATGCATAGTCTTGGAGAAACTCTGCGTTAGTAACAGAGCTATCAATGATATATGGGCAGCTTCACATGCATTCCCATGTGCGTTCAATTCAATTCTACATTCCAGATTTTATTTAATGAGCAACTAATGGAGCCAAGACCTGGCACTGCACAAAATACCATAGCATGTTTTATCCAGTCACAAAGGAAAAACAAGATGAACAAGTTCAGAATTAAAACAGGATTATTACAGAGTTGTGACTTTTATTTCTCCATTAATGATTCTGAATAGCACACTTGGGATGTGTAAAATGATGTTTAATTTGTAAAAAGGGTTTGTGTCAAAATTCCTGCAGTAGTTTAACCACCGAAAAGCCAGTTTTGATTAATGTGAGTGAGATGTATGTAAAGCATGCAGAATTATCAGGATGCATCTCATCTTTTTTTGTATTTACATTTTTTTAAAGTTATTTCCTTGAGTTGCATTGTCTGAACAGCATTTCTCTATCTCTTTTTTTGGCAATACAATGCATTTCTTCAGGTTCATTGTGGAGAGACAATTTTAGGGTTAAGTCGTATTCCCTTGATGGAGTTGGTAGGGAGTGGAGTGTGGTGTTATACAGTTAAGTAAACATTAGTGCAAAGAGATTTGTGCATGCAATGCAGAGTGCAGTTATTCATGGCCCTGGACTTATCAAGCTCTTCGTATAAATGGGAGTTTTCCATGTAAAATGAGTGCAGGGTATGTCCCTTTGTTTGTGCAATTCTGTACTGGCAAGGAGATGTATTAAATCAGGATTTCCCTATTTCCCTTCCAAACAAAGATATGTTTTCTTGGACCCCTCCCCAAAAATGTCTTATTTTAACCATAGGGAGGCAAAATTTAATAACCGTAGCCATAACATAACAAATACAGTAATAATAATAATAAAAAATCAGAAAGTGAACTTGATGAACAAATGTATCATCGGTAATCTCCTTTTGCTGATGCCTTTATTGTTTCAGGAAAATATGCACTTCTGCTCTTAATTTGAAGAGTCAACTCGCTTCTGCTTCTAGCTTCTTGTGTTGTGCCAGTTTTTAAGGCATTTTTAACAACAAGAGCTTGGTGATAAGGGAGTGAAATTGTGAGGTATTAGGTGCAGGGTTAGGCATCTGTTTGACCATGCATATATTCTTGCCAGCTGTTGACTTGGCACCATCTATTCAGATGGCAATACATGACTCCCACTGAATGTGGAAGTCTTTGCCAGTTTCCTGAAATATCTTGAATAAACGTTCTCCTATTTTCTGTCCTGGCACAGCTTTACAAAAGAACAAGTCTCTTTCAGGAGAACAATCAGAATATACAATAGCCATAAATATGAAGTGGTGCAGCCCCAGAAATATTGGTCAAATCATAAAGCCGAGTTGAGAAGTAGTCGTTTAGCCTAAATTTTGAAAGCAATTGGCATTGGACTACTTTCACCATGTCACTGTGGCACAGAAGATTGTTGTTCAACAAAGGCACTGTTTTCAGTGTGCTTTAAGCCCTATAATTTCTTAAGCCCTATTTTTTAAGGCTTCAAGTTTTCTCCTTTTTTTAAAAAAAAGCCCTCAGGTTCATCTATCCATAATAGATGTTTGTTTCTAAGTGTAACAATGACGTGAAGAGCCAGATTTTCAAAATGTACTGTGGTACAGAATCACTGTAAAGTAGCACCTGATATATGTTGTATGTTTGTATTTTCATTTATCATCAGAATAACTTCCAATGTCATCCTCAGACATGGACGCTGCTTTCTGAATTGCTTCTCAGAGCTAACCAAGTTGCAACACTGAATGAATGACACGGAATGAGGTTCTATGAATCTCAGCAAGGTCATCAGGCCTTAGTGATTATAGAAGATGCTTCTGGTAATCCCATTTCATGACTCTGTCATAAATAACATTACAATAGGATTTGTACTATTTTATAGAACTAAATATAAGAGCACCTGCACAGACACAGGCTTAATACCATTTTATTAGCAGGAGCAGTAGCATCCTGCTATGCCCCCACACTGTACTAATCCATGCTGGATCACTAATTGGGCTACAGGTTACAAAAATATGGTCGCTTTAAAGAGGCACACTTCTACTGGGCTTATGTTTTATATTAATTTTTTAATTAATGAGAATTAGAATTTTGTAAAAGGTTACATTTTTTGTGTGATCGCTGGGGAAAGAAATCCTTCATCTCCCCATATCTTCGCCTTTGCAACCTTGGTGGCAGGGGAGGATTGGAATTTACTGTTTGCAAACCTTTTCATTAGACAACCTGTTGTTAATAATGGTAAAATGTAATAAAGTTTATTACAAGAGTGCCGAAGGGACAGTCAAGAATGGGGTCCCATTTTGTCTGGCACAGTGTCTTCTTGTCCCAAAGAGCTTGCAGTTTAAATAGACGAACAGGGTGAAAGAAGGGGTATTGCCTAAGCAGAATGAACAATATGATGGCAGAAAATGTCATGTTAATTCCATGATTTTGAGTGTGTGTGAGAGAGATTTAGTTTAGAAGGGATAAGCTACATGGAAAGAAAAGGGAAGAGAGAGGGGATATTGAAGGGAAGGTGGGTGGAGGACAGAACAGGGAACAAGAGTGTGAGGGGGCAGGTGGAAGTGAAGCTGAGGAGAAGAAACGGAGTGGGGGGATAGGAGAGAATTGGACCAATCAACACAGGACAGTCAAAACTTTAGAGAATTCTCTGAATGTTCATAGGTCCCTGCTTTGGCTACTTCTGCAGCTGCTCCTGGCTGATTCCTCTTTACAGTTTTCCCCCAAGGTCACACATGGGGAGGAGGCAACATCTGGGTTTTAGTTTTGCAAAGTGTTGGGGGGGGGGGGGGGGATGCTATTAGGTCTCGTCCATCTCTAACTTTTGTGTTCTTGTAATCTTACTTTTTGGTTGTTCTGAGTTCGCAAATCTTTCCTCCTCATACTGGGGTTTTGAAAAACTGAATAGTGTAAACTTCTAAAACTTATAAAACTTCTGAAGAATTTTTCCTATCTTTTATTCAAAGTGCAATAATTACATAAAACTGTGTGTCAAGCTGCTACAGAATAAGGTAAATATGAAATGTTTTACTCTGGGATTATCATACTCTCTATATAGATTTTTATATCTTTTCTCATATGCTGCATTTAATAGTTTTAAGATTATGGATGATAAACACTACCCACGTTAGCTGCTCTTGTCTATCCATGCAGCAAAGCTAAACTTTTTTTTAAAGAAAAACCTCTAACATCATAAAATCTTTAAATGAAAAGAAATAAGCATTGCATGCAAATGTAATACATAGCAATAAATAAACTCCAACTGCATTGTCCGCCCACAATGTGTGGATGAAAGAAGGGAATCCAGTCGATTTTAAAGCATGATTAACAAGAACTCATAGCTAGAGGAGGCCTAAAACTTTAAGCGTCTTAGTAACACCATAATTATATCAATAAATCTAACATCAGAACACTGAATGCTATAACAGAGTCAAAGTGTTGTGGTACATAATTACAGATAGTCTTTTAATACTTTGTCCCAGTTTTGAATAGAACAGGCGTAGTGACTTGATTCACAGATCTCTGGATTTGCTTTTCTTCAACATTAAGGGGCATACCAAAGCCATTAACACAATCATTTAGCTGTGCAGATAGAATTGAAATTTTAAGATTTATGAATTGTCTTAAGCACAGTTAGCACTGGGTCTTGTTTACTCTGATATTCTTAAACAGTGTATCAACCTCCTTAATGCCTTAGTACTAGTGAAAATGCATCCTCAAGATGTTGGTTTAAATGAGTATCTAAATGTATGGGTACTAATCTGGAATGCTATGTGGAAAGCCATGGGAACAGGTCATCTGAACTGAGTCAGTAATACAGTTAGATTGGCTTCTTTTGTTGTATTTCAACAACGCCACTACCCATGACAGCCAACCAAAAAAAAAAAAAAATACTCCCAGAGGGTCTTTGAACTGCAAGGAAGGTCAAGGATGGGTTTGAGGCAAAGTTTGAGTTGCTAGGAAATAGACCTTCTTAGCACCAAAATTCAGAGACCACAAAAAAGGGCTTGATACTGGAAAATGCTGAACATTGCGGCCTCAGTCCTTCAAAGCACTTAAACCCATGTGAGCAAGGCATGAGGGCGATGTCAGTGTCTAAAATAAGAAGTGAAACAGACTACTTGCAAAATGCTGCCAGATGAACAGTTAAGCAAACTGGAATATACCGTGTTTCCCCGAAAATAAGACAGTGTCTTATATTAATTTTTGCTCCCAAAGATGCACTAGGTCTTATTTTCAGGGGATGTCTTATTTTTCCATGAAGAAGAATACGGTACACATTTATTGTTGAACAACAAAAAAAGGAAATTTATTACCTGTATACGGTACGGTAGTAGTTGTCATCACAAACCAGCATAACCAGACAAACTTATGTTCGGGGGAGGCCTTATTATCGGGGAGGCCTTATTTTCCGGGAGGCCTTATTTTCGGGGGATGCCTTATATTACAGCGAGAGGCAAAACTGGAAGTAGGTCTTATTTTCGGGGCACGTCTTACTTTCGGGGAAACACGGTAGGATCCATTTTCTTCCAACTCTTTTCAGTTATAAGGCATGTCTTCACTACCACTTTAAATCGATGTTAACGACGTTAGGTCGAAGTAAACGTGTACCTGTCTTCACATACATGCCCTTAACGTCGATGTAAAGGGCCTTAAAGATCGATCTTGGCACTCCAGCCTAACCAGTGGCATAAGGCTAATCTCGACGTTCCAAGCTCGACCGTGGGCTAGTGAAGACGGAACCCGACATTAATAGCCTCCAGAGGCTGTCCCACAATGCTCCATTCTGACCGCTCTGGACTGCCTCACTACTGCTCCACTGTGACCGCTCTGCACTGCACTCTGAACTCGCTGCTCTGGCCAGGTAGATAAGACCCGGGAACATTTGAATGCCATTTCCTGTTTGGTCAGCGTGGCCAGCTCACCTGAACTGATCAGTCGCCATTCAGAGCAATCAGCACTAGCCGCCATGCAGAGCTCAGCATCACAGGAATCCATGATGAGCTCATCTACCCTGGAAACCAGCCAGAGGAGAAGAGCTCCAGCATGGTCCACTCGTGAGGTGCTGGATCTCATCGCTATCTGGGGAGAGGAATCCGTGATGTTGGAACTACGAAACAACAAACGGAATGCCAACACCTACGGAAGAGTCTCCAAGGCCATGCTGGAAAGGGGCCACAACAGGGACACCACACAGTGCCGCGTGAAAATTAAGGAGCTGCGGCAATCTTTCCAGAAAGCCAAGGAGGCAAACGGGCGATCAGGGGGCGCGCCACGGACATGCAGGTTCTACAATGAACTAAATGCCATAATGGGGGGCGCCCCCACCACCATCGCGCCGGTGTGCGTGGACTCCACCGATGGGATCATCGTCAGGGAGGAGACTGATTCCGAGGAGGACGAGCATGAAGAAGAAAATCTCACGGAGCAGCAGGAGCCCAGCGGAGAACCCTTGTACCCAGAGAGCCAGGAGCTGTTTGTCACCCTGGAGCCAGTACCCTCCCAAGCCTCCCAGGGGGGTAAGTGTTTCTTTTTTAAGGGATTACATGACGCGTGATTTTGTAAAGGAAGCATTTATTAATGAGTAACTTGCCCTAAGGACTTAGCGTGCTTTCATTGCTGGTCAATTTCTACTCAAAGAGTTTGTCAATATACTCCGGGATTGACCATAAGTCCTCCGCGGACATTTCAATGAAGCTCTCCAGGAGGTAGCGATGAATCCAGCGCAGCAGATTTCTGGGGAGAGCTGCCTTATCTGGTCCCCCGTGATAGGACACCAACCCACGCCACGAAAGTAGTAGGTTGTCTGGTATCATTGAGCAGGCTAGCATTGCGGCGTATGGACCAGGACTTTGCATGGACTCAAGGAGCATGCGCTCCCTATCTCTCCGAGAAATTCTCAGCAAAGTGATGTCATTCAGGGTTGCCTGTTTGAGATACGGACTGCAATTAGTCGGGAGAGAAAGAGTCCCAGCTGCAAAGTTCTCTTTTCTGCTGAGGACCGACGAACCGAGCACCCCCCCCCCACGAACGCTGACCGCCGCCCCCCCCCCCCCCCAGCCCGTAGCGTTAGCTGGCAGGGAATCCGAGCCGTCTGCACGCGGTCTGAAGAGCCCCAAAAAGACCTTAGCCCTTAGCGAGAGATTTTTTGGCATTTGCTTTGCAGTTTGCGGTTTCAGTGGGAGCCAGCCACGCGGTGGGGGGAAGGAGGCGGGGTTACTCTACAGTATGCAAGCGCCACTTTTAACTTACCATGGCCGGCTGCACGGTGATTTCAGAAGCCGTCTTGGGCTGAGGCACGCATATGTGTCTGAGATGCTCTGAATTTTCTGAGAGCTTGTCAGTCAGTTTTAGGTGTACAACATGACCTTGTACAGAAATCATATCAGGCCTCTGAATACTGAGGTTGCAAATGGAATACTACTCCCATTGTGTACAGTCCGAGACTGCCTCCTAACCTTGAATGTATCTGTCTCATAACTTTCAAACTTTCTTTTCCCACACTTGCCCGCAGATGAACAACAAGTATCTCACAACCCCCCTGCCTCCTCATCACGCCGTGCACCGCAGATAAGAAAGCGTAAAAAGAAAACGCGAACGCGCGATGAGATGTTTACTGAACTCGTGGAGAACTCGCGCGCTGAGGCAGCCCGCCAGACGGACTGGAGGGAAAGAATGATAGAGGCAAGGGATCGAGAGATTCAGGCAAGGGATCGAGAGATTCAGGCAAGGGATCGAGAGAGAGAGGAAAGGAAGCGAGAGAGAGAGGCAAGGGATCGAGAGAGAGAGGCAAAGGATCGAGAGAGAGAGGCAAGGGATCGAGAGAGGCAGGAATGGAGAGCCGCTGAACAAAAGAGGGTAGAACGTGAGGAAAGACGCATGGATGCTTTCCTCCGCATAATGGAGGACCAGAGCGACATGCTGCGATCTCTGGTGGAGCTGCAGCATGACCAAAGACCACCTCTGCAGCCCCTGTGTAACCACCTCCCCCCCTCCCCAACTCCCATAGCTTCCCCACCCAGACGCGGGTTGAGAACACGGGGGGGCAAGCTCCGTGGGCCGCTCCACTCTACCCCACAAGCCAGCAGAAGCAGCAGCAGCAGCAGGCTTACATTCTCGGAACACTTTTGAAAGCTGCTGAGTCTTGCCAACCCCTCCTCTCCATCCCCCCCTCCTTTGCCCGCTCCTCCCCACTGCGACTGCCGGTTTCCCTCCAGGATACCAGGACAGTGATCCCCTGTATTTGTATTTCCGAGTAACCAATAAAGGAACCATGATTTTTCAAACAGTGATTTTATTTTCTCTGCAAGCATGGGGATGGGGGAGGGAAAGCATGGGGAGGGGGGAGGGAAAGCATG